>OW121849.1:150724867-153124867 GCA_933228895.1 Platycnemis pennipes
GTATGTGTTTCACTCCATGTGTATCGCTGTTTGATCGACTGAAGACCTATAGCAGACGATGAAATTTTGGACAGCTACATCTACATCTACATAATACCCTGCAAGCCACGATAAAGGCGTGTGGTAGGGGGTGAATTCTCACCAAACATGCACTACATATCATGCATAAAAAAGGACTAGTGTTTATATATTAGTCTAAACTGCACTACTTAAAAAATAGCAAAGTAAGCATTTAGTTAGTATTTGTATAGGTACTGTTCAAAACTACAATATTTAAAAAAAGATAAAATAGCAAAGCATACATGCAAAAACATGCTGTTAGTTGGGTTAGCTATAATTCCTTATACCAACATGCAGCTACCAATGTTATCCATTGCTACACTCGTACTGGATATATTTACCGTTATTCTTATTCCTAATTGAATGAGGGAAAAAGGACATTTTGAATCTGTCAGTTCGGCAATCTATTTCTCTAATTTTATGATTATGGTCCAGTCTACCATAGTAAGTTGGGGTCCGCAAAATATTTTTAACATCATCACTGAAAATATGGTCTTGGAATTTGGTTAAGAGATTAAGTCTAAATTTCAACCTGCGATCTGACGATGATTCCCAATTTAATGCATTTAATAGACTGGTTACGCTAGTAAGGTCCGTTTACAAATCTTGCGGATCTTCCCTGCAAACGTTCAAGTTCAAGCTAATGTGGAGTTCTGATGTCATCACTCTATTTTACTATGTATCTCTATCACAGAAGAGAAATGGTGAATTGTACGCAAGCATTCAATCAGTGCTAGATTCTGCGTTTTAAAGGCAAAATATCAGCTGAAAACCTATTTCAATGCATCTCAACCATAAGACTAAAAGGGCGCGAGGGCGAGCGTTAGTGTTGCCACCTACGCCATAGAAACCATCGCACGGTGTCTCTAAGGGCGACACTCTTGCATTGCCGGGATAGGGGAGTTGCACTAGCCCATAATTCTCAATCAATAGATTTCTCTAATTTTATGATCATGGTCCAGTCTACCATAGTCAGTGGGAGTTGGCAAAATTCCCTTAAAGTCGCCAATGAAAATACTGTCTTGGAATTTAGTTAAGATACCTATTAAGTTTAAATTTCAAACTTCGGTCTGATAATGGCTCCCATTTTAGTTCATCAAATGGACTGCTTACGCTAATAGGGTTATCATACCGTCCTTTTTCAAATTCTGCTGTTCTTCGCTGCAAACGCATAAGTTGGTTTTTTCAGCCTATTTCGCAAGGATCTCATATACTGGCAGCGAATTCCAAATGAGGTCTAACTAGGGATTCATCACCATAGGTCAACAATCCTAGGATTGGTTTGACGCAGCCCTCCACTCGATTCTTCTATCGGCCAACCTCTTCATATTAACGTATTTCCTCTCTTTCACGTCCTTTACGACCTGTTCCATGTAACTCATACGAGGTCTTCCTTTTCCATTCTTGCCGTTCACTTTGCCCTCGACATCAGGCCATCGTGTCTTACCCAGCCAGCACAAATAAACATTTTACCTTCAATTTATTTGACATTTACGTAAATATGTCGTAAACTGTTTATTTGTTTACAAGTTGCTCACGTAAACTTCTAAGATGCATCTCGTAAAAATCGCGGCCACATGTCCTCATCGTGGAGTAAGCAACACAGAAGCGGTTTACCAGAACGTCCGCCATAATGCATACGCATCAAATACTTTGTTTGCCATACATATTCCCTCACTACGTATTAAATGTGCAATTAAATCCAGTGTACCACGTTTAAAAGTTTTCACGAACAAAAAAGGCAAAAATACAAAATTACATATACATCACTAGCATCGCTTTCGCCCCTAGGTGGCTCGGGGAACCGAACCCGTGTCGTTCGCTTCATATCTCGGCACGCTACCACCAGGCTAACTGCTTCGTTGAAGTGAGTGTTGTCAGATTGCTAGTTGTTGTGACGCGGTTCATGCATGAACTTGCGCCGGTTCATGAATGCGAAGTAAAGTTTCAATAGTTGATTATAACTAAAATTCATTACATAACTGTAAGTTAAGACTATCGAAGGAACTGTAGTAATGATTTACGATCGAATTTGCTTTCCTAAATTGTCGAACACATGAATCCTTCGTTAATTGTGCTGGAGTGACAACACCCCTTAGAAAAATCTTTGAAGATTAAAAATTAATTTCTCTTCACCAATGGTTATGGTTAATGGTGAGCACCAATTAACTACTTGTGAATGATGATTAATTACTAATATTTGCAGTGATTACCTACTTATTTCAAGGGAGCTCAGGGGTGGATTTTGGAACAAATATCAAACTGCTATCTCATATCGGTGATCAGCTTGAAACATATGTACTCCACATTTAATGAAAAAGATACTTGAAACTACTTCATGTATCTACATGTTAACTTTATGAGCCAAATATTTTCATTAAACATACGCGCAGAGTATAATCTATGACATAATGCTGTAAATTTACTAATTTCTTAATGGCCCACACTCGTAAGAATCACGTAAATTCGTTTACGTGTGCGGTTTAAAAACCGTTTACGAGATGCTTACATAAGCATTAAGCATTTACGTTTACGTTCATTCTCATAAAATGATTGCTTAGAATTTACGTAAACATGAAATAATACGGGGAGATTATGTTTACGTATACACACGCACATTAAGTTTACGAGGATTTTACGTAAACATGTTACCGTGTGCTGGCTGGGTAAGATGTGGCCGATTAAGTTGAACCGTCTTCTTAGATTAGTAGCTAATTTCTCGTACATGACCACACATTTGCCCTGTACTCTTTTGATGAATCCCAGTTTACGATTAACGTCACCCGTTATTCCACGTACGTGTTTACATTAAGAGAGATCATGTGTCAGTCTCATTCCAAGATAGATAATGGATTCCACGTTTAACTTGTTATTCTTAATGTAAAAAGTGTTACAGAAGTATTATTTTCCCAAAAAGAATGCTTGAATAAAATGCTTTACCTTGCATTTTATTCAAATTTAATTCCAACTGCCATGTATGACACCGGTTTCTATTGATTTAGGGTATTCAATTAAATATTCTTCCTTTTTTTGGCATTTCCTCAGCAACGTGCAAGCGGAAGAAGGTGATTTCCTTTGTGGATTAGATTCATTTTAAAATTAAAAATGAACGATAGACTTTGATTCTAATACCAACATAACATTTGGTTTATTGCAATTTATGCATGCCTGGCGTTGGTTAACCCCTTGCCATACACCGTAGTGGTAGCTTGCAGGGTATCCCATTCATGAGGATGTAAGGCCATAGGATGGGGGTAGACTTATTTAGGTCATCTGATGTGTGAGTATGGAGAAGAAGGTAAGGTGGTCGGAAAGAAAGACGAAAGAGTAGGTGGAAGGAAAGGAAGTCAGATTGAGGAGAAGGCAGATGATTGGTGGATGCATTAGATAAGATAGGGTGTTTGTTGATGGAGGTTTTAAATTATCATCGCGTTTTCCTTACCTTATCGTACAGTCTTTTGACAAACCTAAGAATTATTTCTATCGCGTGAGAAATTTCTCTCTCTCTCAGGGTTGAAATAAATAGTTCTGGCATTTAAAACATATACCTACCTAACTATTCTACATATTCCTCCTTCGTTGCCTACAATTCAGCACTTCTGTTAGTAGTGTTCATTGTCTTGCTGCTCGGATCGCTTTGCGTTCCCTGACAAGTATTTTATATTGCTTTGGGTTGTCTCTAGTCGCAACCTTTTGCTTGTATTCACTATGCCTCTCTAGTTTCTCGCTTCATCTCATAATTCAATTTCCTTATTTATATATAATTTAAGCGTTTTGACTCAACCATCCTCTGTTTACATTCTTCCTCTCAAATACTTCAGCTAATTTTCAATCATTTATTTCCTTGTCCGTCCTTACCGATTGCCACTGTATTCGTGTCGTCCTTTTCCCTGCCTTTTCCATTCATCTGACCATATTTTCCCGTTGCTGTCACTGCGACCATTTTGATTTTCAATTCCTTTCTCCTGGTATTCCTTCTTCTTTGCTGCACATGAAAGTGGCGAAGACCAGCTTGCACTCGTGGATAGTCTACGAGAAGTAGAAGTATGCTCGTACTTAATCGCGTAAGGTTGACAAGGATTCTCTGTTTAAACACAAAAACCTTCATTCTATTCGTCTTTGCCTTTTATTATGCGCGTCGTCCATGGCTGGAGTAATAGTTTCGTTCCAGGGGCGTTGGAGACAACAGTTAATTTTGGTCTCTTAGGTCATCTCAAGAGCTTCGGAGTTTCTCAAGAGATAACGGCAGGTTTGCCCTTTTCGCAGTGTGTTCACCAGAGAGTCATTGAAAGGAGCAAATTTGGCCGCTCAGTGAATAAGCGTGTTTTACTCAACAATACATTCAATTAAGTTGTACTCTTCAAGCCGCAACAATACTGTGGGGAGTCGTATTGTTCTCTACCGCCGCTGGAGCCGCGAATCAAGGCAGGCCACCCAGAAAGATGGAGAGGCCGAAGCTCTGGCCGTCTGCTCGGGCCGAAGAGACGAGGTTGAGTTGTAGGTGGTGGTTCAGGAAACATTACACACGTACTTCTCCACCAAAAAAACAGAAGACGGGACGAATAAGTAACGAGGAAGTCCTAAGAAGAGTGGGAGAAAAGAGAAGTGTACCGTCTATTCCGTCCAGTACACCAGTCTATTTTTGTCCGGTATATATGTCCTCGGATTGGTCGACGATCATCGTGTTGCCTTTTTTCGGGATTTTTCGATCTCTTTGATTACAGGTTTCCATGCTTTGCTTTGCACGTATCCGGGATCCCTGTTGAAATTGAATTGGCATACCGGATAAGATTAAGGTACTGCCCTGAGGATGAAGGACGAATTGATCTTCGAAAGGTCGGTCACGGAAGACCCGGCGGGAGACCAGAGAAATCTTCACGTGTAAAATCATAGTGATCAAAGTACCCGATTCCTTAAAATGCTGTGAAAAACGTGATTACTGGTCTGCATTTGTATTGTGCTTCTGTTGTTCCCTCGCTTGAATGGAGAACTTTCTCTCCGTCTGTCCTCTACAGACACCATTGCGGTCTCACCATAGCTATTGGACTGTAATTCATTGACCCCCACTATGTTTCGTGTGGCACAATTTGTCTTTGGGATTGAATAATACTTTTCCTTGAGTCGCTGCGTTATTTTTTTTTAAATTTTCATTGGCGATGCATGATTATCATTGGTTGGAGGCTTCAAAAAACAATGTTAAAAGTCGATGAAAAGCTATGTAAACGTCGACGTCATCAACATGGCTGCCGAAGCCCCGCCATTTCTGGGGTCTTTCAAATGAACTTTGTCCAGGTAAACTGCGATATATTAGTCCAAATTATTTGCGCATGATTTATATTTTTATGATGAGCTACGAATAGCAATAAATGATTCTGTTCTCTTTGATCATGGGAACTACCCTATCACTTCGTATATCGTGTATTTTTCTGATGCATGGCAAGTCGTGGGAATTGAGTGAACGGGATCCCAAATCTACTCCGTCGATTACAAGTGGAGAAAGTGCCCCTTCCACGCTTCCTCCATCCGCATGGCCTCTCCTCAAGCTCCATCAATGACCATCGGCTACATGAGACACTCCCAGAGCTATCGATTGCCATCGTCATGTTGAAAATAACGCACAGAGCTGCGATATACATAACGTAGCACTGTGCGTCATGTCTTTCTTTGTGCGTGCCCGGTATCCATGTTGAAAAGGGGTCGTTTACGATATTTTTTATTGCCGAATCTGATAGAGTTTGTAAAATATAAATACCGGTATTTTTTCATTTTCTGATCCGTCAATTATTTACCGAGTTATAAGCGGCGTAAAACTGATGTTTTTAACCCTTTCGGAAAAGTGGGCGTGGTGCAATCTCTGACGTATAACGACTTCGTCCAATCACAACTGAGCCCGCGAAGCTACTTTGCCTTATCGCAATGGGGGGACATAGCTGAATCTGCCAGTAGGACAGTTGCGACAGTATGTGCATGAGCAGACCTTCCGAGAACCCCCCTCCACTCCCTTCCCTTCCCCTAAAAGCAGTCAAGGACGGGAGGAAAGTGTCGTCAGTGTTAACAAAGCAGATTTTTCGGTGGGCGTCACCTTTTTCTTATTTTAATTTTTGATTTGTGAGTGAATGGTTGTGGTTGGAAGATTAATTTTTCACTAAAATTCTTTTTTTGTTTCCATCTAACGATTTCGTGTACAAAATTGCAATTTCGGTTCCGAGTAAAAGCCCCCATTATGTTCCAACAGGGATCAAAATTCGAGTACATATTGATAAAGTTTAATCACGGAAGTGATGGCATAGCATGGATCAGAGAATAGAGAAATTAAAGGCGTGGTCGCTGCAACATCGCTTGCAACTGCCTTCTCCTCTTGGTCTCTGTTTTTCTGCGCCATTTCCACGGCTCGAATAAGAAGTCAGACTCATTTCAATGTCTGATACAAATGCATCGCCTTTTGCTCAATGTACCTAGCGAATCCTCTCCGAATACCAGTAGGTGGTCCAAGCCAATCAAGGACAATTAGCTCCGTATGGTTCTCCAGCTGCTAGGGTTCTAATAGGCAGCTGCTCTAACCTAATTCTAGCAGAAATCTGGTGGCCATTGGATAGAGAGTACAATATATTTTGCATTGGACTATTATTGGCGAATTGAGTATAATCACTCCAAAGTAGATTCGAATCAAAAATATTATTTTGCTCCTTCAGTAATATTGTTCTGGCTTCGTGTGCCAGAACCCTCTTCTCCTAACCTTAGTCTAAACGCAATCAATTAAACCATGAATCTGGTTTGTTTATTGAAATTCGAGCGTAAATATTGGTCCTAGAAGACATAGAATGTTTCGTCCATTGCTCAGAAGAGTGGCCTTCAATTGAGTTCGGTGAGAGCCTGTTGTTCAGACAAATGCCAGCTGCGGCGAACGAAGCAATGCCACTTTTGTACTATCTCTTGCTTTTCAAGTTCAATCACGGAAGTCATGACATGAAAAGATTATGTTTAGAAGAAAGGTTGCTCTTAGTATTGGAAGAACAATGAAGAAACTATTTTGCGGACGCAGAAATCACATCCCATAAGGGCGTGCTTCTTATTTTTGTGTGTGTGGAACAGAAGCAGTTCTTTTAGATTTGATGGTGTTCGGCCGAAACCTTTTAATCATTAGAATAACGCAGCACACAGATTCGATTGCAGTGGTGCGATTGACAGGCATGCGTGATCCCCACCTTGAATGCTGGAGCCATGAGGCTGGAGCAATGGGGCTGGAGCTAAGGGGCTGGAGCCATGGGGCTGGAGCTAAGGGGCTGGAGCCATGGGGCTGGAGCTAAGGGGCTGGAGCCATGGGGCTGGAGTCATGGGATCGCTCAGCGGAACGGACTTCCCCGTGAGTCAGCAGTCTCGTTCGACGAAGTGGTGTAGGACGACTGCCGGGGTGAGGGGAGGGGGGGGGGGGGTCCGTCACCTCAAGGAGGCTTTCTTAGCGCGGGCAAAGTGTCTGCGACCTCTTAATCTTTCCAAACCAACGCTTCTCTGGTGATTTTCCGATATTTGCTTGCCGTAGCCTCACTGTCGCGTGTCGTGATGGGATTTATCGGTACTTTTCGGTATTCGGTAGTAATCGTTCTTTTCTCGCAAAGTAATCGTTACTTTTGAGCAGTTACTCGGTATTCGTTTCTCATTTATTTTTGTCGACCTGGTTGCCTATTTTCAGGAGTAGGTCCGAATCCAGCGCCAGGCGGAACTATATTGAAATATCATTAGCTCGTATTAAGACAAATGAGTAACAATATACGAGGCAAACAATAAGATATACCAAACATAATAATTAAGAAAAATATAAGCCAGGGAGAAATATGTGTACGCAGGCGTTGATATCAATAAATATTAGTGTTGCTAGGACGTCGAACTTTGTATTGTAACTTCATTGTCAAGCTGGAAACTGAGAAGGCGAAAATTTCTTCAGGGAACGAGCTGGCTGAAATTGTTGCTTCTTCAACATTTGAGATCCCAGTTTTGCAGAAGACGTTCTGTAGATAATAAAAAGCATAAACAGTTTTTTAAATTATTGATGCTGTTATAGGAAGACTGGGAAAATCGTTTCCGGAGTATTACATTTAGGGATGTCTTTGGAAAAAACTGTTTCGCTAATAATTCTGGTGATGCCATCACGCGTTCGTACGGCTGAGGGATGATTTTAATTTCCAATTTCTTTTACATGTCACCAAGTTTTGAGGATTTTTTACTTTTTGCCTTACGTGTGATGGGATAATGGCGTTGATAATGAGTGGGTGGATATTTAACCAGTGAAATAATTTGTCATGCTCCTGAAATTAGTAACTTTTTCACAAAGTAAGTCCTAACAATGCTAGGTATACTTTCGTCACGTCTTGATAATGATGATAAGACAGCAGTTTTCCAATTTGCTCAAAGCGATCCAAACCTTTTTCTATCTAAACAAATATCTATCATTATATCAATACTTCTGTAAGTGATGCAAATCAATCAGTACCTCTTCATACTCACCTAAATATGAATATAAATAATGCCTAACCATCATCGCCTAAATTACTTTTCTGAACTCAATATATGGGTTCACCTGGTACAATACGTGAGTTAGAGTAAATCATGTAGATTATATAAACTATTACACTATTGTAATATCCATGGGGTAAATGTTTGCAACGGGTGGGTGGAAATTTAACGAGCAAAATGATTGTTTTGCTAATTTTTTTTGCAATTCATGTTCCTGAAATTAATTACTTTTTTCATAAAGTAGGTAAGTCCTGGCAATGCTAGCCATACTTTCGTCATTTCTTGATAATGATGATATTGTATATGGATGGAAGATGTCAGCATACAGAGTAACAGGAAGTTTTTTCATGAGTAGCGTATATAACATATCTAAATTTTTGACACAAGTGCTTCCTTAAATTGTTCTTCTATAGTTAAAATTATGAAATTCATATCATTGCTTAATTTCGAAGAGCTCTTCGAAATTAATCATATTCCCTGGTAATATAATTACTAGAGTGATCTAGTGGTTAAGGTAGATTGTAATGTAATTAAAGAAAAGAGTAATTGACAAGTAAATTAAATTAAAGATTAATGCAAATTGTCAATAGAGCAGGAAAAATACCTAGTCTCCAAGAGAGTCTGTTTCCTCTGCTTCCATTGGCAATTTGGATAGGACATTCACCGATACTAATAAATATAATGGTACCTACTAGTATGCTTTTGATTACATTAAGGTATGGGCCCATATATGGGTGTACCGATTACTGGTAATCATTAGGTCCCTACTAGTTTGCTCTGATTACAAATCGTTATGCCCATATAAGGTTGAACCGATTACTGGAAATTCCTTCTCGTTTGACAACGAGTACCTATTCCGGTAGTGTCTGTATGCCCAAGGATTTTATTTGGAACTCATATCCCAGTGAAAGTACATGAATCGTAGGTAATCGTTACTTCTGAAATTGAGTAATGGTTAGTTCCGATCCGAGTGAGTGACGATCAGTTACTTTTTGGCCATCTCCTATTGGCGTGACGCTCTCCCCTCTTACTTGGGATGTCCGTCTTGGTTTCATGCTTTGCTTCGCCTGCCGTGCGCGCGAATCGCTACTTTGCTGGCACCCTGCGTACTATACTGTCTTCGCATTGCTTTTCTCCCTTTCCACCTCTCTGACCTTAACGGTATCTAATTACTACGGACTAAGAGTGTCAAGTTAGCACGTTGAGTTTCGTGCTGGAACAAATCTGTGTGCCCGTTAGAACTTGGCACTTTGGAGTGAAATAATGGGAGTCCATCCCAAGCAACCCATTGGATGCAGACGGTGTACCTACACTGCGCTGTTTCTCCGATTGCGTAATAAATAGTTTATTCAATTCCTCCGCGCATGAATATTATTTGCCCACATCGCCACACATAGAGCCCGAATTTCACCAAGAGTGTGAATAACAACTATGGATGCTCTGCTTGGATTAGTAGTCATTCATTTAACCAGGTGTCCAATGGGGAATATGCATGAAATTTGTTTCTCGAAGATTAATGATGTACTTGATGCGAAATTTTCTCACCAATTTAAATATATAAGCCAAATTTTTCTACGCCCACCACATAGATTATTAAATGATATTAAAATGTTCCCGAAAATAGACGAAAGTCACGTGACCTGGAACGCCTTCTGAAGTCACTGCACGGTATAGGTTCCATAATGCTACGGAGATACACATTTATATTTAAAAGAAAATGAAGTGAATATATTGTTTTGAGGTTTTTAGCCGTTTCTCGAACGAAACGATGACTGAAAAAATACTTTAAAAAAAGCACATTCCGACAATTTCCTTCGGTTGACTCCCTTAAGGCGGCGTTCTTCTTAAAAAAAAACCAGCGATTGCATAGACGTAGTAGAAATTCTTGGGCACTAAACTGGCATTATGTGATTAATGGACAATTTGCTCGTTACCATCCATACTACGTAAATAAAAAATCGAAATACAATCGCTTATTGCATTAAAAAAATAAGATAAATGCATACGTTATCGCCAAGTATTCATTTAACAACTTACCTCCACGCATAAACGGATAAACAACGCCCATAGTGATACCGAGCCGTGACGTCATGCGATGACGTCGCGTTTTTAAGCTGCCCATAAAGTATAATTTTCAAAGAGTTGTTATACAACTTAATTCTTCAGCAAAATTTTTGCCAAGCACATTTTAGCTAATAAACTTCACATTCAAAGAGTCATAAAAAATAGTGCATGTTCCCCATTGGTGGATCAGACGGGGAGAGGATGGAAAAATAATGGTGAGGAATGTCGAATCACCTTTACTTCTCAGTTAGAAAATGAAAGACAACATTAATGAGAATAAAATGTATTTAATTCAATTGAAATTTTAACATATGTTGAAGTTCAATGATATTAATACACTTTGTAATGTTGCGCAGGTTTGATTGGAAGAAGGACACTTTTGGTGCACTGTAGCTCATGGCTGCGATTATGATACACGGTGTTGAAACCCTTAGTATTTCTGATCAAGTATCGTTTCATAAATAAACACACTGATTTACGATTTAATATCGTTTTGCTGATCCCGTGACAACGAAAAACATTATTAATCATAGATTTGGCCGTGCATACAGCGGAGTGGGAGGAGAAACATCGAACGCAATGCTGAAGGGTGCGACTGTTAACGATGCTGAACGGGAAGGGAAGGGGAGGGGGATCGAGCCTTATGTTAATATGTTGGGAGAAGGATGCGTTGTAAGTTAACTCCTCGTGAAATATTAATGAAGATTCTCATATTCACTTCTGAACAAAAATACTGTGGAGAAATTAATGAGGTATTGATGAAGTACAACTGTTTTATCATCCCGAAAAAGATAGGATTCATCTGTGGTGGATGTATATGGGAGTCGCAGAGAGTATTGCGGAGTGTTATGCGAGAGGGGATGGGAGGTGAGAAAAGTGAAAAAAAATAAGTGGGTGATCTCCGATGATGGTGTTTTCAGCAACTGCCGCCATCATAATCAGCACCAATGCGGCTTTGCTTCGAAATTCGGTGAACGTGCAATACCCTTTGGGAAATCAAGTTGTTTCCAAAAATAATTCCGTCTATTTTCGGGATTTGAACCCGGAAACACACAGTGGAGTGGGGTTGATGTGTTCTAGCAACCAAGAACCCGTCGTCATGAGCGATCTGTTCCGCTCGTCTTTGGTGGAACTTGATGAACATGGATGGAATTGGAAGAGGGTGCCAGGAGGAAGAGAGGATGGAAACCCGGTGTTCGTGGTGCTCTCGAGGAAGGCACCAAAGTTCACATCGGACAGACGCAAGAGCACCTGTAACCAAGTTGCCTCAGGGTTCCGAAACCCAGTCTCTTCGGGAGTTGGCTTCTCCAGGTGAATTGCTGATGAGTGGCAGGAAATGTTTTTTCATTTATTTGGCGAGATTCATTTGGCGACGTAGTGTTCTCCATGGTGGAGTCGAGGGACATAATTTATAATAAATAAGGGAATAGGATGTACCACGAGTGCTACCCTACTCGTGGTAGTCACTTGGGATTTGAGCTCCGAACGCCAGGTCGTGTGCGCTCCTTCGGCTCCACCCGCTGGATCCGTAGGAGGAGGTCGCCGGCCAGGAGACGCCGGCGCCCGAGTTCTGCGAGGATGGCGCCAGCACTTGGGAGAGCACTTGTGGGAGGCGTAGTCGCTGCTGGGCGGCCGTCGCGTCGCCCGTTCGGAAGCTGCCCATGAGGCTGGAGAGGGCGACGAGCGCGGCCAGCACGAAGGCCAGCTTGCTCACGAAGACGGCCTTGCCGACGAGGAGTGCGAGGCCCCCGAACACCAGCGGCATCACGCCGAGGACCTTGAGGCCGATGCCCATCACCACCGGCAGCAGGAACTTCTTGAGCTTGCGACCTGAGGAGGAGGAGAGAGGGAGAGCAGGGGTTAGTTAGTGCTATGCCCAGTTCACGCGGTGCGTTTTTCCCTTGAGTGCTGGATTTCGTGCGTGCTACTAAGCGGGTACTACGAAGCTGGCCGCTTCGCTGATGGTTGTCGGTTCACACGTAGCAGGAGCTATCGTCCTTGCTCACTTTTCTTAGAGCCTCAGCACGAAGATGTTTATTGTGATAGTTGCGATTACGAACTGCATATAACAAGTTTCGTCTCTATATGCTTCGATAACACCACAACTTGATCCCTAGTCTATAGATTTGCACTCATTTTTAAGCCCGTTTCACACGATACTTGATCCAGTAAAAGGTCTAGTATACTCGCTAGTATGCTAGCTGTCCAGTGTCGTGTGAACAGAACCAGTATACTGGCTGGCAAGCATGCTAGCTAGTATACTCGCTGAGCTACTGGATTTCATACTTGATGCGGTACTGGATTTCTAGTAGGACCTAATAGCCCAGTAGCCATCGACCAATCAAGCCACGTTACAGATACTGTTAGAAATTCTCTTTTTTTAATTAGTATGGAATCATAACCGATTCATAGCAAGCACAAGGTCGATGATCGTGTGAAACCTCCCAATTTCGGTTCCAGTCATATTAGATTCCGTCCTCAACATCAAGTAGCGGCTAGCACACTACTAGGTCTTCTGCTGGATCAAGTATCGTGAGAAACGGGCTTTAAACAATATCGACCATGAGATGCTATTAAAAGTAAAACCAGGCAGAACCTTTATTTTGATCACGTGATGCACAGCTGAACGATCATTGGCCGGCAACAATAGCCATCAGCAAAACACGGAAGGAAAATAGCACCAGACCTAACCTCGAAATCAAACACGCTCTAGCCGTCAGGGCAGCCGGACAGCAGTCAGCGTGTCCAGCAAGCGAGCACGCGATCAGCACCAGCGTCAGCACTCGTACGCAAGAAATGCATCCCAGAAAAACGCACCGTGTGAACCAAGCTTTACTCTCAGGATGCCAACCGGAGTGCGCAGCGAAATGGAAAGCTTATGGTCGGCAGCAGGTCATTACAATCATGGAGTTAGTGTCGGATGGATGAACTGGCATTGGACTCAGGATTTCTGAAAAGTTTTTCGTCGAAAGGTTCATTTTTACTGATCCCAAGGAAACATTTCTGGACCCTTGGGTTCATCGTGTGCATGGTTAGACAAAAAAGGACATTTCTGGAGAATCTTGCTCAAGTTCTGTAACTGAGTTACATAATATTTCCGGATCTATTCAAAACATTTGAGTGCACAAGAGGAGAAATTCGATTTTAACACGAAAAACCGAACATTTGCTAATGAATTGTTCAAAACTCTATTCCACATATTCCACATATTCCGTTGATTATTCATAGCCACTCCGTTTTACTCCCGTTTCGAAAGCACAAATTTCGCCCAATCATGAGGAATTCTCATTCGTCGTTTTGTTTGGGAAGTTATGCAAATTTTCATATGACCGCGGCGCAGTAGTTGTAGCGAGCCATGTTCTGTTTCTTTTTTTGTCTTTTTTCAGTCTTTTCCATTGCGTTTATTAGGTAGTGAACAAACGTTTTATTCGTGCAATCGTTGAAAAAGTTCCAAAAAACGTTTTTTTCCCATTGTATTCGTTTAATGATTGATTTTACTTGCATATTTATCTTGTCCGAACATTTATGGCTCTACTTTCCATGGCCTACTTGAAAAAAAATGTCTTATCTATTCCAATTTAACTTTTTCAAAGGCAAAATTGGATAAATAATGAAAGTTTCTAACGAAGTCACATAACATGAAGAATATTTCGTGTTGAAAATTACATGTGAACACAATGATACCTCGAACACGTTAATCTTGGGAACTCGTAAGATTAAAGTGCCAAAAAAGTTCTTCGTAAGGTTGTCATTATTTTATGTTATAGGTGAAACGGTTTAGTACATAATTAATATCAGTTTAATTCAATGTTTAGCTACCTAAATCAGTAGTCTTCATTAATTTGTTTCTTAAATTTGCAACATAAGAGTTAATAGGATATACTATGATCTGTGTAAGATATCTGTCGTCGACGAATTCTGCAAAATTCTCTATTTTACGCGTTTCCGCGACAAAGGCAAAGTATTTTATTAGCAATACGGCTTACCCCTGATAGGATGAGAATATTTCATATTTGTTGATGGCATTTACTTGGTAACTACGTTGCTTAATCCATTTGGATATTCCGATCTAAATTTTGAGCACATCTCTTGTATTAGCGGTGATGATTCTTGCAGTTGCAATTGGTGTCCCGTTATCTAAAGTTTTTCTCCTGCTGAATAAACGAGTGTGCATTGTGCTAATCGCACGTCGTGAAGTAATCGAATGAGTGGCTTTTATCTCCCTCCCCCCCATATCCTCTCGTAATGTATGAAAAACATGAAAAAATGAAGAGGGTAAAGTTCTCAGGAATTGGAGATTTTTTTAACGCTTTAATTACACGAAATCCTATACAATACCTTCCATAGTATTACTTTCAAGCATTTGTGTATTAGGTATTAGGCACGGGATGCATTTTTAGGCAGTTAACATAAGATGCACTGCGCTGTTTACAATACAAAGTACACAAAAAAACTGTGTAGGAAATACCAGAGAAAAAATGTATTGTCACCAAATCAGAATTTTCAGAATGACCTGTTCTGTTTTGGTCACCTCTTCTTCACCTCTTCTTCACCTCTTCTTCACCTACATCTTGAAGTTCCTCCTTACATTAGCACATCGATATTGGGAATGAGAGAAGAAATGTCGTGATCGGATGCTAGGATCCCTGAAGACGATGTGTTTTATTTTAATTTAATCGGCCATTATCAATATGCTTTATCGTGAATACTACTATATTTATTGATGAGGTCGGCTTTTGCATGTTTCTTTTTATCTCTCACTCATTTCATTAATTTTTCACAGTGTTTGACGTGAACAGCAAGATTTTTCGCGTGGCTTGAAAACGGCATCTAACGATATTTACTCTTCATTTTTGTCTCTTGCGTCCAAAGTTTGCTTATCCGATTTGCCTTCCTAGGAATTTTTAAATAATCAAATTTGAATGGCCAAATAAAAAAAACTATTTCTGAGAGTAAAGGTTATTCCAGAAAAACATAGGCGTGTCTTCCACTCAGCATTTGAAGCGGCGCACTAAAATTGTTGGAATGCCATTCGTGGCGTCAGTAAGCACCTTTTTGCAGAGGCTCCTTCCTGTCTCCCAACATAAAACTCAACGGTACCTGGTGAATTACACTCGGTCGAGTTCGGAGTTTGGGAGTTCCACTTCTTCTCCCTGGCTCTCCTAGGCTGGTTTACGTAAAAATAAAATAAAATACGTTGTCTATTCCACACAGTTTTAATCCAAGTTACGCCTGAGGCTGTGCAGTTTACTAGGCTGCTTCCTTTGTCTCCAGCAACTTTCATTCACATAGTAGCATCTTGAAGTCTCTTGGGGGGACCAGGTGCTGGTGACTTGATCACCGAATGAAAGTAGACTTGCAGGAGCTTACAAGAATTATAAATTTTGTGAAAATACGCAATACACGGAAAATTGGCTCTATAGGCAGTGTCAATGTTCTCTGACAGGGGATTCGGCTGCTAAGTAGCCGGCGAAACTTCCCAAAGCATGAAACAGACAATTAACACGTAGCAAGATTAAGGGAATTCACACGTTCACCTCGAATTCGTTTTAAAACTGGAGAATGAAGAGCGGTGTAAACCACAGGGACAATTCAACGTTTAAAATTGACGGTCGCAATATTAAGTTAATCAGAATAAAGCCTCATCTCAATTTATCGAATGAAACTTATATTTCGCGCTCTTTTTTAATCTAACGACAAACATATTTTTCTCAAGCGTTTAAAAGGTTTCTTTTTTCTTGAGGTGCCCGTCACTAGTCAGTAGATGTCAAATAGTTGTCAGCGTTCACTCACTTCTTGCTGCTATCCCTGAAGGTGAGCTGACTTAAGTGACTCTCCGTGGATGTGGATGAAAAGGGTTGTAGTTGATGTGCATGTAGGATGTATAATAGGCTTTCTCAATGCCACATCCATCGTCATAATTACGCAATGGCATCCCAAGTGATGGCCGCTCCTCAGCAACGCATTAAGACTGGGGTTGCAAGCGAACGGAGTATTTTTATCGGACTTCTTAACGGGCTTCACGATGCTGCAATGTGATTGGCAACAAAGACTGCCGTATGAAAGGAGCCCAGGATACCCAGAGAGGAGGAGGGGAAGATTTAACTACTCTCGTGTTCCTTAATTCGGGTTGTATTGTTCGGGTAGGTTGATTCCCCATTAGATGAAACTGTCAAAAAAATCTCACTAATTGCACGGATTTGCACTTCGGAGAAACGCAACGCGTGCACATTGAGAGAGAGTAAATCAATGCATTAGTTCCCACAACATCGCAGTGGTGCCAATAAAATCCCTAAGGATAAGTAATAATGCATATTATTATACTGGGAGTTAATTTTCATTAATAAAAACTGTGACAAATTCAACCCATTTACTCTGTATACTGGTGTGGTCATTTGCATAATTGAGAATTTTTCGGTTTGTTCAGTTATATAATACTTTTTTCAGTTCTTTGACGCATTATTGAATCGCAAATCAGTTTCTCCTTGCTGCTCTCATTTTTGCTGTATGTCGACTTTCTCTCCACCTCTGTTCATCTCAATCGACGAAAAACAACGTAGGCGTTCGTTCTCTCTCTCTCCCTCTGGTTCCATGTCAGGCGAAATGGAATATCGGAGACTAATTTGAAAATCACTCGCCATTCGAACCCTACGTAAGTCTTCATTTTAATACTTCAGTTTCACCGCATTCAAAAACTACTTGATCCATAATTTACACGAGTAGCAGTCCCGTGCCGAATAATAAAATGGCCGATGTAACTTCACGACCTATTCATCTTTCGACAAGTATGCAGTTTAATTAGGTTAAATTTGTACCAGCCGTTATGAACAGAATGGGGTCGTTTACCATATCCCTTTTATTGCCGAATCTGATAGAGTTTGTAAAATAAAAAGACCCGTATTTTTCCGTTTTTTGATCCGTCAATTATTTCTCGAGTTATAAGCGGCGAAAAACTGATGTTTTTAACCCTTTCGGAAAGGTGGGCGTGGTGCGACCTCTGACGTATAATCACTTCGTCCAATCACAACTGAGCCCGCGAAGCTACTTTGCCTTATCGCAATTGGGGAGGTACACAGCTGACTCTGTGAATAGGAGCCGTTGCGACAGGATGTGTGCGTGCAGACCTTCCGAGAAACCCCCTCCACTCCCTTCCCCTACCCTAAAAGCAGTCAAGGACGGGAGTAAAATGACGTCAATGTTATCAAAGCAGCTTATTCGGCGGGATTCTCCTTATGCTTATCCTCTCTATCTGCTTTTGATTTGTGAGTGAATGATTGTGGTTAGAAGATTAATTTTTTCCCTAAAATTCTTTTTTTTTCCATCTAACAATTTCGTGTACGAAATTACGATTTCGGTTTTGAGTAAACGCCCCCATTATATCTCCCAGTGGAATAAGATGCATTCATACGTCTGTTATAATGTAGATAAACTGACGCCGCTGTGATGGATTGTGTTTTTGGTTGGTATTTTTGATTTTCGGGGAACGTTTCGGGTAACAGCTATGGTTAAGCTGTCCCAAAAAAACATTTTTTTTAATATTTCAAAATCGTCAATCGGATTTCGATGACCCTTGGGTATACAAGGATAGGCATAAAAAGATTTTTGAAAAATATTAAATAGTTAGTTAGCGAGAGGCGCCTAAATACCGACACCCTTAATTTGTCATACGATTTCGCGAAAACTGCCAAAATAAGGATAATCAGGGTAAGTTATGACACGTAGTTCAATAATTTCGTCGCTAGCTGCTATGATTATTTTCCCCATTTAGGATGGGTGGGTAATTGCGCTGGTTTGGAATATTTCAGATAGCGGAGGAAGTGCGGGAAGGAATCCGGCGGAGTTAAGCCAGGTTTACAATTGCCGTGAGCTGGAGTGTGCGTCGGCAATATTCGGTCACTCCCGTCAGTCTTCGGCTCGAGGTTTACGTGTGACTGAGCTCCACCACGCGTGAACTTGTGAACTACCGAAGAAAAAGCGAGGAGCATGGACGAGACTATCTCTCGCGAAGACTATCAGATCTCAACTGCTGTGATCACGTAATCAGTTCACTGCCAATATAGCCAACGGGCTGCAAGAATGTTCGCTGTGAGGTTATTTTACAACGAAGATGAAAAGCACATGGCGAAACAAATTGTTTTCGGTAATAAATATGGAGGTTCAGCTTCTCCCCACGAATAATACTCAACAGATACTTTTAACCACCGACTTTATCTAATTGTAAGAAGTGGTTTCAGGCGTAACCTTTTGGAAGTTTTTAATATGCATAATAAAACTTAATGGTAATACTTCACACTAATTTAATAATAGTCGACACGGGTTTTGGCAACCTTGAAAATGGCACCGAGTTGCCGAAACCCGGGTGGACTATTATTCTATTAGTGTGGAGTGTTACCATTGAGTTTTATTATGCATATTTATCTAATTGAATCGAAGCTGAGAAAATGGTGCCGAAGGAATATAAGCTGAAGTAGGAGTTAATTACAAGTGGGAATAAAAAAAGGTGAATTGGAGTTAGGAATAAGAATCAAATGCAAATATTTATACCGTACACAAAATTGATATTTGTTACATTTTATCCTTCTCACAGAAATTCTTCACATGATGCGCAGAAAATTTCTGAACTGATTCAACATCAGTTCGGATCACAATCGGATTGAAGTAATATAAATGGTCTCTTCCTTGTAATATATTACACTTCCTCAATCGTTAATTATATATTTTAAATTGTCTAATTTGTTATTGTTATTAACTACAACTTTTTATCGTAAAATTTGGAAGTAGGGAATGGAATGGCCGTGGTGCCATTTCATCACTGAAAACTCGATTTCAACGAGAAAAGTTCAAATTTGTTTATAAAATTGTTTTTAAACCATAATTCGGAATTTAAAAAATTTTCACCTTTCTTCGTCTAAGGTGAAATGGTTGTATTTCAGCTCATATGCCGTATCAAAAAATTGAAAAGAACCTCTATTATCTAAAATTATAGGCTCATTCGCCTTTTTCTTTCCAAAATGTTGATATGGTAAAAAAGTTATGGTTAATAACAATAAAAAATTAGACAATTTAAAAAATATACAATTAACGATCGAGGAAGTGTAATATATTACAAGGAAGACACCGTTTATAGCACTTCAATCCGATCAACCATTACCGAGAAATTGCGCTAACAAGATGAAAAGTAAGAAAGATATCGTCGATATGTCGATATCTGATATCCCGATATGTCGATATCGCTATATGTCGATATCCCGATATGTCCATATCACGATATTGCCTTTTTATATCGCGAAACCGATACATCGGCGAATCCACGATATCAGAATGATATCGTCGTGCGATATTCAAAACAGCATATCGCAAGACGGCAGGAAAGGAAAGCAACCGCCTTCAGGATGGAGAAACCAATGCACTCGTTGGTGAGTGTTGCCCCAGGGTCACCCATTTTCTTGAGAATTCCCAATTGCTCGCGGAAATCAAGCTCTCGTCCATGACTACACATGCGAAAAAATGTTTACATTGAAGTCACTATGATGGTTGATTTCTAGAAGAAGCCTAGCTATATGCTGAGAAATTCGGGCCTGCTCCTTCTCAAGAACACCCTTTCTTGTTCCGCAGTCACACGTAAACGCTAGCATGCCCCTTCTCTCCTTGGACCGATAAAAAAATGAATGAGAAGAGGATGATGGGTAAACCTCCAGATGTAGAGGTTAGCTGCGAGATATGCGAGTTAATTTGTCGAATAAGCAGTCGTGGACAAAAGTGACGGAACTCACTCCGAGGTGGTATTGTTCCCACTTCGGGTGAGGTATGCCTTTCAAACAATACAGAAATCTAAACAATAAAAGCAGTGACTTGTTTATAGGAGGCCGCCAACAATATTGCATCCCATAACCCGGAGGTGAGGGCAGCAGCTCTCCTTCACATGAGTGAAGTAGTCCGACATGGACATGTAAACTTGCACCTCCATCTACAGGTTTCCTCTCGATCTTCACCATTATTATCCCTTCAGTTTAATGTAGGAAGTTCTTTATAGATTCCTTCCGGCAGTCTGCGCATTATGCATTCTCAAGCGTCAAAACGCAAATATGCCGACCATAGCGGTCGGTACAGTGACACTCATTTCACTACAGGCGTGGTAACACTTACTTTAAAGGCTCTAGCAATGCGATGTGGAAGACATGGGTAAACCATAGCATTAATATCCAGAAGAGTCGTAAGTACTTCATTTTTTACCATAAAGAGATGAAATTCCATCGAGTAAAGTATTCCGGAGGTAAAGTAGTCCCCCCATTTGATTCTTAGATCTTTTAGTTTAGATCTGCAGAGAATTGAAGAACTTGTAGATGGAAATGCGGAGAATGAACCAACGCGTGTTTGCGTTTTGGCGCTTGAGAAGGCATAATGAACAGACAGTCTGCCGGAATGAATATATGAAGAAGTTCCTACATTAAAGGGAAAGGATAATAATGTTGAAGATCGAGACGAAACCGGTAGATGGAGGTGCAAGTTTACATGCCCACGTTGGACTACGAATACGAAGATGAGATTAACGACGATGATAGTATATCAGAGGTAATAAAGTACATAAGATGAGATGAAAAACTTATTTCAGGAAATTGGAACGCTACTGTGTATGAAGGACGAGAATATCGTTTGAAAAATCGGAATGAGAGAAGAGACTAATTCTGCATCCGTGAGCGCATGCGAGTGTTGACGACAGCCTAGTGATGATGAAATGGAAACCAGAAAGTCAAGTAACTGAAGCACAGTGGTAGATATGGTAAGTTGAGAAGTTGAAGAGACGGACGGTTTTACAAAAGCTAGTGGAAAACAAGATGGGAGAGGACAATTATTTGAAATGGGAGAGTGAGACGTTGTAAATCATCAGAATGGGACTTCAGTAATCTGCAAGAAAAGTTCTGGGGAGGATAAAGAGTTTGCAAGCTTGATATCACAGAATAAGTCATGCACTTGATTGAAGAGAGAGGGAGAGGAGAATAAGAGTATGCGTAGATTGAAGAAGGGAAACTCTGCTACAAGTAAGGCCGTGTTAATACTTGAAGCAAGAAAATGAGAGAAATGTGGTTGGTTGAAGAGAAACGTGATTGGGCGTGCAATTAACTCGTACGTCATCCACTTGATCCATTCACAACTGACGAGACTGCGAAATCACGATGGAGGACACACAGATGACTCTGCCGATGGAAGCGGTTGTTAGAGACTCCATTCGGATCGTTTCGAAAGGCTTTATTGCATATTCTACTTCATCGTGTAATTCGTGAATAAGCAAATGAACTTCAGCCCACTTTTAGTCACATCAAAACATATACGAAAATATTTCGTTGTTCAGTTGTTCCGGGTTATTTAGAGGATGCGACAGGATCTGTTTAGGCAGACCTTCCGTCCCCACCTCCACTCCCCTCCCTCTCTCCTCGACTTCCCCTCCCTTTCCACTACTCTCCCCCCCCAGCCTTCCTCAACTCACTCAAAGGACGGGAAGTAGTGGACGCCGTAGATGTCCTGAACCCCGCTCGTTCGGCCGCGTCACCTTTTGCTTATTTTCATTTTTGATGCATGAGCGAATGGCTCTGGTCATAAGATTAATTTTTCCACTAAAATTTCGTTTCAATCTAACGATTTCGTGTACAAAAGAGCGATTTCGGTTCCGAGTAAACGCCTCTCTTGTGACACGGAGTGGGGGTGTGCAGGAAGGCCCTTAATATGCACAGATGCATCATCTCCCGGGAAATCTCTCAGTCGTCGGCAAGAACTAGGCATCGGTAAACCCTATGATTCATTTTATTTTGTCGCACCTCGTTGAAAACAAGACTAACATTGGCAATTATTTGTAATTTAAAGTCAATTACCTTAAGTGATGGCAGATTTACGGTGCTTAAATCGAATATGCCTTCCACTGGCAAGTTTCCGTTGAATGAAAAATGATTTTTTCCGCTCGCGATGCTTTTCCCATACAGCATGATGAGAGGAAACTATTTAATTGAATAGGTTAAAACTTGATGAGACAAGATGTGGCCTATATTATGCTGTTCAGGATTATAGCAGTGACAGTTATACCCCTTAAAAATCATTTTCGCTTATGCGGCAATTTAATTAAGTTTCTCGG
Source organism: Platycnemis pennipes (assembly GCA_933228895.1). NCBI lineage: Eukaryota > Metazoa > Arthropoda > Insecta > Odonata > Platycnemididae > Platycnemis > Platycnemis pennipes. The sequence goes on from OW121849.1 coordinate 150,747,627, forward strand.
AAAAAATATTACCTCCAGAACTATGTTACTTCTTGCAGTGTAAATGATATAGCCATTGACTTTATTTTTCCGGGATTCATTCCGCGATGTTTAAAAATTGCAATAAACAATATTTCGCTGGTCCTCCTGCCAGCTTCATCAGGTTAACTGAACTGATTAAATATTAAGTATTTTTTAAATTTGCAAAATTCGTTTAAGCTTTCTACTCAATGTGTAACCGTCTTCTCGGTTGACGTTCTCCTGTCTCTTCGCAATTTCTGTTGCTTCCATGATTCCAGCAACAATGGGACTCCTCACTCATATAAATTAAGACGAGCAAGACTAAAGAGTCAGTTCAGTTAACCTGATGAAGCCGGCAGGAGGACCAGCGAAATATTGTTCTTTTGCAATTTTAAACATCGCGGAATGATTCCCGAAAAAATAAACTGTCAACACTACATCCGCGGAAGCCTACGAGCTAATGCTGTAGCCATTGTTGTTTATGATGTTATCTTGAGAGGCGGTGAAACATTACGTTTTTAGTGACAACCACTTTTGTGAATGATAATTCAATGCTGTGTGGTGTACGTGTGTGAATTCGCGTTCAACGCACAGATCGTAAACGAAGGCAGTTGGGAATGTCCAGAACCAGAAAGGCAAATCGACATTTCACGGAGCACTTTTATAATTTCCGCCTGATTCCCAAACGTCTTCCCTACGTCTTAAGCAGCTCATGGCAAGCCCCTTCCTGTGTGATGCTTCCTCACCTTCGTCCAGTCCGATGGCCACCTCTTCCTCGTTCGTCTCGGGGAACCTGAGCTGGACCGCGTACGATCGCAGGAACCGCGAGAATCTGTCGAGGAGCTGTTGCGGCAGGGGCCCTTCCGGCTTGGGGCCCTCGTCGTCCGACCTCTCGGTGGAGTTCCTCCTGATCAGGGCCACTCCGTCCGCCAAGGGGATGGAGTCCTGACTGAGGTAGCCGTCGACCACGGAGAGGGCCTTGGAGCCCACGCAGGCCTCAAGGCCCCTCGACCCGCACTCCCCCAGCATACGCGCGAAGAACTGCCAGTGCTTGGAGAGCAGGCCGCCCTCCGTGATGCCGTCCGACCCCACCGTGTTGGTCAGGGCCCACGCCCGCCCGCTCCCTTCTGCACCCGGCGCGGCGCTCGCCACTCCGAAGGCCATGGCCGCCACCACCACCACCAACTGCACCTGATGATGCACCATTTCTACCACGGGGCTGGCCGATTCTTTCTGCGGATCCACTCGAAGCCCTCTGTCTCTCTCTGCCGCCAGTTCCCCGCCTTTTATACGCGGTTGGACGTGTCCCTTTTGCCGCCGTCGCTGTCTCCGGGACGCGGCGGTGACCTTTTTTTCCTCCAACTTGAGGATTTGTCATGCAAACAAGCTAATTCGGGGTGTGTGTCCGATTCGGAAGGCTCGAGTGTCGCGGCTGCGCCTTCGGAACGGTTGGTGAGACTGCGGGCCTCGAAAGAAAACAGGAGCGCGGGGAACGTGCGGCACCATGGTGCTAATTGGCGCCTGCCGGCAGCGGAGGCCATAGGAAAGTGGTGCTCGGTGATTAATAATGTCTCTGTTATTCTCCTGCATGAAGTGACTGCTTCAGCCTCATTAGTTCGCCTGGTTACCCTGCCTCCAGGCCTGTCTTGGCCTTCGAGTTTTTTAGTCGTTAACGCAAAGCCCATTTTCGATTGATATCTGGATCCCTTTAACAATACTTCTTGTAATCAACTGGCAATAGAGAGCTGTTATGGGTCATCATCGTAAGTCAACAATCCTAAGACTGAGTAGGTGCGAATATCCCTTCGATTCTCATGTCTTTTTACCTCTCCTTATTTCCATACTTCTTCTCACTCACCTCCTTCACCACTTACTATCTCATGCGAGGCCCTCCTTTGCCATTTCACTTGTCCTCTTGTCCCTCAATGATTGCCTTCATCAAGAAGCCTTCACGTCTCAAGATATGGCCGATTTAGCTGTCCCGTCTTCTTTTCAGCGTTTTCAACAGATTCCTCTTTTTTCCCTGTCTGCATAACAATTCTTCGGTTATCACCTTCCTAAGTATTATCTGTCTTAATAATATAAACTATCTAACGTAAACACCTATCGATATAACCTTTCCCTGCGTAAAATTACAATAATATTACAGACATCCTTAACCTAATTAAATAACCTAAAACAAATTCACTTCCTATCCTTCAACAAAAAAAAACTCCCTACCAATCAATCTACCTCTGCCCAAAAAGAAGATGGTAATATATACTACTTCAGTGCTATACTCAAGGAAAACTAACAACAACGGCCAGCAATGAGCTCGATGTGGTGGTTCACTACACCTACTTAGTTCAAATCCGAGGTCCGACTTGTCTCCGGAAAAATAGCTATGTTTGGGGAGATAATTTTAGTGCATATAACTATAAGAATACAACTTTTACTGCCTTTTACGATTGTGTTTTTTTTAACTGGAAAACGGGTTGACGGATATCCGTGAAAATTTTCTTCTTCCTATCTGTTAACCCTAAGAATGTTTTTAGCAATCTCAAACAATCATCCATAGTAATATATACATAGGAAATTATATTCATAATTTTTTATTTAAAAATTATGTTTTCCATTTTTAGGCAATGCACATTGTTTTTATTTCTGACTGTATTCAAGGACATTCAAAAAATGCAGTGCTTTCCTTTGAGAAGGTGGGACTTGAACCTTAGGAAGCAACCCCAATTTGGTTCCTGTCACGGGTGAGTGGGCCTCCTAGTATGTCCCCTCCTGTCCCCTTGTATGTGGGCAATATGTCTAGTATGTTTCCATTGTCCCCTCCTGAATTTCCTACCTTTTTGTTTCTCGGTGCCAGATGTCCGAAGAGCTACTCCAGTTTTTGTAAAGACACGGGCAAGACAGCTAGCGGCGTGAATACGTAAACATTGCTTAGCAGCTGGTTTTAGAATTCCAATTAACAATTAAGGCCTTAAGCAGGTACAGCACACAAGCACAGCTGTTATTGAGAAACGTCAAAACTACTGTATTCATGTTTTATCTCTTATCCAGTATAATATCAAAGGCCATATAAGCTAGTACATACACATAAAAGTATGAAAGTCACTCGTCATTTGATTATATCATATTTAAATTCAGAAATCTTTAGGACTGTCAAATGACATAAAAGAAAAAATTACTGCCTACAAATAGGTAATTAACTAATGTTCAATTGTCCTGATTTAATATCCTCTAATCTATTCTTCAATTGTTCACCTTCGGTGGACAAAGCGTCCATATAGATCCAGAAATAAATAACCAGTTAGTCCTCATCAGGCTTATCGTCCAAAATCCAAGCTTACAAATCTCGAGCAAGCTCACATTCACGTGAAACTTGCGCATGTTCATCTGGTGCATTGAATTTATTTGCCGACGGAGTCCCCCAAAGGTTGAGATGAAAACGTGCTCACCACTAGGCTCATAAATTCAGAGTACCTACTGCGTAATAATAATGACAATGCCTATCATTTATTATTCTGCGACTAATGCCTGTAACGGTACTTTTCACAGAATTCCAATATTTATTAATTAATTAGCAATATTAGTTGCATACCTTAAGGGTGAACAGACATATCTCCTAAAATACCCCGCGCAAGGGAGAAATTTCAAAAGAGATAACAAAAGTACCAAAAACATTGAGCACACAAGATTTGTTTTCCTTTGAGATTCAGTTTAAAATGTTCAAAAAAGTATGGCAACCAAAATATTTATAAATAGTTATTACTATTATTTTAATTTACTATATGAACTGGTAGTATAATGATCCATACTCTCTTAGTCAAAGTCAATAGGTGGTACAAATGCATTTGGGAATCATAAAGTATTTTCGTTCTTTCAACTCTAACTGAAAATCCTTGTGTGTACAGTTATCCTTTCATTCAAGTACCTACTCTATCACTTTACTCGATAGTAAATTGAAGATAAAATGGAGAATTGTAATTTATTTCTATCACCAAATATTTATCTCGTAAGATTTAAACGCTAAGGTGTCGTCATATGTAACCTCATTCAGAAAAAAACTTTATACTCATAAACCTTACAATAAGATAATGTTAGATAGTATTCCTTCATAGTATTCGCCGGGAAAATACTAGATCTTGTAAGATTTATCAAGATTTGCAATTTATTTTATATGCAATACATTGCAATTTCACCCTTATCATTTTTAAGTGAATGGACGGCATACTTATGGCCTTGCACTCCCTTACGTACGACCAGGAGACTTTTCAAATCTTAACTAAATCTAAACTAATTCCGGTTGAAGTGATTTTCATGATTTCAGTTAGTTATGTGACGTGGAATATCGTTCCATTGCAGAGCTGAGTATCCGTAATTGATGGACGGATTAATTACGGATGTTTTAGAACTTCCTTTTATCTTTTCGCGCTTACGCAACCTTATACGCATAAAATGCGCACATAACGTTCCCACATATTATATATGGGAAAGACTCAGGTTCAGCTTTAAGACGCTCATGAAGGTTCTTTTAATTGAAAATGTCATATGTACAAACAGTTGGCTGAAGGGATTCTTTTATGGTCCAGTTCAAACCAATATAAATTAATGTGTAGGGTGTTACATAGTTATAAAATTTAAATTATATATGAATCTGGCCGCAGAATTTTCCAGTATCTCTAATTTATTGTGTAATTCACCAGTTAAATCGGCAAATATAACGCCACACTATCAATGTGTGGAACCAACAAAGGATTAACTAGATAGTTATTCCGAATTTAACGTTTGAATGTTATGATATGCGCCAATGTTTTAAGTGCCTGATTAGAAGTTACTTATCTTCATCTCCTCCAACAGCTTGAGTTCTGGGAGGCGAGTGGGAACGCAAATATTCAACTGCTGAGTGAGAAAATCTGAGTTGGTGCTATTTACTTAGCAAAGATCGTGATTAACACACACTTTAGTGAAGTCAACGTGCACAAGGATAGTGACTTTCTCTCTCTTCATAGAGAGATTAATGTCTTCAGAGGCCCCAATAAGGATGGAGTGAGTTCTCCCCAACAAAAGCCGGAGTCCAATAAATTATTTAATGATAAGACATCAAGAAGTAAGCTGTAAAAGAATCCTTATAATTACTTAGAAATTATATATATAGTAAAAAAATTAGGTTATAATGTCATAGGTTAATAGAGTTCCGAGTTATGTTTTAGTGGCTTAATTATTGCAGTTGCCCTGGAGACAGAAAAACGGAATAGTTTGTTAGGCCATTGGTAGGTTTGATAGGTACTCATTTAATGGAGGAATTGATGGAAACATCGCTGGTATAACAATTTCCAGATTTTTGCAGATAATCCCATCGACTCCAGCTGCATTAGCCTCAAAACAAAGAAATGCTGTACCATTAACTCTGAATTAAAATTAGGGAAGTGAATATGTGAGTATTAAAGGTTGTTTTTTGTTTAATTCATGCTATTTTTCATCTTTTGCTTTTATATGTGAAAAAGAGTCTTTGCAGTTGGTCGTACTTTCACATGTTGATGATTTTTCCTGTGTGAAAAATATTTGTCAGTAAATTTATTTACGATGTATAAGTTTACACTCTTTGCGTTATTTTTACATGTAAATGATTGAGGTGTTAATTTGGGTTAATATTATATGGTGAGCTGAGGAAGCATTAGTTTAATTCGTCCATTGGCATGCTGCGTGTTACATAATCTTTTAAAGGCTCGACATGCCCCAGCCTTAACAATTTCGTTCTAATTTATTTGAAAACCCACTTGTCCAGGAGATCCTGGCTATAATAATATTCCTTACCCTTTTTAAAGAGCCTTTTGAGATTCATTTCTAAGAATTTTATGTTCCTGAAATAATTCTCTAGCTTCACTTCTCACGTATCGCGGCGCAATATGTCCCTTTGTTGTGTGAAAAGATAATTGCAATATTAAAGATGCCTCTTCCTAATCCTAACTGTTGGATAGTTATCAAAGGCGCGAGAATCATCAGCTTCATCATAAAAATGATGCCGCAGCCAGTGTTTAGCAAGGGCATTGATACTAAATGAACGAAATCTAGAGCAGAATACCTACTTATGAGATAGGTAAGTTTTTATTGACCAAATTATAGAAAAAAATGATTGAATTTATTCTGTCAATCACAGAGTGAAAGAAATCGTCATGCAGTATTGTTATTATTAGTTACCCGGAATTAATTAATGCTATCACAATGTTTCAAAGTATTTAAAATATTTACTTTAAGGAGTTGTACTTACAGATAACCTGAATGTACACTCTCTGTTTGGTGAAAAACAATTGACGTTTGCAATTTTTGGGTAAATGCGAAGAATTCTTTGCTTTTTGTCGCGTCCATTTCTTCCGCAGAGACTAAAATTGTTGCCCTTAATGACTTCTGCTGTTCCTCAGCGTACAGAACAATCCGAATGCTCTTAATGTGAGAAATGAGTGAAAGGCAGATTTTTCTCTTCGCATAAACTTGTCATCCTGGAGGTCACTACAAAGGGTATTGGGCAGGGGTTCTCCTGGGCTTCACTCGCTGTTTGTAATCCAATGATTTTCATGATATTCCCTGTGATATCTTTTTATTAAATTTCCATTCTTAACTACCAAAGGTTCATTTAAAATTTATATTTCAATCATAATAAATACAACCTGCTACAAAACATTAGTTTACACACAAAATTTGTAGGAATTCACTCTTAATAAATAGGATAAATATATCGTTTTCTTTTCAAATGGAGGCGTTCACATTTTGATGAGACAGGCGGTTTATTGTCTTCCAAACGCACTTCCACTGAAGAGGAGCTTCTCTCTGGGCAGCTTTCTGTTCACACATCACAGTGATTGATTGATTCGCGTGCTGTGTCCCCTTCCTGCCTGTGCTCACGCTCGCTATTCATTGTGTATCACTCAAGCTTGTGGACTGTTTTCTCCGCTAATCGACGCGAGTTTTTATTGTCCAAAATGTCCTGGTAACTTCCCTTGAATTTCAGACGCAGGCGTGCAACCTGCTCTCGTTTTAGTCCTGAAATTTTAAAACATTAACTCGTTAAGAAAATTTCTTCATAAGCCTGATTGATTCTTAATTTTATCCATTTTCGGAAATTAGTGTAATAAAACCTTAGGAAATGAATTGAAAGCACCAAGACCTTCATATTGATTTTTTTTTGTTCTGACAAACTTGCGATTATATTTCAATCCACGTAAGGGTGTAAAGTTCCTGCAGAGAGAGAGAGAGAGAGGCTCTTTGATTCGGAAAGCTGCCCTCATGTCAGGAGAAAGGAGAAATGCACGAAGGGATGTGGGGGACGACAGCTCGTTGCGACGGGGCAAATTAAGTGGCTCGGTGGTTGCCGCCCTTCTCAAGGTGAAAGAGCGGCCATTGTTGGAGGGGGGCCGATTGTTGGAGGGGGGCCGATTGTTGGAGGGGGGCTGATTGTTGGGCGGCGCCGTCCGCCCTGAGGCCCTTGGCGCGGCGCAGGAGGGCGTAGGCGCCGTCGCGGTCGACGACGCCGGCGTCGGGGGCGCCGTAGGCCGACCCGTGCACCTCGCCGACGGAAGCTCGACGGTGCAGGCTCACCACTTCGTAAGACGTTCCGCCGCCGCCTCCCCCTCCTCCGCCAGACAGCTTCTTCATGAGCACCGCGGCGGAGAGCAGCAGCGAGATCTTCCCCAGCAGGAGCGCCTTCTTGGCCATGAAGGCGATGGACGCCAGGGCCAGCGTCTTGAGCACCACCGCTATGCAAGTGATCAGCGTCCCCAGGTGCTTGTGCTTCTTGAGGCGGCCTGCGCGCGAAAGAATTGATTAGGGACTGTGGCATTGGATAGGACAGCATCGACTGGCATCTTACATCTACATCTACATAATACCCTGCAAGCCACCATAATGGTGTGTGGCAGGGGGTGAACTCTCACCTAACATGCATTACATATCATGCATAAAAAAAGGATTAGTACTTGTATATGTACTGTTCAAAACTACTCTATTTAATAAAAGATAAATATAGCAAAGCATGCATGCAAAAACATGCCGTTAGTTGGGTTAGCTATAAGTCCTTATACCAACATGCAGCTACCAATGTTATCCATTGCTACACTCGTACTAAATACATTTACCGGTTATCATATCCCTAATATAACGAGGAAAAAAGGACATTTTGAATCTGTCAGTTCGGCAATCTATTTCTCTAATTTTGTTATTACGGTCCAGTGTATTATATTATTTGGGGTTCGCAAAATATTGTTAACGTCATAACTGAAAATATTATTTTGGAATTTACTTGGGAGATTAAGTCTAAATTTCAACCTGCGATCTGACAATGATTCCCATTTCAATTCATTTAATAGACTGGTTACGCTAGTATAGTTATCGTACCGTCCCTTTACAAATCTTGCCGATCTTCGCTGCACACGTTCAAGTTCGTTATTTAGACCGATTTCGTAGGGATCCCATACACTGGCAGCATATTCCAAATGAGGTCTAACAAGGGAAAAGTAGCTGATTTCTCGTACAATGTTAAACAACTTACGTGTAGTCTATGGCAGGCGACGGCCCTTTCTCTCTCACCATGAGAAGAGGAGCACACCAGGGAGGAAGTGAAAGAGGAATCATGCCCACGGGAAAGAGTAAACTTGGAGTTTCTAAGGCACGCAGCTCCGAAGAAGAAACAGGCCGAGGAAGCCATGCATGACAGTCACTTGTAAATGCAATCAATGCCAATACACATATGCGTAGGAGAGGAATAGGTATAAAGAAGAATGCACAGAAAAGGACGAACACACAATTGGTGGAGAAGATGGGATATAGCGGAATAACAATGGGAAATACTTCGACCGGGATCTCGGTTCTGTCGAACTTTTTTCCATATGCATGCATATTCTGTTTCAGATTCCACGCATTTTAAAACAGTCGCATGTCTTCTATTGTTTTTTGCTGAAAAATATGTTAGAACATTAGGAATGAATACTATTACCGCCTTAATTATATGCTATTGTTGAGGGTTGACTGTTGAGGGTTATAGAAGAAAATGCCGATTTTAGTTTTGATATGAAGATGACGATGCATTCCAATAATTTGAACGGAGGTAGTGAGGAAAGCCGAGCGGAAATCGTCGAAAAGTCGATAACCTAATCTCCAGGAGGATACCGACGCTGAGTTTAGGATGGTAGAGCTATTTGCCACCCCTTAATGGCGGACGCTATCGTGTGAAGAATAATCGACTGGAGCAGGCCCATGTGTACCCCTTTCTCAATTCCCCACTTCCTCTCCGATGCAAGACTTCAAACTTGACACCTGATTAAAATGCTTCAGCAATCAATCCTCGTGGCCACCATGCCAGGAGCCAACTCTTCTCAGAGAGAGAGATATGGCATTGCGAGAGGGTCAGTGGTGCATGGGGACTTCCGACTGGCGAATATATGCCCGACAATCGTGCAGGGCTCATCATGGAATTTGTTATTTAAATATCGGGATTTAATTCCCTTCTAATCCTCACTGATGTCAGCGTCTTCTACCTGTTCATCGCTTAAGGTGGCTCCACCGAATTAGGAAGTAGATGTCATTTTTGTGAACATTTCAGGACACATTGGGCCTTCTATAGATTGGCAATAAAATAATTTGGCCTTTCCATAATATATTTGAAGGAAAAAGACGCTGAAAATGAGTTATTTTATACGTGGCTACCAGAGCAGAGGCACCAGAGTATGGCCCTTGCAGTAAAATTTGCAGATTAATAATGTAAAGAGAAATGTCGTCTTGGCGAAAAAATAATATAAGATGCGCAATTTTATGTTTAATTTAGCATTGTTAAAAAGTGCTCGCCTTACCGCATTTGTTTAATTTATATTAGTAAATATTTGCTCGAAAAAATGGAAAAAAGCCTTAGTTACATGAAAGTGGCGCTAGAGTATGTTGTTATAATTGGCAATTGGTACTTGTGACGGAACGAGCTTACCAGCCTATTCACTAACTTAATTTAGGAATATACCTTACCAAGGTCCTTCTTATATTTTTTATGTAATTTTAATATTCCATTGGTTATTGACATGGTGTAATTAATACCAATGCTTCCTAATGGTAGCAGCGTCATTGTTGCGAAACAATTTTCAAAAATATGAATATTAATAAAATTCAAAAAAGAGTTGTATTTGCAAGGGAATAGGTTAAAATTAAGTAAGAAAATATTTAATCTATTTTAGAATACGTATTAGCGGGATTGAGTCTCTCTTTGTAAATTAAACGTGGCAACAACACGTCAGTCATGTTCGAAGTCAAAATAAGTTAACAGAGCTTGTAATAAATAGATTGCAACTACAACGCGATGTATTATAGCATACTCATACAATTATTGTGCATGCGTTATCACTCTATAGATGATTTTAAAAATAGGTGTTTTTCTGGATCTGTATTTATTCATTACATAACGTAGCTCTTTTAAGGGATCGCGGTGTCACGGAGGAAACTCCTTAATACCAATGGAATGGAAGTGATTTTTTTTAGGAAGAATGTATGTACGGCCCGCAAGCCAAAATTTCTTAATGTTCGTCAGCGCCTTACGATTTTACGACAGGGGGATGTTTCGGGTCTTCGTTTGAGGCGCTCGAATGGTGGCAACGGATTAGAGAATGAGCTCACCTTCTTGGAGACTCCTGGTGACGGAGGGCACGAGGTCGTCGGGCAGGGAGAGGCGGAGGGCCCTGCCGCGCAGGAAGCGGGCCAGGCCCCAAACGAGCCTCGAGTCCACGTCGGTGGTCCCTGCCACGACGGCGTTGCTGCTGACGTCTTCGTAGAGGTCCGTCCTCCTCACGAGGGCCACGCCGTCTCCCAGGGCGACGCTGTCGAGGAGAGAGGCCCTTTCCAGGGCCACGGCGGCCTTCTCCTTGAGGCAATCGAGCAGGCCGTCGCGGGCGCCGTCGAGGAGGCAGGAGCGGAGCGGCGCCTCGAACGGCGCCGTGGCTCGCGAGAAGAAGGGCTCGGGCCCGGCGGTCGCCAGGCCGACCAGGAGAGTCAATAAGGCGAGGGAAGGGCCCCACATCGCTTGTGGCGTCTCGGGGAGGCTACACTCAAAGACAGTCCCCTAGGGAACGGAGGATTCGATGTCGGATGGGAGGACGAGGGCCATATGAGAGAGAGAGAGACAGGGCAGTGGCTGATCGATCCGTCGCCATACGGCACGCAGTCCTCTCTTATATACCCTTGGGGGGCGGGGTCGAGGGGATGATGGTCCATGACGGGAACAGTATTGTCTCTGCGGGGGTGGGGGAGGCTTCCGTTAATGTGAGGGCGAGTGGCTTCCACGACTCGTTGCGCAGAGAGACGCCGCTCTTTGCGGTTCACCGACGGTTCGTCTTTAATGACTGCCCCCCCCGGAGCAACAGCTTTTGGCCGGAATTGTGTCACCAAGGGCGATGATGGTGGCGGCGTATGCCTCGAAGATCGTGCTTCCCTTGACGGCACCGCATCGAATGCGGACGACTTATCCGTCTCGAAGATTGATGCCTTTTTTTTGGTTTCCAATGTTTACCTTCGTTCTTCCTGGAGCAGTTTGGAATCGGCCTCCTTGGCACGGAACACTCTCGGAGTCTTCGCTCTGCAAGCCTCCCCCCCCCCACCCCAACCAGTGGTGCCAGATTTCTCGACCCTCAACCCGCCCAATTCCAGATGGCCGCCCTCAACCCGACCAATCCCCCTCTTTTCTCGCCGCGCGCCAAGATCTAAACAAAATTCAATGCATAACGGCCAGGTGGTTTAATTTCGATATAAACAAATCCTATATAATGTGGTAAAATGCTCAATTTATATTTATTTCGTCGGATCAAAGGAACAAATAGTAATAAGGTAATAATTATCAAACACTAAGAGCAAAAATTGAACAAAATTTTAACTATCGCTAGAGGTCAATAATTTTGTGCTTTGAAAATCAATTATTCGTATTTTTAATGATATATAAACATGCGAAATGTTTATGGTCAAATACTTTATTTGAATACCGACTTTTACTTCATTAAATTATCCATAATAATTGAGGATCCTCGAAAAATGATTCGAATGACTTCATCGTAAGTTCTAATGTTGAAATACTCCATTAGAAATTATATTTTTTTTATTGAAAATTGTTTATTTTTGTACAGAAAATGAAGAGCATTTTATTGATAAAAATATATTTTAGAGGTGCTTAAATAAATTATTTTTCCAATTCTCAACAAATTACAAACATTGCTAACTGCTCGATCATTTTGGTAGGGTCTCGCGTCAGGACTCTAGTCAGTGACACTTTGCTGTTGCTGTACGAAGCTCATTGACTGTATTAATAATCATTCCAAAGAAAGAGAAAACATTTTTAGAGTAGTTCAAAGGTTGAAGTGGGGTGTGTAAAGCTTTCCTTGGAACAATCTATCTCTTTAAATGCACCCAGTATTTTCGTTATTCTTTTCCTTCTTTAAATAATGTACGAAATACTAGTAGAACTCGTTTTCATTTATTTATTTATGATTCATTGATTGCTCTCTGCAACTCCAGCCTACCTAATAGCGATATTTTTCGCGGAAATCTGCCGACCGTGGGACCGATTGGAACTCAGATGCAATCACCCAATCAGTTAAGGAATAATAGCCTGTTTGCTTGCACTTGAAACTGACTTAACATCTACATCTACATAATACTCTGCTAGCCACCTCAAGGGTGTTTGGCAGGGGAAACGGTCGTACTATTGTTAACGGTCGAACTATTTTTCATTCTTACGTTTTCGTGAGTTCAACGGTATCTATCTGTATAAAATAGAGAATTTAGGGATATTTTTAGGTACCCGCCCAATTTCCGGGGAGAATGGCCCAACCAGCCCAAGTTGGCGGGAACCCGCCAAATGAAATTTTTACCCGCCAGCAGCAAAGCTCCTCAACCCGCCCAATTGGCGGGAACCCGCCCAATCACTGCCGCCAACATCTCTCTTCTTATACTTTCCCTCCCTCTTTAGGGAGTGTATACAGCCCTAAGTACTATGTTCATTTATTTGTCTCCATCGTGTTGTTTATTTTTCACCACTTGAGTATATTTTCGGTCTTTCTTTGGCTATACCCAAAAATTTTATTCCTTTGTTTTCATTCACAAAGAAAAAGGGCCATCAGAGAAAGAGGTCGCGAATAGAATATTTTTCCTGTAATTTCCTATTATATACGTAATGCGATACTTCTACTTGTAAAAGATTCTGCCGCTGTACCGTGTTTGAAACTAAGTTTTGGGCTGCTATCTCAATGTTCTCAATGAAAATGAGAGTAAGGCGTTTAGAGCAAGCTAACATTGCTCTTGAGGACGCAAGTGTTGTGAAATTACGATCAAAAATAGTTTTTGAAAATTTATGTCGACATCCTTGATTATATTTACTTACTAATACTCATGAACATTCAACTCCTTGTATTATACTTCGTAATAAATATGGTCTATCCTAGTTTAACAGCGTAGCATTTTGCATAATTCATTCAGAGTAATCATACTTAATATATAAAAATGAAGTGATGTCTGTCAGACGGTTCTATGTTCGTAATGCATCTCCTCAAAAATTACTGAACCGATTGAGCTGAATTTTTGTGTAATTCTAGCGTATACACTAGAGGGTTCTACAGGCTATATAAAGCCCATACGTGTGCCTTGTTCCCGATTTTGTAAAGTCCCGGGTTCGATTTCTGGCGCCAATCACGTGTTTACTTTGGTTTAAATTGACTTTTTCAATTTATGAAAGCGCAAGAGTTTTTCCTTTCGCTCAGTAAAATAAATAATTGTTAATCAACTTCTTTCAATATTTTTATATTTAACGGGAAAATATATAAACTTTATTATTCTTGTGACCGATTTACACTTTACCCTCGAGATTTCTGGGCAGTGTGTGATTTACGTTGAAATTTCCTTTTTTTTCGGTTCTTTTCCGGGCGTTGCTAAGGCCATTGCCGTCTCCGAAATGAAAACATCGTTAATGCTTAAGCAGTTCGTCGAATATGGATGCCGTTAACGGCATTGTGCTTTTAGCGAGGATATAGAAAGGTACTGAAGGCATTTTAGGCTATTCGTGAAGCAAGGGCAGGCATATTTTTCCGCACAAATAAACTTGCTGACTGCTAGCGATTCTCACGGATTAAGTAGGTTTGCATTCGGTTAAAATTAGGAGTACTTAAATAAATGCTTAGGCTGTGTTCAAATTGTGATATTTTTTATTTCTTTACGGGTTTGTGCATTTGAATCAGCCTGGGACATTAAGTGAAGAGGTGGAACGCTCTTGAAATCGTCGTCGATTGAAACAGCTTCGGATTTGAGATAGTTTAGCATAAACCAGGGCAAAAAATTCAAATCCCACTGGAGCATAATGTCTCCTTACGTATCCGTGGGATATTCATTGATGACATTGTAATTATGCTAAAAAGGTTCGTCCAATAGCGTTGCCGTAAACAGCATTGTTCTTTTCGTGATGATATTGAAAGTTACTAAAAGAGGTATCGCTGCTAATTCTTGGATCGAGATCGGCCATTTCATTCGGAATAATCATACGGGCTTACTTTTCGCGCTACTCCAAGATTAAGTAGGCTTGCATTCGGAAAAACTAAAAGTATTTGAATGAAAGTTTCTTTGGGGTTCAAAAGGTAAATATTTTTTTAGATTTACACCGTATTCCGAAGTGTACCGCTTTCAAAATTGCTGTATTTTCAGACAAAAGAACATGATAAGAATATTAAATGAATTATTACCAAAAATTAAAGTAGTAGTATGAAAAAAAGTAATATAGTTATACGTCAAATGTACAGTTGAAGGTGTGAATATACGCAACCTAGAGACAAGTACCTGCTTCAAGTAGGCTAAATCTGAACCAGGTCATTAGAATAGAATTTACTCTAATTGGAGTAAAAGACATTCATACGTATCCGTAGGAAATTCATTGATGCCACTGTCATGAATTTGGAGGTTAGAGACAAACATAACATGCAGAAAAGACCAGAGAAAATTTTTTGTCGATGAGGTGGTACCTACCATTCCCAAAACCCGAATCTGGCCTCATTGTCAACAATAGACATCTACATCTACACGATACCCTGCAAGCCACCGCGAGGGTGTGTGGCAGAGGGTGAACATCACCAAGCATGCACTATTGACATGCAAACAAGCAACTATAGGGCCTCATGCAACTTGATTTTTAGTATCTATAGTATTTAAGTTGTTAATACATGCATCATGCACTACAGACTACTCTAAAATATTTCAACTACCTATCCCTTTGATATGCTGCCTATTCTGTTCTCATATAATATGGGGGAAACGTAATATTTTGAATCTATCAGTACGACAATCTATCTCTCTAATCTTATTTATCTGGTCGAATCTAGCATAATACGCTGTTTTTTTTGAATATGTGCCAAACATCTTCAGTTAAGTTATCGGATTGAAATTTCTTTAATAGATTTAATCTGTACTTAAACCTTCGCTCTGATAGTGATTCCCACCCTAATTCTTCTATTAATTCTGATACACTACTCAACCCATCGTAACACCTTTTAACGAACCTAACTGCTCTACGCTGCACACTGTCTAGTTCTCTGATCAAACCTAATTCATTAGGAGCCCATACACTGGCTGCATACTCAAGGTGGGGCCTAACTATTGAAATGTAACATCGCTCTTTTGTCTTCTCATCACATTTCCCAAGTACTCTTTTTATAAATCCTAGCTTTCTCTTCGCTCGGCCGCATATTTCCCAGATGTGTCTTCCCCACGATAAATCTTTAGTGATTGTTACACCTAAATATCTTATGGTTTCAACGTTTTCGATCTTCGTGTTACTAATTTCATAAGTACGCTCTATCGAATTATTCCTCCTCCAAAAATTGATAGCTACACACTTTTTAAGGTGAAGTTCTAACTGCCATATGTCGCACCACTCTTGAATTGCATCTTAAATCCTTGCGAAGCGATTTCTTGTCTTCTTCTTTTGATATACCCCTGTACACTACCGCATCCTCTGCAAAAAGTTCTGCCATCAATACTGAACTCGAGATTGTTCTACTCAACGCATGCGTTGTTTGGCGTTTTCGCCTTCTCTACCAACTCGTTTTCAAAAAATATAAAATTGAAGTTTTCTGGCTTGTTCAAGTGTTATGAATTATATTGCATCATAACACAGAAGATGTATTGTATCAGAAATAAATCTGTAATAGAGAGAAAATACTGCTGTATATTTTGTTGAAAAGTCCTCTCACTCATCTGTATTACACGAGTATTCCATGATGTAAATTTTATGTACGCATTAAATTTACATATTGACATATGAAAGCCTAAAAAAATAAATTGAGACTGCACTATTGCTATTTAAATACGTTATTGTTGTTTTCAACGTGTGCTGTGTTTAGACTCGTTGATTATTTTAAAAACATTAATTAAGTGTGCACGACAACGTTACCATTTGGTTATACAATCATTTCCAGGTGGTGCTAAAAGCTATTTATATGGTTTAAAAAACGCACAGAGGATTCAACAGTTATTAATACCTACGATTAGGATTTCTTATTACCAGATTCACATTACGGTCAACAAGACTTTGGAATTTGACAATATTTGGCCTAACTACTTCACGATTATAAAAATACCTTCTGTGAATTCGGCCTACGCTTGAGTACTGATTGACGCCTAGCCATAGAGGATGTAATGTAGGACGGCTGCCTATATAGTAATCTTCGTTGGCATCATTGTACTTGCGATTAGTAACTTTAAAAGAATAATACTGCGGTGATTTCTGGCCTTGTAACGTTTCCCCGATATCCGTTTCACGAATAAAAATAGTATGGCCGATACACATATACATGATTGATAGTCTTTTTATGCTTGGCGAGATAAATTTGACTTTAATTGCTTCAGTAGCTATCACTTAGAACCTATTTACAGCATTCAGGGGATAGAGTGATTGAAACGGTAGGTACTGCTACACATGAAATCGACTCGGCGACTAAATTTAATGAATAACGTTCATTGCCAATGTCATGTTTTCGTACGTCTGTTGTTATGATCGTGCATGTGTTTTCAACGCAATGAATTTCTAATCGAGTAAAACGTTCCATGGAGTTAACGAGAGGACACAATCAGTCACTGACACTGTTTATTAAAAAAACATACGTGCTTAGCACAACGAAGTTTCGTACATACCTTTATAACTTATTTTATTCTATTTAGAGCCACGTCAATTTAAACGTTACTACTGTGTTCATAAGAAAACAGCCAAATTCGTAGACCATGCAAATGAGTCCAGATTATTTTTTCACCGGATAATTTAATTGAAAACATCGAATTTCATATTTAAATAGAAAATACAGATGTAATCCAGCAAAAAAAGACGTCAAATATCCATATGCATTTCTGATGTATGCATACATCAATTTTACATGTGGAAATTAGATGTATTTTAGAAGAAATTTAAATGACCGCCATATTCACGATTAGCTCACGTCAATTCTTAATTGACATCCTACATCATTTTTAACGATATTAATGTTTTCATAAAAACAACTACATGCATAGGCTTTGCGAATGTATCCAGAATACTTTTTAACAGGACAATATCATTGAAAATATCGAGTTTCTCATTTACACAAAATACCGACGTATTCCAGAAAAAAAGACCTCAAATTTTCATATGCACTTCTGATGTATTACATGTCTCCCATAGCTCCACAACTGTTTATATGCATGGAAAATGATTTTGATTTTTCCATATGATTTTTCCATTTGTATATCGAAATGTGTACCGTAGGGGGACGTTAATGAATTCTCATCGGAAATTTTAAATTGAAGTCGAAGGTGTTCGCGTGCTTCTAATTCTCCATGCTTACGGAGAAAACCCTGTTTCGTAACTTTGCTAGAATAACTTTAACGAATATAAGTAGATCATTTGAAACTCGATGGGCATAATGAAAAAAAGTACAATTCATGTTCTATCGAAATTCATTTGTTCATTTCATATTATTGTGACAACCGCCAAAGGGACGCTGCCCTCTGCGACTCGAAAAAAAATTGATCAATTTTTCATCCTCACTGCGAAGAGATGCCACAAGAGTAAGTACAGGCTAAAAAAAGTCTGTTGCCTGCATTAAACCGAAGACTGAATCATCTACACGCTGATATGCTCTGTGTGAATATCACTTCTTCCGCTTTTGAGATATAGAGCCTTCGACTTGCGTGGATTGCACATATACGCAAAACGTGTTTTTTGGCCATTATCTATTGAAAGCACTCCAATTTCTATTATCGTACGTACTTTCTTGAGAGGCTTAACAATTGCAAATTAAAGTTTGTCACGATAAATGACCAGCAGCGATTAACGGAATGAACTAACGTGACGGACTCCATATTGGTCCCCTGGAAGGCATGCAACCCCAGCACTTATACAGATTTTTTTAAAGGAGTTTGCCCCTAGGCATGTGCGATGACCGATTTTGGTCATCGATTTTCGATGAAAAAATTTCATCGAAATGCTTCGATGACGATGGCTGTCATCGATCATCGAATATAGTGTTACACGATGATCGATGGATTGCGATGATCGATGACTATCGATCATCGGTTGGCAGTTTGGTGTGGCTATCAAGTGAAGACTGAATTGGGTCAAACTTATTTGAGAAGGACTAGGCCTATCTATTAAAGAGCGAAACAAGCACCAAGTTACAAATTAGGCAACAACTCTTAGTTGTGGTGTAATACAATTCTCATTTCCGCATTTTCATCGGTGAGTAGATGCCGGTTGTCTAACACCACGTTTCCTGCATCGCTGAAGAACCGCTCTGATGACGTTGAAGTGGCAGGAATACAGAGGTATTTCCTCGCGTACTTCTGAAGGCTGGGATACACATCCTTCCTGTCCCTATACCAATGTAGGACGTCCGCAGATTTGGATAAAGCTGGGACCTCCTCGTACTTGTGGAGCTCCGCCAGGAAGGGGTCGTCAGCAGAGGTAGCGTTTCTCGTGTCAGCAGTGCATCACGACTCATCGACATCAATGATTTGCATAAACTCATCGACTCATCACCATCGATGATTCTCATCGACTCATCGCAGTCGAAGTTCGATACCATCCATCGTCATCGATTTGAGTCATCGCACCGCGATGACTCAAATCATCGTCGATGACTTCGATTAATCGACCTATCGCACAAGCCTATTTGCTCCTCCCCCCAACGATTCTGGGTGTTGTTGTGCCCCTGGTTACGGTGATGATCTAGACGACCAAGCCGGCATATTTGCTCTGGTGCAGTCTTACGTGATGAAGTGAAAGAAGCTTATGATTATATCACACAAGTGAAAAGGCAGGTAAAAGAAAAACATGTTACTGTTTTAGCAGAATGGAACGCTATTTTCCGTGTGGACAAGAAGGAGGAATTAATTAATAATATGAATTGATTTTTCAAAAAGGCACTAGAGAAAGGCTTCTACAATTGGGCACACAACACATATTGGTGGTTATAAAAAGATAGTTTACAAACCACAGACGAAAATAATGAGAGTGGAAAATGCTATGAAGTGTCAGAGTATTTCCAATTTAGTAAATGTAAGTGAAGCACAGATTCAAGAACACGGAGAAGGACTGTATAAGCTACACAGAGGCAGATTCCGATAGCGACTGAAACTTAGCGATAGTGAAATGATATTCAAAATTGAAGAGAACAATCGAAGACCGTATTTAGAGATGTAGAAAAGTTGAAGTAGACTCACCAGTGGCTGATCTTCCAGTAACCAGTGGAAGACAAAATAAGAGATGAGCTCACTGAGAAATCAGTGTAAGAAAGACGGAAAACGTTAAAAATGGACTGCGGGAAATCGCAAAAGAAGATCTGGGGAGAAGAAAAGTTGTTGATAGAAGAAAAAGCCATGGATTAGAAATTGGGCTTATAGAATATTAAGGGAAGGTGAAATTTAAAAATACGGAAACTAACGTGGGACAACTCTGCTATATTAGAATGAGAGAGATGTCATAAAGCCAAACAAGATAAATTTGAAAATAAATAAGTTTTAATGAATATCTTATGTAAATATATCTGAAACAACTACGTCCGGGGAAAGGCGGAATCTGATTACAATGAGGTGAAAGATCACTGGGGAAATGGTGAGCTAGATAATGGAAATGAAACTCCTTAGATTGAAAATAAAGTTGTAGTGGAGGTGTGGAAGGTATATTTAGGTCAGTTGTGTGAAGGAAGAAATCTCAGTGCGAAAGTATTAAGAAGAGTTAACTGCAGGCTAATGCCGGGTTTCCCTCCGTCTTTCCCTTCACTTTCCCCCTCCTGGTTTGAAGCGCCTGTTAGTGCGGAAGCTGACTTGCAAACACATGTTGATGTGATGTTCTGGTGATGTTACGATGCAGCGAAACCGGTTGGAAATTAAATATTCAATATTTTGGTGGAAACATTGCAAAGTGTCATTTTTTATCCAAGTGTAAACGTGACTCTTCAGTAGTTATCTGTGGATAACTTATTGACGTGGGAAATTGAAATTCCATTGCGGAATACTTCTAACTTGCTGTTTCAGACGGACAAACGGACATTGGGAAACGGAGTGAAAGAGCTTTGTAATGGACCCGCGGAAGAGATTCCCTTGAACGATTCATTTCTTAATTCCATCTAACCAACAATAAAACTCCCTCCTTGCATATCCGGTTTTGAAATCGCCTTCCTTAATCCTTGCAGAACACATCCTTAGAAAGATTATCTGACACCACTGCGATGAATTTTAACCATGAAAACGCCGCTATCCATATTGTAATACGCATGAAATCTCTGCAAGAGGACAAAGAAAACGAAACGTTTTGTGCCGAGGAGGCGGCACCAAATCCATCCCAAGCACCCCCATTCTGACTTCATTGTCATAAGTAGGCCAAGCAGGCGTAGACACCTTCTCTGCCTTCCAGGCCTCCTGGTTTCTCGCTGCCTGACAGTTCGGAAAACTATCCCCGTGTTTATAACACTCCGTTTTGACCCTTTTTTTACCTCCCCCACGTATAATGTCAACGAGCATCTCAGACAGTGGAAAATTATAAACCACTTCATCCTGCTCTACTTGAAACTTGACAGGAAAACATTCTAAAACATCCCGTCTTTAGGAAAGAGGCTTTTGTCTACGACATAAGACCGAGCATTGGGGTAATAAGGCTGCCAGACGATTGTGATTTAAGACGCTTTAGCATTTTTACATCCTAAGGTTGTCGCCCGCTCAACTTCTGGCTGATTGCTTGACATGGGGTAAATGTTTTGCATACTAAGTGACACCATCCAAAAGCATGCATTTGATAGGCAGAATGAAAGTGCCCCTTCAACGAAGATGGAAAGAAAATGCAAACTTTGCGAATTTCACTGAAATAATTTACTCACGACACGCGTTCTCTCTACAATTTATGCCACCTTCAGGTAATCATGCCATCATCCTGAATATGGCATTAATTGTCGAAACTCGGGTGGTGTGAAATTTATTTCAGTGAAATTCACAAAGTTTGTATTTCCTTTCCACCATGGAAAAGTTTCACAAAATCACCCCTGAAACACCTCGTTTTATTAATCCACTTGCTATAAATTGGCGAATAATTAACTTATTTTAAATAATTAAAGGATTTTATTTACAAATGATGCCTAATATGCCTACTGTTAGTCGGCCGGGTTTTAAAAGTATATCCTATTATGCATCTTAACACTCCTAGTTTAATCGCCTCTGCGAAAACATGAGTAGCGCCAGTGGTGAGTACCTATGTCTGTACCGAATGAAATGGCGAACCTTGCTTTACGAGTATTGCCGCCTACATTGACTTTCAACGTCTTCACACGATACAGTTCACGGCACCTCTCTTGGACAAACTGTTCATGCATCACTCTCATTCGGATGTCAAAATGGCAATGATCTTGGCAACACTCGGCAAGGAACCGAAAAAACAAGTTTCGATGTGAATTATGCAAGAAGTAAGGATTACATAGTGTAACAAGATTGCAAGAATGAGAAACTTTAGAGCTTTTCCCCAGAAACGGAGAATAAGTCAAAGTAATTAATATTTTTTCAAGTATTTTGATGAATGAAAGGAAGTATTCTACTCCCCAAATATGGGAAACCTAATTTTTAAATTTATAAATTTCAAATACAATTCAAAATTAATATTTTAGGATGTAAGATTGTTGTAGATGACTAAAATATTCTTACAATTAACAGACAACGACAAAAAAAGAAATGGAAGGCAATCTGACCACGTGGTTCGTCATGAGAAGTGCACAAATTCTCAACAGACAGAAAAAGTGCTATTATTTTAGTTATTTAGGTTAACCGATCGAAGACCAGTGTCCTATTCCAGGAATGCTAACTAAAGACTCGGCCAACATGTTTTTCGCCAGCTTATTAATCTACTTACTTTGGCTTCATCTCCACACGATGTTTTCTCCCAACAAAGAGAAACTTAAAGTTTTGCATATTATTTTAAACCAGATTTTTGAGCCTGATTAAGTTTGATATTTATTTTTTAGTTCTACAAGCTTCTACCTCAGTTGGGTTAGTTACGCATATTTGGCTACTAGGAGCAGATATATCATCTACATCTACATCTACATAATACCCTGCAAGCCACCACAAGGGTGTGTGGCAGGGGGTGATTGCTCACCAAACATGCACTACATATCATGCATAAAAAAGGAATAGTATTAATATAGTAGTCAGAACTACACTATTTAAAAAAGATAGAAATTGCAAAGCAAACATGCAAAAACATTCTGTTAGTAGGGTTAGTTTTAAGTACTCATACCAACATGCAGCTACCAATGCTATTCATTGCTACTCTCCGATAGGACATATTTACCGTTATTCGTATCTCTAATTGTGCGAGGGAAAAAGGACATTTTGAATCGGTCAGTTCGGCAATCAATTTCTCTAATTTTATGATTATGGTCCAGTCTGCCATAGTAAGTTGGGGTTCGTAAGAACATCATGGTAATCTATGTGCCCGGAGTCCAGATACAATTTCTAGTTGGTAAACTTAAACATATGCCCAGAATTGTGAAAGAAATGTGCACTAAAATATATTGTTACATTTGTGGGGCATTAACCCAAGAAATATGTTTTCAAATAAAGTAGTTAGTAATTTTATTTCATTGCGATTATATAGATTATTTTGTATTATTAATTATTCATAGCAAAATTTCTAAAAATAAAGCCATTTGCCTTAGTCGAACGTTCTGATTTTCCGGCGAGGTCCTGAGATCACTTGTGTGGAGCCAAGGCGTCCTCATTCTCTTCTTTGAGGCCAGAAATGGTGTTGCACGGACCGCCGACAAGAAGTCGTTCACGAATGTCACGAAGCAGCCTCAATCGTGCGACCAGCACACACGAATACCTTTAATGTGGTCGAAATATAAAAACATGACGCATTTCTCTGAATTAACAGTGTTTATAGGTATTTGGGGCGACTGAAAGCTATTCTGATGCTGGAGTTGCGAAAAACTGAATGCCCCTTGATGAATTAGCAAGAAAGCAAGTATAAGCATATGATGGATGTGTGCCCTATTTCAGGGATGCAACGTTAAGCCGCGGCAAAAATTTTTCTTAATCAGTTTACTTCTATTTACTCGAGCTTCATCTCCACACAATGTTTTCTCCAAGTGAAGAAAAAATTAAACTTTTCGCTTATTAGTTAAAGTACATTCATGTAATTCATGTTTGGAGTGATTGTACCCTTTGCCACACACCTTATTGGTAGCTTGCAGGGTATTATGTAGATGTAGGTGTAAATGGTGAATGTTTAGTGATCTTCACCGCCTGCCACACACCCTCGCGGTGGCTTGCAGGGTATTATGTAGATGTAGATGGACACATAAACAAACATACTGTAGCGTTTCCCTGAAAGCGGAACAGGCTGCGCGGGCCTACGATTTCGCGTGTGCTCTTGTGTTAATCAGCTTAAAATAGACGGATTAACTTGAATACAAAAAGTAGCAATATATGTTGACAGATTTTTGCTGAAATTTTATATAGTATTGTTGTTCTTTCGTACCGCGTTAGCGTATAAATAACAAAAGTGATTGTATTACGTAACTTGTCAATGTATATGTTGGTTTATGTTTTATAAGCACGCATGCGTAAGTATGCATATAAATCATTTTTATTATACATTTTATACATTTTATCTACAGTTTTATTATTGCTTTTTTAGGGGGCGAGGATCATTTCCAACGCTTCAATGCCATTTACTTGCGTTTTAGCGAACTGTGATTGGCTAGGTTTGTATTGTATGCATCATCATCCGGGAAAACATCCTTCATGGTCTGGAAAATTTGCGAGCGAAATACTCCTGATACAAGGCATGGCAGATGATTTTCTTACATGCTAGATGAATTTATATTGATACAGTGGTATTGATAGAGTATAGAGTCTTGCTGTCTTTAGTGTGTGCTCCTAGTACATACATATCAGAATCTATTCTGTAACCGCAAGATAGCGTCTTTAGAATTGTCTCTGATCGTTCGAGGACTCCTGGTTCAACCCAGTACTTAATGGATGTGGACACAGCGGAGTTTTGTAAGAAGCGACGACGGTAGGTGTTGCTTTCGGTTCCATGACCTTGCATTGCATTGCTCAGCTGTGCTGTGAATCGTTCTTGAAGACACCTTTGTCTGTCGTACGCGAGACATTTCATCTCAGGGTCTCTAGTCTGCCGAGGCTGTAATCTAGTCCTTAGTCTACACAGACGTAGCATTCAAATATGGGTACCCACTAATATGTAGGCTAGAGAAACTGAATGGGGTTGACATCAATGACCATTGCAAATTGCCATCCAGATGAGTTAAATCCTTGGAGCAAGTATTTTATGGTTGGCACCTCAGGGTCGACGATGAGTTTTCTGTCGTATTGCAAACTTTTCCGCCTGTATTTGTATGCTACCTTCGTCCTCTGAACGCGCTCTCCTTGATGTATCTTACTCGCTGCTGCAAACATTCAATTTGCTCACCGTGCTCTTTTCAATGTGTCTCTTCTGAATATGACTTTCAGTGAACGGCAAAAGTGAGGTAATGATGCAGAGGAGTTTGCGAAACAAAAGAGTCATTTCATGCGCTGGAAGTAAGTAGCATGGGGACGAGCGAAGTGAAAAACAGACCGGGCTCGTAAATTACATGGCATTTAGGATCAACCAGCTCAGACTATTAATCGCTCTGACCTGAGCTCTCATCGTAGCTCCTCTTGAAACTTAACTGAATAGCGGTTGTGCAGCAACACAAGGCATATTAATGATAACATATGCATGATTTGGGATTCCCATATCACACATGGCGGCGAAGCGCAACGCGCATACTAGAGTATCGATCTTATTTTATTAATAAAACTGCTATAGGCAGCTATTTGCAGCAAATATTATCCACTTATTAGTGGCTAAAGCAATCAGCTACATATGTCAGCAAAATTTTATAATACACTGCTACGCACTCAAACTTTTTGAATAATTTTAAATTGGACGAAAAAACTTCACAAATATTTATTAAGAAATCCTGCAAATAAAAAAATCGAAATATTTTCACTTATTTTTTCAAGTATCAGTATAAATTATAATTAATATAATTCATTTTTAAATAAAATATCGTTGTACAAAATGAAAATCAGATGGCTAGGGGAAATGTAGCGTTAAATTGAACTGAACCTTTAAAGTTCGGGTTTGCGTCCGTAGCGCTACCCAGCTGCTGGCCTATAATTTCCAAATGCGGTTAGTACCTGTCTAATACATTTTTGAGTGGATCAAATAGTACTTCAGACATCGAAACATAGAGAAAAAGCTTTTTACAAAATTTCATTTTTTAAATGTTGACCGACCTATAGGCAGCGCCACGGTCAACGAGGTCGAAGCAAATTTTTTAAAACTCTGTAGTAGTTGCTGCAAAATTCTTTGTATTTTATATTGTGAATATATCAGTTATACTTACAATAATAAAATACATCACAACTAAACTACAAGCAATAAGCAGACTTATCAACGTAGAGTGTAGAAATTATAAAAATATTGTGTTTGAGGTGTATGAAGGAGACTGGAGTGAGATCGATGCACCTTTCGTGGACGAATTGACAGATAAAGAGGACAATGATGGAAGAGTTGAAGGCCTCAACTAGCCTGAAGTATAATCTGTGCCTTTGAATCTGTTTTTTGATTCAAAGAGATTATATTTGAATCTACTTATACATATTGAAAGATGATCATCATCATCATCGGTCAACAATCCTAAGATTGGTTTGACGCAGCCCTCCACTCGATTCTTCTATCGGCCAACCTCTTCATATTAACGTAGCTCCTCTCTTTTACATCCTTCACAACTTGCTCCATATACCTCATACGAGGCCTGCCTTTTCCATTCTTCCCGTTCACTTTTCCCTCGACGATTGTCTTCATCAGGCCATCGTGTCTTAAGATGTGGCCTATTAAGTTGTCCCGTCTTCTTGTTAAGGTTTTCAGTAGACATCTCTTCTTAAGACTTCTTCGTTTGTCACTCGATCGATCCATTTTATCTTCATCATTTTTCGGTAGCACCACATTTCAAATGCTTCCAGCCTGGACTTCTCTGCTGCTTTTATTGTCCATGCTTCGCTGCCATATAGTAAAATGCTCCAGATGCATGTTTTAATGAAATGTTTCCTCACTTCAACGCTTGTATTTGCAGCTGTAAGCAGAATCTTCTTCTGGTAAAAAGCCCTTGTTGCCTCGGCAATTCTACTCGCAATTTCTCCTTTACCTCCTCCATCGCTTGTTACTCGGCTTCCCAGGTAGCAGAACTTCTCTTCTCACCTCCTTGATTTTTTGTTTTCCTAGTTTAACATTGGTCCTGGCTTTCTTTCTTCTACTGCACACCAATACCTTAGTTTTCTTTTAATTGATCTTCAGATGATTTATGGTCATTGTTCTTACCATATTTCCTAGTGTCTTCTTTAAATCTCCTTCTGTTTCTGCCATGACTGCTATGTCATCGGCGAATCGTAGCATGCTGATTTTCTACCCGTGGGTATTCACTCCCGGAGACTTTTCTTTAACGTCTTGGATGGCTTTCTCGATGTAGACATTGAATAGTACGGGAGACAGTGTACATCCTTGCCTCACTCCTTTCTTTATGCTTGCTTCTGTACTGCTGGGTCCTGATTTGATTATGGCCACCTGGTTTTTATACAAGCCTTGGGTAACTCTTCGGTCTTTGTATGAAACTCGAATTTCTTTCAGAAACTTTAGCATCATGTTCCAATCCACGTTGTCAAATGCCTTCTCCTGAAAGAGGATGTGAAGCTTATTTCAGAAGAAAACCAATGCGTTTTCAGAGAAAATACTAGGCCATGGAATAAGATTGTAACTTAAGGCCAATCGACGCATTTTCTATAATCATTCATGCTTGTTTTTTATCCTTTTATTTACCGAATTATGGTCTCGTTAACTTTTTTGCGTAATTCATTCAGCAAAACGTCAACGAGAGGAATTTTGGTTGTAAATGTTTGTCTCTCTGTAGTTGCAACGACTCATCATCATCGTCATCGTATTCGTCATTAGTCAGGTGACCTGTGATCGGTTCGATGCAGCTCTCCACTGAGTTCTTCTATCAGCTTATCCCTTCACATTTACGTATTTCTTCTCTTCCACATCCTCACAACGACTGCATGAACAATTTTTCGTCCCATTCGGGCAAACAAGCGGCCAGTGTGCCTTGGAAGTTATGGCTCTGGTCGTGCGGGAGGCGACGCCCCTGATCAGGATACAGGCCGTGTCCTCAGCGTGCCGAAACGCAAAGACCCGCTGGAGCGGAGGATTTGACCCGATGAGAAGAGGCCCTTTCCGCTCCGTCGGATGCCTTCTTGTCCCATTTAGTAGTAAGTTCTTCTTATCCGCAAAGGGAATGGGTAATTGGCGGCTGAGTTTCCTTCCTCCGGCGTCTCCACTGCGTGACTGCGATAAAGGTAGCTTCAGTTATTCATCCTCAGCAATTTTTTTTCGATTAATTATCGTTTGTACCGATGAAATGCTTTGGATAACTACATGGAACGGGGAGAATTGGGAATCATTTGAGTTGTCTTATTGTGTAGTCTCAGAGTATTCTTTAGAGATCTTGCAGGCCTTCTTACCTTCAATTATTAAATCTGTTAGGAATCGGTTTGCCCCTTTGTGATTCCTTTCTTCCTCCTCAGGGCTAGATTCAACATTGTACTAACATCCATAATGTTAACAAAATTGCAAAACAGGTATCTGTTAAAGTTACGAGTGTTAATTAAGAGAAGCTGGGAAATATTGATAGTCCAATTCTAAACTCTACCATGATCAGCAAAGAAAGTATCTGCGATAATTGCATAGGACCGAGCAACAGAACATTAACTGACTAACTTGCAAAATTATTGTAGGTGTAGGTCGCTCGAAAAAGGAGAGCCTACAGCCGTAGAGGCTGGTGAGTAATATGCGTACTCTGAAATAGTGGAGCATCAATCAAGCACAAAACAATATAATTTGTGGTGAATTGGCTTCATCTATGGTTGGATTATTTATTGCATTCGAAAAAATCAACTCTGGTGGCCTCCAGTGTTTGTGCCGATAGCGTTATAATCAATGAATGAAAACTGAGAACACAATGATGCAAAATAATATTCAAGCCCGTCGAAGCTCAGGAACACGTTTGTGAAGAGAATAAAAAAAATAAGCACACAGTAAATGTAGGTTCGGAAAAATTGAGGGAAAGAATTGCAGGGAGAAACTATTGAAGAATTCTATTAAATACAGTTTAAAAGTACCTGCACCATATTAAACAACCAAATCATACCGTTTTAATGGAAAAACGTGATGCAATCCCACACTGAAGCCCATATACTACCCTGCAAACCACCATAAAGGTGTGTGGCAGGGGAGGTGTGTGGCAGGGGTAAATTTTATTTTTTTTGAAAAAAAATATATGGGATATACATTTCCCATATATGCCCCATTTACTAAAGGCTTCAGTGTGGGAAGAATATTCTTAATACCCCTCCACACAAGTCTCTTTTTCAAGGCGCTGTCTTGTCGCACCGGTTTCGAAAAGCAGCGATTGTCTTGGCGTTTGGAAAGCGTCGCGACGCGTCGTCGGCGCCTTTCGCTGATAAGTGACCGCTTGGCAACTTCTTGGAAGACAGAGGACCCGCCAATGAAATGCTATCCTTGCTTTATGTCAATTCACCCCCTGCCACGCGCCTTTGTGTTGGCTTGCGGGGCACAATGAAGATTTAGATGAAAGCACGTCCTTCGAAGGGCAGTCAGTCACCGACACCACTCTTTATACGCACTGCCTCCCTGTCTCGTCGTAAATCATCTGCGCTACCTTCCTTAGGAACCCAGATTTCCTATGTACACCGTCATTTTTCTCCCCTTACGTCTTCAAGAAAAGACTTAAGGAGGTTGGCTCGTGACTGCTTGAGTCAAGTTGTCTGAGGAATCTTATTAATTTAAGTACGAGTATATGCCAGCTAATTGATCCTTACTTCAAATTACCTAAGCTATTGAAAGTCATAAGTATCACAAGAAATACGATGTGAAGTCGAAGGATTTATTTTTTATGATAATTTTAATCAGCACGACGATGGATTCAGTTCAGCATTTACTTCAAAGAAATAAATTCATGTGCTCAATGAATTTACTACTGTATAACACCAGAATATTACTATCAAACGTTATGTTATAATATTTTTCTGAAATATGCTTTAATATCTCATTAGTAATGATATTATTCATACGCCATACATTTTGGCTAGAGCGACCGTAGCGCCACTTGAAGACAACTAACGCATTCCGTCTCCTATGAGCGCATAAATTGATGGATTTAGCGAAAAATACGGTGGGTTGATGCCTTTTTTTTCGTGTCATTTTATTTCTTGTGAAATCACGCTAAAAATATCAGTTTTTTGCAAAAATGACATGACACTATGGTATTTTTAAACGTTATATTCCCATGTGATGGCCATTCTCGCCGTTAATCGTATGGAATTTCAAATGCAATTTGTGGAAAAAGGAGTATGGGTTGGTGTAATAATCTTTACTTTATTAGATAGAGGAGCTTTAGTTCTATAAGTGCTGAAAATATAAGAAAATTGACATGACTTTCACTTTTCGGATCAACCTCCTTAAAAGGGTGAGGAAATGAGCTCACTCCGAGGAACTCTACAGACGAGACGAGCGAATGTGATGGGACGTCCTTTGAAAAGAGGATGACATGAAAGACTCGTTAGAAGTTTGAGTTCCACGCAGTAGTTCGATATCGAGTCAGACCACTTGAGGGGGAGGTTTTGACATGAGGCAGCACGGGGGGCGGTTGGGGGAGGAGGAGATGAAGATGGAAACAGAGGAGCGGATGACGGAGCGCGAGGTGCGAGTGGAAGGTTGCATTTCGTGTGCACGACAAGAGGTTGGAAGTTTGGTGGAGAAAATCAAAGGAAATCAAAAGATTGGAGGAGAAAGCAGTAGGTTAAATGATGAACCAAGAATTTTTGCGTGATTCCATGAAATCCTGAAGTAAAAGGTTGGAAAAATACGGCGGGAGTTTTGATGTTGAGAGCCACTTATTCAGACTGACGAGGAATGAATTACGTTTTGTTGGCGTATCGTAGAGCGGTAGATAAAATTATGATGTGAATAGAAGGAAATGTAGAGAGTCATGGCGTGAAATGGCAGTAAGTTTTTTAAAATGGTACTCCAGCTAGAAATACTTCTAGACGGTCCGGAACATCACAGTTGATAGTGAGTGGGTTTTATGACCAGGGAAGTCACATGAGATGAGCTGAAGTAGTGTATAATAAGCTATAAACACTAAAAAAACCATAGCAAGATATTCCACAGAGGAAAAAATCATTCGCCTTGACCGGGACTCGAACCCGGACCCGTGAACCCTCGAGTCCCGGTCAAGGCGAATGATTTTTTTCTCTGTGGAATGTCTTGCTATCGTGCATCTCAGCGGGTAACTCAGCTAAAGTTTTCGCGGCTAGCTCGCGAGCTTTGAATTTACTAAAAAAAACTTTTGATTTGTATTTTGATGAATAATTCATAGTTTAACTAAGGCTGATTGCGTGTACGGTACCACAGGAATTACATTGTTGAGACTTTGGGAAGTGAGTTAAAATTTTTTGAAATAATTTATTTGCTGAATAAATATACATAATGAGCAGTTGGTCTTGTCGATGACTCGAAGAGCATAGTCACAATGGAGAGAGTACCTCCACGGAGTTTGGCCGCCGAGCAGAAAGCTGCTCCTTATTATGGCTCTCCTGCATCCAGGGTTGCTGCATCGCCTCACGTTGCTTCTTCAGCACGAATGACACTGGAGGTGACGGCTAGCTTCACGGCTCAGTGAACATCCGTGGATTCTTGCCGAGCAGAGAGACCGTGATTCGCAGATGACTGCACGCTTTGATATTTTGCGTTCGCCTGGGTACGTGGACTGAGGAGGGCTTTGACATGCGGGAGATGTCTGCTCTGGAAGTACTCCTTCGTGACTTTTTGACTGGGTTTTGACAGAGGAGGAGGAGGAGTCGATCGTCAAATGGACTCGAGGGCGCGGACGAGGTATTCAGGGGCCTCCAGTTGGTCCAGTGGCCGATAGAGGCGGGCGTGTCTGTGGTGCTCGTTCTCGACGACGGTGCATATGGCCACCGCGAAGAGGGCGAAGAAGAGCCCCGCGAGGGCGCTGGCGGTCCCCAGGGCCCACAGCGAGAGCTTCGTGGTGACGAAGCCCAGCAGGGCCTTCATCTTGTAGGCGATGAGCAGGGCCGGCATCAGGTGCTTCTTCTTCAGGACCTTCTTGAGCCCTGTGGAAAACGGAACGTCTTTAGTGACAGAACAAACCCTCTTTCCGAGGATTTCTGGGGTGGTCAAGGAGATTACAATGGGGTCGTTTTACACGGAACCGATGTGCATGAAATATTTAGATGGACACGAAAAAAGAATTTTTGTGAAGACAATTAATCTTCTAACCACAACCATTCGCTCATAAATCAGAAAATTAAAATAAGCAAAAGGTGACGCCCACCGAAAAAGCTGCTGTGATACCATTGACGTCATTTTCCTCCCGTCCTTGACTGTTTTAAGGGGAAGGGAAGGGAGGTAAGGGGGATTCTCGGAAGGTCTGCTCGCACAGATCATGTCGCAATCGCTCCCATTGGGAGAGCCAGCTGTGTCCCCCCTTTGCGATAAGACGAAGTAGCTTCGCGGGCTCAGTTGTGATTGGACGAAGTCGATATACGTCAGAGGTTGCACCACGCCCACTTTTCCGAAAGGGTTAAAAACATCAGTTTTTCACCGCTTATAACTCAATAAATAATTAACGGATCAAAAAACGGAAAAATACGGGTCTTTTTATTTTACAAACTCTATCATATTCGGCAATTAAAAAATGGTAAACGACCCCATTGTGTACCCTAATAACTACGCTGCGAAAGGAATAATTCTTAGGAATGGTATCGGAATGCGTCTGAAGAGCTTCCGTCAGAGGAGGAGAAGGATAGCAGCGAAGAGAGTCAGGCCTGACTGCACTGACGTGCTCCTCGTATGTATGGCGATGAATTGCGGGAGACGAGGGCGCTGAAGGAACGCAATCGAATTAAGTGCAGAAGATGCTCCGGCGAATTGATAGCACTACACTGAGATCGTTGGAAGTGAAGCTTTCAATAGATGCACTAGAGTAGAGAAGATATCATTGAAGGGGTAAGACAATACAAGGAATTGAATATTTTTAGAAGGTCAACTCTTTTGAAGATGAATAAGGAATGAAAAAGCCACAAAGAACAAGCACTAGGGAAATGTGGATAAAAAAGCGAAGGCGACGATGCGCAGAACTGCGTGACTTGGAAAGATGGAAGCCGCCTCCTCCGCCGCGAGGGTGTGCGGCAGGGGGTGAAGGTGTAAGCTCTTCCACGTGCAAATAACTGGTATGATGCTTCATTATCTATCTTTGTCCACATAATTCTCGGCAAGCCACATAATGGGGTGTGGCAGTAGGTTAACCATCACCAGGGATGCATTGCAAATAGTTCGGAAAGCTCTTTTGATGTGTATTATCTTATCATTCGTCATCAAATGTAAGGCGCATTGAGCAACCGAGCAAGTTATATCGTGCGAACATAATCGGAGGTCTTAAATTGATTCCAGAGTCAACTTCTGGACGCATTGTAAGTAAGTAAATTTTTATTGCTTTCAACAAAACAATACAAAATACTGAATTTAATAACAATGAGAGAATAAGAAAGCTGGGTTGTCTCAAAGGAGAACCTGTGCTGAAGCAACCTTCATAATTGTGTAATTCATAGCTAACGTTTCTATTTTTTTCATACAAAAGTGATAGTAGAAAGTGAAAGTTTCATAAAAAAGTAACAATAAATGCCATTTGTATCTGAATCATCGCATGAGTATAACTACAAAACAACGATTAATTGTTTTACAAGGAAAAAACAAAATCTGATGACCTCAAAAGAATCTTATAACATTATCATTAGCCAGTATCCATGACTTAGCTAAATGAAATTTATTTTTACAATTTTTTATTTTCTTGGGCTACAAATTATAAACCTTTGGGCCCATGTATACAAATTATCGTTAGAAAATATTTAAATTTGGCTTTATTAATGGGACGTTTCCCTTTCTCAAATTAAACTTGTACATGCTGCCTGATATAGTTGGAATATTACCCCTCATAACATTAAATCATTTCACTGACCACGGCCGCTCGTGCACCACAAGCACACTCTAAAACGTTCGAAAGACAAGCATTGTTTACTTCCGGGTGGAGGGGTTTATGTCCCTTGCACCATGGGGGAAGCATTGTACGAAGCACGCTTCGATCTAGGCTTACAAGCATGCTAGACTGTGCAATGAGAGAAGGTGGAGGAGCCTTGCTGTCTCGGAATAACAAGAAATATCGGGAAAAATTGTTTCACCATCAACAACAAAGAAGTAAGATAATTTGTTTAAGTCTTTTCATTCCGGTTTCTCAAAAGCAATAACGAAGCTCACTGCATGTGCTGCGTCTCCCTGCCCTGCAAAACAATTCTGACCTCACAATCAACCTACATGCATTCAAGAAATCTTTCTCGGCAATTGTGACATAAATTATTGTTGTACGCAATTCCATTCTAGACTATTGTAGACATTGTAAGTCAACTGTCGCGAAGAATAATGGTAAGAAAATTGAAGATGCTTCCAACGCCTAGCCTCTCTGTTTCCCGATCGAAATACTTGAGAAATATTGCCCTGCATTCCGTTTCGCCGTACCTAATGTTTTATAACTCTTCCGTTTCTCCACTTCTCAATTCCTTTTTCTCTGTCCTTCTTCCTCCTTCACATTTTCCATCACTTACACTTCTTTCTTTGATGTCAACATTTTTCTCTCCGACCAAAAGCTCAAAACCGCCATCCACGTCAAACCTATCATCAAACTTATAATACTTACTGTACAGCAACTGCCACCAATCAAATGCTCTATTTCCTTCTCTCCATTCGTGGTCATCGCATTTGTAATAACCCTTCAAGAATTCCCTCCGACCCTACTTAACCCTCTCCTCCGCCGTGAAAAATCCAGAATTCGTTTTAAATAAGAACATCCCCAAAACTTCCAACAATCGTAAACGTTCTTTTTCTGATCGCCGCAACACACTTTCTATCTGCACTTTCAACTTCTCCAGCACAGAGTCCTACAAAACTGTACTTAAAGAGCTTTTCTCGTCCTTTCTATTGACTCAGCCACGGAAGAGATATTCCAAGGATTTCATGAAATTCAGATGAAATGAAATATTCTTTCTTTGAAATTCTTTTTTTAAACATTAAGTACTCTGTGGTCACTGGTTCCCGCGACGGTCTTAATCTTAGCCTTTTTATTTTGGAGGTTATTGGTTACTATTAAGACAAGAACATGGTCCCCTCCATTAGGTGATGTAGCTAATTGTTGGAAGGCGTTGGCAGAAAACGAAATAGAGTCTCACTTGTCCCATACTCCATCTTCAGTCTCCAAAGGGAGCATTGAAATCTCTCACCATTGTTATATTAGGATTGCATTTACGGGACGTGATATCGTATATCTGACTTCCCTGTTGTAATATTGAGTCAACACTGATATAAGTTGGCGTAAAGAACGGGGAAACATGTGATTTACGGCGTGTTAATGCACACCAAACGCATTCCAAGTCCATTCCAGTCGGGGATGATTTCTGCATTGTTGATGATTGTGTTCTTGACTACAATGAAAACACCACTGTCCGTTCCGTTTGGCATGTCTTTTCCATATGATTTAAAGTATTTGGTGAATCTTTCAGAGTCGGGGATGTCATCCGCCAGCCAAATTTCTCTTCTTATGGTTCCATTTGCATGAGTGCTATGAATGAAGTTGTGGATTCATATTTTTTAGACTACGATTACAGTACACCATTAATCTCTGCTTTTACAACCAACCACTGCTACTGAAAAGTTTTCTCTTGATTATTTTAATGACACCATATGGGAAGGCTTTGGTCATGCCGGAAGTTTTTTTATGGTTCTAAATTATTGTTATTCAATTATTAGGTCTACATCTGCATAGTAATCTGCAGGCCTCAACAAGGGTGTATGGCAGTGGGTTATCCGTAACCAGGCATACATTTGAAAACAGAGAGAAGTAAACATATACGCACAAATATCCAGGTATCTATGGATTGACGGGGCACGTGAAATGTTGGCTATAAATAATACTGAATTGTTAGTATATACAAAGTAATGTTATAATTGTTGGTTTGTCTGGCATATCCACAATATATCATTTAACCATCTTATATCTAGAGAACTAAGACCAAATTGCACTGGAAAACAACAGTCAGCAAGATATTATTTTCGCAGTATACCTCTTACTCACTGTTCTACCATCTGCCCTTAAAAGGCCTGCAATGATATAATATCCTATCTGCCTCGCGTTTGGCGGCGTCCGGAGTGTAATGAATCCCAAAACAGTTTGAAGTGTATCCACACGACGAGAGTGACTCCTGGAGGTCATCGAAAGGAGGCTCCTTGCAGAAGCGGCGCGAAGCCACTGATTGATGTCAAACACTCGACTTCCAGATCAGAGGTCCACGGTCGATCCTGCAATTAACTAGTAGACTAGCAATCGATAGCGCAGGTTATACCCCCGCTACTCCACTTACCCGCTTCACCTCGGAGTGCAAATCCTTGAAGGAATGCTGGACCTCCTCGGGTCCGTTGACGCTTACGTGGGCCTCGACCTGCAGCCTAGAGCATTTTAGGCCCGAGGCCCTCATCTCGCCTTCGTCACCTGAGGAACACCGAACCGAAAGGCAACAAGCTCGCATCTCAATTCTCTCCGCATCGCAGCCATCACGAGTGCAGCTCTCGGAAGTGGAGCATGCCCCCGAAAGGAGAGAGAGTGAACGGACTAAACTGCGGTCTCCTCTCTCGTCTTCAGCCGAATCGACTGTCTGCGGGAGCCTTACGCACACACTCAGGTCCTGTCAGACTCCCTCTCACACCGCTTCGGGTTCATTGTCCGCCTATAGGTGCTGAACCGTGGGACGAGATCCCGGAAAGGTGAGCAACTAGGCAAAAATAAAGTATTTACTTTGGAAATATTTGGTAGTGTGTTGTGAACAGTAATGTGTAAGGTGTCAGATGTGTATGCGCACTGTGTCCTTTCGTATTGTTCAAATTTCATATGACTGTGGCGCAAGCAATATCCATCATCATCATCATCAAGGGTCAACAATCCTAGGATTGGTTTGACGCAGCCCTGCACTTGATTATTCTATCGGCCAACCTCTTCATATTGACGTAGTTCCTCACTTTCACGTCCTTCACGACCTGTAAGTAATATCCAACGCTTGGAATTGGGACAGAGTTATATCGACGCCACGGCGAAACTCGAGAGTTTGACCGAGGAAATATCACCTAAAAGGCAGTAGTACTAGGTATCACATTTTATTGTGAAAAATTAGTATTAGCTGTTTTTGAATATGAAATTTGAATATGAAAATTTAAAATAAATGGACATTCGAGGAATTTGGGCAACAACATATCAAAAAATAGTAGAAAAGTGGAATTGAAAAGTACTTCAGGATGCTGTAACTTATTGCGAGTCAAATATACTCGTCTAGGCTCGGATAAGAATCATTTATGCTCTCACTTGTGTCTCCTCCAAATAGAATGC
Source organism: Platycnemis pennipes (assembly GCA_933228895.1). Taxonomy (NCBI): domain Eukaryota; kingdom Metazoa; phylum Arthropoda; class Insecta; order Odonata; family Platycnemididae; genus Platycnemis; species Platycnemis pennipes. The sequence goes on from OW121849.1 coordinate 150,784,817, forward strand.
ATAAAATACGATCAGATAGATCTACAGAGAGGTCCTCCTCTTTGCATATCGCGTTGAGATTCCTTTTTTTAAAAGATTTTCACTCTCTCCTCTCGACGAAGTTTAAAAACATAGAGAAAGCCGATATAGTGGTCCGAACAGTTACAGCCCCTGCTAGTTGGTGGTTATAATCCATCACGAAGTTTCAGAGGGAAAAGTCACTACAATTCCACATTCACAACTTAATTAAAATGGCCACGATTTCACTGGCGTACATTCATGTCAATCCGTGAGGTAGGACATGTGAAAAGAGGCGTGAGGGTATGTTAAGCAATATTTCCCTAAGGGAAGGAACCCTTTGCCTCGTAGAAGGATAGACCCATTTGGCGGGGGCTGCACTTCTTTGGGAAAATGCCGCTGAATATTTTCCCAAGGAAATGCTAATAATTTCGCTAATATTCGGAGGATACTTCCCAGAAAGACAGAGCAGCCCTTTAAAGTAGGTACAAATTAAAGGACTTGCTATCAGCAAACAAGGCCATAATTGCATAGTAGAACATAGTGGGGTCTACGAACTCTACTGCAACGATTGAAATGCCGTTTAAATTGGCCAGACTAGTAGAACTTTCAACACTACGGCGAAAGCTCACGTATGGTGCTGTGCAATTGTAATTCATACTTCAAAATTCGCCTATGATTTATCAAACAAATAACACAACAAAAAATAAATAACAAAATATTGCATGTGGATGGCGAAGGACGCCAGATGAGTGTGAAATAGGTGGCGGTGTTCAATCAGAGACATGGTTTATTTTAAACCAACTCTTATAGTCTCACCACTTTTACAAATTCGCCCACAATTCCAATACACTCTAACCCCGTCCCCCGTGCATCATTGGCACATACCCTTGCACTACAATGCTCTCTCCTCCTTCCCCATCCCTACCCCGCGGAAGGGCTTACATCTCATCTCGCCAGATGATGCTGCATTCCAGTGAAACCGTGGTCGTTCTAAGTCGTGAATGTGGAATTGAAGTGTTTTAAGTCAACACACCGAAAGGTAGCTAATGGTGTACGCAGTAGGGTAGGTCGAAAAAATCAATTATTCGATTATCGAATTCTAATAGGGTCAAAAGTAGCGTATTTGTATGCTTATCAACGGAAAAAAACACAGAAAAAAACCTTACTTGTGATATTCAGTTCACGTAAAAGGCCAAACATCAAAATTTACCTTTATCCACAAAATCATAAAATTATATCAAAATTTACCTTTATCCACAAAATCATAAAATTATGATTGCTGGATTTTAATAGCATCGGAGTCCTTTATTTGAGCTGCCTGGTGACAGAAAAATTACATTTGAAAACTCATCACTCGCGGCTAAGCTTAATGCCACCGAGTGCGTCCACCGGGTTGCGGATGGTGGGTCGAAAACTATAGGCTACAATTAGGCGAACACAGCCTAAATTCAAAGAATATGTGACATTTTGAAATTTTTACTGTTAAACAAAAAGACGCATTGTTTTATTTTAAATTCTAAACGGCCATTTTTCTTAACAATTCGTTTATGCAAGCAATTTTATACATTCTACCTTGAAGGTAATATGTACATTATTTCATCTGTTCGCCTATTTCACAATTTATTTATGAAGTGACCCCCAAGCTCACTGCGAGGTGGCTGCAATTCGAGTTCAATCCTCACCCTACCATCCAGCGAATTAGGGTTTGTTTAATAAGGCTGATTTTTAAGAACGTCGCACAGTGGGCGATTTCATTGTTTTAGCGGGACAAAAGTATAAAATATAAATTCCTTGTATTCCTCGTATTTCACTGAATTGGAAGAATTGATTTCTGGGCCTCTAGTCGCACTCCGTGGTCACAGCGCACCAGTCACATTCGGAGAGTATATCGATTCGACCTTAAGTGACATTTTGAAAACCTTCCTACCTAGATAGAGAAGATTGTGTCCACTGAGTATTCACAAGTTAATATTTGAGAAAATTTGCAAGGTTGAGTGAGATAAGTATCGCTGAATAATTCGTGCCCATGACACTGTTCAACTTAATGTTAGCCTTTGCAAATAGTTTTACATGCCCACTAGTGTCCATAAAATTTTGATCCATGGAACAGACGTGATTGAAAACAGGGTTTTAGCAACTATCATAGGACGTGCATGAGGCGAGACACAAGGAAGTCACTTTCGAACAATGTCAAGAGAGGACACTAATGAAGGCTTGTTGAATCTAATATTAACATGTTTCGATCAAATTATTTCGGCCCTCAGAAAATGACCAATTAAAAGGTGTAGTCAACTACCTAGTGCTGTGATAAGTTTACTAAAAACTCCTGTACATATGGAAAGTGACGACTCAACGGATACGGAGAGAGAATTAATATTTTTAACGTGATAAAATTGATTAAAATATTTTATGAATTAGACAATTTGCAAGAAAACTTGTTAATGTTACAAAAATATAATAAAATACGTGTATTGATATTTTTTAAATGTGTATTGTAACACAAAATATTTTTTTTATTTAAAAACAAGGCAGAAACTTTCTACTCCAATTTTTTATGATAACACAGACTGCGAAACTTAGAAGTAACAACGTAGAACTGCAAATGGACCCGACTTTTAACGCTACATTTTCATGTTTTGCTGCTATTTTGGTTCGTAATTCCAGAAATGTCCACTAAAATTAGGCTATTTGATTGCTTACACTGAAAAAATAATTTTGTCCCCCTAATACTTGAAAATCGAACACTGTGCGTCGTCTTAAATTTAGATTTTTAATTTAATTTCGTCCCCGTGTATTTGGAACCCAACATTCACTAACGTAGGTATCTCTGTTTTCATGTCATCACACTTTGACATAGACTCTGTCACAATTTTGACGTATCTTTCAACACATAGGGTTGCAGGTGCAATGGAATATTTAAGAAATCACGCTCGGGCAGAATTTCATCTTGCAGACATGAAGAAATTGTATCTGTTGTCAAGCTCTCCATCATTTGAGCGGGTGGCAGCTTACATTTTGTCCAATCTCTCTGCTCACTGTAGTCTGTAGTGTCGAAATTTATTGAAGGAGTCTTAACAGTACTAGCAGAATATGCCCTTCGGATTTTGAGCTCTTGCCTTTAATTCCCTCCTGTTACCTAACTCTCGTATAAGTTGTCCACTACCTTAACTAGGTGCATACACTTTCATAACGTAAGTGGGCGCGAGGCTAACGGAATACGGCAGAAGAAATAGTTGTCTTTGAAACGTATAAGCGGGGTATTTAATAAAATTTTATCCAATATTCACCACATAATTTAAAAAATACATGCTTTAACTAGATAAACGATTTTCACTTGGTTATGAAAAAGAAGTATGTTATTATCAAATGTAGTATAGCATGGATCAAGATATTCGATTTGGAATAGAGGAACTTATCAGCATTTTTACTTCCAGGGATGGTTTCATCAAACTCCTAATTATGAGTTTTTGCCATGCAAAATTTATTTCGTTTGATTGCATTTATTTGGACCATGTTATTTTTTCATATTAATTACAATTATACCCTCAACATTGTTTGCTTGTGCATTCTGTTTCAAAAAATGATTTTACAGTTATATTCTAGGCATGCAGAACATTTTGTGGCTGTAATTGTTTTTCAATCGACATGATCTACATCCGCCATTCTTCATCGTTATAAGCTTTTTGCACCTTCTGCACCTGATCGCTTATCCGGAGAATATTTGGGAAAGAAAACTGTGATATCTTGTGGAAGGGTTTTTATGTTTACTTAATTTACTTAATTTTCCTTTTTATTAGACTCAGTGCTAGTGCCTTTCCACAAAGTACAACAGAATAACTTCTGTGGCTGAGAAAAGTAGATGGTGATGATAAAATATATGCATTCATTCCATCATCACTATCAAAGAAACCATAAAGGAAGGCACACGGTCATCTTCTTGTTCTCCTCGAAACAATAATTGGCGGACATCTAATCTACTGGGTGTGCTCTTTGGTTGTATTGTGGTTTGAAAAGAGCACTGGTTTCGGAGTTGCATCATCAATGTCGCACTGCGCGATCGATATTAGGATAGCAGCTGTGTTTTTCTTTGATGCATGTATTGTTTCTCAACCATGAAGTCATCAGCAAATTTTATGAAGGTAGTCACCCAATCGTCGCTCTATTTTTATATCATCATCATAAGTCATCAATCGTCAGATTGGTTGGACGCAGCTCTCCACTGAGTTCTTCTACCGGCTAATCATTCTCTTCATATTTACGTAATTCTTCTCTTTCACATCCTTCATCACTTGTTCCATATATTTTGCACTGGGTCTTCCTTTGCCATTCTTCCCTTCCACTTGTCCCTCGACGATTGCCTTCATCAGTCCATCGTGTCTCATGATTTGGCCGATCAAGTTGTCCCGTCTTCTTCTTAGGGTATTCTGAAGACTTCTCTTTTCTCCCACTCTTCTTAGAACTTCCTCGTTACTTACTCGGTTGATCCATTTAACCTTCAGCATTCTTCTGTAGCACTACATTTCGAATGCTTTCACCCTTTTCTTCTCCGCTGCTCTCATCGTCCATGCCTCACTGCCGTAAAGAAACATGCTCCAGATATACGTTTTGATGAATTGCTTCCTTACTTCCAAGCTTGTATTTCCAGCTGTAAGTAGATTCTTATTTTGATAGAATGCCCTCTTTGCCTGGGCTATTCTACTAACTATTTCTTTCTTTCTTCGTGCGTCGTTGGTTACTCGGCTTCCAAGGTAACAGAACTTTTTCACCTCTTCCCGCATTTGTTTTCCTAGTTTAACGTTGATTTTGGCCTCTTCTCTCTTGCTGCACACCAATATCTTAGTTTTCGTCTTATTGATCTTCAGCTGATATCTGGCCATTATCCCTTCCTTGGTTATCAGCATCTTATTCAGATCCCCCTCTGTATCTGCTATGAGTGCTATGTCATCAGCGAATCTCAGCATGCTAATTTTTTCTCCATGGATATTCACCCCAGAACACTTCTCCTTTATTTCATTGATGGCTCTCTCGATGTAAATATTAAAAATTACGGGAGGCAATGCACAGCCTTGTCTCACTCCTTTCCTTATTCTTGCCTCTTCACAGCTGGGTCCAGATTTAATGAAAGCTACTTGGTTTTTATACAAACTGTGGATAATTCTTCGGTCATTTTGCGACACTCCAATTCCTTTCAGAATATCAAGCATTGAATTCCAATCCACGTCGTCAAAAGCCTTCTCTATATCCACAAATGCAATGAATGTCGGCTTTTTTTTCTCCATTCTCTTCTGTATGAGAAGACTGAGGGTCAACATTGCTTCTCTTGTCCCCTTACTTTTCCTGAATCCGAAGTGATCTTCATCCAGGAACTCCTCTGCTTTTCGTTCTATTCTTCTGTAGATGATTCCTGTCGGTATCTTTGATACATGTGTCGTCAGGCTTATAGTCCTAAAATTTTCGCATTTCTCCCCTCTCTTCTCTTTGGGAATAGGAATGGTGATGTTTTTCTCAAAGACCCTGGGTATTTCTCCTTTTGAGTACATGTCGCAGATGGTCTTCTAAAGATGGGTAAATGTCTTCTCTTTATTCATTTTTTATTAGTGCTACAGGAATATCATCAAATCCAGAAGCCTTATTTATGCGAATGTCCTTTACTGTAGCTTTAAATTCCGATCTTAATATTGATTGATAAAAAGGAAGTACTCAGGCTTCACTTGGTGGAACATATGATAGTAGTAAATAGAACAATCGCTTTGTAAGATTCCACAATTTTTTATTTTTACATCGACCTAGGTTTCGATTGGTTTACCAATCATCTTCAAGTTCAATCATCTTCAAGATGATTGGTAAACCAATCGAAACCTAGGTCGGTGTTAAAATAAAAATGTTGTGGAATATTACAAAGTGATTGTTCTATTTACTACTCACTATTAATATTGGTGCTCCCGTATCATCCTTTTCGACTTCGCTTTCCTCTTCGATCACTTTCGTGCTGAGATTGTTTCCGTCGTATAACTCCTCCAGATAGTCTTTTCATCTCTTCACTTTGCCTTCATTTTCAATCAAAAGTTCTCCATTCTTGTCTCTTGTAGCATTGCATCTTGCGCTCCATTACTTGAAGTTACTCACTCTATGCTGTAGGCCGCTTCCACCTTTCCAAGAGCAAGGTTGTTTTGTACATTCTCGCATGTGATCTTCATCCATATTTCTCCTGCTTTCCTGGCTTTGCGACATATTTCGTTCCTTATTCTTTTGTAGCAAAGCTGCCTTTCTTCAGTTTTCGCATTCTTGTACTTTCTTCTTTCTTCAATCAGGTCTAAGACATCTTCCGTGATCCATGGCTTTTTCTTAGCAACTTTTCTTCTTCCAAGAGCTTCCTTCGCGGCTTCCTGTAGTCCACATTTAATATTTTCCCAGCACTCATCAACTGATTTCTCAGTCAGGTCCTCTCCTATGTTGTTTCCCACTGCTATTTGAAATGCCTGCTGGTGTTGGACCTTCTTTAGTTTTTCTGTTTACCATACGTTCTTCATTGTTTTCTTGAACTTCTTGAATTTTAGATAGCATTTCATCATTACTAAATTATGGTCAATGTCGATATCTGCCCCAGGGTAGCTTTTGCAGTCCTTCACTTGGTTTCTAAATATCTGCTTCACTAAAATGTAGTCTATTTGAAATCTTCTTCTGTCACCTGGCATTTTCTAAGTGTATCTTCTTCGGATATGGTTTCTAAACAACGTGTTGGCAACCACTAACTTATGCTGTGTGCAGAACTCCAGTATTCTTTCTCCTCTTTCATTTCGATTACCCAATCCATATATCCCTGTTATTCTTCTATCTTGACCGTCGCCGACGACCGCGTTCCAATCTCCTAAAATAATTTGGATATCTTCTCCTCTTACATGTTTTATAACTTCCGTGATATATTCGTAGACATCTTTCACTTCTTCAGCTTCGTAGTCCGTCATAGGCATAAAAACCTGAACCATTACGGTATCTACAAGTTTGGTTTCGATCTTCACCATTATTATCCTTTCATTGTACTGCAGGAAGCTCTTCACACGCATTCCGCTGCTCTTTCTGAGTATGATCCCTACCCAGCATTACCATTTAATGATCCCGTGTGTATAATTCTATAGCTTCCGCTCCAGAAGTCTCCTTCTTCGGGCCACTTCATTTCGCTGATTCCAAATACGTCGAGGTCCATTCTTCGCATTTTCACCTTCAGGTTTTCCTATGTTTATATACCAGGATATGTTATCTTCAAAATGTATTTCCCTGGAGTTTGTGGAAACGTCTACCTACATCTAGCGCAGAAGTAATTTCGTGTACACTGTATTCAAAGATTTGCTCTCGGAGTCCGAAATAACAAGAGACAGAGGGATGAAAGGTAATTAGGGATGGAAACACTGTAAATCAGAATAGTTAGATGCCTACCCTTATTGAAAGGGTGATGAGATGGATCAAAATCTTCGAAATAGTAAGGTAAGAGTAATGACCTTCTACTTTTTTTATATCAAGCAGACCGTACGGTAAGATTGAATACCGATGGAATATTTTTTCACTCCGACATATACTAAATCATGATCAAAATTACCGAAAAATGGTAGAAATCTACGTTAGAAACCTCCTTGATGACGACATATACACTAGCGAGATGCTTATAGAATGAACACGGCACAATGTGAATCAATCACGCTGAAACATTCAATTGGACCGGGGTTGAAAACATCCATTTAATAGGAGTGAGTTACACAGCTATTCACTGACTGCAACATCTGAAGAGCTCATACTAAGCTAGGAGCGGAAGAAAGCTCGTAGGGAGATAAATAGAGAATGGGAATAAGTTGGTATGGTAAAAGAATCTGATACGATCGTGACGTTGTGGTGGTTAGCGTTTCTCAAATAGATGCATTCTAGCTAACATTGCTGTGACAGACATAGAAGAAGAGGCAATGCTCTGCAAGTGAGTTGAAGCGAGCACAAAGAAATGTGTAACTGGATTGGGCGCATGGCTCACTGAGCACTCTTGGACGAGCGGTGGGTACCTTCACTCATACTGCTCCTCATGCTTACACTCCAGAAGGAGTAAATATGCAGGCACCCACCTGTATCTGTGTTCCTGAACGTGGCTCCCTGTAATATGCGCGAAGGCATTATAAAAGGGTTTGTGTGTGTAGTGGAGTGGGTGTCGATGGAGAGACATTAATTTTTTCGAACGGATAGGGTGGTTTATAATACTTGTTTTTTCTGTTGCCTGTTTTTGCGAATCATTCTTTGGCGGGTTAAATACTGCATCCGCATCCCCTTCCCTTACTCACCATGTTGGATGCGTTAGAAATTACGGTCATTGGAGGTTTTCTTTCATTATTAACAACAAGAGTATAATTCACATTAATTGCCATGAGAAAAATTCACCTGGACCGGGAATCGAACCACCGACCTTTGGCTTTCCGGGCCACTGCGCAGACCACTACGCTACCCAGGATCCTTAATTCCAATGGCAATTTTACCGAGGTTCAACGTACTAAATTTTGATATTGTGAATTTCACCGCCGTTCATGCGGCAGGCTTGAACTATCCAACATTTACCTCCAAGCGCGGCTTTAGCGCTGGATGGGGTTCACCATTGGTCGTGGTTTCTTTGAAGCACTTTCTCCCTTGCGTTGCCATCCTTGGTGGACCGCGAGGGTTCAAAATCTAGTACCTTGAACCTCGGTGAAATTGCCATGCGTACTAAGGATCGTGGGTAGCGTAGTGGTCTGCGCAGTGGCCCGGAAAGCCAAAGGTCCGTGGTTCGATTCCCGGTCCAGGTGAATTTTTTCTCATGGCAATTAATGTCAATTTAACCGCCGTTGACGCGGCAGGCTATGAATATCCAACAAGAGTATAAGGCTTAAAAAAGCAATTGTGATCATATGACCTGTGTCAACAATCATGAGGTGCAAAAAGGTGCAAAAATTACTAACAATTCGAAAATAAAACCATACATCTACATCATACCCATGTGACTGGGTGTGAACTATCAACAGGCGTGCATTATATATCACATTTACAACGAAATTCGGGGTCTCACATTAATTCACAACTAGGTGACATCCTGCTGCGAATGGACTTGCTGAGAACGTCCACCGTCTCTGGAAAGCAGCCACCATGACACACGCTCACATAAATTGAGTTGAATCACTTCCTCTGCTTCTGCGGTTGGGTGTCCGGTCCTCTTTCAAGGAAGATGTCAAGACTACAGTTGCCGTGGTGGTCCACACTGCCAACTTCCCCACGGAAATAACTTGTCCACTCGCAGCGGACAACAAGCTCAAAGATGATATTCCTGGCATCGAGGCTATATTGAGAGATTACATGCCTAAATTATGACATGAATCTAGGCATGTTCAACCATGCACCTTTGTTTTGAAAACACTCTCCGATTGCAGCCACGGAATTTGTACGGAGAGGTCAACCATCTTAGTCATTACAGCAGCCATTCATGTCAGCTCATTGTGAACTGATTTGTGGTAAAAAATGCGTTTTATATGTCCATGCTATATACTGCGTGCATGGTGGTGGCCCATATGAAATTATTTCTGGACACGACTAAGTATTAACCCCCGAAATCAATGACAAACCAATACAAATTTCTTTCTCCATGCTAAACCGCCCTCTTGCTACCATTTGAGGATTCAGCTTCAAATAAACAGCCATAGACACGCTTTTCTGTTCTGATTCCATATCCTCTCCTTTATAGAGATTTGTCGGACTTTTTATACTCCGTATTGTGAGACAATTCGGTTCACAAGTTTGATATTTTTGCGTATACCTGCAGACGTGAAACAATAATAAGTAAATATGGGGGATTCCAACGTTACTGTGCTCTGAAAATATTCATTCTTTGTGTGTAATTATTCATCCGACAATGCAATACTTCATTATTTACAGATAACTTTTTTTCCGGCTAAAACTCTACTTCAGGGCCGGTGACGTACAATTCCCCGCCAAACGCCCGTATGGACCTTAGGCAACGTGCACAATACCTGCTGATGGACTTCCCTTGCAGTATCGTTCTTTCATAATTCTCTCGGTGGTTTAGGAAAACTCGACATCTCTTAGAAGCTTTAGTCGAGCAATGTCTTCTACTGTCACTCCCGTTTTGTAATGTTTTTATTTCATTTGGAATATTCTGCCAGTGTATGGGATCCCTACGAAATCGGTATAAATAACGAACTCGAACGTGTGCAGTAAAGATGGGCAAGATTTGTAAAGGGACGGTACGATTACTATATTAGCGTAACCAGTCTATGAAATGAATTAAATTGGGAATCATTGTCAGATCGCTGGTTGAAATTTAGACTAAATCTCTTAAACAAATTCCAAGACCATATTTTCAGTGATGATGTTAAAAATATTTTGCGAACCCCAACTTACTATGGTAGACTGGACCATAATCACAAAATTAGAGAAATTGATTGCCGAACTGACAGATTCAAAACGTCCTTTTTTCCTCGTACTATTAGGGATATGAATAACGGTAAATATATCCCATAAGAGTGTAGCAATGGATAACATTGGTAGCTGCATGTTGGTATAAGGACTTGAAGCTAACCCATTTTACCATATCACATGCAATAAAAATCGCCAAGTCAAATATAAAAAAACAGCATATTTTTGCATGTTTGCTTTGCTATATGTTATCTTATTTTAAGTAGTGAAGTTTAGAACAGCATATAAATACTAATCCTTTTTTGTGCATGATATGTAGTTCATGTTTGGTGAGAATTCACCCCATGCCACACACCATTATGGTGGCTTGCAGGGTATTATGTAAGTGTAGATGTAAATCCTTCAGATTGTCTTTGAAATTATTAAAGTGTGTCATTATTTCCCTTTTCAATGAATCCAAAATGCAGCGATGCATTCCATTTTTCGCCGTCCTAACGTGAAGTAAAATCCTAGGAATATCGTTATCTAGAGTCTTGAATACTTGACTCGAATCTTGGAGAAGAAGCCGAGACTCCAGCCTCTTGTCCATCGAATGCCATGTGGACATCTGTGGAGGTATCAGTGCTTCTGGAATGGGCGGTGCATCAAATTCGCTGGTTTAGAGTGAAGTGTGCTATTCGGAAGAGTTCCTTTCCTTCTCAAGTGTTTCCAAGGCTGTTTCCGCACTAACAGGCACTTCGGACTGGGAGAATACAGGGATGGGAAAGGAGGGGAAAGGGTGGAGAGAAACCCGGCGTCGGCATTAGCCAGCTCTTAACGATAAGGCGCCAAGGGAACCGTGGCTTAACGTCCCATCCGACGGACGGGGTAGTGGACTCGAATGTTCTCAGCAAAACACAGAAGTAGAGACCGGTGGGACCTCATAAAAATGTCTTCCTCTGCCGGGGTTCGAACCCTTGCCCTCCCGGCGACGCTAACCACTACACCAACCCTGCCCTCGTTCTTTTCCAGAAGTCTTAGAGTTAGTATTAAGACTCCAACTGCTTTGATTACACTTTGCCGTCTACCTTAACTCAACCTTAACGATAAACCTAAGGCAAGGACAGCAGTCATGTCCGCGGTGAGGTTGAACCTGTGGCCTTTGGGTTGTATGGCCGTCGCATTACCAGCTTCTCAAATGATGCAGCCGTCTTTCCTAACACCATCGCTTCACTACGCGAACGAATTGCTTCGGTGAATGAACAAATTGATGCTGATTACTTTTTTTTCGAATAGGTAAATGTCAGGGAATCATTGTCTTTGATTTTTATGACCCATATTTTCTTTTTCATTTCAGGTAGGGGAAACATTTAAGGCATTCAACGTTTGAAGACACGGTTGCAACTGTATGACGAAATGGAGCGCGTGACAGGCAAGTCTTTGCTTTTATCTTTAGGGGGAGAAAATTGTTGCCATTGTTGTGACTTTCCTGTAAGAAAGTTAACTGACCTGAAGATACCTGTTCGAATTCACTGTAAAGGAATTGTTAGGAATTTATTTGGAGGCTACTGGAATAGCTTTTGTAGACGATTGTTCTTGTGCCATTTTAGACGAAAAGTCATGCAATAATCCAGTTGTCAGGGGAATACCAATCACTATGCATCGTGCTTCGTCCTCCAAACATTATTCCAAAGCATGGAATCGGATTGATGTGCTGGTGTCACGAAAGCAATAGCGATCGAAGTGCGGTCCTATGTACTGCCGTGAGAATGGCTGTAGGATCGTGATTGTTAAATGCGTGAATACCTGCAAAAAACGCTTCAAATCCTTTGTCCATGAATAAATGGAGCGTTCAGTGACTCTTCTCATCTAGGCAGTCAAGTGGCTGTAACGTTTCCACTGAAAATTCTAAAAGTGGCCACTTTTCGTCGCTGGTGAAAAAAACCTTGGCCCTGTCAACGGTAGAAAAAATTCCTTACTCGATAATGCATCGCTGCATCTGTCATCAGCACTGCAGCTATAATTCCCCTTGAATTCCACGAAAAATTTAGAAAACCTTTTATTAAAATTAAGGATGTACACCCAGTCGTCTGCCCTGGTGCATTTTTCTCCGCAAAAAAGAAGATCGAATTGAAAATGAGGACCAGTTGCGTGAAGGCTATTCGGGTTTGGGTCAAACACTGAATTTCTGCCGACATTTAATCGAACGAGTGGTCCATGGTTCTCAGGCCGATGACATGGACGACTTGCAAATCCAAACATCGGCAGAATTGCATTGTTTGACCCAAACCCGAATAGCCTTCACCAACAGCCAATTGTGCAAGTGTACGTTCGGTGGTTCAGATTTTAGCCTGATTTACGTCACATTGGAGGTTGCCTTGGTAAAGCTCTAAAAGCATTGAAAACTGCATTTAATTTCGCAAAGGAATGATCATTTATCGATAGTCGAGCCAAGAATCACAACAATGAAAAGGATTGGACCTTTTTCGTAGATTGAAAAAAAACGGCAGAAATGAAGTTGTATTAACTATTTCATTGGAAGGAAGACGGAAGCCTTGTTTGTAGTGAAATGGGGAATTGCATTATAATTTCGGGAAAAATACAATCACGTCTTGGATTCACTGGGCCATCCCCACAGCATATCAACGAGTGTGTTGGTCATCCAGCCTGCGATGCATCTGTGAAGTTGACTTTTGGCGGTGTAACTCATCGCTTCGGAAGCCAAATCACTGGGAGGATGAAAATTGTAAGTTTCTGCGATTATATTAATAGGAATAGTATAAATTATCGCCCATTAATCTCTCTTTCTATGAAACCTATATCTTTAACCTCTGTACGCCATGTGAAGTTGTGACATGGCGTCGTCAGTTTCAATTCTGCGTTTCACGGCAATCATTCGTGTGTGAACATGCCATTTCTATGGATGGCGTTTACGACCGGAAGTGGAGAATATTTCCTTTCTCGGGCGAAGATGCGAAGGGATCCTCTCGGAGGAAGACGGCGTCCCTCCGTCTGGTGCGATCTATCTGCAATGTACGCTGCTTCACCACACGGAAAAACTATTCGTGGGGAAGTGGTGGTGACGTCACCGGCGAGGAAAGAGGAATATTTCTTCTACATCTACATAATACCCTGCAAGCCACCATAAAGGTGTGTGGCAGGGGGTAAATTCGTACCAAACATGCACTACATATCATGCATAAAAAATAATTATATATTGTTCTAAACTACACTATAAAAAAGATAAAAATAACAAAGCAAACATGAAAAAACATGCTGTTAGTTGGGTTAGCTTTAAGTCCTTATACCAACATGCAGCTACCAATGTTATCCATTGCTAGACTCGTATTGGATATATTTACCGTTATTCATATCCATAATTGTTCGAGGGAAAAAGGACATTTTGAATCTGTCAGTTCGGCAATCAATTTCTCTAATTTTGTGATCATGATCCAGTCTACCATAGTAAGTTGGGGTTCGCAAAATATTTTTAACATCATCACTGAAAATATGGTCTTGGAATTTGTTTAAGAGATTAAGTCTAAATTTCAACCTGCGATCTGACAATGATTCCCTATTTAATTCATTTGATAGACTGGTTGCGCTAATTTGGTTATTTAGCGCTGGTTGCGCTGCCATTGACGTAATTGGCCGAACCGACCGATTCAAAATGTCCTTTTTCCTTCGAACAATTAGAGATACGAATAACGGTAAATATGTCCTATCGGAGAGTAGCAATGAATAGCATTGGTAGCTGTATGTAGGTATGAGTACTTCAAGCTAACCCTATTAACAGAATGTTTTTGCATGTTTGCTTTGCAATGTTTATCTTTTGTAAATAGTGTAGTTCTGACTACTATATTAATACAATTCCTTTTTTATGCATGATATGTAGTGCATGTTTGGTGAGATTTCACCCCCTGCCACACACCCTTGTGGTGGCTTGCAGGGTATTATGTAGATGTAGATGTAATTCCGGAAGCGAAAGTGTGACGTGCGAAAGTGGATGCTGCTACTTCATTCGTCAATGAAAGAGAGTTGTGACTGTTGAGGTGTCGGACTCCCATCAACAGGTTCGTCCACAGATAAATGAATGAGATAGTAGTTCCTTGCGATAAAAGCTTTAAAAACATCGCCACATCGGGAAAGAAAGAATACTCAAACGACCCATCTGAAATATGGAATGCATTCACCTTTCAACCTTATCACTTGTAAATCACCAAATTAGGGGAGAAACAAACAGTAATTCCTTTAATGAAGGTGAACTGTGCGCCACATGAATTATTATAGTCCGAGCATTTGGTTTGGCCCAGGCTCCGGCAATCCGCGTTTTCAATTGTTTCCGGTTCTCACAGGGTGGAATCTCCCGGTCGTCAGGAAGAAGGAATGCTGTAAGACGCTGATATTCCACCGATAGTCTCGCCTCGCCGTACGGTTGTCACAAAAACGAAATGATAGAAAGTTTCCGCGAGTAAATATGTGTTAAAAATTATAGTTTTCAACATAGGTAACTGTCGACGAGTTAAACAAAAACTCCCTGTGTTCGGTTTGGAATATTTTTTGCCTTAATTTTGGGGCGCTGTGACGGTCGTTCGTTAACCGTTGATATCATTTCAAATCCAATGCAAAATAGTTCAACTGCTCTCGTCTAAGCTTCCATTGCCATGCGCGTCAACTCTGCTGCTAAGCTTCCGTTCAAGTGCTCACTCGGGAGTAATGGAAAACAAATTGTTTCTTGATATGTCCTTTCAATGGCGAGAGGAAAATTTCCAAACGAACTTAGCGAAAATCAATCGAATCATCACTGCACTATGAAATGAAAATTCTCTCCGGTGTGTTGAATGGAAACCATGACGTATCAGGCGTCGAAATCTCCACTTGTATCATTCCTTCGCTGATACATTGCAGCCACAGGCTAGGCGAAACCCAGATGGAGGCGAGGTTCAGTTTCGTCGGAGGAAACGTCCATTCTCCCCTCGAGAGAGGGTTGGCCAAGCGTCGTCGTGCTTACCGTGGAAGATCCCGCGGACGCCCGCGACGGCGCCTTCGACGCCCTGCGACTCCGTGGACGCCTCGACGGCGGCGCCGAGCGTGAGCAGCACCAGCAACCACAGGGCGGTGCTCATCGTCCGGCAGTGGGCAGTTGGTGACTCTCCGTCGGGGGCGGCGTCGCGGCGACTGCTCTCGAGGTGCGCTATTGTGTGTCGGTTGGTGGGGGATGCCACAGGGGATGGGGGTGGGGATGGAGGGGTGGCCCCGCCCCCACGCAATCTGTTCCGGCGCCCCGGGCACGTCCCACCACCCTCCTCCCCTCGGGGTGGGCCTATTTTCGCCCGGAGCCCCCCCCCCTCCCCCTCCCAACGGCCGCATTCCTCCCACCAATCACCGCGCTCCCCCACCCATTGTCGCGAGGCACAGGGTCGGAAACTGGAGCTGATTGTTTGGGGAGGGCCCTTATTCCCTGAGTGCTGCAATCAGCCGAGGGCTATCGGTGGAATGTAAGGGCGTCTCCTCTGGCTTCCGTGGCGTCTTATTTCGGTGGATTCGCTCACAGTTCAATGGCTGTCGAACGGTGACCGCGTCAAGGTGGTCCCTTCCCTTCGTGTGGCGAGCGGCGGATTAAGAAGGGGTTTGAAGATTGATTCTCGCCTAATCAAAGTCCAGAGCTCCGCCGCGAAGTGTGTAGACGAGGCGTATTGCACGGAGAGGAGTGGGTGTTCGCTGCACACGGACGCGCCGACACCTCTAGTTTCTCACGCCTCTCCAACAGATCGCCCTGGCCTCCTCCCCCTCTTCCTCTTCTGCGGTTGGATTCTCGAATTCGGCGGCGCACACAATGGTGTCGAAAGCTCGCTTTCCCCGCCCCCGGTGGCGACCACATTACCACCAGCACACCGCCTGACAGATGTTCGCCTGTCCGCAATGAGGCCGCCACCGCTGTCCTGCTGTCGTCGCCTCGAAGAAGACTCCTTTGTGGAGCAGCCCGCGCGTCCTTGACCCACCGTTCCGTGCTGGGCGGGCGTAAGCTTTCGGGGAAGCGATGGCACTCTCCCCCGCAGACCCAGCTTTGAGTGCTCATCACTATGGCTGAGAGCGCAATGCATCTACATCTACACGATACCCTGCAAGCCACCGCGAGGGTGTGTGGCAGGGGGTGAAGATCACCAAGCATGCAGTACATACATGCAAACAAGCAGCTATAGGGTCTCATGCAACTAGATTGTTAGTATCTATAATATTTAAGGGTTTATTACATGCATCATGCACTACAGACTACTCTAAAATATTCCCCCTAAAATAAAATATTTCCCCTACCTTTCCCATGCTATGCTGCCTATTCTGTTCTCTTATAGTACGGGGGAAAAATTCCATTTAGAATCTATCAGTACGACAATCCATCTCACTTATCTTATTTATCTGGTCGAATCTAGCATAATACGATGGTTTTTTAATATGTGCCTAACATCTTCAGTAAAGCTATCCGATTGAAATTTCTCTAATAGATTTAATCTGTACCTTAAACTACGCTCTGAATCCTTGGGATAGTAGAATGTGTGTTCCCTATCACGTTCACGTTCCGCTATTCATCCGTGAAACGCACGTCGGTTGGTCAATTTTGTCGCCAGGTTTCTTCTCGGGACTCTTCCAAGACATTGCATTCGTGCACCTTTTTCCCAGCCAGAAGTCCTGTCAATACGGGAAGTATTTGACACCATCGTATTTACACTGTACTAGTAATTCATTTGAGTTATGAATCGCATTAGGACCTGATAACGATATTCGATTAAATTATTTTGGCATTCACAGTCTGTTATGTGTTGAAATGCCACAGCGGGTAGTTCATGGGGCGGCGGTTAAAACCACCAAAGGCGCCAAACTGGCTCGTGGGTGAGCCTCAAGATGCTCAGTTTGGCTGCGGGCCACCCGGAGAATTGGGTCTTTCTTCACAAGGGATGGAGATCACGGTGGTCGGTATGGCGATACTCATTTTACTAAGTGCTTCATCTACATCTACATAATACCCTGCAAACCTCCACAAAGGAGTGTGGCAGGGGGTGATTTCTCACCAAACATGCACTACATATCATGCATAAAAAAGGATTAGTATTAATTTACTAGTCAGAACTTCACTATTTAAAAAGATAGAAATTGCAAATCAAACATGCAAAAACATGCTGTTAGTTGGGTTAGCTTCAAGTCCTTATAACAACATGCAGCTACCAATGTTATCCATTGCTACACTCGTACTGGATATATTTACCGTTATTCATATCCGTAATTATACGAGGAAAAAAGGACATTTTGAATCTGTCAGTTCGGCAATCAATTTCTCTAATTTTGTGATTATTGGCCAGTCTACCATAGTAAGTTGGGGTCCGCAAAATATTTAAAACATCATCACTGAAAATGTGGTCTTGGAATTTGTTTAAGAGATTAAGTCTTAATTTCATCCTGCGATCTGACAATGATTCCCAATTTAATTCATTGAATAGACTGGTTACGCTAATAAGGTTATCATACCTTCCCTTTACAAATGTTGCCGATCATCGCTGCACACGTTCAAGTTCTTTATTTAGACCGATTTTGTAGGGATCCCATACACAGGCAGCATATTCCAAATCAGGTCTAACAAGGGAGAAGTAGCTGATTTCTCGTACATGATCGTCACATTTACCCAATACCCTTTTGATGAATCCTACTCTACGATTAGCTTGACCCATTGTTTTACGTATGTTTACCCCAGGAAAGACCATGTGTCAAAATAACTGATTGGTAAAAGTTGCATTAATGGCTGCTGTAATCAATCGTGGAAGGCTAGGGCAAGCCACTACGTCATCACTATCGGGAAGTAGACGAGGCTAATCAACTTTCCTATCTCTATTGAGACGTTATTGATCCATCCCGAGAAAAACATTCTAGGGGAAAAAGAGGCGCTTCTTTGGATATCCGTGATAAACATTTTAGGGTCAGAAGATGGAATGTGAGATCGCTTCGGACCTACGAAACACTGGATGACCTGGAAGGGCAGATGCAAGGAATATTACACAAATGAGCGCAATGAAATGACTAAAGAAAAGATACTTTAGAAATGGAAGATACAGCATGTTACGCACTGAATAATTGATTGGAAATGCTTAAGTAGACGAGAGTTGAAACGGTAACGTTAGAGAAAAAGAGCTGCGATTCAAGTTTGCTTAAAACATATTGTGAAAATAAAGTCACGGAAGACGTCTACGATGGTGTCATGGGAGTAATAAACCAAATAAGCGGAGAAGAAGAAAAGTTACTAATTTTAGAAGTGCGATGAAATATTGTCTGCGTAGGTAAAGATGAGAGAATGAAAAATACGAATTGGGGGAATCGGAATGAGAAAAGAGACTCTTCGAATCCTGCCAGCAGTGCGATTGAGTATCCAACGCATGCATAACTTTCGGAAGGACAACCGAAGCAGATTCATTCGAATCCAGGAAAATTCCAAAGGGTCAGAGGGGAGAAGAGATTCAGGAATTGAGGGAAGTACCAGCAAATGCTATGCAGATAATGACAGTGATTGCAAGTTAGTGATGTAGAAATTCCATTCAAGAAACTTGAGAATATTCCAGAAACTGAAGACAACAGTTGGGAACAAGTGGATAGCAGAAAACTGTGAAGGAGACTCAATATTGACTGTACTTTCGGAGGGGAGTAGGAAAACAGTTGGGAGGAAACTTGACGGTCAAATTAGTTAAAGAGAGGGGGCAAATATAAAAAAATCAGGATGCCGGAAGAGGCAAAAAAGCTTTTGGGGTAAGAAAGTTGTCAAGAAGAAGAAGAAGCTATGAAAATTTAAAAGGGTGCTTGGACTCAATTGGCAAGAGAAGAAAATAAAAGGACGCGAGAACGGAAGGAGGGGAACTCTGCTCAAAAGATTAAGAAATGAAATAACATGTGAAGTTAGAAAGCGTAGGGAAGTGTATTATTAGATAATAGCTTCGTGCATGAGGTGGTGGAAGCTGCGTTTCATATGGCGAGAAATCACTCCGAGGAGCGAGACGTAATAAGGGACAAGAATATCGAATTGAAGAACAACGAATTGCAGCGATTGATGTAAGATTAGGAGCAATTATAAAACAGAAACGACGTCATCGCTAAGGTGGTCAAAAAAGGAAGCGATTTTGAAATAGGAAGGATATAAGGTACTCAATTTTGTGGTCAGGGTAGGACGCAGCAGTAAAGATCTGTGGATAAATGAGAGTGTTTCTTCCGGATGGTGTTACTGTCACGGTGAGACATTAAGCCAACTGTATAAATCTACTTAACTGGAGAGATACTTATCGTCGTCATTCCCCGAGAACATGATGATTCGTATTCCCAAAGACCAGAGGGTTACGTACCTTAAGAATTTAGCTACAAATACCTGACGACATATGCCTGGAAGGTATTGGCAAGGATAGCGTGTATGACAAAAGAACGAAAAACTGGGGAGTTCCTTGGTTTATGCATATTAGGATACCACGAAAGGATTAGCACGAGAGAGGCAATTTGACCTTTAGAACAATGAAGAATAGTAGAGAAACATTCGTTGAGTTTGTAGATCCGGGAAAGCTTTTGATGACGTTGATTGCAATTCAATACAGAGAATTGTATATGAAATTTGAATGTCGTAGATTTGTACAATGACCGAAGAGTTATCTTGAGTTTAAAAAAAAGTCTTGTGCCTTCGAATAGATTTGAACCGGCAGAAAATAAGCGAAGGTAAAGAAACAACTAAGGCAAGGCGCCGTATTCAGTAATTTTTAATATGTACATCTAAAAAGCCATGAAAGAAATGAAAGAAAATGCTTCAGGGTTAAATATCCCGGAAGGAAAAAGTTAGGTGCTGTGATTCGCTGATGATGTAGCGGCCATGGAAGAGACATGAGAGATTTAAGGGAATATCTGGTGAAATACATCACTCGGAGGTAAATACAAATCATAATTATGGATCAGCAATCCTAAGATTGCTTTGCGGCAGCCCTCCACTCGATTCTTCTATCGGCCCACTTCTTCAAATCAACGTAATTCATCTCTTTCACATCCTTCACGACCTGTTCCATATGTGTCATACGAGGCCTTCCTTTGCCGTTCAAATATAAATTAAACTAAGCAGAAAGGAAGAGGCCACGACCATTGTTAATATTGGGTAGAAAATGTTTATCTTGGCCAATGTAAACTTGGGAAAGAAAAGTTGATAAAATGAAAGATTATTGCTAACTGGGAAAGCGTTTAACTGCCGATGGGCGAAGATAGAGGGAAACAGTTAATAGAATAGTCAAGTCGATGAGACATTTAACCCAAAGTAGAATCTGCTTAAATCTGGGATATAAGCGTGAAAGCAAGGAAACATTGAATTAGAGCATAAATGTGGAGGGTGCTTCTTTAAGGTCTTGGACTTCAATGGAAAGAATGAAATCTAGAATCATTCGAAATGTGGTGATACAGAAGAATGGTGAAGATGAATGGATCGACCGAGTGAGTAGCGGAGACGACCCGAGAAGAAAAGAGAGGTCTGGTGAAGAATTTAAAAGGGAGAGTCTAATCAGCAATATATAAGAGCATATTTGTCTGGTGAAGACAATCGCCGGTGAAAAAGTGAATGTAAGACTAGAAAAGGAAGGCCTCGGGTGAAATATATGGAGTAAGTCGTGGTGAGTTTAAAGAAAAGAACTTTAATAAAAATGCAGACGCCATCCAACAAGAAATTTGGGAAAAGAGTAGCTCCAACGAGATAATAGTAATGTTGACGATGACGACGGCGAAAATTGTTCGAAATTTATTGAAGCTTTCGGTCGCCAATATGATTCGCCGTGTCTCTCCGTGTTTCATGCTCGGATTGTACCTATCCCAAGTGTGTCGCGCGCAAATTATTTCGAAAGCTGCCATTTGGTCGCTCAAAAGGTTTATCACCACGAGGGTGTTCCAATGGTCAGCATTTGTGCTCAGAGATTTAACTAACACATGTGTATCCAGACCACCATATTGCCGTTTTGACTTTCATCTCAAGAATGCAGAGGGATGGAGAGGAGAGATATCTCGTCTTTCAGTTAGTTAGGAGGAGAATTTCGCTACGCTTGCAATTGTGAGTGTATCCTCCATTACTTTAGTGCCATGATTAGCATGTTTTGTCGTTACGTACAACAGCTTAAGTATTTTACGAAGAAAATTATTATAACAAATTACTTTGGACTTTTTTCGGACTTTCAGAAAGATAAGGTTTTACTAATGTATTGGACAGGAAGGGAATTAAGAAGTAGTACGTGATAAGTCGGCATGCATGAAGTGTGGCTATCAGATAACGGAAGCAAAGATTAACGTGGTGGTCAATGACAAAATATGTATCGAATGAACAATCGAAAAGTGCCGGTGGTCTCCTTAACAAATCGAAGTCCTGAAAATTTTGAAAGTCCTGTCGACTTTGGTCGATTGTCGAAAATCGAAGTCCTGAAAAAAAGTCCTTTTGTGTTGTTCATTTTTGTTTGATGTGTCATTGTTCCTGGTGTGGATGCACCCCCTGCCACACATCCTCGAGGTGGCTTGCAGGGTATGTCGTAGATTTAGATATAGATATATATAAAATAGACTGAGATAAAAACGAGGACTTTGTTAAGTCGTGACAGCCGTTGATTATACCTAGCTCGGACGGACGAAGCCGACAAGGTGTGAGATTGATTGAAAAGTCGTTGAATGGATATAAAGTGACTGCCCTGAAGGAGAGCATCACACTGTAAGCAGGTGTCGTTCACGCCCAGAAACTTTCGCGGGCCCACCACACGCTCCACGGCCTTAATTACACGAGGGCCAGTCTCGGTAGGCCGCCAGTTCGGACATTCGTCCCTCCAGCTTGCCCTACATTTCCCACCCCGTCCTGCTGGCCACGGATCTCGAAGAGCACTCGCAAATGGACGCTTTGCACTTGCAATTCTCGTTTTTATAAGAATAATCAGTTGGACCACGTAAAACAATAATGCAAGTCTTCAATATTTATTTATTGTTTTTAATGTTTACCCAACATATAAATATAATTACGGGGTAAACAATTAACTATCGAACAAGACAATATTAATAGCACTGGTAAAAACGCTAGACAAAGAAGATAACGCAAATATTAATAACATTGGACATTTATAAATATCTATCAAATATAAACAACATTAACTCAGTGTGTTTAGTTTAGAAATAAGTTCTTTTAAAATTTATTTCTGTCTTGATATAAATTCAGATCATTGCAATGTTTGTTGCATGTTATACACAATCTATTAACAGGAGAATTTTTACAATATTCACTATTGACATTCATGATATAAAATGTCATCATATTTCTACCCTTTCTGGATGGAACATGGAAATTTATTCTATTCAACAACATGCCACATTCTCCTTTATTTATTACGTCATGTAAAAATATAAGATCATTGAATATTCTACGATCAAATAGTTTATGGAAATGAAACATTTCCAATAAGTTTTCGTATTTTACATGATTTTCCATAATAGGATAAACGTGATATCGAATATAATACATATACCTTAAAAACCTTTTTTGAATTCTCTCAATAATTTCACTGTACTTTTTTGCATATGGGTTCCATATTACAGAGCAATATTCTAATTTACTCCTTACAAGAGAAAAATACAATAATTTTAGCATACATTCATTCCTAAAGTACTTTGACATACGGTATGGAAAACCCTGCAGCTTACATGCAGACTTATGAAAATGACTTATGCAGACTTACAGATATGAAAAACTTTATCTTGGTGATAACTTTTCAGCCACATTTTAATAAGTATTATCCTTCATGGTATTCTAGCGCGTCATTTGTGATCTTTTTATTGATCCCTTGCTTTTAGCGTTTTTCAGCCTTGTGGGATTATAATCTTTAATTATATATGGTACATTTATCATTTTTGTGGGGCTCTGTGGCGTTAGAAGCACGTTCCATATTGAAGTCGATGAACGCCCTACCTAAGTCGACTCATTATGAAGTGTATATTGGAGAAGCAGATCAACTCATTATCAATTTCCGACGGAGCGATCGTTATTCTACATCAGTGTAATAGTGAGACTTGAACATTCCTTCGGCAGCAGAGGAGCAGTCATACGCCTGGGGAGGCCGTCGCTTCTGCAACTCAGAATACCTCGCACTCTATATAATGTGAATATCAAATTGTAGGGCGGTGCGACTGATTTCTTTGTTATTACTGAACCAGGACAAGGTTCAAACAGATGATGATCGAACTGAAAACTAATGAAATAGAAACAGAAATATAGAAATAGAAATTTATTGCTCCGTAAGAAAGAAATAGTTTTTGTAACAAATTCACACGTTGAAGTTAGTTTGGAGCTAAGCGTCCCCCAAGGCAATCGTCCTGAAGGCGGGGACACTTTCAAAACAAGAAAAATGCAATACTTCTGACCCAGCTTACCATGGCCTTATACATAACACATAAACCTTGCACATAGCACCATACAAACAAATATGTACCTAAAATTAGGATAGGTTTTCAATATAACTCAGGACAAAAATATGCGTACAACCAGGATAGCAATAGGCCCTATTTTAAGATAAAAACAATTTGCATTTACTATGCTAAGTAGCCATGGTTTTAAACATCTGTAGAATATGATCAAGCTCTTTGTATTCTTGACATTACTCGGTAGTATATTAAATGACTTTGGCCATATATAAATGTGACAACGTTTATGTAATATTATTGTAATTGTAACAAAACAAGAATTGTTTCTACAGCTATAAGAGTGTTGCTTTTGATGTGTTTGTGACGCATTACCACTACGAATTAAAAAATCGTTATACCTTGAAATTATGCAGGTGCCTTAACCGTATTAGTCCTACAGGGTGTCAACCAGTCGGGAAAAGTCGGGAATCCGGGAAAAGGTCGGGAATTTATTAACGTCGGAAAAAAATCTGGAAAAGGTCGGGAATTCGCTGAAAAATATTAAAAAATCGGGAAAAATGGTTGCTTGCAAATCGTCAGGATAAAAATTGGAACGGCAGACATAGCATTACGAAATGAGATATTGTTTCCCTTTTTCTTTATTTGTCATTATCAAAGAGGTGTTATTTTAAACCTCTCTGGTCAGTATTTGTGAGTTCGTGACTTTCGTCGTTCCATTGCACTAGACATGGGCACCGTTTCCTGCATGCCGCCGCGTGACGCAATGCCGGATTGGTCAGTTGCAGGTTGAAGATCGTATACTTCCCTCCTGCCCATGAATGTTATTTCGAAAGAATGACCTTGACCGTGGTTATTACAACTCTCCCCAAGATTCAGGCGTTCCATTGATCGTATTCTAGTACGATTGTGACATTTTGCGTTTTGCCATGCCTCTGAGGGTGTAACTCGATTAAATTCCACTAGAAATAGTATATTTAAACCATCGCGTCATAAGTTTCTATGCTGCACATCATCATAATCGGGTGGGATTAATTAACTTCACTGTGGAATTAGAATGTTTTCTTTCTCTCATCCATTCAGTAAAGCTTACCGTTTGCCATTTTGTTATTAGCATTTCCCATTGAATTGTGTTGCTTCTATACGCAAGCATAACGTCTTTGTGAAAGAACAGAGATCAGCCCCTGGAAAGTAAAAACATTATATTACGTTTTGGTGTTTTTCCGGCGGATTAGGTGAGTGAAAGTTTCTCGGGTCTTCCACCGGGTCAAAGGCTCCATCTCTGCCGACGTTTCCGAAAACGACTTGTTTTCCATCTTCAGGGCTGAGATGATGTCCCTGGCTCACAGCCCTGAAGATGGAAAACGAGTTGTTTTCCGAAACGTAGGCAGAGATGGAACCTTTGACCCGGTGGAAGACCCGAGAAACTTTCACTCATTATATTACGTTGTCGCCGACGACGCCATACGTGCCGGCGCCGGCGAATATGTCGGCTCCTGGATGATATACTGGAGAACTCGCCATTTGCCAGCTAGTGCGGTGGAATGTCTTTGTTTTTCATGTGATGGTGAGCTCGCTAGCTCGAAAGCCGCCGGAAAGTCTAGTTCATCTGTTGGATGGTGCGAGTTTGCAACAAAATCGTTCGTTTTTACTGGAGAACTCGGCATTGGCCAGCTCAAGTTGAGTTGGTTCGTCAGTCTTCGAGTTGGTGTGTGCTCAAGAGGTGCCTTTGGTTGGACTGGCGACGGACATCATTTCATTCAAATGCTCCTTTCACATGGGACGGCGCGAACCCGACCGCCGTGCACGGCGCACAGTGGTGCAGGATCCCTAATACTTGGTATTTATGAGTCTAGAAAAACTTTCTATACCTATAGGGTTTTTGTTGGATGCACCGATTGACGAATTCAAAACCATCTTAAGTAAGGACATATCGCTGTTGCTACTCCTCTAGCAGATAAGATAAAATGTTGCACTGGTAACAAGTGCATCATATGAAAAGTAGCAGGCACAGCTTCACCTTCAATTCTCTCTAATATAACGTGTATTGTCCCATTTCTTGTTCTGAAAAATGGGTTTTGTAACTGAAGGTGAATGCTATATAACTGTTTATTAATATATTGCAAATATAATTTGCCATTTTTTAACATAATTTCTTGTTCAAAAATAAAGAATTTTTTTTTGAAAATTCACTTTTATATTTTTTCAAAATAGTTAATTTGTGAAAATATTAACATCGACGCAAAAACCTTTGTGCTATAATTTTTAAAGAAACGAGAATTTTGAGTTTGTGTAAATCCAAGTAATAAAAATATTGCAAATACTTTTGTGAAATAAGTAATTAGCGCGCTAACATGTCGCGAAAATATGAACATCAAATTAGCATTCAGCGACTGAGGAAACGTATATTTGTTCACATTAATCGTGATGCTTTAAATAAGAGTTAATTTGAGTAAAAAAATTGCAAAACTTTTTGCGAAAAAATTAGTTTACAAAAGTTTTGAATCTAAATTCATATTCAGCGACCTCGAAAACCTTTACAGACCAAATTTCATATAAATTGAACATTTAAAAATCCAAATTATGCCAATACCAATTATTAGGGATCCTGCACCACTGTGCGGCGCGGCGTGCCGCCCTGCATTCCTGAAAAACAGCCGTGGATGTCACGGTATAGTCCATTTCGAGTATACGGCGTTTTAAATTCTAGTAGGAGTTTAATCATGAATGAAGTAGATAAGGTGCTGTGCTTGTACTTTTAATAATGTGGATATAATAAGATGGCCAATTCCAAGTGAAAAAATTAGACAGGATTGGGCTTTTTGCCAGGATTAGAACTGTTGACCGTCACGATGACACATCAAGAAGTTAGCCTTTTTGGTCTGGAATTTAAAAATTTTTGTCTTGAAAAGTCTTGAAAAAGTCTTGAATATCTTTTTCATATGTTAGTAGATACCATGGCCCTAGCAACTTAAAAATAGGGAAGGAAGGTTCAGGACGACCTTTTCGGGCTATCACTCGAACCCTTAAGAGCATTTCCTGCTCTTTTTAGGGCAATTTGGTAAGCACCTCCCCAGTACAACAGTCCATAGTTCACTCTAGAGTGCGCTAATGCATAGTAAATTGATTTTTGGAAGTGTATACGACATTTGTGGCGAATAAATTATAATTTAGTTTTACCATATTTTACACTATCTTTTACTGTATTAATGTGATGTTCCCATTTCAATTACTGATACAGGTGAATCCCCAAATACTTATATTCAGTAACACGTTCTATTACAATACATTTTTTACTTATCGTCAGTAACACGTTCTATGACAATATTTTTTAACAAGCAATTTCAGTACACTCCGAAGAGTGATACACCACGTTTAAGTTGATTTTGAAGCTATTACGAAAATTAAAACATTTTCGTAATAGTTTAGTTTTTTAGTTTTCTCACTTAATTGAAGTTTGTTTGCTATAAACCATCTGCTAAGAATATTAAAATCCAATTGCGTTTATATTGTATTACATCCCAATTCACACCTTTACAACTTAAAGCCAGATCGTCTGCAAAGGCAGGTAGTCGTCCTTGGAAATCGCACTCACATAAATCATTAATGTAAATTAAAAATAAAATGGGTCCCAGCACAGAGCCTTGTGGCACACCACAACTGATGAAATCAGATTTACTACAACTATTTTCACTCTTACACATTGAGAGAGTAACGACAATTAGCTCTTAAACCATTCCAGTGGGATACCACGAACAACTGCTTGCCTTAACTTCTCAATTAAGATTTTATGATCTAACGTATCGAAGACTTTTTTTATATCAACAAAAAGGCTAGCTGTGCGTTTATTGCTGTGTATACCCTCGTAAATAGGGGCCATAAAATTTTCCAATGCTTCCTTTGTACCTTTTCCACTGCAAAATCCAAACTGTTTGTTACTGAAATATTTAAAATTTTCCAGGAAAGGCAGTACCCTCTTTTTAACAAGTTTTTCAAGTACTTTAGTGAATACGGACAACAAGGAAATTGGATGATAGTTTTGCATATTACGCCAATCTCCTTATTTGCGTATAGGAATAACAACGGCTCTTTTCGGTAAGCTACGGAATACGCGATTAGTAAAACTCAAATGACAAATATGACAAAGTACGTCCACTATATCTGGAATTATTAATTTTAAGAGACATGATTTAATGCCATCAAATCCTGCCGATTTTCGAGAGGAAAGGTTGCTAACAATTTTCAATATTTCAAGAGGTGTTACTGGTTCAAAAAAGAATGAATTAAAACTATTTCTATCTGTTTTAAAGGTAATAGGCAAAGAAATAGGAGTTCCAATAGGAATAATTACCGTCGGTTCAAATTTATTAAGAAATTTCTAGTTATTAAAAATACTAAGAAAATTAAGTTGAACTCCTCCGCTAAAATTTCAGGATCCGTTATAAGTTGGTTATTTATTTGATGTTCGTAATTTGGAGTGGTTTTAAGTTTATCCCCGGTTAGTTCTTTCAATACATTCCTTTGCTCTTTTCAATTACCTTTAGTTTTTTCAAATTTTTGCATGTAATACGCATTCGCAGCATTTCTCAAAGTTGAACGTAACTTATTTCTAAACTTTATAAAAATATATCTCAGGTTTTCAATATTTGGGTCGAGGCAAACTTTATTACATAAGTAGTTCTTCCTTTCAATTTTTTAAAGTAAGAAATCAGTCATCCAAGGTTTTAGTTTGACTGCTTTGCATTGCCGTGCTTTTTCCGCTAAGAGATGCCCTCAAGCAGCTATTTAAATGATCCACGAGTAGTGCAAAACCTTTAGACGCGTCATTCTCCCTGTATATCGAGTCCCACTTCAATTGCTTTACCTTTTCCTTAAATACTTTATGACAAAAAATACATGGCATCTGGGTTGTGTACGTCATTATAGTGGTTAGTTTTGTATGTGTAATCATGTGTAATTGACAAAGCTGTTGCTGAGTGGTCAGTAATTGCATCAGCATGAAAATCATACTTATAACAGTTAAAAAACCGAACGTACACATGATCTAAACAGGTGGCCGTTTGTTTTGTTATTCTGGTAGGTTCATTGACTAAAATGATTAAACCATAGGAGCACAACAGATTAGAGTATTGGTCGGGGTCAATGCTGGATTCCAATATATTTACATTCATATCACCAGTGATAACTAAATTATTTATAACATTTCTAAACAAAGGTTCAAGTTCTAATACAAATTGGGAATCCAACACCTTTTGATCTCGATAAATAGCAAGTAGATCAAAAACGATAGATTCAAACTTTAGATTAATGAGCGCGACAATCGGCGGACGGTATGTCACATGAAATGATTTCGTATCTTATATTACTTTTAATGAATACCATCACATCTCTTGCCCTAGGCAAATTATTACACTTGACGATTGAGTCATAGCCATTCATTTTATATAAATCAATTTCATAATTTTTATCCAAATGTCAGTCGAAACTATAACATCAGGTTGAGAAGTAAACATGATAATTAAACTTAAAATTTTCCGTAGCGATTTAAAGGAGGTCTTAAGAAGAACAACGACAAAAAATGTTTCGCGCCTTAAATGAAACAACAACGAAAAAAACCGTCTGTGGGATGTCGCGTTCAAGGGCAATGGATTCCCGTGGGACGTACAGATCTCTGTTGCAGACTTGGAGAATGCCAGATAGTGAGGGCATTGCAGACCTTCCCTAATAACTCACTCGATGATAGTTTAGCAAATGAATGTAGCATCATCGTAAACATCCCTCCAAAACTGAAGAAAATATTCCGCAGGAACAAAGACATAATTGACAAGTCTAGGAAGAGCGGAGTCTATGAGATCACTTGTGATTGCGGTGCCAGCTGCATCGGCCAGACGGGTAGAGATTTCAAAACATGATCAAAGGAACACAGACAATGCACGATCCAAGGCAAATCCTACTCAATGGTGGCGTAACACTTATTAGAGAAGAACCACAATTGTGATTTCGAGGCGAAAGTGCTCCATATTCAAACCAAAGGAAGGAAGTTAGACGCCCTAGAACAAATTGAAATAATAGAACGACAGAGGAAGAAGATTTCCCTCCTCAACGACCATGTGTTCAACACCAGTTCTCCCCTTCTCTCCATCAGTTTCCCACAGTGACCCCCTACGCCACTATCCCCCCCCTGTTTTGTATACTACCCTTCACGCTTCGAGACCTAATCGGCCTCTGCCACCCCAGTATCCATATCTCGCCTCCATATCTGCTGGTCATCCCATTGCGATGGCCTCTTCTACGCGAGAACTCACTCTCTTATTCTTCAGGCCCAAAGTATTGCATGGAAAAACACTTGTGGTGGTTTCCTTTTGCTTTCCTCTAATTTCTTCAACGAGACCAAATTACTTGGTAAGTGAGTGAATATGCCAGCGAGTAGCGCACGCTAAAATGAGAACCATGAAGAAAGAACTCTCTAAGAAGATCGCCTTAATATGCATATAATTACAATCTAATGCTGCTAGAATGCATGCCTCGCTGCAGTATTTCAATCAAAATAAAGCAGCCTCATGGGTTATTAGGAGCAGCCTGATGTAAATCCGAAAGTATTTTGGCCACACCCTACCTCATTGATCATGGATAGGTAATTTCTCAAAATAACAAGTGCACTAGGAAATGGGAGTAGTAGTTTAATGAGGTAGTTGTTTCAGGCTTGATTTGGTGGAGTATCATAGCGAAAGAAAAAGACTGGCAATTGTCCACAAGAATAAGTATTTTGCCTGACCGGTTTCGGTGTACAACGGTGTTCACCTGAAGATGATGTTGTACACCGGAACCGGCCAAGTAAAATCCTTATTCTTGTGGAAAATTGCCAGTCTTTTTCTTTCGTAGTTTAATGAGGGTTACCAAAAACCCTTAGGTGGCTGAAAATCACTTTTAACTTTGTGTCCTTGAGCTTTGTCAGTTCGGCTGTGGTCAGCTTTTGTGCGCATGGGCTGACGCACAGTGTGACAAACTCTGCTGCAATGTCCTTCATCTCAGTTGTAAACGAATAGGTTGTACTGGAGAGAGAGCTCGGGGTTGCTCTGGGCAGCTCAGTAGTTCGGCTGGTTGTTTATGGGGGCGGGGTGTCATTATGGTGGGCGAAATTAGGGTCGTGAACGCAGAGCATTCAGTCATGCAGGAAATGGGGCAGTTATGTTCGTCGCTGAAGGTGACGGTTTGGATGGCGCCGGAACAAATCGAAAAGTGGGAAGAATCGGCGAAGAGAGTGGACACCCAGTGACATCATTGTATCTAGCACGTAGGGATCTCAGCGTTATAATCAAGTGTGTCGTCTGGAGTGTGTACAAGTCAAAGTAATGGGGGTGTTAGCTGCTCATAATACTCGTAGATGCAGAAAAAATCTCTGTAATAAAAAATATGAAGGTGCTTCATAGATACCTACTTCATATTTAAAGTTATTAGTAAGATTTATAATCTCATGCGTCTATAAGTTCTGCCGGTGTATTTAAATGTACACAGATTTGGTTGGCTATGTGTGCAAAAGTAAGGGAATCAAAATGGTTATTGTTCATTATATTTCCCCAGTTGTTGACTGCATGAAAATTGGCTGTGGTTAGCTGATACAACTGTTCACACAAATGCCTTGATCATTACGTCTGCATGAAAGGGTTATCTCCCAGTTGTTATTAAACGGAGAAAAGCGATACTGGCGAAGGGTGCGGCCGTCGTCTTTCCCCTTGAGTGACCAACTCGGCCGACTCTTCGCTCCGCCGCCCGACGCGGACAACACCCTCGCACCCCCACGGCGGCCACTGCACTTGGCTTCGTGCTTCAGTCCTCGAAGATCTTTCCTAAGCCAGCCTCCTCCTCCCTCGATAAGTGTCCCCACGCCGCGAATGGCTTCAGCGAATGGAATATTGTCTCCCAGAATGTGCCGAATCTATTCTCTTTCGCCTTCACCACCATTCCATGCAAGAGAGTAAATTTGTATTTGAAGGGAACACTTCCACCGTTTTAACTTTGTTTTTTAAACCTACGATGAACGATCATCAATTTCACTGCATCTGCCAGTCAATTGTGGGTTATTCGGGTTTCGCTCGAATGAGAGCGGAAGCAGCGAATGAAAGCAAAAATAGTATTTGGTGAAACTGTTTTCGTTTCGGTGGGAGAAGAATTAGAGTCCATCCTGACACAGACCCGAGCAGTGATGCCAGATTGGGCGGGTTCCCGCCAATTGGGCGGGTTGAGGGGCTCTGCTGCTGGCCGGTAAAAATTTCATCTGGCGACTTCTCGCCAACTTGGACTGGTTGGGCCATTCTCCCCGGAAATTGGGCGGGTACCTACAATTAACCTTAACTTCCCTATTTTATACCGAAAGATATCGTAGAACTCACGAAAACAGAATAAAAAATAGTTCGATCGTTAAGAATAGTACGACCGTTTTCCCCTGCCAAACACCCTTGAGGTGGCTCGTAGGGTATTTTGTACATGTAGATGTTAAGTCAGATTGAAGAGCAAGCACACATGTTGTTATTCCTTAACTGATTGGGTGATTGCATCTGAGTTCCAATTGGTCCCACGGTCGGCAGATTTCCGCGAAAAATATCGCTATTAGGTAGGCTGGATTGCAGAGAGCAATCACTAAATCATAAATAAATAAATGTCAACGAGTTCTACTAGTATTTCATACATTAGTTAAAGAAGGAAAAGAAGAAAGTAAAGATAACGAGAATACTGGGTGCATCACATTTGAGAAGAGATAGATTGCTCCAAGGAAAGCTTTACACTCTCAATTTCAAATTCTGAACTACTCGAAAAATGTTTTCTGTTTCCTTGGAATGATTATTAATACTGTCAATGAGCTTGATCCAGCAACAGGAAAATATCACTGACTAGAGTCCTGACGCGAGACCCAACCAAAATGATTGAGCAGTTAGAAATATTTGTAATTTGTTGAGAATTGGAAAAATAAATAATTTAAGCATTAATTAAAGCACTTTTGAATTATGTTTAGTATTAGTAGAACGCTCTATATTTCCTGTACCAAAGCAACAATTTTCAATGAAAAAAATATTTTTCCAATGGAGCATTGCAACATTAGAACTTACATTGACGTTATTCCTCATTTAAAAGGAAAATTAAATGAGGTATAAGCCGGTAGTCAAATTAAGTATTTGACCATAAACATGTCGCATGTTTAGGAATCATTTAAAATACGAATAATTGATTTTCAAAACAATAAATGAATGACCTCTTGAATTAGTTAATATTTTGGTCAATTTTGCTCGTAATGTTTCACAAATGTTACCTTATCACTGTTTGTTCCTTTGATGCGACAAAATAAATAGGAGGTAGTTGTTTGATTTGGTGGAATATCATAACGAAAGAAAAAGACTGGCAATTTTCCACAAGAATAAGGTTTTATACTCGACCGGTTTCGATTTACAACAGGTGTGCCCTTCGGTGCCCCCTGATGATGGTGTTGTACACCGAAACCGGTCGATTAAAAAACCTTATTCTTGTGGAAAATTGCCAGTCTTTTTCTTTCAAATAAATAGGAATTGAACATTTAGCCATATAATATATTTATTTTCACATCGAAATTAAACCACCTGGTCGTTATGCATCGTTGAATTTTGTTTAGATCTTGGCGTGCGGCGAGGAAAGAGGGGGATTGGGCGGGTGGTTGAGGGCGGCCATCTGGAATTGGGCGGGTTGAGGGTCGAGAAATCTGGCAACACTGGACCCGAGAGCTTTACCCATTCAGGCGCATTCTCCTCCCTTTATTCCCTTCAACTTTTAGTTAGCAACATTGTCGAGCTACCTCCGAGCACACGAAGCGGTATTGCGCCTCCGTCACTTATGACGCGCCTGTAATTTGGACGTTAGTCTGGGGAGTGGGCGCGAAGAAATGAAACAGAGTCCAGGGTCCGATCATGGATCTTCATAAGGCGTGCGCCAGCGTTATCGTTATTTTTATTGGACTTATGTCAGAGAGAACGTGATCTCCCTTCTTCATTTTTCGCACAGCACTTCAACTCGCTTATCACAATCAGTGGAGCGAATTTTATAGGCGGTTATTGTTAACCCTGCGCTACTCTAGGGGTAAGCGTAAACGATGAAGACTGCGATAACGCGTAAGATTGTGATTCCACACCAGGTGCGTGCAAAACGATTCCGCCGAGGGAAAATCATTCAGTCAGCCGATGATTCAGTCGCTTCGCTTGCTGCTCGATGTGTTTTTAGGAGCTAGGAAATTCTTCTGGGGAAGGGCAGACAGGGGGTGTGGGGGAACTCGGAGATCGGGGTTCGAGACCCTGGGAGCGAATCGCGGTCGGTGACGCCAGGAATGTGTCAGTAGGGGGGCTTTTGTGTTGGCCCAGGGATCGCAGTCTCGACCCACTTCGACAGTTCGCTTTTTTCGCCCATTTTCTTTCGCTTCTCTTCGGGAAGGCGTTTCGCGGGGCCATCTCGTCCATTTGCGCGTGCAGGACACCTTGGATGAGCACCATTCTCCTCGCCTGGTTGGAGGTCGCGTGGCGCATTAGCGCTCGTCCAAGCGTGAGTGACGGCTGGCCGAGATTAAAGCCATCAGCGCTGAATTACAGGAGCGGTGGCCAGTTTGTTGGAGACTCTGAGCCAGTTTCATTCTCTCGTGAGCCCTGTCATTTGGTGAACGCCCTGATTAAGTTGTAAGAGGAGAATTCGAGAAGAAGTAATTAAACCCTATTCCATAGGGTCCACGATACGTGCGACTCATATGATCTGGCCGCTTCCGTTTCGCTCCAGTTGCATCGAAAATTTTATCCGTGGTGTGAACATATTGCAGCTGTCGGCGTTTGAAATAATTGAAGCCGTTTTGCGGCTGGTGTGCCGGAAGGAGCGGTCAGGACGAGGTCAGCGACCGCTTTTGTGATCCGATTGCAATCAAAAGACAAAAATGCGATGAAAACCAGAACCGCAGTAAATGATAGCCGTGGGCACATTGTAACCGTGGCTTTTCTTATTTCAAGTTCGTATTAAACTGAAATTTGTGTCTACCTCTTAAATTCTGTTTTCTTCTCTCTTCTATCACTCCTCGAGCGAGGCTGTCCTCATTTTGTAGTGTTCCTGAGCTTCATGAGTTGTCTGTAAATCTTTAAGGTTTTTACATCCCTCATTTGTGATGCTCTTATCCTGATCTCGTTTTATCTGTAAAGGATTCAGTTATGTTTCAGTCATGTTACCTCATGTTTTCTTCACAATTGCACATTTAAATCTTAACACGATATTCAGATATTATTCTAATTTATAATAATAATTATTTTATGGTTTTTTTTATTTATTTATCATGTTTGGTATTTATGTAGTTTCATCCATACATTTTCTTTGTCATTTCATTATTTATACTCTATCAAAGACTGTCATAAAAAAACTGACGAGCGGTAGGATGGTATCAGTGCTGAATTTCTCCCCTGATAAAGGCCTTTATGATGTTTAGTGTGGCCTGTGGAGTACTATCATCCCTTATGTTTCATATGTTATTTTCTTTTCTCACAAATATCATTCATTCTCTCCCTATTTTTTATAATCCCTTTACTTGGACCACAACGCACCAGTCTTCATCTTGGTATTTTATCGAAATCCTTTACCATACTGCATTTTATTTCACTACGAAAAACGAGTTTGAATGTCTTCTTGCTGAATGTTCATTATGTCCTTCACATTATCTTTAATCCATGTACTGGTAATTATCAGTTCCCGCAGCTAATTAAAAAGTCTTCATTGTGCCCGTTGGGATTCATTTGTGAAACTGTCCGTAGAAGACAAGCCTATAAAAGACATAACATTAATTTTAAGGGTAACATTAAGTACCTCTTACGGGTCAAAGCCGGACAAGCATTATCCACATGGCGTCCCTGGCAACGGCCGAATCCCCACTCACGGAAGGAAATATAAGGAAGGACTTTACTGCTCCAGGAATGAATGCGGTGAACGACTTCCGGTGGAAAGTGTTGACGTCCGTCACCAAAGACCTTTATTTGTTTTCGCATGGCGATTATTGTGAATTTCACCGCCGTTCACGCGGATGGCTTGAAATATCCTCCACTTACCGCCGAGCGCGGCTTTGGCGCTGGATGGGGTTCACCATTGGTCGTGGCTTCTTTGAAGCCCTTTCTCCCTCGCGTTGCCATCCTTGATGGACCGCGAGGGCTCAACATCTAGTTCTTTGAACATTGGTAAAATTGCCATGAGAATTAAGGATCTTGGGTAGCGTAGTGGTTTGCGCAGTGGCCCGGAAAGCCAAAGGTCCGTGGTTCGATTCCTGGTCCAGGTGAATTTTTTCGCATGGCGATTATTGTAAACCAAAGACGCTGCACATCTCTTCACATCTTTTCTATCACGCTCGGAGCTAAATGAGGCTGGCTGATTGAGGGGCGTACGGTATTACCGAAAAAGGGTCACTCGTTCGAAAATAAATCTCAAAGCAATACTATATTAATATGTTCTATTCAAATTTTACAGTAAGCATGGTTAATAATACAAAAAAGAGTTTAAATTGCTCCAGTCACTTCAACCGATTGTATTTTTATAGGAGCTAATATTACTCCATCTCTGTAATCATGAACTTTTTTTAACATTCAAGACAGCGTTGATGATGATTAGAAGGATGTTTCAAGATGCGCTAGAACTTAAAGTAGATGTTAGTTTTTATATGCTTGAAGACGACTTGGAAAACTTTTTTAAGATTGAAGAACTGTGAAGGGGAAAATAGATTGATGACGAGTTGTGTGTCCTTTATTTCACAGCCGTTCTGAATTGGCTGTGGGCCTGGGGATCATCGTTGTCATTCTCGTGAATTTTGCCACAAATTTATATCAGCTCATATTTCACTGTACTCACGCGTCCTTTTCAATTAATTCCATCCTATCGCACAGATAATGCAATGCTACTTTGTGGTGCTATTACCATATATAACATATAAAAACACATCTTGGTAGAATTAAGAATCATTTAAAAACTTATTGTTCATAGCATTTATTACAGAAACCTCTTAGGTATACTATAAGTTTACAAGGGAATGATGAGTAAAGTATTTCTGGAAATATTTCAAATATTGATCTTCCAATGAGTCGTTGGCTTTAATCCGGCGCCGACGGCCGTGGTCGTCTAATTTTCATCCAATTCTCATTCAATTTGTATGCTTTCGGGATTCATTCGATCATACAATGATTTTTTTCTATGCTCAGTCAGCGCTCCTGCCTCAGGTCTGCTGAAGTCTCGAAATCAAGTCTGTAGTCTTGCATAGGGCGTCTGCATTGTTCTCAGAATTTTTAAGATTAAAAAAAACCATGTTATTTTGTTGTTCAAATCGTAGCGTCATCGCGGCTAATGCTAAGAGGTCTGTCTCTTTGCTATTTCCGTGGCCTCTCTCATCAAGGCTTGGGCGAGCGGTTGGAGATGAATTTCGCATCTCCCATGGTGAAACTGTGCGTTGGCTCTGTCCGATGGCGTTCTGCTTTTGCAGATAAGCGGCAGTTTTGATTTAGGCGTGACAAAAGAATAAAAGCACATAAATCAAAGACACTCACAGAGATAGTTCTCCGATATTTAGGTGGCCACTACCACCTTTCTTCAAGGAACATCCTCGTTCGCCTCAAGGATGTTCCTTGAGGCGAATGTTTTAGTGGCCTGACCGATGCGTGACCACAGCTACACAGTATTGCATAAACTCTTCAGAAAAGGACTTTTGAAAATGGATATTTTGAATTCAGGAGAATGTAGGCTGCCTTGGTGGCACTTATGTATCTAGACACGACTTTGTCTTTGGAGAGAATTCTGCCAATTTCCCCCGCGCTGCCAGGAACGTGTGTGAGGGTCGCGCATCCCTTAGGATTCTCCTGATTTTCTGCAGAGCCCATGGTTTTCTATTTAGCACCGTGCAAAAATTTAGTCCCTCTTCCCCGCCAGCTATTTCGCAAGATTGACAGGGAGGCTATTATTATTTTATTATTATAAGTATTCTACCGGTGAAGGTAGGTTTAAAAGGACATTTAATTCTTCCCACCCCCTAAATTTCACACGATGTCCTTCTTCAGCCCCTCCTGCCACCCATCATTCCATCCAAGCTCTTCTCCTCCCTCTTCCCCGCTTACCCAACGTTCTTCCCTCAATCATCCCCTTCAAAACACCATCCCCTTTTATTACCTTTTCCATCCACACCTTCTGCCTTCTCCTAATCTCATCTATCAAATTTCTTTCCTCTCCTACCAATTCTAGCACTTCATCGTTCGTTTTCCTTTCGACCCACTTTATTTTATCCATCCTTCTCCACACCCACATTTTAAAAGCCCTAAGTCTATTTTCATCTCCTTTTCGCAAAGCCCACGTTTCCGCCCCATATAGTGCAACGTTCCATATTAAACTTTTCACTAGTCTTTTCTTCACTTCCCTACTCAACGCCCCTGTCATTAGCTCACGCCTATGAGTAAAAGTTTCTTTTGCCAATGCAATTCTCCTTCTCACTTCAATGCTGCTATACTCCTTTTCTTCCAACACACTACCTAGAGAGCTAAATTGCTCTATCTGCTCTAGCTTCTGACCTCCTACTTTTATTGCTATAATGGCCCTTTTTGTTCTTGAAAACCGCATTACTTTCGTTTTCTTCTGGTTTATCTTCATCCCGTATCTTTCGAACTGTCCCTGCAACGCATCCAGAATTTTCGCAAGCCACGGGCTGACTGGCCTACTAGCGCTTGGTCATCCGCACACCACACTAATTTTATCAATTTCCCCCCGACTTTTACTCCAGCCTCCAGCTCATCCTAAGCCTCTCTCACCATTTCCTCAGAGTATATGTTGATATGTACCGGCGATAACGGACAGCCCTGCCTAACTCCCCTCCCTTCTGTGGCCGCCTCACTCTGTCGAACGCCTTTTCGAAATCAACAAAGCACGCGAATACGTCCTGATTGTATGCTAGATTCCTTTCCACTAGTATTCTCATCACTGCAATCGCATCCCGAGTGGCCCTCCCCTTCCGAAATCCAAACTGATCCTCGCCTAGGAATTCGTTTGCTCTCTTTTCCATTCCCCTATTGAGGGTTCTAAGCACTACCTTTGCCGAATGAGAAATCAAACATATCGTTCTATATTCTTCACATTATTTTGTCACTCTCTTTTTCGGTATAGGTATCAGCACGGTTTTTACAAAATCCTCCGGCAAAGCCCCCTTCTCGTATATTCTACGAACAAGTTCATAAAATCTGCCCCTTCTCCCTCTTCCTAGGTTTTTCAGAAGTTAAGCTGGGATATTATGTACCCCCACCGCTTTACCTGCCTTCATTTCTCGCAGTGCCATCTCTATCTCACTATCCAGTATTCCGGGGCCCACGTCATCCTGATCTACGTCCTTTTCCTCTTCTATGTCCAAGTTTCTAGGTCTATTTTCGCTATCATTCAGTTCTTCAACATATTCCCTCCAACGACGCTGGATCTCCTCTGGCTCCATTGCTAAATTTCCCCTTCTGCCTTTGATGCACGGGACCGTTTTCCATTTCTTGATTCCCGATAACATTCTAACCTTTGAGTACGGACTGCCTATTTCTCCTTCTCTCTGGAGTCTCTCCATCTCCTCGCATTTCCGACTCCACCACTTTTCTCTTGCTCTCTTTGTTTCTCTCCTAAGCCTGTTGTTAATCTCCTTATAACGCCTCTTGCCTAGTTCTGTATTTACATTTTTCCATTTCCTTCTTTCCTCGATCCTTTCCATCATTTCCGCTGTTACCCATGGTTTCTTGATCCTCCTAGCGTCTACTGTTCCTATTGTTTTCCAATCTGCTTCTTTTATGCCCGTCTTTATCATTTCCTACCCTTCATCTATTGTTCCTCTTCCCTCATGCATCTATCCACAATCTCCTGGTATTCCCTCCTCTTCCTTCCAATCAGTGCTCCTACATCCCACTTTTTTATTTTCCTTCCTACTTTCAACCTTCTTAGTCATCTCACATTTCATCACCACCAAGTTATGGTTGGAGTCGGCATCTGCACCTGGGAAACTATGCGAGTTCTTTACGCTGTTCCGGAATCTTTTCCTAATCATGATGTAGTCTAGTTGATACCTTTCAGTATCCCCCGGCATTTTCCTTGAGTACCTTCGTCTAGGGTGGTGTTTAAAGCACGTGTTTGTAATCACTAAATTATTCCTCCTACAAAACTCCACTGCTTTCTCGCCTCGGTCATTCCATACACCCAAACCATACTTCCCTACTTCACTTCCGTCCCTCCCTTCCCCTACTACATCGTTCCAATCTCCCATAACTCTTAGGTTCTTCCTGCCCTTTACGTTTCGGATTAATTCTTCCAACTGGTCATATAATTCGTCTACTTTCTCTTCTCTATGCCCCCCCTGTTGACATGTAAACCTGTACTACGACTACATTTGCCGGCTTCGCTTTGATTTCAATAGCCAGTATTCTATCGCTTACCTGTTCCACATTCAACACCCTTTTTCCTAACGTTGCGTTCAATACAACTGCTACTCCCCGCTGGCTCCCTTTCCCTCCACTGTATATCACCCGGTACTTTTCACTCCTGAAGTCCCCCTGGTCTCTCCATCTTACTTCGCTTAATAATCCCAACAAATCGATCTCATCCCTCTCCATTTCACGCTTAATGTTTTCTAGTTTTTCTACCCTCAACATCGTCCTAACGTTCCATGTCCCGATCCTTAGCATTGTTGCTCTCTTCTCTGGTTTCATCTTCGCCGCCGCTGCTGCTGCCGCTGCTGCTGTCTTTCTTTTCGTGCAAGGATATCGTGAGATGACGACCGCAGAGTCCTTGCTTACCCTGCTGCCGGGCACGACACCCACTAATTTGGTCCCGGGCCCCGTAGTTGCCAGGTTTCAATTCTCTATTGTTCAAGTCCATTGTGTTCTTGGGAGACTTTAATTGAGGTGGTTTCCCGTTGCCTGCCTCAATAATGTTTTTAACGTGACACCATCACCTGATAGGCCACCCAACTGGGGTCAGACGCCTTCTCACAGCCGCCTCACTGAGGAACCGACGCTGTGAGTATGGTACGTGGACAACATTTCTTTAGGCTCCTACCCTTCGACCTGTGTGGCATGGGTGACCCTACCAGGAGCAATATTAGTTACTCCCGCCAGTGTAGCTCTAGGGGTCACGGGAACACGCAAGCCCCAATCCCACCACGACAAGGCGTAGTCCATGGGGAAGGGAGGGAGGCTATAGAAATAGCGAAAGGACCTCTAAACCGTAGCAGAGAAATTGAATAAAAATATAAAACGGATTTTTCAAAACTGTAAAAATTCGTAATAAAAATTGGAAAATTGTAAATCTGACTCCGGCTTTAGAAGTAAGTCTATGATTGCCATTCTTCTCGGGCCTATGCACCTTTTTGGCCGTGGTTGGAATTAGTATATTCTGGATAAGGGAGGATTTGAAGGTTGTTTTTGGTGCTGGTGAAGGTTGATAGTTCGATAGCGATTGGTTAAGCGTTTGGTTAAGGATATACGGCGGATGGAAGTAGAGAGGTTATTTGGTGGACTACAATGGGGACGCCGTACACTCGTATTAGACGTGAGGCAATCTTGATTTCGACTTTTGAGCAGATCTTAAGAAGCCAGCAAGAGGACTGACGACATATTGACACAGAAGTGTACTATCGCGGAATAATTCCTAATAGAACAGAAATTTAAAAAGACCACCACTGTAAAAGCCTTCGAATAAATTTTATCCTCTTAATTCTTCCCAAACCCGTCCCCGGTGGCGGCGGGGTAAATCCCTCGCCTGTCAGGGTCGCGGGTTCGAATCCCGTCTGGGAGGATTTTCACTGGCCGGGGCATGGATATTTGTGATAGTGTAATCTGTTAATTGTAAGAGAATCCTAAATTCGCAGGTTAAAGAAAGAAGACTGCGATTCGCCGATGACATAGCACTCGTAGCTGAGACGGAGAGGGATCTGAATAAGATTCTTATATCAATGGGAAGGACAATGGCCAGATATCAGCTGAAGATAAATAAGAAGAAGAATAAGATGTTGGTGTGCAGCAAGGGAGAAGAGGCCAAAACCAACGTCAAACTAGGAAAACAAAAACTGGAAGAGGTGAAAAAGTTCTGTTGCCTGGGAAGCAGAGTAACCAAAGAAGGGCGAAGCGAGAAAGAAATAGTGAGTAGAATAACCCAGGCAAAGAGGGTATTCTATCAAAAGAGGAATCTACTTACCGCTGGAAATAAGGACGTAGAAGTAATGAAACAATTCATCAGAACGTACATCTGGAGCGTGTTTCTTTACGGCAGTGAGGCATGGACAATTACAGCAGCGGAGAAGAAAAGGGTGGAAGCATTTGAAATGTGGTTCTACAGAAGAATGATGAAGATTAAATGTATATACCGAGTAAGTAACTAAGAAGCCGTAGGAATAGTGGGAGAGAAGAGAAGTCTGCTGAAAACTCTCAGAAGAAGACGGGATAACCTAATCGGATGGCCTGATGAAGACAATCGTCGAGGGAAAAGTGAACGGGAAGAATGGCAAAGGAAGGCCTTGAAGACCTGATCCATTTATCTCATACGACATGAGATGTATGCAACAGGTGGGTAAGGATATGAAAGAGAGGAGCTATGTCGATATGAAGAGGTTGGCCGATAGAAGAATCGAGTGGAGGGCTACGTCGAACTAATCCTAGGATTGTTGACCGATGGTGATGATGCAATAAAGACAAGTTTAATTTTAATTTTTGAATTTTAAGCCCTCAGTAGAACTCCATGTGGACATTCGTCACCAATATTTTGTGATAATTCTACCAAAACATTTAACTCGATAATATTGATACCATACTTATAATCCATGGGAAGAAAGACCACTCCAGTACTTACTGCTAGCAAGAAAAATGTTCATGCCATTATTGTTA
Source organism: Platycnemis pennipes (assembly GCA_933228895.1). Lineage (NCBI taxonomy): Eukaryota > Metazoa > Arthropoda > Insecta > Odonata > Platycnemididae > Platycnemis > Platycnemis pennipes. The sequence goes on from OW121849.1 coordinate 150,827,572, forward strand.
CCATTGGCTACGAAAGAATTGTTTTGTTCTATCACGTATTTTGGCTTGCTGTCCATTGTTGTACCCGAACGAGTGAATGGGTGCTTTCCAATCATCGACGCAAGTCGACACAAGTCAACTTGTGTCGCGTGTAGTGCTTTCCAATCAGTGTGTGCCGCTAGTGTGTCAAACGCGAGTCGACACACGTTGACACACCGGTAATGGTGAGTTACTGAAAAAAGAAGGAAGGACGGCGCAAGCTCTAAATCACAATACGTCTACAAGAGGCATATTGAAAATAACCGATAAATCAGAACAAATGTTTAAGTTAAGTATTTTCTTAATTAATCATCCTACAACTCATTTTTTTGTTTATTGGTAACGATCTTGCTATAACAAGAAGGAAACATCTGTGGATTCAATTTCCTTCCCACAAAAACGCACCAATCACGAGTCCCCGTGAAAGTCCTTAGCGCATCAGCTTCTGCGCACTGAAACTTGCTTTCCATTCGCGAAGACACAAGTCGACTTGAGTTTCCGCGAGTTAACTCAAGACGACGCATGAGTCACTTGAATGGAAAGCACCCAGTGAGTTCTCGAGGATTTTGACCTGTGGATGGAAAAAAAAACCTGTTGATTGTCTTAACCTATTGTCTATATATCCGAGCGAGAATACTAGTGTGAAAGAACCTAGAATATACTCAGGATGTAGTCGCGTGCTTTGTTGATTTTGAAAGGGAGTACAGCAGTGTGAGGTGGGACAATTTAAGAGAAATATTGCGGAAGATAGGAGTAGACCCAACATATAGAGGATCGGGAATTTATACAGGGCACACAAGGTACAAGTGAGAGTAGCTGATGGAGAATCGGATTGGGCGACAATAGGGAGGGGAGTTAGGCAGGGGCTGTCCTTTATGGCCGGTATTTATTAACATATACTTGGAGGAAATGGTGAGAGAGGCTTGAGATGAGATTCAGTCAGGGGTAATGGTTGTGGGGAAATTGAAAAAGATAGTGAGGTTCGTGTATGTCCAAGCGTTAGTCAGCCCAGGACTTGCAAAACATACTCGAAGCGTTAAAAACACAGCGCAATAGAATAGATCTTTTCAGGTATAGAATGAAGATGAACCAGGAAAATGAGGGAAATACAAACAATAAGATATTTGGGAATGAAAAGGGCCAAGTTTAATTTGAAAGTAGGAGCTACAGCAGGTGCAGAAATATAGCCTTCAAGGCAGCCATCTCGGAGGAAAAGGAATACAGAAGCATTGATGTTGGTAAGAGGATCACATTTGCAAAAGAAACTTTTACCCTTAGGCGTGAATTAATGACGGGAGCGTTGATTAGGGACGTAAAAAAAATACTGGTGAACATTTCGAATTGTAGTGTGGCACTAGATGGTGTGAAAACACTGGCTTTAAGGAAAGACGTTGAAAACACACTTTGGGCATATGAGATGTGGGTGTGGAGAAGGATGGTGGAAGTTAAGTGGGTCGAAATGCGGAATGAAGTTCTCTAGTTGGAAGGATATGAAATAAATTTGGTCGAAGAAAGCATGTAAGACAGAAGGTATGGATGGAGATGGTGTTAAAGGGCGAGGATGTCTTGAAGGACGTGATTGAGGGAAGAATGTGGAGTAGACGGTGAGGAGGGGGGAGAAGGGACAGGTCGTCTGGAATGATGGGAGTTTTGAGGGGATGAAGAGGTACATGGAGGATACCGGTGAAAGTGTTTGGAGAAAGAAATTTGGAGTGAAAGCACACCCCATCAAGGTCACTGTCGTAGCTGCTCTCTTGTTTAACCATAAATTACTTTGTTCACTTCACCATGGAATTCCACGAGAATATTTAGCCTCCATTGTAGTATTTCATTTAATGTATGTTTCTTAGTTCTCAGAAATGGAACATGAAATATCCAGGAAAGAATTTCCTTTCCGAAATCGCCTTCGGAAAACTATTTATAACTTTTTGCTAAAAGATCTGATATTAATATGGTGTCACCTTTTAATGGGGGCGTTTACTCGGAACCGATTTCGTTATTTTGTACACGAAATCTTTGGATGGAAACGAATAATATATTTTAGTGAAAACATAAATCTTCAAACCGGAGCCATTCACTGATAAATCAAAAATAAAAGCTGACGCCCACACAACGACCTGCATTATGGATTACTACGTCATCCACCTCCCGTCCTTGACTGCTTTTAGGGGAAGGGAAGGGAGTGGAAGGGGAGGTCTGCTCGCACAGATCCTGTTGCAACCACTTCCATTGGCAGAGTCAGCTGTGTGTCGCCCATTGTGATAAGGCGAAGGAGCTCGGTTGTGATTGGACGAAGTGCATGACTTACGAGTCATTCGCAGGCCCACTTTTCCGAAAGGGTTAAAAAGATCAGTTTTTCGCGCTTATAACTCGAGAACTAACTGACGAATCAAAAATACGAAAAATAAGGGTTTTTTTATTTTCCAAGTTCTATTAGATTCGGCAATAAAAATATATTTTAAACAACCCCATTATATCTGCTGACTTTACCCTCAGCTTATGGCATCAATTTTCCTAGTCTTCGTTGCTTGCTCATTCAGGTGAGGAGGCGACCGGCAACTGAAGTCATTTGCGCCATTTAGGATAAGTGGATAATTGGGTAATGGTAGGAGTTTTCAGGTAACGGAGGAAGGGTGGAGAGAAACGCGGCGTCGGCATTAGCCTACTCTTAACGAAAGGCGCCAAGGGGACCACGGTTTAACGTACCATCCGACGGACGGAGTACTGGACTTGAAATACCCTCCCCTATGCAATCAAGTGGGGACGGGTTTTCCACTGAAAAATCCACCACTGCCGGGAATCGAACCCGGGCCCTCGGGATGGGAAGTACTCTAGCCACCACACCAACCCATCCCCTCCTAGCCTTCGTTCCAGATAATACAAAAATAATCATCTATATGATGTGAATATGTACGATGTTCCATTCCATAGGAGCAGTACAACGTAACGGTAATTTGCAACAAAATGCTCCATGGGAGATTTAATTTGAATCATTGAAGTATTAACTTTTCCCGATTCCACCTCTGGACCTGAATCTGTAGGTAGTGGCTCTCTGCGCTAACGGCTCTTCATTCCAATCGTCTGCTTTCTGGGACACGAGGTTGCTCGCGTTTGGCCCCCTGGTCCTTGTCATTATGGTCCACGCCCTCGCGCCTCTTGGTGGCGTGGCACCCCTCGGCACTTGCTATGGTCCTGGTACGGGACTGCTTGCGATTATTCTATTCTTCGAGGTTTCATAGGAATGGGGCAATTGGAAATGGGTCGTTTCGCTAAGTTCCTCTATCTGTTTGGGATTTCGTTTTTTCGTTCGTTTTTTCAGTCAGGCACGCCGAGTTGGCAAGGAGGTTTTGTGCAGCTAAAATTCTCGGGCGAAAATACCGACGAAGCTCATGTTAGCTACCCACGGTGTCGAGGCTATGTTAGGTGAATGCATTTCCTCTCAAGTGCGCTTGCTTCTTAGTCGGTGTGCCGTGGGCTTCCTCGCCTCAAACCAGCAACAGCGGATGAGAATATATAAGGGGAAAGGCGATGGGAGCAGCGTAACCTGTCTCTGAATGAAGATTCCGTCAAGACCACCTTTATAACGAGTCAAGATTGTCTTAACTTTGTTAGCAACAGATTGTGGAATGGATTTTTGCAGAGCATTCTTCAGCATCAAATTAATTATCGTTTATCTTTAGCGTGTTGTCTTCTCTTTGAATTGCCACTCTCGCAATTTCTCTGGAACTCTTCAAAATACAACACAGGGTTTTGCTTTTGGACTAGCATCTTCTCGACTGAAGCGCGCAAGAACACTGCTGACATTAAACCACATGCCAAAGCTGATATATGCCACGATAGCTCCTTCAACCTCAGAAAATGAATTTCCCCCTGAAAATGAATTTCCTGTCCCGTCGAGGCTCACGAGCGGTTTCTTTCGGCACCACTGCACCAGACGGGTGTGTTTTGCCCTTCATTCATGGCGAGAGGAGGTCAGCGAGCGGTCATTGATCGCTCGCGGCATCTGATGGTAGCTCTCCGAAACATCTGTGGAGCCCCGTTACCTCAGCAGTCTCTACGCAGCGCAACTAGGAAGGAGGGATATTTGAAAATCTCATAGCGTAATCATTTGAAATTATACTTTTTTCCGCCGCAATTGCATTCATGTTCCACCTGCACTTTCCAGAATTTAATACCTGATACTGAGTGCTCTCTTACTAAATTATACAAAAAATAAGTATATAATTCACATATCAATTTAGTCGGCCTCCGCCACCGTAACCAGGTCATGCACCCTCTTGGTAACCAGAATTACGCAATATATAATCCCACTATTGGCACGCAAGTTATTTCTGTCTTAGTGTTAGGATTCTAAGATAGGCAGGGCAATATAATCTTAGATTTTGGAGAAACTAAAACTGCGGCCTGCCACTACACAATTCAGTCAGCTGATGCCTAGGCATTCGATGAATGCCTATACTCAGGTCTTACATCAACTGTTTACACTCATTCCCATTACCTGACGTTAGAAAGTGTGCACTGCTTTGCATTCTCCAATTCAAAAACATCTACGAAATACCCTGAGAGCCACCGTTAGGGTGAAGGTGCTGCAGCCGCGTCGTTGCTCACGTGGGACACAGCAAGCATTTTGCACATGGCTTCATAACAGCTAGTGATTGCGCATTTGATAAAAGTTAATTCAAGATGTCACAGAACCCATCAATTATGAATTACTTTCAAGTCGTTCACTAGATCCCGCCCTAGAAACCCTCTGTTATAAATTTTCCTGCGTTATTCTGCATCGTCTGCTAAAATACATCCATCGATAAATACATCGTCTGCTTACAATTACTTCCGTATTTTGATCATTTATGCTGTGAATCAATATTATATACATTTTCTCTAAGATGAAATCATGTCGAGTATTAGATTATTGATTTTTTTATAGTGATAGACCTCATATTGAGTTACTTACAACCAGCTCTATTTAAATATTGGGATCTTCTCTGGTTCATTTACATCGGCAGGCAATAATATACAGGTTTCAGAAAAGTCTAGGATAGTATTCCATGATGAAGAGGAGAATGATGGTTGTAAGATGTATTGCATTCTGCGGATGAAATGCAATCGATAACCTTTCGAAGGTAATTTTGCCTAGTGTCAGTATTCCTTATTCCTTTTGTGCCATGCGAGCTTTTTATTAAGTTCCGAAAGACAGAAAGTTTTCTGTGAACCAGACGTCGTCCAACAATCTATCTAAAACTTTGCAAGTGTTAAGTACAATATGAAAATATTGGTTAAAACTTTGGTACGAATTAAGTGAAGCTACGTCTAATTGTAAGTATTGCCATTACAATTGATGGACGTTCAGAGGGATCCAATAGTAGTGCTTAATCGGCTTCATTCAAAGTGGCTACTTCATTCAATGCACCTGGATATTTTTCAACTTTACACTCACTCACACCTCCAGCTCCAGCATGCGTTACAATTGGAAAAGCGGTCATTCTGGGTGAACAGGAAAAGGATTAGACTCCCCGACTGCGAAGTGAGATTTCACATTGCTGCTGTGCGTGCACCTGGATGAACTGAAGCCGAGCCAACCAATCCGAACTTATGGTGTACGTTTGCTATAAATAATATTTTATTATTACTATTATTATTTAGCATCGTCGCACATTAAATTCCTAACTGGTTGCACTCTTACGTTTCAGGCTTTAGTTCGCGGAAGAATCAAATCATGAAATTGAAACCAGACAATCCTACCTTTCCTTGGATAAATTATTAGTACGTCGCTTTTCACCGCTCGGCGGCAATTCCGGGTACAATGAAATACAGAGGAGAGATATGTATCGCGCTAGAGAAACAGATGCAGGGGAATTGCGAAGTACCTACTGCAATGTGGAAGGAAAAGGGAAACCACCTCATTATTATCCCGAGAAGTCGCAGCTACTCCTCTCTTGACGGAGCCCTCTCGAGTACAATATTCCGGAGGTAAAATAATCCCCCATTCGGATCTACGGGCGGGGACTACCCGAGAGAGTACATCAGGCAAGTGTGATAGACATTTTAGGGTAGGAACCTGGAACGTGAGATCGCTTCGGACCTGCGGAAGACTGGAAAACTTGAAGGCAGAAATGCGAAGAATGGACCTCGACATATTAGCAATCAGCGAAATGAAGTAGCCCGAAGATGGAGACTTTTGGAGTGGAAGCTACAGCATTATACATTATATCTACAGCATATATCCATTATACATACACGATCATTAAATGGTAATGTTGGAGTAGGGATCATACTCAGAAAGAGCGCCGGAATGCGTGTGAACAGCTTCCAGCAGTACAATGAAATAATAATAATAATGTTGAAGATCGAGACCAAACCTGTAGATATCGTAATGGTGCAGTTTTAATGCCTACGACGAACTACGAAGATGAAGAAGTGGAAGACATCTACGAAGATATCACAGAAGTAATAAAACAGGTAAGAGGAGAAGAAAACCTAGGTATTTTAGGAGACTGGAACGCTGTCGTCGACGTAGGTCAAGACGGAAGAATAACTGGAAAATATGGATTGGAAAACCGAAACGAAAGAGGAAAAAGGCTGCTGCAGTTTTGTACACAGCATAAGTTAGTGGTCGCGAACACATTGTTTAAAAACCACAACCGAAGAAGATACACGTGGCAAATGCCAGAAGACAGAAGAAGATTTCAAATACACTACATTTTGGTAAGGCAGAGATTAATGAACCAAGTGAAGGATAGCAGAAGCTACCCTGGGGCAGACATCGACAGTGACCATAATTTAGTGATGATGAAATGCTATCTTACATTCATGGAATTGAAGAAAACAAAGAAGAATATAGGACAAGAAGAAACAAAAACTGAAGGAGGCTCATTATCAGTTGGTATTTCATAAAGAAGTGGGAAAAAACATAGTACAGGACCTGAGTGACAAATCAGTGGAAGAGCGTTGGGAAAACATTAAATATGGACTACAGGAAGCCGCAAAAGAAGTTCAAAGAAGAAGAGGGGCTGCCAAGAAGAAGCCATGGATCACGGAGAAAGTCTTAGACCTGATCGAAGAAAGAAGAAAGTAAAGGGTAGGAAATTTAAAACCCGAATCAAGGAGCAAAAATTAAGTGTGAACCATAGAGATTGTAAATTTTATTTTGCCAAACATCTTCTCGAGACTGGTCATAAGAGTGAATTTAACACAAAAACTTTGCATGCATATGATTTAAGTAGTAATTTAAATTATGTAGAAAATGTAGAAATTTTAAGACACTCTATTTCACCAAATGAATGCATTTTAAATGATTTGACAAATTTTAAATCCTATCAGATGTTTTTAACGATTTTAAAATCCGACTTGTACCCCTACCCTCATGCCCGCCACAATACCCTCACTGCCAATTGTGCCTCCACTGCTGTCCTCGATGGAACCCTACTCCCTCCCTCCCTCACCTCTTCCCCCCACACCATCAACCCCCTCGCCCACACCCTAAACTCCCCCTCCCCCTCGGTTTGAGTCCTTCCCCCACTCCTCATAGAAATATATATAAAGCCATGTGCTGAAATGTCACGTCCGTTAGCCCCCCTTGACGCTTAATGAGGAACCTGCGCTTCGAAGTACTGTATTCTTATGATTTATATAATTTGCGGTAATGAGTGACTTTAGGGTAAGTGATGCCTTTTGTATTTTAAAATATGTATTCGAAAGATCCATAGGGTAAAATATCATGCAACAATATGTTAAACAAAAGTTTCAGGTACCTAATGAAAACTAAATATTGTATTGACTCCAGCATTCGTTGCTATGTAGTCATAATTTGATTACAATGTTTATTAATGAACTTAGGAAAAGAAATAATTATTTTTTGTTATAAAACGTTTGAAAATATGTCTTAACTGTTTATTTTCGTGATAAATTGCATTATGAATGTATAACAGAAGAACATGGCAACACCGTGATTGCATAAACAGTTGAGAGGTACTCTATGGTATCTTGTTGACAACGGTCGAAGTGTGCAGCCTTTGTGTTTTCAAGTACTCAGTAGCGTTTCTTCATGCAGTTCATTGCATTTATCATTAATATTTTCATCACCCATTATTTTTCTCTTCAATCATTTGTTCGTAGCATCATTCATATATCAAATTCAGCATCTTTTTTTCATCATTTCATTTTTGGTGGAATCGTATTGATTTCATTTCTTAATCAAACCTATTGAATCCAAATTTCTTAAAATGAGCTGCCTTACTCAACATAATGATAGGTTTATGAAAAAAATAAAGTTCAAAGTTTTAATAACTTACGGACTGAACTTACGAACTTCAACCTCCAATACGCCTTGCGTTCGCTATGACTATCAATAAAGCAGAAGGGCAATATTTGCGAGTGTGCGGATTGAATCTGGAAAACAACTGATTCTCTCATGGGCAATTTTGCGTCTCAGGCTCCGGAGTCGGTATATCGTCTGATCAATATGTTTATGCAGAAAACGGACAAAGAAAAAAATGCAGTCAATCCATTAGCTTTACAATTAAATATGAATCTGAATCTGGTAAAAAAACATCGTTTTTCATCCATTCGTTTCATTCCAAAGCATATTCACAGCAACACACGGTAGGCTATTGAATTGAATGATGTCTTTTCTCGGTGAATCTAAGCTCGCTAACATTCTTTTATTTACTTTCCCATTTATTTCATATCAGACAGGTCCACAGCGAAGAGTGACTGAGTTTAGCTAGTACTCACAATAATCTGGCCAATATCGATAAATTTTCTTACTATTGTTAATTGCTACTCAAATGTGACCAAGAAATGATCAAATAACTGAATTATGAAATTAGTCAACTTTCGTTTGAGTCCCAAAACAATATTTGAGGCAAACTTTATGAAAAAATGGTTAACTAAAGAGGAAATGAAAAAAGGTACAGCATACACGGAGGGCAAACCTTACGCATGCGATGTACTTACGCGCATGAAAGCCGGTATAATGTACAGGTTCGCTTCCTATTCTCGCCACTGGCAAGGTACCTAAATAAAAACTTTAGATGCATTCAGGGCCTTCTACTATTCTTAGTTTTCGCTACTGCCTGAGACCCTCGATCATTCTCCGGTTTTAGTAGACTGTGGACTCTTATGTTTATCTGAATCTGGTCAAAATACTGAACACGTGATTGCATGAATATGTACGTAAATATATAGGTGCACTTACATTACTGTATACAGATACCTTTGCATTACGAAAAACCTCTACCGCAAATGAGATCGATAAAGAAGTGATGCTGCTAAACTCCAAATATTCTGATTTGACGTAAGTTGGCAGCCGTAAAAAAATTTACAACGTAGTATTGGAAAAGTAACCAATTTCACCAAAGATGTTGGGAACATTTGCTATGAGTACCGCCATATACATATTCCATATGCATAGGCATTATGAAGATTAAAATTCAAGTGTTCTGCCTCATTTCTGTACCCCATTTTATATTTTATATATTTATTTACCTAACTCTAAAAACAGCACTAAGGCCTTTTCATTGAGTTATATTAAATATAACTTATGAAAACAATTTATAATAATAACAAAAATGATAAGAAACAGAATTTGAACAAGAGTAATGAGATTGAAAGACCTCCTTAGCCACGTTGCCATGTTCATCGCAGCTTGCCGGCTCCTTCCTCGTAAGAAAACCGGAAGTATGTTCTTTAAACTTAAATACTAATGTTAAATATCCGATGACCTAGGCCGGAAAAAATATATTATGCGCTTTAATATCTCGTGCATGTGAAAAACCTTCATTTTTAAATCCATATATCTTTGTTAAATGTCCGATGACATAGCAATATTTTTACACCATTCGATAGGGAAAACGATGGACTATAATATATGTTAAAATCAGGGTAGGTTTTGGGCATTCCTAAAATAATGGTTCCTCCTTAATCGTTGAAATCGTCGGGGAATATATAAATATGTGTGGAATGCACAGATTGTTTTTCATTTACCATGTTTACGTCCGTAGTTTCCACAACGTATCGCCTTCATCCATTAATGTAATTTAGAGAAGGTTTTTAACACTTGGATTGGAATTTAATGCTTGGAATTCGGAAGGGATTTAGTGTCCTACAATGACCGAAGAATTATTCACAGTTTTTACAAAAACAAAGTAGCTGTAATTAAATCTGGACCCAGCTGTGAAGAGGCCAGAATAAGGAAAGGACTGAGACAAGGCAGTGCACTTTCTCCCGTAATTTTTAATGTTTACATCGAGAGAGCCTCCAATGAAATCAAAAAGAAGTCTTCTGGAGTGAATATCCACGGAGAAAAAGCATGCTGCGATTCGTTGATGACCTAGAACTCATAACAGAGACAGAGTGGGATCTGAATTAGGTTCTAATAAAAATGGAAAGGACAATGGTCAGATATCAGCTGAAGATAAATAAGAAGAATACTAAGATATTGGTGTGCAGCAAGAAAGAAGAGGCCAAAACGAACGATGTACCAGGAAAACAGAAACCTGAAGAGGTGAAAGAGTTCTGTTACCTGGGAAACCGAGTAACCAACGATGGACGAAGCAAGAAAGAAATAGTTAGTAGAATAGCCCAGGCAAAGAGGGAAAAGAAGAATCTACTTACAGCTGTAAGTACAAGCGTAGAAGTTAGGAAGCAATTCATCAGAATGTATGTACTATGGGAGAAAAAAGTTTCCCAACAAATGGAGCGTCACCACTATCGCTCTGAGAGAAAATCGCATTCATTTCTGACGGTGCATTATTCTTCGGTCTCGGCCACCCCGAGGGTATTTCAAACACGGTAAGGTGATGGACTCATCACCTGGGTATGAGGCAGAATGAAAAGGTGGCAGCTTGCTTGCCCCGAGCTGTAAACGCGCTGGCGTCCAGAGCGGAGGCATATTATTCCTTGCATGCATTTTAAACGATCTATTTAACTTTCTCGCCGAACTCTCCTTTGAACGCCGAGCCTTTCCGCCGAACTTCGCTTCTTCCTCGCGCTCTGGCAAGGTCCAGGGATACGCCCGGCGTTCGCCTCTTCGCTTTCTCTCTCTCTCGTTTGAAAAAGTGAAGAAGTTTATATTATTTAGTAATTACGTTGGGATCTGCCGATGATTACAGCTTCGAACACATGGAATGATTTAGTGAAGTATATAGCATAATCTAAGACAGTTAACAGGGCACCTCCATGATTTTCCTTTAGTATATGTAAATACAAACTTATTTTCAATACACCAATCATGGAAACAGCTTCACTTCAGCTTGGCGGAGCCCTTTGTTCCACTTTTACATTTGGTTGTCATTATGCCGTCAGGACATACAACTTGCTTTAGATTACAACTTGTCTTTCACTGTAGAAGCCTGAGGGAAACCACGCGTATATTGGCTGAACCCTGGGGTCAAACGCTGTTCATGAAGTAGGGTCTAAATTTAAATTACCTATATCATTTCCATTGGTAAAATTTCGTATCTTATGCATAAAGTATGAAGAATTTTGGATAGAAGAAAGTAATATTTTCATTGGCTTATAAAAGTAAATGTCCTACGGCTGAGAAATTGGAGTGATTTCGGTGGTATTTGGTGATATTACTTGAGTGTATTCTAGTGGTAATGTGTAAGTTAGTTGGCTGAAATCATCCATGAATCCTTAATTAAAAAGAGAAATGTTGATTTGCCCATCCCAAGACTTAATGAACAAAATTATTGTTTCCGCACACGAAGATATTTTGGTCAAAATACGGCTCATATGTATTGCTTAATAGCTTCCCTGTCTATGAGCGAAAGACAAAAATGTTGAAAACAGTCTCTTTAACTTCTATTTTCACTTATTTGGCCGATACAAACTTCCTTAATTTTTTCTCCGCAATAAAAAATCGTCCACTAAATTTCTGCTTTATTGATACTCACACCCATTATAGATCACAAATTCAGGGTAATGTTATAGAACTATTTCTGGCCTTGGTATTGGAAGAATGTTCTTAATTGTTTATTCATGTGGTCACATTTGCCCTTAACTCACAAAATGTATGATTAGTCCACAAGAATTGAATAGAACCGGAGTACTTTGTGAAAAAGTGACATGGTGTAAGAAAAACTTGACGTATTTTTCACCCTTTTTATTGAGTAAAACCCTATCGGTTTCGACTCCCTCGTGTCATTGTCAAGGGTACTCAGATACAATGACACGAGAGTGTCGATACCGGTAGGGTTTTACCCAATAAAAAGTGCGAAAAATACATCGTCAACATTTTATTACACTAGTCCACAATACTATAATATAACGTTGGAATCTAGTGGGATTTTGCCACCTTTGGAGAGAATTGTACAGAAGAAGACTTTACTTCGAATGTGTGATCATTATTATGATGAAAAAGGCACCTCCATAAGAAACTCCGTCGATTCTGGATATTTGACAGTCTGTTTTGGTGACTACTTAGTGACCAGAGAATTTTTTACTGTAGAAGATGATTCAGCGAGATATTCCATAATGAGTAATTGATTTAACACATACGATGAAAATCATTGAAAAATTATTAACTTGAAAATGTTTGAGCTGATTAGTTGCATTAAGAAAACAATGAATACAATAATTTAGGTGGAGTTAAACTTTTCTCAGGCGATATATTTTCAAATTATCAAAAATTCACAACGGTGGAAAAGGAAAAGAAAGTTGGAAACCCATTATCATACTGTTGTAGGTCTCAAAGAGTCATCATGCTGCCTGAATATTGCACATTGCATGGCCGCTGTGGATGAATGAACGAATGATGATCTTCCTACTCAATATTTTACGACCCCAACATGAAGATACCTCGATAGCTGGCAGTATTCGATAAGCAAAATAGAAAGACATGGCAATAATCCCAGGCAAGTTAAGTGAAAAAATATTCTTGCTCAAATCCAGTTCAGGGAGGGCGGAAATGTTTCGGGAAGCCGTTAGACGAGCAGGAAAATGAGCTGGACATAAAAACGGTTTCCTTACCTACTCTCCCGTAAAATTTCTCTTAAATGCGGCTTCCGAAGCAACGAAATACGGAAAATAATTGCAGCAGTAGAAGATGTAACCATCCAACTATCAGGACATCAGTTCCAAATTCGCTTGAACGGCAAAACATAGGTTTCCATGGCGAAAGAGAAGAGGGGTCGAGGGTAAAAAATAGCATAACATTCCTAAAACGTGTCTTGGATAAAAATATTTATCTAGTGCTTACGTAAAATAAAAAAGTGGTGAACGAAATACATTCGCTATCATCAGGTCCATGTCTCGAATTGAAAACTTCGTATTACCAGTCAGTTACATTACAGCTCGACCACTACCTACTGATATTAACGGAGCGATGCAATGGTTTAAATGTATGCAGAAAATATTCAAGCTCACTTTTTGTTAACTCTTTCAAATGAGAGAGAAAGAGAGCGAAGAGGCGGACACCGAGTGAATCCCAGGACCTTGCCTGCGTGCGATACAAGGAGCGAGGCCTAAAAGACAAAAGGTAGGAAAGACGGAGAATGCTGAGCGAAGTTCGGCGAGAACGAGATAGTTACATAGAGCGTTTAAAATGCTTGCAAGCAATAATATGCCTCCGTTCTGGACAACAGCGCGTTTACAGCTCGGGGCAGGCAAGCTGCTGCCGGTCTTCCGTCACGTACTCGGGCGATGAGTCCATCACCTTACCGTGTTTGAACTTCCCTCGTAGTGGCCGAGACCGAAGAATATTTTACCGTCAGAAAGGAATACGATTTTCTCTCAGAGCGATAGTGGCGGCGCTCCATTTGTTGGGAAACTTTTTTACTGTTGGGAAGAATGATGAAGATTAAATGTATCGACCGAGTACGTAACGAAAAAGTGTTAAGAACAGTGGGAGAAAAGATAAGTCTTCTGAATACCCTACGAAGAAGAAGGGACAAATTAATCGGCGATATCTTGAGACACGATGGCCTGATGAAGACAGTCGTCGAGAGAAAAGTGAACGGGAAGAATGGCAAAGGCACGCCTCGTATGTGATATATAAACAGGTTGTGGAACAGGCAGGAATAGAGGAAGCTGATAAAGACGAGGCAGACAAGGTATATAGACAAGGCGTGATATATAAACAGTTTGTGAAAGATTGAAAAGAGAAGAATTACGTCAATATAGAGAGGCAGGCCAATAGAAGAATCGGGTGGAGTGCTGCGTCAAACCAATCCTAGGATTTCTGACCCATAAAGACGATTTGTAATCATTATTTATGTAAAAGTGGGGTTCGTCACCCCCGAACCCACTTAACCCCAACCAAGACCTATTACCATTAAAATCGTATGCTGAATAAAGAAAGCTGATAAAGACGAGGCAGACAAGGTACTCTGTAAATATCCCACTGTGGACTCTCCTTTTGCAGCAGTTCTCATTTACGATGGGAAAGAATGTTAAAACAAACATGGCTGGATAACTAACGTCCGAAGAAGATAATGATGAAGATGATTATGATGAAGATGATTATGATTACAGGGATATGTAAAACCAACACTTGGTCTCAAACAGTTGATCAGTAATGAACAAAACTTTTATTTTTCGTTTCTCCTTGTACTCTCAATTTTTTAAGAGTTTTGGAATCGATGCAGAATTTCTACTACTGATTCCAATGCATGGTTTGAAAATGAACATTATTTTATATCTTTGAAAAATAGTGAACGTTTTTAAAATTGTTGGTGAAATAGCTGAAAGGGGAGTACAATTGATACACAATTGCAATCCTGTTGGACGAAAGACGAATAACAACAGCAGTTTCAGCATCAAATTCCATCTGAATGTAGAAAATATTTTCTTTCTCTTCGTAAGCCATCCTACGCCAGAGAATTGTAAATTATAAATAATAACCATTTATTTGAATTAAATGAATTTGAATATTATGTTCTCTTTTATACCTTCGTTACTCTTCTTTCGCCTATTTCTTTATTTTAAATTTGTATTTTGCAACATTTATTACATAAATATCTCTAATTAAACCCATTTTAATGCCGGTACGAAAGAAGAAAATTCAAAAATCAAAATCTGGAAAGCAAATGTGATTGAAGCATAGAATTTCACTTTTGAGGACCATGACCTGACGTGAAAAATGCTAGGTATTGCAAAAAATATAAGTTTTAGCCATAATGATCTAAAAAGCACCGGTGTATACCATAAATAGTAAAAATATAAGTTTTATAGACCTCAAGGAGGCACGGGTTAGCGTAATGAAAATGACCAGAAACTTCACCAATCTCAGTTTCTAGCCACTTGGCGACTTTCAGGAGGAAAAAGATCGAACATTGATTTATCCCGACCACCCCAATAGCTTAGCTTTGCTGCCCTTCATGGCCACACTATCTACGTCCCTAGTCTACTCTTAAAACGGATTGATTAAAGCCAGTCAGAACAGAAAACTTAATTTATGTTAAGAATAAGACCCATTATGGCATCACCCGGATTTTACGGTCCGTGTCTGAGGCTCAGTAAATCATATTTTAAATTCGAAAATAAAGTAATGCTGCAAGCTGTAAAAGACATTCAGCGATTATTTTGGGACATTGAAGAGGAGTGGGAATCGGGACTCTAACGTAAATAAAGTATAGGCAACTTTCTGAGGATGTTGACATGTAATGTCCTATCAAGTTAGTATTTGTATTACCCAAGACTGTCTAAAAAATTAAGTGCTGCGAAAAACCGTGATGGTTATGGTCTAATCTTTGTATACTATAGAATAGATATCTACACGTATAAAATATCATGATAATTTGTGGATTAATTTATTTATGGCAGTCTGTGTGCGCCCCAAAATCGGAAACAGTAAGTTATAGAGAGAAGCTGAGACCCTGCATTGTAATCCTAGCAGTCTTAAAAGCCCGCTCAATCTATTAAATATTTGTAACCTTTAAATTATCAAGTTGACCAAAAGACTGCTGTTTTCACTCACTTTCTCATTGATGATAATTTTTGGGACTATTTTTAATTGAACTATATTGAAATGCCTCCTTGGCGACCTGACAAATGACTTTTTTGTTACCTTGTAGTACTTTCCAACCCCATTCGGTTATTCCGGGGTAAAATTCAATTTGGCATTGGGCCTTTGAGGTCTAAATTTATATTTTAACTATTATAAAAATTGATGAAACGAATATTTCATCTGTAGTGCAGAAATATGGTAATGTGGCTGAGTATGAGATGCAGATTTGGCCAAAGAAGCGTTCGCAAATAAACTATTGATGATTGCCGGTTAATTAAAAACTTCTTAATGGAAAATAAGTTGCTTTCCCACGTTCCGGGTTTTGCGTAAAGGATCATATACAACATTTGAGGCTTTATCATATGGACTGTGAGAAAAATGGCGAGGGAAAGTTAGCAGAATGAAATGCGTCGATACATATCGTCAGTTAGAGATGGGGAAAACAAATGAACACAGGGTAAATCAATCAGAACTTACTCCAAATGATATAGAAGCGGTAATGCAAGGCGAAACCGGAAAAGGAATTAGAAGAAGGATATTTTTGGATGAGTTTCAGGCTGGTGTAAATTTAAAAAAAAATAAGTAGGTATCGTAGGAAACATGAATACCTTAGGAAGCTAATATTAGGCATGACCGGAAATAGTGGGTTATGAAAGACATGGGGATAAAATGCTACATCAATTCGTCAAGTCCCCGATTTTATTTTCTTAAACAGAATACACATTTTGCTTGATATTTTTGTCACTTCAAATTAACGAGAACTGTGTTCTATCACGGGTACGTAGGCGTTGAGCCACTATAGATCACCCTTCTTCCCTACACGACACTTCCCTTCACTCGCGCAAGAATTCTTCTGCCTTGGTGCGGCCATTGGCTATCCCTTTGGTGAACAGGTACCTATTCATCATCATCAACAATCCTAGGATTGGTTTGACGCAGCTTCCCACTCAATTCTTCTATCGGCCAACCTTTTCATTGTGACCTATTTCTTCCCGGCCTGCCCTTTCCAATCTTCCCGTTCTCTTTTCCTTCGACGATTTTCTTCAGCAGGTCATCGTGTTTCCAGATATGGCCGTTGTCCCTTCTTCTTTTTTAGAGTTGTCAGCAGACTTCTCTTCTCTCCCACTCTTCTTAGGACTTCCTCGTTACTTACTCAGTCGAGCCATTTAATCTTCATCATTCTTCTGTTACACCACATTTCGAATTTCACACCCTTTTCTTCTTCGCTGGTGTCATCGTCCATGCCTCACTGCCTCAGAGAAACACGCTCCACATGTATGTTCGGATAAACTGTTTCCTTACTCCTACGCTTGTATTTCCAGCTTTAAGTAGATTCTTCTTTTGAGAGAATGCCCTTTTCGCCTGGGCTATTCTCCTGACTATTTCTTTCTTGCTTTTTTCATCGTTGGTTACTCGGCTTCCAAGGTAACAGAACTCTTTTACCTCTTCCGGCTTTTGTTTTCCTAGTTTAACGTTGGTTTTGGCCTCTCCTCTCTTGCTGCACACCAATATCTTAGTTTTCCTCTTATTGATCTTCAGATGAAATCTGGTCATTGTCCTTTCCATGGTCGTGGGTATCTTATTCAGATCCATATCTGTCTCTGCTATGAGAGCTATGTCATCAGAGAATCGTAGCATGCTAATTGTTTCTCCGTGGATGTACACTAGAACACTTCCCCTCATTTCATTGATGGCTCTCTCAATGTAAAAATTAAAAATTATGGGAGACAGTGTACAGCTTTGTCTCACTCCTTTCCTTATTCTTGCTTCTTCAGAACTGGATCCAGATTTTATCATAGCTACTTGGTTTTTATACAAACTGTGGATATTTTTTCGGTCTTTGTAAGATTCGGTCTTTGCAATTCCTTTCAGAATTCTAAGCATTATATTCAAATCCACGTTGTCAAAAGCCTTCTCTAAGTCCACAAATTCAATAAATGTCGGCTTGTTCTTCTCCAATCTCTTCTCTATGAGTAGTCTTAGGGCCAATATTGCTTCTCTTGTACCCTTACTTTTCCTGAATCCGAATTGATCTTCATTCAGGAACTCCTAAGCTTTTCGTTCTATTCTTCTGTAGATGATCTCTGTCAATATCTTCGATGCATGTGTCGTCATGCTTATAGTCCTAAAATGTTCGTATTTCTCCACTCTCTTCTTTTTGGGAATAGCAATGATGATGTTTTTCTCGAAGTCCCTTGGAATTTCTCCTGTTGAGTACATGTCGCAGATGGGTTTTAAAAAATGAGTTAATGTCTTCTATCCTGCATTTAAATTAGCTCTGCAGGAACATCATCAATACCAGAAGCCTTATTCAACCGAAGATCCCTTACTGCAGCGTCGAATGCCGATCTTAACTCTTAATCTTAATGCTCCCATATCATTCTTTTCCACTTCGCTTTATCCTTTGGTCACTTTTGTGCTGAGAGTGTTTCCGCTGTATTCTGTTCTATTCCGTTGTGCTTCCAGATATTCTATCCACCTCTTCACTTTGTCTTTATTTTCAATCTAAATTTCTCCATTCTTGTCCCTTATGGCATTCCGTGTAGTGGTTTCTCACTATCCTATAGGCAGCTTCCAGTTTTCCTAGTGCAAGGTTGTTTAGTACATAAATTCTTCATCCACATCTCTCTAACCTTCCTGACTTTGCGGCTTGTTTCGTTTCTTATTCTTTTGTGCCAAAGCTGCCGTTCTTCAGTGTTCGCATTCTTGTATTTTCATCTTTCTTCAATCAAGTCTAAAGACTTCCTCTGTGATCCATGGCTTCTTTTCGGCAACTCTTCTTCTTTCTCTTTGGCAACTTGTCTTCTTCGCAGTACTGCAGCCGTTAAAGTTAATATTACCACGCCTATAGTGAAACGAGTGTCGCTGTACCGACCACGGTGGTCTCCACCTTCACTCATGTGAAGAAGAGCTGCTGCCCTCTCCTCCGGGTGATGAGAAGCGTAATTATTGGCGGCCTCCCGTTGCCAAGTCACGGCATCTTCACTGGTTCTGTATTATTTAGAGGCCTACCTTACCCAGGGATAGACCAGTACTCCTTGGAATGCCGTCGCTTTTTGTCCACGACTGCTTATTCGACGAGTGAACTCGCTTATCTCGCAGCTAACCTCTATATCTAGAGGTCGACCCACCATCCGCAACCCGGTGGACGCATCGGTGGCTTTAAGCTCAGCCGCGAGTTAAACTCAGCCAGCGAGCTCAGTGATTAAAAATAAACAAATAAATTCAACGCGAAACTTCGACTGTTGCAGGCTCTATTTCGTGCAATGACGGCATGATGGAAGAAATTATTCACTTTGTACTTATTCCACAAATTTATTTTAACCCAACCGGTTTCGACGGTACAATCAGCAGGGGTACAAATTGTACCCCTGATGATGACGTGCTAATGTCGAAACCGGTTGGGTTAAAATAAATACGTGGAATAAGTACAAGGTGAATCATTTTTCCCATCGAATTCAACGCATTTTCCCTCTAAATCATTTGAATGAAATTAATCCCTGAAAATATATATTTTGAGTGAACCAATGTCTTTGAGCACCCGTAAGCTCGATGTCGAATAATTTCATGTTCAGTTCCAGTTTTGTGCTTCTTTTTAGTTTGTTTAACTCTTCTTCTGGTTTACCTTATACCACCAAGTCTAGAATACATTTAAAATATCTATCTGATGACCGGTGGCTATATCAGAATTACAATAAACATTGTATTTGGAGGCACTTCTGAAATGTGGTTGTGACATGGTAAATACAGAGGATTTGTCTCTTAAAATTGCTGAACCTATACTAAGGATTCTTCGATGGCATTAGTGTTTATTGCTAGGGCATCAAAACGCATTACCGGATTTCCCTTGTCATCATTTAAAGCCTCTGCGGTAAAAAAAATATTGTTTGCGTTGTCATTATCAAAAATACCACACGTATCTATCGATAAAGGCACTTTTTCAGTAATAATCTCTTCATTTCTTTCACTGTACTTCCTCTTCTTAATTTCTGGTCTTGCTTCCTCTGTCTGAGGAAAATTCATTCATTCATTATTCCATATCTTCTTGTTCGGCATCTCTTCCTCCGGTAGGCTGCTTTTGCTTTGTAAATATTACAGTTAGTCATCTTCTTTATCTTGTAAAAATTAAAAAAATAACATTAAAGTTTTGGTTCAAGTCAAGCCATCTTCGTACGTAGTTCGTAAAAAATAACAAAAAATGAGAACATCTCTTATATTTTGGTTTTGGTTGTTTTCAGCTGCTCAATGAGCCTTTTCTCTTCGTTGCCCTGCTTCGTTCTGAATTTCGTGTCAACGCCACCCATGCGGCCAAGATGTTTTTTCCTTCCCCAAGTAATATAAACAGATTTTTTCTTCTTTATTGGTGTTTCTTAGTCCATCTCGATGATCAAATTCATATAGGTCGCTAAGGGTGACTTACAAAATTTACAATTTTCGATTTCGAGTGGCACATGCAGATCCGGTAGCTTATTTTTTTTTGGCGTTTTCTCCAGTTTTACTAAAGGTTTTCAAGATTTATGTCATAGTATTTCATGTTCCTGACTGGACTGGCCTCTGACTTTCTGGACTGGTTTCTTCCAAAAATAAAAACTTCTTGCCTTGCTCTCTTATTCAATTTCACGTGTTGCGTATCATAAATAAACTGCGTAAAGCTTAACAATTTGGAGGAAAATTTCTGCCAGTTATTTGATGAAAAGTCGATTAATTAAAAAAAATCTTTGCTTTACGCCTTGAACACGTGCCGTCTGTTGGTGCAGAAGTCAAAGGTAGAGCCATCTTCCCTCGCGAGAGAAAACGCACGTTCACTGCTTTTGAAACGTCAAGCAAAGCTTCCTTCATCACCTTTTGCAAATAAGGAAGGATCCGGGCGATGGACGAGGGAGGGAACAGAACAAAGCGGTATTGTTTATTTTACGTGCACATTGTATCATGGAGGAAGTATATTATGAATGCATGCATCTACACTGATTGCTCGTCGTCCATCACACACACTTTGTAAGCATTGTGGAACTTTAGATGTCCGTTTTGAATTTAGATACTTCAACTATAATGCAAATCGAGGACCCTTATTCTTGTGGGTTAAAACTAGATTCCTACAGCATACTTCCATTAAATATGTATAAAAATTCATATTATATTCATTTTTATACAAACTAGTCTTATAATTATTTTGTCTTTCAATGAAAGTGATATAAAGGAAGAAAAACTTCATAATATTATTACATTAGTGGTGTTGCCATTTTCCAAAAAGGGCGATTTAGTAGTTTACGCACTCCCTCCTGGCTTCGGCCAAGTAAAACTTCAAGGCAACAAAATTTTCGGTGAAGTGAAACAAGTTATGTTTCTACCGAGAGTAGTTGTTGTACACTTCAACCTCAATGACGCACATTCTTGAGAATGAGCTAAGACTTTGGCAATCTCACTCTCTATCCATTTGCCAACTTTAAGGTTGGTCCCCCGGAAGATACGGCGAAAAGAAAATTGATGTCTCCCGTACTCCCTTCACTGCTCTTCATCGTTCACTTCATTTATTCTTTTGAATTATTGTGTGATCCAGGGCTTCTTCTTGACAACTTTCCGTCTCCTAAGAGCTTCGTTCACGGACTTCTGAAGGCCAGTTTTAATACTTTCTCACCTCCTTTCAAATGAGTCCATAGTCGTGTACACAAGCAAATTGGTTCCCAATGCCTTCTAATTTCACGGTCAGATCCTCTCCGCATCTTGTATGCCCTTACGTTTTGAAATGCCAGCCAATGTTGAGTCTCCTCCAATTCTTCTTCTTGACTCCATTTTTTTTGGCAGTTTCTTGAATTTCAAATTGCATTTCATCATCAATAACTTGTGCTCACTGCGGGGTCCACGCCCAAGTAGCTTCTGCAGTCGTTCACCTCGTTCTTGAATCTTTACTTCAATACGTTGTACATACTGGTCAATTTGAACCCTCTTCTATCTCCTGAAAATATTACCGCAAATCCACTTCGGTTGGGCCTATAAACGCTGTGTTTGCAGCTACTAAATTCTTCTGTGCACGCAACGCCAAGACCATCTCTCCTCCCTTATCCCGAATTCTCAGTACGTATTTTTCAGTTATTTCTTCTCTTGTTCTTCGCCGGAGAGAGCCTTCTGATATAAAAGTGGCAAGTTTTTGTCTCCCCTTTTGTGGGTTATCACTCTATTGATATCATTGCAGATGTCTTCCACTTCTTAGTAGTCTGTCGTAGGCTTATTAACATGCACCACATCAGCACCTGTAGGATTGGTCTCGATCTCCTCACATGCTTCCCTCACGTTGTACATACTTCATGCAGTTTATTCACGCATTCTGGCACCATAAGTATTCATCAGAAAGAAACCTTCCATAAAATACATGGTACGCCTAGTTATAAAAAAATCTTATCTGTACTTGAGTCTATAGCTGCAATCAGATTACACTATCTGACATATCTCTGCCTTGGTCATAAATTTGAAGGAAATTTTACCTGCTAGTGTGCAAATTACTCATTATATATTCAGGTCTCAAAGCGAATTCCCTTTAAAAGCATGCACCTAATTTACTGTTATTTTCGAGTCGCACTTTCACCTAATTTACTCTTGGTAAGAACCAGAAATTGAGCTTACATAAAAAGTGACAGTAAAATATATTTTTAAATGATTTTCTGAGATGCAACGTTTTGAGATATTAAAGATCAAAGGTCACAGTGCATGACCTCTAACCTGACATCTGTCATAAGAAGCCCATGTTTGGTATCATTAGAAATCTCTATTCCTTAGCTTTCCAATTATCTTTAAATATTTATTCTAGTACAGTTAGAAAAAAGTTCAGAGCATTTTGCTTGTACGTGAGTTTTCCATTTTTTATCAAATTTAAGTTTTTATGACCTCTGAATCTCGAATCAGTTTCAAAATAAAAATTTGAAAATGGGCATATTTACTTACATCTACATCTACATAATACCCTGCAAGCCACCACAAGGGTGTGTGGCTGTGGGTGATTGCTCACCAAACGTGCACTACACATCATGCATAAAAAAGGAATAGTATTAATATATTAGTCAGAACTACACTATTTAAAAAAGATAGAAATTGCAAAGCAAACATGCAAAACCATTCTGTTAGTAGGGTTAGCTTTAAGGGCGTTCTATACCTCCGCAGAAACCGGCTCTGCAGACCCTTGCGAAATAGAAGATAACGAGTTTAATATAAGTCGCAGAGCTGATCGGTTTTCACTGATCGTTAGATTAAGGATCAATGTGAGCGGCTATTTGAACAATATTTTCATTAGCAGTACTCATTAAAGAGCTTCAGGCACTGAAAATCGTAAAAATAGCCTGATTTCAGCTTTTTTTCCTTTGACATTGAAATCGTAATGAAAACATGTGTTCAATTCTCCGCTGGGATTCATCCTTCTCTTCTACTATTATATCAAACTCAAGGACCTTAGGTGCATACTAAAGTTGCAATTTATTATTTTCCGAACCATGTTTTCACTATTTTACGTGCTAAAAATCTTTCGTTCCGTGGCGCTGCTGTTAGTCCCCCCCCCACTCCCGCTAACGTCACCCTCCACCTCCTGGCTCCTTATCTCTCTCTCTCTCGAACCATTCCAAGGCCACGTCCGAGCCACTTCGCCTCCCTCCGGCCCCTTGTCGAAAGCCAGAGCCCTCAGACCGAGCGAGCTCAGCAAGGGATATTTTTTTTCAGTAGCAGGCAGGCACGTAGCCAGAAATTTGCTTCGGGGGGGGCTAAGTTTAGCACGTTTAGCCTAACTTCAATTCAGCCTTGCCCGTCGGTACCGACATGAAACAAATGTCTTCCTTCATTTTCAGTGCTCGGTATTTGCTTTCACAGTGCCCATTCCTATCTGTTTTCTCTGGTTAAGCTCACTGTTTATCCTGTCATGAAGCAGTTAATTTAACCGGCCTCAGAACAGAAGTTCAAATCATGCATACATATCAGATTACTACAGATACATACATATCAGATTGGTAGATTAAATAGTGGGTCGCTAAAATAATTATCGGGGAAAATTCTAGCTGAAAAAGAGCACCAGGAGAGAAATAGATTGGGAGAAATAATTTCAGTGATAGTAGTGAATTGTCGTAGTTTAAGAAATAAAGTAGCCGAATTTCACCACCTCATAAAAAGTACTGATGCTGATATAATCGTACGCACAGAAAGATGGCTTTCGAAGGACATATCAGATATGAAGTATTCCCTAAGTGTTTTACCGTATACAGAAAGGATAGAGTAAGCAGAAACTGAGGAGTATTATTTATAGCTGTGAAGGACCCGTATGTTAGTAGAAGAAAACTTATTTCAGAGCGAAATGTAGTAAGTATTTGGTGTTCCGTTAAAAGTAAAAGTAGTGACGCAAAAAAAAGATATATGTAGGTGCATATTACAGGCCACCGGATGCAGACATCAATTGTATAATGGAACTAGAGTCAGAGATAGGAACATTGATTTCTCGGAACAAATACAGAGGAATAATAGTAGGCGGAGACTTCAATCTCCCTTCGATAGACTGGAATACGTGTAGTTTTATAACAGGAGGTAAGGATAAGTAACTGTGCGAATCACTGTTGAACACCTTTACGTCACATTTTTTACATCTACTTCTACATAATACTCTGCAAGCCAACATAAAGGTGTGTGGCAGGGGGTGAACTCTCACCAAACATGCACTACATATCATGCATAAAAAAAGGAATAGTACTCGTATAGGTACTGTTCAAAACTACGCTATTTAAAAAAACATAAAAATAGCGAAGCATACATGCAAAAACATGCCGTTAGTTGGGTTAGATATAAGTCCTTATACCAACATGCAGGTACCAATGTTATCCATTGCTACACTCGTACTGGATATATTTACCGTTATTCATATCCCTCAATGTACGCAGAAAAAAGGGCATTTTGAATCTGTCAGTTTGGCAATCATTTTCTCTAATTTCGTGATTATGGTCCAGTCTACCATAGTAAGTTGGGGTTCACAATATATTTTTAACATCATCACTGAAAATATGGTCTTGGAATTTGTGTAAGAGATTATGTCTAATTTTCAATCTGCTACGATCTTCTTCAATTCAAGTGCTAAGAGGAGAGCTATTCATTTTCCAAAAATTCATCAAGAGACAATTATTAAATTTTAATTCTAAGTGCCATGTATCACACCAATCTTCAATTGCTTGTAAGTCATCATTTAAATATTCTTTATCGTTTGGGCATAGAATTTCCATGTACACTACAGTGTCATCGGCAAATAGACGAAGCTTACTTATGACAACCTTATTGATATCATTTATGTACAGGAGGAACAGGAGTGGACCTATCACACTACCTGATGGGACACCCGAAGTGACTTTAATTGCCGGTAAGGTAACACCGTCCAAAACAACCCTTTGCACCCGATCATGCAGGAAATCATTTATCCATGATTTAATGTTACTGTCTATGCCATAATATTTTAATTTCAAGATTAGTTTGCTATGAGACACCTTCTCGAAAGCTTTTTTGAAATCGAGAAATATAGCATCCACTGGAATATAATTTTCGCCAGAAACTAAAATATTGTGAGAAAAGAGAGCAAGTTGAGTTTCACATGATTTGCTCTTCCGGAACCCATGCTGAACATCGGACAATAAATTCTGGCTATACAGAGTGTCCCATTGATCGTGTGTCATTTCTAACCTGTAATTTTAGACATTTCCTTTCGAGCCACAAAGATGAAATTTGGTACCTGGCCAGAAAAAGGATGTAAGTTTTGTTGAGTGTAAGCAAAATATGAAAAATATGACCTTTTGACCCCAAAAATAGGGTCCAACCTAAAATCCAAATTTTGCCTTATGGGCTTTCAATGTTAAAATATTCGAAGTACAAAAAAGATGGAATTATTTAGCGAAACTTTCCACTAGTAGGTTTTTGGACACGAAGAACACGATGGAAGAAGTATTGAGGTCAGAAATTGCAACTGTGACCCCTGAAAGGTCACAGTCAAGGTCACAGGGGTTACCAAAAATGAATCGCCGCTTCAAACCTGTCGAATGATAGGTTTAAAAAGGTGCCAAGGTCGATTTTAAGGTCTTCATATCCCTCTTTTCATCTCATGACCTTCAAGGGTACCTCAGAGGTCAAAGGTCACAGGGATGGAAAAAATGAATCCAGGCTACAAACGTGTCGAGTCATAGGTTTAAAAAGGTGTCAATGCCGATGGAAAGGTCATAAGATTCCTCTTTTCATCCCTTGACCTTCTAGGGTAACTCTGGGGTCAAAGGTCACAGTGATTACAAAAGGTGAAATGAGGCTACAAAACTTTCGAATCATAGGTTTAAAAAGATGACAAGGTGGATTTTAAGGTCTTCAGATCCCTCTTTTTATCTCTTGACCATCAAGGGTAACTCAGAGGTCAAAGGTCACAGGGATGGAAATAATGAATCCAGGCTACAAACGTGTCGAATCATAGGTTTAAAAAGGTGCCAATGTCGATGGAAAGGTCATAAGATCCCTCTTTTCATCCCTTGACCATTAAGGGTTACCCAGGGGGTCAAAGGTAAAAATGGTGACAAAAAATTTATGAGGCTAGAAACGTATCGAATCAGGTCTTCAGATCCCTCTTTTTATCTCTTGACCATCAAGGGTAACTCAGAGGTCAAAGGTCACAGGGATGGAAAAAATGAATCCAGGCTACAAACGTGTCGAATCATAGGTTTAAAAAGGTGCCAAGGTCGATCGTAAGGTCTTCTGATCCCTTTTTTCTTTCCTTGACCTTCAAGGGTGACTCAGGGGTCAAAGGTACTTGGAGTGACAAATTTCGCAACGGTGCTACAACGAAGCATTTTGTTTAAATAGTGCCTAATACGATGGTAAAATCCCTCCAGGAAGTCTCTGACCTGGAACTGTTGGGCAGGGATCAAAGTCCACTAGGTGTAGTGAAAAAACATTTTCGGACATTGAAGAAATAAAGTAAGAAATTACAACGTGTGTAGAGTCCATATCTCCGAATATGCTGGAAGCCACATTCACACACGCTGTTATCGGGCAAATTCAATTGTGCCTGGCATGGAATATCGGTGATTAATAAACTCTAAATCCACGTCTACCATATGACCCAGAGGGTTAAAGGGATGGAAGTTGAGATCTGAATATCTTAACATTTACTTTGGCAGCCTAAATAATGTCATTCATATTATGTGTTTCGCGTCTTGGCATATTTTACATCCGTGGCCAATAAACTCAGTGTAGCGCTTTGAGGTCAGGAGACAACAAACAGGACCAAGTAACTTCATCTAATTCTTCACCCTTTCGAAGCTAGAATTCAACGCGTCTATTGCCCTAAATCTAGGATACACCTAGTGACCTTTTGCCCTTTCCCAACCGTTCAATGTCAGATAATTCCTGGAGGGACTTTACCATCGTATTGGGCACTCTTTGAAACCTATGATTCGATACGTTTCGACCAGGGGAGACAACATACTAGACTTATTCGCAACAAATATACCCGAATAAGTTCTAAATGTAGCTACAGACAGGAATTAGTGATCATAAAATAGTGCATGCGATATTTAATGTAGGCGTTGAAAAACATTATAAACCAAGGAGGAGGGTATACTTATTTGACAAGGCTAATTAACGACGGTATGAAAGAGGAATTAAGGGAATCGTTTAATGTATTTAGCGAACAAAGCAAAGGATTAGATATAGAGGATTCGGGGAGAGAAATTCTTGAGGTCACCCGTAAAGCAGTTAATAAATATATACCAAGTAAATTGATAATACAGAGCATAGGTGGTATGACGCGGAGGTTAGGAAATCACTAAAGCGACGAAGGGTATGCCACGCTGAGATGAAAAATGAAGGACAGGGTCTATCGGTATAGGAAAAAAATGAGTTAGTTCAAAACTATAAAAAATCGAGAGCATTAGCAAGGAAATCATGTCGGCAAGCGTTATCACATTTCAAGAGCAAGATGTTAGGAGAATATTTAGATAGCAATCCTAAAGTGTTTTGGTCATATGTGAGAGAGAGAGAACTTCAGGGAAATAGGTCCACAGTAGGTACACACACTTAAAAGTGATACATCTACATCTACATCTACACGATACCCTGCAAGCCACCGCGAGGGTGTGTGGCAGGGGGTGAAGGTCACCAAGCATTCACTACTAGCATGCAAGCAAGCAACTAAAGGGTCTCATGCAATGAGATTGTTAGTATCTATAGTATTTGAGGGGTTAATACATGCATCATGCACTACAGAATACTCTAAAATATTTCCTCTACCTATCCCTTTCCTATGCTGCCTATTCTGTTCTCTTATAGTACGGGGGAAAAATGCCATTTTGAATCTATCTGTACGACAATCTATCTCTCTAATCTTATTTATCTGGTCGAATCTAGCATAATACGCTGGTGTTTTTAATATGTGCCTAACATCTTCAGTAAAGCTATCCGATTGAAATTTCTGCAATAGATTTAATCTGAACTTTAATCTACGCTCTGATAATGATTCCCACCCTAATTCTTGTATTAATTCTGATACACTACTCAACCTATCGTATCACCTTTTGACGAACCTAGCTGCTCTACGCTGCACACTGTCTAGTTCTCTCATCAAACCTAATTCATTAGGATCCCATACACTGGCTGCATACTCAAGGTGGGGCCTAACTAGTGAAAAGTAGCATCGCTCTTTTGTCTTCTCATCACATTTCCCAAGTACTCTTTTTATAAATCCTAGCTTTCTCTTCGCTCGGCCGCATATTTCCCTTATGTGTCTTCCCCACGATAAATCTTTAGTGATTGTTACACCTAAATATCTTACGGTTTCAACGTTTTCGATCTTCGTGTTAGGATAAAGGAATTAGAGTCACCTGAGGGTTTAGAAAATGCCAATACTTTAAAAGCCTTCTTCCAAAGCGTATTCAACTCATCGTCACACATCGCAGTGGAACCTCCGCCGAAAACATTCAGTGAGCAAATGCCCGAATTAAAAATTTCAGGTCGCGGAATAGAGCAGCAGTTAAAAAACATTAGTAAAAACAAATCACCAGGTCCCGATCAAATTCCTTCCCGGGTATATAAAACATTAGCTTCTGAAATAGCCTCCTATCTAGAAATAATATTCAATAAAACACTAAAAAACCGCACTGTACGCAAGGATTGGAAAGTAGCTAACATTACACCTATTTTTGAAAGCGGTGATAGGAAAGAACCTAGTCACTACAGACCCATTTCACTCACGTTAATCTCTTGCAAGGTATTTGAGCACATTGTAGTCAGTACAATCATGGGGCATTTGGATATCAGTGATTGCTCATAAACAGACAACGTGGGTTCCGGAAAGGTAGATCCTGCGAGACACAATAAGCTTTATTTGTACACGATATTTTAGTCAACGGCGAAAACAGTACTGAAGTTCATGCGATAGATTTAAGATTTTAAAAATGCATTCGATAAAGTTCCACATGATAAATTAATCTTGAAATAAGAGAGTTTTGGTTTAAATAATGACGTTGTGTGTTGGATAAAAGAATTCTTAAGTGGGCGAGAGCAGAGGGTTGTCATAGATGGTATCATGTCAGACACAATCAAAGTCACATCGGGAGTTCCCCAGGGTAGCGTAGTTAGTTTTACGCTTAGACTTTTTGCAGACGATACTGTAGTGCGCAGGGGTATATCAGAAGAAGACAGGAAGCAAGGATTTAGATATAATTCAAGAAATGGAGGAGGAATAATTCTATAGAGCGATCCTATAAAATTAATAACACGAAGGTCGAAAGCGTTGAAACCATAAGGTATTTAGGTGAAACAATCACTAAAGATTTATCGTGGAGAAGACACATCCGGGAAATATGCGGCCGAGCGAAGAGAAAGCTAGGATTTATAAAAAGAGTACTTGGGAAATGTGACGAGAAGACAAAATAGCGATGTTACTTTTCACTTAGCACATGAAATATAAGCAGTTTAATTCGGATTATCATGCCCAGTTAAAATCAGAACGATAAAATTTCTTGGAAAAAGTTTCGGGTCCCCCTCCGTATCGCCTGGGAAATTCGAGGCCCCAGGCCCTGTTCTCGAAAGTAAATTGAGAAAAGTGAATTGAGGTATAATAGTTAAAATGGGGAGCTTGTGTTCAATAAGCTGACAGTAAAACGCAGAATAATGGTCACCTGGTCCGACCGAGTAACCATTTACCGTGAAATTTAATATTTCCTTTTTAATGCATTAGAATGGATCTACAGTAACTGGATTACTCGTGCAAACTATTGTACTATTTAGGATCGGAAAAAATTGCTTCCAACACATTTTGGATAGAAGTACAGGGGGTTGACTCCTTCAAGCACCAATCTTGTTTATGTAAGTAATGCTAAATGGAAGCGTATTTTACGTTTACGTCCGAATTGGAAAAAAATCCGAATCTTACGAATATAATCAACATTTTCGTAGAACTGCAGTTTAGTTTTTCTCGTATATTTCAAAAAAATATCGGAGACATATTATCCCTCTGAAATGTCCTTAGGGCACTGCGGTTCAATAACTTTTGAAAGGCCAATTTACAAACGTAAATTCCTGCTTGACTTCAAGTGATACCACTGAAGAGACAAAGGAAGGAGACAGCTTATGAGCCTTCTAGAAGAAAAATGTTTGATATAAGACACCGTTTCACTTCTCTGTTAGCTCTGGGAAATAATGCACCATTTAGCTGCAAATACTGCAGTATATGTGCGAAATGCAGAACTATGAAAACACAGGCCAAACAGCATATGTGCTTCAAGAATTGGAACAAGTCCTCGACGGAAATGGAAGCCGACATAATTGTCGAGGGATTTAAAACAAGAGTAGAGATGCACAATTTGAAGTACCACCGGCTTATAGGCGATATAATATGATGTGCTTGTCATGAATCTTATAAATGGGTGTTGTGTAATTAGTTTTATCTTTCTTCACGCAAATACGATAAAATTTCCATTTAATTCGTAGAGGATGGCGACAGCAGTGCTACCAAGAAATTGGCCGAACTTCTTCCCTACGGCGTTGATCTCCCTATCATTAAAATAGATTGCACCAATCACTTGCCGCGAAATTGCTGTAAGAGGTGGAGAGAAATAGCTAAGGAAGCAAACTCCACAGAAACAAGATAGACAATATTAAGGCGATGGACCGAAGGATGCTAAGAAACATGCATGGAATTAAATAATGGACCGCAAATGACACAATATACGGAAAAGCTACAATTGACCCACTAGAAAAAATAATAACAAATCAAAGTACGAAATACTACAAAACGATAGAAAACAGTGAAAACACAGCTATGGAATGTGCAGCCTTAAATAAAAACAATCCAATTGACAGTTTCCATAGACCGAATGATATTTTAATGAATAATTAAAGATCCTAGTCGGTTCCGGGATTGAAATGACACATATAATAAGCCAGTTTTTGGCATACTATGAAATAAAGTCACCCTAGGGTGACGAGCCATCAGTCAGTCAGTTTTATTTCATTGAATTACTGATGCTCAATTTTCTTTTTTAAGATTCTCTCTTTGGACTTTTCATCTATCGAATAAATATAATTTACCGTAGTCCATAAACAGTTTTGCTCCAGTTCACACTTACAATGACGTTGTGTTTTAGTTTTTTCTCGATCCCATTTAATTTCTGGACAAACTTTAGACGGAGTTACACTCGTATTGGAAAAATCTTGCAATAAAGGAATTAGGTCAAAGTCACGAGAAGCATTTTACTTCTGTACTGAAAATAAATAGCCCCGAATATTTTACCTGGTAGCGAGAGTGGACTAAATCAAATCCCACTTATAGACAAGTTACGTTCGTGTTAGGTGAGTAGCAAAGATAAGCGGATAGCTAAGATGAGGAAGACGAATGAATCACTCGTAAACAAAGATTCCCTCGGCCTTCGTCCAAGGGGTCGAGTGACGACGTGTGACGCAATAAGCGATAAGGAACATCTGCGCTGTCGGTCACTCATTGGTGACTGAATAAATAAGCCACTCCCCAAACACCCCTCAAAGATGACCCCCTCCCCCCAGTAAAGTTACCCATCCCACTGAAACTGAAGCGGCGGCTCTCGGAACTAACCCCCGTGGCGGTTACTCAAGAGATATTGGTTTGGTATAGAACAGCCTTAAGTACTCATACCAACATGCAGCTACCAATGCTATTCATTGCTACTCTCCGATAGGACATATTTACCGTTATTCGTATGTCTAATTGTGCGAGGGAAAAAGGACATTTTGAATCGGTCAGTTCGGCAATCAATTTCTCTAACTTTATGATTATGGTCCAGTCTACCATAGTAAGTTGGGGTTCGTAAAATATTTTTAACATCATCACTGAAAATATTGCCTTGGAATTTGTTAAAGAGATTAAGTCTAAATTTCAATCTGCGATCTGACAATGATTCCCATTTCAATTCATTTAATAGACTGGTTACGCTAATATAATTATCGTATCGTCCCTTGACAAATCTTGCCGATCTTCGCTGCACACGTTCAAGTTCGTTATTTAGACCGATTTCGTAGGGATCCCATACACTGGCAGCATATTCCAAATGAGGTCTTACAACGGAAAAGTAGCTGATTTCTCGTACATGATCGTCACATTTACCCAGCACTCTTTTGACGAATCCCAGTTTACGATTTGCTTGACCCATTATTTCACGAATGTGTTTACCCCAGGAAAGATCATTTGTCAGTCTTATTCCAAGATATTTAATGGATTCCACGTTTGTTAATTCATTATTACTTATTTTGTAAGTGGTAGGAGGAGAGCTATTCTTTCTCCAAAAGTTCATTACAAGACATTTTTTAAAGTTTAATTTTAACTGCCATGTATCACACCAAGTTTCAATTGCTTGTAGGTCAATATTTAAATATTAATACATATTACCTTGCAATTTGTGTCCCTCATACTAAGTTTCCTCAAAATCAGAAATTATGAGGGGAAAACGGAGATTGATCTGACATGGAATCACCCTATATCTATGTCTGCTTCCGGCGAACTCCAAATATTTTGTGAACAAAAGGCTTGTATAACCATAGGTTGAAAAAATTTGCTCGTATACCTTTTGACATTACTCTTCATCGTGTGAATAACGTAGACTGCTTGAAGTGATTCTGGTAATATGTCAGTTCTAACTTACCAATTAATTCCCTTAATAAGGGAATTTTTAAATGAAATTGATATCAGTACCATTCATTTGCTTGCAAAGTATTACCCTGTGAAACCTCATACCTACCATTGTATATTTTATATTGAACACAATGTATAGGAAATTTCCTGGGGACATTTCAATTCGATGAATGTCCAAAATTTGTGAAACAGTCTCCCCGTTGATGCTAGCAGATGACTGCCCAATTGTGAGTTGGCGAGTGGAAAGGAAATATGTTCACCTTCTTAATATTCTAATACTTGTCGAATTCCCTTGCCAGTCAGTGAATTTCTTGCTTCTTGTATAGGTTTTGCCGTCGTAATTCCTCGGGCTTCGGGAATGACGCACTGTATCCAAGCGACGGCTTTCAGAGTGGGAGGAAGGCCTGGTGATCTATCATTTCCAAGAAAACATTGAAGCGAATCCTGCATTTCGTAAGGCCTCAGGTCGTGCCCAAATCCGCCATGTCCACTGCCATGTTACGTTATAGGTAACACTAATCAAATATTTTGCCTTAACTTAGTGGAAAGTGTAGGGAAAAGTCAGCAAAAAGTTTGAGCTCTGTCTGCTCCCTGGTCTATGCCCGATATACCCTGAAGCCACGACGCACCGGGAAGTCTTCTCTCGAGAAAATATGGCTTCCAAGTGGATATAGATATTAATTTTTACGTACCCTGAAAAGCGATTTCCCTAAATTCCCATTTTCCTGGACTATTATTCTATCTTGCAAAAAATATTAACCAGTTTTCTTGGTTTCCTCATCATTCGACGATCAGGATGGCGCTATTGTTTTCGTCCCATCTTAGGCTTTTTCAACTACAGAGTGAGATGAGTAGAACAAGGGCCTACCTCTCTCATATTAACCTCATCCATTTGAGAACGTTGTTGACTGGTCCTGGGCACATCACATCCCTCTTCCCAGTCTTTCACGAGCGATCGTAGTGAACGGACGTATCCTGCGCTCTCTGCCTCGTATCGTAGCCCTGACTAACCGTGCGAAGTTTAACTGAGTGCACCGACGATGCCTAACAACTGTGTTGAGTGCCATCTTATCACCAAACGCGGTCAGAAAACAGTGATCTGCCGTACTTGTCGGAATACATATCATCTGTCTTGTACCACTCTCAGCGAAACTGACTTACAGCTCCTGGAGGACCTCAATCACTCATGGGACTGCGTCACCTGCACAAAAAGGAGTCGCTGCAGTCGCGGAGATGAAACTCCAATAAAATCCACGGGTGTTGACTCCCTTATTGACATCGCTTCCACAAATGTCTCTACGTCAATGCTGAAGGAGTTACTGGACCGTGTGAAGGTGGTTCAGGATCAACAAAGTGAGTTTAAAATCTCATTGAAAAATGAGATGAGTGAATTGAGCAGTGCTATATCGTCCTTACAGAGTTTAATTAACGACCATGCTAAAACTATCGCCCTAATTAATGACTCTATTACAAGCATCCTAGCTAGATTTGACAATCTTGTCGACGAAAATAAAAATCTACCTAAGCGAATTCAAAATCTTGAAGTGCAATTGAATTTCGTCGGGCAGGAATCCCTCAGGAATGTATTGGAGATACACGGTATACCACTCAAAACTGGTGAAGTGTTGGGGGCCTTAATGTGTCAAGTGGGGATTTCCCTCGGCGTAAAATTTGACATTACGGACGTTGACTACTCATACAGGGTAATGGGGGGGTCCAACAACAACAGCAACAAACCTCCTGCTATTAGAGTGCGCTTTACGAGGTCCAACCTGGCTCAAGAGATTCTTGAAGCCCGTAGAGAGAAACTTTTCAATTGCCAATATTGGCTGGAGTGACCTCCCTAATCACTTAATATATGTTAACGAATCACTTAGTGCTCACAACCGTAAATTGTATTCTAAAGCTAGAGAGTTAAAGAAAGCTGGTAGATTATAATATTTATGGGTCAGGGGCGGTAAAATATTTGGTAGGAAGGGAGAAGGAAGTGAACGACTTGTCCTGCGTACGGAAGAAGATCTCATCAACCTTCAATAGCACATGTCGAATAGTTCAACCGACTCGGGACACGTAAATAATGCTTTGATTGTCTCAAGTGATGCAAATGGTGTCTTACCGCAAAGTGTTTCTCAGTGTTATAACTTAAAATCCTGTCCAATAAATCTTGCTAACAAAGGATGTTACGATCATGTAAAACTATGTCTTGTAAACTGTCAGTCCCTCACTTATCATATTGATGAATTTCGTATCCATTTCCTTGGAGAGATATTTGACATAATATGCATGACTGAAACGTGGCTGAAACGTGGCTGAAACCTACAATCTCCGATGATATGGTGTACTTGGCCGATTACAACCTAGTGCGTCATTGGGAAAAAAGGTGGTGGTGTCGGGGCCTTTATTCACCAGAAACTTAACTACAGTGTATTGGCCACCTCCCCATCTGACTATTGTTCAAAGCCCGAATTCATTATTCTAGAAGTCTTTGGGATGACTTTTAAGTTTTTGGGGAAACTTTTGCTTGCCATTGTGAATCGCCCACCTAAAATTGGTTACATTAATGAATTTGTGAACTCATTCTTAAGTTATTATCCTACCTATAAAAATACAATAATCGTTGGTGACTTTAATGCTGATATGCTCTCTGTGAGTTCTTACAGCAATCAACTAAAAGACTTCTTGTATTGTAATAACCTACATTTGGTCTCCGACCAAGCCACTCACCACACTATTAACAGCCATACCTGCCTCGACCTTTGCATCGTGGATGATTTGGACAGCGCATCCTCCTTTTCACAAACTCCTGTTCCATTCCTATCTACCCATGACCAGATATCCATTTCCTACCAATTCGTATTCCCATCACCAAAACGTCCACCCTTTACTTTTCGTGACTTTAAAAAATTCAACGAAGAAAGATTCCTTGATGACCTCTCCACCGCTGACTGGATCAAAGTGTATCAGGCCAATAACATCGACTCCAAACTAAAAATATTCAATGAAAATCTTCTGAATTGCTTTAACCTTCACGCTCCTGTGAGAACATGTCAATCTAAGGTACCTACCACTCCCTGGCTGACCAAGGAAATCTCTGCGAAAATGAGGGAACGAAATCGTATACGCCGTGCATTCATTCGTTCCAACAACCCAATTTTATACGCTCAATTTACAAAGTTAAGGAACCAGACGAAACATTTGATCAACGATTCCAAACGCAAATACTATGCCAACGCTCTCTCTGGCATTAAAGATTCCAAGCGAGTATGGAAAGAACTAAGGAATCTAGGTCTTGTACGTCACCGACAAAACTCTCTTGCACAAAATATTACCGTCAATCAAATCAATCTCTACTTCTCTACTATTGCCCACACAGGCCTTAGCAGCTCCTCTCTTCTTCCTACCCTACCCCCTACATCTAATACTCTCGTCCCTTTCAGCGACTCAAATTTCTATTTTGAAATTATCAACACTGATACCCTCAATAAATTCATTTTCCGCTCAAGATCGAATTCCACCGGGGTAGACAAAATATCTCACAGAATGTTGAGAATCTCCTATTGTATCACAATGCCTATAATCCTTGATTTGTTTAATTTTTCACTACTATCCTCCAAATTTCCTACCCTTTGGAAATCGTCTCTTATAACACCTATAAAAAAGATAAAAAATCCAGTGAATCCGTCAGACTACAGACCAATATCCATCTTATGCAACATTTCTAAAGCGCATTGTTCATTCCCAAGTTGAGTATTTTCTCGCTCGAAACAATAAACTTGACCAATTTCAATCTGGATTTCGTCGCGGTTTTTCCACCCAGTCTGCGCTTCTGAAAATCACCGATGACATTAGAAGTTCGTTTGACAAGAGAATGGTGACGATACTCGTATTATTTGACTTCAGCAAGGCCTTCGATCGGGTAGACCATGCTATTTTACTTGAGAAAATGAGGAAGTTGAATTTCTCCTCTTCGGTCCTCAACTGGTTTCATTCTTATCTGTCTGACCGTCGACAGGCCGTAAAGGACACTTACGGGAACATTTCCAGCTGGACTACAGTCCCCTGTGGAGTGCCGCAAGGTTCCGTACTTGGTCCCCTGCTCTTTTCCATTTTCATTAATGACCTTCCACGCGACTTAAAGCACAGGAAGTACATGCTTTACGCAGACGACCTGCAAATGTATCGTCATTGTTTCCCCAACGAAATTGACGACTCAATCAAAAAAATGAACGATGATATTAAAGTTATTTCTGTATGGTCCCAGCATAACAACTTTGTTCTAAACTCAAGTAAGACCAAAGCAATAATTATTGGTAGTCCTAAGATGACAAATCGCTTGCCCTATGAAAATGTATCTCAAATCTGTGTCGACGGCACCCTTATTCCTTATTCAAACTCTGTTCGAAATCTAGGTATCACCATGAGCTCAAGTCTGTCTTGGAACAATCATGTTAACAATGTTTCTCGCAAAATCAACACAATCTTACACCAGCTCAAAGTGCATTCAAAATTTCTTCCCCAACACACTAGGAAAATGCTTATTTCATCGTTAGTTTTCCCCACTATTGATTACTGTTGCCTTGTTTACAATGACCTGAACGAAGAAGATAACACCACACTACACCGGGCTCTAAATTCATGCATCAGGTTTATTTTTAATCTTCGTAGAGATGTCCACTTGACCCCCTATTACAATGAACTTCGATGGCTCAATGTTAAGACCCGAAGGAAATACTTCTTCGGGTGCTTCTTGTACTCCCTGTTCAAAGAAAAATCTCCTAAATATCTTTTCGACATGTTTGCTGCCAAACCTTCCACTAGAGAGATGTGTACCAGATGTGATCCTGAGTTTTTATATTTTCCTGGTCATCGCTCAACGAAGTTCCAAAATTCATTTATAGTTACTGCGTGTCATCTCTGGAACACCTTGCCCAAAAGCATAAAAAACTGTTCTTCCGTTGCTAGCTTTAAGATGAAATATTATGAAATGTTACTCTCTGATCACTAAATGTCATATTCATATCCTGTAAATTAAGAAATGTATGTATATGTAATTTGTTATACGATGTCCTAACGATGTCGCATTTGTCCTTTTTACATGCCAATTGTTTTAATTTATATTTAATTTGTCACAGCTTGTATATTTTATGGATTGTCTGATTTATTTCTTTTTTGTTGCTCGTATAACTATGTACATAGTCTTTTGTCCTTAAGGGGCACAGCCCTGGGACAATTAATAAACATTCATTCATTCTTCCTCCGCCTCTTTTCACTTTCCCTTCACTCGGGTGTGTAAGGAGGCACTTGATCTGTGTCGTCGGGAAGGATTACGTCTTATACAAATGGAAAATTACAATTGCTTTTCGACAGAGCAATATGAAGTGATCGGGGAAGAAGTTGGTTTAAGTGTGTTTAGGGGTAACGTACCCCTAAAGGGCTACTTCATTTTTTTCATTTGGAATGTTTCTGTAATACCTACCTACTTTCTGTGCTCCTTTTTCTCAGGCGTGATGGTTAGTGATTCATCATGCTGCTTGCCAAGTATTGGATGGATAAAGGTTCTTTTATTTAGTGGCTTTTGGTATTCTCCTCAACTATATGACAGTGTTCCAAGCATTAGGAAAACATAGACATCTTTTTGTTACCATCATGTTATTTCGAAGAAAATATTTGCCATTTCTCCAATCGCGGGTTCTACAAGATGGGTTAGATGACAAATATTGTTTTTTGTTAAAGGTATAGGCTAAATTTTAATTGCTGAAACACTTTTCATGCAAGATTTTAAAGCAAAGGTGATTGTATCAGCTTTCTGCTTGGGTGGAGTTACTGGTGCTGCCATTAGTTCCCGCTTTCGCCACGGTCTCACTGAGCGGGCCATTTTTCACGACGAGTGTCAGGGACCTGGCAGAAATCAATGCGTGTAATGTACGTGAAGTGAAATGTGTTTACGCGCGTAATTGGGAACTTAAGAGAGTGAGAGGACGGAGTTGTCTGATAATAATAATGTAGACGTTGTTCAGTGTTCTTGAATTTTCATGGGTTGAGGGAAGGGTGAAGCGACTAGGGTAGGCATTAACATTCTCCAATTCCCAAGAAACAAATGCAATTTTCCACTTTCTTTTTCTTGCTCTAGCCATATTTTACTCATGAGCCCTTAGCGGCATCTGTTTTCTCAATAGATACTCAAGTACACTTCAGAGTCTTTTTTCTTTATCATTTGCTGATGTCTCGCTTGTGTTTTCTTAGCTTTCACGAGTTGAGTTATGGAGGCTGTTTAAAATGTGTCTCTTTTACTCGATGCATATTCCTTTTCTCGCGGCTAAATGGATTTGGACGTTGAGGAGGGGCAAATGCTATTGCATAATGCACGGTCTGTTCCAACACTTATCATTCCAATGCCTTGCATAAGTCCCTCTAATTACCTGTAGTGGGGAGGCGAATTTAGTAAAATATGCAAAATTACAAAGTTGGCTCACCCTGAAACTTAACTAGCGAAACACTATGCTAGATGTTATAATACCTCTATAATACCACTATGCTAGATGTTATAATAATATAATATATAAATAATATGTTATAATATAATGTTATAATAATAATTGTTTGTGGTGTCAACTAGATGGAAAAGATTTTTGAGGGCAAGAAATCTGTCTCTCCCCATGTATTCGATGATAGATGGTAGATTATAACTTCTTTCCCAATACCTACATCCTCAATAACGTGAATCCTCATTCTCATCTTTATCAGATAGGTCGCTAACTTCTGAATTCTCATTTTCAAGAATATCCAATATCTGCATATATCTCGGATTCTGCGTTCCATTTTTTTAATCAAAATATCCACCTACAGAATAAACAAGAATGGTAGCTTTACACTCATAGATGAAGAATAGATTCATCGCAATACAGAATTATGATATTTACATTAAATAATCAGCTTAAAATACTATCAGTGACACCATGTTGGAGATAACTTCATTAGAAGTGGTACTTGCATATAATTCCAGGACTTCCGTTCAGCCTGATGAACACGATCGTGATGGTGGTATGGATTTGAACTGTAAAATTTTATGTATCGTGTTTACCATTTATGTTTAGGTTTCTATGGCTAAATTAACATTTTCTTCAATCATTTGAATCCAAGCAGTCATCAAATTCTTTCACTTATAAATTTTTTGACAATACTCAATTTTTTAAGATTTGTTTCTGAAGCTGAATTTCAGCAAAAGCCTACCCAAGTGAATCAGGTTGACGAGTAGTGGCATCCTTTGACGGGAACACATAACAGCGACACTATTTAACCCTCACGATCATATCGCTCCGGCTTTACATAGGTTTTGGCTTCTTAGCAGGAAGGAA
The DNA here is from genome assembly GCA_933228895.1 of Platycnemis pennipes. NCBI lineage: Eukaryota > Metazoa > Arthropoda > Insecta > Odonata > Platycnemididae > Platycnemis > Platycnemis pennipes. The sequence continues at coordinate 150,868,043 of OW121849.1, forward strand.
TATTCGAAGATGCAGAACCATCACGATCGTGAGTCATAGGGCTTAAAGGGATACAGTAGTACAGATGATATTTTGGCCGGTGGTCTCTGTGTATGAGTGCGACCCTCTTTTCTGGACGCCATTTTGGAAACTGGTGGATCCAAATACTTGATTGTTCGTAGTTTGGAAAGCCCTCAACCTAAAACCTTGATCGGGGTACCAAATTAAATGTTTTAGGTATCAAGGAATCCAAAAAAGTCTTTATTTAATTCATATATACAACCTATCTCCCATTTTTCAATTTCGTTACATTTTTTTACACATTCAATCAATGCGTCTAACAACTATTTAGCATACGTAACAACCATTGTCATAATACTTACAATATTTTTTCGGATTATGAAGTAATGATGGCGGAAGTTTGAAGTTATTTTAACTGTGAAACATCTGAAATGGTTCAAGCCTGTAGCCATACCTGTTGCCACATTGCCAGTGAATCGTAAAGACTAGGTGTTAACAAAGTGGGATTTATGCATATTTTGTCAAGTTTTTTGTGGAAATTTGGGTGGAAATCTCACAATTGGTGGCATAGAAGGAGTAAATCGTTTTAAGGAATGCTACTATAAACGTAATATCTTATAGTGATGTCAATAACTGGGATATACCTACTGTCTCGAGCCAGACATAGAAACAGTAGATCTAAAAGAATGGCATAAAGCAAGTTGTTATGACTGTTTTTGCAGCAAGAGCAACATTGAAAGACGTAAAATATGGTTTGGAAAGCCTGTGGGATATCCTAATACAAATATTAGTTCCAACAGTGATACCGATAATCCACAATGCTGCTCATCTGTCCCTGCAACAAGGGGCAAATGCCAAATGTCAATTGGTCTTCGTGCATATTTTGCCAACTGAGGAAAAAGAAAGGCTCTATCAAATTGTCACAGGCATTAACTAAGAATGGTGAGAACTGATTTCACGAAATTGTTAAAAGAGATGAAGAACTACATTGTCGAACTGAAGGATTAAATCTTGAAGCATTTGAAGCAAAATATCACAAATAATGCTACGCCAATTGATTCCAGAATAACTCTGCTGATAAAATAATCATCCCAAGATACTACTTCCTTTGAAATGGCAATGAAAATCCTCATAGAGGAATTAGATAAGGGCTTTAAGGCTGGCTATGTATATTCCCTAGTTCAAGTTACTGAACATTATCACGAATTGGTGGCTGAAATACAAGGATCCGACTGCTCTTATAGTACACAGAAATTAAAGGAAGATTATAGTCATACTATGGGGGCCAAATTGATTTTGTGAAACCATTTCAGCGATCTCAGTCAGTTATAATATTCCCTCGCTTTCTGGTTTCCGTAGCAACGCAAACACTGAAATTCGATGGAGACAAAATTCGTGAAATAGATGTAGAAGATGAACTGTCAATTCCAAGCTGTCCAATTGAAGAACATGCGTTTTTTCAAGCTCTGAAACTTATTTCAACCAAGAATCGTACATATTTAAATTCAGCTGAAGGACTTGCACCGTATGGTAATCTCAATACTGTTCTTACAAAAAAGACCATTCCTGGTAGTTTCTATATGTTTCTCAAGATGTTAATCAAGAGAACTAGAAAAGAAGACGATCCAGAGGAAGTAAAATTATTACGCATTCATCAAGATCGATAGTAACATTAGCATCTAAAGGGCGAAGAGTAACACCGAAGAAAAATTGGAATAGGACCATCTGTGAATCAAGGAACGCGGTCAAAACAACTTGTACAGCTCCTGCCAGATAGTGGACGTAGCACCAGTTATGAACGAGTGCAATGTATTCATTTATAAAAATCAGCTGCAAAGTTTTGCAATAAATGGAAACCTTTATTCCAGATGATGTTGTGTTTGGTCGCTTTGCACCATTTGTGGCTGATGATTTAGATATCATTGAAGAGGAGACGTTAGATGGAAAAGGAATTTTTGGAAATAAGTAAGGAACAGGGAGTTGGTATTGCAGAATGTCTATGAATACCCTAAGAGAATTGATGTTGTCTTTGATAGCTACAAAATCTATTAAATCAGCAACTAGAGCCAAACGCAAAAGAAAGAGCACCCCCCTTGCAATACGTGACATACAAGATATTCATGGTCCCTTGACGCAGAATAGGGATGGATTTATTAATATTATTGAGAATAAAAAGATCTATCTCACTTCTCAAATCAGTTGATGGATGTATAGGTACTCTAAAGGCCGTTGTACACGGTACAATTTCTTGTACAAGATCTTGTACAATGCGCAAATTGTATCGTGTACGAGGGGTTCGTACAATTTCTTGTACAAGAAATTAGATCATGCTCTATATTATTGGATGAAACCGTCTAAGATCCACTCCGTAGCTTCTGCGCATGACATGTGACGGTAGTGATGCGTTTTCGTTTAGTATTCGTAAGGTTGGTGTTCTGTGTTTGCGATCATTTCTAATCCTATTAGCGTGGCAAAACTTCCATTTTTGTTTTACATATCCTGATATCCTTTGTTGCTTCCACATTATGATATTCTTTGTTGCTTCCGTATTGTGAAATTCGTCGGTCGCGTTCGTAGTGTTCTATTTCTCAAAAGATGAGTTGGACACTGTTCAATATTAAGCCTCAATGAAATTAAGGTGACGTTATTGAACCACAAATAAATATATGCAACAAGCAAAAACATGACGTTTGGAGAACAAATGATGGGTTTCATGAGTCGATGAATGACTGTAAGTAACCAATAGTATAATTTCATTTGATTAATGCTAGGATTAATGGTAGCAAATCGTTGTAACCCAGTATCTATGGCCGTATTTTCAAAATACTATCGTCATCGGATATCGCAATTCAGCTGTTCGACAGAAAACGATATCTGCGCATGTTATTGGTGCAAAAATTTCATGAAAATCTTTGATCGAGTACGACCGTGAACCAACTTCTTGTACAATTTCTTGGTCAATTCTCGTCGTTCAATTTATGGTACAAGATCTTGTACAAGAAATTTTACCGTGTACAACGGCCTTAAGAAATTAAACCCAAACCAGGTTGTAGTGACAGCATGTGGTTATGAACAGTGTGATAAGGCTACTTCCACATCTGGAATTCTGTCGGATTCATTATTTGCAAACCACGAAGAAGCATATAAATATAAGCAGATATATACGAGGATTTTTCTTCCTGCAACAAATGCAACTATTAATGTGTACAGTCGGATTGTTGTGCAATGGAAAGATACATATATGCTAGCTATTTTAGTGAACATGTTTCCAGAAATTCACGAAGGTGAAGTACGGATGTCCAAAGGAACATCATCACAGAAAATATTTGTCCATGTACATACAATATTCTCAGGCATACCAACTTATGTGCGGGAACTATTATTGGATTTCACTCGATAACTGGATGTGACACAACCAGTCATTGGCTTCGGCAAGTTTATCTGAAAAATCCTAAATTGCTTGCAGGAATTTTGGCTGGAACAGTATCGGATAGTGCAATCAAATTGGCAAAAAGATTTTTTATTAACATTCACTCGTGCTCTCTACATGATGCATAAAATTTTAAAATCAATCAATGAACTTCGGGAATTATATTTTGGGAAAAAATACCAGGAATATTCCTCCTACATATGCTTCATTGAAGCAACACATCCAACGTTCATATTACCAAGCATTTGTGTGAAAAAAAGCACTGGAGGTTAAGCCATTACTGTCTAATTTACTTGATTGCGGATGGTACGATAATAATGTTGAATTAAAAATAAATTGATGGGAAAAGATCCTATTCCACCCACATTGAAGTAGTTCGGATGTACTAGAGATTGTGCTCGATCTAATTGTGTGTGTACAGTGAACAAGCTACCATGTCTCAAAGTGTGTGGGTGTTCTCCTGAGCAGTGTAAGAACATATATGCAAACCAGGATGATGAGGATGAAACAGTGTAACTCTTAAATTTATATTCTATCACGCAGGGAAGTTAAGCCCTGTACAAAGGACATTTTAATTGTGGTTTTCATAGTTGAATAAGGAAAATGTCATTATCTTTTTCTAGTAAAGGAAGATTGTAATAGTTGAAAAATAATTAAATTAAAGGTCATTTAATGCCATATATTGGTCTTCATTTTGAAAATTGGGAGATGGGTCGTATATATGAATTAACTAAAGACTTTTTTGGATTCCTTGATCCCTAAAACATAATTTGACACCAAGATCATGTTTTTAGGTTGAGTGGTTTCCAAAGTACGAACAATCAAGTATTTGGATCCGCCATTTTCCAAAATGGTGTCCAGAAAAAAGGGTTCCACTCATACACAATGACCACCGGCCAAAATATCATCTGTACTACTGTATTATAACATCTAGAATAGTGGTTGATGGCTAGGTTTCAGGGTGAGCCAAATTTGTCATTTTGGCCATCTGCCTCCCCACTACTGGTAATATATAGAATAACGTGCATTGAACTGCATAGAAAATAACTTGGCTGCATTATCTGTTACTTTTCATGATTTATCTCCTTGGCAATAAATAATACTCTTAGTAATATGTCCACACTTTTCTTGAAATTAGCGTGATTTCAGAAAGTGATTGCCCCTTTCAAGGTTACCTTGAAAATGGCAATTGCTGAAACCATAGTAGGTGTCAATAAAGGTAGACGTACCTGCATTGCAAAGTTGTATTATTCAACGTGTTCTGCTTCGACAAAATGAGGCCTTTATCAGTTTCCTCTTGCTGTGGGCGTCACCCCACCGAACAATAATCGCCAAGACGAACGCTACATTCTCAATCCTTGGTACCCGATCTTGTTTCTCAGCACCACTTCGTATTTCCTCATGCATTCCTTCTTTCCTGGGATCACCCCTCATGTTAGTGTTAAAATCGTAATGACAATGATGCAGGAGAACTCTGGAATGAATATTGGCACGATGAATCGATTCTTTCAAATCTCTATAGCGAGAGCTCTCAAGCAACGTGCGCAATCCTCATGGCCTCGTCATTTCCTGTTTCGTCACACGCGAGTTCACTGGCCACTGCATTCACTCTGTGCTCAACGTCAATCCTTGGGGGCATACGCAAAGCACCGTCCTCGCTACCCGAAGGCCCTGGGTTCGAATCCCAAGCATGCTGAGCGCGTTTCCTCGTCTGACCTCGTGTTTTCAAGGCAGGTGGTGCGTTACAGCCTAAGTTGTTGGAGCACTTTGCAACAAAACTGTACTCCTGTTGCCTATGATGCCTACACTTGTACATTCCTGAGGTAAACACATACGTGAAATAATGGGTCAAGCGAATCGTAAACTGGGATTCGTCAAAAGAGTACTGGGTAAATGTGACGATCATGTACGAGAAATCAGCTACTTTACCCTTGTAAGACCTCATTTGGAATATGCTGCCAGTGTATGGGATCCTTACGAAATCGGTCTAAATAACGAACTTGAACGTGTGCAGCGAAGATCGGCAAGATTTGTATAGGGACGGTATGATAACCTTATTAGCGTAACCAGTTTATTAAATGAATTAAATTTGGAAGTATTGTCGGATAGCAGGTTGAAATTAAGACTTAATCTCTTAAACAAATCCCAAGACCATATTTTCAGTGATGATGTTAAAAATTTTTGCTAACCCCAACTTACTATGGTAGACTGGACCATAATCACAAAATTAGAGAAATTGATTGCCGAATTGACAGATTCAAAATGTCCTTTTTTCCTCGTACTATTAGGGATATGAATAACGGTAAATATATCCAGTACGAGTGTAGCAATGGATAACATTGGTAGCTGCATTTTGGTATAAGGACTTTAAGCTAACCCAACTAACGGCTTGTTTTTGCATGTATGTTTTGCTATTTTTATCTTTTTTTTTTGAATAGTGTGGTTTTGAATAGTACAAATACATGTACTAATCCTTTTTTATCCATGATATGTAGTGCATGTTTGGTGAAAGCTCACCCCCTGCCACACACCTTTATGGTGGCTTGCAGGGTATTATGTAGATGTAGATGTATGATTCCAGTTTATCTGCCTACGCCGGGGACTAAGCAGTTGAAGACTCATGTAACACATGCATAGTTATAGCACTAAATTAATGAATGTTATTGATTGCCTCTGCATTGATCTCGTTTGCTGCCGCTCTCAGAGAGTAGAGGTCCACTCGTCGTCCGAAAGGACACCCTCCGACGACTCTTGATTGGCGAATCTCACCCTCTTTGCTGTGAGAAGGCTCTCTGGTCCGGACTCGGGGAATTTCATAAATGGCCTTTATTTTTTTCGAAGGCGCTGTTACCGTTACGGTCGCTCCATCTAATTTGAGAGCGCGTGGGGGCGCTGGCATTAGCACCGGGAAACAGTTAAAGCAGACCGAGACCCACTTTCCGAACGAAGCGGTCCATGAGATGATGACCCGCCCGCCCGCGGTCTATGGAACCGATCGGAATGCCGTGCCGGCCAGCCATTCCAGTTCATTCTCCCCAACTCTGGATTTAATTGGAGACTGGAACGCTGATATAATCAAATTGTTGCTGGGCTGGTTGAATGAGGACAGTAATTAGACCCTGCTAACTCATGACAAAGAGGAGCTCGCAATCATTTGCACGGGAAAAGAACCAATGGCAGGAAAACTCATGATTTCTGGGGTTTCGCTTTGATATTGAAGCATAAAGATAGTCCCGAAAGATTCATATTCCATCCGTATAGCCTTCCTTCATGGTGTGTCCTACTCTTTATTTTCGTGTAGATGCAACACAGAATATTGCCATTTTCCACCCTATAGGTTAAGGCAACATTTGAGATTAAATGCCCTTAGTTCGTGCTGTTGGTAGTAAATTTAGCATTGATTAATTCGTAATAAAGGCTTGAATTTATTTGGCTACTTGTTGGGTAATTGAATTAATCGACGTTTCAACACCAACAGTACTTCATAGAACTGAGTCACTTGAGGCCTTGGTTCCGTACGAAATGGTCTGAGCGTCCTAATGATAACAGAGTAGTAGGTACCCAGTAACCGTTTGTCTCAACCCTCGCCAGAATAAATGGAAAGTCTGGCGCATAATCACATATTTTCAAGTGACCTATGTGTGTGCCATATTGCAAAGTCACAGCTTTGAGATTTCGGCGTCAAAAAGCGAAGAACCATACTGCTATAGGCATGCAATGCATAGAGAGAGCAAGTAATGCGAAGCTCTTCCTTGCCCTTTGATTAGAATCTGGAAGTGGAAATTAAATCCAATGCCTTCTATTTTGTATTCACATATATTTTATTTAACATATACACTGATTAAAAACAATACGGACTATTAGCGAATATCATAAAATTATATTCGCAAATAAAAATTTAAAAATCAATCACTCCACCACGTTTTGAGTGGCTCTCATAAAACAGCAATAAATTAAGATAATAACAATAAAAATAGTATGTGCGAAGACAAGAATGAAAACCAAACTTGGATTATTTCAACGAAGTCGAAGTTTGGAATTCCAGAGTCTCTGTTGGGGAGTCTTATATATACAATGTATATTCAAGGAGGAACGCGATGGCGCATTGTGAAATTCGGGGAACTGAGGCTGGGAATAGAATCACTGCATCCAATAAGAGTGGGTATATGTATAGAATTGAAAAGTCAGTCCTGTTACAGTCATTGACTACGGCCTGAGTTAAATCTGTGGACATAGGTACGTCTTTATTTCAAAGTATTTGTAGTTTGCAAGAGAATAGAAAGCCCGAGGCGAGAAGTCAAAAGAGTAATTATGAGAATAAGTAGTTAATGCGAAGAGATAATTAATGGAACGAGGTATTTTGCCCAATTTCAGGATTGTGAATCTGCCGCGAAAAACGCGAATTCGCCCAAAGGTAACATTTCCACAGGGAAGAAATTAACGAGGTGAAAGAGCCTGGGGATCGTTGTGATGATTTGAGTGTCTGATTGCAAAATACCCGTAAGGTCCGTCAGAAAGCAAGTCAATGTGGTCGTATCAAAGAGTCGGATACGCTAATATGCTGGAAACTAAATAAACTGGTAGTTTAGCACTGCAATAGGTTGGAACAGAAATGAATACTGATTCGTGGTTTAAGTAGCGTTCGCTTGTTTTAACTAACAGTTTTCTCCGTAACTTTGATGAAATTGCTATCAATAAATATGAAGCATAAATAATAGAAGAGGGCTGTGGTCGTTTTAAGTCTGTACATGGTCGGCGTTCGGTCTCGCCGCTTAGAGAAGGAGGTGGGGTGGGGAGGGAGAGAGAGAAAAGAGGAGGGTGGCGCCTGCTCTAGTGGCGCCCGCTCTAGTGGCGCCTAAGCTAGCGCGCCACCTGGTCGGCGTGCGCGCGGTACGCGAGGCCCTGCGCGTGCTCCTCGAGGGACCTGCGGTCCCCGGCCCAGAGACCACCGCCGCCGCCGCCGCCCCCGAAGGAGCTGCCGCCGAAGCCGCCGCCGAAGCCGCCGCCGCCACCGCCGTGGTGCTCATGGTGCGCGGGCGGTGGCCGGGAGGCGAACAGCTTCTTGAGGGCGATGACTCCGGCGAGCAGCAGAGCCACCTTGCTCACGATGAGCGCCTTGCCAGCCAGCAAGAACAGGAAGACGATGGCCAGCGGGATCATGGCCGCCAACTTGGCCAGCACGCCGGCGATCAGCACACCACCCATCTTCTTGATTTTGCCGCGACCTGGGGACACAGAGAGATGAGAGAGGGTCAGTGGTGCGGCCTCCACTCCTCCTCGTGGGGAATAATTTGGAGGTAACTCAAGGTGCGGAGGGCAAGTCCATTTTTAGGACAATCGATTTTTAGGAAACTGCAAAGAAGTAGCGCACACATTTAAAGCCTTTGAGTGATAATATCGAAAATTTCAATTTCAAGTTAAGTATTTACAGCTCTGAGTTCAATGGGAATTAATGCATGTTCTGCACAAATAGGTGGCATCAAAGTTCAAAAATATATAAAAAATAAGAATTGGTAATCCTTACATGGTACGCTACAGGTACTTGCTACAGATCTTATTGATAAGGTGTAATGATTGCGGTTTTTTGGCGGTTTTTACAGCAAATTTTTAAATAAATTAAATTGAAATAAATTAAAATTAATTTCGCCATGCTTATGTGAATATTTTCTCAATATTATTCACCATCCTGAAATTACGATGTTTTTCCTTCCCTTAAAAATCTTTGAAAACAATCCTCATTCAGGAAAGTAAATAAAATCAGTAGTAACGGCTCATTCCCGGGCATAAAATTGCAGTGAAATCCACTCGACCTGCGCGTGAGCATTGCGAATCAGTTTTGCGAGAATAATATTATTCTTATCAATGCAATCCGTTCACCTGTGGCTAGTTCGCACCCCAGCAAAGAGGATTGCATGGACCGCGCTGAAATTTGACTTCCCCTCTGGAACGCACGGAACAACAATCCAACTTGTGAGTCTCTGAAATTACAATTTCCCCTCTGAGCTGTATTCGGTGCCTGTCGAGGTTGGAAATGGAATCCTGAAATTTTAACACGCTCTTTTATTCACGTCTTTAATTCAATATCTGTCAGTAACAATATTCTGCTACAGTGGCTGTGAATAGTTCCCAGTATAATTGGAGTAAAATTTAGAAATTCACTGTGATCGTATATTCAACATTGGAACTTGGGTTTTTCTTGATATTCTCATCTTATCATATGATAGTATAATACCAAAATATTTTTGTGTCGGTATTATGAATGAAATGTTATAAAATGATTTGATACTCTTGTATTTCTCCAAATTGAGAAAATATGGGGACCTTACATTGTCGTAAATTGATAATTTGAAAGTGCAATACGTAATAATGCAGTTAGGGGTTAAATGTAATCAAAATAGTAAATTGTCATATTTACGACATAAATTAATTGCTACTCTATTTGCGATCGAGCGCTTCGTTTTCATTTGATCGTTTAAGGCCACAATCTGTTTATTTATAGTTATTAGAAATGAAATGTGATCATGTGATTTAATAATCTAGTATTTCTCCGTGAATACAAAAATTGGGGACGAAAAACTGCGATTTCTCATGGCATTTTATACTCCATTTTTCCGATTAATGGCAAAAGGCAATTAGTGTCTCGTGTTTGACGCTTGCTTCGTCATTAAATAAATCGTATGTGACAGCTCAAGAAAAAATAGTTGCCACACGACGGCGAGGGGCGTGATTAGGGAATTACATTCTAATTATCCGCCAGCGTCATTCAACCTCATTGACGTTCTCGCTGGGGCAATGCCTTTGGGAAGCCGCGCGCGAGGCGGCAGGAGAGATGGTTTCGCCGCCACTACCGACCTTCCTCGAGGCTGCGTTGGATCTCCGCCGGCGCCAGCTGCGGCAGCCGCAGCTGCAGGGTGTGGGTGCGGGCGAAGCGGGACACCCTCTCGAGGAGCATGTCGTCGAGTGCGGCGTCCTTGGCGTCATCGTCCGCGGGCAGCGACGCCTCGAGGTCCGCCTCCGTGGCCAGAGTGCGTCCGTCCCGCTCTCCGCCAGACACTTCGTTCTCCTCCTTGACCAGTGCGACGGAGTCTGCGAGCGCGATCTCGGGCAGGCGCAGCGCGCGGTCCAGGAAGGTCACGGCCTTCATCTTGAGGCAGGGCAGCGTGGAGGACTGCTGCGAGCACTCCGAGTAGACGCGGTAGAGCACCCGGAGGCCGCTGCCCTCTTCCACGGGCACCGCCAACGCCACCCCGGCCACCAAGGCCAGCACCGTCAACACCCTGCCGACTGCCATCGCTGAAGCACTTGCGCGGGGCACACACGAGAGGAGGGATCGAAGGAGACTCTATCCAACTGACGGGTGCTCACGGCGCGAGGGCCCTTATAAAGAGGGGCCCTCTCGCTCGGTGGGGGAGGGGGAGGAGGGTGGCGGGGGGTGCCCACCCCTCCCGACCAACCCCATGCGTGTGATGTCCCCCTTTTGGTGTGTGTGCCTTGACCCCGGGAGGAGAGGCATTCCCGAGACCGGCTGCTTCTTCTTTCGGGAGCACCGGCACCCACCGACACCGCCCCCCGCTCCAGTTCCCGCAGCAGCCACCTGCTTTGGTGCGCGCGCGCGCGGCCCCCAGACACCACCACCGGGGGCACCCGCCCCCCCCCCCCACCCCCCCTGTCCCGCGTGCATCGCGAGCCGAGATCTCCCAACCCCCTCCTCACCCCTCCTCGCCATCCAGAATAATGGTGAACCAGTGCCTTACTTTTTTCTTTCGGGGATAACTTTCCACTTCAAAGCGGTTCTTGGCGAAAATATTTTCGTTTTCGTCCCGGTAATGGCAAAGAGAAGCAGTACTCGGTTTGCGTTTTGTTTTTTGGCAAATGGAGTGGAGTAAATGTGACGGAAGAAGGGGAGGTGGGGGAGAGCCGCTTGTGGAGTAACATCTCGTAGTGTCGCATCAGTCTGTTTCCAGATTTCATACACGCCTCCAGCATGCGAGTATGTTCTCCGCGGGGTTTATCGCAGCAGTCATTACAGAAGAGTTTTGCACGTCTCCTTAGCATTAGATTTAAAATATTTAATGTTAAATTGAAATGATTTTCAGGGTGGGTAATATATTTATACGTATACGTAGATTATTTTGTGCCTTGTATACATTTTTGATGCGAAAATGTTTTCCTTAACGACGATCCATTTATAGCCATTACGTAAGAATAGTTCATTGGGTGCATTTCCTTCCGCGTGAATTCCTCATGCTCTTTATCCCCACTTACGTTTCGATGAACGACACATTCATTGTCTCCCGAGCAATTCGGTTGACGGAGTGGAGTCATTCATTCATCGATTCGTCGTCGACGGGGATGGAGAGCCTGACCCGGATCAAGACCCGGAAAAGAACTCACTCCAAAGATGTGGCGGCCAAGGGCAGGAGAGGACTTTGCATACGCTTCAGTATTCAGCATCAAGACGATAATGTGTGATCGATAGTCTTTTTATCACCGGGTGGACACTTTTTAGCCTCCTTTTGCTCAACATGCGCGGCTGCAAGGAGCCTCGGTGAATAACCTCACAGTATCCCGATTCAATTCCAGTGCGCATGCGTCGTTGACCCCTGCCACACGTCTCCGCAGTGACGGATGGCGTGCCCCAGGGGTCACTTGACAACCGGTGACTGCCATTCACTCTGCTCTCTCTCTCCGCTCAGCGGTGCAGAGCGAACGAAATCCGCCTGGATTCGGCGGCGGTACCGGAGAAAGCAGAGCCGCATCCACGTCCGGCACCGCTCACACACACTCACACACCAACGCACACTCTGAATTCGGTCACTTTCTGGAGCGGCGGAGAGCGGGCTCGAATTACACATTTTTATATTTCTCGGTCAAGGGAGCCAGGGGGTGGGTGAGGTGAAAAATTCGGAGAGGGGGGGGTTGAGGCGTCCGACTGGTTTTGCCCCGTGGCCGCAGGTTTTCGGAGATTTGGAGAAGATCGGCGGGTGGAGTTGGGGGGGGGGGTGGTAGGGTAGGAAGGGAGGGGGGGTGATCCAAGGTCGCCGGCAAGGTGGCCGCCGTGCGCAAGGTCGCCGACGCAGGTCACGGCACCCACGGGCGCGGAAGGGACGCGGCCATCTGATGGCGAGGTGCAGTGGTGCGGTCAGATGAGGCCGCTCCCTATGAAGCAGTTCCCTTCTCATTACGGACCGAAAGGTATATTGACCTTCATTCCAGCGGCGCAACAGGCATAGAGTCTAGATTGCGGATTATGTGGAGGCTCGTCATTATGGGTTAAGGAGGCTGGCTCGAGACTGCTTGAGTCAAGTTGTCTGAGGAATCTTATTAATTTAAGCACGAGTATATGCCCGCTAAGTGATCCTTACTTCACAAAGAAAGTTGCCTAAGCTATTGAAAGTCATAAGTATCACAAGAAATACGATGTAAAGTGGAAGGATTTATTTTTTATGATAATTTTAATGAGCTCGACTCCGGAGTCAATTCAGCATACACTTTAATGAAATAAATTCTTGTACCCAATGGATTTACTAATTTATAACACCAAAATATTACCATCAAACGTTATGTTATAATATTTTTCTGAAATATGCTTAATATCTCATATTATTCGTACACCATACATTTTGGCTAGAGCGACCGCAACGCCACTTGAAGACAACTAACGCATTTCGTCTGCTCTAAGCGCAGAAATTGGTGGATTTAGCGAAAAATACGGTGGGTTGATGCCTTTTTTTTCGTGTCATTTTATTTCTTGTGAAATTACGCATAAAACATCAGTTTTTTGCAAAAATGACATGTCACTATGGTATTTTTAAACGCTATATCCCCATGTGATGGCCATATCTCGCCGTTAATCGTATGTAATTTCAAACGCAATTTGTGGAAAAAGGAGTATGGGGTGCTGTAATTATCTTTACTTTATTAGATAGAGGAACTTCTGTTCCATAAGTGCTGAAAATATAAAAAAATGACATGACTTTCACTTTTCGGATCAACCTCCTTAAAGCAATGGCGTGCATCGCGTGGTTGTGTCTGAGATGGCCTGATGGCAAGTGACGAGTGTTTAATCACCTCCATCTGCGTAATGTTTCCCTCCTATCACCGCATTGACATGTTTCGCATCCCGGGGACGTATTGTTTGCGATATTGACTGAGCAGTTTCAGTCTTCTGGTGAAGCGTGAGTGAGAATACGATTTTCTTTTAAGCGGTTCGAACATTGATTGGGATCAGTAAACAGCGGAGAACAATGTGAAAAGACACGCTGGCACATCAGGAATTTCAGCTTCTATTTTTCTCTCCCGGCATACTTCTTTCGTCTGTGTTCCAAACTGCCTTTCAACTGCGAATTTTTCCAATTCAAGAGAGGCTGCTTGGTGAACGAAGGCTAAGCACAGCTAATTTTTATTGAAAGCCATTAGGTTTTTGAGAGGTTTTTGAGAGTAGACTCTCCAAAGTATGCCAACATGTTCTTTGTGAGTTATATTGAATGAAACTTTCTTTCTTCATGAAATAAAATCCATCTATGTGTTGAAACCCTTCCAATTAACATGTATTGCTGGTAGTAAATATAATGGCGTGTGTGACAATTTACGTAGGGACCAATGAAATAAGAGATCCTTATTTTTGAAATTCAACTGAATTTCTCAAACTGTTGGTTTTATGAAAATCTACAGCAAATCATGCAGACGACACAGCTACGGAATATCAGTAATCCATTGGGGACAAGTTTTAGAGATTACAAGAGCCATCCTCATCTCAACATTGAAGCAGTACTTAGCTCAATGTAGCTGCATTTTACAGTGAAATCTCGAATTCAACGTTATTGAATTGGCAGAATTCGCACTGAGGTTACTTATGTTATCAACGCAGAGGAATGCCGTAACATACTGTTTTCACTAATGCTGTTCAACAACTCGAAAGCTGAGGAATAGCTCTGTGAACAAAATTTTTACATGCACCCGTAGCACCTCCACAAACGCAAAAGTCTGATTAGACTGATGAAGGAAAGGAAATTAGTCGTGGATGACTTCATATCCAACAAGTGTCAAAAGACAATTGAAACATGCTGTGTCGAAATATGTGTACTTTTTCTCTATCGCCCTCCGTTCTTGAGATATTCAACATCAACTATGTTATGTACACATTTATTAACATTGTATCAAGTCATACAAATTAATAACTTTCACGAGGCCAATGAGGGCGTTTACTCGGAACCGAAATCACAATTTTGTGCACGAAATCGTTAGATGGAAACGTAAAAAGAATTTTAGTTAAAAATTAATCTTCTAACCACAACCATTCACTCATAAATCAAAAATTAAAATAAGCAAAAGGTGACGCCCACCGAAAAAGCTGCTTTGATAACATTGATGTCATTTTCCTCCCGTCCTTGACTGCTTTTAGGGGATGGGAAGGGAGTGGAGGGGGTTCTTGGAAGTTCTGCTCGCACAGATGCTGTCGCAATCGCTCCCATTGGCCGAGCCAGCTATGTCCCCCCATTGCGATAAGGCAAAGTAGCTTCGCGAGCTCAGTTGTGATTGGACGAAGTCGATATACGTCAGAGGTTGCACCTCGCCCACTTTTCCGAAAGGGTTAAAAAAATCAGTTTTTCGCCAATTATAACTCGAGAAATAATTGACGGATCAAAAAACGGAAAAATATGGGTCTTTTTATTCTACAAACTATCAGATTTGGCAATGAAAAAATATGGTAATCGCGACCCCATTAATAATTGCATGCACTTAAATACAGACGAGTGCAGTATCGCTCCTTAATTTAAGGTATTTTTGGTCTGAATTTATTGGCTCTGGACTTGCATTTGTGCCGAGCACTTGGCATGCGTCGCTGAAGTGTCCATCAGTAGTCAGCCAATATCAATGCACTCCATAGACCCTGATTGTGGGACTCCTCCGCTGGGATGTGCCGCTGAAAACGTTCACCAGGTCTTCGTTGAATGAACTCAGGTTCTCAGGGTGGAAGTCGGAATGTGAGTCCAGGAGATAAATGGAAGTCCTTAGTTTTGTAGTTGATGTCTGCTTTTTTAGTTTCCCATATTTCAGACCTTCCACGAAAGGGAATGTAAATTCCTAGCAATGACAAAGAAAGCAGAAGTTTTCTTTGTTTAACAGCGTTTTTTTAAATGTATTACTGCTTCTATATCTCCTGTCCCACTCGGCCATTATGCAGCAGTTCTGGATGTACCTTGCTTGCATTTCTATCTAAGTAGTGATTATACCAACACACCAATTACCAACCAGGATACACCGATTGCACCCGCGATAGCGTATTTTTTCAAGCAGTGAAATTGTTTCGTATGTCTCTTTCGGGTTAGCAGGAGATCGAATCAGTACCTACTGACACATGCCTGTTTCTGCAATGCTCTAGTACTAATGCTTAGTAATACTTACGTAATTTACTTTTCACAGATTTACAACCGCTTTAAACAACGAGAGTGAATCACATTTAAGCTCAAAATTTAGTTAAAATTTGGAACGCACAGCACTAATTTCAGGACAGATTTACAAGTGGAAAGAAAACCCAACAGGCAATATGAATTAAATAAACATGGAATATTAAAAGTCATACCTCAGTCATGTCTGAGGCAGCGAGCAAGAGGTAGTCGTGCTAGGCAGCAGCTCTGAAAGTGAAGTCGTATAGACAGGGGTCGAGTTTACTTCCTCTTGAACGTGCGTTCTGTGTACTGTGTGGAAAATCCTACAAAGTAGTTTATGGCTTAATGAGTGAATATATTCATCAGTGCAGACTTCTATCTTTTATATCTATCTATCTATGCAGGGGAAATATTTTCGAGTAGTCTGTAGTCCATGATGCATATATTAACCCCTTAAATACTATAGATACTAGCAATTTAGTTGCATTAGACCCTTATAGTAACTTGTTTGCATGTCGGTAATGCATGCTTGGTGATCTTCACCCCCTGCCACACACCCTCGTGGTGGCTTACAGGGTATCGTGTAGATGTAGATATTTTATTCTATTCTTTCTTTCATTAGGTTTTCCCTAGTTTCTTTTCTTTTAACCTCCCTTCCTTTCTTACTCCCCACTTGCATATCTCATCGTCTTTGTTTTGCGTGCGGCGAGAGAGCGCCGTAGTTCAGTTTTTTCGGCAGTACTGTGGTCGAAGGGGCAGTCTCCTGAAGGTATTCGTCGGGGAGTGACCTCGGGGAGGGAGCAAGTCTTGCTCTGCGAGGGACAACTGGGGGATGGCGAGCGGAACGAGAGTAAGTTTTTTCTTCCCTTCATTTCTCCCTTTCGCCGTTCTCTGCTTTTTTCCCTTGTTGATTTCCCCCTTCTTTCCTATTGTTTTAAATATCAATTAAGTGCGTGTGCTTATAGGCCTGTCTCGCCCCTTTAGAACAGAAAGATTCCGAACCGTGACATCAGCCCCGTATGCCTACGCAGTGATTGATCTGACGTGGAATCACTCGTATCACAGTAGTTGCCTTTAGAATCAGGGACTTGTATTGTCACGAGCCATTCTGGAATCCACACCGCACGTCAAGCTTCATCTACATCTACATCTACACGATACCCTACAAGCCACCGCGAGGGTGTGTGGCAGGGGGTGAAGATCACCAAGCATGCACGACTAACATGCAAACAAGTAACTATAGGGTCTCATGCAACTAGATTGTTGGTATCTATACTATTTGAGGGGTTAATATATGCATCATGCACTACAGACTACTCTAAAATATTTCCCCTACCTATCCCTTTGCTATGCTGCCTATTCTGTTCTCTTATAGTACGGGGGAAAAATCCCATTTTGAATCTATCAGTACGACAATCTATCTCTCTTATCTTATTTATCTGGTCGTACCTAGCATAATACGCTGTTTTTTTTTAAATATGTGCCTAACATCTTCAGTAAAGCTATCCGATTGAAATTTCTCTAATAGATTTAATCTGTACCTTAACCTACGCTCTGATAATGATTTCCACCCTAATTCTTTTATTTATTCTTAAACACTACTTAACCTATCGTTAAGCTTCCGTGAAATGGCATCCCACGTGCTCTGCGAACTTGGGAAATGCTTGCCAATAGCCATTACGTAATGACGAAAGTCTTAGCCAGTAAAAATAGCCCTTCCTCCCTTTCGTTCCCTTCGACCACGATTCGTGCGACCTTCACGCCTCGCTCCGTAGACTGTCCGTTGGCCGGTCGGAGCAACCTCCGCCGTAGCGAGGGCACGTCGGATAGCATTTGTGTACAGGATGGTCTCTCGGCTCGCGATTACTTGTCAACTGCTCCTGTTGACAGCTGTCAAATTTCGGGCTTTTTGGGGTTTTCAGAGCGACAGAGAAGTACATTGTAAATTGGAGGGAGTGGGCGAGGGCCCTTTGGCACTTAGACCCCTTTAGATCCATTGTGCCCCGACCCACATTTAACCTGCCCGCCACTTGCGGACAGGGGACAATTGTACCACGGTAGAGGTATGGAGGGGGGCTAACCATCCAACCTCCGTCCGGGCCCAACGTTGCTTAGTTTCGGTGATCTGACGGGAACCGGTGTATCAACGGGATAAGCCCTTGCCCGACGGAGAAGTAACAAAAATATGTTTGCTTCAAGCACCGAGGGTCCTCGACGCGGAGAAGGGCCCGAGCCATCCGCCGGGGCCTTTTTTGATCGCCTCGTTTGATCGCCGTTTTAGTACGAAATAGTCTCTCGCCCTGCGCGTCTATTCTCGCTGAGAATCCCCCTCCGCTGCTGCCAGCCACTCGCTGCGAACGAAGCGATCATCGACTCTCTTGGCCGGGAATGCAGCTCCGTAGAAATCTAGGCTGCGCAAAACAAAATATGCTCGTATGTTCCATAAGCCACTCCGTATCAATTTTAACTCAAAATTGGAGGCGGGAACTCTGAGACGACCCAGAAGTGTGATCTTGATGGATTAATTGGCGGAGATTTCAACGCTCCCACATTTAGATTGGTGGCAACGAAGTCTCGGAAATGGTTGACCATTTCCGAGAGTCCCCACCATTTGCCTAGAGCATTTGATTGGCAAAGTTTTAGCTACAAGTGATCATCTTATTCCTTTCCTCATTGAGGTTGAGAGTTAAAGAAAAAACTATTTTGGCAAACATTATAGATTTTTCCTCGTAAATTGAAAATAATGCCTCTAATAAGTCTCATTCTTGTTTAATTTCAAAGAAAATTCGTGCCTTAAGGTATTTATCGTACCACCACTTCTTTGCTAAAACGTTGATGACTGCGTAAAGATATAGTGGTATCCAGCATTGTCGTGTCGAAACAGTCATAACCTGAAAAGTGACTTCTTATCGAAATGCCAACAGAGTAGAAACATTGCGACATTCAATTTCACATTCTTTCAGAATTTGTTTTTATACTGTTCATTTTGTACAGTAAAATTATTTGACAAGAAGTGTTTAAAAAAATAAATGTAGCAAAAATCCAAATTAAAATTATGGAATTAGGGGAAAAGAAGATGAAGGAAGGTGTGAAAATGTGGACAGATAAAGTTGAAAAGCATTTTTCCGAAGACATTATTGTTATTTACAATTTTATATTCTTAAAATGGTGGTGGAAATGGTAGATTTGAGGAGCCAGGGAAAATGTTTCTACACTCGGATACGATTTGTCATTGAAGCTGCCGTTGTTCTCCGTGTTTCGCAAAATATCAATTGAAGCCTTGGGTTAATTTTTTCTCCGTTTCAGTTTTGTCATGAACAATATTAAAATAGGTCAATATTCTTACTTAGCTTTTAAACAATGTTTGTTTTCACACCGTGAATCGGGATCGATGTTCAAAAATTCTGCATCGGTTTCAAATCTCTTAAATTATTGGAGTTCGAGATGAAACAAAAATCAAATTCTTTGTCCAATAAATGATAAACATTTTTGAGACAGTTTCAAAATTTCTGTTATCGTAATCATTTTCATAGTTATCTACTTCGCACGCTATTTTTCCAGCTATGCTTGTTTTTCCTTTTTTTCCCAATGTAACATAAAAAAATGAAAATCATCTTGCTCCGAGTTGAGGTAGCTACTGCAGAAGATTTATCATTTCAGACAGTGCCGTGTCTGCAAGGTCGTTATGAGTTTTTCTGTATGTTCAATAAACTATTTCACTGATCGCGGTGTCTTAGCTGGTGGCCCTTGGGCGTTTAGGGGCGTTGAACCACATTTTGACTTAAGTATTGATTGTAAATAAACGTCTTCGATATCTTCTTCCCTAAATTAGTCAATGAAAATTGATCCCTAACGAATACTTATTTTGAGAAAGTCAATGGCCTATATGGAGAAAATAATGGCCTGTGGCCAGAGTACATGGAAAGCACCATGTACTCTGATTACGTACGGCTGATTCCTTCATTTCTGGGTCTTCGACACAGCAAAAGTTGCCATGCTATTACCGAAAATATTTAGGGATCACTGGTAGAACAGATTGCTTTAAATAACGCTAATCTAATAAAGATTGTTAGATGTGCATTGTTTCTCGTGATGCTCATAAGTCCACTTTAAATGTTGTGCACCACCCAGATGTTCACTAATGTCACGCATACGCGAACATACTGTAGAACTTTGCATAGGCACAATCGCCATCCACTGCGTAAAGTTTGGTACGTTAAGAGAATGCGTGAGGTAATTAGTATTAACAACCGAGTTTCTTTCAAAACATTGTATCTATGAGATCGGAAAGTAATTAAACACTTTTTGAAACATAGTGATCTTCATGTGAATTGTTTTTCGGCCTCCGTTGTTATGATATTTTTAACTGTAGGAGTTTAGGTCAGTTATAATACAAAAACTTTCGCCAACGTTGCGGATATATTATATATCCATATAGTGATCTTCTGAATACATGCTGTAAAGCTATATATGCAAGGATATTTGTTGGCAAATGTCGTTAAGATAGAATACAGCTTTCCCATGTGTAAGCGGTCGCCGTACCCTGCATATCATGTTTTCGTCAGCCAATTGGAAATATTATGTCCGTGAATTCAGTGCCTCTCTCTTCTACCTAGAAATAATATTTAATCAATCAACTTGAAAATGTCGTTCCGAAGATAAGGAAAACTGCTAATATCACACCCGTATTTAAGAGTTGTGAAAAGAAGAAGCCATCTGTGAATCCTCTATCTTAATCCCTCACGTCCATTTATCGCTCATGCTAATCAGAAGATTACAGTGTAGGTGTAGATGACTTTATAGTCAAAGCAAGTATTCTGGCACAATCTTTTCTGCACTCTCACTTTCTCTTCAAATCAGTCTGAAGGATAAAACCACGAAAAACATCCCCTGCTCACTTTCTTTATCTATTTCTTTTGCCTGGTAAACCGCATCCATCGAAAGGCTCTTCAACTCACTTCGGATGGCATTTCCAACATATTTGTCCAACTGTCTTCAGCTGTCGCACATTGATTCCCTCGAATCTGCATATCCCCTCCTTTTCATCTCGACTCACACCTTTGCTGCTAAACGTCTTCAATCCCTCATCTCAACTTTCGCCTCTGCATGCATCGACGAAGTCGCTGACGCTCTTTCTACGTGGAATGCGCCTACATATACATGTACTATGGGAGAAAAAAGTTTCCCAACAAATGGAGCGTCGCCACTATCGCTCTGATAGAAAATCGAATTCCTTTCTGACGGTACAATATCCTTTGGTCTCGGCCGCCACGAGGGAAGTTCAAACAGGGTAAGGTGATGGACTCATCGCCCGAGTATGTTACGTAAGACCGAAAGCTTGCCTGCCCTGAGCTCTAAACGCAATGGCGTCCAGAACGGACGCATATTATTCCTCAAATGCATTTAAACGCTCTATGTAACTATCTCGTTCTCGCCGAACTTTCTTTCCTATGAACGTCGAGCCTTTCCGCCGAACTTCGCTTCTTTCTCGCACTCTGGCAAGGTCCTGGGATTCACTCGGTGTTCGCCTCTTCGCTTTCTTTCTCTAGTTTGAAAAAGTAAAGAAGTTTATGTTATTTAGTAATTATGTTGAGAGCTGCCGCTAATTACTGCTTCTAACAAATGGAATGGTTTAGCGAAGTATTTAACATAATCTAGGACAGTTAACAGAGCACCTCAATGATTTTCCTTTAGTAAATGTAAATACAAACTTATTTTCAATACCCCAATCATGGAGACAGCTTCACTTCAGCTTAGCGGAGCCCTTTGTTCCACTTATACATTTGATTTTCATTGAGCCGGTAGGACATACAACTTGCTTTACATTATAAAACTTGTTTTTCACTGTAGAGTCCTGAGGGAAACCACCCGTATATGGGCTGAACACGGGCCAAACGCTGTTGATGAAGTAGGATATAGATTTAAATTATATCATTTCTATTGGTAAAATCTTGTTTCTCATGTATATGGTATGAAGAATTTTGGATTTAGGAAAGTAATCTTTTGACTGACTTATAAAAGTAAATGTCCTACGGTTGAGAAATTGGAGTGATTTCGGTGTTATTACTTACGTGTATTCTGGTGGTAATGTGTATGTTGGTTGGCTGAAATCATCCATGAATCCTTCATTCAAAAGATAAATATTTGTTTTTCCAGCCCAAGAATTAATGGCCAAAAGGAAATTATTGTTGTTTACGCACAGGATAACAGGATATACGCTCGCTCTTGGTCAAAATACAGCTCCTATGGATTGCTTAAGAGCTTCCCCGACTATGAGCGAGTCACAAAAATTTTGAAAACAGTCTCTATAACTTCTATTTTCGCTTTTGAGCCAAATCTCATGGACACCCTTTGGAAAAAAATACCCCGAGCAGAAGTGTTCTAGAGCAACATATTCAATATTGAGCTGTATTGTAATTGGTCATTTGGCCGATTCACACTTCCTGAGTTTTTATCTCCATAGTAAGAAATCGTTCGCTAAATTTTTGCTTAATAGATACACCCCTTATATATGACAAATCAGGGTAATGTTGTGCAATTATTTTTGGCTTTGGTATTGGTAGAATGTTCTTAGTTGTTTATTCTTGTGGTCACATTTGCCCTTAACTCGCAAAATTTATGATTAGTCCACAAAAATTGAATGGAATCAGGCGATACTTTGTGAAAAAGTGACATGGTGTAAGAAAGACTTGACGATGTATTTTTCACACTTTTTATTGAGTAAAACCCTACCGGTTTCGACATTTTCGTGTCATTATATCTGAGTACCCTTGACAATGACACGACAGTGTCGAAGGCGGTAGGGTTTTAGCTAATAAAAAGTGTGAAAAATACATCATCAACATTTTCTTACACTAGTCCACAATACAATAACATAGCTTTGGGCTCTAGTGGGATTTTTTCACCATTGAAGAGAATTGCACAGAAGAAGGCTTTGCTTCGACTGTGTGATCATCATTGCCTGATGAAAAAGTCACCTCCATAAGAGCCTCCGTCGATTCTGGATATCTGACAGTCTGTTTCTGTGACGTCTTAGTGACCAGAGATTTTTTTTACTGTAGAAGATGATCCAGCGAGATATTCCATAATGAGTAATTAGATCAAAATATACGATGAAAATCATTGAAACATTATTATCTTGAAAATGTTTGAGCTGATTAGATGCATTAAGAAAACAATGAATATAATAATTCAAGAGGAGTTAAAATTTTCTCGAGCGATGCATTTTCAACTTATCATAAACGCACAACTCTGGAAAACGAAAAGAAAGTTGGAAACCCATTATCATAACGTTGTAGGCCTCAAAGAGTCATCATGTGGCCTGAATATTGCACATTTCACGGCCAATGTGAATGAATGAACGAATGATGATCTTCCTAATCAATATTTTACGACCCCAACACGTAGATAGCTGGCGGTATTCGGTAAGCAAAATAGAAAGACATGGAAATAATCCCAAGCAAGTTAAGTGAAATAATATTCTTGCTCAAATCCAGGAGGGCGGAAATTTTTCGGGAAGCCGTTAGACGAACAGTCAAAGAGCTGGACATAAAAACGGTTTCTTTACGGTTTCTCCCGGAAAATTTCCCTTCAAGCAGCGAAATACGGAAAGAGATTGCAGCAGTAGAAGGTATAACCATTCACCAATCATGAGATCAGTTGCAAATTCGCTTAAACGGCAAAACATAGGTTTCCATGGCAAAATAGAAGGGGGTCGAGGGTAAAAAATAGCATGATATTCCTTTAACGTGACTTGGATAAAAACATGTATCTAGTGCTTACGTAAGATAACAAAGTGTGTCACTCCCTACTGATATTGACGGGGCTATTCAATGGCTTATATGGACGCGGAAAATATTCAATCTCGTCCTTTGTTAACCTTTTCAAATGAGAGAGAAAGAGAGCGAAGAGGCGGACACCAAGTGAATCCCAGGACCTTGCCTGCGTGCGATACAAGGAGCGAGGCCTCAAAGACAAAAGGTAGGAAAGACGGAGAATGCGGAGTGAAGTTAGGCGAGAACGAGATAGTTAAATAGAGTTTGAAGTGCATGTAAGGAATAATATGCCTCCGTTCTGGACGCCAGCGCGTTTACAGCTCGGGGCAAGCAAGCTGCTGCCGGTATTCCGTCACACACTCGAGCGACGGCCTCGTCGTGGCCGAGACCAAAGAATATTGTACCGTCAGAAAGGAATTCGATTTTCTATCAGAGCGATAGTGGCGACGCTCCATTTGTTGGGAAACTTTTTTCTCCCATAGTACATAATACCCTGCAAGCCACCATAAAGGTGTGTGGCAGGGGTTGAATCCCCCGTGTTTGAAGGACAATATCTCAAAAGTGGGCGGTTCAATTTTCAAATAAAGTATATTGAACTAAAGATTGCTTATTTATGCGTTTATTACTGTCAAAAATATATTCAGAAGTTGGTTAAATTAATAAATTGTTTCGACCGAGACAGATAAAAAGGCCGGATTTTTTTCAAGTTCCGGGAAGACAGTTTAACTCTGCCGCCCACTTGAAGATAAACAAGAAAAGCCACTTCTCTTTTCTTCACATAAGATAGGGAACGTATTTATCTTACACTAAACAAAGTTTAAAATACATTACTCATTTGACAATTACCAAATTTTAAAAAACATGCGCTATCTCTGCTTGCGGAAGTCTGAAATACATTTCGTTTTGAAGGTATTCTTCGTGTTTGAAAACTAAGCTCGTATAAAAATAACTTAACTAAATAAGAGAATTAAATATGCTTTCAACCTGTACATATTTATTTCGGAAAGCGAGCTCCACACGACAGGACTTTCGGCCTGGTGAGATAAGCTGCTCGAGGTTGCCAAGTTCCATGCTCCCGTAGGTACCGCGCGCACCTAATACCACGTGACTAGATTTCACTGATATGCACAGGAAAAATATCCTTGCCTATGCTTGAATAAAAGCTTATAAGCTGCAGTATTCACCAACATAAAATCAGCGATAAGTGAGATAGCTTTTGTCCCCATATTTCTCGGCCTCTCGACGAAAGAAACAAATTGCATTTTAAATTATCCTCAACTCCGTCTCCAAAAACTTTGCGCGAGGAGGCATAGTGACGGTATGCTTCCAAACATACCATCACATGATTGCGATTTGGTAGTTTTCTTCTTTTTTCCCCAATTACTTTTAAAGGTGTACTGTTTGCTTTGTAGTGTTCATGTTTGTTTGTTGTGTCATTGTTCCTGGTGTGCATGCATCCCCTGCCGCACACCCTCGAGGTGGGTTGCAGGGTATGTTGTAGATATAGATATCAGTTCTTAAACTGACACTGGCTTGCATTCTTAAACACGATACTTTTTTCCGCTATTTTCGAGTCCTAGTGATGACTCATTCAGAGCGATAGGCGAGCTGCTTGCAGCAGAAGATTCCACGCGCGCCCTACCTTTCTCTTTCAGGCATACTCTGGGCAGTTGAGCGTGTTTTAACAGCAAAAAATAAAGATACATCGATATCAAATAACCCACGAATTCTATTGAGATTTCATAACTGGATTCATATTAATGACTCGAGAGCAAGATAAAGGTCCAAACAGTGATTTTCGGAACGGAAAGCGTGCGGGACGGAAAATAACGCAGTGTGACAAATTTATCAATAACAAAAATATTGATGAACGTAATAGTATGAAACTTCGTATGACTGTTAACAAAGCCCTTAGCTACAATATGTGAAAAGTAAAGTTTGATATCTCGATCTGTGTTGTTTTTACGACGCCTAAATTTGATGGATCCATCCGATACCCAAAAAAATTCGCTAAAAATTAGTTCCTAAACACGTACTTCATTTTAAAAAATTGTAAAAATATTTTAATACCACCAGTAAACGTAAAAATAAACAATTTTAAAATTATATACTTTAATGTAAAATCACTTTGGTCATCTTGGAGATATTGGTCTTCAAACTAGCGGGTGACAGAAATTTTGCAACGGGTGGTAGGCAAGCTAATTAGGGCGTTTCGGAAGATACATCGCATAAAACCTATAAGTTTTACTATTTCATTTTTTATTTCCTATTTAGGGCTATTGATTACGTCATTAATTGCCAAGTTCCTAGTCACAGCTTATCCATAATAAATTTTTGATCAAGTATTTTTCCTTAGAAATCGAAAACTTTCATCCACATGACTCTATACAAAATTCATATACCTGCGCGCATGTATCCGCGAATGAAAATCATTGTTCAAACATCATTAACTTGCGCTAATGGATATCGGAAATAATCCGTGACGATTGCGGGTGTTCATGCATCGAGCAGACGGAAAGATTGACCTAGGTACTTTTTATGATTCTAAGTTCTATCATGTTTAGGCAGAAATCCATTGATTTTGAAGAAATGGTGTCACTAATTGGAAGATGAAGAAAATTTTATGTTTTAACTGAAATAGGAAACATTCAGACTATTTTTTTCGACAAAATACATCTCGAAATATTATTCGGCCCTCAATGCAAATAATAGAAGATACAAATTAAATAACCAGAATTAAACAAATACCATCCCGAGTGGAGAATGTAGTAAAAATATGAAATATTTAGTAAATGGACCAATGAACAGTGTTCATTGAACACCTGTGACGATTAAATGTCATACTGCTGCCAAATATGTACCTTTGGATAATGGCTATTATGTGATTACGTACACAAGCGTGGATATAACGAAGCTTTTAATTGAAAAAAAAACTACCAGAGTACTGGGTAAATGGGCTATCATGTACGAGAAATCAGCTACTTTTTCCTTGTAAGACCTCATTTGGGATATGCTGCCAGTGTATGGGATCCCTACGAAATCGGTCTAAGTAATGAACTTGAACGTGTGCAGCGAATATCGGCAAGATTTGTAAAGGGACGGTACGACAACTATATTAGCGCGACCAGTCTATTAAAAGAATTAAAGTGGGAATCATTGTCAGATCGCAGATTGAAATGTAATCTCGTAAACAAATACCAAGACCATATTTTCAGTGATGTTAAAAATATTTTGCGGACCCCAACTTACTGAGGTAGACTGGACCATAATCACAAAATTAGAGAAATAGATTGCCGAACTGACAGATTCAAAATGTTCTTTTTTTCTCGTACTATTAGGGATATGAATATCGTTAAATATATCCAGTACGAGTGTAGCAATGGATAACATTGGTAGCTGCATGTTGGTATAAGGACATAAAGGTAACCCAACTAACAGCGTGTTTTTGCATACATGCTTTGCTATTTTTATCATTTTTTAAATACTTTAGTTTTGAACGGTACCTATATAAATACTAATCCTTTTTATCCATGATATGTAGTGCATGTTTGGTGAGAAATCACCCCCTGCCACTCACCTTTATGGTGGCTTGCAGGGTATTATGTAGATGTAGATATAGATGCACCCGCAATGTAAAGCAAAACTCAGTAAAGAAGATAGAGATATAGGAATTTGTCCTTTAAATATATCGTCATTCCTTCATTGCGATCTCAGTAACATTTATTTCTTGCAACCAACACGAGTGATAGCCACAAAGGGTGGCATTTTAAATGAAAAAAAATTTGGTCGCCATGGTCCCCAATGCACATACGGCAGTGCTTACACTTCAAGATCGTGATTTCTCATGGATTCTCTTTATATATCTCACTTCTCCATTTCTCCTAAGAATGAAAATATAGTTACCCTAAATACAATAGCTATTCAACTTAAATTGGTGAAATAATAGTCAGTATTTTGGTTTAAATTATTAACTTGATGCTCCATATTGATAACTGAAACAATGGAAATTTTTATTACTCAAGGTGCTCAAGTTGTTAACCTGAGAAAATTATTTGCAAGTTCTGCTTTGCATTTCAAAAACTTATTCCCAAACTGAACTTCAATAGTTTTGGGGGGACTTTGATTAGGGGGGGACTATATCCGGAGGAATACGGTACTACTTCAAGGTAGGGAGAAATTTCGGAAGCTAAATCTCTCTATACGCGGGAGAGAATTTGATCAGGGCCAGAAGATTTGTTGGGGTTTATATCTTTAAGTAACTTCTCAATACCATTGCAGGAAATTTCAATTGGTTGCATCATCCGCTGAAAGAGGTCAGGTAACACGACAGTTGAATCCCCGGAAGGTGGGTTAAAAACGGTTTGGAAGAAGGAATTTAGCAAGTTAACTTTGTCAAGAGTGTTTGTGGCCATTTCACCCTTATCATTTTTAAGTGAATGGACGGCAGACTTATGGCCTTGCACTTTCCTTACGTACGACCAGAAGATTTTTGGATTTTCCTTCATTGTTCCCCAAGTGTTTTTCTTTTGAATTCTGCGAATGCATTACGCCGAGCTGTCTTTGTAGTGGATTTTGAAAATGTATAGTTTTCAATTACTACATTACGCTCAGCAGTGGGCATATATTTAATAATTCTTTTCATTTTTTCATGACATATTCGCTGCAGTCTCAGGGATTTTCTCACTTCGGCATTGTACCACCAAGGTCAATGCTTTCTTTTTAAATTTACTAGGGATATATCTGTTGATCCCATAGCGCATGATATTAATGAACGACTTCCATGAACCCTCCGTACATAAGTTGATGGAAGACTTTTTAAAACCCGGTAAGGAATCTCTAAAATAAATTTTAAAGTTATCAAAGTCGGCTCTTTTAAAAATATAAATCTTTCTTTTTTGTTTCAAATTTTTATCTGGAGTTAGAGAGAATTTTTCAGTTAGAATTCCGGAAAATGTGCGTGTCTAATGTGCGGACATAAGCTTAAATCCAATGAAATACAATCGATGCTCCATTCACATTTCATTTGCAGGCCTCTCCTTGCCACTGTATATTTTTCTTCGGCATCGCTCCTTCCCTCCCCTTCCTGGTGACTCAGCCTCTTTCCGACCTACCTCAGACTTCATGCCGCCCGCCCTAAATGAGTGGCGGTGAGGTACTCCAAGGTATCGGCTAGAGTGATGACCTCTCACCCAGAAGGCCTTGGTTCGAATCACTTCAGAGACAGGTAGTTAACATCGGTACTCCGCGTGCCTTATTACAGTGTCTTGTGCAGAGAATTTGATATCCGTCCGTTGAATGGATGGATCGACAGCCGTGTTTTCTTCGTTCAGAGCAGACTAATGCCGATGCCAGGTCATTCGCCTTCCTCCTCCTAAGTCATTCCATTCCTATCCTTGAACCTTACCACCTTGTGACTAGTGCCTTTAATTGTTGAGCAGATGTGAACCGCAGATAAGAGATGCGTAAGGGGATCGGGTAGGAGTGGTTGTTAGAGTACTGGCCTCGCCCTACGGTTTATGCTTATTGTTGAATGGCCCTTAGGAAGTGCTTGAAGGGGCAAGAAGGATAGGGCCTGCCGATACCATCAATGCGCTCCCAGTGGAGTCCAGTGGTACTCTTGCTTTGCGTCCTCTCCAGCGGAGGGAGTTGTAAACTTGGAACACTCTCATGCATACCGGTGCGCATTTTAGTAAACTGGAGTTGATCGCGATCCGGATCAGATTGAATCTATTAGAGCAATTTCTATCGGATAGCTTTACTGAAGATGTTAGGCACATATTAAAAAACCAGCGTATCATGCTAAATTCGACCAGATAAATAAGATTAGAGATATATATTGTCGTACCGATAGATTCAAAGATGATTCAAAATGGCATTTTTCCCCCGTACTATAAGAGAACAGAATAGGCAGCATAGCAAAGGGATAGAAAGGGGAAATATGTTAGAGTAGTTTGTAGTGCATGATGCTTGTATTAACCCCTTATATACTATAGATACTAACAATCAAGTTGCATGAGACACTATAGTTGCTTGTTTGCATGTTAGTAGTGCATGCTTGGAGATCTTCACCCCCTGCCACACACCCTCGCGGTGGCTTGCAGGATATCGTATAGATGTAGGTGTAGATGAATGTAGCAGCGGCGGCCGTCGACGCATTCCTTTGCTCTGCAGATATATATCCCCGCTGCTGTACGCGGATTAATCCGCGCGGATGTGTGCTAACTGACGGTGGCGAGAGTGGAGATGCCTTCCGCGAGCAATAAAACGAGAGGCTGCAAAGAGCGCACTTGGCCTCGCTGTGAAATGGTGTCACCTTGATCGCGCTCCTGCGGTCGTGGGATTCCGGCACCCTCGGTGTGCGAGTCTCGCGAAATTCGATGTCTCGGCACCGTTACGCTCGCAGTGAGGCTGTCGTTATTTATAATGCTGCAGAAGGTGGGTAGGTCTTTGGTCTCCACTCTTAGCGGCGGCCTCTCACGGTTAATATTGACCCCTCGTAAATGAAATTCTCTCTGCATCGGCATCTGATGAATCAGACTGGAGTGAATGAAGCAATGTTGACAGCAGTATTCACACAAGACCCTACATCTACATAATTTCCTGCAAGCTTCCGCGAGGGTGTGTGGCAGGGAGTGAAGATCACCAAGCATGCACTACCGACATGCAAACAAGCAACTATAGGGTCTCATGCAACCAGATTGTTAGTGTCTATAGTATTTAAGGGATTGATACATGCATCACGCACTATAGAATACTCTAAAATATTTCCCCTACCTATCCCTTTGCTATGCTGCCTATTCTGTTCTCTTATAGTACGGGGGAAAAATGCCATTTTGAATCTATCCGTACGACAATCTATCTCTCTAATCTTATTTATCTGGTCGAATCTAGCATAATACGCTGGTTTTTTTAATATGTGCCCAACATCTTCATTAAAGCTATCCGATTGAAATTTCTCTAATAGATTTAATCTGAACTTTAACCTACGCTCTGATAATGATTCCCACCCTAATTCTTTTATTAATTCTGATACACTACTCAACCTATCGTAACACCTTTTGACGAACCTAGCTGCTCTACGCTGCACACTGTCTAGTTCTCTGATCAAACCTAATTCATTAGGATCCCATACACTGGCTGCATACTCAAGGTGGGGCCTAACTAGTGAAAAAGGAATTTGGGAAAGGGAGACAGAGATATAGGGAAGGGTTCGGGGACGTTGGCGATTCTTATGTTTATCTTAAAGTATTTGAGTTATGGTCAATAATTCTCCGCGGGAAAAATAAATTCTTATATCGATTCGGCACCAAATGCACGAGAGCTTCTTCCTTGTCCCTCTTAGAGCTATGTGATGCTTTGTGTACGTTGATATGCGTTCTCAATGCAACCAGCTGCTTTCCTTTGTATTTTTTTAGAGTTTGCGAATTAAATTATTACCTACCGGATCCAAAATGCTAGATGCATACTCGAGATGAGGCGTAACTAAAGAGAAATAACATCTTTCTTCAACTTCTTCATTCGAACACTTTCTTACCATTCTTTTAATGAATCCTAGTTCCTTCGAAGCAGTGCCATGACCATTAGGGATGACCATTAGGGCCATAAGAGATGGTATGGCAACTAACTAGCGCAACCAGTCAAGTAGATGAATTAAAACTTGGAATCATTATCAGACCGTGGGTTGAAATTCTGACCTAATCTCTTATCTAAATTACAAGACAACATTTTCACTCGTGGCATTACAACTATTTTGCGAACTCCAACTTACTATGTTACACTGGACCAAGTACAAAAAATGAGATAAATTGATTGCCAAACCGACAGATACAAAATGTCCTTCTAACCTTGTACAATTAGGGCCGTATGAGTAATAGTATGAACAAACCTTCAGTTATGTATCAACCGTTAGCATGGGTAGTTTCGCGTTATTATAAGGAATTTATGGTCACTATTGCCATGCTCACGCAAGCTTAATATGTTGTTTTTATATATTCAAAAAGTTATTCCTCAACTTCAATATAGATACTAATCCTATTTAAGCATGAATTGTATTGCATGTATGGTATTAATTAACCCCTGCCCCTCACTGTTATGGTGTCTTGCAGGGTATTATGTGGATGTAGATAGGTTTTCATGAGTGCGCAGCTAATACATGGCCGCTTATGGGCGTATGGAGTAACGGCGTCGTCATTATCGAATTATCTCTTTGTCAGCTCACTTAAATGGCTTCTAACACATTTATAGGGATATTGTCAAAGTTCTAACAAGTTAGAGTTACTCCTAAATATTTAACATCGCTCGCTACGTTCAAAATTATTTCACCAAACTTATTTAAGAGAAGGTATATGATGTGATATCAGTCGCAAAGTATGTTTAACCGAACTTTTATCAGTATTAATTCTAATTCCCACTCGCTGCAGCACGAATTGAAATTATGAAGATCGTATGGCAGAGCTTCAAAATCCGCTTTTGTTGTGGCTGCATCATCGGCAAATAACTTAATGTTACTCTTCACTCTGGTGGTTATATCGTTAATGCAAATGAGGATCAGTAGGGGGTCGATAACACTGGCTTGTTGGACATCAGGTGTTGGTCGAACTTAACTTCCATCGATTATTACTTTTTGTATTCAATCGGATCGGAGGTCGCATTCCCAGTTATCTATCTTTTCATTAATTCCACATGATAAAATGTTTAAATATGAGTTTTTTTGTAAAAGCTTTGTGAAAAGCCTTTTAAGAATCCAAGAATACCTCGTCTACTTTTCGTTTCATTTCGCCTGACTTTGGGATATCCTGCCCATATGCACACATGTATTTTGCTTCATCTACTTTTACGGAAGCCGTTTTGATTTTTACTGAAAGCGTTTTCACTATCTACGTAATGCAGTAGGTGTATTGCTAACAACTATACGCTCAATGATATTGAAAGAAAGAGAGGTTAGCGATACATGTTTTTAATTTCCTGGGTCCTGTTTATTGTCGATTTTGAAAATTGGAGTGAAGAGGGCAATTTTCAAATGTTATCGTAGTTTTCCTTCTGATAGCGAGTTGCTGGTGATTGTTTCTAAGAACGGTGAAATGATTGGAGCAAGTTCCTTAATAACTCTCGCTGGCACCCCTTCTGTGGACTTGTCTCTCACGATTGACTCTATTTGTTTAATCAACCCTCTGCAATTTGTATTCATATCGTCCATTGAATTAATTATAATTACGTGAGGATTCGCCGTGGGCGTAGGATGGTCATTAGTGGACTCATATTCGAAGTGAAAGTTTAAAATATTGTCCTTCTCTATACTACTCGTAGCTACTTCACCATTATTATTTTTTAACTGTCCGACCGTTTTATGTTTTCCACGCGATTCCCATACGTTAATCCAGATGACTTCGGGTTTTCTTCTACATCTACACCTACATAATACCCTGCAAGCCACCACGAGGGTGTGTGGCAGGGGGTGATTTCTCACCATACATGCACTACATATCATGCATTAAAAAGGAATAGTATTAATATAGTAGTCAGAACAACACTATTAAAAAAAGATACAAATTGCTAAACAAACATGCAAAAACATTCTGTTAGTAGGGTTAGCTTTAAGTACTCATACCAACATGCAGCTACCAATGCTATTATCATTATCAGAGCGTAGATTAAAGTTCAGATTAAATCTATTGCAGAAATTTCAATCGGATAGCTTGACTGAAGATGTTAGGCACATATTAAAAACACCAGCGTATTATGCTAGATTCGACCAGATAAATAAGATTAGAGAGATAGATTGTCGTAGAGATAGATTCAAAATGGCATTTTTCCCCCGTACTATAAGAGAACAGAATAGGCAGCATAGGAAAGGGATAGGTAGGGGAAATATTTTAGAGTATTCTGTAATGCATGATGCATGTTTTAACCCCTCAAATACTATAGATACTAACAATCTAGTTGCATGAGACCCTTTAGTTGCTTGCTTGCATGCTAGTAGTGCATGCTTGGTGACCTTCACCCCCTGCCAAACACCCTCGCGGTGGCTTGCAGGGTATCGTGTAGATGTAGATGTAGATACTATTCATTGCTACTCTCTGATAGGACATATTTACCGTTATTCATATCTCTAATTGTTCGAGGGAAAAAGGACATTTTGAATCTATCAGTTCGGCAATCAATTTCTCTAATTTTATGAATATTGTCCAGTCTGCCATAGTAAGTTGGGGTTCGTAAAATATTTTTAACATCATCACTGAATATTGCCTTGGAATTTGTTTAAGAGATTAAGTCTAAATTTCAACCTGCGATCTGACAATGATTCCCATTTCAATTCATTTAATAGACTGGTTACGCTAACATAATTATCGTATCGTCCCTTTACAAATCTTGCCGATCTTCGCTGCACACGTTCAAGTTCATTACTTAGACCGATTTCGTAGGGATCCCATACACTGGCAGCATATTCCAAATGAGGTCTAACATGGGAAAAGTAGCTGATTTCTCGTACATGATCGTCACATTTACCCAATACTCTTTTGATGAAACCCAGTTTACGATTAGCTTGACCCATTATTTCACGTATATGTTTACCCCAGGAAAGATCATGTGTCAGTCTTATTCCAAGATATTTATGGATTCCACGTTTGTTAATTCATTATAACTTATTTTGTGCGTGCTAGGAGGAGAATTATTCTTTTTCCAAAAATTCATTACTACACATTTTTTAAAATTTAATTCTAACTGCCATGTATCACACCATTTTTCGATTGCTTGTAGGTCATCATTTAAATATTGCTTATCGTTTGGGCCTAGAATTTCCCTGTACACAACTGCGTCATCGGCAAATAGACGAAGCTTACTTTTTATCACCGTACTGATATCATTAATGTACAGAAGGAACAGGAGTGGACCTATCACACTACCTTGTGGGACACCCGAAGTGACTT
The DNA here is from genome assembly GCA_933228895.1 of Platycnemis pennipes. Lineage (NCBI taxonomy): Eukaryota > Metazoa > Arthropoda > Insecta > Odonata > Platycnemididae > Platycnemis > Platycnemis pennipes. The sequence continues at coordinate 150,902,568 of OW121849.1, forward strand.
CAATTTCCGGTGAGGTAACACCGTCCAAAACAACCCTTTGCACCCGATCATGTAGAAAATCACTAATCCATGATATAATGTTACTGTCTAGCCCATAAGATTTTAATTTCAGAATTAGTTTGCTATGAGACACCTTGTCAAAAGCTTTCTTGAAATCGAGAAATATTATATCCATTGGAATATTATTTTCGCCGGAAACTAAAATATCGTGGGAAAAGAGAGCAAGTTGAGTTTCACATGATCTGCTCTTCCGGAAGCCATGCTGAAAGTTGGACAACAAATTCCGGCTATCTAGGTGCCCCATGACTGAACTGACATTTATATGTTCTAGGACCTTGCATGAAATGGATGTGAGAGATATTGATCTGTAGTTAGATGGCTGCTCCCTATCACCACTTTTAAAAATGGGTGTTACATCGGCTACTTTCCAGTCCATTGGTACGACGTGTTCACTGAGGGATTTTTTAAATACTATTTGAAGGTAGGGAGAAATTTCGGAAGCTAACTCTCTATACACGCGGGAGGGAATTTGATCAGGGCCAGGAGATTTGTTGGGGCTTATATCTTTGAGTAACTTTTCAATACCATTACAGGATATTTCTATTGGTGGCATCAGCCTCTGAAAAAGGTCAGGTAGCACGACAGTTGGATCGCCTGAAGGTGGGTTAAAAACGCTTTGGAAGAAGGAATTAAGCAAGTTAACTTTGTCAAGAGTGTTTGTGGCCATTTCCCCCTTATCATTTTTTAGTGAATGGACGGTAGACTTATGGCCTTGCACCTCCCTGACGTAGGACCAGAAGATTTTTGGATTTTCCTTCAGTTGTTCCTCAAGTGTTTTTCTTTTGAATTCTGCGAATGCATTACTAAGGGCTGTCTTTGTAGTGGATTTTGAAATTTTATAATTTTCAATTATTACATTACGCTCATCAGTGGGCATATATTTACTATTTCTTTTCATTTTAGCATGACATATTCGCTGCCGTCTCAGGGATTTTCTCACTTCGGCATTGTACCACCGAGGTTCAGTGCTTTCCTTTTTAAATTTACATGGGATATATCTATTGATCCCAGAGCTCATGATATTAATGAACGACTTCCAGGATCCCTCCGTACATAAGTTGATGGAAGACTTTTTAAATTCCGATAAGGAATCTCTTAAATAAATTTTAAAGCTAGGAAAGTCAGCTCTTTTAAAAATATAAATCTTTCTCTTTTGTTTATAATTTTTGTCTAAAGTTAGTGAGAATTTTGCTGTTATAACTCTGTGGTCACTGATTCCATCAACCGTGTCAATCTTAGTAACTTGTTGTGGGATGTTTGTTGCCAGTAAATCAAGAAGGTTATCCCCTCTATTAGGTGCTGTAGCTAATTGTTGTAGGGAATTGTTGGAGAACACGTCTAATAGAGTCTCACAGATGTCCTTGTCCCTTCCTCCGGCTATGAAGCAGTGAGTTCTTCAGTCTATTGATGGTGCATTGAAATCGCCACCTATTATTATATTACGCTCACTGTTACGGAACGTTATAGAATTTATCTGCTTTCCCAGTTCTAATATTGACTCAATATCAGTGTTCGGGGGCCTATAGAATGCGCAGACAGATATTGATTTGGATTTAGGGCATGTTAATGAACACCAAACACATTCTAAGGGGTTGTCGGGAAATATTACTGCTTTGCTAATTATTGAGTTCTTGACTGCAATGAAAACACCACCACCTGCTCTGTTATGTCTATCTTTTCTATAAATTTTAAAAGATTTGGGGAATATTTCTGAATCAGAAATGTCATCCGTCAGCCAACTTTCAGTTCCTATAATTACATCTGCATCAGTAGTGTGTACAAGGTGATGGAACTCAGGTATCTTGTTTTTAAGACTTTGGCAATTAACTACTGTTACTGAAATATTTTCATCTCGAATATTATTACCGTTACTTGGGAGAGCTGTGGTCATGTCTGAAGTTTTTTGAGGCTCAATACTGTTTTCATGAAAGTTAGCCGATAAAGTGACTGGCAACGAGAAGTTATTTACCCCACTACATGACCTACTCTCTATCCTACCATCCACCCTAAAAAAGGCCTGCAATGATCTAATATCCTATCCGCCACGCGTTTGGCGGCGTCCGGAGTGTAATGAACTCCAGAGCGGTTTAAAGGGTGTCTTCCAGTAATTCACCGAGTATTTTTTTCTCAAATTTCCGGAGACCCGATTTAACACCCTTATTCGTGCTTGCCCGTTGAGTTTTATAATTTTCCCTTTCCTCTAGTTAAATAAATGTACTATTAAATATTTTTTCTTCTTATGTATGTAATGTAATTTCCCTTAGTTTCTCAGTGATTGTCGTATTTCACTTATGTAACAGCTCGGCTCGTAGTTTTCCCGTTTGAATTTGCATGGGATGTACTTCGTGATGTATTCTTTTGCTATCTTTAAAAATTATCTTCCAGTCTCTTCGGTATATTTACTATGTGCATTATCTACAAATATGCTATATGAGTTTTTGAGGTCTTCTACTAACTTTTTATAATCAGATTTATGAAATAAACATAGCTCACGCAACGGTCTTATTGATGTATCTATTGCTGTTTTGTAGAGAGGCGAATATTCCCCTATGGCAGCTTATCACGTCTAGAACATCAACACTTGTAATAAATTCTGGGTGATTAGTTGCTGTAGTATTCTTTCCCCTTGTCGGTTCCTTAGCTAATAGAGAAAAGTGTTTTTAGAAAACGCGCTCAGTAGTTTCTCGTTTGAATCTCGATTTCTTGCTCCTATTTCTACAGTAGTCTTCTACCAATCTTACTCTATTTTGTCTATGGGCCATTCCACCTCAATTCAACAAACTTTTGTCCCTTAGGGTCTCAGATTTTGATAAAAATTAGCGTATGGGAACCAATTCAGCTCAAACTAAATACCCTCAAACTGTTTTGCAAAAAAAATGTTTTGAGCGAATTATGTATATTTTAATTTTTTCGCATTTTTAGGAAAAATCCGAGCTTTAAATCATATTATCACTTATATATCCGCTTGTAATTGTCATACAGCGATGATTCATTGCAATTTAAAGCTAAATCTTTATTGAATGCAAATATATGAATAAAAATGCATTTTCTTCTATACCGTATTGTTGTTAATTACTAATGTTTAAAAATTTGTTGATAAACTTTTCTCAAATACTCCATCTCAGAATTGGCGGAAACTTATTTTCCGTAATCTAAACATACCCAGCTAACTATTCCAAAAATAAAATTTAGTGGCCATTCATAAATGCGTTTTTTATAAATCTTTAAACATTTACAAATTTCTCTCGCGCGGCCCGTCGGCTGCCCCATTTGGAATACAAGTAGCAGACACGCGATGCAAGCCTAAAAATTTCCGAATTACTCAAGGATTGCTTGCTGGGACAACAGTTTCCCAGCAACTGCAACGCCGGCGAAACTGTTGCCCCAGCAATCATGGACGAACGCGGAGGCAAACCCTGAAGACATCTACATCTACACGATACCCTGCAAGCCACCGTGAGGGTGTGTGGCAGGGGGTGAAGATCACCAAGCATGCACTACTAACATTCAAACAAGCAACTATAGGGTCTCATGCAACTAGACCACACACCCTTGTGGTGGCTTGCAGGGTATTATGTAGATGTAGATGTAGATTGTTAGTATCTATAGTATTTAAGGGGTTAATACATGCATCATGCACTACAGAATACTCTGAAATATTTCCCCTGCCTATTCCTTTGCTATGCTGCCTATTCTGTTCTCTTATAGTGCGGTGGAAAAATGCCAAAATGAAGGTCTCTTTGAATCTCTATACCGATGAATCATCATAGTTTTGTGTTGGAAGGGGTGTCGAATGTCATGAAGTGAAAATGCCTATTTTTTTTGGAATACAGTAGATTAATTTTGATGTCTTGACCTAAAATAGACGTAGAGGGCTCCTTCCAGATACCTACTTGCTTTCACCGTGGGAAGCGCAATGGTCTTCGGCCTGGGAAGAAAACCTATTGTTTCGCCCGGCTGCCAATGGGCCACTGCCCTCCTCCCGCTTTCAGACAGCGCTGGGCAGCAGACCATGAAATATATTCTAGATGTTGAGCCTCAAGAAATCCTTATTTAGACGATTGACTTCTTGTTCTTCACAAAGATTAACACCACGGTGTACCGTAAAACTTATAGTGCCGTTTTTAGAGAACACCCAGGGTATCACCTTTAACAGGCCCAAAAGCTTGTTTCGGCCCAAAGTATCTGTGACCTATCATCTACATCTACATCAATACGATACCCTGCAAGCCACCGCGAGGGTGTGTGGCAGGGGGTGAAGATCACCAGGCATGCACTACTAACATGCAAGCAAGCAACTATATTGTCTCATGCAACTTGATTGTTAGTGTCTACAGTATTTAAGGGGTAAGACATGCATCATGCACTACATAATACTCTAGAATATATCCCCTACCTATCCCTTTCCTATGCTGCCTATTCTGTTCTCTTATAGTACGGGGGAAAAATGCCATTTTGAATCTATCTGTACGACAACCTATCTCTCTAATCTTATTTATCTGGTCGAATCTAGCATAATACGCTGGGGTTTTTAATATGTGCCTAACATCTAGACCTAGAATGAACATATCATAACATAGAATATCATAACCCTCGCACAATTAGAGATACGAATAACGGTCAATATGTCCTATCGGAGAGTAGCAATGAATAGTATTGGTTGGTATGAGTACTTAAAGCTAACCCTACTAACAGAATGTTTTTGCAGGTTTGCTTTGCAATTTCTATCTTTTTTTAAATATTTCTATTTTTATATTTCTATATTTCTATTTTTTTTAAATGTCATTTTTTCCGCGTACGATTCGAGATCAGAACATTAAACATCGCGTAAATCGGTAATAATTATAGAGGTAATATTCAGAGTAGGTGGATAGTATATATTTTTTTATTACCTGCATGTTCAAATCAACGTGTGACTTGCATGCAATGCTTTTTTTTTTTGCATGCATGAGTATAAGGAGTTTTGCATGCATGAGTCCCCCTGCCACACACCCTCGCGGTGGCTTGCAGGGTATCGTGTAGATGTAGATGTATATATGAAATTAGTGTCGGGTTTCAAGGCATGCATGGTATTCATGGGTGTATCCTGCATGATCGGGATTTGGTAGTTTTTATTCTTTTTTTTTCCCCCAATTACTTTTAAAGGTGTAGTGTTTGTTTGGTAGTGTTCATTTTTGTTTGTTTTGTCATTGTTCCTGGTGTGGATGCACCCCCTGCCACACACCCTCGAGGTGGCTTGCAGGGTATGTCGTAGATAGATAGATAGATAGAATCAACACCTAGAATGCGAGGGGTGACAACCATCTTGAAGGTAACTTTGATCGTGCTTAAGAATGTATCTGAATTTTATTCCATGTGATTGCACTCCTTGAAAATCAAGCCGTAATCCACGCCTTAAGAACATACGTCATATTTGCTTATGACAACTATTGCACTGTAATCCTAAGAATAATAAAATATTTGGCGTGTTATAGATCCTGGGTGGTTGTGTTTGAAACCGTCGGGATTATCTCGAACAGGTAATCATGGAGTCACGTGGTATAACACGAACGTTTCGCAAATTCGGTGTGTCAAAACCACTGATTCATTGTTTACTCTTGTATTTTATCTCGTCTGGGGGCTCTGTAGTCGAGAAAGGTGACAGAAAAACTCAGGTGGAGACAGTTCAATGATATTGCGACGAGCAATGTCAGAAACACTAAATTTGCAAACCAGTCGTCTATGTGTGTACCTTGTTGGCTCCTTGGTGCTTGGTTTGGTCTTACAACTTGATTGTTAGTATCTATAGAATTTAAGGGGTTAATACATGCATCATGCACTACAGAATACTCTAAAATATTTCCCCTACCTATCCCTTTGCTATGCTGCCTATTCTGTTCTCTTATAGTAGGTACGTGGGAATAATGCCATTTTGAATCTATCGGTACGGCAATCTATCTCTCTTATCTTATTTATCTGGTCTAATCTAGCATAATACGCTGGTGTTATTATGTGCCTAACATCTTCAGAACGCTATCTACGCTAATGTGCCTTAACCTACGCTCTGGTAATGATTCCCACCCTAATTCTTGTATTAATTCTGAAACGCTACTCAACCTATCGTCACACCTTTTAACGAACCTAGCTGCTCTACGCTGCACACTGTCTAGTTCTCTGATCAAACATAGTTCATTAGGATCCCATACACTGGCTACATACTCAAGGTGGGGCCTAACTAGTGAAAAATAGCATCGCTGTTTTGTCTTCTCATCACATTTCCCAAGTACTCATTTTATTAATCCTAGCATTCTCTTCGCTCGGCCGCATATATCCCGGGTGTGTCTTCCCCACGATAAATCCTTAGTGATTGTTACACCTAAATTTCTTATGGTTTCAGCGTTTTCGATCTTCGTGTTACTAATTTTAGGATCGATCTATCGAATTATTCCTCCTCCAAAAAGTGATAGCTACACACTTTGTAAGGTTAAGTTCTAACTGCCATTTGTCGCACCACTCTTGAATTGTATCTAAATCCTTTCTAAGCTAAATCCTTGCATCTAACCTTGCCGTCCGTCCTCCCAGGACCTTGCCCCCATAACTATACTATGCCTAGCTCGGCGACAATGGCCGGCTAGGGGTATACGTCAGGCTTCACCGCACGAGTCGATTCGAAGGAGGGCCAAAGCAGGTACGAGACCCAGTCTCTCCGATTCAGTGCTCGGTGAAAATGCAAATTGGAGATCGGTTTCACGCATTTCACATTACTGGGTCAAAGATACCGACATCGATTGGGAACGGACCACCTAGTTTTCGCTTTCGAGATTTCCTTTGTTCTTATTCTATTGACTATCATGAGATTACGAACAAGGTGAAATATACTAACTATGGGGTTTCGCCAAATGATGGACGTGCACAAATAAGTATATTTTTGAGATGATAAGATTCGGTAAAAAGCTAGCTTATTCCTCTCAAAGTTTATTTTTCTCAAAAAAATTCGCTAACGTTGTGGGCTATGTCGTTATATATCTTTCAAGTGGATACATGAAAGGCATCATAGCAAGGCAAGGCAAGAAGACAAAAGAGCGATGCTACTTTTCACTAGTTAGGCCCCACCTTGAGTATGCAGCCAGTGTATGGGATCCTAATGAATTAGGTTTGATGAGAGAACTAGACAGTGTGCAGCGTAGAGCAGCTAGGTTCGTCAAAAGGTGTTACGATAGGTTGAGTAGTGTATCAGAATTAATACAAGAATTAGGGTGGGAATTATTATCAGAGCGTAGATTAAAGTTCAGATTAAATCTATTGCAGAAATTTCAATCGGATAGCTTTACTGAAGATGTTAAAAATATTTTACGAACCCCAACTTACTATGGCAGACTGGACCATAATCATAAAGTTAGAGAAATTGATTGCCAAACTGACAGATCCAAAATGTCCTTTTTCCCTCGCACAATTAGAGATACGAATGACGGTAAATATGTCCTATAGGAGAGTAGCAATGAATAGCATTGGTAGCTGCATGTTGGTATGAGTACTTAAAGCTAACCCTACTAACAGAATGTTTTTGCATGTTTGCTTTGCAATTTCTATCCTTTTTAAATAGTGTAGTTCTGACTATTATATTAATACTATTCCTTTTTTATGCATGATATGTAGTGCATGTTTGGTGTGCAGTCACCCCCTGCCACACACCCTTGTGGTGGCTAGCAGGGTATTATGTAGATGTAGATGTAGATATCACCGCCATTTTTATTCCATCAACATCCGAGCATGTTGACCGAACACAATGAATTCATATGATGACGGTCAGAAAAAATCTAAGGTCACCGTTGCTCAAATTTGTGAAATTTGTGACGGTGACGTGAAATGGTGACAGAGAAATGGTGAAGAGATAAGATACGAAGATATAATGAATGCAGGGGCGAAAAATCCTCCCAAGTTCTCAAGCAAAATGTTGATGCGAAAAGTAGGCGTTTGGTGAAGAGGGAGGTTGGGTGGTGCGAATGAGGTCATGGGGTCGCCAACGGACACGCTGCTCGGCCCCAGCACCGAAGAAAGGAAAAGTGGAGGGGGCGAGGGTGGGTTCTTAGGCATGTCGGATCCCCCGGCGTGACTGGAAGGGGTGGGAAAGGTCGCTTCTCGTCCAATGAAAAGCCTCCCTCCGACGGCATTCTGGGAGCGAGTCACTGCCTCGGACTCGAGGGTTGAAGGGGTGGAGATCAAGTAGCACGGGGAGAAGGGAGCGACAGAATGGAGGAAGAGGGTCAAAGCAGAAGGTCAAGGTGGAAAGCAGTAAAGAACGCAGCGCCGCTGAATCCTCTCCATTAGTTCCACATGCAATCACAAACTGCTCAAAAGAATCTGGTGGTCTGGAAAAAACACCCAACTTATTAATCGCTATAATCACCGTGATCGCAATTCTCTAATCAATGTTGATCGAAAAATCACTTCATCTAACCCCAGTTCCCGCTCTTCTTCATGCATCAGAATACAATCATCCACTTTGGCCCAAAGTCAAAACTTTCCGATAACATAATCTAAAGTAAAGTAGGATACTGGAGCATACACGTAGGGTTTAGCTCAGGTGGTAGCCCAGAGTGCAGGTCAATCCGCGGGGGAAAAATCGTGCAAGAATTTGACAGAACATGCAGAGTAGTTTTAGAAGGTCAGAGAAAAACACATGGAGAGAACGAACATGATAATTCATCAAAGGTAAGAGGTAGACCAAATAGTTTGTCCGTCAAAAAATTATCGAGGAAAATTTTAGTTCGAAAGGAGCACCAAGAGAGAAACAGATTGGAAGAAAAAATTTCAGTGATAGTAGTGAATTGTCGTAGTATAAGAAATAAAGTAGCAGAATTTCACCACCTCATTAAGAGTACTAATGCAGATATAATCGTAGGTACAGAAAGCTGGCTTTCGAAGGACATATCAGATCATGAAGTATTTCCGAAGTGTTTTACAGTATACAGAAAGGATAGAGTAAGCAGAAACGGAGGAGGAGTTTTCATAGCTGTGAAGGACCCGTATGTCAGTAGAAGAGAACTTATTTCAGAGCGAAATGTAGAAAGTATTTGGTGTTCCGTTAAAAGTAAAAGTAGTAACGCAAAAAAGATATATGTAGGTGCATATTACAGGCCACCGGACGCAGACGTCAATTCTATAATAGAGCTAGAGTCAGAGATACGCACATTACTTTCTGGGAAGAATGATAGAGGAATAATAGTAGGCGGAGATTTCAATCTCCCCTCGATAGACTGGAATACGTGTAGTTTCATTGCAGGAGGTAAGGATAAGGAACATTGCGAATCACTGTTGAACACCTTTACGACACATTCTTTACAACAGCTAGTAACAGAGCCGACCAGGGGAAACAACATTCTAGACTTATTAGCAACAAATATACCCGAGAGAGTTCTAAATACAGTTACAGACACAGGAATTAGTGACCATAAAATAGTGCATGCGAAATTTATTGTAGGCGTTGAAAGACATTATAAACCAAGGAGGAGGGTGTACTTATTTGGCAAGGCAAATTACGACGGTATGAAAGAGGAATTAAGGGAAGCGTTTAATGTATTCAGCGAACAAAGCAAAGGATTAAATACAGAGGATTCGTGGAGAGAATTTCTTGAGGTCACCCGTAACGCAGTTCATAAATACATACCAAGTAAATATATTAGTGATAATACAGAGCCAAGGTGGTATAACGCGGAGGTTAGGAAATCACTAAAGCGACAAAGGGTATGCCACGCTAAGATGAAAAATGCCAGACGGGGTCTATCGGTAGAGGAAAAAAATGAGCTAGTTCAAAACTATAAAAAATCGAGAGCATTAGCAAGGAAATCATGTCGGCAAGCGTTATCACATTTCAAGAGCAAGATGTTAGGAGAATATTTAGATAGCAATCCTAAAGCGTTTTGGTCATATGTGAGAGAGCTTCAGGGAAATAAGTCCACAGTGCACACACTTAAAAATGATAAAGGAATCAGAGTCACCAGCAGTGTAGAAAAAGCCAACACTTTAAACACCTTCTTCCAAAGTGTATTCAACTCATCGTCACAAAACGCAGTGGAACCACCGCCGAACACTTTCAGTGAGCAAATGCCCGAAATAAGCATTTCATGTCGCGGAATAGAGCAGCAGTTAAAAAGCATAAGTAAAAACAAAGCACCAGGTCCCGATCAAATTCCTTCCAGAGTTTATAAAACATTAGCTTCTGAAATAGCCCCCTATCTAGAAATAATATTCAATAAAACACTAAAGAACCACACAGTACCCAAGGATTGGAAAGTAGCTAACATTACACCTATATTTAAAAGCGGTGATAGGGAAGAACCTAGTAACTACAGACCCATTTCACTCACGTCAATCTCTTGTAAGATATTTGAGCACATAGTAGTCAGTTCGATCATGGGGCATTTGGATAGTCAGGGATTACTCATAAACAGCCAGCATGGGTTCCGGAAAGGTAGATCCTGCGAGACACAATTAGCTTTATTCGTACACGATATTTTAGTCCACGGCGAAAGCAGTACTGAAGTTGATGCGATATTTTTAGATTTTAAAAAGGCTTTCGATAAAGTTCCTCATGACAAATTAATCTTGAAGTTAGAGAGTTTTGGTATAAATAAAGACGTTGTATGTTGGGTAAAAGAATTCTTAAGTGGGCGAGAGCAGAGGGTTGTCATAGATGGTATCATGTCGGACACAATCGAAGTCACATCGGGAGTTCCCCAGGGTAGCGTAGTAGGTCCGCTTCTATTTCTTTTATACATAAACGATTTGGGTACCGTAGTAAGTAGTAACCTTAGACTTTTTGCAGACGATGCGGTGGTGTACAGGGGTATATCAAACGAAGAGGACATGAAATCACTTAGCAAGGATTTAGATGCAATTCAAGAGTGGTGCGACAAATGGCAGTTAGAACTCAACCTTAAAAAGTGTGTAGCTATCAATTTTTGGAGGAGGAATAATTCGATTGAGCGATCCTATAGAATTAATAACACGAAGATCGAAAACGTTGAAACCGTAAGATATTTAGGTGTAACAATCACTAAAGATTTATCGTGGGGAAGACAAATAAGGGAAATATGCGGCCGAGCGAAGAGAAAGCTAGGATTTATAAAAAGAGTACTTGGGAAATGTGATGAGAAGACAAAAGAGCGATGCTACTTTTCACTAGTTAGGCCCCACCTTGAGTATGCAGCCAGTGTATGGGATCCTAATGAATTAGGTTTGATGAGAGAACTAGACAGTGTGCAGCGTAGAGCAGCTAGGTTCGTCAAAAGGTGTTACGATAGGTTGAGTAGTGTATCAGAATTAATACAAGAATTAGGGTGGGAATCATTATCAGAGCGTAGATTAAAGTTCAGATTTAATCTATTGCAGAAATTTCAATCGGATAGCTTTACTGAAGATGTTAGGCACATATTAAAAACACCAGCGTATTATGCTAGATTCGACCAGATAAATAAGATTAGAGAGATAGATTGTCGTACAGATAGATTCAAAATGGCATTTTTCCCCCGTACTATAAGAGAACAGAATAGGCAGCATAGGAAAGGGATAGGTAGGGGAAATATTTTAGAGTATTCTGTAGTGCATGATGTCAGATCGCAGGTTGAAATTTAGACTTAATCTCTTCCACAAATTCCAAGGCAATATTTTCAGTGATGATGTTAAAAATATTTTACGAACCCCAACTTACTATGGCAGACTGGACCATAATCATAAAGTTAGAGAAATTGATTGCCGAACTGACCGATTCAAAATGTCCTTTTTCCCTCGCACAATAAGAGATACGAATAACGGTAAATATGTCCTATCGGAGAGTAGCAATGAATAGCATTGGTAGCTGCATGTTGGTATGAGTACTTAAAGCTGACCCTACTAACAGAATGTTTTTGCATGTTTGCTTTGCAATTTCTATCATTTTTAAATAGTGTAGTTCTGACTACTATATTAATACTATTCCTTTTTTATGCATGATATGTAGTGCATGTTTGGTGAGAAATCACCCCCTGCCACACACCCTTGTGGTGGCTTGCAGGGTATTATGTAGATGTAGATGCATGTATTAACCCCTCAAATACTATAGATACTAACAATCTAGTTGCATGAGACCCTTTAGTTGCTTGCTTGCATGCTAGTAGTGAATGCTTGGTGACCTTCACCCCCTGCCACACACCCTCGCGGTGGCTTGCAGGGTATCGTGTAGATGTAGATGTAGATGTAAACAACCGCATTCACGCCTCTCCTGCCTTCGATTGCAGCCTTGAAGTAACACTGTGGTTAATATAGTGTCACGTTGTAGATAAAAAAATTTCTTTGGCATTAATAAGCACGTGGGGCCTCCTACCTAACCCAGGAAAGGAACGCCAATTAACGTTTGACTTCCTACGGAAAACCCAAGGCCATGGACAGAATTATAGTATAGTCTATCGTGGCCTGGCTCAACCCTCAGTACCATTTGGCAGTTCATGCATCATTTGAAGTGTTTTCTACACAATAATTATATCACATATTTAGATTTAAAAACATTTCCGCTGGACCTACTAGTGTTAGGTTATACATTGTTCACCTTTTCGTCATCCTTCTCTAATAAAGGAGTTAAAACTTTATTTTAAACCATGATCTACATCTACACGATAGCCTGCAAGCCACCGCGAGGGTGTGTGGCAGGGGGTGAAGATCACCAAGCATGCACTACTAACATGCAAACAAGCAACTAAAGGGTCTCATGCAACTAGATTGTTAGTATCTATAGTATTTCAGGGGTTAATACATGCATCATGCACTACAGAATACTCTATAATATTTTCCCCTACCTATCCCTTTCCTATGCTGCCTATTCTGTTCTCTTATAGTACGGGGGAAAATGCCATTTTGAATCTATCTGTACGACAATCTATCTCTCTAATCTTATTTATCTGCTCGAATGTAGCATAATACGCTGGTGTTTTTAATATGTGCTTAACATCTTCAGTAAAGCTATCCGATTGAAATTTCTTCAATAGATTTAATCTGAACGTTAACCTACGCTCTGATAATGATTCCCACCCTAATTCTTGTATTAATTCGGATACACTACCCAACCTATCGTAACACCTTTTGACGAACCTAGCTGCTTTACGCTGCACACTGTCTAGTTCTCTCATCAAACCTAATTCATTAGGAGCCCATACACTGGCTGCATACTCAAGGTGGGGCCTAACTAGTGAAAAGTAGCATCGCTCTTTTGTCTTCTCATCACATTTCCCAAGTACTCTTTTTATAAATCCTAGCTTTCTCTTCGCTCGGCCGCATATTTCCCTTATGTCTCTTCCTCACGATAAATCTTTAGTGATTGTTACACCTAAATATCTTACGCTTTCAACGTTTTCGATCTTCGTGTTATTAATTCTATAGGATCTCTCTATCGAATTGTTCCTCCTCCAAATTAGAAATATAGCATCCACAGGAATATTATTTTCACCAGAAACTAAAATATCGTGGGAAAAGAGAGCAAGTTGAGTTACACACGATCTGCTCTTTCGGAAGCCATGCTGGACATTTGGACAGTAAATTCTGGCTATCTAGGTGTCCCATGACTGAACTGACAATTATATGTTCTAGGACCTAGCATGAAATGGATGTGAGGGATATAGGTCTGTAGTTAGATGGCTGCTCCCTATCACCACTTTTAAAAATGGGTGTTACATCGGCTGTTTTCCAGTCCATCGGTACGACGTGTTCGGTCAGGGATTTATTAAAAACTATTTCAAGGTAGGGGGAAATTTCGGATGCTAACTCTCTATATACGCGGGAAAAAATTGAATATGAAGAGTATCGAAGTTGGGACGTCGACATTGTGAAGCGAGTACTTTACCCCTAACCCAAACTGCACTAAAGGATATCGTTAGGAACAGTCGTATTTTGAGTCTCAAACATTTGGAATTTGACATTTGGACCTTTCACTCAGATAATAACACATGGGTTGTAAAAGTAGTACGAAGGGACTCCGTGAATTGAAAGTGTCCATCGCTGATACGTCGTTCGTATAATTCATAAGATTAGTCTTATTGTGCATTAAAAATTGTCACACAAACACACTTTTTCTCCGAATTTTGTGTGGGGATTTGTTGCATCATTTTGAAATTTTAGCTGTGGAGTAATGGAAACTGAATAAAAGGTTGTTTAGCTGCATTTTGAAATTAAACCCTATGAATCCGACGAAATGTTGCAATTTTGCTTATTTAATTTAAGTCAGAACATAGGCTTTCTGGAGAGGTGACTTTTGGCCGCGAGGATTTAATAACAAATAAAATATAATTTATTGATTCAGTATTAAACAATCCAAAAAAGTTTATCATTTGTAAAAATGAAGCACTTTGATGGCCCCAAAGGTACACATGCTGTGAGGCTACCATCTGTTAGACCACGTGACATCAGTAATCATGAACGATACAAATAAATATTCATAGAAATTGAAAATAAGAATCAACTTTGTAATTTTCCACACGTTTTTAACAACCAACCGGTTTCAACACTCAAAGTCATCATCAAGGCCTAACATTTTTGAGCATTGGGAAGGCCTTAAATAGTGCACTGGTGGAGGGGGGTATGTCTCTTTAGGAAGGGGAAGGAATTTGAGGGAACGCTTAGATATAAACTGGTTTGAGGCTAAGATGGAAGGGAAGTGAGGCATGGGGCTACATCACAGGGGTAAGAGAAATATATATTGGAGGTTAGGTCAAATGTTCACATTGTGGCGAATAATGGGGTATACCAGAGCAAGTGGTCAATGTCCACCATGTGACGGCCGAAGTTGTTTCATTGATTCACAGGGAAATATTCATGTAATACGTGTGATGGTTGATTTATGAGAAATACACTGAAATCCGGTGCAAATTTTGAAAAAGAAGAAATTTTATTGTAAATGTTTGCGTGCGAAATAATTAAATTTTAAATTATATAAGGGTTGATACATAATCTCCTCTTTCATGCGTCTTAAGCCCGACAGTTGGGAAGAGTGTCAGTCCTTCCTCGCCTCTGAAGACCCCTGCGATTCGTGCATTTCCTCCATTTCGTCGCTCTCGCTGGCGGGCCGCTCGGGAGTGCATCGTAGTTACGTCCCCCGCCGAGAGCGTCGCTCTCCCGGTGGGCCTTGCAATGGCGGATGCGTTGTTGCATTTCACGGTCACGTGGGCCCCAGGGGCCCCACGGTGGCGGTAAGTGTGTCAAGAGCCGTGATTTACTCGCTTATCCTCATTCGATCGTCCGAGGACTTTTTCCACTCCATGCGACGAGATTAGACGACTAATGGACGGACTCCTTCGAGCTGTCTTTTTGCGCCGGCGTTGTTACCCCGAAGGGCCTTGCGCAGTGTGCTCCGCCTCTAGCGGCGTGGAACGCGATTTGTGCCGTGGCGTATTCCCTGCAATTTGCCGGAACGCTGCGAATTGGACCGGATTTCTAATATTCGCTACAAAAACGCCGGATACGGGCAAGTGATCGCTGGGAAAAACGTCAGTAGAGCAGTAATATCATGTTTGAACATTATCCAGCTGTGCTACATGCATCACTTGTAAAGAGGGACAAATAACCGATCACGAATTACAACTATTTGGAATTTAAGCCAAGTATTTAGTGCACGTGCCTCAATCGCCCGTGTTTCCTTCTGGGTGAAATCATTTCCATTCCGGTTGAGGCGAAATTCATTGCCATCAAAATACACGCTTGCGAAGAAGAAATTCTTACTTGGGAATTTGAAAAAATGTGTATTGAAGATTTTACTTATAGTGCTATTTTTCGGCCTAGGGTCTGAATTTTACATATTTTTTTTGTGACCGTGGTAAACTATCTAATTTTATGCCCTCTAATTTTAGCATGTTACATTTCCATGATACCATACAATCGACCCTGAGGATGTGTGGCAGGGAGTGAATCCTCACCACACATGCACCATCTATCATGCATAATCAGAATTTGTTTCTCTATTTTATTTGAAATAAAACCAGTAAAAAAGATTTGAAATGAAGCAAGCATGCGTAAACAGGCTGTTATTTGGGTTAGCTAAACACCAACATGGACCTACCTAGACAACCTATTAACAAACTATATACACTGAAAAAAGAAATTTTGATTTAATTTACCATTTTTTGAGAAATTTTATCAAAAAATTCAGTTCATATGGAATATTGAATTACACAGTTATTTCTATCAAGACTGTTCGGTAAAAAAATTTGGGGAAAATTATCAAAAGTACGATAAAATTTATCAAGAAAAACTATCCTTCTCCAGATAATTTTACCAAATTTGTTCGATATTCTGGATGGTACGATTAAATTTATAGAGCAAAATTTGTCATTTTTCCTTTATTTTACCAAAGTATTTGAAAGTCATGAAAGGTGATGGGGTTAAATTTATCGAACAGAATAGTCATCGTGATTTATCACACCTGATTAATGTGTAAACTAATCAAACATATTTAATGTTAACACATTATCAAATTTGAAGCAGTGAATGGCAATTAAATTTTATGACATTATTATGATATGTGATACCGAACATTAATAGCCTAAGAAACACTCCGCCAGCTCAAGGGGAACCCAAGGACTTCGGCAGGCTTCGCAGTTCTTCTTTCATCGTTGACAACTTTGCAGACTCCGAACAAGCACACAGCACATGCAGGAAATTCAAGTGGTTCACAGAGTAGACTGCAAGGTTTGCATCTGATACACGGAGTATAATACGTTCAAGAAAGAGGTTGGATGAGGCATCTAATTTTGATTGGATAAGATAATATACGTTGGCCCGTTCATCAATTGCAAGGGATGCGACACCAATTTAATTCCATGCTCTCGCAATGAATATAGTTCCAACTAGATGGATTGGGCAGCCACTGATATTGCTAACCCGTTCTGCAGAGCAGTATTTTCGAAGCGCACGGTTCCGTTTCTATATACAATGCAACAATATACTAATTTCTGTAAACGGCGCGCGACTATCATGCAAGATAGTAAAATCTATCGAACAGAATCTCGACGAGTCAAATGAAGCAAACGCTAAGTCGGGTCTTGGAATTTACCGAAAGCTTGGTGAAGATAATCAAACTCTTACGATTATCAGGCCGATTCAGTAACTTTAGCCGAAATGTTTTGTGTTTTCGAGTCAATTTTTAGCTACCGAAATTTTTAATAATCAGGTACCAATTCGTTCAATAAATTTTATCTATCGAATGGTTATTTTCATTGCAAATGTAATAATTTTAATCGTAATGTGCCCTATCAAACATGTTCGTTTGTATGTGGCAAACTATTATTTTCGGAGTAGAGTACGAGGAAATGACACCTTAAATCGGTCAGTTTGGAAAACAATTATATGCTCATGACCCAATCTACCGTAGTAAATCGAAGTTAGCTAAATGTCATTGACAACAGGAGTAAAAATATAGCTTTGATATTTACGTAAGAGATTGTCTATATTTCAGTCTACTGTCTGATAATTGTTCCCATTTTAGTTCATCAAATAGACTGGTTGCGCATATTCGCATTTTTCTAACTAATTGTGATGACTTGTATTACGCCAGCTTTCAATTGCTCCAACTCATCGTTAAAAAATCCCTTTCGTAAGATGAACGTGTGGTGTACAGGTCGGTAGTCAGACGGGTGCTCCTTATCATAGCTCATAAATTATTGTTATCATAAATATGGCTGCTACAATAGGAGTTTTCCAACCCTTCGGTAAGGAATTTTCATATTTCCTTCATTTCATGGCTTCTACCGTATCTGATTATTGATCTGGAGATGGGAGTATAGTAATTCCCATTTCATTTGTTTTCACTCTACTCTTTTGCTAAAAAAGGTAACTTAGCTCCCAGTTGCATCATTCATGGATCCAGACCGATAATTGGCCGTTCTCGAATCAGCCGGGAGCGCAATAAACCTTCCGATGGAAGGATAAATTGTGCTAGTGGGTCAGGCTGCTTGAACAAGTTCTGGTGGAAGCGATTCCGGAGTGTTTTGGGGTAAATCAGTGGTCGGCGTTGGTGATGGAGGGATGTCTGGACCACGGTCGCAGATGAGAGAAGTTCTGGAAACTTGCCGTGCAGTCATATTCTCTTAAAGAAGCCGTTTCCCGCGGAGGCCGATAGAGGCACCACCTGTTCATCTACATCTACATAATACCCTGCAAGCCACCACGAGGGTGTGTGGCAGGGGGTGATTTCTCACCAAACATGCACTACATATCATGCATTAAAAAGGAATAGTATTAATCTACATCTACATAATACCCTGCAAGCCACCACAAGGGTGTGTGGCAGGGGGTGATTGCTCACCAAACATGCACTACATATCATGGTATAAAAGGAATAGTATTAATATAGTAGTCAGAACTACACTATTTAAAAAAGATAGAAATTGCAAGCAAGCATGCAAAAACATTCTGTTAGTAGGGTTAGCTTTAAGTACTCATACCAACATGCAGCTACCAATGCTATTCATTGCTACTCTCCGATAGGACATATTTACCGTTATTCGTATCTCTAATAGTGCGAGGGAAAAAGGACATTTTGAATCGGTCAGTTCGGCAATCAATTTCTCTAACTTTATGATTATGGTCCAGTCTGCCATAGTAAGTTGGGGTTCGTAAAATATTTTTAACATCATCACTGAAAATATTGCCTTGGAATTTGTGGAAGAGATTAAGTCTAAATTTCAACCTGCGATCTGACAATGATTCCCATTTCAATTCATTTAATAGACTGGTTACGCTAATATTATTATCGTATCGTCCCTTTACAAATCTTGCCGATCTTCGCTGCACACGTTCAAGTTCATCACTTAGACCGATTTCGTAGGGATCCCATACACTGGCAGCATATTCCAAATGAGGTCTAACAAGGGAAAAGTAGCTGATTTCTCGTACATGATCGTCACATTTACCCAATACTCTTTTAATGAAACCCAGTTTGCGATTCGCTTGACCCATTATTTCACGAATGTGTTTACCCCAGGAAAGATCATTTGTCAGTCTTATTCCAAGATATTTAATGGATTCCACGTTTGTTAATTCATTATTACTTATTTTGTAAGTGCTAGGGGGAGAGCTATTCTTTTTCCAAAAATTCATTACAAGACATTTCTTAAAGTTTAATTCTAACTGCCATGTATCACACCAAGTTTCAATTGCTTGTAGGTCAATATTTAAATATTCTTTATCATTCGGGCATAGAATTTCCCTGTACACTACTGCGTCATCGGCAAATAGACGAAGCTTACTTTTTACCACCTTTTGGATATCATTAATATACAAAAGGAATAGGAGTGGACCTATCACACTACCTTGTGGGACACCCGAAGTGACTTTAATTGCCGGTGAGGAAACACCGTCCAAAACAACCCTTTGAACCCGGTCATGCAGAAAATCATTAATCCATGATATAATGTTACTGTCTAACCCATAAGATTTTAACTTCAAAATTAGTTTGCTGTGAGAAACCTTGTCAAAAGCCTTCTTGAAGTCGAGAAATATAGCATCCACTGGAATATTATTTTCGCCAGAAACTAAAATATCGTGGGAAAAGAGAGCAAGTTGAGTTTCACACGATCTGCTCTTTCGGAAGCCATGCTGGACATTGGACAATAAATTCTGGCTATCTAGGTGTCCCATGACTGAACTGACAATTATATGTTCTAGGACCTTGCATGAAATGGATGTGAGGGATATAGGTCTGTAGTTAGATGGCTGCTCCCTATCGCCACTTTTAAAAATGGGTGTTACATCGGCTGCTTTCCAGTCCATCGGTACGACGTGTTCGGTCAGGGATTTATTAAATACTATTTCAAGGTAGGGGGAAATTTCGGATGCTAACTCTCTATATACGAGGGAGGGAATTTGATCAGGGCCAGGAGATTTGTTGGGGCTTATATCTTTAGTAATTTTTCAATACCATTACAGGAAATGTCAACTGGTTTCATCAACCGCTGAAAGAGGTCAGGTAACACGATAGTTGAATCCCCGGAAGGTGGGTTAAAAACGGTTTGGAAGAAGGAATTTAGCAAGCTAACTTTGTCGAGTGTGTTTGTGGTCATTTCACCTCTATCATTTTTAAGTGAATGGACGGCAGACTTATGGCCTTGCACTTCCCTTACGTACGACCAGTAGACTTTTGTATTTTCTTTCAATTGTTCCCCAAGTGTTTTTCTTTTGAATTCTGCAAATGCATTACTAAGGGCTGTCTTTGCAGTGGATTTTGAAATTTTATAATTTTCAATAATTACATTACGCTCATCAGTGGGCATATGTTTACTAATTCTTTTCATTTTAGCATGACATATTCGCTGCCGTCTCAGGGATTTTCTCACTTCGGCATTGTACCACCTAGGTTCAGTGCTTTCGTTTTTGAATTTACTAGGGATAAATCTGTTGATCCCAGAGCGCATGATATTAATGAACGACTTCCATGAATCGTTGGTACATACCTTTATGGAAGACTTTTTGAAATCCGATAAGGAATCTCTTAAATAAATTTTAAAGTTAGCAAAGTCTGCTCTTTTAAAAATGTAAATCTTTCTTTTTTGTTTAAAATTTTTATCTAAAGATAGCGAGAGTTTTGCCGTTTTGCTGTTCAGGAGGGATAGTTCACTATGGGCTTGCATGCGTAACAACAGCAATTCCGTATAAATTTACGGTGATAATGAAGTTAATCACAAAGAGCCTGTCTATTAATATGAAACTCCATATGAATTAAATATTTTAAAACTTACTATTGGATCAACGACGCTCAGAAAAACGTATTAATGTAATTAAAAGATGATATTTGAACGTCATGTGCTAGTTTTAATCAATTACTACCATAATACTGTCACCTGTCATCACAGAGAAAGGAATGCATTGCGACCAGGAGAATATGCAAGTTATTTCAGATGATTCTTTTTCAGTTAACCAGTGATGATTGCTAATTGACGCTATCCCAAAGAGGGCTATCGGCGGGTGCTAAATTCTATCCAGATTTCGCATCGCCTAACGGAATCTTCACTATGTCATCACAAGGGACTATTGTCATTGTATGTTATGCCATCAATTTAAGATTTGAAAACATTACAGAATCGATGCACCGATGGTATAACCCAGTTGACCCATTGCCGTGCATTAATGGTAAAGCACGAAATTACATGAAAGAATACAAAAATAGAGATTGGCGCTGTTAAAATTAGCCTTTTTTTATCAATATTATATGATACAAACAACCTTGCAAAAATATTATTCTTCGGCAATATTTCCAGAGCTTTGGGAGAGAGAGAGGTAGTTCATGCGAAAATAATCGTTATCTTTATAATGTTCAGATCCTTTAATTCAGAAGGTAAATGAGAATCTAACATTTTTACATCTGCATCTACATAATACCCTGCAAGCCACCATAAAGGTGTGAGACACAGGGGGTGAATTCTCACCAAACATGCACTACATATCATGCATAAAATAGGATTATTATTCATATTCTGTTCTAAACTACACTATTTAAAAAAAGATAAAAATAGCAAAGCAAACATGCAGAAACATGCCGTTAGTTGGGTTAGCTTTAAGTCCTTATACCAACATGCAGCTACCAATGTTATCAATTGCTACACTCGTATTGGATATATTTACCATTATTCATATCCCTAATTGTACGAGGAAAAAAGGACATTTTGAATCTATCAGTTCGTCAATCAATTTCTCTAATTTTGTGATTATGGTCCAGTCTACCATAGTAAATTGGGGTTCGCAAAATGTTTTTAACGTCATCACCGAAAATATGGTCTTGGAATTTGTTTAAGAGATTAACCCTAAAAAGTAAAGAATGACCTTAAAGTGCACAATGAGGAAGGTGCTCTCTGCTGCTGACTTAATTCAAATGAACACCAAAGTAATGTCACTGCACAGGATGCCACATCGCCACACTGTTCAACCAGTTTTACTGAAACTGCAATCTGGTATTAAACAGTTAAGAAATGCAAGAAAAAGGAGAAACATCCTCAGGTACAGTTTGCAACATAGATAAATTAAATGTTTTTAACAGCAAAGAAACCCTACATAATCACAATCAAATCGACATGGACAACTATAAAAAATAAAGGAAAATACTTGGGAGAGTGTTGAGAAGTGAAATATATGGCGTATGACTCTTACATACATAATTAGAGCTAGATAAGTGGTTTGTAGCAAAAGACCTAGGCATGACTTAACAGGTCAACAACAAGCATAATCAATTTTAAGACTGCACAAAATGAAAACTGTCATCAATGCCTCACTTATTGTTAGTGTTTATTACATCATATGTGATTCCTCACTGTTCTTGATGATGAGAGGGGCAAGATGTCATGCTCCCGAAGAAAATTGTAGCCAATGGGAGATCGACGTGGAACTGTACCCCACCAACACAAAAACGTTATAATTACGCCAGTATAACGCTGGAACGAACGTGGTTTGAAACACGTTATAATGTCCAACCACCCGAACTTTTTCTTTTTTTATATTTCGAGCAAAATCCCCGTTTGGGGACAACGTAAAAATAACGACAACATGAAACGTTAATGTAACTCCTCACACAGCACAAAGGGACGCACATAGTATTCAAATATTATGCACTAATAATACCATGGCAGTGGTACAGGAAGTGCATAAAATGCACATAAACTGTAAATAGAAATGGGATAATGTCCCCATAAAGACCTCTTTTATGTGCATAATATGCAGAATCTAGACGGTGAGCAGGATCCATTTCAAACAATTTACGGCAAACTAAGGACATACTTCTTTGCAGAATAGGCACTGGAAAAGTTGAGGAACCAGCCGACCTGGCGCGAGCTCGGATCGGATACAGCTGATCACGTAATTTAATCGGCATAATTTGGCACACGTAAACTATACACAGACAGACCGTGCGAAATTCGTGCACGTCTGCCGCTTCTTGATGTCACATAGCGAATTCACAACTTCAATAACACATTTATGCGAGTTAAGACGATTTTAAACAAAACGACTGTTTGTTAATAAAATAAATTTCATTTGTTGACACTATTTCCATTTTCAATCATTGCATTCACTTGACTTTGTAACACATAAGATTCCAATACTGAGGCATAATCTCAAGAACAGCCAGTGCGACAATCACCAATATCAAATTACATTGCATGCGAATAAGAAGTAGCGATCGTGCGATGATGCAACAACCAGCTGTCATTAAAAAACAACGCTCTTCTAAAAATTGAAAATATATTTTTTCAACAGGTGTTTTGTTCAAATACCATCGAAAGTCAATCACTGCACTGCCATAATACACACAAAACATGTTCACTTTAACAAGTAGTTGAATGATGATCTGAATTGTCGTTGGCTCATTCCTAATGTTCCAATTTGTTTATGACTGTATGTGCCTGAAAAATTATAAATTGACTGAATTCCCGTGGCAGCAATTCAAAAAGTCAGCATGGAAGGCAGATGAAAACAATGACAAATTCGAAAATAATCTTCAACGCAATCACTTGTCATTACAATCGGTTACGTACTCACCGTAACTTAATTGTCCATTATATTTTAAAAGTACCTAAGCTTCTGTGATCACAAATTACAAGAAAACGTAAGTTTTATAGGAGATAGTTCTTTCTCATGTTTTCGGCTTATCAACATGACTGCCATTCTGAATTTCGAGGTGGTCGAAGTCGATTTTGTTTGCAAGACATCGATTGTAGTCATGGCCTCCTTTAAAACTAGTATAATAATAATCCTTCAATAATAATATAATACAAACTTTAATAGTATTAAAGGAGGCCATGGCAAAGTCCTATCTGTGATATGTCGATGACACCCGAAGGTACCCGAAGTTTGACGGAGAGCTGCGACGCTCGGCCGCGGCCCTCTCCTCGACTCGACAAGAGGTTCGAGGCGAACGTTATTTTAGCGTTTTTCTCAAACCACTTGACGCGGCTGTAGAACTTGGCCGTTGGGGTGGATAGGAAATCTAACGAAAGTGGCGGGCACTAACTAAAAAAAAAGTCATACTGACGTTTTTCTAACCTTAGTGTGTTGGTTGAGTAGGCACATCAAGAGGACAAAAATCGAATTAGTCATTAATGCCATTCATCATGTCCAATAAAATGTGGGCATCCTTTTCTTTAGCTTGTGGATGTGTCTAAGGATCCGATAAAGATGTGAGCATCCACATTCTGCATTAGTGAAACCAATAATGCCTACTGAACATCCACTTCATATTAAGTGAACATCCACTAAAATGAGCACATCCCCTAAGAACACCCTAAGAATATCCACAACTTAAGTTAGTGGGTGTCTAAATATCCACTTAAAAATGTGGGCATCTAAATTTTACATAAGTGAAGCCACTGATGCTTAGTGGATATCCATAATACTTAGTGGAAATCCATTTTACACAGTCGACAAACAGGTGTTTCACCTAAAATATTTCTAAAAGCTCAAAGAACCAATTCTGATTTATATCTACCCAGATGATTCCAGAATTATGTTACACCAACCTTTTGCTATGTGTAAAATATTACGTCTAAACAATTCGATCGACTATGCTAAAACTTCCCGAATAAATTCATTTTTTATCAATTTCAAAAAAGACATTCACTTACATCCCAACCTAAAATTTTTGAAAAGGTTCAAAGGACCAAATCTATTTTTAAACCATTCAGAGGATCCCAGAAAAATATCACAACCACCTTTACATCGGTTTGTGTGTCATATTGACCAAATATTACACCAAAACCATTCGATCGAATATGCTAAAACCTCCCAAACAATTCCGGGAGTTTACGTTTGTGACAAAGGGACATTGACGAAGTCGAAGAAATGGGATTTAATTATATCAATTAATTGTGTGATTATGAAAATATAAATTGACCGTTTCGTTGTGCCATTAGTGAAATAAAACAATTAGTGCCTACCGGTGGCTCCGATTTTGAGTATGAAATGTGAATTGCGAAGCTAAGCATTTTGAAATACTACTTTAACACTCGAGACAATGTTATAAGGCATATATTTAAAGAAAATGAATTTTTATACTTTACTATGCATTGTGCATTGTAATTTTAATATTTTTTTTTGAGTTTTGAAATAATATCTAACATTCGTGACAAAGTTATTTAACGATTAGTGCCAATTAAAAAATGTATTTTTAAATGTTTAATTTATACCTACAGTACCTACATTGTAATTTAAATGTTTTATTTTTATGCACACTATATAGATATTCTCGGTAATGTATATTTTTTGTTAAATCAGCATATTCATTTGAAAACACGCACTCCATTATAATATTTCATACACCCAAGCCATTCGTTTTTTATCAATTTCGAATAAGACACTCTCTTGTATCCCCTTCTAAAATATTTCCCAAAGCTCCAAGGACCAATTCTGATTTTAAACCACCCAGATGATTTCAGAACAATAATATACAAACCTACCTACACTCGAACCATTCGATTAGCTTTACTAAACCCTCATAGAGAAATAATTTATTGGATATCCACAACATGTCGTGGATATTCACTAACATTTTTGGTGGAATTTTACCCATGGGATACCATACACGTCCACGGCATTCTGCTTTTATTCGGGTTTATTCACAATATTTCGACGGAACATTTGAGTTATACGTAATGCAAGAAGCTAATCTACATCTACATCTACATGATACCCTGCAAGCCACCGCGAAGATGTGTGGCAGGGGGTGAAGATCACCAAGCAAGCACTACTAACATGCAAACTAGCAACTATATTGTCTCATGCAACTTGATTGTTAGTATCTATAGTATTTAAGGGGTTATTACATGCATCATGTACTACAGAATACTCTAAAATATTTCCCCTACCTATCCCTTTGCTATGCTGCCTATTCTGTTCTCTTATAGTACGGGGGAAAATGCCATTTTGAATCTATCGGTAAGACAATCTATCTCTCTAATCTTATTTACCTGGTCAAATCTAGCATAATACGCTGCTGTTTTTAATGTGTGCCTAACATCTCCAGTAAAGCTATCCGATTGAAATTTCTGCAATAGATTAAATCTGAACTTTAACCTACGCTCTGATAATGATTCCCACCCTAATTCTTGTATTAATTCTGATACACTACTCAACCTATCGTAACACCTTTTGACGAACCTAGCTGCTCTACGCTGCACACTGTCTAGTTCTCTAATCAAACCTAATTCATTAGGATCCCAACTATAAGCTAATACATGGAATACATGGATCCCATATCCTAATACATGGAATAACGTGAAAAGAACGTTTAAATAAATCACAGAAACTTCATTCTTATCTCGCCTGAAGCACACAAACTGCCTTCAGCAAATGGGAATCCCCTTTTAACTCTTGCTCTCTTGCAAAGGTGATAGAATACTTCCTCGTAACACCTTGGTTCTTCTGAACCCGTGGCGCCACCACGAGAATCGTGCGGCGGATTGAGGAAACGACTTCTTAAAGAGAAGGCTTCTTTAACGCTCCACATGGGATGGGGAGTTTCAGCGGGCACTAAAGGCAGGCAACTCCTGTGAGGGGCTCTTCATATTGTGTATTTATTATGTGTTCCCTGAGCTAACGTCCCACTCGACGGGAAGAGTGCTGAACTTGAAGTTCTCCCTGAGCGACACGCTAGTAGAATACGGCATGTTCATGATAAACCTTTGCCATTGCCAGGTGTCGAGCTCGGACCACTATTGTACGTATTTTTGCTCTCAACTGGGGACAGTAATAGATTACAGCGAAGGCACTAGGGGGAAATTAGAATAGGTAATGTAGATTTTGCTGCAGGAGAGTAGGAGACTCGTATATGAGGAATGACTCATATATGTTTTGGTAAATGTAAATTAAAATCTTTAAGGAAATGTTTGGCTAATAATAATTACTCGATGATTTTTAGCATTTTCAACCATACAATATTTAATGATGCTATCAAGTTTATTACGCGCGCCCAGTGAATGCGAGCCTAACATGTTTCCGTTAAGTACCAGCGTTGTACCTCTCATTTATGTAATTAAAGAAGGCGTGCACCCTTGCATGAGAGTACGTGTAAATTGAATTATCTTTCAGATTTAAAATGCATGAAGGGTGATAGTGCACCCCCCGCCTCTCTCTCTCTCTCCCTCACGGAGGCTTGCAGGACATAATGCAGATGTAGCAGTGATACTACGGGAGGTGACTCAGCCAACCGATCCCCCTGGGAAATTCCATCGTTGACTCTATCAAATGATCAGGTACAGGCCGAAGGAGGACATGCCATCATTACTGAAGTGGACGAGTGAATCCCTAGGGCTCCCTCCTGGAGAACAAATCGCAATGAAAAGCCTGGGTGTAGCATGATAGTTACCTAACCTATTGCTTCACCATGTATGCAGATTTGTCCATTTCATGTGTGTTTATGTCATATCTTCAGATAGCGGTTCTTGGAGTATATGTTTGTTTAAAAACGGAAATGTAGGTTATAAACTTTCACCATATAATAGCTTAGTGAAAAAGTGAGGGTTTTCACTTATGATGCGTAATCATGGGCGTCAATCTTACGATTTGAAGCAATCCGTGGTAGTGCGAGGCTAAATGTCTTTAGTTACTCTTAACGTGACTTCCGTAAAGCATTTTTCAACAGCCGTAATTATTGACCTTTTGATTTGACAGCAATGGTCAATTTTTGCGGCGGTAAAACACTTGGTGTTTATTTCTAGTTGTTTTCGGGAGGATGAAGAATCTTAACTCTCTGCCAATCAACGTGTTTGTGTTAAGCTGTCTTGCATGGAGCCAATTGTCGTGGCATGCAGCACTCTTTTGACCTCGTTCCTGTGTTTCGAGGACATTCTCTTTCCGAAATTTCACTCGTCTGGCCACACACACACGCCCGGTGCCTGGGTGCCACGAGGAGCTAGCTGCCGCTGGACCTCTGGCCTCTGTCGACCCTCCTCCGAGGAGCGAATGTGAATTTGAGACCACTGTGGCCGATCCCGGGGCGAATTTCTTTGAGACGATCTCCGACGAAGGTATAGAGTTGGAGTGCATAGGAAGAGGCTGACTCTAGATCTTACTTCTACTGAAGCCAAATGAGGTCTAAAAAGGGAAAAGTAGCTGATTTCTCGTACATGATCGTCACATTTACCCAGTACTCTTTTGACGAATCCCAGTTTACGATTCGCTTGACCCATTATTTCACGTATGTGTTTACCCCAGGAAAGGTCATGTGTCAGTCTTATTCCAAGATATTTAATGGATTCCACGTTTGTTAATTCATTATTACTTATTTTGTACATGCTAGGAGGAGAAATATTCTTTTTCCAAGAATTCATTGCTAGACATTATTTAAAATTTAATACTAACTTCCATGTATCACACTACAGTACTGTGTCATCAGTAGGACATGATGCATGTTTTAATCCCTTAAATACTATAGATACTAACAATCCAGTTGTATGAGGCCGCATGGAACTTGCCGGTCACTTTCTTCATCAACGTAACGTTCACATCACCTGACGGTGTACCACTTATGACGAAAAGGAGAGAGAGCACTCGGAGTACTCAGAAGGATGATCTCCTCGTATAAAACTACCTCGAAGTGTCGAACGTTATGTTGATGGTGACTTGCAGGATACAGCGAGTCAACACTTCGGTAATTCGATAGAGCGATCCTATAGAATTAATAACACGAAGATCGAAAACGTTGAAACCGTAAGATATTTAGGTGTAACAATCACTAAAGATTTATCGTGGGGAAGACACATAAGGGAATTATGCGGCCGAGCGAAGAGAAAGCTAGGATTTATAAAAAGAGTACTTGGGAAATGTGATGAGAAGACAAAAGAGCGATGCTACTTTTCACTAGTTAGGCCCCACCTTGAGTATGCAGCCAGTGTATGGGATCCTAATGAATTAGGTTTGATGAGAGAACTAGACAGTGTGCAGCGTAGAGCAGCTAGGTTCGTCAAAAGGTGTTACGATAGGTTGAGTAGTGTATCAGAATTAATACAAGAATTAGGGTGGGAATCATTATCAGAGCGTAGATTAAAGTTCAGATTTAATCTATTGCAGAAATTTCAATCGGATAGCTTTACTGAAGATGTTAAGCACATATTGAAAACACCAGCGTATTATGCTAGATTCGACCAGATAAATAAGATTAGAGAGATAGATTGTCGTACAGATAGATTCAAAATGGCATTTTTCCCCCGTACTATAAGAGAACAGAATAGGCAGCATAGGAAAGGGATAGGTAGGGGAAATATTTTAGAGTATTCTGTAGTGCATGATGCATGTATTAACCCCTCAAATACTATAGATACTAACAATCTAGTTGCATGAGACCCTTTAGTTGCTTGCTTGCATGCTAGTAGTGAATGCTTGGTGACCTTCACCCCCTGCCACACACCCTCGCGGTGGCTTGCAGGGTATCGTGTAGATGTAGATGAACACGTCCAAAATTAGATTTTGCTGGACCGAATATTGCCTACTGGTGACAATTGAATTGCACCCAATGGAGGGTGGGGCTAAATGGTGTGTTTTTCGTTTGCGGCGCCCTGTGGGCGGATTGAGGCAATTTCACTGAAAAACGGTCCATCTTGTAGAATATTTGGCGCTCTACTACAGCTACAAACTCTTCAAGCCACATGAACATCGGAAGTATATTTTTATGGCCGTTTTTTGGAAAGTGCGCATCCGGTCCATTTAGCTCCACGGCGGGGCTAAATGGACCATGGGTGGGGCTAAATGATCCATGGCGTTTTTAAGCGAAATGAGTGTTTCGAGGCTGCTTTAGAGAGGAGAAACGGAAAAAGAAGTGAATTAAAATTAAAAGCAGCGATTTTGGTAACAAAAGTCATTTATTAATATACATTTAGTTCCTCAACAGAAATATGTTCGACTTAATTTTTGCGTGGATTTTTTGCTGGGCGTCGTCCGCGCTTCTCTTTGGAGCTGAGAGTGCACATTTTAGATGGTCTCCACGGCATCCTGCTCAGCTAATAGATCCTCCATGACTTCCTTCCGCATAAATGCAAAGAAAACGCCGAAACACATGCAAAACACATGCGGTCCATTTAGCCCCACAGCAAGTTTTGGCCGAATATTTCTCCACGTACCTATCTGTATTCTCCTAGCACGCAGGGGATATGAAAACATGCACTACGTACAATATCATTTCACACCCCTATTCATTTGCTATGCTATCATGTTCTCTTATTGTACGCGGAAAAAATGACACTTAAAATCTATCTCTCTAATCTTCTTTGTCTTATCAAATGTGGATTGATACGACGGGGTTTCAATATATTTATAACGTCGTCTGTAAACATATCAACTTCGAATTTAATAAAAAGTTTATCCTAAATTTTAACCTTATTTCGGAGATCCCCTTCCTATTTCTTCAATTGACCGCATCACACTCTAGTACAATTGTCATAACGACTATAAACAAATCTTGCTGATTTGATTTGTGCACATCTACCTTATCTTATCACACCATCCTCTTATGGATCCCATGCACTGGCGGCATATTCGAAAAGAAGCCCTACAATGGATAGCATATTTCTCGCACTGTCTCTTCGCAGTTTCCTTGAACCGTTTTTGCTTATGTGGACATTTTTCAGTGTATTGTTGTCATCAAAACGCCTTCATCTTCTTCACTTCCTTCACTGTGCCTGGTTATCAGGTTGATGTTACCATCTATTGTAATACCTGAAAACAATTGCTTATAACGTTATCGCTAAAGAATGAACCAATATTGTTCAATGTATGCATGAATATGCACGCCTCGCTGGCTCAAATTAGAGCTTTATTAGAGCCACTTATCGTCTCATGCGTGGCTTCAAGAACGAAGGTATTCGTGCTGATACATCCGCTGATATCTGACACACGAGTCGTATTACCAACTGGCTCTCAGTTTTTTAGCGTAATTTACAATTTTTTCATATTTCTGATTACCTTGGCAACAGAATGTAAATTGGCTCGTTCTAATTTATTAATCATTGCCAACCGGCGATGATGAATGAATGTAACTGACCAGGACTTACGTTCAATACAAGTCTTCCCTCACTACTCCCCGGTTCAGTGCAATCCGTGAAAGACACAACTCAGGACAAATGTTAGAGTCCGCATTAAGCTTTCGAAGCAATTCTAATATCAATAATATCGATTATTAACAACCTGGGGTTTGAAAGACTCGTTACCAAACTACGAATAACGTTTTAAAAAAACACAAACTGATGAAACACTACCTCTTTCATGTGTTGGCTGAAATTTTCATTAATTGCTTTGGAAATTTGATCGGAAATCGGGAGTAAAAAAATGCTATTGATAATGGCATTGGTTATTGGTCGTTTTCCTCAGCGTTTTACTGGCGTTCTGTCGTTAGGGGTCGCTGATCGCGAGCGCCCCCCCGTTGTCCAAACTTGTCGTGTGCAATACTCTTTGAAAAGCTATGCAATATTCCATTTGGCAATAATTGATTATGTTCATCGTATCAATTTTGCAATCGTCGAAATTTTACGATAAAATTAAGGTTTTCATGGATAATTCTCGAAAGATCTCCTGGCCAATGCAGTTGGTTAATTGGGTTTTAAATGAAGTTAGGTTTTCTCATTTTCTGCGGAAATTTCGTTTCTCTGGCCATTAATCATCCCCAGGACTGAGTTTCACTCATTGAAATGAATGAATAAAATATTATTGAGCGAAATCGTAATAATCACATTTATTTAATGTTACACAATACCTGCGAGCTAACCTAGAGGTTCAAGAATGATTTTTTTAAATTTCTGTCATATTATGCATATGTCCCTCAGAGGTGTTATTCTGCCAAATGCGTATTCCGTGGAACTAACCGCTAAAACACTTTTTAATGACTTCCGAACATCCCTCTATTTCGTGTTTCTTGAGCATGAGCCTACGTAAATGTATCCATCTTCCTAAGGAGAAGATGCTAAGTTTTGACTGCGTTACCACCGAAGCTTTTTGCATTTATAGGTTAAAAATTGCACAACTTTGCTGTCGTATGCTATCGTACAAAATCCACGCGGTGACAATATCTTCAACTCTTGTCATGCCAGTCGACAATGGTTTGAGATTGTGTAATTATGAGACTCGTATCACAGTGCACGCAAGAAATGTATGAGATCAGCCATACGATTTTCGTATGCTTCGAAAAGCCAGTCTATATAGCTGTATTTGATAAAATGTCAAACTGCAGCATAATTAAAGTAAATCAGTATGATAACACAGAAATAAAAACACGAGCCAAATCCAGAAAAAAAAACTTACTAAGATCCGTGTTTCACACAGTGAAACCCGCGTCGTACTAAAATTTATTTTTTGGATTTGGCTCGTGTTTTTTTCTGTGGTATCATAAAATGTCATGCATAAAAAGGATTAGTACTTGTATAGGTACTGTTCAAAACTACGCCATTTAAAAAAAGATAAAAATAGAAAAACATACATGCAAAAACATACCGTTAGTTGGGTTAGCTTGAAGTCCTTATACCAACATGCAGCTACCAATGTTATACATTGCTACACTCGTACTGGATATATTTACCGTTATTCATACCCCTAATAGTACGAGGAAAAAAGGACATTTTGATTCTGCCAGTTCGGCAATCTATTTCTCTAATTTTGTGATTATGTTCCAGTCTACCGTAGTAAGTTGGAGTCCGCAAAATATTTTTAACATCATCACTGAAAATATGGTCTTGGAATTTGTTTAAAAGATTAAAACTAAATTTCAACCTGCGACCTGGCAATGATTCCCAATTTAATTTTCCACTCCATATCGCCTGAATCTTCATCTACATCTACATGATACCCTGCATGCCACCGCGAGGGTGTGTGGCAGGGGGTGAAGATCACCAAGCATGCACTACTAACATGCAAACAAGCAACTAAAGTGTCTCTTCAGAATAAGTTAATCAATATGGCCTCAAATTGTAAAAAATCTTAAGTTCTCTCAGGAGTAACGAAAATGGTTAATATCCACTGATAAAATGTTGAATGAATACGACCTAGGTTTCGCTTTTCACGGCATCGCCAGTGAAGTGGACGTGGGGAGAGTGGGGCTACCGAGGGCGATTGGTGGTCAGAAGAGGCGAGGGAAGGGAGTGAGGGGTAGCAGTGCGGAAACGCCTTCATCTCTAAGTGAGGGTGTGTATCTCGAGCACCCTGCAAGGTGGAGGGGGGTGGCTCGGCGGTGAGGGGGAGGCAACTTGGAGGGGGTGAACCCAAGTTGTGGGTCGCGCCCCTGAGAATGTCCGGTGATACTGAAAGGAGGAAACAACGGGGTCTGTATACACTTTAGGAGAATTGCTGGGCCATTCAGGAGTCCGTTAAGGAAAGGGATGTTAATCCTGGCATGTTACACGACCTAGGTTCCGCTAAAAGTTTGCATTATGGGTTTCGGATACACAACATGCGTTTGCAATATATTTGAATGCGTTTAGCACCCATACGGAATAGAATTTCATCTAAACACAATTTTAGCCACTTAATGTCGATAATTCCGCCCTCAATCAACCTATTAGTGACATGAATAATTGCCTATTAACTGTTAAGTGGCAGTATTAAATCATTCATTAGCTCTGAAAATATATAGATTTCATAACTCAGCATTGTCACGGAATTATTTGTACCCCCCAATGAAGTGAAATGAAAAGTATTTTTATTCAAGTAACACCATAGCAATGTTATATGGTTACCAATTGTATTTAACAGCATTTAAAAATGTACGCTAAACCCTTTAACTTTCATTCTTGTAAGCATTATAAAATAGTGGCGAAATGATAGAAGCATATTCAGGGGCCTGACAAGGTTTTTGGCGGCCAAAATTTCGCGGTGCTGCAAGCTTATTGTTTTCCACAAGGTGGCAGCATTATGACTCTTGGTTTCATGTATGTTATTTTTAACGGGGTAGTATTTTTTTGCATGCCAGCACGTACGATAGTGTTCTTCCTAATTGATAAAGAATTCCTGGCGATGGTTCACCCCGAGCCACATGCCCTTGGGGTGGCTTGCAGGGTGTATCATGCATTTATACGTGAAAGTATTGGCTTTTTAATGAAACAATGCTTGACATTCTGAGTATTTCTTATGATGCATCATAGTATTTTAAGGGCTCTTTATATTGCATTGTCTACAAGAAAATTAGGAGACAAAGATGAGTTAAATCAAACATCCAGATCATTTAAATCTATTTTATCGATGGATGATTCAATGTATCAATAAAGGAACTCCACCTTTTGTAAATTCGCAACGAATAGGAGATTTTTTTTGCGGCAAAAAGTGATGATATTACATTTAGACATGTTCATACATTTCGGATTAAAGAGAAGTTCATTGAATGACCCAGAGTATTTATGAATCTGAGTGTTTGGAAACATGGCTGTTGGAGGACGCTTACACAAAGCCATTCCTTCGGCGATGTTAAACCATACGTACACCTCGAGAGTTAAACATACAAAACGTGCAATAGACACCGTATTAATTGCAGCGCCAGCGCCATGGGCACGACTCATGAACAAAGGCACCCATTAAAAACAGAAATATCGGAAAAAAGTGTACCAGGGCAATATTTGAAACTAAAAGGAAAAATAGCAGTAAGTAGATGTAAATAAGATGACAATTATCACTCTCATAACAGTCATGTCATTGAGGTGACGAGGGAAATGTTTATGTAGAAGTTGCGAATTGGCATGGCAACAAGTATTATGTCACATTTGGCATCAGGTATGACTGACGGGTTAAGTGAAGGACGCCGCCGCAGGGATCGTCAAGAGAAAGAGTGGTGGAAAATGTTTATAGCCAGAGCTGGGAAAGTGAAAACTGAGGATAGAGGAAATGCTTAGATAAGGAGGTTGCCCTGGAACGAAGGTGCTCCTTACTGGAGAACCACTCGAGCGTTCTGGAGGCCGATCAGCGGCAATATTTTAAGAATTTTCAACCGACATATTTCTTTGTATTTACTAGGCAAGGTATAGCCATTTGTCGTCATATACAATGATGTTAAAACCATGTACTCAAACTGATGCCAGAGAGAAATCGAAAACCGGGACTACAAGGAAGATGTTTAATGATGTTTAAGGTGATGACACTTTAATTGGATAGGATCAGGAAGCATTGGGAATCCATTCGTACGAAAACACATTTGCTGAAGCATCCCTAGTCATGACTTGAGTCGCCTCCTCTCCTTTGACTTCCCTTCCGGCATGTTGCGTCTAAATCCTTAAATGAGATTATCGAGAGATGCAGAAATTAATTAGAGCTAAACACCCCACAGATGTGGGCACAACTTCCTGTGCCCAGCTTCTCGTAGTCTTGGCATATCCAGTTGGGCCCCCCCCCCCGCCACCCCACGGCCACCCCTGTCTCTTCAATTGGCCCACTTCAAATCCGGGTCACCCCATGGCCTATAGCGGCCACTGCCTGCAGCGCCTCGGCACGCGATTAAATTCACACCGGGACCAATAGTGCCGTGGACGTCTGTTAAAAGAGGAATGCTCGCCTTCCTATCTTCTTAGTCATGCGGAAATGTCGAATATTTTTTCAAATTCAAAAGATGAATAGAACTTCTTAACATTTGATTGTAACCACTAAATTGCAAAATTGAGGAATGAAAAAAATATTTTCTCAGATGGTTTTAATGAACCAATCTGTCCCTTACATCAAGTCCCTGGATTCAGATTTGACTAATCATCTACACCTAGCCTTATTTTACTGCTGATTTAAAACAGTTATTCAATATACCAGTGTTCTTTTCTGCCATTAATAGTTTGAAAGGGCAATATAATCTCCACGGTAGGAATTGAAGACTAATTTATTCCAGATAAGCAAATGAATGACATCGTTGAAATATTATCTAAGAATTTAATGTTGAATAGCGAAAAATGAATTTTAGTTACGATGATAAGATAACTGTAACCCGCCTTTATCTCAGTAGGCCTTCTGCGCTCTCCTCTCATTAGTGCAACTTCCAACGCAGCAATTCAATGCCTTTTGTTTCTCTATTCCCTCTGGGTTTTATGTTGTGAATTTTCGTACTCCCATTGAGTGTTGTTCAGGGCACAAACGTATCCTTATCTCGAACGTGGCTAAGGTACGTCCACCCTATCGGAGGATCGGCAAGGCCGAGTCAGTAAGGACGGCTCATTGACATTGGCTCAGGAATAATGTGCCGATAGGCATTCAGATCCACGGGTGAAGTTCAGCGGCACAAGCAGTGGAGGCAAAGATCAAAAGAAGTCATAGAGTGGTGGCAATGCCGTCAGGATATCTGCACTCCACAAACACAACCTTCCGCTTCAATCTCGCATGTTTTTCTTTCGTTTTTTAATTTACTTACTTATTTTCACCCTTAAGACATGAGGCAGTGTGATACAGGAAGTGTGAAACTTCTCGACATGTACCGCGAGCGTCGTTTTGTGTAGCAGCAGGCTGATGGATTACAGGAACCGACCAAAATGACGTCTGATGCTTTCATCTACATCTACGCGATACCCTGCAAACCACCGCGAGGGTGTGTGGCAGGGGGTGAAGATCACCAAGCATTCACTATTGACATGCAAACAAGCAACTATAGGGTCTCATGCAAATAGATTGTTAGTAACTATAGTATTTAAGGGATTAATTAATCTACATCTACATAATACCCTTCAAGCCACCATAAAAGTGTGTGGCTGTTAATTGTAATAGGCTGTTAATAAAGAAGTTAATTCTCCCCAAATATGCACTACATATCATGCATATAAAAGGATTAGTATTTATATACTGTTTTAAACTACACTATTTAAAAAAATATAAAAATAGCTAAGCAAACATGCAAAAACATGCTGTTAGTTGGGTTAGCTTTAAGTCCTTATACCAACATGCAGCTACCAATGTTATTCATGGCTACACTCGTACTGGATATATTTACCGTTATTCATATCCCTAATTGTACGAGGAAAAAAGGACATTTTGAATCTGTCAGTTCGGCAATCGATTTCTGTAATTTTGTGATTGTAGTCCAGTCTACCATAGTAAGTTGGGATTCGCAAATAATTTTTAACGTCATCACTGAAAATATGGTCTTGGAATTTGTTTAAGAGATTAAGTGTAAATTTCAACCTGCGATCTGACAATGATTCCCAATTTAATTCATTTAATAGACTAGTTACGCTAATAAGGTTATCGTACCGTCCCTTTACAAATTTGCCGATCTTCGCTGCACACGTTCAAGTTCTTAATGGATGCATAATGCACCACAGACTACTCTACAATATATTTCCCCTATCTATCCCTTTGCTATGCTGTCTATTATGTTCTCTTATATTACGGGGGAAAATGAAGTTTTGAATCTATTAGTACGACAGTCTATCTCTCTAACCTTATTTATCTGGTCGAATCTAGCATGATACGCTGGTGTGTTTCATATGTGCCTAACACCTTCAGTAAAGCTATCCGATTGAAGTTTCTCTAAAAGATTTAATCTGTACTTTAAACCTACGCTCTGATAATGATTCTCACCCTAATTTTTGCATTAATTCTGATACACTACTCAACCTTAAATGCTTTGCTGGAATATGTGTCTCATCTGCTGTTGACAAGGGTGGAATAGTTGAAAGAATCAATAATCTTTGCCAAAATCTCATCGCCTTCGTAACTTTCGCTGCTCTCGGGTGCGTTGTGGTGTCAGGATGAAAGTGTAGTGTGTGGACGCGTGCCGACTCTGTTGCGTGCCGGCCTGCTCTACCGTGCGGCTTTGAGCATGGAACGGCGTGCCAATCAGTATGATGACTAAACCCACGTCTCATTCTCACTGACCTTGTCATTGGTCCTTGCCGGTTGGCTTAGCGTTGGGCGTGCCTTCAGACACAAAGCATGCTGGGAATCGGAGCAATGAGCAAAATTATCACCTAATTGGTGAAGTCCTCAATCAGTCACCACTCATTATTGTTTGGAGCAGCTCTCCTTTCCATTAATCTCCTATCAACTAATCTCGTCATCTAATCTCGTATTTCTTCTCGTCCACAGCCCTCATCACTTGCTCGTGTGGCGATTGAGTACATCAGGCCATCACGACTCGTGATTTGGCCTATTGCGTAAGTTATATCTATATCTACGACATACTCCGTAAACCACCTCGAGGGTGTGTGGCAGGGGGTGCATCCACACCAGGGAGAATGACACAACAAACAAAAATGAACAACACAAAACAAACCCCACACCTTTTAAAGTAATTAGGGAAACAAAGAAAAAAAAACTACCCAATCCCAATCATGCAGGACACACCCACGAATACCATGCATGACTTGAAACCCGACACCAATTTAATACATACTCATGCATGCAAAAAAAAACATAGCATGCGAGTCACACCTTGATTTGAACATGCAGGAAAAAAAATACTATCGACCTAGGCACTTAAAATAATACCTCTATAATTATTACCGATTTACGCGATGTTTAACGTTCTGATCTCGAATCGTACGCTGAGAAAATGACATTTTAAACCTGTCCGTCCTGCAATTTATCTCCTTAATTTGATTAGAATTATCGAGCCTACCATAATAAGTCGGAGCCAGCAATATATGATTAATGTCATTAATGAAATGTCCCTCCTTAAATTTTCCCAGAAGATTGAGTCTATAATTCAGCCTACGTGGTGACAGCGATTCCCATCCCAATTCGGCTAACATACCAGACTCACTGCTTTCCTTATCGTAACACCCTTCTACATATCTCGCTTCTCTTCGTTGTAGCGTCTTCTTCTTTTCACTCTTGCATGGACCTCTTCTTCCTGTTATCCCTTCTCTTATGTTTTCCTATCTCTGTTCTTCTCATTTCAGAGTCACATCCTCCCCTAATTTGTTTCCCACTGCTTTTTATAATAGCAAAGTTGGGCCTTGAAATATAGAGGCTTTGTAGGAAGAAGATGCACATTAACTCCTGGAAACGTGGCACAACTCAGTTGCAGCTGTGAGTATTGAGTCACCGTCCGCGAGGTTAAAGCCGATTTTTAAACACAAAGGTGCTTACTTATAACAAGCTGAAGGATCGCGAAGTGCCGCGAAAACATGAACGGTGTTACATCTTGTTCTTTCAAAGCCTCTAACTATCAAAAGGGAAAAAAGGCGTCTTGGTAGCTTAAGTGGTTACAGAACCTGGCCCGAAGTCAGGGGATCTGGGTTCGAGTCCCGGTGAAGGTGGACGATTTTTTTCTGTGTGGAATTTATGCTGTAGATAAATGTATGGCAAATAAACAAATATGGATTTGATCAGACTCCAAATCGGGTAATTGAAACTCCAGGGCAAATACAGTAGACGGTTCCTTCCCTGAGTCATCTGCTGTTCTCGTTAAGACGCTGAAAGGAAATAAAGTAGCTGACCTCATGAATCCCATTCAGGAATTCATTGGGGATTTTTACAAACGCCTCCTACCAGCGATCAAAATTCTCCATATCGTGCCACACAATGTATTCCACAAACAACACACATTTATTGTCAAATGCTGGACAAACCGTTGCAATTGTAGAAACTGTAATCAACAAAAAATGCCTACATTAAGGGGCTTTTATTATCAATTGTTCTTATCGGTTTCTACACAGTCCTCCCGACCACCACGTGTGTCTGAAAGACACGGGTCGAGTCCGTATCACACATCCATCATTGATGAGTGAGCAATCCTACTTATTGTTCATCAAAAGAGTACTGGGTAAATGTCACGAACATGTACGAGAAATCAGCTACATTTCCCTTGTTAGACTTCATTTGGAATATGCTGCAAGTGTATGTGATTCCTACGAAATCGGTCTAAATAACGAACATGAACGTGTGCAGAGAAGATCGGCAAGATTTGTAAAGGGACGGTGTGATAATTATATTAGCCTAACCAGTGTATTAAATGAATTAAAATGGGAATCATTGTCAGATCGCAGGTTGAAATTTAGACTTAAACTCCTAAATAACAGATAATATTTTCAGTGACGTTGATCATATTTTGCGAACCCCAACTTACTATGGTAGACTGGACCATAATCACAAAATTAGAGAAATCGATTGCCGAACTGACAGATTCAAAATGTCCTTTTTTCCTCGTACAATTAGAGCTATGAATAACGGTAAATATATCCAATACGAGTGAATCAATCCATAGTAAAGGTAGTTGCATGTTGGTGTAAGTACTTGAAGGTAACCAAACTAACAACACGTTTTTGCATGCGTAGTAGCTATTTTTATCTTTTTCAAATATTGTAGTTTAGACTAGTATATTAATACTAATCCTTTTTGATTCACGATATGTAGTGCATATTTGGTGATAATTCACCCCCTGCCACACACCTTTATGGTGGCTTGCAGGGTATTATATAGTTGTAGATGATAGATGATACTCTACGTGATGGTAGATCTTCTAGAATAATGTCAGAAACAACTGTTGTAGATAACACTCAGTAATACTGTTGATGGTCACAGTTCTACATCTACATCTACACAATATCCTGCAAGCCACCGCGAGGGTGTGTGGCAGGGGGTGAAGATCACCAAGCATGCACTACTAACATGCAAGCAAGCAACTAAAGGGTCTCATGCAACTAGATTGTTAGTATCTATAGTATTTGAGGGGTTAATACATGCATCATGCACTACAGTATACTCTAAAATATTTCCCCTACCTATCCCTTTCCTATGCTGCCTATTCTGTTCTCTTATAGTACGGGGGAAAAATGCCATTTTGAATCTATCTGTACGACAATCTATCTCTCTAATCTTATTTATCTGGTCGAATCTAGCATAATACGCTGGTGTTTTTAATATGTGCCTAACATCTTCAGTAAAGCTATCCGATTGAAATTTCTCCAATAGATTTAATCTGGGCTTTAACCTACGCTCTGATAATGATTCCCACCCTAATTCTTGTATTAATTCTGATACACTACTCAACCTATCGTAACACCTTTTGACGAACCTAGCTGCTCTACGCTGCACCCTGATCTTCTCTGATCACAGTTCTCTCATCAAACCTAATTCATTAGGATCCCATACACTGGCTGCATACTCAAGGTGGGGCTTAACTAGTGAAAAGTAGCATCGCTCTTTTGTCTTCTCATCACATTTCCCAAGTACTCTTTTTATAAATCCTAGCTTTCTCTTCGCTCGGCCGCATATTTCCCTTATGTGTCTTCCCCACGATAAATCTTTAGTGATTGTTACACCTAAGTATCTTACGCTTTCAACGTTTTCGATCTTCGTGTTATTAATTCTATAGGTACGCTCTATCGAATTATTCCTCCTCCAAAAATTGATAGCTACACACTTTTTAAGGTTGAGTTCTAACTGCCATTTGTCGCACCACTCTTGAATTGCAATTAAATCCTTGCTAAGTGATTTCGTGTCCTCTTCGTTTGATATACCCCTGTACACCACCGCATCGTCTGCAAAAAGTCTAAGGTTACTACTAACTACGGTACCCAAATCGTTTATGTATAAAAGAAATAGAAGCGGACCTACTACGCTACCCTGGGGAACTCCCGATGTGACTTCGATTGTGTCCGACATGATACCATCTATGACAACCCTCTGCGCTCGCCCACTTAAGAATTCTTTTACCCAACATACAACGTCTTTATTTATACCAAAACTCTCTAGCTTCAAGATTAATTTGTCGTGAGGAACTTTATCGAAAGCCTTTTTAAAATCTAAAAATATCGCATCAACTTCAGTACTGCTTTCGCCGTGGACTGAAATATCTTGTACGAATAAAGCTAATTGTGTCTCGCAAGATCTACCTTTCCGGAACCCATGCTGGCTGTTTATGAGTAATCCCTGACTATCCAAATACCCCATGATCGAACTGACTACTATGTGCTCAAATATCTTACAAGAGATTGACGTGAGTGAAATGGGTCTGTAGTTACTAGGTTCTTTTCTATCACCGCTTTTAAATATAGGTGTAATGTTAGCTACTTTCCAATCCTTGGGTACTGTGTGGTTCTTTAGTGTTTTATTGAATATTATTTCTAGATAGGGGGCTATTTCAGAAGCTAATGTTTTATATATTCTGGAAGGAATTTGATCGGGACCTGGTGATTTGTTTTTACTTATGCTTTTTAACTGCTGCTCTATTCCGCGACATGAAATGTTTATTTCGGGCATTTGCTCACTGAAAGTGTTCGGCGGTGGTTCCACTGCGTTTTATGAATATGAGTTGAATATACTTTGGAAGAAGGTGTTTAAAGTATTGGCTTTTTCTACACTGCTGGTGACTCTGATTCCTTTATCATTTTTAAGTGTGTGCACTGTGGACTTATTTCCCTGGAGCTCTCTCACATATGACCAAAACGCTTTAGGATTGCTATCTAAATATTCTCCTAACATATTGCTCTTGAAATGTGATAACGCTTGCCGACATGATTTTCTTGCTAATGCTCTCGATTTTTTATAGTTTTGAACTAGCTAATTTTTTTCCTCTACCGATAGACCCCGTCCTGCATTTTTCATCTTAGCGTGGCATACCC
The DNA here is from genome assembly GCA_933228895.1 of Platycnemis pennipes. Taxonomy (NCBI): domain Eukaryota; kingdom Metazoa; phylum Arthropoda; class Insecta; order Odonata; family Platycnemididae; genus Platycnemis; species Platycnemis pennipes. Next base: position 150,945,107 of record OW121849.1, read on the forward strand.
TTTGTCGCTTTAGTGATTTCCTAACCTCCGCGTTATACCACCTTGGCTCTGTATTATCATTAATATATTTACTTGGTATGTATTTATGAACTGCGTTACGGGTGACCTCAAGAAATTCTCTTCACGAATCCTCTGTATTTAATCCTTTGCTTTGTTCGCTGAATACATTAAACGCTTCCCTTAATTCCTCTTTCATACCGTCGTAATTTGCCTTGCCAAATAAGTATACCCTCCTCCTTGGTTTATAATGTCTTTCAACGCCTACAATAAATTTCGCATGCACTATTTTATGGTCACTAATTCCTGTATCTGTAACTGTATTTAGAACTCTCTCGGGTATATTTGTTGCTAATAAGTCTAGAATGTTGTTTCCCCTGGTCGGCTCTGTTACTAGCTGTTGTAAAGAATGTGTCGTAAAGGTGTTCAACAGTGATTCGCTATGTTCCTTATCTTTACCTCCTGCAATGAAACTACACGTATTCCAGTCTTTCGAGGGGAGATTGAAATCTCCGCCTACTATTATTCCTCTATCATTCTTCCCAGAAAGTAATGTACGTTAATCAGTTCTGCATGATAGATAAATAAACAGTGGGAGAGTAGCTTTTTCACGAGCAAATTTTAGCACGTAACATGTAACTCCGTGCTTTTCCAAGTTTCAATCTCATTGAAAAGGAATCACACTGTTACACAATTTTTTATGAAAATGTAAGTGATAGGTAAAGCTTGTTATTTTGTTTAATTATTACTGTGGTAGGGATGCATTGTGTACGGACATCCAATTTAGGTAGATCATTGAATAATCAGTGCAATCGACTTCTTACGATTGAAGATATCCATCTCTCTTCTCACCCTTAAGCAATGAACCAGCTCCTTCGTTTTTCCTAAGCTGAATTTGCGTCTCAATATTTGACACACATACTTTTTTGCGAAACTTGTATGACGCCAATCGCTGGGAGGGCGGCAGTTTCTTCTGAACTTTCAATCGCCTCTTTACTAACGCAGATTTGCTAGCCTACGATCGAAAGAGTGAGAAGCAACCTCAAGGACAGAATAAGAAGAGTTCGGGGAACGGGCTGCCCGGAAACAGACGGAGCGTCGTCTTAAGCTAGGCCACCTCCGGAGCAGTGCATGATTTAAGACCGGAGCGTCTTCCCGTTGGCCAGCTACGATTGAGGAACAGTTACACGAAAAGGAAGTGAATTTTTGGGTCCGAGGAGAAGGGCCCGGAATGCTGCTCAATGATGAGCCACACCTACTCTCTCCGAGGTGATCACTATGAAATGGGTCACCGATCTACGGCGCGCGAACTGCCCTCTGGACGGCTGTGGAGGAATACACAGGGGCTATTCGTGAAACATAGGCGCTGCTATCTAAGGAGCAATACTACGTAATATGTCGGTAGGGGGAAGCACAACAATGAAGGGAAACACAGTGGAAAGATGGCACGCCACCCTTAGTGAAAAAAAGTTGCTCAGAGAGGATCCGAAAATGAATATGATTGTATGTACCATTGAGCGGTGAAATGCGTATGATTTTGCCAATAGTAGCAGTTGTCCAGTTCTGTAGCAGAGTGCTGCAGACAAGGCATATTCTGCGCGGGAAAATGAAGAGGCGCCAGCCATCACAAAGGGTTGGAGGCTATAAATATCGAATACCAAAATTCAGTATGTAGCTCAAAATTTGACTGTGAATTTTTTTCATGCGTCAAATTGGTTGTTTTCCTGGCTGCACATCAAGCTGAGTAATATTATCAGTAATAAACTCCTGCCAACGTTACCTTGAAATTCCTAGTGGACGTAAAAATAACTCTTAAAAAGCCTTTTTTAGCTTTAAATACATTACATAATACCGTACGAGCTACCATGAATATGTGCTCCTGGGGTGAATCTACACCAATCATGCTTAAAGAGGAGTAGTAGCTTTAACTAGTCGAATCATAACAATTTAAAAATAATTAAAAATGCACGAACGTGCTTTTAGTTTGGGTAGCTTAATTTCTTTATGCCAACTTGCACCTACGTAGATAATCCAGTGATACTCTTTCATGCATGCTTTTGAATATATTTACAACTATTCACTATATTCATAGTTCGAGGAAAGTACCACAATTTAAAGATGCTCCTTCGTCAATCAATTTCCTTAATTTTATGATCAGGGTTCAGTCTATCATAGTAATTCGGAGATCGCAAAATGTTTTTTACGTCATCAGTAAAGAATAAAAAGAAATACTTGGTATATTCCATATTATTTTACGCTCAGACGTTGAAACCGTGGTCGGTAAATGAAATAGTGTGGAATAAACCAAGTATTTCTTTTTATTCTCATCATGAATAAATTCCACAAAGTTACGCCTGAAGGCATCTCTTAAAGTCATCAGTAAAAATATTGTCTTGTATTTGACTTAAATGATAGCGTCAACTTTCAAGCTTCGGTCTGATAATGAATCCTATTTTAGTTCACCTAATACTCTGCTTAAGCTAATAATGTCATTATCATACCGTCCCTTTACTAACCTTGCCTATCTTTGTTGCAACGCTCCAGTTCTTTATTCAATCCAATTTCGTAAGGATCCTGAACTTTGGGAAAAGTAGCTAATTTATTGTAAATAATCATCACATTTTGCCCGGTACTCCTATGATAAGTCCCCGTCTACGATTAGCTTGTTAATTCCATATCCTTAATTTAGTAATGCTAAGAAAAAAAATTGCCTTTCTAATCATTCATTCATAAGGTAAATATGTCCAATAGGAGTGAATCAATCCCTAGCATAGGTCGTTGCATGTTGGTATAAGGACTTGAAGGTAACCCAACTAACAGCACGTTTTTGCATGCTTAGTTTGCTATTTTTATCTTTTTAAATAGTGCAGTTTAGACTAAATATATTAAAACTAATGCTTTTAAATGCGTGATATGTACTGCATGTTTGGTGAGAATTCACCCCCTGCCACACACCTTTATGGTGGCTTGCAGGGTATTATGTTGGTGTAGATGTAGACTACTATACATTTGTTTAAAATTTAATTCCAAGTGAAATGTATCACACCAGTTATTAATTGCTTCTAGGTAATCATTTAATTATTTAAAGAATTTAAAGAAGAAGAAAGGCTAAGAATTTCCCAGTGTACTACTTAGTCATGGCAACTGGACAAAGCTTACTTTTTACTGCGTAATGGATATAATTCATGTACATGTCAAGAAGCAAAGAGGATCCATGACACTACCCTATGGCACACCCTACGTGACTTCATAAGCCGGAGAGGTGACACCGTCCTAGCCAACCCTTAGTACGCGTTCACCTATAAAATCTCTAAGTCGTGATACAATGTTAATATCCAACTAAATAGATATGAGGTATTATGAGTATCAAGCAGTAGACACACCACAAACTCCAGTTTTCATCCAACATCCAAGGAATTATCTGAGAAATACACCTCTTATATATTTCGGGTTTATGCAGTCATGCGTAGATCATGAAAAATCCATCCCCAATATATTAATCAGTTTGTTGCTTGATCTGCGCTAATGTAATTCATGCGCCACCATGTCCATGTCCATTTATTTTTATGGAGTTATCTTGGTTCGAGAAGTATTAATGTTAATATGATCAGGAATTATCTGGATCAGGAAATTACTGGAAAGAACATCTACATCTACGCGATACCCTGCAAGCTACCGCGAGTGTGTGAAGCAGGGGGTGAAGATCACCAAGCATGCACTATAAACATGCAAACATGCTACCAGAGGGTCTCAGGCAACTAGATTATTAGTATCTACATAGTAATCAATGGATTGGTTGTAATACATGCATCATCACCAGAGACTACTCTAAAGTATTTCCCCTACCTATCCCTTTGCTATGCTGCCTATTCAGTTCTCTTTTAGTACGGGGAAAAATGAAATTTTAATCTATTAATACGACAAGAGTGTTTGAATGTGTTAAAGAAAGAATATGTGATAAGAAACATTTCTTTAATTTTATCCAAGGAATCAAAGTGAATGGAGAAGAACTCAACATTCCACGCTTCGCTGATGATATCGCTATCGTAGCAGGAAACGAGGAAGACCTACAGAACTCACAGAACATAATTGAAAAAGTGTTCCTGGAATACAACATAAAAGTCAATAAGGAGAAAACCAAGATACTTGTGTGCGGAAGAGAGAAAAAAGTGGCCGACGTCCGTCTCAAAGGAGAAAGATTGGAGCAAGTGGAATCATTCACCTACCTCGGGAGCACCATCGCCTGGGTTGGAAGAAGCGCGACAGACATCAAGCGTCGAATAGCCCAAGCTAAGACGGCATTCATGGCCAAAAGGCCACTGTCTTATGCTCGAGGAGCATAAGACTGGAGGCAAGGAAACAGTACGTGGAAACATTCGTGTGGGCAGTGGCACTCTACGGATCAGAAGCATGGACCATTGGAAAAACTGACCAGAAAATAATAGAATCCTTCGAGACCTAGTGCTGTAGAAGGATCCTGAAGATTAAATGGACGGATAGGGTTAGAAACGAGGAGGTATACAGAAGAATTGGAGAAGAAATAGCACTGTGGAGCACCATACGCCAAAAAAGATCAAGGTGAGTTAGCCATGTCATGAGACAAAACAATTACGTGCAAAGCATAATGTAGGGAAAAATTGAAGGGAAAGTCCCCAGAGGAAGAGCAGGAGACAAGTGCTTAGGGCAAGTTAAGAAGGATACGGGAAAGAAGGAACTGGCATGGGATAGGGAGAAATGGAGGGCTGCAGTATACCAATCCTAGGATTGTAATACTATGTATGCATGTATCCTTGTGGTCATGTATACCATACTATTCATGGTAACGAATGAAATAAAAACTTTTAGTCTATTCCACACTTTTGTAATAACCGACCTAGGCTTCGACAAATTTTTGTCATTCTCAAGGTCGAAAAAATTTGTGGAAACCTAGGTAGATTATTAAAAAAGTGTGGAATAGACTAAAAGTTTTTATTTCATTCGTTACCATGAATAGTGTAACTAAATTCCACAAAGTGATGCCTTCAGTCCTATCTGATGTATAACATAGTTATGGAGGGAATTTTACACTTCTATCGGTGTTGGTGGTAAACTCGTCTGACCTGCAGTCCTATTCTGTAAGGACCTGTGCAAAAAGCTTGGTCTGGCTTGCTGCCTTCGAGTTTGAAGCGCCTCCCATCCGAGTGTCTCTAGCACGAAGTACACTTAAACCCTGTTCATAACAATTGTTTACTAATCTGGCTGATCTCTCCTGATTTATACCTTGTTCCTTTATTAATTCTGTCACCCGTGCGTCCTGAACACTAGAGGAACATTCCCCTTTTTCCTAACACACGCGGAAAAACATCTATGTCCTACTTTGCATTATACATTCACACTACCCGTCTAATGGACCTAAGTTTCGTCTAAGCTGAGCTACAAAGATTTAATAAATATATTCACCAAGTACGTTTGGCGGTTAGTGTAACTCACTGGCACTTAAATTGTTGCTAAGGTAAATACTCCGTATTTTCTCAGTAATTTTCCATAAAAGTTCATTGCTTTTTTTCAGATTTTCTTTTAATCCTCATTTTGCACCAGCTGTAAATTTTCATCTATTTTTGGATGTAAAATCCACAAAGTAAATCATTTTAATTTATTTTTCTCGGAGGTAACTCACCCTTTGCCAAGCACCCATAAGAATAGCAATTAAAAACGCAGTGAGGAAAAATCTTGGGTGAGGACTTGGCTGAAGAAATAAGTGGAAGAGAGATGAGTATACATTAAAATGGATCACAGGAAACAGAAAAAAAGGTTCTTGGAAGAAGGAAAACTGTAAAGTACAAACCATTGATCACAGAGAAAGTCTTAGACCTAATTGCAGGAAGGAAAAGTACAAGAATGCAAAAACTGAAGAAGGGCAACTCTATTGCGAAAAAAGAAGGAGCGAAATACACCGCATACCGGTCAAAGCTAGAGAAATGCGGGTGAAGGATATATATGAAGAGAAACAAAACAACATTGTGCATACAAGCTGTTTAAGCGATGGTCAGGAACAGCTTGGGAGGAATGAGGTGCAAGATGCAATAGCACAAGGGACAAGAATGGAGATTCTTGACTGAAAATTAAGATAGCAGGTGGAGATGAAAGAGTACTTGGAGGGTTTACACTACGAAATCACGTTGCGAAAGTGGTCATAGAGGATTGGAGTTGAGGAAGATTAAATATGGGAGCAACAGTTTTAAGATCGGAATTATGCGCAGGAATAAGGGACCTGGAGATAAATAAGGCTTCTGAAAATGAAGATATTCCTGCCAAACTTACGAAAACTGCAGGAGAGGAGACATTAAACCAGCATTACAAAATTATTTGCGGCCTGTACATAAAAGTAGAGATACCCACGGAGGTCGAGAGGAATGTCGTCATCCTGTTCCCCAAGAAAAAGGCAGTGGAGATATGTGAAGATTTTAGGGCCTTTAACCTAACAATACAAATATCAAAGATAGCGAGAACGTTTACCCACAGGAGAGTAGAGCGAAAGGCAGAAGAGTTCCTGAATGAAGACCAATTCGGATTTAGGGAAAGTAAGGGTACTAGGGAAGCAATATTGGCCCTTTTGTTGCTTATAGAGAGGAGAATAGAGAAGAAAAAGCGGTGTTCATCGCGTTTGTGGATTTGGAGAAGGCATTGGAGAACGTGCATTAGAATTCAATGCTTGGAATTCTGAAAGGAGTTTAAGGCCGTAATTTGACCGAAGAATTATCCAAAGTTTATGATAGAACCAAGTAGATGTGATCAAATACAGGCCCGGATGGGGAAATGTATGGATAAAGAAAGGATAGAGACAAGATTTTGCACTGTCTCTAATAATTTCTACTGCTTACATAACGAAAGCCATCGATCGATGAAATCTAACAGAAGGCAGAAGAGAAGACAGAGGGTCAATATTCTCGGGGAAAAGCATTATCACTTGAAAGGCCTCAATTGGAGTGCATTATGCACTTGGGATCTAATGAGTGAAGATTTAATTCGGGAATGAAACAAGATACGGAGGGAAGACGCGAATGTTTTATCATTTGACCATGAACGCTCGGAAAGTGTCCTTCGAGTGTTAGAAGAGCTTATTTGGGAAACCGGAGAATCTAGGCCATTCGCATAGTTGAAGTTACCCTACACAAAAAACAAATATTACAAACTTGAATCCGATACTGTATTTGTAAACATTAGTTCCATAGTATTAATTCATTTAATTAATGATGGTGTAGGCGACAGACTCAAGACTTCCCATCCCCATCGCTTAATATTCAAAACATTTTATTAACGTACTGGGGATGTCACATAGGTACATATTTCCGGTTGCTCTAATTCTTGGCGAGATTATCTGGGCAAATCTTAGGCCTCCGTCTAGAAGATTTTGCAGGTCTATTCGCCTACAATGGATTAAAGAAAAAATGGACTTTGCAAATGCAGAATAGAATTACACTAAAAAACTGATCGATAGATTAAAACAAATAAATGATGGAATTTTCTTCAACAATTTTTCTTTGATGATTACTACGGAAAACGAAAAAGTTCCTAGTTTCTAAGTTTAAGTAATTAAAAGAATTAGCAACGAGTTTTATTAAATAACTTAAATTAGTTGTAATGTCCGGCCCGCTTAGAAACACAAATGTGATCCATAAGGATCTCGGGGCACCCTCAATTTGATCTGCCTGTCATATTCTAGGCATATTATTTGAGTATGCACTACTATTTTCGGCATTGGAACTATGGGGTTCTATACCTATATGTGGAGCAAAACGTCGGGAATGAATGACTGATGAAATATCGCCTTGCTGGCGAAGAGAAATTCTCTTTCGGTTCATCTCTGCTACTCTTATACATCAGATATTTACATTACTGCATACGACATTTGTCAAATATAATTTCTATATTTTGGAAAATTGGATTCTTCAAGGTGTGCATTATGCATTTTCAATTCATGTTTAATTTGCTTTTTGGATATATATGTGCATTTAAAATAATTTTTTGTTCAAGTTCTGCCTGATACACCCAAGCATGACGACAGAAGGATAAGTTAATCAAAGTATTGTCGACAAGAAAGGTTCAACTGAAAATTCTGATTGAAGACGGTCAAAGGCTCTGTCAGAATAGTGTCTTTTCGTACGACCCGATTGGTGGCTTGGAGTGCAAGAAGACATTAAAACACATTTCCAGCTTGAATGATTTGCACTTTTTCTTGAAGGATTCCCTTCCCATTGGAAGGATTTGGTCCCTACGAAGACTGCACATTTTCAAGGGCTGATGGGCGGGAGCATGTTTCCGGAATGAGTGCTAAGAAAAATAACTTGAACGCGATTACACGTGTTACTTATCCGCTCGCTAGGATCAATATTCTCTCCATTTCGTCCATATATATTCTATGGAAATTGGTGATTACGCTTAAAGTTAGTGAACGACGAATTCGTCGTTTTAGGTCACTTGAACAATGTGAGCTAGTCACGGCATTCCATTCCAGCCTTGGCGGCGGCGGACGGAGCCGCACCCCGCACGCGTGGTCGGAGTATCATATGCATTTTTCGGCGTTGTGCAGTAGATTTTTAATTTTTCTTCAGTCTCATGTTTATAAGCCTCCAATTAGTGCTCTGATTTAAGTCATTTGGCAAGTCTTTCCCTAAAACGTTAGCTATCCTCTACTCTGAGTGAAATTCGTCTAAATACAGCAAGATGTATTATTACACAAATTTAAAAAAGAACTTTTAAACTAATTGTAAGGCATATTAAAGACAAAGTATTGTGTTAGAAGTTCATGTAATGTCGTGTTCGATCAAATTCCTCTCACAGCGTCACCATCAACTGAACTTGGAAGATATTCGGATAAGAATGGCGTCAGGAGTTTATTTGAAAATTTGGTCATGTTTAAGCCCTGAATCTAACTAACGGGAATAATATATGACATATGAGGTATCATATCTTATTCAGAAAAAACAGCTTTTTACGATTTCCGACCGCTCTGCGACGTGGTGAACACGAACATCGCATGAAGTCATCCGACATCACAACGGGCAAAAGGATTCCATCAGCGAGCCGTGAGCTTCAGAAGATTTTCCCTCTGACCTCTGACCTCCCCCTCTGTATTCATGTGATCAACCTGGAGATTGCCGGAGACCGGTTTGGTGTGGTTACGGCTTTCCACGCTGAGAACTTTGGTTTGAATGCTGGAAGTGGCATAAATAGCAAACTGGATTCTTGGAACCTATTTTCAGAGTCTTTTGGAAAGCTTTTTTAGCTGAGTTCCTGTGAGGTTCTTTTGCGGCTCTCAGTTTTCTAACCTCTGTGTTGTCAATGAATTTTCCTCTTCTTCGGGTTTAAGAAAATGCAGCCACTACTTACCCCTCAACTGCTATCTAATAAACGTAAGATGTGTCCTAGATGGCGCGGATGATTCTCCCTCTACTCCCTCCTTTCATGTAGGCTGCTCCGGTCTGAACTGGTGATTCAAAGGTCGCGAGTTCAGACGACTCGAAGGGCAACATTAAGAATTTCAACAACAATCTCGTTTCCACTACTAACGTTCTATAATGCCTACTCCAGACAAATTGGGGCGCAGATTCACGCTGAGAAATTGGTAATACCACGCTGCATACCGTTTGAAACCATTTCGTGGAGAACCTGTATACCCTTCCGATCTCTTAGTAGAGATTTTATTACGTAATCAGTAGAAATGGGACCGTAGTTGAGATTCTGGGCCATATTCAGGATATTTACCCTGTTCTCAGCACCACGCTATAGGAAGTATGTTCCACGCATATTAATGGGAATCATTGTCAGATCGCAGGTTAAAATTTAGACTTAATCTCTTACACAAATTCCAAGGCAATATTTTCAGTGATGATGTTAAAAATATTTTACGAACCCCAACTTACTATGGCAGACTGGACCATAATCACAAAGTTAGAGAAATTGATTGCCGAACCGACCGATTCAAAATGTCCTTTTTCCCTCGCACAATTAGAGATACGAATAACGGTAAATATGTCCTATCGGAGAGTAGCAATGAATAGCATTGGTAGCTGCATGTTGGTATGAGTACTTAAAGCTAACCCTACTAACAGAATGTTTTTGCATGTTTTCTTTCCAATTTCTATCTTTTTTAAATAGTGTAGTTCTGACTACTATATTAATACTATTCCTTTTTTATGCATGATATGTAGTGCATGTTTGGTGATCAATCACCCCCTGCCACACACCCTTGTGGTGGCTTGCAGGGTATTATGTAGATGTAGATGTAGATGAAGTAATACCAGCTTTGATGGTAGAATCCGTGCAAAAATTCGATTCGTTTTTTGGGATTCTAGGACGTGAGCAGTAGAAAGATGACTGTAGTTGAGATTCTACATCTGCGTAATACCCTGCAAGTCACCTCAAAGGTGTGTGGCAGGGGGTGAATTCTCATCAAACATGCGAAAACATGCTGTTATTTGGGTTAGCTTCAAGTCCTTATACTAACATGCAGCTACTCCTATTGGATATATTTACCATTGTTCATATCTCTAATTGAACGAGGAAAAAATGATATTTTAAATCTGTCAGTTCGGCAATCAATTTCTCTAATTTTGTGATTATGGTCCAGTCTAACATAGTAAGTTGGAGCCCGCAAAATATTTTTAACGTCATCACTGAAAATATGGCCTTGGAATTTGTTTAAGAGATTAAGTCTGAATTTCAACCTGCGATCTGACAATGATTCCCAATTTAATTCATTTAATAGACTGGTTACGCTAATAAGGTTCTAAATACGGACCTAACAATAAGTACATGTCCGGTCGTTGATACCTTCCGTTCTCACTCGCTTACCAAAATGTCCTCCCCTCGTTTCCAGTTCATCTTCGGAAGTGCCGATGATGGAATGCCATTCGTGAAACGGCGTGCATCTATTAAGAGGTTCGATGATTTGTGGAAGTGACACGAATTGTGGCTTGGATTATGGCCACATGAAAATGTCATCTAGTGAGGCATGACTGCGTTCTAAGCAGGCCTTATCGAAGCTCCTATTTCCTCTCCAATACGGGGCTCAGCTACTGGGGTGTATTTTAGTTCACACAGCATTAAGTTGGTTGCTAAGGACTGGACCTGTGTTGGCCCGAAAAAGAAATGGAATGCGAGCAGCCACAGCGCTGGATGAAGATGAACTCCGTCGCAGCTGCGCCAATGCTTAAGAATAGCAGTGTGCAGTTGGGAGGGAAATGGATGTGAATCATGAGAAATCAGCGCTTGACACCGGCGAAGATTGTTCTGTGAAAGAAATCATAGGAACCATTCTGGCGTCGATATTCGAGACGCGTCTCCCTTAGAAGCAGATGGTGAGATGCGGTGGAGGAAAAGAGGATATTATTCAACTTTTGAAAATTTAAAAATGTTTTGCTTGGCCAAGGAATCCGACACATAAATGTTCAGTCCATTTTAAATCAATAATTTAAAATCGTATCCAGAGAAAAGAGTGTAAAGGGCATTGGTGTAAGATTCAAACGCACGGAACAAGGAAGTAACATGTAATCAACTCGAACTGCAAGGAAAACCAGGTAATTTATTGTGATGCAAACCAATTGAGGAAACTTTCTCTTCCACTTTTGCCAGCGAAAAGGGGAAAAGTGATACCTACTAAGAGGCCATTTCAGGCTGAGTTCATACTCCTTTGCAACATCTCGTATCTCGTCTCTGACATGTGGATTTATGAAAAGGGTTCCTCCGTAGACAATCGGTCTTCGGAGAGCAATGCAGCATCATCAAAATATCATATAGCTGAGCCACCAGCTACGTTTTGCGGATAGTGAGTTAGTAGATAGTAGTCATTGTGATACGGGACAGAAATAGGTATTGATTACGTGTGGCTTGAGAATGACCTATTCTCTATGAGAGAATCTCATAGAGCCACCATGAAACTGTACAACAACCTGTATTGTGATTATGCAGTTTAAATTACGGCTTAAAAAGAGTGCAAAAATCATCAGTAGTAAAGTAGTGAGTGAGATTTGAAGCCACTTGATGACAAAAATATCGGTGAAATGGCGAATTCTAAGTGCGCGCATCGCCAAGAGTGGGACGTGATTTTTTAGAATTGGAGTGCTCAAGTAGAAATTTTAATTATAAATTAATGTTACAAGAAGTACTGGATCTGAGTGAGGTCTATTGATTAGCATTGAGCTAAAACTTATTTTAATGTTAACTCGCGTGGACTAGCATAAATGAATATCGCAGACGTAGATTTAACATTGTTTTTCATGCAAACAGATTCGAAGATGGTATTTGATTTGACGTTCTGAGATCTTTCTGCAATGTGCCGGAAAAACCCAGAATTAAGGGTAAAAACTAGCAGCATGTTAGGGTGAGCTTCAATTCCTGAAGGAGATTTCTTGCTTCCGGACGGACTTCCTTGTTCTCTTGTTCCGCTTGCTTCTATTTAGCAAGTAATCAGATATGCTATTTTTTCATTTCATCTACATCTATCTACAGCTACATAATACCCTGCTAGCCACCATAAAGGTGTGTGGCAGGGGGTAAACTCTCACCAAACATGCACTACATATCATGCATAAAAAAGGATTAGTATTTATATATTGTTCTAACCTACACATTTAAAAAAAGATATAAATAGCTAAGCAAACAAGCAAAAACATGCTGCTAGTTGGGTTAGCTATAACTTATACCAACATGCAGCTACCAATGTTATCCATTGCTACACTCATACTGGATATATTTACCGCTATTCATATCCCTAATAGTACGAGGAAAAAAGGACATTTTGAATCGGTCAGTTCGGCAATCAATTTCTCTAATTTTGTGATAGTGGTCCAGTCTACCAGAGTAAGTTGGGGCTAGCAATATGTTTTTAACATCATCACTGAAAATATGATTTTGGAATTTAAGAGATTGAGTCTAAATTTCAACATGCGATCTGACAATGATTCCCAATTAAATTCATTTAATAGACTGGTTTCGCTAATAAGGTTATCATACCGTCCCTTTACAAACCTTGCCGGTCTTTGCTGCACACGTTCAAGTTCATTACTTAGACCGATTTCGTAGGGATCCCATACACTGGCAGCATATTCCAAATGAAGTATAACAAGGGAAAAGTAGCTGATTTCTCGTACATGATCGTCACATTTACCCAGTACTCTTTTGACGTATCCCAGATTACGATTCGCTTGACCCATTATTTCACGTTTGGGTTTATCCCAGGAAAGATTTCTCAATTCTTGAGTAATTGTGCAGAGTGCGGCAGAAGTCCGATGATATCAACCTTTGCACTTTCTTTAAGGCTGCTAGTGCGATTGATGGCACAGTGGTGTTTCTACCGTAATCTCTCAGCGTGAAACTATCCATGCTGGTGGATGGATTTGTCATGATATTATCGGCAAACAACTTGAAACAATTACCCACGGCTTTCCAAAAGAGACTTGTTTCAAATGTCGCCTGGGGACAGCAAATTCATTAGTATGCTTAGGCCCATTTTATCATGCGTTTCCTGCTTTCTTCAAAATAATGTTAAAAAAAGCCGATTTTCTGGATTAATTCCTTCAACTCCTAAGGGTATACTACCAGAGGAGTCTCAAGTGAGTGGATGGAACATTAGGCAAGAACAACAGGGAAGTGACATCATTTTTGCCTCCACGAGTTCACTTTATTCATTGTTCTCGACAGTTATGGAAGTCTAATGGTGTACTTTGTTTAATAATACTATTGGATGTAATGTGTGCTATAGGATGAAATAGAGTGCCTCGGTGACTTGCATACAAACTAAAAAATAAGTCTAATAAATAATAAGAATAAGAAAATAAAATACTATGAACCACTATGTATTACGGAACAAGGGGAAAATAGTTTTGGGTGACATCGTCACTTTTATTTAGAATAAGCTGTACCCGGCCACGCGTTGCTGTGGCTCAATCTGGTTAAATGGAAAGCGCACGTTTATAGTATGTTTGATTTCTCAATGGGGGCGTTTACTTGGAACCGAAATCGCAATTTTGTACACGAAATTGTTAGATGGAAACGAAATGTAGTGAAAAAATTAATATTCTAACCACAATCATTCACTCATAAATCAAATATTAAAATAAGCAAAAGGTGAAGCCCACCAAAAAGCTGCTGTGATAACATTGACGTCACTTTCCTCCCGTCCTTGAATGCTCGTATGGGAAGGAAGGGAGTGGAGGGGGATTCTCGGAAGGTCTGCCCGCACAGATGTTGTCGTAACTGCTCCGATTGGCAGAGTCAGCTGTGTCCCCCCCTTTGCGATAAGGCGAAGTAGCTTCGCGGGCTCAGTTGTGTTTGGACGAAGTCGTTATACGTCAGAGGTTGCACCACACCCACTTTTCCGAAAGGGTTTAAAACATTAGCTTTTCGACGCCTATAACTCGAGAAATAATTGACAGATCAAAAAACGGAAAAATACCGTCTTTTTATTTTCAAACACTATCATATTCGGCAAAAAAATATGGCAAACGACCCCATTCTTATGGGTATACAATATTTTTTGTTGTTCCATTGTCTGTGCAGATATAGACATTGTCTGGTTTGCCGACTCTAGAACACGCAACATAGGTACACGTAGAACACGCAATACACACGCAAGAAAATATACGTACATGTGAGAAGCAATCCGTTTCTAGATCTAAACCGCATAGTTCTAAAGACTGACCCTGAGCTTTGTTGATAGTGAAAGCTTTGGCTGGTTGATATTTAGCAACATGATAATTGGCACGCCGATTTTCAATTGCAGTACGTGCGGTGGCATCCCTGGCAGATCGAGTAAATACAAAAATTCCGTTCGATAACCAATTGCCTCATCTGCTTCCACGACAGTGTCGACGGTCTTGTACATATGTGCCTGCGTCGCTTTGAATGATAGACTGAATAATAAGTTCGTAGAAGTATTTGTTCTTGGCCGTAAGAATAGCGCTTTCACTTAGCCAATCGTGATCCTTATAATTGATTTGAATATTGGGAAATAGTTTTTCAACCATTTCTGCTTTTGACGTTACTGAATTGCAAAAGTTATGAGGCAATGAAATTTTTCCTAAGGTCAGATCAACCGGCACCTTTCCGTTCCCAATTTCCAGCAATTTATGTGAGTATATCTCAGCTGGTCGATTGTTTTGCAGCTGCACACGCATATTTGTATTTAATTTTAACGTCTTTACATGTCGTCACAAAGTAGAATATTTCAGGCAAGCATTTATTTCATCCGCTAGTGTCGATCGAGGAATTACAGGAAATCTCCTGCAAGCAATATTAATGCGTTCTCCAATGGTCTCAGGTTTCCACGCAAATCTTGAAATGATCGATCCAGAGCCTCGAGCGATGCTTTGTGCACCATTGTGCATTCATCCCAAGCAATAAGTTGGCATTTCTGAAATATATGTCCCATTCCGGATGATTTGCATAGATTGCACGTGAGAGTTTCAATGAATTGCTCGTTCAATGGGATGCACATCCCGTATCCAGTATCGATATTTATTGTATTCTTGATATTGTACAAACCTTCATGGGATTGAACTAAACAACTAACCAAAGCTTCATGGAAATTGGATGAATGATGTGGTAGTGCATGAAGTTATCGATACAGTATCGATAGTGTAACGATACTTTCTTTAAAAAAACTATATAATTTCACCACAATTTTATATCAATAATGTATAGATTTATCGATATTTTATCGAAATTATATCGATACAGCATCGATATTGAATTATCTATTTTGTATAAACCTTTGCGGGAGCGTACTCAATAACTTTTCTAAGTTTCATGGCGATTCGATGAATGGTGTAGTAATGCATTAAGGACAAACACATTATATACATTCGATACAGTATCGATATTGTGACGATACTTTCATTAAAAAAAACTAAATAATTTCACCTCAATTTTGTATCAATAATGTATCGATTTATCGATATTTTAGCGATATTATATCGATAAAGTGTTGATATTGAAATATCGATTTCGTAGTCCTCTTCTCGGGAATGTACTCAACAACTTCCCAAAGTTTCATGGCGATCGATTACTACACCATTCATTGGATCGCGATCCAATGAATGGTGCAGTAATGCATAAAGGACACACACACATACATTCATTTTTATATATATAGAAGAGGAATCGTGAGAGTTCAGTTGAACTGAAGTAAAAAAAATGCCTGAGTTAGAGAAAGTGCAGATTTAAAATGCCTTTATGGATATCTGCGAGAAACTCTACATTTGTAATAGAGATGTCTAGTTCGAGAACAAACAATTCAAAAGGAATTATTCTCATGAGTGAACTTGGTGAATTGCACACTGCCTCAAATAGTGAATAGTTCAGTTTGAACTAAAATTGCAAGGTCTGCCACCCACGCCATGAGCTTGAAATGCTTCCTTGTATAAGCTTGCTGACATTTCAGCCAGTCAGGCAATGAGTTCACTTAATTTGCCGAAAGGCATCACCACTTGGAGTTCGTTGACTAACCTTGGCTGAGAGATCTGGACGTTTCGGTACTACTAACAAGATCCAACCGCTCCAGTAGTTCGCGGGAAATTTATAATTCCAAACGTAGTTCCGGAGATCTCGCCTACGGCAAGTACTGCCTCAGAGTCCTATGGCTAAATAGAGTTTAATCGGCAATCCAGAGGACTGTAGTAACACAGTAGGACCTGCTTCCTCTTATCTTAGTCCTACGGAACCTCCGACCCCACGGCTTAGTTTGTTTCCT
Source organism: Platycnemis pennipes (assembly GCA_933228895.1). Taxonomy (NCBI): domain Eukaryota; kingdom Metazoa; phylum Arthropoda; class Insecta; order Odonata; family Platycnemididae; genus Platycnemis; species Platycnemis pennipes. Next base: position 150,961,833 of record OW121849.1, read on the forward strand.
AAAGAAAATTCCTCCTGTATTTCGATCTCCGATTACGCTTAGAAGCTCTTGTTTTGAACTAGTGTCTAGTGTTTCAATAAATTTCTCCCCTCGTATAACTGGTCCACATCTGAAACAGAACGTCAATGCGAGTTCGCAAACCATGGAGGCAGAGCATGCTGGAGGAAGAGCGGATACGCATAATTAAGCGAAGATTGGGGAAACGCGCTCTCGCGAGGGCAGTCCCTTTCGTGAATCTCTGAAGATCACCCAGGGAACACTCGATGCACTCACTCTCTTCCTCTTTGGCGAGTCTCTCATGGGAGTGCAAATGATGAATCTTACGAGGGGATCGGGTTGGTGTGGTGGCTAGAGTACTGGCCTCCCATCCCGAAGGCTGGGGTTTCATTCCCGGCAGTGGCGCATTTTTCAGCGGCTAACCAGCCCCCACCTGTGTGCCTACTGTGTGCGCCAAAATGTCGAGTTTTCCGAGAACTACGAAACCGTTCATCGTATTTTCACCTTATTTACATAGTAATGTATATAATTTTATTTCCGACTGACTACACAGTTAGAATAATTTATAAACAAATTTTGGACCTGTTTCTTACGTTATAGTAAAAAAAGGGCCCATTTTTTAGCGCTACGGCGCTATGCGTCACTTTGACGTCTAATAACATCCAAGCAATGCGTTTGACTAATACAAATTTTTAATAAAAGGTGAATTATATCTTTAATATTACGTCTGCGAAATTTCAATGTTTTAGCTTTAGTACTTATTAGTATGCTATTCAATTTATAACCGCACTTTTTCTCGGCAACTATGCATCATGGCGCCACGAGACTAAAACTGTCATCTTCCTCTTTAAATTTCCAGAGCGAATCAGATATTATCATTTAGGTGAAGTTAGCACCTTATTTTATATCGAATTCTATGTTTCCTGAAAAAAACGCAGAGCAGAAAAAGCGCAGCGTTCCTAGCGGTGTGTCCTGCTCTGGGGTCGCGCGTTATTTCGGGAAACATAAAATTCGATATAAAATAAGGTGCTAACTTCAGATCAATGGTAATATCTGATTCGCTCTGGAAATTTAAAGAGGAAGTTGACAGTTTTAGTCTAGAGGCGCCATGCTGCACAGTTGCCGAGAAAATTTACGTTCCAGCCTTACTATCATGCGGTAAAACTGTGCCAACTTTCGGGTTGTTGGGTACGGACCGAGGTATGGCCCGAGTTGCTCAGGGGCGCGCGCAAGCATCCATGTGCCTGCAAGAAAACACGCTTCGCATTTTCACTCCGCAGATCTACACTGCCTTGTACTTGAATGATGAAGTGAATCCGGTAATCGTGGCGTCGCTAATAACAGCGATATTCCCACGGCGGCCTGTGCAAATCCGTGTTTTCGAAGAGTGCGTCGGACGAGGCAAGCTCACCTACTACGCTCACCTACTCAGCCTTCCACGCTAATGTGCCTCACTACCCCCATCTGTTGGTGGGCGCTGGACTCACTCCGCCTTCCACCGAATGCTTAATTCAGCGAGATTATGATAGAGCTATTAGAGAACAAGGGCTGATAAGTTTCATTCACGGTGCCTACACCTCGTAAAGTGTGCAGAACGTGTGCAGCGAAGATCGGCAAGATTTTGAAAGGGACGTAATTAGCGTAACTAGTCTATTAAATGAATTAAAATGGGAATCATTGTCAGATAGCAGGTTTAAATTTAGACGTAATCTCCTCAATAAATTCCAAGATAATATTTTCTGTGATGACGCTAAAAATATTTTCCGAACCCCAAATTACTATGGTAGACTGGATCATAAGCACAAAATTAGAGAAATTGATTGCCGAACCGACAGATTCAAAATGTCCTTTTTTCCTCATACAATTAGAGATATGAATAACGGTAAATATATCCAGTACGTTTGAATCAATCCATAGCATATGAAGTTGCATGTTGGTGTAAGGACTTGAAGGTAACCCAAATAATAGTTCGTTTTTGCATGCTTAGTTTGTTATTTTTATCTATTTAAGTATTGCTGTCTAGACTAATATATTAATACTAATACTTTTTTATCCATGATATGTAGTGCATGTTTGGTGAGAATTCACCCCCTGCCACAGACCTTTGAGGTGGCTTGCAGGGTATTATGTAGATTTAGATAGATGTAGATGTAAAGTCTACTACTACATACTCCCTACTTGGTTGGTAGGTACAATGAAAGTTAAAGTCATTACTTTCCATAGGAAACATTCATAACTAACTACCTTTGACTTTGTTACTATTTTAGCCATAAAAGTGTGTATTTTTTGACTTTGCATTAGAAAAAACCCAAAGTATTGTTTTAGTATAGCTAATGAAAAATCAGCCCTTGACTTGTGAAATGGTTTGATCAGGGAGCTAGACACTGTGCAGCTTAGAGAAGCTGGGATTTTTAAAGGTGTTACGATAGGTTTAGCAGTGTATCAGGATTAGTAAATTGGGAATCATTGTCAGATCGCAGATTGAAATTAAAGACAAAATCTCTTAAACAAATTCCTAGACCATATTTTCAGTGATGATGTTAAAAATATTTTGCGAACACCAACTTACTATTGTAGGCTGGACCATAATCACAAAATTAGAGAAATTGATTGCCAAACTGACAGATTCAAAATGTCCTTTTTTCCTCGTACTATTAGGTATATAAATAACGGTAAATATATCCAATACGAGTGTAGCAATGGATAACATTGGTATAAGGACTTGAAGCTACCTAAGTGACATCATGTTTTTACATGTTTGCTTTGCTATTTTTATCTTTTTTAAATAGTGAAGTTTAGACAAGTATATTAATACTAATCTTTTTTTATGCATGATATGTAATGCATAGTTGGTGAGAATTCACCCCCTGCCACACACCTTTATGGTGGCTTGCAGGGTATTAATTAGATGTAGATATTGGAAATACAAGCGTATTATACTAGATTCGATCATATACATAAGATTAGAGAGATAGATTGTCGTACTGATAGATTCAAAATGTCATTTACCCCCCGCAATATGAGAGAACACAATAGGCAGCATAGCTAATGGATAGGCAGGGGAAATATAGTAGTCTGTAGTGCATGATGCATGTATTAGCAACCAATCCCTTTATTACAATGTAAATACTAACCGTGTAGCTGCATGTGACCAAATTATTAGCAAGTTTCCATGTTGTAGTACAGCCGTATAGTATAGTTAGATATGCTAATACAATCAGTCTTAAGGATTTAGGTGCGATTGCTCTGTGATTTGGCAGCCAGAATTAAATTTGAAGAAACACGTGATAATGAACTTTTGGAAAAAGAATAGCTTTCCCCGCAAAAATTATTGCATCAAAGAAAATATAATATTTAAAGTAGATTCTATTAAATACTTAGGCGTCGCCATCACTGAAGACATGTCATTGGGGAAACACATCAGGGAGATAGATAACTAGTGTAGCAAACCGTAGATTAGGATTCCTAACAAGGGTTCTAGGCAAATTCGATGAGAGGGTACGAGAAAGAAGCTACTTTGCACTTGTCAGGCCTCATTTAGAATGTGCCGCTAGTGTATGGGATCCGTAGGAGGAAGGTATGATAAAAGAATTAGAGCGTGGGCAAAGGAGATCCGCTAGATTTGTTGAAGGCCGTTATGATAATTTATAAGTGTTGCGAGTTTAATTCAAGAACTAGGATGGGAATTACAATCAGAACACAGGTTAAAATTTGGGTTAAACCTTTTAAGTAAATTCGAAACCGATTCGTTTACAGATGACGTTAGATATAAATTAGGAACACCTGCGTATTATGCTAGGTCTGATCGGATTAACAAGATTAGAGAGATAGATTGTCGTACCGATAGATTTAAAATGCCATTTTCCCCCGCACCATAAGAGCACAATAGGCAGCGTAGCAAAGGGATAGGTAGGTGAAATATTATTAGAGCAGTCTGTAGTGCATGACGCATGTAATAACAACCAATAATTCCTTTCATATTTCGAAGATATTAACCATCTAGCTGCATGTGACCTTATTGCCAAACATGTCGCCATTAAATATCCTAGTTTCATGTCAATAGTGCATGTTTGGTGATCTTCACCCCCTGCCACACACCCTCGTGGAGGCTCGCAGCGTGTTACGTTGGCGTAGTACCCTAGTAGCGTGTCAAAAGTGCGTGTTTGGTGATATTCACCCCCTGCCACACACAATCGCGGTGGATTGTAGGGTATCGTGTCAATACAGATGAAATGAGAATACAACCGAAAGGAAGTGCAATTGATTTTGGATGGCCCAACCAAAAATTCCTTTGCACCCATTGTGGGATTTGCTGAATTTTTTTTGCATAGAAATTATGTCTATTGTGTGAATTGTTGGCACATATGCGTAAGCATAATGTGCCTGCGCATAATACGCGTATGAATCCGTAAGTGCGATGAAAACGTTAATATTGGTATTTATTACGTTCTATTACAGTTTAATCAACGAGGTGCCCTCAACTCCAGCCGTCCACCATTGCTGTCTTATAGCGGCCGCAGTGCTATTCAATTTGCGGTGAGTAACAGGAGTTTTGTTTGCATGCACTTGACGGGGAAATATGAATTGTTTTGCATCGATATTCAGTCGTTTTAGTCGTGAATTTCATTTTACTGTGAGCATGAAAGTATTGGGGAGAAGCTTTGGACTTCCTAGATCACAGCTCAACCTTGTGTCTCAATTTGGACGGAAATGATTCCCATTCGTTCCTCTTTCGTTTCCGTGCTACCCACGAGGCCGGCGAGTGTAAAGGCCGCTTTACACGATGCAATTTTTTGTACAATTTCTTGTACAAACTTTTGTATGAGGAAATTGCACCGTCTAAAGCGGCAAATTGTACGAACGCCTGTGCAATTGTCTGAATGACTGAACGGGAAATAGAACCTGTTCTAATTGCATTCAGACAAACATACAATTTCGTTCAGTTTATACAAGCGTTTGTACAAGAAATTGTACAAAAAATTGTATCGTGTAAAGCGGCCTTAAGGCACAGTATCCATCGCCACCCTCGCCCCCCGCCTCTTTCCTCCTCGGGGACCCTTGGGGGTGCGATTGAGAGAGAGGCCTTGTGTCGGGGGATGTTCCCCTTCCCCCCCGGGGGGTGTTAGCGCCACAGTGAGACCGCATTCCAAAAGACGTCAACTGCTTCAGCCGCGTGGAAACGTTGAAGTGTCGCTATTCAAGAAGCTGCTTTGGGAAAGACCGCGGGGAGGCCAATCCATGCCTTGAATAAGGGAGGGAGATGGTACGTACCTTCATTTAGGCGTTCCCTCATTTATGTTTGAATTGTGCGGATGGGTAGAAATACAGAAATGACTATGTTCGAGCACGTTGCGGTGTCACATGTTTAATCACACAACAGGAAGCACGAAGCAGGCATTACGGTACATTAACATAATATACAATATAGTCATCCCGGCCGATTCAAGGCATTGCTACCAACATAAACTCAGTGCATTTCACTCACTCATCGATCGCCTCTTTAATGTTCCCCTCTCCAAAGATAATTTTAACAAAGAAGTGTCAATTATTAAACAGATCGCAAGGGCAAATGGGTACACAAATACTTTAATAGACAAGTTAATATCCAATAAAGAAAAGAAGTTGGCATATAATTCCATTTATTACTCCAAGAATCCGTCTAAGCACTCCAGGGTGTTTTGCTCAATCAGATACATGGGTGACATTTCCAAAATAGTGATACAAAATTTCCCCAAAGATGACAATTACATTTCCTTTAAATCTGTGACAAATTTAAAAACGCTATTGGTGAAGTGCAAGGATCAAGTGGACCATAAGAAGAGAAGTGGGGTTTATTGCTTAAAATGTGGTGACTGTGACGGCCTCTACATAGGTCAAACATCAAGAAATTTTACCTGTAGAACTAAAGAACATTTTAATGCTTTTAAATGTAATAATGAAGACAAAAGCAATTTTGCTAAGCACCTTTTAACTTTTGACCACAGCAGTGATTTTAATGTTAATGTGTTACATTTCTCCAATAATAGACGTGAGTTAGACTCTCTAGAGCAACTGGAAATTTTAAAAAGATTATATGACTCAGAGGTCACAGTGCTAAACGAATATTTGTACCCTGCCTCCTCCCCGATCCTCGACTCAGTCACTACCCAGGCCCCAACAACTCACCCAAGGTCGCGCATGACCTCGACATGACTTCCACAACCTCTGGCCCGATTTCCCTCACTCCCACACCACTTCTCCATCATCGGCAACGCAACCCCCCCCCCTCCCAGTAAACCTCCCCTTCCGTCCTCCTCCTTCCCCCACCCCCAACGACCGTGGCTTGGTATATATTGGAGTGCTCTGCTAATTTTTTCACCTCATTCGCTGAAACCCGGGTCGTGTTTCCTTGAAATCTGTGGTATCGTAAAAGTTTTTAATAAACCTTGGTTAAAGTCCTTATGCCAACATGCAAATACCTATGCTATCCATTGATATGCTTGTATTTATACAATTGGATATATTTACAGCTATTCATATTCACATTTTACGAGGAAAAAAGGACATTTTGAATCAGTCAGTTCGGAAATCAATTTCTATAATTATATGATTACGGTCCAGTCTACCGGAGTAAGTTGGAGTTCGCAAAGTATTATCAGTGAAAATATTTTCTGGGAATTTATTGAAGAGAATAGGTCTATATTCTTACCTAATATCCTTGTCGCTTCTTCAATATTTCCATGCCTTGCTTGCGATTATCATCAACTCTGTCCACAATGGTTGCAAATGCCCTTGTTACATTTAATTCCTCAATCAATAACCCTCGCTAATGGATTTGATAGGGCAATATTTTGAAGTACAGCGCTCGGCTACGGTGCTCGCGGTCTGAAGGGGGATGGATCCTGGCTGTTCGCCAGCCGTGTCTTCGAAGGAGAGGTCACGGGTGACCACTTCGGATTCCATGGGGCCACGCCCGGGCCGAGGGCGGCCCTTCTCGTGATTGATCCTTCGAGGGCAGGGGTCAGGGTGGTTGGTGCTTGCGGGGGCATCTCGGAGGCCCTTCCGCTTTGCAACAGAGCCCTCTGTCCCCCCACCTTTTTCCCAACGGCACCACGAAACCAGCCATTCCTTTCCATGAATGCGAAGGCCCTTTGGGGTATTATTTTTTCGAGACCCTAAAGGAAAATTAGAATAAATGAAATAAGTTCACTTGTAACTTTGTGGAAATTCATCATGACAATTGATTTATTACGAACTTTTACCAACCTCAATAAAATTACAAACTCACGACCCAGGTTTCGGCGCTAAGCACCATCATCAGGTGGTTTGTAAAAGAAAATTAGGATATCATCATTTTTTGCGGAACTAAAAAAAAGTTTTTCCCGTTATAAAATATTGCAGATGATCATTTAGATCGCCACTAGAACCCAAAATTCGATTTTGATTCCTTGGGGTACAAGCACGTGAGTGCATTGTGCCGGGTTCGCTCGAGGGAACCGGTGTTCAACCGTTTCGGCAGATGAGGACTCAGTTTGCGTTTGAACAGGAAGATTGATCCACGTATGCGTCTCGTGAGTGGCTATGGTTTCCTGAGAGCATCGGTCGTCCTAACGTTTTATTAGTATTATCCTCTCCTTCATTTCATTTTGGTGCTTCTGGAATAGGCTGACTTTCTCTGCGTCAAATAAATGAGTGCATATTCAGGTAGGTTGTTCTTCTTTCTCCGTAATCTATGCCAAAAAGGTGTTATTATACAAGAAATGAAGATTGCTGAATGACTTATAGGCTCTCTCCTGATCATTGGTATGGAAAATAACATTAAACAATCACTTTATTTAAAAACTTCAACTGTTGCAGGCTCTACTTTGAGGAATAACGGCATGATGGGAGAAATGATTCACTTTGTACTTATTCCACAAATTTATTTTAACCCTACCGGTTTCGACGTTAGCGCGTCATCATCAGGGGTACTACAATCTCCGCTTTTGTAGTGGAGATTGCACCCCTGATGATGACGTGCTAACGTCGAAACCGGTTGGGTTAAAATAAATATATGTGGAATAAGTACAAAGTGAATCATTTGTCCCATGGTCACTTTATTATTGATTTAAGTTTAATTTACTATTTACTGCTAATACTTAGTTATTAATCCAATACTATGAATTCAATTTCGTAACTGGAGGGCACTAGTCTAACAAACAATATGTGATGTCCGTAATTTACGTTGGTCTCCGATTGGAAAACCAAAAGAAATAATTACAACCCTACACACAAGTTGTCATGAGAGTTCACAGAAACTTGAAGAATTTTAAAAGGAGAAAATAAGTTGACCAAACAATAAACTACCAGTTACCTAACAACTAGAGTAAATTATCTGTTTTGTTTGTCATTTTCCTTTTCGGCAGCATCAACTCTATTCGAATCGGCTACTTATGTTCATTTTGCAATTTTGTTCTTGATAAGTGCATCATGTTAAAATGAAATAGAAGAGCATAAATTCAATCAATTTTTTCACAAGAAATTTATAACAAGGTAAAACATAAAGTGCTCAATCAATATTAGAAATATCATTAACCTAAGGGTGTTAGCTGTGATGTCTTAATCGAAACGCAATCCTCTGAATTTACCGAGCTAGCAATAAGTAGTAGGTACTTACGTTAGTTCTTCCATATTGAAAACTGTTTACCATGTTTAACTGTTTTAAAACAATGCTCTAAAAGCATCGTAATTAGTTACTGGCATTATAGTTCCTTATAGAGGATAGTTTACTGAACCATGTTTCACCTGTTGAAATTACTCAGAACTATTCACTGTCATATTGACTGACTATTATCAAGGGTGAAAATATGTCACGTAGTTTTAGTAGGAATGGATTTATAGGAACCTGTCGAATCCTTAATATATTTCAGTCATTACTCGTACGTCCGTTACTACTGCTCATACGCATTGAGCGAATGACATTGCGCATCTTTCTTCTGGCGTAAGGTGGCGTAACTTTTTTTTCGCAAACATTACAGCACATTCCACGATGGCATACACTGTCAACATTTTCTTCATTGAACTGTCTTTTTATGCATATATCTGGTTCATAATTCATAGCCATTGCTTCTAAGCAGAAATAAATGGAGATACAAATAGAGAAGGAATTTTCTTTCAAATTCAAACTCTTGAGACGCGGGTTCGTAGGACGAAGTCCTGAGTTCGAAGATGAGGCGGACCTTTTCGGCATTAGCGCGAAAAAATATAGAAGAAAAATATTCATACTGACTAATATGTGTACAGTGCCCAGGGGGAAAGAGTAATTTCTGCTATGAAAAGGGGAAAGCTGCAAGAACGGCAATCGTAGAGAACGTAGGGTCAGATTTTCATACATAGGTGACGTAGAGTAGAAGGATAGAATGGTTGACTGAGATAAATCGATTGGCTGCCAGAATATGAAGAAATTTTATTCTAGAACTACAATATGCAGTTAAAACGTGGACAGCCTATAAGAAAAACTGATTGTTGCTTTAGTAGCCACAAATTTTCTGTGAATCTAACGTAGGAAATAGCTCCTCTCCTATAATTATTTCTAAGTTATTTAATTTTTGGCTAATTCTAATTTGTTTTCATGAACTATTGGAACTAGGTAGAACCGAAACGAACGGAGCTTTGCAGTGCGCCATGGATAATGGGTTCGGTAAATCAAGTAAACTCATCGCCTGAACTATCAGCACGCTAATTCAGAGAAGCAATTCAAGCTCATGACGTGAGTGGCAGACGTTGTATTTTTAAAATTCAAAGCTAACCGCGAACTAACCGCGAAAACTCTATAATTTCCACTGAGAAAGCGGACCCTTAGTACGAGGGCAGTTTGATAAGTCAGTAACTTTTTGAATTTCTCGCGCAGTAACTTTGAATGCAACGATACTCGGGTCAACTTCCATCTATTAATAGACTACTGTAAAATTTTGAGCAAGCTGCGCCATTTAGTTTGTGTTTGACAGCCATTGAAAGCAGACAACCGCGTAAATTTTAACAAAAATGGAAAAAAGTGAATTTCGTGTGCTGATTAAACATTAATTTTTGCGTAAAAAAACAATCACAGAAACCAAGGAAAGGCTTAATAAATACTATGGGGACTCTGCACCATGAAATTCAATGGTTAAGACCTTATTTATTGAGTTCCATTGTGGTCGTACCAGCACAAGTGACGCCGAACGTTCAGGTCGCCCAAAAGAGGACGTCACGCAATAAGTCGTCGATAAAATCCATGACATGATATTGGACGATCGGAGAATGAAGTGCGTAAGGCGGCTGAGGCTCTATGCATCTCAACTGAGCGGGTAAATCACATTTTACATGAATATTTGAACATGAAGAAGCTTTCCGCGCGATGGGTGCCGCGATTGCTCACACTCGACCATAAGCGCAACCGTGTGACCACTTCAAAGGAGTGTTTGGCAATGTTCAGCCACAATCAGAACGAGTTTTTGCGCCGTTTTATTACCGTAGACGAAACATGGATCCATCGCACCACACCAGAGACCAAGAAACAATCAAACCAGTGGGGTTCTTCGGGTTAACATGCACCAAAGAAGGCCAAGGTGGGTCGGTCGGCCAACAAGTTCATGGCCACAATGTTTTGGGATGCACGCGGTATCATTCACATTGATTAGCTTGAAAAGGGTAAAACGATCACCGGCAAATGTTATTCAGAGCTTTTGGACAGATTATATATTGATTTGAAGCAGAAACGACCGAATTTGGCGAGGAAAAAAAAGGCAGTTCCACCAAGGCAATGCACGGGTTCACACGTGTGTAGTCACCATGACAATAATCCATAAATTGTGCTACGACCTGCTACCCCATCCAGCATATTCTCCAGATTTAGCCCCCTCTGACTATTTCCTGTTTCCAACCTGAACAAATGGCTGATCGGTAAGAGATTCGAGTTGAATGAAGAGGTCATTACTGAAACAAACGCCTATTTTGAGGGCCTTGAGAAAACCTATCATTTGGAAGGAATAAAAAAATTGGCAAAACGCTGGACTAAATGTATTAAAAGGAGGCAATGTTGAGAAATAAAGTACTTATTTGCCGAAAAAAATATTTTTTATTCAAAAAGTCACTGACTTATCAAACTACCCTCGTAGCTCAATTGGTAGAGAACCTGGCCGGAAATCAGGTGGTCGGGGTTCGAGTCCTGGTCAAGGTGAATGATTTTTTTCTGTGGAATATATTGCTATTAGATTTTTAGTTCAAAATGAACTATTCACTATTTATGGTGGTGAATTTTTACCTAGTTCACTAGCATGAACGGTTCTTTTGAATCGCTCGTTCGTGAGCTACCCACTTCGAATGTTATGTCTTGGACTGTGTCATTTATTCTTACCTATGCTCATCTGTTCTAGTGATAGACAGATCCGTTCTGGTTAAGCACTAATCGGAGGATAGCTTGTAACTTCTTAAGAAAAACTTCAAATTTTCTCCTATCTGGTTACTTATACGGAATATACCTAAACTCTTATTCTGAGCGATTTGAGTTACAGCTGAAAGAGTTTGTTTTGCCAGGACCTATTACTTGAGTAGCAATCTACTCGGCGTTATCCTTCTCTTCATCGGACGGCAATGGAGCACTCTCGGAATTAACTGCCCTTGCTCTTATCACAAGTTGTCAACAAAAAAAGATGGCTTGCCATTTCTCCGTGTTGACGGATTAATATCTTTTAAGAGAATTACAATGACAAGTATTAAAAAAGTCCTTGGTACAAGGTTATTGGTTGATATTTTTCACATTTAAAATAAATTATCCAATTCATTCCCTCGGTTTTGTGAGTGATGACCCATCCACACCCATAACAACTATAAGTTAGGCATTAGAATATTTTTTTGCATTTAATTTTACAGACTATTTATTATTAATCGTTAAAATTTTTAAAAAATATTATTTCGTTTCTTCATAATGATTTCCTATTCTAATTTGCGCTGCATTAAATTGAAATCTCCACGGCAAAGTGATTTCATTTTGCATTAGCGTTGCGAAAACAGTATAATGGGATTGAAATATCCTTTCCCTGAATTATATAATGGAATCCATACCGACAAATACTTACATTTAACACGCTTCGATCCGTAAAAAAGGTGAATTGTACCCTTTGAGACCGAGTGCCGTCTTTGGATGCGGCAGCGGACCATGCCCAGGTCAGAGCGTTATCCATTGATGGGGGGCCACTGTGCTCGGCAGTCGTAAGGGAGTCCTTATTGCTTTTCCTTCGCTTAGCAATCTTTTTGACCTCCAGAGGCGCTGCATGTCGTTCTCAACGAACGCACAGTATCGGCTTTCACTGTGACTTCAGATGTCCTGCCAATTACTGCGCAAAATACGGCAAATTTCGCAAGATTCGTTTTAGTTAATCATCTCCTTTTGGGTAAAAATAATTTTTTCCCTGTCCTTCTTTGATATATTTTTTACCGAATATGAATTTCTTTCTTGTCTGTGAGCTTAGAAAGTGGCGGATCTATTGGGGGGGGGGGGGGGCTAAGGGGGCTATAGCCCCCCCATTGCGTCGAAACATACACTAGATAAAATCGAAATTTTTGGAGGTTACCACTTTGTACAAAAGTATTTAGTTATATTTTCCGGTAAATATACCTACTGTAAAAAATTAAAATACAAATTAGTTTTAAACTTAGGGCCTATTTTACACGCTTTTGGTACGTTACAATCGGAAGCGATACTTGCGAAACCGGACAAATAATCACGAATTCGCGCAATAGCGCAGCGGCACCCTCTGTATTTATTTGGCTGCACACGTGGACATTATAAAAACTCTCAACACACACAAAACGATATAACAAAAAGAATAAAGAATTACTATTTTATAGCACCCATTATAAATTCCCCCTTTTATTGTTAAGTATCTCTAGTTCAAAGATCAACAAGCAGTCACATTTAAATTAAGTGTAATTACATTTTGAATGTTTTTTCCTATTAAACTTCCTGACTCTTGTTTAACGTATAAAATTTTATGATAAAAACAAATGAAATTATCTAATCATAAAAGTTATTTGACTGTACCTGTGTTCCTTATCATTAAGACATACTTTATAAACTGGATGAAGCTTCATCATAAGTTTTTATTAATAATATTATAGGTACCTGAGGATGTACCTGAGGATGGCTTGACAGCCGAAACCGGTAGTTCGTTTAATAAAATTGTGGAAGTCACAACGCTTTTCATTGCTATTATGGAATCCTTCCACTGCGTGAAAGCTTCAAATTTCAATTTAATATCAATTTAATATTATAGGTATTTCAATCTAGGCCAATAATGACCACCATAAACCTTTTACTAATAAAATGACCTGCTACATGTGTATAGTAGTGTTTTTTTTAATCAAAGAAATAGCCTAAAACCACCGCTTTTTGTGTCTTGAAAATCCCAAATTTCCAAAATCCCCGAACCCCCCTTCGGCTGGGGGGAATTCCCCAGACCCCCGGTTTGCTCCAAACCTAGATCCGCCACTGAGCCTAGATAATTACTGTCATTTGGGACTCACAACCAAATGATTGTGTTCGTATAACTCCTTTCCGATTAGTCATGCATGTGGAACTTTGGTCCACCTTATCTTTTCCCTTCACATGGGAGGAAATTCATATGCTTGTGTGCCCCCTCGTAAGCAGTCGATCAGCTCTTCGCTTGTATTCGTGGCGCCTTTGCCGCAGCCCGTTACTTTGACTGGCGCCCAATTCCTATTCTCGTAGGCTTTTTTCTGCACTCGGAGAGTGGAACAACTTGGGGATATTGTGTTCTCGCTGCCTTGAACACACCCAAGCATAAGGGACGTGGCGGCGACATCACAAGGGCTGCACGCCGAGAAATTGGAATTTGATCGTACAAGTCATCGAGGATTCCAAAATGTCTACGTCTCGGTGTCATGCTAGTGCAATTTGTGTAAACTTCTTCTCCTCTACTGTTTTAATCCCATCTAAGGCTCTAAAATATTGACTCTCCATTTACTCTGTGCTTTGACAACTTCGCCATGTCAACGGTATCTTCTCCTTATATTTTTACAAAGTATTGATTCATGCAACAACCTTCTGTGACTATTTTCAATCTTCCCTACCAATAGGCGAGAAATCTTAGGTTTTGTGTGTTAAAAGACTTTTGTATTCCGTCTTTGAAGCTCTCGTGTGAAAATCCTTTCAGCTTAATGAAAGAGGTAAGTATCATTATGATTGAGCAGAAATGAAAACTTTTGAGAGGGCGCGTTTCATTCTTCAAGCGCCGACATTTCCTTAGTCATATCAAGTTAAATTTGAGTGATTGCATGCAGTGTCCGCTGCGGCCGCGAAGGTTTCGTCGGAGGTGGGGGGGGGGGGGGGGGGGGAGAGCCGCGAGCAACCATCGGAACTAGTGGGGCGCTGTTCCGCCCAGAGGGGGCAATGGCCCGTGAATTGGGATGCCATACTCACTCTGCCGCGCATGCCGTGAACGTGCGAAACCGTCGTCCATCGCTGCGACAAGAAAATGCAATAAAATACTCACATGCTGGCGCGAGCAACAATTCTACATCTACATCTACACGATACCCTGCAAACCACCGCGATGGTGTGTGGCAGGGGGTGATGATCACCAAGCATGCACTACTATCATACAAACAAGCAACTATAGGGTCTCGTGCAACTAGGATGTTAGTATCTATAGTATTTAAGGGGTTAATACATGCATCATGCACTATAGACCCCTCTAAAATATTTGTCCTACCTATCCCTTTGCAATGCTGCCTATTCTGTACTTTAATAGTACGGGGGAGAAATGACGTTTTGAATCTATCAGTACGACAATTTTTCTCTCTAATCTTGTTTATCTGGCCGAATGTGGGTTTTCTTAATGTGTGCCTAACATCTTCAGTAAAGCTATCCGAATGAAATTTCTCTAATAGATTTAATTTGTACTTTACCTACGTTCTGATAATGATTCCCACCCTAATTCTTGTGTTAATTCTGAAACGCTACTCAACCTATCGTAGCACCTTTTAACGAACCTTGCTGCTCTACGCTTCACACTGCCTAGTTTCTCTGATCAAACCTAATTCATTCGGATCCCATACACTGGCTGCATACTCAAGGTGGGGCCTAACTAGTGAAAAGTAGCATCGCTCTTTTGTCTTCTCATCACATTTCCCAAGTCCTCTTTTTATAAATCCAAGCTTTCTCCTCGCTCGGCCGCATATTTCCCGGATGTGTCTTCCCCACGATAAGTCTAAAATAAAACGTCCAAAGTCTATGAAAGAGGAAGGTCGAAGTGAAAAATAAAAATGGTGGGTATCCTATGAGACGAGACGAGAATCATATACCCACCACAAATATGTGATTGGCCTAATCGATTTATTATTTCGATGATTGCCTAAAATAGTTCAGTGGCTGCAAAATAATTGAACAGGTTTAAAGCACAAACATTCTAGAGATTATTGATAAATACCTGACAAGAGTGGAAAAAACATCAGATATTTAACAAATGTGCTTAAATATTGTGTCTAATTTGCATTTTATTCCTCATAAGTGTCCGATATCTTTTCCAAAATTCTGTATCATGACTTTATAGGTTCCAGATTAGTTTGTGGTCTCATTAGTTGGGGTGAAACATAATAAGTCCTTAACTCCAGCGGCATTTGCAGAAAAGGATAATAAGGATTACAAAAGGATTTAACGGCATGAGCACACTTATCCCTTATTCGTTCTTAAAAATATCCTCCCAATAAGATGTTTGTTTATTTTCAAGGATCTAAAATTGCATATTTTTTTAGAGAAGTGGTAACATACCCACGATGTACTGGTAGTGAGCATAATTCGCGGTAGTTAACATAAATTAACATGAATACGCGGCTTCACAAAGCAAAAATCCTTGAATGAACAAGAGATCCTTTTGGAATTTGGTCCAAAAATGTATAATTCTTTGCCAGAGGTCATTCAAAACGTGAGGAATGAAAATTTTTTTTTGAAATAGTCAAAGACATGGATATTTGCACATGATTGTGCCGAATATTTGCATTAAAAATCTGTGCTTACGGTTAATACTGGATCTTCATTTTATCTGACTTGATTACTATTTAAATATTTGATGGAATTAGGAAAAGCAATACATTTGAATGGTGGAAGGCAGCCTCTTTACAGGTCTGAAACCCCTGAGGATGCCTAAACGAATTTTAAATTGGATTTACTAAATAACTGTGAAATGAATAATATATTTTTATTATATAATATCAATTCTTACCGATTGTCATTTAGCAGTTGTTCATTATATTGCAATCCGTTAGCTCCTTTTTACCGTTTAAGTATCCTATATCTGATATCAGCTGGTAATTTTCTATTTATCTTAGGTTTTAGTCTTTTTCCTTCATGCAAGCAGTGCCCACGAAAGACACTTTCGCCCTGACACATTGGATTACAAGCAATATTACGAGAATCTGCTGCGAAGTATTCGGAAAGCGGTCATAATTAATCAGGGCGGTATTTATTACATTAGGGCTGGAAGCATTTTAAGCCCATTGCAGGTAAACTTTTGATTATTGTATGCATGGTAGATAAAGTCTACAGCTGCAATAGAGAATTAGTGCTTCATTTGATTCGTATTACGCAAGTAATGATGGGGAAAATCATGAGTGACTCCTGGAGAAGGTTTTACGTGTGGTGGACATGGAAATGTCTCTGAATTACGAGCGCAGCAGTCCCAACCACTTATCGGCGTGTGATGGCGACCGATGCAACTTCTCACCCGAAAGCTCGCCTCGCCACGAGTGCCTCCCGGAAGGCTCTTTTAATTGCTGACAGCTTAAGACGCAGTCGGTGACTTAATTGCCACCGCTGTGCACCGGAGGGACACGCCCGCTGCCAGCCAATCGTGCACCGCGGGCGCTAATTGCGCGACCCTCCCACTCCTCCAGCGGCAACGCTCCAGAAAGCACGGCGCGTCTATAAGGGGCGCTGGCGACGGGGCGTCGGCGTCACACCATCTCCGCCACTGCGCCGACAGTGTCCTGCGAGGGTGTGCCATGCTGTGCTGACGACACTCTGACGATGTGCTCGAGGGCCGTGTGCTTGCTGCTGCTGGCGTCGTGTTGCGTGGTGGCCGACCCGGGGCGCTTCTTGCTTCGGCTGCTGGCTGACACGGCGGGGGCGTGCGCCCGGGGCGACGACTGGGGCGAGTGCCTGGTGCAGCGGGGGCGCTGGTGGGCGGAGAGGGCCCTGAGGGTGCGGTCCCTGCCCCTCGCCGAGGGCCTGGCCCTCGTGAGGACCGCTCGCCAGCACAACGATTCCCGAGACCCCATCTCCCGGATGCTGGGGGCGTTCTCTCTACAGGTGGACGCGCCGGCGGCCCTGTCGGACCCCGAGGGCCTGGCGAAGGCGGTCGAGGAAGGTAAAGATGGTGGCTTGAGGCCTCTCCGCCGGATGATGAATTGTGTCTTCCTAGTGTCGTTCCCTGGCTCTGCGCCTAGCCTGCTCCCGAATGCAACTCTCTAGCTGCATCATTCTGAGCATTTTATGGGCGTGGCTGCATTGTGTCCTGCGCAAATGGGCAATGCAATTAGTTTAAAAATAAATCAAACTATCACTACAGTTTACATTATCCTTAGCATGCATTACGATTCCCAAGAATCCTATTTCAATACCGGGTTCCATGCAGTGATTGTTATGTTAAGTAAGGCCACTATGTGAACAGATGCATGTGTTAATGGATACTTAAAAGGGAAAATATTTTGACCCGCCCTTAATTTTAGATTCTGTGGCTATAACTCAAGTGAGAAGTGGTTCGAGGTGTCATCACCATGGGTCAACAATCCTAGGATTGGTTTTTACGCAGCCCTCCACTCGATTCTTCTATCGGCCAACCTCTTCATTTTGACGTAGTTCCTTTCTTTTACATCCTTCACAACCTGCTCCATATATCTCGTACAAGAACTGCCTATTGCAATCTTCCCGTTCACTTTTCCCTCGACGATAGTCTTCACCGGGCCATCGTGTCTGTTTAGGGGTCAGCTGTTTGCTTTTGTTTTTTTCATAAGAGCAATTGATATGTAAATGTTAGTCTTTCGTTCATACCATTCCTTTGATCTTAGCACACCGATAATTATTATTTAATTTCTTTTCTCTTATTTAAACTGCTATGTCCGCCATTTTGTTTATCATAAGCGCAATTTTCATCCTCAAATAATTCACATTCATCGCAATGAAAATCCTTTTTTATTGCTTCATGTGGTATATACAATAATCTGAACAAACAGTTTATTTCAGAGCAAATGTTGATCTCCAAGCATTGTTGGACCCTCAAACAGATCCTCACTTCGAGGAATCGTCTCCGGAATTCAGGGGAAGTGGCTCCTCAGCTGTTGTGGGTATCGGAGTTCCTACGAAGGGGATATTCCCTCTCCGCCTCCCCCCCCGAGAGAGAGAGAGGACACTTAACCGCGGTCGGCACACAAAGCGGTCCGTTTCCGCCGTCGAGAGAGTCATTGCGGGGGCGTGTCCTAACTGTGGTTTTAAGCGGCGGCGTGATTGGGGTCGCTTGCGTTTTTGCACGGTGATTGAACCTGCCCCTTTTTCACATTATCGGTCCTTACCGTCTCATGTCCCGTCATGCTCAGCTGACTCTCGGGGAAGCAGAGGGAGGGGGGAAGAGTGTTTTCTCGAGGATGTGCGGTACCGGCGAAATTTGATCTCTTCGGCTGACTTCATTTTTACGCCGCTGCATACAACGCTCGTGCCTCGACCGACTGCTGTGTGACTCACGAATCTGGCCGAAGGATATTCTAGAAATACATAATTCCCCCTATCACTAAGGTAGTAATATTTTCATTTTGCTGAGAATTCTCAATCACTCCAAGCTGCCCTCTGCTCACTCGAAGATTGGTGCTCTAGATGGAAACTTAATATTAATCCTTTAAAGTCAACCTCCATGTCATTGTCTTTAAAATCAAAACCCTCACTCAACCGTTATCACTTATCCGGCAAAACAGTCCCTGTCACCCAACATACATAAGGATCTTGGCGTTATCTTTGACAGCAAACTTACCTTTACCCCTCATCTCCGAGAAATTAAATCGAATACCATGTCCGTTGTAGGAATTCTCTACCGATTCACCAAATTAACAAACCCCCTAGCGTTAAAAACCACCTTTACTGTTTGCATACGTCCCCTAGTGGAATACTGCTCAATAATTTCCTGTCCCAGCAATCTAAAACTTGTGGAGCGCCCCCTTAAATTATTCACCTCTATTGTCCGCGCCACCGTATTCCGCACCCGCGTAACTCATCCCTAAGGCGATATTATGTCCTCACTTGGAATTGACAACCCGTGGAGCAATCGAAGGTGTAAATTTCCTCCTTTCGGCCATCAACGGCGATTTCCGATCACATGATCTTCACTCCCTCTCTCCTCCCTCTTTTCATTCCCGGCCGCAAAACCCGTCATCTTCTACACCTACTACCGAAATTCCCTCTTACGCTCTCCCAGCGATCTTTTTTCTACCGGCTCCCGAAACTATTCAACTCTCTCTCTCTTCCACATCTTCCCTCACTTCACCTCTCCGCCTCTCGTCTTTCCCATGCCAGACGTGTCAAACAATTAATCTTACCAGGTTGATCTGCACATTAATTGCCACGAGAAAAAATTCACCTGGACCGGGATTCAAACCACGGACCTTTGGCTTTCCGGGCTGACCTTAATTCTCATGACAATTTTACCGATGTTCAAGGTTGGACCGCGAGGGCTCAAAATCTAGTACCTACCTTGAACCTCGGTAAAATTGCCCGTAGTGGTCTGCGTAGTGGCCCGGAAAACCTCAGGTCCGTGGTTCAATTCCCGGTCCAGGGGAATTTTTACGCATGGCAATTGATGTGAAATTCACCGCCGTTCACGCGGAAGGCTTGAAATATTCTACAGGTTGATCTTTTGTTCATCGGTACTTTTATTAATGTTGATAAATATATTTATTTGTTAGATATTTAATGTAAGAGGCCGTTTTTGGCTGTTTTTGAATATTTGGTAAATAAATAAATACCTCCACGATTATTCTGATAGCCGTCAACATGAGTCGACGCGACTTTCCAAGCAACTCTTCATCAACTACGTTTCTGCATTTCCGCTGAGAAACTTTGCGATAGTTTTGTTCATAATAGCACCCGGAGATTTTTTATTCTCAAGTTATCTTTTATTTCCTCCGTGAAATTACATTTTATTTTACTGATTTCTTCAAGGGAATTCAGACTGCTTCTATGAGAGCAGCTTCGGAGTTATACGACCGACAGTCAAAGTGAAACGGTTTCGCTGGGGCAAAGTGGGATGCTATTAGAGATTTGATGATGAGCAAACTGTTGTCAGGTGACAATAACATTGAATCACAGAGCCAGGATTGCTGCGACTCTGACCACTGCACACCAAATCTACTTCCACCAATAACCCCCCCACAACAACATTCCCATAGGAAAAATTTAATTTTTGGAATGTTATTGCTTGCAGAGCTGTGAAAATGTGGCAGTATTCTACCTAATGAAAAACGCAAGTGAATGAGAGCATATTAGGTCATACCCATCGGAAAAGAGGGTATTTTAATGTGCCGTTGATTCATGTATGTGAACATTTATGAAGCCTTTTATAGTAGGTACTTCTAACTACTGGGATCCTACTCCTGACATTAGTAAAGCCGCAAAAGCGCAAAGAAATAATTTTTATTAATTTATCTCCCTCGTTGAAGCTGAATAGTTTCTTCAGCCAGCACATAATTTAGCTAAAAACTAATTACAGCAATAAATTATTAATAATTAGGTCTAGAGAAATATTAAATCGTCCCATGCTAAAAATTTTCAAGCGTTGGTTCCGCACCAATTTTGTCTTAACCATTCCATACACAACGGATGCGATTAGTATATTCATATTCTGAGAGAGGTAGCTGCTTGTTACAAAACATTCATGGCATAGTCTACGTCAATAGAACATTTCAAATGCACAGGTTTGAAAGAAAATGGCGTCAATTTATGAATTAATCGTTTACTTTGGCCAATAATGGTGGTGTGTTCTTTGGACGATATCAATGACAAACGTCATAATTAGAGTTTTTCTATGCATGTGAGTCAATCCTTGGCGCAGCGATACTGGAATCAATGCTTAAATTCGTCATCAGAGTAAGAGTTTGCAGACATTAAAATCGTGACATTTACTTTCTCACGTCAGATTAACTTGTGATTTACAGAAATGTACCTAATCAAGAAGGAAAATGTAAAGCCTGAAACCATCTAGTCCACTTGCATTTTAGGAATGTTAGAAATTATTTTATCGGGGCTGAGCTGAAAGCTACCAAGTGCGTCCACCGGGTTGCGGATGGTGGGTAGACCTCTAGATATAGAGGTTAGCTTCGAGATAATCAAATATTTTATACGATAACTAGATTAAGATTTTATATATTCTTAAATGGAGTACAAAAAGAATACATGAGTTCAAAGGGGAACTTTAGGGAGTCTCGAAGGTGGAAACCTTTTTGAGGTTGCCATGAAATACATTTTCATACGATGGTGCTAAGCACAAAATAAGCCAACAAATTAATTGTATAAATTAACTAAATATGTCTTCCATGTTATCATTAGAAAATATCCGATATTTTACACTTTTAGAAATTTAAATAAAATGCTTTTTTAAATACAGGAGGAAATATTTTAAATATTATTGGCTCAACAAAAAAACCTTTGACTTTACAAGGGTATTTTTAGCTTGGGCAAGGGTAACATTTCCCTTCGTAGGCTCCACGAGCAATGCGTATATGCAACTGGGATTTTGTTGTTGTAACAGTTTACGCAATAAACAGGTTGATTTCCTTACCATTCCTCAGAGAGAAAAGTCTTCATAAACGTATAAGAACCGCATTGGGAGCAACCTTAGATCTTTGAATAATGGGATGGAAAGTTCGTTACATAATCTTTTTAGGTATCACTGAGATAATCCTTATTTTATGAAGCACAGCAAGTTTTGCCGAGTTACAGTGTGTTCCACTCCAAGCGATTATATCATAATTTAACTATGAATGAACAAACGTGTTATTTTTTGAATTTTTTAAAAGATTTTGCTTTGGCATTTCTTTCGGATCAAATAAAACTTCGGAAGGGTGTTATACTATACCTTTGATGCAGAGCCAATATAATGCTTCCATTTTAGAACTTCATATATTTTTACTGCCAGGTAAATAATAGAGTTTACAGGTTTAGTCAGAGCGCAATCATAACTTGAATTTCTTGAGCAGTTACTATTACAAGTATCAAATTCCAATTAAAGTCAAAGTGGTTACAAGCATTATAACGTAAAATTTTGGTTTTATTTGCACTCATGTTGAGCCTGTTCGAGGAAAACCATTTCCTTTAGAAATTTAAGTCTGATTGCATGTCATTCCTGTTTCCTTCCCAAGTTAACTCATCGTAACGCATGACGAAATCGTCATCAAATGCTGTTACATGTAGTTTTACAGGTCGTTTACATAAATGGAAATAGGGCCCAGGACTGAGCCATGAGGGACACCATAGGTAATGCATTAGTATTCGCTTCAGTTGTCCGACAAAACGCTCTGGGATCGCTTGGTCAAACAACGAGACACGAGGCACTAAGTTGTCTCGTCTTCTTCTTAGGATTATTAAAAGACTTCTCTTTTTTCCACTCTTCTTAAGGCTGCCAATGTCTCCCGTCATTCCCGTGTCCTACATGCAAACGAGTTGAGTTCTGAATATTACTGCGATTTAAGTTTTTAGTAGGTACACCTGATTGCTTGCGACTACTACTAGGAATAAATATCCCGAAAGACTTGTTCTGAAGCTAAGAGATATGATTTGAGTTGATAGTGTAACAGGGAGAGATGGCTTTGAAATAGAGAGCGAATGCATTAAAAGGGGAAAACCGGGAACGTGAAGATCCTGGAGTAAGTTAAATTCTATTTGTTACCCGGTTCCTTAGCCGTTCATTTAAAGCACTTCATTTCTAATTTCCTTCTTTTATTTTATATCTAATTACTAATGCTATCACATTGTACTTTTATCAATCCTATACGTGAATGAGTGGACAAAACATTAAGTATTGAGAATTGAAAGGTTTTTCATGTTCGACATTTAACTTTTAACGGAGCATATTACTTCACGGCTTTGATCTACTCCTCATGCCATCTGAACTGCATTTCACACATCCTCGGAAACTTAAATTTCGATGATATTTTTTTGCATATCAATGAAAAGCAAATAGCAGTCCTGAGATTTGATTTCTTCCCAATTCATTCCTCCAATTGAAATGTTTACAAGATAATTATTTCGTAATAACCACGTTTCCAGTTTTGTACTTAAACCATTTTATCCAGCATATTGATTGAATTAGACTTTCGCTTGTTTTGACTATAATTATTAAGTCTTTCGTGAGCATATTACGTAATGTTCTCCTGAACTATATCTGGATTTCTCCTGGATTCACTTATAAAGAGGGAAAGTCATCCGTTGGCTTCTGATAGGTTGCTGAACCCCCATTCACCATAAAACCCCACCGTAAAACCACGCCTTATGCCATACCACGGATTTCTGGCGGTTGAAGTGAAGTCGTCGCTAAGAAGTGATTGTGCGATTGGAATCCTGTAAAACGATGCCATTTGTCTTTCCGCCACCTTCTATTGATGTCTCCCCACAGTATAGGAACGTTGTCCATTTCATTGGCAGGGCGAGGGAAATTGAAGAAGTACTGGAAGCCGCTGATGCTGATAGTGACTGCCATCAAAGCGTACCTCTTCTTCACGGCGCTGGCGGCGCTGGCGGTGTTCATCGTGAAGGCGCTTCTGGTGAGCAAGGTGGCGCTCGTACTGGCGCTCACGGCGCTCTACAAGAAGTACTTCGGCGGCGGCAAGAAGGAGACCATCGAAGTGATAAAAGTGCAGCAACACCAGGCCCACCATCACAGCAGCGAGGGCTCTTACCACCAGCAGGAGTACTCAAGCAGCTCGGAGTGGGAAGGCGGATCCGCCGGAGGCTACAGCAGCAGCAGCGGCGCCGGCGCCAGCGACGGTGGTGGAGGCGGCTACGGCGGCGACGAGTACGGCTCCTACGACAAGCGCCGGGTGGACGCGCCGTCGGAAGGGGGGGCTCTGGCGTACCGGGGGCACAACCGCAGGCACGGAGGCCCCGGGCCCCCCACCCGGTGGTCCCCGAGGGAGGAGGGGGAGGAGGGGGCGGTCGGGGGCCGCGAGGAGCGCAGTGTGGGGCGATGCTTGGGGCGGGGCGGGTGCCCGGGGCGGTGAGCCCTCGTCCGTCTTCGCGAATGCATTCCTGTTGGCCAAGCACTTGCGAAGATGGAGGATTTCAATGTACTCACTCCCTCTCACCCCAGTCTCTTGCGAAGGGACTCATTACTTTTTGTCCAAAAACCTTTGTAATGACAAGTCAATGGCAGACTCCCCATTAATTTTAGGTTATCTTTCCCGAAGTTCACACCTGGGACCAAAAGGCATATGAATTGAATTGGCTAACCGCTGTATTACGGGTGGATATAACGTATCTATTAACGGTTTATATTGCTGTTGCCTTGTCCCCCAACAGGTCATGCAGCCAAACTCTTGCCATTCCTCCCTCTGGTTGTAGCTTTTTTCATCCCTGCTCCGACAACATATCTTCCAACTTCTGAAGAATCTTGGAAGGATCCCATCTTACTCTCTGTTTTTAATGCGGGAGCACTGGCACCTAGGTTGATACTTCCTCGACGCTCTCCGTTGTTGATGTCGTCAGATGACCTCTCGCCGGTGAATCGGTGCTAGCTCTTTGTTAATTCGGGAGCATCCGTTGGGTTTAGAAAGAATGACTTCGGTGTTAGAGTATCCTCGAAGTGCTATCATGTAATGTGCGTCACAGCTATAATCTTACGCCGAGAGATGTGAATTGCAATGAATCATACTTTATGCAAACTATCGCACCCGCGCTGCCGTAAGTAATTCTGACATTGTAACTGGAATAATGGGTTTAATGGAATCAGATCCCCTTCCATGTTATTTTTTTAGTGAATGTAAGGTCAGTTGGTTGGATTCTGATGACGCAGGGTTCCCACAGTATAGATTCCTACTTTTTGCGTTCAGCCACAAGTGTAATCATCACCTTTGAAATTCAGTGCGCTGATGTGTTGATTTTGTCATGGCCATCGCCAGTTCTAAGATGTATTCAAAGGCGTATTTACAACATGAAAAGATTTTTATGTATATTATTTATTGTATTTAAGCGTTGATACGCAAACGATTGACTGATTAAATTATTCATGGAGTTTTTCCGTTTTTATGGTTTTATTATTGTTTAATTTTAAAAATTGGAAATGCCTATTCATTCCAGTCACATCATTCCTCATCCTCCGATTATCAGGTGGATCACAGATTATATTACACACATTATAATGTGTCTTGTCATTCTGCAAGGAATTATTACTCCTACCGGTCTATAATTGACTGGAAGTTGGTCAAATTTTAACACTAGAAGGACTAGGTTTTCATCGCTACCTAGAAAGACCATCACCGGTCATTTTGACGGATACGATATATTTATAACATTTCCCGTTTTTTTACACATAGCAATTAATAAATTCTTGAATTATTAGTATTTGTTTTATAACTCACAATGTTTAGTAGTTTTACGAAGGTTTAATATAACAATTTTCAAAAATTTGATAATAAACAGATGTTTGTTCTAACGGCAGTAATATAATTTGCTGGTGAAATTGACTAATATTTGTATGTATCCTGGTACCTTATTATTTTAACCTTAATATTTTTATACCTCCTATATAAATGTAAGTGATAATACTTAGTCGTTACAACAATAATATAATTAAAAACCAGCACAATGTGATCATAAACATCAGTTACAACTCTTCAGGTGTGACGGATAATTAATCATGTCGTTCATCATTACATCGGACACAAACGATCTGAAAATTGCCTGAGCACCACACATTGATGAACCACACTCATTGCATTGCACGCATGAATTCCTACTCTTATATCTTTTCCTCGTTGCATCCTCCAATCCGACAGGTCAGTTGCGCACATCACCCTCGTGAGACTATTTTCCAGCGGCATTACCACTGCTCTCTTTGAGCCTCTGAATGGAGCCACTAACTCCTCTGCTAAGTTTAAAATAAAATTCCGGCGAGATACTTTCTCCCCAGTGACCTCTTGGTAGATTATCCAACCGTTGATAGCGGCAATATCTAGTACATTGCATAATACATGTACTGGCCATCTTCGGCATCCATATGTTACTGTATACATTCTAAACATTTCGTCTTGTATGTCCACTCCACACTTGGTGGCATTATAGAAAGCCACGGTCTCTGAGAGATTCTTTGGGCTTTGCTCATCGATTGTCACTGATTGGTGCAACGTACTGAGAAGTAGGACGTTTTTCTTCACCTTTCCCTAGTAGGATGCGAGTATAGTGTCACCCTTCTTGTAATGAACCGTGGTATATAACGAACCGGTGCTTTTCTTAGCGGATGTAGGAACCTCGCGTCGAATTATATTCATGGTGCCAAACAAACTCGTTCCTTACCGTTTAAATGGATCGCCAAGTTTTTTAGTCGTGAAAAAAATTATCACAAGTCACATTCCTATCTTTACAAGCGAAAGGCTGTATGAGACGTGATACAAGATGCTCTGCAAGAGTTTTTTCCATAGGCCGCGACTCACCTTTCCCTAGAAATGGATATCCGTTCAGCATGTACTTCGGGTTTGAATCTGCAGCGAGCCCAAATTTAATGCCAAACGTATCTGGCTTATTTCTCATGCATTGAATAAACCTACAGCGAGCCTTTCAAAGCTGTCTACAGTGATATTATCTCACTGTATCTCACTCACTGTACAGTGATATTTAGATCGGCAAGATTTGTAAAGGGACGGTATGATAACCTTATTAGCGTAACCAGTCTATTAAATGATTTAATTTGGAATCATTGTCAGATCGCAGGTTGAAATTTAGACTTAATCTCTTAAACAAATTCCAAGACCATATTTTCAGTGATCATGTTAAAAATATTTTTCGAACCACAACTTA
The DNA here is from genome assembly GCA_933228895.1 of Platycnemis pennipes. Lineage (NCBI taxonomy): Eukaryota > Metazoa > Arthropoda > Insecta > Odonata > Platycnemididae > Platycnemis > Platycnemis pennipes. Next base: position 150,988,891 of record OW121849.1, read on the forward strand.
CTATGGTAGACTGGACCATGATCACAAAATTAGAGAAATTGATTGCCGAACTGACAGATTCAAAATGTCCTTTTTTCCTCGTACTATTAGGGATATGAATAACGGTAAATATATCCAGTACGAGGGTAGCAATGGATAACATTGGTAGCTGCATGTTGGTGTACGGGCTTATAGCTAACCAAACTAACGGCATGTTTTTGCATGTATTTTTTGCTATTTTTATCTTTTTTTAAATAGCGTAGCTATAAACAGTACCTATACAAGCACTAATCCTTTTTTTATGCATGATATGTAGTGCATGTTTGGTGAGAGTTCACCCCCTGCCACACACCTTTATGGTGGCTTGCAGAGTATAATGTAGATGCAGATGTATCTCCTGCCTTGAGAATTTTTACGAATGGATTCCAGATTAGGGATGCAGCTGCAAATCTCTTAGTTTGGAGTCGCTGCCATTTATAATAGAAGGCTTAGCATGCTCCGTGGGTTCCGGCGTTTCCCTCAGAATATTATGATAGCTGCGCTGGCCAGATAAGTTTCCCGGTGAAATGCACGTCCACGTTTTTCCATCTGCTGCTGCAGTCTCACTCACTACTGTGCTGTGCATTTGAGGCGCCCCACGTCCTTTTGTTCGACCACGACCGTGGGAACACCTAGGAGCAGCAATTATTTGAACACCATGACTTGAAGGACCGGAAATCCGAGAGGGAGATTTGGAAAATGCAGAATTTAATACGATTCATTGAAACGCATAAATAATTGGGAGTGAATCATAGTTAGATGCTGCTAGCGTTTCTAGCAAAATTTCTTCGAAATTACTTGGTTTCATAATTGTATTCTTGATAAATTGTTTTGTATTTGCCATGAAATTTATCAGAAATCATACAAGTATGAAGAGGCAAATAATGCACAGTTAGATTTATTTCTTACGGCTGAAAGCTGGAGGAGGAAAGAGTATGCAAGTGATGGTCGATTCTCACCTGGTTCCACCAGTGTGTCAGGTTGATTTACTGCATTTCGGCCACCGTACTAACTCCTAATGCTAACTGCGGTGTCTTCTTCTTCTTCTTCTTTAGAAGACAGCTGGCCTTCAGATGAGACGTTGGGGTCCACAATAGGAACGTACTCATCCCCGCTATCATCAGTCTACGCACTTTCTTCACACACATTTTTAGGATATTCTCCTTCAGATTCTCCTTCTGATATGTATTTCAAGTACCTCAATATAGAACTGTCTGATACACCACGACGACTAGCCATGTCGGAGTTTCAAATGCAACTGAGCACTTTAGGGAAGGACGAAGAGTCATGGGTCAGTATACAACGTTCTTAGATGAGACGTATCGCTACGGTGGAAGCGTTGATTTAGCTCGGCAGACAAAAACAAGTGCCGTCCCGCGAATGATATTCTATCGCCTTCACAAGGATACTGATACATTTATGCTGTCAAGAGCTGTCTAGTCGAGAGAGGAGAAAACAAGATATGTAACTGCTTTCAGCACAGCAGTGTAATTTAGAGCGAATAATGCTGAACCTGAGAAAAGTGAAACATCAAGAGGTTCGATATGGCAAATGAGCAGTTTCTTTTCATTCAAAATGTATTGAAAAGCACAAAATGATACCATAAACAAACATTGTAATGGTAAGAAGGGAGGTTGATCTGTAATTAGCATCCGAAAAAAAACAAGGACTGGCTTCAAAAGGTGCTGAACATTCTACCCGCCATTTTGACGGGTTGTGGGCCTTGTGTAGAATTTCATACAATTCTATTTCTAGTTGGAATAAATAATTTAATTTTTCACGAAGTATACATCTCCTCGAATTAGTAAAAGAAGATGAAAAATGTAACGTAGTAATAGGAAATGTCAAAATTGTGGTCATGTGAGTAGAGCGAACTCGTCAGATTGACGGTTTCGGTCCTTCTAGTGTTTAACAGACATTTATTGCTGCTGGCCAACTGGCCTTATAGATATTCTATGCTCCTGCACTGGCATAATATAGTGGAATTCTCTCGGAATACCAACCCGGTGGAAATTCCGAGAGAATTTCACTATACTTATTCGCCGGGAAAAACATCAAATGTTTCATCATTGGCATATTACTGCAGATTGCAACATGAATGGAAAATATACGTAATAATTTCATCCTTGATATTTAATAAAAGTAAAGGAAAATAAGCATCAGGGTAAATTACACTGAGTACATATGTCTCCAAACATGGCAAACGCACGAAAAAGGTGACCAATCGACGGTTTGCAAAACATTGTACTTCATTGATGTCATTCCCCCATAGCGTGATCGCTCACTCAGTGATTCAATCCGAAGGTTGGTATTTGATAGGTAGAGCTCACCCCGTCTAAGCCAGTGGCGTGTGATATTCACACATTCTGGGTGGGGTGGCCAGTTCCTTTCCCTGGGCCACCTGCGATTTCCTACGAAGTTCTGACGTGCAGAAAATCGAATCGCGAGGATGTTATATGGGGGTGCCCAGAAAGACTCTTGCCCGGGATTTGAACCAGAAAGACTTTTGCCTGGGATTTGAACCCGGGACCCTCTGGACAGTAGCTCAGTGGGCCACTAGGCCACCACGACGATAACGTGATGGTGACGGGAAAATATTAAATGGATACGTTCGACATTTTGTTTTATTTTATTCGATGCGATCGTATTTTATGGGGAGCTATTCCTTTTCCAGACGTTCAGAACCGCGTATTCCTTTTAATTCAATTAAAGTTAAAACTTTCCCCTGTCACACACCTTTATGGTGGTTTGCAGGGTATTACGTAGATGTGACGCATCTATTTGATGAATTTCTTCTAAATCCTTTGCTAGCAACTGCCTATCGTTGACATTTCTAATTTCCCTGTATCCTACTGTCATCGGCAGAATATATGGAGGACTGTTAACTACGGCTTTCAAGTAATTTACGCAATGATGGAACGTAAGTGGGCTTCTTATTAGAACATCCGACTTGATATTTCCTTCACTGGAGCTAACACCATATTCCTACTCCTCTTTAATGGCATCCCTTTAAAATCTCCAAATTAGCCAATTACGATAATTAAGAAGATTGCCTGCTTGGTGAATGACTTAAAGTGAGTCAACTCATCCGAGGTGAAGACTCAGTGCGTTTCTGAACGTTACCTTCATCCGATACTTAAAACCAACATTTAACAAAAAAAAACAGCATTTTGTTTCACAATACCAACCCTTCTGCACCCATGCACGTTTTTTATCAATAAATGCTCGCTATCGAGGCTGCTCGCACAAGGCACCAACACCAAAAGTGATTCATTAGCATGCTAAACAAAATTAATTAACTAGAAATTAAGACACACAGAAACATAGCCTGGGACAACAAAGTGAAAACACCCGGCAACTCAATCTGGAGACTTAACCCAAAAAACAGGAAACAGCATACTCCAACGTTATAAATGGAAAGTTACACCAATACCACTGCAAGTGATGAAGCAAAATGTTTTGCCGGCATCCTAAACTGTCATCCGGGATGAATAGAACTCTCTCCACTAAGCGCCTTAGCCCACACAGATTCACAGCTCTCTTATCGTTACAAAAGCCATAGCGATAAGGCTCCTGAGGCAGGCGAAATTTCCCCCAAAGTCATTATATGATCCTTCCACCCAAATTAATTCTCTCATTCGCCCACTCATCAAAAGCTGTCTTCATAATAACTGCTTCTCATCAGCATGGAAAGGAACCAAAATCATCCTCATATCAAAGCCAGATAGAGATCTTTCGACCCAACCTAAATATCTTTATAAATATATAGGGTAAAGGGGGGTGAATCGGACCAGCGGGTGAATAGGAACGCTTTTCAAAAAGTGCGCTCAGACCCGAAACGGTATCACTTGAGACTGACTACGTTTTAGGAATTGCTTCTTTGTAATCTTGTCCTTCTAGTAGAGTGAAAACGAGAACTCGACGACTGAATTTAAGCAAATGATACTCTGTCGAATGGAAGCCTACCATACGAGAGAGGTGTGAAATTGGGTATTTAGAAAACCTCGTATAGGTTCAAAGTAAGGTGACATTGTAGCGCTTACTCAGATTTCAAGTTTTTCTTTCCTGAAAGGAAATCTAATACCATAGCTGCCACATTAGGTTACTTTTTTGAGCCTTGTATGAATATCGGAGTTACCAAACATGATACAAAATCATATTACTTAGTCGGGTGAAAAGGACCAGCACGCGCAGGAGTTCAGTTCCAAGCCGCTGATCGAGGGTGAAGCATTGAACCAGTTATACTCAACTGACACTTGGAAAAATTCCTTCTGCTACTGAAAAGTAAGTAGATATACAACTAATATTGATAAATTGCTTACTTACACTTAATGTTTTACATTAAAAACATCAAATGTTTATAAGAATGTTTGAGCGAAAGTGGCTAAAAATTTGTTTTTAGGCCATACTCTTTTATTTAAGTATTATAAGAAGTTTAATAGAATAAACCTATTTTAATGCTATTCTATATCACGTTATAGATATTTACTACGTATAACGAGGAGGAGGAAAGAGATTTTCCCCGTCATAGAGGTGAATTATTACGGCGACGAGCACGATTTACAGGCTGATCGAGAGGTAAGCTACCTTCGTTTGATGTAACATATGTTGTGTACTGTTCCATATATATTAACCAATTATTCGCTGAAACAATATCATAAAACATACGCATTTCGTGATGGAAATTTATTGTTAATAATTCACATTGAGTTCCATACCTATACATTCTACATTACTCAGTGGTCTATATTTTCCAATCTGAAAGAAAAGGAGGTGATATAATGTACGTGATAGAGGGATTGCCAGAGTATTAAATATTATATATGGCAACAGAATTAGTTGTGGAAGGCCTTACAACCTCCTTTTGATAGCGTAACATTAGCAAAATTTCATTTAAAACGTATTTATGAAAGTGATAATTTTCGCTTACCGTTAATGTTTTTCCTTTTGGATTAAGATGGGGAAGTACCGGCGAAAAACGGAACAGACATGGACAGAGGAGGATATGAGAATGGCGCTGAAAGCTTTCAGAGAGGGAAGAAGCATGAGGCATTCTGCCGAACTTTTCAATGTTCCCCGTACTTGCCTCTATCGTAGGATAGTAGCGGATACGGAAAAATTGAAGACAAGAGGGGGGCAAAATGTCTTCTCAGTGGAAGAAGAGGAAGCATTCATTAGAATAATTCTTAGGTTATGTGAAATTGGGTTCGCATTGACAAGAGATGATGTCATGAAGGTGGCATATGAATTTTCCATTGAAAACAACATAAAAAACAATTTCTGTGCGTTAAAAAAACGAGCAGGCAAGGATTGGTTCTTGAATTTTATATCTAGACATCCTTTAAGTCTTCGAAAACCCGAAGGTTTGTCAGTGGCTCGAGCTGAGGGTTTAAATAAGGAAGATGTAGACGATTTTTTTTCAAAGTTAACTATTTCGATGGCTGAGGCTGGAGTTATGGATAGGCCCCACCTTATATACAACGTTGACGAAACGGGATGTGTATTAAATAATCGCCAAACCCAAAAGAATGTTGCAAGAACAGGATCTAAGGTAGTCATAAAACAGACGTCAGTGGAAAAGGGGGAATTGGTGACAGTTGTTGCGTGCTGCAATGCAAGTGGACATTACATACCACCTTTTGTAATTTTTAAGGGGAAAAAGTTCCATAAGGAATGGGAGGATGGATTTCCGTTGGGATCTAAAATTTTTATGTCCGATTCAGGGTGGATAAATGAGGATCTTTTTTTGGAGTGGCTAAAGCACTTTCAAGCAAACAGGATTCCTGGCCGATGCATTTTAGTCCTCGATGGCCACGCATCACACAAGACTCTTCCTGTTCTACTGTTCTGTGAAAGGAATGAGATCACTCTCTTATCACTGCCCAGCCACACTACACAAAGGTTGCAACCTCTGGACAAGTCTTTTTATAAACCATTAAAGACATACTACGATATTGAAACAAATGCGTATATGACAGTTTGTAAGGGGGATAGAAAGATGACTAAATTTAATTTTGGTCGGCTTTTTCGAAATGCATGGAGCAAAGCCGCAACAATCGGCAACGCTGAAAATGGATTCCGATCAACAGGAATATTCCCTCTGAATCCGGGTATCCTGACGGAGTTAGATCTTCATCCTTCTAATCTCGGAAGCTCACACGCCCCAGAAGAAGCATCAACTCCTTTTTCGACAAATTCATCTTCCGATCAAAAATTAACTGCCAGTCCCTATGAAGAAAGCCAATCCTCGACATCAACATTTGAGGAATCGTCAAATACTTTGGGTAGGTCTTTCCATAATTTACTACCTACACCAGAAAAAAGAATGAAAGTCAATGTGAAAAGGTCAAGAAAGCAAATTGCTCAAATACTTACTTCTCCAGCTGTAATAGAAGAAACAAAGCAACGACTGAAGAAACAAAATATTAGGAACGCGAAGGGAACTTGCAGAAACTTATATGAATCATCTTCAGATAGGGACGGCAATACTGAGAATGGGGAAAACTCAGCTGATGATACGCTTTGTGGCTTCTGCTCCAAGTCTTATAATTGTGCGAATTCGTCAAAGTTTAGAGACTGGATTAAGTGCATGAAGTGTAATTGTTGGTACCATGAGCTGTGTGTAGGTGCTAAGGGGCGAGATAAATTTACTTGTGGTAAATGTGCGTAATTGTTTTGGTAAATTTGTTCTATTTTGTTCTATATGTTCAGATTTGGTGATGTATGTCTATTTGTAAAGTTATGTTTGACTCTAAGAAGGTGTCGTCGAAATATCTCCAGACTGCACTACATTGTTAAAAGCAATGATGCAAAATTTCAAAATTTTATGGAATAAAACATAAGAAAACTAAAATTTATAACGTTATTTTACTGGTCCGATTCAGCCTCTAATCTGGTCCGATTCGCCCTCCAAGTCGTCGGGCGAATAGGACCATGCAGTCTCATGAAGAAATTGCTCCAGGACCGTTCTATTCAGAGCAACCACGCTGAAAATTGCGTTTTAAACTGGAAAAACATCAAGTCCTTTGCTGATAATGCTTTCAGAATGTAACTGTTTACACAAACGAGGAAATCGACGATTTTCCTTTTTGTGGCCCGATTCACCCCCCTTTACCCTACATCCTAATATCTAGTTCTCATACGGGCACCTCCAAAATTATATAAAATTTCTTTCTGAATAAACACAAATACTTATTTTATCCTTCGCTTTTATTTATATTTGTTTGCATATTGAACATCAGTCCCAGACAGATCCTGGATAGCGTAGTGGTCTGCGCAGTGGCCCAGAAAGTCAAAGGTCCGTGGTTCGATTCCCGGTGAATTTTCATTTCACATGGCAATTTATGTGAAATAACCAGTACCTGTTGGCAAATTGGTCAGCATGTCAAGCACTCCGATTACTGCTGTTCAAAAACCACGTTCTGCGATTTCATTTTGAATCGTTGCGTTGGTCATTCAATGCAATCACTCACAAGTGACTCTTTCCTGGGGTAAGCACATACGTGAAATCATGGGTCAAGCGAATCGTAAACTGGAATTCGTCAAAAGAGTACTGGGTAAATGTGACTACCATGTACGAGAAATCAGCTACTTTTCCCCTGTAAGACCTCATTTGGAATATGTTGCCAGTGTATGGGATCCCTACGAAATCGGTGTAAATAACGAACTTGAACGTGAGCAGCGAAGATTGGCAAGATTTGTAAAGGGACGGTACGATAATTATATTAGAGTAACCAGTCTATTAAATGAATTATAATGGGAATCATTGTCAAATTGCAAGTTGAAATTTAGACTTAATCCCTTAAACAAATTCCAAGACCATATTTTCAGTGATGATGTTAAAAATATTGTGCGAACCCCAACTTACTATGGTAGACTGGACCATAATTACAGAATGAGAGAAATTTATTGCCGAACTGACCCATTCAAAATGTCCTTTTTTCTTCGTAAAATTAGGGATATGAATAACGGTATCCAGTATGAGTGTAACAATGGATAGCATTGGTAGCTGCATGTTGGTATAAGGACTTGAAGCTAACCCAATTAACAGCATGTTTTTGCATGTTTGCTTAGCTATTTTTATATTTTTTTAAATAGCGTAGTTTTGAACAGTTCCTATATAAATACTAATCCTTTTTTATGCATGATATGTAGTGCATGTTTGGTGAGAATTCACCCCCTGTCACACACCTTTATGGTGGCTTGCAGGTTATTATGTAGATGTAGAAGTGTAAGATCGTCCCAGGAATGACCTTTGTCCTTCATCCATTACCTCTTCTTCGGAATGCGTCGTTCCGTCTCAGCAAGTTGGCCGTCAGATTTCTCCAGGACCTGCTTGCTTTTCTCTCGGCTTTGCCTTCTTTAAAGGTCGTTTTACACCACGGTCATTGATACTGCGCAAGTTGATGTTGATTTCGTTTGAGCAGTCGTCTGCGAAAGTCCGTGACGTAGAGAATTGCGAGGACGCTTCCTTGACAGCTTTACACGGTGCAATCGTCGGTGCATTATGTCAGTGACAATTTACCATTCAGTAGCGGTAATACCTTCAATGTATCGCATAACGTCAAGATCTGTTAAGTAGGAATTTTTGGACGTGAAAGATGCGATAAATTACCACCACTTTAAAATATGTTTTAAGCCATAGTCTAAACATAATAGTGGAGACCCTAGTCCCGTACACTTAGCCCAAAATTTGCACCACGAACGAAAGGATGTGGGCCAAGGTAACAGGTTCTTCCTTTACACACGGAATTTAAGCTTCCACGCGATTAATCTTCCAGCTCTTTGATTATTGCACTTTATTCACTAGCTAAGGAGTTAGGTGCCAACAAAAACACCCAACTCATTGGTGAACAACCTATTTAATTGCTGGAGTTCCCCTGGCAGTTCGTTGCCGCTACATCTGCACCATCTAGAGAGAAATAAACTTCAAACTTGCGCGAACGAATGTGTCAGATTAGAACATTTTTTAATTTGCTCGCAAACAGTTCGCAAGTCGTCGCTTTACACGGCGCAGTATTTCTTGCGCAAGTGTTCTCGCAACAGCCTGCACAGTATCAATGACCGTGAAAAACGGCCTTGAGAATGACTATATGAATGGTGCGATATTCACCCTGGCTCCCTCAGGGAAACTGTCCTTAGCTGACCGATGCGTGTACTAAGCGGCTGCGTCGCTCCTCTCTTTTCGTATTCTCCAGTGCCTCCGTCGCCCGCTCGGCTTCCTTGGTTGTGCAGGTGACTGGGGGCTGGGAATTGAGCCTCCGGGGTCATGAGATTTCGGAGACTGTGTCCGCATTGTGTCGATTGTGTCTATTTGTATATAAAAGCTCTCTTGTATTACGAAAGAAACGAAGAGAATGCCATGCTCAAGGAAATGATAATACTTGGAATTTCACGTAACCCGGTGAGAGTTTGAATTTTTTTATTCTATTGTATTTGCATTAAAGCTTCAGAATAATTATTTATATTAAGGATTCAACTTCCGGTGTCGAGGTATCAGTAGTTACAGGGGTTTGCAACCGATAACGGAGGAGGCCAGTTGTGAGTGCGGTTTGGAATGTTTCATGGGACGGAAAAAGAGAATGTGTTAGACTGCTCTTGATGAAAGTGCCAATGGTCCCATCCCCCGGACATCGCATGAAGATCTCTGTACAATGCACTCTGAATGGGACGGGAATAGCAGTGAACGTATTCTGTCACAGCCAAGACTCGACCTGGGGCTCTCGGGAAGGGAAGCCACTGCTGCTCACCAACCCCATCTTCGTCGTCGTCAGGGATAATTTCGCTTGTCTTCTCTCCATCTTAAGGTTTTTTTCATTATTGTGATCGCATCTGAGTCATTTCTCATCTCCGTACTCGGATAATGTCAACATCAATTACTTTAACTACTCCCTGGCGGTGTAGCAATGATATTCACTAGGATTCTTTTTCTATTCTACCCTTTGTAGATTGTGACTCTTCCAAAATAACAAGCATAATATTTGATTAAATAATGAAATTATGTATAAAGTACATGAGTGACCGTCAAAATATTAAAGAGACTAAAAATAGTTCACAATTTTTTAATATATTCAATTGTTAAAGAAAGAAGTACAGAAATATCATAATTTGAATACATAATTCTAATAACTATAACATAGCTAACGCTCTGCAGTGCATTAAATGAAATCCTTCTTAGTAGGAGAACGTTCAGTGTCCTACGCACTGTTGCAAGCAGAATTTCATTTAAAATAGTAGAAATGACACAATGTTTTTCAATTTTTAAAAAATACGAACCCAAACTGTAATAAAACGCTAAATACAAACTCGGAGTAATCAGGGACTCCGACTTACATAATAGAAATATTAAAATAAATGAAGTACCAGCTGCTTTACCAGAACAAAATATTTATGTCCATCAATTATGCCTCCCAAACAGAAAGACGCTCGAGCGTGATGTAAGCTATTCTATGGCTTACACGACGTCTTGCAATTCTTTTACTGTCGTCCCTTGAATTCTGCAATCCATTCCTGCGAGGGAATATATACTGCAACCATCATATTCCAGTTGAAGTGAATTGAAGTTGAAGGAAATCTGTCCCTGCAGAGATATAGATGCGTAGGATTGGATGCTGAGTTATTGGAGTTCCTCATTCGGAAAGGAAGCGATCCTTGAAGCCTCAAAGAGGGATTCGAAGACGCATCACAGAAATTCTCTTGATGTCACCATGGAGAAATGTAGGTGAGGCATTTTAGAAACAATTGGGGTGCTCATAATGATGCTATATGCATTTTTCTCAACATTCAGAAACTTATCTCGCAAATACTTCACAAAAATCTATTAATCTTTGCCTTATGACCAATTTCCGGAAATCCCTCTGACCTATGTGAGAAGGCATTGATGTGGATGAAAATATCTTGGTAGCAGAGAAAATGAATGCCGCGGGTGGAAATCAGCGATATATCCAGATGATTACTTGCTCAAAACATTTCAATCATGCATGCTCACAATTATGGAGCACATTAAAAGTAACGGATCAGAAAATTACGTTTTTTAAATATGACAGATGAAATTTCTACATTTGTCCACATTTAGGTAGATATTCCAGATGGTTCTTAGAAATTGAAGATCGCCGTTTTCTTGCCTACTATCGTTGTCATCAGTATGGCCTCTCAGGAAATGGATGGCATCTCCCAATAGGAAGATAGTTTTATAACTTTGGAAAGTATTACCAGCGGCTGCTCTTTGCTGTGAGCATTTCATTCTCAGTTCAAGAAACGCCAGAATGCATTCACAAATAAATTCACTGCACAACCATACCTGTGATTTAAATCGATGGGGTGAATTGATATCTCTCATCAATTGAAGTAAGTTATTGGTTACATCACTGCTAGTAAAAAAAATTAAGGCTTTTCGTCGCACATTGTGTGAAAGGTATTTGAAATTTGTCTTGTATGACCCGTATTTTGTTAGTAAATAAGTAGTGTTGAGTAAATTAGTGCAGGTCACTAGTGCGTGAGGGAGGGCATGTGATCATTCACCCCCTGCCACCACCTCCACCTTGCATGACGTGGATGTCAATAGAAAATGACGAAGAGGCCTCCCCAAGGCATGACAGTGTGACGTAGACAGTCGTCGAGTGAAAAGAGGCCACAGCATCGTCTTCAATCATGTTAGCATTTATTAATCCCTTATATACTAATGATACTAACAATCTAGTTGCATGAGACCCTATAGTTGCTCGTTTGCATGTTAGTAGTGCATGCATGGTGATCTTCACCCTCTGCCACACACCCTCGCGGTGGCTTGCAGGGTATCGTGTAGATGTATATCTAGTTAGTATGAGTGAGTAACTGAGGTTCATCTGTTAATGCGACGAAAAAGACTCACGCTAATCAGGCATCTGGCAACTTCACTTACTCCAAAAACAGTTTGCTTGAGAACGTTCAAATCACCTTTGTAATGGTTAGATATTTGCAATTTTTTAAATTAGTAGCTGGAAAAAATTGTTCCTCCGCTTTGTGGTGTTATCAAAATTATAATAAGCAATAATCCTAAACAGTGACAAAACTTGTCGACGGCAAAATCAATTTATCTTTCCTTCATTAATCAAGTTTTTTGTTGTTTTAAAACGCTTTCCAGTGGTGCATATTAATTTTGGGTTTGTGCGGTTAAAGTTACACGGCACTTAAGGACGGACATGCAGCTCTTCATGTGGCGAAGGGAAGGGCATCTCGGTTGTCCACGCTGTCCATATCATTAGTTTACCAGTGTTCTGTTCTTTCAGTTAAAACTGAAATTTTGTAAACAATTCAGAAAATGGAATTTTATTGTACATGTATCAGCGCACTTTCATTGCAGCAACAAAGTAACGTCCTCCAGACTGCGTACGGTACCTGTAAACAGTACAGAGCGATGCATGTGTACGGAGTTTGCTAAACTATCGGCCATACGGTGATTTTAGAATTATAATGCAAACGTGGCTACGAAATTATATTCTGAATGTTATAGAAATAACTGGACTTGATGCCAAAGGAGATCTATGCAAGAATGGCTCTTGAAACTAGTGACACTTGACAAAACGGTCGAACCAGGTGTGGAATCACGGATCTATCTTTCGCGTTATCGCAATCTTTATCGTTAACGCTTACCCCTAGAGTAGCGCAGGGTTAACAATAACCGTCTATAGAATTCGCTTCACTGATTGTGTTAAGCGATTTGAAGGGCTGTGCGAATAATTAAGAATGGATATCACGTTCTCTCTGAGATAAGTTTAATCAGAAATAACGATAACGCTAGTGCACGCATTAAGAAGATCCATGATCGAGGCCCAGGCTGTGTTGTAAGTGTAATAAAAGGCTTGGAATACAAAAATCATATTTTTACGGTATTATGTCCCAGTTCCACGTATGAAACTCATTGATCACTGAATGTGCTTTCGACAGCTGTGGAAAAATCTTGCCTATTTTCTCAATAAATAAGTCATCACTCTTGTGTAATGTCTAGTGGAAGAGTAAATTTTGCAAGACGTATTTCACATTAACTGCCTCTTGGGAACAAATATGAACTCAAATGTTGACCCGTCCCTGTGGCATTCAATTGGATTGACAGTGGACCAAATCTTCAACGGGAAGTACACTACAAATGCAGAAAAGGTACGAAACATCTCTCATGGATTCCCGCGTGCCTTTGGTTGCGCATTTGGTGGTCTTAAGACATCGGAGCAAGGTGTTGCCTCTTCGGTTTCTCAGACTGATACTTCCTGAAGCCCGGCGGCGTTCACTTGCGCCGAGCGCGGAATCGCCTCGTCGTTGGTCCGGTGGCGTGTAGAGGGGGTGCGGCGGCGGACAGGCGCGGTCGTCTCCTCTGCTGACCTCGTGCCAGGGATCGCCGAGAGGTGGCTCCAGCAGCGGCCTCGGCAAGCAGCGCCTTCTTTTGGAAAGCAGATGCGATGAACATGAGAAACACGACGCCCGCGACGATTGAATTCTCGGCGACGACCGACAGCACGCCTGCCACCGCCGGAAGCCAAGCTATGTACGCCATCTTGGTCAGCATGAGAACAGGCTCCCAGAAGGTGAACAGCGGTTGCCTCACTCCTGGAATCGAATCAGTAACAAACATGTTAGTCGGTTGACATCTAAAATGATCATCTTTGTCGGTGTTGATTAGAGCTGTAAATGTTGCATTTTTATATCACCACCCTGATCTCAAACTTTGTAGATTATTCAGCAGAAGACAGCCTCTGTTAAAAGTTTTCTCAGATAGCTAAAGCTTGCCAAACGAACGAGGAATCCATCGTATGCGATGACATGCAGAATGCTTGGACGCTCACGTAGGGCTTAGCATAAGCTATCGCTCAAATCACGCAAGGGGCATAAAAAGGGAGGTGAAATTCCTCGCTTTTTCATCTTTTAGGAAGGAGCACCTAAAGTAGAAACGTATCCTGATTCAGAGACTAAGACCCTTCCCCCTTAAGAGTTAACAACATGTGCTAACTTACATAAATATTATTACACTTCATTGCCGTAACGTAAAAAATTAGAGATAGGTTTTGAATCACAAAAATACCAGTATCACCGAGGGCATAGTTTTGGAACCGAAACTTGGCCAACTGGATGATTACGAAGAGCATAAGCTCTGTAATTGGTCTTCAGATACAACAAGGCTCGATGGCCTATATAAAGGGCATGGCGGCTGCTGTCAACACGCAACATAGTATCCATCCGCATGCTTTTAATAATGAAGTAATGATAGTTGGCGTTGGGCCCACATAATCGATCATAACCAAATAATATAATGGTTATTTTATAGGAGACTCCAGATTCTAATATGAAAGTTCTTCGTTAGCTTGATAGCCGTAATTGATTACCATCAATTATTGGAACGCATAATACCGCAGACACTAGGCAGCTACAAACCACGACTATTAGAAATAACTCTATAGTACATATGTTCCCAAACCACTCTTTACAAAAAATTTTTAATCACGTTCTAGATTTACTTGCTACAAGTGCGCATGAATTAGTGACGAGCCTAAGGTACTGAGCAAAAGGTTTCTCAGCAAGAGCGCCAGAGCTAGTGAAGCTGCATTTTTCGAAATAATGATAAATTTGTCGATAGTCACAAAGGGTAGGTGACCGTGCTTGTGTTGCTGGGGGCCACTTGAACTCACGAAGACGAGCCTTCGAAGCTCCGTCAGCTGTCTACCATCTGTCTACCCCCTCTCCCAACTCCTTTATTAAGGACGTGGTAGAGGTAAGAATGTTGGGTAAGCGGAGTCGAAGAGGAAGAGACCGTTTGGATGGAGTGATGTAAGACATGAGGAACTCCAGAAGAACAGAATGTGAATACATTGCTCGGGAAGTATTTCAGTGATCATGAACACATTTCTTAGCCATTAACACACCGACATGTATGCCACACTAACACTATGTTGTAAATGGCTTTTAATAACGAGAATACATTCGTAACATCAGCGTTCAATAAACGCAGCACTACATTATGTACAGCTTAGAGTGCATAGAAGATGACTGGCAGAAATTGTTGTTGAGCGGGGCTCTATATATCAAAATCAAACAAAACAAATGAAGTACATAATTACAGAAAAAAGAAGAGCAGACTGTTGAGATTATTATTTTCAGCACCCCCCTGTAATTGCGGCAGTCCTGCAAGTAGAAAAAGAAACAATTAATTAGTAAACGTAGACTGCAATAAAAGTAAGTGAGCAAAAAATCCAATAATATAGCTCCAGTATTCCCTTAGAAACGGAGTACATTCCTTGATGGACCGCGAGGGCTCAACATCTAGTACCTGAACCTCGGTAAAATTGCCATCCGAATTAGGGATCCTGGGTAGCGTAGTGGTCTGCGCAGTGGCCCGGAAAGCCTAATTCTAGGGGAATTTTTTCGAATGGCAATTTATGTGAATTTCACCGCCGTTCACGCGGCAGGATTGAAATATTCTACATTTTACTGAGGTCTGATGCCTAATTCCATGGGAAGTTAGGTGATTCTGGAACTCCTTATTTGCATATTCTGTTCAATTATCTGTTCTGAGAACTTTCAATTTCAGCCCTGTTTCATTCTCAATATGTGCCTGAAACTCAAGAAACTTTGATTTTACCTCTACTTTTGATATAAAGAAATACACAAGGGTTTTTCTGGAGAAATCATCGATAAAAATGAGCATATATTTTTTATCATTAAAAGAATTACCTAACCCTAAATGGACCACAAAGATCGGAATGAACCAAATGCAATCTTTCAGTTGCTCTCTTTGTCTTAATTCTTTGGAACGATTCTCTGCATTGCTTCCCTTGTACACATGCAACACATATCTTGTCACTGTTACCTGAATAGTTCACACAATCAACCATACCCTTTCTTAAAAGGTTCATACCAAAACGACATAAATGACCCAGTCTCCGATGCCACAAATCTGCTAAGTTCGTTGTTGGGTCTGTTGCAGCTACATTCGCTTGCTCCAAGCTGCCAACATTCAGTTAAATCATACCCCCACGGTTGGATGCTGTCAATAGAACTTCACCATCAATAGTAAATCCGATTCTCTATAAAGCAGGCAACCTTTGGAAGAAAATACGCCAAGAAAACCCTCCTCCAAGGCCTTATGAACGGAAATGAATTGGCATTAAGGTTAGGAACATAAACAACATTCTTAATACTAGAAATATATTGATTACCGTGGACAGTAACATACCTTCACTGCATAACTTTTCACTATTGGCTATAGTTACTTCCATGCCAGATACCTCATCATTAAAGTTCTCCAGCCAGTCCTTTCGGAAGTCATGTGTGCAGTAGCTCCAGAGTCCACATACCAGCTATTTGGATTGTAGCCTGCACACACATCACTTTGAAGACCATAGTTCTTCCTGGCGGAAGTTGTGCGTTGATCCTTGGAGCCTTTGTGCGACGGACATTCAGGACACTTGTGCCCTGTTTTGCTGCACTTGTAGCAGACGACACTCTTTTTCTTATTTCCTCTGGTCCTCGTGCCACCTTGCGTTCTCTGCAGCCTCTCTCCTTTGGTCACGGACGCTTTGTCCACTGAAGAGCCAGGCTCCTTTGACATTTGATTCAAAATTTTACTTTTCACTAAGTCACTTGTTATCTGGACCTTTGAATTTTCCAGTGCCATGACTTACGGTTCATATTGCGGAGTAAGGCCACTCAGCATGATAGCCCCAATGGATTCATCATCAATGTCCTTCCTAATATCTGACAATTTTTGGGCAGTAGACATTACCGCAGTGATGAACGTTTCATTATACTAAAGTCTGCGAGCTTAAGATTGTACAGCTTCCGTTCTAAACTTGGTCGCCTCCCAAGTCCGTCATCTTTATACTCCTTCGAAAGTGCATTCCACGCGTCCTTGGCTGTCTCACAATTTCGAACCTTGGTTATTGCTGCATCGTTGTTATTATTATAATTGTTATCGTGGGTTATTGTGAGACAAATTTTCGCCAGCGCACGCATATCCTAAGCAGCGTGGATAAAACAGCTGGTTAACACCGTGCTTATGAAGTGACTAACTTCATTTTATCAATGCTCAGGAAATCAACGAAAATTTAGTATGCTCTACACTTAGTCCAGGACATTTGAAATCCAAGCAATCTTTCAGATTGTGTCACTTGTTTATCCAGCCAGGGGTAATCCTTGAGGTCCACCTCTCCCTGAGGTTACTAATTAGAAAGAATTAAACCGTTCACCACCGGCTGCATTTCTCAAGCCACATTTGAAGATTGGAGAGTGAAAACATCTCAATAAATTTCAAAGCCTACATGAACAAATATTTCAAACATATGATTATAAAATGTCTTTCCCCAAAGTCACTATCGAATGTGCAACATTAGACTGAAACAATGCCATCTTTGATATCAGATATAGTAATTAACATGGATGACCAGCTTAAAAAATCCAAGAATTAAGACGAATCGACCAAATAAATAGTCGACATCCAGCTGATGAACATTTGGCTTAACGAGTGCTATAAACGAGCAAAAATTTATGCTTGTTTAGTAATTAGAAAAATGTCAAATATTCATTGGCAAAAAGTCAATTTATCAAAATAGTCAATATGTCAAAGTTGCAAAACATTCAGTTGAAGCAAGTTGGGCAATAAATATTTAAATTAACAAAAATTATTCCAAGTTCAAATTGTCTATTGCACATGAATTATCGTATACGTACTTCCTGAGAGCCCCAAAACCTTATATAACTAGCTTAAATTGTTTCTTTCAACTTGGTTGAACTCTTAATCATTGAGAGAGTCAAAGAATGTACAGGTTACTTGATACGACTCAGGGTGTCATTGAATTCATTCCAGTTGTACAAGAGATTGACATCTCAAAAAGGTCACTGCTTGTATATAACAACCCTGTTTTATGTAAAACGAAGCAAAATTGAAAATTTATTTGGGTTAGCCAGGAGATTCAATCAGCGTAAGGCCATGGTTAAGCCAAACATGTCAGAAAAAGCAAAAAGGGAAAATGATTGTATTGACCATCGTCACATTCAGTTATTCAAGAACAAGTTTGAAAGTGAGTCCGAAAATCCTGTCCAGAAATTCCGGGATTCTGATTAGGATCAGTCACTCATTCGCCAGAAAACACGATAACACAAAAAAACACCCGCTTTTTCCCGTATTAATATGTAACAAGGTTACGCAAAATTTGCAATAACAGGACCTTACTATTCGAATAGTTACCCAGGATGTGACAGAAAAACACAATTTCATGCACAGCAATGCAGGATCTAATCACCATAATAGTGCAATAATCATTACAGAAGGAAATGGTTTAATTTTTGTCGGTGTCACACTTATTAGTGAATATTAAGAGCCACTTACCTTCCGAAAATCAATTAGAAACAAAGTGCGTACTCGCACACTGGGAATGTTCTAATTTGGTTCCCCTGATTCCTCCAATAACCTATTTTTTCCTCTTGTTTTTTGATGTTTTTTTAAAACAAATTCACCTTAAAAGAACTTAAAGCCTTAAGATAAAATGGATCGATCAAGTGGAAAACGAAGAAGTCTTAAGGAGAATGGGAGAGAAGAGATGCCTACTGAAAACCTTAAAAAGAAGACGGGATATCTTAATAGGCTACATCTTAAGACACGCTGGCCTGATGAAGACAATCGTCGAGGGAAAAGTGAACGGAAAAAATGGATGAGGCAGGCATCGTATGAGGCATATGGAACAAGTTGTGGAAGATGTAGAAGGGAGGAGCTACGTCAATATGAAGACTATGGTCGATACAAGAATCGAGTGGAAGGCTGCGTCAAGCCAATCGTAGGATTGTTGACACATGATGATGATTATTTTGTGTTTGGTTACATTCTGTCATAATAATGCAAAACTGCAATTATTTATATGTGTAATGCTACAGTTCTTTTTGAGGAATTACATTCCAGAATATGAAAACGTATGATCATGTTGCGTGCAAGAGAATTTGCAGTATCAAATGCTGACTCAAGTGCACGACAATGATGCTTGGAGAACAACCTATATACTTCACCAAACTCCAAATCATGCTTGGCTCCTTGATTACTAAATTAAAACGCTCATGCGAACAGTTGTCACATGTTCCAATATTGAAATAAACTTTCATAATACATAATTCTTTTTGAATGGTGTACTCTCGTTTGCTCTGGATAATTTCAATGTTAGCATTCATTTCCTGTAGAAACTTCTGGTGCATTTACATTTCGTTCGAAAACATGATTTTCCCAATTGAGTACCTACCTGCACTCGTTCTGTGCGCCTCTTTTATGCATTACATTTGCTTCATGTTGAGCATCTCGTTAAGAGTCGTTTTTCTATTTCGTGGTCTTGATATTTTAAGTTAATGCTCCCGGAATTCTTGAATTCCTTATAATTAACGTTCTTCGGTTCCTTAACTTTATACTTTGGTGGCTGCTGATGAGTGTGGTATTGATTTTAATTTGATACTTCGGGTTTTGCCTTATCTTGGTGATTTGGAAGATTACTATAATGGCTGAATGATTCGACGGAAAGATTGCTACCAGAGATACGTGGTCGTCACGTAGCAATAACTGAAAATCTGCACATAATCACAATCGAAATACGAAAATTAAAATCGTTAATTAGTCCCGTTCTCGCTTGCGTGGACCGTTCTCGCTGTGGTCGAGGTCTAGTTTCAAAAAGGAACGCGGATTAAATCGACATCCGGGCGCATTTTATGCACTTTGTCTCCCTAATTGAGCAAGTGTGTGAAACACAAACAAATATGGCAGACAAAAACACTAATGCCAGTTTCAATGTTAGTAATTGTTAAGCGATTTAACATGCAATTTAGAAAGGAAGAGTTTTCTTTTGTTCGCGTCTTAATCGCCAATGGGGTCGTTTACCATATTTTCTTTATTCCCGAGTCTGATAGAGTTTGTAAAATGAAAGCACCCGAATTTTTCCGTTTTTGATCCGTCAATTATTTCTCTAGTTATAAGCGGCGAAAAACTGATGTTTTTAACCCTTTCGGAAAAGTGGGCGTGGTGTAACTTCTAACGTATATCGACTTCGTCCAATGACAACTGAGCCCGCGAAGCTACGTCGCCTTATCGTAAAGGGGGGGACACAGTTGACTCCGCGAATAGGAGTGATTGCGACAGGATCTGTGCGAGCCGACCTTCCGAGAACCCCCCTCCACTCCCTTCCCTTCTCATAAGAGCAGTCAAGGACGCACAGTGGTCGGAAACCGGAAATTTTTGGACAAAATTCAAAAATCGCTTTTTTTGAGATATGGACTTGAAACTTCGCACATATACTCACAAAACATTGCTGATTAAGGAATAGTACGTCATTTGCCATGATTCTAAACCGTTAGATAGATACAGGGGCTCAAAGATGACCAAATTTCCAAAAAACTCCCGACTTCCTTTTTCTCCGAATATCTTCAAAGTTATGTTGATGGTGTCGTTGTGGGAGGAATTTGATCGAATAGAAAATGGTATAATCTATTAACACTATGCTTTGTCTCTACTGTGCTTTAGTTTCGAAGATTGTTTATAACATTTGTGTGCTATTACGTTACAAAATGGCGGAAGCTGTTTTTGGACAAAATTTCACATAAAGTAGAGAATATCTAGCATTTTAGGGAGAGACCTGTCAAGTGACTTATATCAGAGCGTTTGTTGAAGACTTTTAAATACGAAACTGAAGAGAAATAAAAAATAAGTTTGCGACGCCGAAAAATACATATGATTTTCCGACCGCGCGTCCGGGGTCCGACTCCGGGCGCCGGGGCTGGAAATGCCGAGACTCGCTTGCATTGCTCACGTGGAATGAACCCTAAAGCTTCGGATTCGCCACGTTTCTGCTGTACACATTGTCACTAACCTCCACAGACTCTCTATGGTCGAAAATGGTGAGAATATTGTATCGAGCGAGCGGATAATTGTACGTGTAGTAGCGTTCAAGTTATTTTTGTTGCGAACGTTCGGGAAACATACTTCGTATTTACATCCTTTTACCAAAAAAGTGGGTAGTCTTCGTGTGGACCATGCATCCTTCTAGAAAGACACCGCCTGGGATTGTTTTTTATTCCTTTTGCCCCCCTACCCGCACGCACGTGCTAAAAGATGCACCGAAGAGGTCACGGTCCAAGCCCCTGTCCCAAATGGGTCCTGCGAAAAGGGACATTTATGACATTGCGGAACCTTTGACGGTCTTAAGCGGGTACATCAAGTGAAACATGTGCTTTCGCTTCAAGAAATACATTTATGTAAATCAGTCCTCTAATGACAGTGGTGAAAGAAGGTCGTGCAGCATTAATTTGCAGGATCTAAATCTTGTGATTACGTCGAGTATCTTACATTTTTGGTAGCTTTTCCTGTTCTTCGATCAGAAGTTATTTATATTAATCCATCTGGTTACTCTTTTATAAGGTATGTTGTATAATGTTTTTGTTTCCGTAGAATTTTGTAGCCATGTGGCCGCTCATATAATTTTTTTTCATTGAAATGTCGTTAAAAAAAACTTGAAGTATTTTCATCAGAATACCCTTCTTAGGGCATCTTTTACCGCGTGCACTCCCGTATCAATTTAATTAATAGTGATGAATACGTGAATTTTTTCATCATTTTCTTGATAATTTTTGCCTTTTATACAGGTCACTTAAGAAATTTCATTTTTTTAATGGCTGGTTTTCTCGTCTCACGCCTTGAGCTCCATGAAGAACTTTCGGAGTCGAAGAACAGGTCAGTGACTGAGAAGAAAGAGTATTTCTTCGAATTTCTAGCAAGAAGATTAAATTTGTCAGAACATACAGACGCTTTGAATTCTCTAAGTGGGTGCAGAGGGAAACGTTTTTTGATACCATACGTAAAAAGGTGGGAGGAGAGCTGTCGTAATAATGACATATTCATTAGACAAATTAATTTATTTACCAAGTACCTCTACACCTGTTGGCATCTATTTTTGGATAAATGCTAACCTTTCCTGGTACTAAATTTTTGATAAAGTTTAATTAAACAATTTTGCAACTTTGAACTTCGTATTGGAAAAATTTATTAATACTTTATTACGCGCAACAGGACGACCGGTAAAAGAGTTTCACACTTCCTGTGATAGAACAAGGAGAAGAAAAGCTCCAATTCTTAAAACTACTGCCTCTACTGCGGAACTCACTCTAGCAGCTACCATAAGTCCAAAGGAGAAAGGGGACATTTCGGCAGCTAAATTACTCACGAAAATAGCAACTACCACACCAACTAGGGCAACAAGTTTTATCGAAGTAGAGGAAAATTAATGTTATCCAAACTGAGATGACTGTTGAGAAGGCTTTATCCCTTATTATTTCTACGGAGTTGACCAAGAGTCAATACATAACTCTGCGTAGCACAGCCTTAAGCCACGGACATGACCTATATCCTACTATGTAGGATAGTATATACTATACTACTAGTAACTATGACCGAGTACTACGAGCTAAAATCGCAGCATACCCGGAAGGAATAGTAGTCACAGAAAATGTGCGAAGTATATCTTCAAGCTCTTCTGAATCACACTGCATCACGGATCCTGGCGTGTTTCCTCAACTCAACCAACGGGAGAGGAAATAAATTGCTCATTGATTTGCAACTATGGGTTTGATGGCAGTTCTCAGTACAAACAAGTGCGGCAACGAAGGAATACATTTGATGAATTTTTATTCATGAGCTACTTCGTGCCACTTCGCTTAGTAAATGATACTGCAGATAACATACTCTGGATTCTCTAGTTATCCCATCACCAAAACGTTGTTTATGACGAATTGAAAATAATGCATAGGTAAAAAACCCCCGTTTCCTCTAACTCTAGGTGAGATAATCTGGTCTAATTCTCGGCCTTCATCTACAAGATTTTACCGACCGATTCGCCTTCAGCAGGTAAAGGAGACAAGGGAAATAGCAATTGCAGAAAGGAATCATCTTCAAAAACAAACTGATGACCTAAAAGCATTCAATAATAGAATCTACTCCATCAAATTTTCTTTGCTGCTAACTATGATTAACGGAAAAGTAATACTGATGTATTTTATAATGACATTGTTATGAAATGCTATTAAAGAATTAAAAAAGACCAATTCCCTTAGGTATGCAATTCATTGACCGGTAGTGAAAGTACGAGGTGCTACATCTGATTATATTTTTTCTAATGTCGCAACAGTTGCAGTCATACCACATGCGTCTAAATTTGACTCAATGACATATCAACATATTATAAACAGAAAATTTTCTACGGATATTCCCGCTTAAGACCGTCAAAGGTTCCGCAATGTCATAAATGTCCCTTTTCGCAGGACCCATTTGGGACAGGGGCTTGGACCGTGACCTCTTCGGTGCATCTTTTAGCACGTGCGTGCGGGTAGGGGGGCAAAAGGAATAAAAAACAATCCCAGGCGGTGTCTTTCTAGAAGGATGCATGGTCCACACGAAGACTACCCACTTTTTTGGTAAAAGGATGTAAATACGAAGTATGTTTCCCGAACGTTCGCAACAAAAATAACTTGAACGCTACTACACGTACAATTATCCGCTCGCTCGATACAATATTCTCACCATTTTCGACCATAGAGAGCCTGTGGAGGTTAGTGACAATGTGTACAGCAGAAACGTGGCGAATCCGAAGCTTTAGGGTTCATTCCACGTGAGCAATGCAAGAGAGTCTCGGCATTTCCAGCCCCGGCGCCCGGAGTCGGACCCCGGACGCGCGGTCGGAAAATCATATGTATTTTTCGGCGTCGCAAACTTATTTTTTATTTCTCTTCAGTTTCGTATTTAAAAGTCTTCAACAAACGCTCTGATATAAGTCACTTGACAGGTCTCTCCCTAAAATGCTAGATATTCTCTACTTTATGTGAAATTTTGTCCAAAAACAGCTTCCGCCATTTTGTAACGTAATAGCACACAAATGTTATAAACAATCTTCGAAACTAAAGCACAGTAGAGACAAAGCATAGTGTTAATAGATTATACCATTTTCTATTCGATCAAATTCCTTCCACAACGACACCATCAACATAACTTTGAAGATATTCGGAGAAAAAGGAAGTCGGGAGTTTTTTGGAAATTTGGTCATCTTTGAGCCCCTGTATCTATCTAACGGTTTAGAATCATGGCAAATGACGTACTATTCCTTAATCAGCAATCTTTTGTGAGTATATGTGCGAAGTTTCAAGTCCATATCTCAAAAAAAGCGATTTTTGAATTTTGTCCAAAAATTTCCGGTTTCCGACCACTGTGGGACGGGAGGAAATTGACGTCAATGGTATCAAAGCAGCTTTTTCACCCCCATTTACCAAAAACGGGTCAAAGAAGCCATCTCTGCTTGCATTCATCTTTTTAATGATAGGGAAAAGTTCTTCTTAACAACCATGAATCCATTACCCCCCAGGCTGTGTGGCTTACCAAAACTTCACAAAGAAGATGTCCCCATCAGACCAGTTGTGTCATGTGTCAGTGCACCAGTGCAAAAACTAGCCTATAAACTAAACGGGATATACCGTCAGCTCTCAGGTTTCAACCCAAAATTTACAATAACCAACTCTATTGCTCTATCCGAACGCCTTCTGCCTATCACCTTGCCTCCCAACGCGAAACTGGTGTCTTTCGATGTGTCCAACCTTTTCACCTCTATCCCGGTCCAAGAAGCCTTAGTGTACGCCGAAAAAATCCTAACCACCGCAGATGTCAATCAACATCTCATCAACGAAATATGTTCACTCTTTAGGATTTGTGTCGATCAAAACTACTTTTTATTCCGAGGGACCTATTATAAACAAAAGGATGGCCTGGCTATGAGATCGCCTCTTTCCCCACTCCTCGCAGAAATATTTATGGATGTTTTAGAGCATAAAATCCTCAGTGACCATAGATTTTCCAAAAATGTACTCTACTGGTTCAGATATGTCGACGACGTTCTGTGTTGCTGGACAGGAAGTGAAAGACAGTTACAACAATTTTTTCAATTCATCAACTCCTTACATCAATCAATAGCCTTCACTATGGAACTCGGTGTGAATAACAAAATCAATTTCTTGGACCTCACAATCGAGATAAGCGATAATAAACACATGTTCTCAATTTTCCGAAAACCTACCTACACGGATCAAGTCATTCCTTCTGATTCATGCCATCCCATAGCTCAAAAACTAGCCAGCTTCAATTGTATGATCCATAGGCTAATCAACATTCCCCTTTCCAAACACTATTTTGAACGTGAGCTCAATGCAATCAAGTACATTGCACAGATGAATGGTTACAGTGCTAACACCATTGACACATTACTCCGGAGAAAGCTGAAAAAACAAGCCGTAACATTAAACACGTCCCTCTTACCAGGCCCCAGTTCTCCAGAGAGAAAATGGTGCAAAATTCCCTTCCACAACCAAATTTCCCACAAAATAGCCAACAAGTTCCCTAAAGACAAGTTCAAAGTGTCATTCTACACCCCCACAAACCTACAAAAAGCCCTCTGTGTTAATAAAGATCCAATAGAAGATTCCAAAAAGTGCGGGGTTTATGAGATCAAGTGTGATTGTGGAGCCAAATACATCGGCCAGACCGGGAGGAGTTTCTCCACCCGTATCAGTGAACACAAAAAGTGCTACGTCTCTGGGAATGAAACTTCGTTATTCGCGAAGCACCTCATGGATGCGAACCACCTTAGTGACTTTAAATTCAACGTGCTCCACACATTGGAAAAAGGAAAGAAATTGGACGCCATGGAGCAAGTGGAAATTATTCAAAGTAGGAACATGAAGCAGAATCTTCTCAATGACGTTCAATTTCTTTCGTCCCCCTCCCCCCTCCTCTCCATCACCTTCCCACGAGTCGGACACTCTTCAGAAGGGCTGCCGCAACCCTAAACACCGGACCCCCCAGCCGCCCACTTCCCCCCACGCCCTCATACTATCTGGAAGAATACACCAGTTCCCCCAAGGAGCTAATCCCCCCCCCTTAACACGAAGAAACCGTCGCTCCGGGGGATGCCAACGCCCGGACCGCTTCACCCCTTCCAAAGTGGACTTCACGGGATCTCTGGGCACGGACTTCCCGAAGACCCTTTACGACCTGGGCCATCCCCAGGTCGCCATCTTGCTTGGTTTTACCCATCAACACCCACCACCTTTCACCCCCTTCTCAATTCCCAACCCTTGTTCCCTCCAACCCCTCCATACTTCCCCTCCACCTACCACCCCCCCCCCTTTCAACCTTTCCCTTCCCTCACTGCAAATTGTATATATACCGATGTTTGAGATTTAATTTTCACCTGACGATGGTGTTGTACACCGAAACCGGTCAAATTAAATATCTTTATTCTTGTGGAAAATTGCCATTTTTTCTTTCGCTATGATATTCCACCAAATCAAGCCTGAAACAACTACCTTTATTATCAATGTGGTTTCCCAGATCCCTTTTTATAAATCAACCAAAATATTCTTCTTAAATTACTTCCTCATGATTGACAGTGGGTCGTATCTCCGAGATACTCAATGGATTCTGTGTTAGTTACTTTGCTAAATATCAATTTTAAATATAAAATTGAATGCAATTAACATTTGTTTTGAATAGCTCCAAAGTAATACGTTAAAAACGTGTTAAGGTTGTACAACGATGAAAGCCCTCCTTGACTTTAATTTCCAGATATTTAAGACATTCAACCTTTACCTCTTTTCCCTCGGATATTTCAACTAATACCTTTACACTTTAAAATTATTAACGTTTCCTTGCCTGTATTTCTATTCGTTTAGATTATATAAAGGCATCACGCACCAAGAAATGCAATCAACCATGGAACGCCATGCTACGAAATGATTAATTGTTCACCTCTCAATAAGTTATCGCTCATGTTAACCCATTTCGTAGGCAAATTCATGCATCCAAATAGAATACATACAAGTATACATAATTAATTTGTTGCTCTTATCAATATTCAGTATTGTTAAATCCGATATCCCAGTTTACCATATTCTGCTGTTTGTGAAAGGGAATAGTGCTGAAAATACTTTTAATGCCGTCCTAAGGAGTGAATACGTAAAAAATAACATGAATAGAATTTCCTGTGAATGTTTGCAACTTCTTAGTTATTTAATTTTTGCACGTATAATTTCTTCACGGCAAGGTAATCACATAAAATAAATATATAATCGTACGTACTCAGGATTCAGGGGTAAAGCAAACTATTTAAAACCATTATTGAACAACCGAATCAGTGGAACGTGGTAATAAAACTACTAAAATATATTACAGTGTGATTAAATAAGTATCGTTGTAACTAAGAATCATTTCCAATCCATATCGTGCGATCCGGTCACTTCGTCTTCAAGCACTCTACGTTCATTTCCACTTCCATTTTCAAAACAAACCTTCTTTCTACCATTACTTGCGTTCACACGTCCTTAAAATACCAGCAACTAGCGCCAACTATAGTAACTCAATAATGGTAGAAACGTTTACTAGGGTTAGGGGCAACTTGCGTTCACACGGCCATTTTCCAACTATGGTAAGCCTTACCATAGTAAAAAGCTAATAGTGTGGACGGGGCATTAGAAGATTAATTTTTTCAATAAAATTCTTTTTTCGTTTCCATCTAACGATTTCGTGTACAAAATTGCGATTTAGGTTCCGAGTAAACGCCCCCATTAGCGGGATGAGGAGCAGTTTGCCTACCTGTTTGGTTAAAGTACTCTCCGGGCAGCAATGTCTTCGTCAGCGGCGTTTCGTTGGTCAGCCTCTGCAGTGCCTGGCGTCGATCCGCCAGGGGGGGGTAGGACCCGACGGAGTGGTTGCCCCTTGCCTCGCGTCCTTCGGCGGCCGCCGTTTGGTTGCCTCGCTGGGGACTTCCGGCGGCCGTCGACTGCAGACCGGCACCCGGAAGGCCGGAGTGCAGGGAGAGCGCCGAGAGGAGCAGCAGCCTGCCGCATCGTCGCATCTCGACATCACAGACGTGCTCCCCTCGCCTCGCTTATATCCGTGCCCGCCCCGCTGAGCTCCACGCCGAGATGAACCTTCGCTTCCTGCAACCTTTCCGGCTTTTGAACATTATTATTCGGTGTCTGATCCACCAACAAAAATGGCAATTTTGGAAAGCAGCACCGACTTAATAAGAGATAATGTACCGGGGAATGCGACGTTTCTTGGGCAATCCAGAAAGCAAGAAACGTCTGACCTCGTGACCTTATTAATCCGTGATCGTATGCACCTATCACATCTAGTTTCAACACTTTTTTTACCCCCGAGCTATCAACGGATCGGTTAATTTCACGGTTGTGTAATCCATTGCCTGACGTCAGTGATCGAAGTGATTATTGTGAATGACGTAGCTTTTGGGGATTTCTCCGTGAGTACGTGGTTGCCTACCACGTGGTTGCTGAATACGCCCTTTCAGGTCACCATTACCCTGAAGAGGCCTCTTCAGCAGCGGAGGGGAAACGTAGGGGTGGACAACGACGCATCCGCGGAGAAATCCCCGAAACACCACATCATTAAGAAGACAGGGACCGCGAAAATTTTAATCTAATGAAGTGATTATTATTCGGTACAAACGATAGAGCTAAAGTTGTGGTACCTGAATAGGACTCTGTTGAAATTTTCAGTGCGGTGATAGGACTGGCTTACACACTCGATGTGAACTTTTCTTCCATATTAAATAGTGAGAGCGTAGGTCTGCATTATCAATGGTCGATTTATTCTTGGCATTGATTTGTGAAACATGCCAATCAGAAATACTCTTTCCGTACGGTGTTTTTCACATTTACATCCATGCTTTCCATTCTAATTCATGAAAGAATGAGAGTTCCCTGAATCATATAGGGCTGCAATTCATATTGGCAGTGGTTCGTATTAAGCAGGGGAAGGTGGGGGGTGGGGGGGCACATTTACATGCAGTGTGGGCATGAGGTCGGGGGTGCATTCAGTAGGGGCTCACTGCACTGATAGCGTCCATACAGCCGAGGATGGGGAGATAGAGCAATGGGGTCTAGGATCTATTCTAACGCGTGAGGCAGTGGAAAAATTCGATCGAAGGTTCCATTGGTTTCGGGAAAACATCAGCAGATTGGGAAGACCTAAGGAAATAGAGTTATCTGAAGACTTATTATTAGAGGTTAGGCTGTGTTTTCGCGGCGACCGTTGTTAAGTGTAACCATAACGTAGAGGAAAAACGAAATAATACTCATTACAAGTCAAATTTGAGATCTTGAGGCAGTAGAAAGTTCGATAGAGGTTCGTTCGATTTTGAAGGAGCCACTTTCTTGAGGACTGTGACACACTTAGAGGAATCGCAGAGTATCTCGCCCTTCTTGCGAATTTGACACATCATCTCATGGATGGACTGCAGAGGAAACCTTTGCCAGCTGCTTTAATCAGTTCTCCTGGGATATCATCGACTTCCAGTTCCTTCTTTACCTTGAGGTTGTTATTGCCTACTGAAACTCATCTGTTAGGATGGAATCACCTCTCTCCTAATCATTGACTTTTTCTTCCAATTCCATATCATGCTCTATTAATCCTTTCCCGTTGTAAAGTGCCTCAATGTATTCCTTCCACTCTTTTACTTAGGTCATAATCAAACTATTCCATGTTGTTATTTAACTGAATCCCCTTCACTTTACTCTAATTGGAGAAGGATTTTATGCACGAGTTTGAATTTCCATACCATCTTCCCTTCAGCCAATATCTTTTCCACTTCCTCACATCATTATCCCACAGGCATTTCTTTGCCTTTCTTGCAAACTCTTATTATTTCACTCCTACGCTTCTGTACTCTTGCTTTTCCTCAAGTTGACCTCATGATTTCAACTCCCTACCTCTTATTCTCTATTATATCTGGAGTTATGCATCCCTTTGTAATTTCTGCTCTTTTTTTCCGATTAACTTCTCTGCTACTGTCAATATTTTTCTTTTCACCGAATTCAACTTCGTGTTGACATCATCTTATCTCGCTAATTCCAATAGATTGATTCTCTTTTCACTGTATTTTCTTAAAGTACTCTTGTTCTTGAGCTTACTACGTCGCCATTTCCTATTTCCTTTCCTTTTTAATTTGTTGAGTTTCAAATTACATTTGGCCAATACTAGATTATGATAAATGTCAGTGTAGTCTAGCTTAGTTCTAGTCACTTCTGGTAAGCTGCTCTTTAACAATTACATATTTTTAAACACGTGCTAAGGTATTCTACGTCGAAGGATTCAACGCATGTCAACTCTTCGACTTGAACGCAATGCAGTACTTCACCATAAAAAGATCACCCTCCTATTACTCAAGAGAATCAATCACATACACAGGATCTTCTCATTTAAGTTCTTATTCCATGGCTTAAAAATAGATAATGAAACTGACTTTCATTATCTTTTGAAAACAAAGCTCTTGCTTCCTCAAAATCACCCAAACATTTACATCCTAACTATCATGTTAATTTCATTGGCACAGTAATATTTTTTAGACACCCTGATTAATTCTTTTTCACTTATAACTATAATGCTGGGATTCCTAAGCCGCGATTTTGGTCGCGCAACCCAGGCGACTTGAGTATTCCAATGGATGCGACGCGACCGGAAGGAAGACTGAGACGAACGTCATTGCAACGTTTCAAGTCGGTCCAGAAGATGAGTCCATGCGAAAAAATAAAGTGCTGATCAAAACTACCTTTCATTATGAAATATCGTAAAGATAGAGAAAAACAGGATTGCATTCTCCGCGATTTTTTGGTCAGTTTTCAATAAATGTAGTCCAAGTATTAATAATGATTTATTATTACTCAATTCACACACTATTTCTTGACAGAGCCTCAATTTGAAGCTCCGAAGTAAATAATAACCTTAAACTTTCCACAGTAACTGTGGAAACACCAAGTTTATTCTTGATTCATTATGTATGAAAGCAAATTCCATAAAGTAACGCCTGAAACCATTAGTTTACTCCGAAGTAAACGTAAAAAGTACCATTTTCAGGCATCCAAACAACGGTTTTAGTGACAGAGAAGCATCGCCCGTGTATCAGAGATGTGAGAAACAAAGTTGTCCAAATAGCCGCTGCTCGGCCGGTAGTGCCGTGGAAAAAAGACTGCTACTTTCAGTCTGTCATAACTAGAGCGCGGAAAAAAGTCTTCAATTTTGCAAAAAAAAGTCGCCTAAAAAGTCACCAATATTTTTGAAAAAAGTCTCTCAAAAGTCTGAGTTATTCCCGTGAGAAAGTTGCTGAATGTAACTGAATTGTTGGAGAAAAGAGTCTAGAGATGCTAGTCCAGGTATTAGGGGATTTTACTTGAAAAATTAGAGGTAGTTCTCTAAAATGATTTATCCTATGCTTTTTGGGTCGCTGAATCCGAATTTCTAACTTCCCACCAAAAATTCCCCCCGCAACCCCCCCAAAGTTTGAAAATAACACTCAAAAAATAGCTTTTTTAGTTTTTAAATCGTTTAGTTTTGATTTTGGGAAAAACTAATCAGATAATCGGAAAGTAGACAATATAAACAACAAAAAAGGTATTCTAACATTTTGATGTAGGACGAACAGGTAGGGGGTATGTTTCAGGGGTAGGCGCCTCGGCGTCGCGGGGCTGTATGCTCCAAGTTATGCAACCCAGCTTAACCACTCACGTCGTTTATATTCGCTCTCCCGTCTCCCCATGATTCATTTTCTTCGAAACTCACCCCCCCCCCATCTCATTGTTCCTCTATTTCAATATCTGGAAGTCCCCAGCACCCTACCTCTTACTAAAAAGGCATTAGATGACAAAGAGGGTGGAAGTACACTCCATTGTAAAACCTTGGAAACGGCGTTTTTTCAGGCAAATTTAAAGGGAAAAATTTTATTATATACAATACAAAACAAGTTTTTACATAGGATAAATAATGTTATAAGGCAGTTAAAACATGATTTAATAGTTCAAAACTTAGTTTTCTGCTGAAGAAAAGCCGAAAATGAGAAAAAAGTACTTATTTCTTGTCCATTGTGCAGGTCAGGACCCCTATTTTCGGGGAAGCTGAGGAGCTTTTTCTCTTGTTTTTCGCGATAATTTTAAAATTTTCTTCTCCACTTGATCGCAGCCGAGGGTCCAGGTTCATCTACGTCATGCTAGCCTCGCTACAATGTAGGCTCATTTAATGATCATCTGCACACAATGTGACGCGTTCACCTCGTCGGAAATTCTAGATGATCTTTCATGTAATTGTATCATTTTTCCACTAATCTCCTAAACAAAAGCGGAGTGCTAGCATACAGTGTAGCGCTGTCGGCTTGTCAGCAGACCACCCGGGTTCAAATAAGCAGGTTCATAATTAGAACAATGCATTCTTTCAGATCAATCTATCCCTTTGTGAAGTCTTTGGACACCCTCAGCAAAAAAAACTCGAGGTGCGAGGTGGTCCAGGGAAAGGAGCAATATGTAAATTTGACATGCAAATGGATAAGTACGGGGTGAGGTCTACCCTCACCTATCCAAACCAACCTTCGGGTTGAAGCACTGAGTGAGTGTGATTATTTCATGAACGGTGGAGCAATAGAAAATATTCATTGCAGTTTCCGGAGCTATTATTAAAATTTCGCATTAACAATTGTTAGGAGCTTACATTTTACAGTACATCTCTGCTCCGTGTAGTATCGCATGAAAAACAGAGATGCGTCCAGCAAACAAGTTGAACAAATGTGATCACAACAGCCAAATATTAACTTAGGCATGTGGTTTAAATAAAAAGGCCCATAAAAGTCTCTTTTAATCAGATAAGTCCCGCCACGCGAAAAAAGTCCCAAAAAGTCTCTAAGAAATTCATTAAAAACTGTTTTATTTGATGAGATTGGTGAAGATTTGTATTTAAAACCACAAAAGTCCCACTTTTACAAAAAGTCAAAAGACTTTTTTTCCGCGCTCTAGTCATAACCTGTGAGCGCAGCGGTATCCCAGTGAAAGCCAGGTTCTCAGTTGAGTTTACTAAGACAAGAATTCGCACGATGAAAGGCCATAAAGTGATTGATTATTTATCAATGGAAGAAGAAGAAGACGATGACATCATGCAGTTTTGGTCAATGTCCCGGAGTAGATGGAAAAGTGATCTTAACGATATTTTCAAAGCAAGAAATGAAGAAGTCTTTCATCAGATACTCATAAATCGGCACTTACTAGGAAGCGAAGTTCAGGGAATTCTTCAGGCTAAATGCTGTTCGATTTTACTTTATTTTAAGTTTGGTGGAAGATGAATTAAAGACCCGCTCCAGCAACAAAGTCCGTTACCCGATAACGCATGCTGAAAAGCTTGCAGTAACTCTGAGGTGGGCTGGCTTTCATACAATTATTCATTTATTATAAGTTTATCTAATTTTTTTTGCAGAGTTCCATTATTAAGTCAGTGAGCTGCTAGCTTATATTTTTTTTCACATTTCAAATCCCATTCAAGAACAAGGCTAACGTTTCGAAATTTTGATCTGTTTTCAATGAGTGTTGTCCAAATACTAAAAGGGAATTCATGGAAAAATAATGTGTTTTTTGATCAATTGAAACACTTGTACTTGACAGAGCCTCCAGTTGAAGCTCCGAAATCACGTTACACACCCTTTGCTTTGCTTTTATGATAATAGCTGGCGGAAGCTTCTTCACCGCCCGAGACATGCTCTTAAAAATACGTCTCTGTCGTCGTCCTTAGCTCTTGACACCAGACGATTCAATATGTCCTTTCTCTCGTTCGACCTATAAAATAAATTCGTGTATTCACATAGTTCAACATATTATTGCAATAACATTTTCTAAAGAATGCTCAAACTATTCTCTTTACCTCTCCTCAAACATCTGGAACATTCTTACGTCTTTTTTCATTCTTTTTTTTCCGATATATCGTGGCTGTGAGATCTCAGATCTTGGCTTTCATTTTCACATGTATCATTTTCCTTCTTGTCTTTATCGTCTATAGTGGCCTCCTCTGTCTGTATATTGGTTACAGATCTAATAAATTATATTATCAATATTAAAATTAATTGAAATTATTTATGTTTAATATTTTCATCCATCTGAAGCCACGTATAATCACGTCATCCCCTGGAGCTTCATTGTCCTTCATAGCGTTCGTCGCTTGTTCGGTCTCAAGTCTGCTTAGGTGGTGGAATCTCGACCTCCTCTTGTGCTTGGTATATATTTCCTACGCCTTCAGCTTCCTGTACTCCTGGTCGGTTTGGTAAATATTCAAAGAACTCTGCCCACTTATCCAGCACTCTCCGTTCACCTCCAATCAAATGACCTTCTCTTCATTGATCATGAACTTTCTTACCCTTTCTTTTCATCCTTTATCTTGCTATACATCTCTCGAGTTTTCCTTTCCGCTTCCATTTCTTCAATTTTACCCACCTACGTGGGTTTTCCCATGCTCTCTTTTTACATGTATGGGAAGCCGCTGTCCTGCCTCTCACAAACTCTTGAGTTGATGCACGTGTCCGTCTCTACAGATTTTCTTTCCGGCAACATTCCTCTTGGCCGCTCTACATTCCTCATCAAACCAGCCTCATCTTCTTTGTGCTTTTGGAAAACCAAGTGTATCCTCTGCTGCTTTCTGTAGTGTTGATTTTATAATTTCCCATCCTCCTTCAATGTCATCTTGACAATGCACCTTCCAGCTTTCCATAAATCTTTCATCATTCTGGACAAAGTGCCAGGTCTTCTTAAAGCTTCTGGCCATCGAATTTCGTCCTTGGGTTTCATTTGCATTCTGATCCTTGAGATCCTTTGCTGGTACTTTATTCCCTCCATGAAATGGTCAGAATCTACGTCTGCACCTCTAAGGCTCTTCACATCTGTGTCGTATGTCCCATGCCTGATGTCAATAAGCACATGGTCTATCTTTTTTTTAGTGACCTCGTCAAGGGAAAACTAGTTCGCTTTATGATATTTTTTCGGGGGAAGGATGTGCTTGCCTCTGTCATGCTTCTACTCACTGCAAACTTAGTCACCCTAGTACTATTCTCATCGCATTCCCTGTGCAAACTTTCCCGTCCAGTCGTTGGTCGTGCAATATTATTTCTCGCACTACATTGGCGTTCATGTCTCCTAATATTACTGTCGCATCTTCCAGCTTGTCATAGAAGCTTTCCTTGGCTGCTTATTCTCAGTCTGCTTCTTCCGTGGGAGCATGTGTGCACATAAGTGTGATTGGGAAGAATTTGGATTGAACTCGGATGGTGCATAGCCACTCATTTACCGGGTTAAAATGTTTCACTTGATTGACAATGTTGCTGCGTACCGCAAATGCTGTTCCAAAGGTATTTGTTTTGTTGCCACTGTAAAACATCGAGTAATGTCTTGTTTTTGCCATGCACGTTCCTTTCCACCTTACCTCTTGTAGTGCCACTAGGTATTTCCACCATATACTTTTATCAACTCTGATGTTAAATTCTCTAATGCTCCCATACAGGCTTCGCACATTCCATGTCACCATCCTAATAGTTTGCCGTATTCTATGCTTGGGTCGTGTCCGTTGGACCTGTCCTGTTCCGAGGCTTGATTTTGGTTTCGTAAAAATATGTTTTTAAAGGGTGAGGGGGTTAGCCCCAAGATTAGCCTCACGCCAACCAACCACCCCCAACTTGGAGGGACACGTACTTTGATTTTGGGGTGTCCTTCCCCAAGGCAGATCGCCTTCTCTGTGGCTCGAGAGTTCTGTCTACCCTCGCAGTTTCCCTTCCGTTCCGCCGTCTTTCAGCTCCGTCAAGTGATCTTTATTCACGAGCCCTTCTAGCCGACTGCCCCGAGCAAGTACTGGTGATGCTGCTGCCAGTGGTGTATGTCGGACAACCGGCCTAGATCCGTCGGTTAAAGCAGAGGGCCACCTCGTGCAGGGCGTGGTTCTTCATCACGCTGGCTCTCACTTCAGCGCTGCTTCACGGACGGTCTTGAGGGTAGCGTCCTCAAGGTGGCTAGACCTACTCTCTCAGCTATTCTTTTGTGAGGCCCACTGTCGGGTCAACCCCGCAAAAAGGGGGGAACCCATATACATTCCATTAATGATATTGCTTCAAAACCTATGGAGAAAAAAGAAATTCAACCCCTGGCTGATGCATCGCCCCGAGCGCTTTTCGTGGTCGATCGCAACGCCAAATACTGTGTGTGGTGAAGCTGCGTAGCGAACAGAAACGGCAAAATAGTTTCCTGCACCCGTTAGCGCCTGCGGTGCACCCGCCTCTCGGGGAGACGCACCATTCTCCTCGGCTACGTGGCGATCTCCTGAATTTCGCAATAAATAACAGCCTCCCGGTCAGCAATCTTCCGTCCGTCGACCATTAATTTATATCAGATCACTATCGAAATCTGTTCTCCTTACTGATTCCCAGATACCGTTTTGATTCCCCTGTGGCGAACGGGTGCCTCTTTGAGGAAATACTTGGGAGGAAATCATATTCCTACTACCTCCTTTCGAATCTATCGACTGCCGACACAGACAAGAGACTTTCCGATCTGACTAAATCACTGACAGGAGCGCAGGGAGAAGCGTGCTTCACGCCTGAACTTAGTCAAAGAGCAAGGACTTCCTGCCTGCGGATGCAATAGCATGGATCACGGAAAGAAATAAAACTAGACATCGCTGGCAGGGAACTGGACTTCCAGAGGATAAAACGACTTTCAAACGAATTGCAAGCATCGTTAAAAAAACGCAACAGACAAAAAACGAACGCTGCACGGCTTTTGCCATCAATTTAAATGTAGAGGACTTATCTCTTGCAAAATGACTGGTTCACCTTCACCACAACCACCAAAATTTACCGTCCTCCGTTAGGTGTTGACGGAAGATATATTTTAAATCTGCTTAGTAAGACAAATCTCCAGAGGAAGAAGCCAGGCTGACTGATGCAGAAGAAATTGGGAAAATAATCAACAAACTTCCGAATAAAAAAGCCCCCAGACTGGATCGAATCATAAGTAATATATTAAAACGGGCATTGTTTCACCTAATTTTTTTGCTCATTCTCGCATATCTCATTACAATTGCATCATTCGCAATCATTTCACCTCACAGTAGAACATAGATAAAATTATCTTAATCCCAAAAAACCTTCGATAATTGGAAACTAACGGCCAATCACCACTTTATCAAACATTACTAAGAATTTTGAAAAAAAATTGATCTTATCCGTTTGAAAAAAGTAGTCTAATTCCATGGATATCGTCCACCCTGAGCAGACGGGCTTCAGCTCAAGGATCACAGCCTGGCGCCTGGTGGAAGAAATGTTTCAGCTGCTCTGCAGGAAGTAGTCTGTCTGGACGTGGCTTTCGACACAGTCTGGCACTTAGGATTCAAACCACATCGTAACCGTGTTCCGGTTCGCCACATTGAGGTCACATTTGTGACAATCATGTACGAGAAATCAGCTACTTTTTCCTTGTTAGAACTCATTTGGAATATGCTGTAAGTGAATGGGATCCCTACGAAATCGGTCTAAATAACGAACTTGAACGTGTGCAGCAAAGATCGGCAAGATTTGTAATTGACCGGTACAATAACTATATTACCGTAACCAGTCTATTAAATGAATTAAACTGGGAGTCATTGACAGATTGCAGGTTGAAATTAAGACAATCACTTAAACAAATTCAAAGACCATATTTTTAGTGATGATGTTAAAAATATTTTGCGAACCCCAACTTACTATGGTAGACAGGACTATGATCACAAAATTAGAGAAATTGATTGCCGAACTGACTACATACCGGGGTTAATACATGCATCATGCAGTACAGAATACTCTAAAATATTTTCCCTACCTAACCCTTTGCTACGCTGTTACTTAAAGATATAAGCCCCAACTAATCTCCTGGACCTGATCAAATTCTCTCCCGCGTGTATAGAGAGATAGCTTCCGAAATCTCACCCTACTTAGAAACAGAATGTAATAAATCCCTGACCTAACACGTCGTACCGATGGACTGGAAAGCAGCCGATGCAATTGATTTCCGAACTGACAGATTCAAAATGTCCTTTTTTCCTCGTACAATTAGGGATATGAATAACGGTAAATGTATTTAGTACGAGTGTAGCAATGGATAACATTAGTAGCTGCATGTTGGTATAAGGACTTAAAGCTAACCCAACTAACAGCATGTTTTGCATGTTTGCTTAGCTATTTTTTTTATCTTTTTTTAAATAATGAAGTTTAGAACAGTATATAAATATTATTACTTTTTTATGCATGATATGTAGTTCATGTTTGGTGAGAATCCACTCCCGGCCATACACCTTTATGGTTGCTTGCAGGGTATTATGTACATGTAGATGTAGCGCATGATGCATGTATTATTTTCTTAAATACTATAGATACTAACAATATAGTTGCATGAGACTCTATAGTTGCTTGTTTGCATGTCGGTAGTGCATGCTTGGTGATATTCACCCCCCGCCACACACCCTCGCGGTGGCTTGCAGGGTATCGTTTACATAAATAGATTAAGGTCATCGTCAGCTTCCTCTCCGGCCGCAGATTCTGCGTCGTCAGCGAAGAACCGACTCTTTCATCGGTCGATGAAGCCGACGTGCCTCAAGGGATCATTGTTATCGCCTTTACTATTCGACATTTATGTCATTGACATCCCTTCCTCTCCATCTACAAAATTACACATGTACGCAGGTGTTACAGCCATTTCGTTGACATCCTTCCGCGCGAACACCAGGAAACTACGAGCACATCTTAACACTAGAACGCCCAGAGGGGTCATTTTGACCCCCTCGTGTTTTTAAATTTATTTTTTGATCTCATTTTTTCAGAGAACAGAATTTCTTCTCGTGACTTTTAATATTTTTAATAGGTGTTCACTTGCATAAATTTTTACCTTCCTAAAATAATCCATTGAGGAGTTAAGTCATATTTTACCTTGAACGCCCAAGTGGGGTCATTTTGACCCAAGCGTTCATTTGCACGCTTTATCTCTGCTAAAGGTCCTTTTTTATTTGCATTTTTGTATCATTCTGCTACATATGTGCTCACTGCTCTGTCGTCTTATCTTATTCATTCGGTTACGTATCTTCCAAGTTCGTATCAATTTACAAAAAATGTTTTGTTTCCTTTCCCCATCTCGTCCTCACTTTTCCTTTTGCTTACATGTGAATTATTTAGTAATTACTTTGTTGATATCATCATACATCGTCAATCTCTGTGGTGTGAGGAGAATGCAATTTTGTTTACCCGTTTCGCTCGAATTTATCAACTTAGTTGACTCCAAATCTAATTATTTCTCTTCGGATGACGAGTGGAGAATAAAACTCGTTCTTTTATTCACGATTCACATACTTTTTACATTCCACACAAAGGTTTTATTAGTTTCTACAATATATGTCATTATCGATTTTGATTATCACAAATATTGTCTAAACTATGGTAGAAACCAATAAAACCTTTGTGTGGAATGTGCAAAGTGGTTTTTCTTTTCCAATCGAGTGGTTCCACAAAGTAAAGGCTCAAACTTTGAACTCGTTCTCACAGTGACAGCAAGTGAAGTTCGTGTATTTGTTGTCCATTGTTCGTGGCTTCGCGGGACGAATTTGCGGTGTGATCGGTATTGTGAAGATAGCTGTGATCAAAAATTTCTCAAAGAACAGCATAATGTTCTGCTGACATTCTTGTTGAGCTGCATAAGATTCAATAAGATGAGTCAATGGTGGAGAGTGTTCATTTGACAAATCCTACGGCAAGCTGACATTTGAAACTTGTGAAGAATAAACAGAATCCTCAGAATGTGACGATAAGTATCCATTTGATGAACTCAGTAGAGACACTAGGAAGTGTGGAATCTAAAAGTAAGCTCACTATTTGATATAATATTCATTTACTATTTTCAAGGCACTCGGGGTCAAAGCAAAAGATACCCTCCTTGGAATAATCAGAGATAGCTACGACAGTGGAAGGCCACCAGAGAATTTCCAGAAGCGAAATTAGCAGGAAATGCGAAGAACACAGAACCTTTAGCCTGGTGTTACACACATCGAAAATACTTACTAAGATTATTAGCAGAAGAATGGAAGAGAATCTTTCGGAAAATCAATTCGGAATAAGGAAAAACCAAGGAGCTAGGGAGGCAATACTCAGCTGAAGGATACTGGCCGAGAAAATGATACACGTAAACAAGCTGTTGTATGTGGCATTCGTGGGCTTGGAATAGACCTTTGACAACGTGGAATAGAACAAGATATTGAAGATACTGGACGCCATTGCAATGGATTACAAGGATAGAAGAAAAATCTACTGGCTCTACAAGAACCAGGTCACCACAATGCAAATAAAAGACGGAAGGAAGATAGAAGCCAAAATAAATGAAGGAGTCAGAGAATGATTCAAACCTCTCCCCAGTGTTATTCAATATATATACCTGGGAGAAGCAATAAGAGACGCAGAGGAAATTGGTATCAAGGGCATCAAGGTGAATGGCGAAGAAATAAACATGCTCTGGTTTGCTGATGACATCGCAGTTGTAGCAGAAAGTCGAGGGAACTTGCA
Organism: Platycnemis pennipes; assembly: GCA_933228895.1. Lineage (NCBI taxonomy): Eukaryota > Metazoa > Arthropoda > Insecta > Odonata > Platycnemididae > Platycnemis > Platycnemis pennipes. Next base: position 151,029,375 of record OW121849.1, read on the forward strand.
AGCATCCATGACTAAGTACTTTAGTAATATAATAAGAGCAATACTAATAGGAAACTAAAGCCCTAGTGTGCGGAAGAGAGAAGCTTAGGGCAAATACCACAATTGGAGGAGTGACTTTGGAACATGTGGAGTACTTCACGTACCTCGGTAGCACTATCACTTGGGATGGAAGAAGCTCAACGGACATGAAGCGCAGAATAGCACAAGATAAGGAGGCGTTTATGAAGGAGAGACAGCTACTGTGCACAAAGAACTTACGGCTGCAAACAAGGAAGCACTTTATCATGGAGCGTAGTACTCTATGGGTCAGAGACATGGAAAATCGGGAAAGCAGGCCAGCGAAGAATTGAAGCCTTCGAAACATTGTGCTCGAGGAGAATGTTGAAGATTAAATTGACTGATATAGTGAGGAATGAAGAGGTGTGCAGAAGAGCAGATGAAGATGGACATACCTTGAGGCACAATGAATTAGTTAGAAATATAATAGAGGGGAAGATTGAAGGGAAGGTCCCACAAGGAAGACCAAGGGGCAAGTATCTAGAGCATATAAAGCAGGACGTGAAAGAGAAAACATACCAGGGCGTTAGGCAATTAACACTAAATAGGGCGTAATGGAGGGCTGCAGTAAACGTAATGGAGGGCTGCAGTAAACCAATCATAGGATTGAAATACTGACGATGATGAAAACTATTTTCATTAGGCTACTCAATTTTTTTACATTTTTTCAGATGGTATTTTTAATTTTGGCAGGACAAATCATTCATCATAAAACACTGAACATTGCAAAAACAACAAATAAATACGTTTAAATAAAGTAAGTGACATTTGTTGTTTACTGAGTGTCAACATTTTAGGCAAGAAAAAATGAAATTGAAGAAAAACGAGAAAATGATTCCAAATCTCAAAGTTGATATTTCAATAAATAGTTATATTGAGAAAAACATTGCTGTAATGAACTGATAAAATCGATAAATGTGAAGAACTAGGGCATTATTTAATGAAAAAACACTAAAAATGTAAACATATAAATGCCTTGTGAAAAATTAACTTATTAATTACCGGGGGTCAAAATGACCCCATTTGGGCGTTGAATGATGTCGAGAAGTCCGGGCGTCCTAGTGTTAAGAAAGTTAAATGATGGACATAAATCGGTCATCGTTATATGTTCCCTGAAGAAGCTGTAAAAACGAAACCCTGTCGCAATAAACCTTGTTCTCCGTGGAAGTTGCTCATTTTTCAAGCTCAGTTATGTTCTGTTTCCACCTTGTCACGCCTGAAACCTCAGAATATGTTCATGGACATAAACATGGGAACTCTCGATCAACGCAAACTAAAGTACTTATGTTTCATACTCTCAAGAATCCATCCGTCACTTTGTTCAAAATACATGGGAATACAGAGCGATCGAAAACATTAATTTCTTGGCGTCCACCTCAATCAGGCCTTAAAATTCAGCGATCACGTGAAATCTAACATTGCTAAGGCAACTGCCTACAAGTTAGCGAGGTCTCGTCTCCTCAAAGCGTGCCGTGCCTTCTGCAACGCGTGTTTTAATGCATATATCCGTAATCTGTTCACAGCTCCTCTACGGTTGCGAATTATTCGGAACTGGAAAATCACAACGCAGGGAATTAGAAAACTTCCAAAACAAAACTCTCACGCGAATTATCCGTATCGGTAGACTGGTCAGAAGACAAGACGTAGGTATATATTGCCCATAATATCCAATCCATACATGATTTCATTAGGAAACTGGTACTAAATAATTCCGGCTCTCTTGTATTTCAATTCCCCTGACCTAAAACATCTAGTGTTGCAATACAAAGAAGCATAAATACAGAATGCATAAAGAGATACTAAATCGACTATGATCCTTTCCTATCTTCCATTCGTTCTATGTAGAACATGTTTTAGAAATATTTATTGCTGAAGTATGCCATTTATTGCATATAAAGATGTTGCGCTCACTGAGCAAAAATTTCACTCATGTCTTTCATTAGTAAAATTTGACATTCAAGGCCCTACAAAATTATATGTATTAATCACCAATGCTTTCACCCTCTCTGCGCGCATGAACCCGCAGATTTTTCTTACCATCCCTCTAGTTTTAAGTTCAAGGATATGATTGCTTTTTATGAAACAGAGGCTCCAAAACAAAAAAAAAAATATTTTAAAAATACTTTTAAAAAATATAAAAAATGGATAACCCAGCGAAATTTTCCACTGCAATTAGCAATTGCATAAAACCTCTGCACTGCAGTTTGATGCAGAACAATAGAAAGACAGAAAGATATATGACACTGGAGCCAAAAACCAATTAATAATGTTTTTAAATCATATTTTCATGTTTTTAAATCATATTTTCATGTTTTTGATTGTTTCAATTTCCGTAAAATTGTAAATATGTTATTATAAATAGTAAACATTTTACTTTTTACGCAGAAAATACAAACGACCGACACTTACACTTCACCGCCAATTTCGCCGCTACATTTCCAATATATATCACGTTAAGGTGAGCAAAACACAACGGGACTGCTGATTGGGCCGCAATAAAGGTCCGCTATTTGCAATCGGCGGCCGGTTTCGCAACCGTAGCCAATAGGGCCTTGCCTAGTGGTCACGTGCTGTTTGTGTTTACATTTTGCGAAAGTACGATTTTTAACATTTCAATTGCTGCCTAAACTCTAAAAGTACACAAAAAGACACAAATTAATGCAGCATTTAGCTTTACTGAAGATGTTAGGCACATATTAAAAACACCAGCGTATTATGCTAGATTCGACCAGATAAATAAGATTAGAGAGATAGATTGTCGTACAGATAGATTCAAAATGGCATTTTTCCCCCGTACTATAAGAGAACAGAATACGCAGCATAGGAAAGGGATAGATAGAGGAAATATTTTAGAGTATTCTGTAGTGTATGATGCATGTATTAACCCCTCAAATACTATAGATACTAACAATCTAGTTGCATGAGACCCTTTAGTTGCTTGCTTGCATGTTAGTAGTGCATGCTTGGTGATCTTCACTCCCTGCCACACACCCTCGCGGTGGCTTGCAGGGTATCGTGTAGATGTAGATGTAGATTTAAATGTGTTGGATTACCAATTTTTATGGTGATGAATTTATTATAATGGATTGCATAATGTTGAAGTGACATTAAATGTACCTCATTCATATGTGTCTTGAATTTGAGACAGCAATCCTGAACTTGAGACAGAACATGTAAAAAAATGTATTTGTAGACAGCACGTGTCCTGAGGCACTAATAGGCTAGAGTTGCACAGCCGACCGGTAAGAATACCTGTTCAGTGCGATCGGAACAGTTTACAAAAACCGTAACCGACAACTGATAGGGTGCGATGCGGCCTTCAAAAAGCTAGCTTCGAATTAATTCCCGTGGTGTGCTCTAGTTTCCCATCTGCATGATTTGAATAAATACCCAAAGTGGTGACGAGTATATGTAATAAGTGGGTGGAAATAAAAGGTATTAACTGAATAGTTTTCGCCGTATCTGAATATTTTACTGCAAAAATTACGTTTATATTATGTACAATATAAAATACAACTTCATTATCACTTCATCATTATAGTTGATTGAACACGGTGCATATGTACTCACATGAAAATTGTGCAGAATAATAGGTTTTCTTCAAAAATTGTTTTGTAAACTTGCTTCTTGGCCTTGTATTCATGAAAAACAAAGGAAGCGAGCACAGAGTGGTGAAAATTTCTCGTGCAACGGATGAATTGGTCACTTCTCAGTTCACTTCTCACTCATTGCATGGGTTGCGAAAACATAAAGATACTGTGAATTGGAGGATGGTCAGGATCCAACGTGCCACTCTGCTCGCAACTCGCAACTATTCTTCAGGAAGCCTTTATCGCCATCCCGGGCTCTTTGCCCTTTATGGTCGAGGTAGGCATTATAAATGAGGTGTTTGCGGTGGGGGAAAAGGTTATTCTATTAGGGTAGTAGCTCGATGGGTTATTTTGTTGGGGGATATGGTGAGGGGGAAATGCAGGGGAGAAAGGTTATTTACTTGGGTTTTGAATATTTGGAAGGATCCGGAGAGAAGAAGAGTTGTTTTATTAGGGATCGATTCGTTGGAGAGGAATTTATTTTAGGGATGCCTAGTGGCTATGGGGAAAATTTAGGGAAGGAATTGGAAAGGTTATTTTGTTAAGGTTTTAAATTAGGGTTTCTGCTTGCGATGTGTTTGACTCGTGTTCATACCTTTGTTCGGATATCACACGCGAAACCCGTCATAAACTGATTGAGATACAGTACACGCGCACGTAAGGATATTTGAACACGTTTGTAGACACGGGTATAACCTGCCACACACCTCGAGGTGTTTATAAGGTGGATATATTGTCGGTCAAGGTTTTATGGAAGAGGAGCCAGCGATGGAGACTTCCGAACCACTACCGGAAATCAGCCGGTCATGAGGTTGAATGGGATCGATGCCGATGTCTATTGGTTCAAGTGCTTGATTTCGCGCGTTTCAAAGTCCACGGCACAAAGTCAACGGCTTTTCCGTCACGCCCGCTTCCTTTCGTCCTCCCAAGCGAAGTTCCTGCGGCCCCCGAAAGCGGGGAGCAGCACTTCTCGGTGACCTCCGCTGGCGGCGGCACCCAGCGACCCCGCTCCTTCGTCGCCCTCGTGGACGTCGTACAGCAAGTGGTGCAGCACTCCTTTGCCTGGGTCTTCGAGGGGCGCCGAGTACTGCAGCAGCGGGTTGAAGGCCGGCGTCGCCCCGTTGAAGCCGTACCTGCAAAGGGACGTGGCGTGAGAGCAGCGGGGAGAAGGCATTTCAGTGATCGCCACTGCGAGTCAGTCAGTTGAGCGGCTTCCGAGCCCTCTCCGAGCCTCCAGACTGAACCCCGACAAACCCCGTGTGGAACGTGATCGAATCATGGGACCCATCCCTCGTGAATTATTAATCGCTCCCCAGAGATGATAAAGGACCTAGGCTGTCCAACCCCGCCTGACATCATCGGAGGTTTCATTACCGGATTGTGAGTGAATAATTTCATAGCCTCACTGGTTTATGATGAACAGCTAGGTAAATACTGTTTTCTACTGTGTACCATTGTTGGAACTGGACAGCCATTGCTGTTTTAGGTTTCATTTCCAATGGATTTGTACGAGAAGTCAGCTTCTTTTCCCTTGTTAGACCTCATTTGGAATATGCTGCCAGTGTATGGGATGTCTACGAAATCGGTCTAAATAACGAACTTGAACGTGTGCAGTGAAGAACGGCAAGATTTGTAATGGGACGGTACGATAACCTTATTAGCGTAACCAGTCTATTAAATGAATTAAAATGCGAATCATTGTCAGATCGCAGGTTGAAATTTAGACTTGATCTCTTAAACAAATTCCAAGAAAATATTTTCAGTGATGATGTTAAAAATATTTTGCGAACCCTAACTTAATATGGTAGACTGGACCATGATCACAAAATGAGAGAAATTTATTGCTGAACTGACAGATTCAAAATGTCATTTTTTCCTCGTGCATTTAGGGATATGAACAAGGGTAAATACGTCTAATCGGAGAGTAGCAATGGATATCATTGGTAGCTGCATGTTGGTATTAGTACTTAAAGCTAACCCTACTAACAGAATGTCTTCGAATGTTTGCTTTGCAATTTCTATCTTTTTTAAATAGTGAAGTTCTGACAAGTATATTAATACTATTACTTTTTAATGCATTGTATGTAGTGCATGTTTGGTGAGAAATGACCCCCTGCAACACCCCTTTGTGGTGGCTTACAGGGCATTATGTAGATGAAGATGAGGCTGCCAATGTGGCCAATGTTTGCAAAGTCCGTCAATCCTTACCTCATCGGAGGTTTCATTACCGGATTGTGATGAATGATTTCATAGCCTCATTGGTTTATGATGAACAGCTAGGTAAATACTGTTCTACTGTGTACCATTATCGTAACTGGACAGCTAATGCTATTTTAGGTTTCATTTCCAATGGATTTCCCATCGTTTGCTTCAGTCGTGATTGCCCTGAGAAGTTTGAACACACGCAACGCGATTTGTCATTTGATCATCAATGAGAAACTCCTCTCCACCACATACGAACTACCCATCATTGTATTTCTCATCTCCAAGTATTGATGTGCCGTACGTTAGCACCGCACTAATATTTTTCCAAGACCTAATAACATGACAAAAAAGTCTAACCGCAACTTCTCACTACAATTCCATGCCTGCAATCCCCAGAAAAAACGTATCAGAGGCGAAGTCTCAATGTTTTCCACCAACTTTTTTTTTAAATATACAATTCAAAGATCTACCAACTAAACAAGAAAATCAATTAGAAAAACAAAAAAATTATTGTTTTTAAAATGGCGTTCTCATCTTATGTTTGTTAATGTCATTAAACATAAGGGATGCCCTCATTATCGTTGTGACAAATTTTTTTAGCTTGCAAAGATTACTTCGACTCAGGTGTTAATGTTTCAGGTTCTTTGAAAATAGAAGATTAGAGTAGTCTCACATGCATTGATGACAATAAATATCGGTGATTTGGTTGCCGATGGAGACCCAGAGATACTGAGGCTCTAGGTGGATGAGTCGGTGGCAGGACATTACAAAAACAACATCCCCTTGGCTAACGAGCAAGTTCTCCCCTCTCCATTATCCTCCATCCCCTTAAACACCCTACGCTTAAAATAGTGGAACAACCGCAAGTGCAACACAATTTGAACTGATAAACATTGGTGACAAATAAGTGCATGACCAGCCTCCCCACCCGCACTGAATGTCCCTTACCTTCGCCTAATGACTAACCCCAACCCCTGAAGACCCCCCCCCCCCAATCCCACCTCAGCAAATTGCCAACACATCCACCTTCCAAACACAAGTCCTCACAACCCTTCCCCACCTTCCCCTTACTCATTCCCCCTCCCCTCCAAGTTTTTGTATATTTAAGTGAAGTTGAAGTGTATAAGTTACATGAAGAAGACACTACGTGTCGAAACCTAGGTAATCAGCTAGATTTGCTGATAATGGGGAAGTAAACACCGTGCTAGGAGAACAGAGGGATGATTAGTCATTTAGCTAAGGGATGAACGAGGTGATCGACTGTGACACGATGCTGAACAGGAAACTAATTTACTCTAGCAAACGCGCGTTGTCAACACCATGCGTTATAAAATATGTATTTCAGGAGGTAGAAGACGCTATCAGGTGGTGTATATCCTGTTCAAAGAAAGATTTAAAAATCAAATGACAGACTTAAGAAGAAAGGTTAGCTTTGATTGTGATCACATTATGGTGGCTAGTCAATGTATGTTTTAAGTATGTAAAGATTGCGAAATAGTCGCGAATGCCATACCGGAATCACCCACTTTTATCCTCGTGGAAACCATCTATAATGTTTAATTAAGTATAAAGGACTGAAAATTGTGAATAATATGCAGAATATTGATCTTTTAAAAAGCGAAGACGACTTGATATAGGTATGTAATTTAAAAAAAAACATTAAATAGTAGTCGTAATGACACGCAAGAAGGACAGAGAAAGGGTATAGGGTGATTGGTAACAAAATAAACAGGGTCCCAATGTGAGCGAAGGACTCTATTCTGTAAGGCAGTTACAGAATGGTAGAGGATCTTATGGAATATCAATGATTTGAAGGTAATTACTCCACCATGTGTATCTACTTTGGGGAACGTAAATTAGAGAGTACTTAGTGGAATATAGGGAGTGTACTGCAAAGATTTACAAGTGAATGAGAAAACGAGTATGCCGGATGGGGATCCTTGGAGAACTACGCAAAGGAAACGAGAATGTAAAGATGCCAGGAGGACTCAAACAGAGGACCGAAGTCTGTACATTAGGGGTAAAATATTACTGAGTGAGTTTGACTTTGAGATACTCACGTTTCAAAAATATTTGAGTACAGAGATACAAACATTGAGATACGTACGTTTCGGAGAAGTTACATGTACAGCTATCCAATGCTCTGCGAGCTATCGTGAGGGTGTATGGCAGATTATCTAATAAGATTACTTTGAAAATAGGTTGTGGGAATTGGACAATAACACATAAATTGACGATCATTGATACGTTGGGGAAGATGGAATGAAGCCAGTTTACAACATAGAAATGTGTGACTCAGCCGGTAACATATTTTAAAAAGTATTTAATTGTCACAATCCCCAAGAAATCATCGTCAAAGAAATATGATCTACATCGGGCCATAGTTTTAGTCGCCCACATGTCTAAGATGCTATCAACAATGATTCTACAAAGAATGGAGTCCAAGATGGAACCGGTGTTTTCAGAAGACCAATATGTCTCATGGAAGGAAAAGGGGCTAGTCTTTTCGAACCTTAACATTAGTCCTTAGAAAACTTACGGAGAGACCTTTGAACAAGCTGACAAGATACAGCTGATTAGGACGCCTAGTGAAATATTTAAAAACATTGATAAAATGGTTATATGGGGACCTTAAAATGAACAAATAGCAGTTAATAGATAGGGAGGTGTATGCTAGGAATGATAATTATTACCTTATGTTATTTTAATGAGGGGAACAGGTCTTGCAGTATTAGAAAAAGATTTTTTCAGTATCTCCTTATCTCATGAAAAGTATTTTTATGAAGAACTAGCACAATGTGATGAGCAGTAATGGAATGGGGTCGTTTACCATATTCCTTTTTTCGCCGAATCTGATAGTGTTTGTAAATAAAAAGACGAGTAATTTTCCGTTCTTCGATCCGTCGATTAGTTCTCGAGTTACAAGCGGCGAAAAACCCACGTTTTTAACCATTTCGGAAAAGTGGGCATGCTTGCGACTTCGTACGTCATCCACTTCGTCCAATCACAACTGAGCCTGCGAAGCTACTTAGTCTTATCACAGTAGGGGACACACAGCTGACATTGCCGATGGAAGTGGCTGCGACAGGATCTCTACAGTCAGACCTCCCCTCCCCAACTCCGCTCTCTTCCCGTTCTTCCTCGACACAGTCAAGGACGGGAGGTGGATAACGTAGATATCCGCAAACGCAGCTTTTTCGGTGGGCGTCGCCTTTTGCTTATTTTAATTTTTTATTTATGAGTGAATGGCTCCGGTTAGAAGATTGATTTTTTCACCAAAAACATTTCTCGTTTCCATCTAACAATTTCGTGTACAAACGAGCGATTTCGGATCTCAGTAAACGCCTCATCATTTGAAAATTGAATGCTCCTCTTTAAATCCGCAGTGCTATATATTTGTACTTTAATTAGCTTTGATTATCTCTTATATTAATTGCAAATATCTGGGGATATATTACATGTTTTTGTAAAATCTCTGCATGAAAATAGTGTCACAAATAATTACTGGTAGCAGTAACTACATATAGGCAGTATAAGGGAAATCTCCCTTCACTTGTTAATGATATTCAAACAGTATAATAGTGGTGTAGGAAAAGAAGTAGCATAAGAGTCGGCCTTTAACTTAGTGTCAAAATAACAAAGAAGAATTGAAATGGTGCGAAACTGCATATTTTTTTATTTCCTACAAGCGTAAGACTTAATTCAATGCGTATTAACTCCGTACCTTAACAAAATATTAGGAATAGTTCTTATCTTCACCCTTTGAGTGCCATAATACGAATTTATTTAAATCTACCGTCTTCTGAAGTACAATTTGACGATAAATCTCTGATCAAAATTTGAGAATCTTAAGGAACTTGAAAGTGGCTTCATAATACATTGAACTATTTGGAGAGTATTGTGTCTAGAATCAAGGCATTCTGATTTTCGTTGATCAAGAATCCGAACTTCACTCCATTGAAATAGATGTTTCCGTCAATATCAAGGAAAATATCGGACATGATTATCAACTCACGCGTTTGCATGGAAGGGCAGGGGAATTGGCGACAGAGAAGGGTTTCAGAATTCGTCGGGGCATGGCTTGCGGCGTTATTATCCTGGTCCCCCTTCCCTTTTCTTCAGGTCATCTTGATCGTGTGCGATTAGGGAAAAGTCGATTGGTGGGAAGCACGCAAGGGCTCGTCTTGAGGACGCGTGTAGTTGACCGGAGGAATACCAGTCCATCTCTCCTTTGGAGGTTGCGCAGTGACCAATGGGAATCCTTGTTCTCTTTGCGTTGCTTGAGTCGCGGGAATCCTAATCTACCAATCCTGAAATCATACGCATTTGGTAGTTCGAACTTGTTCGCGGAAGGACCATATGTTGCATCCTCTGCAGCGAGAATGATCGTCTCGTCTTTTGTCCTGCCTGCTTGTTTATAGCAATGAGAGTACACGTTTAGCTCCCTTACTTACGGCCGATTGAACAGATGCGGCCCGTGTCCGTAGGCGCCGATGGGGAAGTAGCCGGAGAGGCCGGCCAAGGCGCCGGGGAAGAGGATGACGCCGAGGCCGACGATGCCGGAGGCGAGGAGGGCGAACTTGGCGACGAAGAGTGCTTTGCTGGCCAGCAGAGCGGTGAGGGCGAACAGCACGGGGAAGATGGTGGTCACCTTCAGCTTCAGCCCCAAGAGGAGAGGGAGGATGGCCTTCTTGAGCAGCAGACGACCTTGCAGGAAGGAAGAAAAGACAGTTTTTAGCGAATTCCGCCAAGGAGTGGGATCTTTCCTCCGATGAACATGCACCTCTGGGCTACTACTTCGATGAAACATTTTGGATATGTTGGGGGTGTTGGCAACTAGAGGGTTAGTGTCTCCAGTGTTTGTTAGCGACCGTCTGGCATGTTCATGGCACGAAGAGGAACCAAAACCTTGGTATTGCAAATGCTTGTGTTACCATTCATTCACAACCATATTACAGACCATATACGCCTCTTTTACATGCATAGTATTTCGGTGTATGTATTGCCAAAGCGTAAGTATCGCTAACTTCATCGACATGATACCCTGAAAACCACCTCAAGGGTGTGTGGCATGGGATGAACTGTCATCAGGCATGCATAATAAATCCTAGAGAATAAGTTTAAACGCACTACCATGAAGGTGTGCAAAAATACACTGGCCCGTTCTTACACTACTTCCATTCGACTATCAAGGTGCCATGCTACAGAGGGAAATTAGACATTCAGCGATAGTGTTTTTACTATTTTTGTAGCATTATTTCATGGAAATTCGTGTTAAATCTTTTAGAGGCAGGGATATATGAGGCTCCACAGTGGTTGTTTATATTGAATGAGTATAGCCATTAAGATCTTATTGAAGACATTTCAATAAAAAAATCTGTTTAGAAATCCAATTTCCAAATTATTCAAGTTTGATTCGCGGCGAATAAGATTGGCATATTAATTTAACCACGCGCCGATGGTTGTTTACTTTGTGCATTAATATATCAGATGAAAACAAGCTGTATCTTGAATTCATGTACATCTACACGATACCCTGCAAGCCACCGCAAGGGTGTGTGGCAGGGGGTGAAGATCACCAAGCATGCACTACTAACATGCAACACAAGCAACTTTAGGGTCTCATACAACTAGATTGTTAGTAGTATCTATAGTACGAGGGTAGTTTTTTTTCAACCTCCGATGGGCCATAAATGAAACACAAATTGAATATTAAAAAATTTTTTACTCCAAAAGTTATGCACACTTATGTTTACTTTTCCACATAAGAACCTTGAAAATTGAGGCATTTGTCGTACTTGTGGACAAGCTTGACAATACCCTCTTCATAAAATGTTGCTGCCAATGCATAGAAATGAGTCTTGACGTTGTGTTGAAGCTCCTCGTTGGTTTGGAAATGCTGTCCTCATAGACACTTCTTCAATTCAGGGAAAAGATGGAAGTCACATGGTGCTTGGTCGGGACTGTAATGGCGGGTGATCAAAAACGTCCCAATAAAATTGCTCAAGAAGTCTTTGGGTTGCACCAGCACTGTGAGGACGCGCATTGCCATGGATCAAAACAATTCCAGAAGTCAGCATGCGTCCTTGACCCCCTTCATAATGCACGTCAGTTAAATTTTCGACACCATTCACGCACAACACCATCACTCATAAAGTTTTCCCCATACACTCGGCTCATTCTTCGATGAATTTGTGCAGCACTATTTCGTTCTGCTTGCAGGAAACGAATAGCACTGCGCAATTCGCACTTGGCGGGAGAATCAATTGATGGAAGTCACATGGTGCTTGGTCGGGACTGTATGGCGGGTGATCAAAAACGTCCCAATAAAATTGCTCAAGAAGTCTTTGGGTTGCACCAGCACTGTGAGGACGCGCATTGTCATGGATCAAAACAATTCCAGAAGTCAGCATGCGTCCTTGACCCCCTTCATAATGCACGTCAGTTAAATTTTCGACACCATTCACGCACAACACCATCACTCATAAAGTTTTCCCCATACACTCGGCTCATTCTTCGATGAATTTGTGCAGCACTATTTCGTTCTGCTTGCAGGAAACGAATAGCACTGCGCAATTCGCACTTGGCGGGAGAATCAATTGAGGCGGCCATATTTATGTGGCTGCCACTCAGAACAGACTGACGACTTAAGCTCGGCAGTGATAGAGCATGTGATACGGGTGATGCACTGTTGCCTAATTCGCATACCACCCGCCTAGCGCTTGTCTGGCGTTTAAGCTGTGCGATCGGAGGTTGAAAAAAAAACTGCCCTCGTATTTAAGGGGTTAGTACATGCATCATACACTACAGACTATAAACGCTTATTTACGCTAAAGAAGTTTTAGAGAATGGATTAAAATCAATCTACTGTCAAACCATGTTGAACCACTCCTTCCTGGGATGATTCCTGTCATAAGTTATTTATTTGAATCTCAATCGTAAAGGATAGCTTTTTAGGAATAACTTAATTTTGTAGTCTATATAATACTGTTCATAAGTGAATGATGCACTTATTTGATTATATAATGCATAGGTGACATGGGAAGATAGAGAGAACGATTCCAAAATCCCGCGTCAATCATGAGTAATCGGCGTCTCCGATTGAAGGCGCGGCAAACGCACTCTCGGGAAACCTCCGCTCCGCACGCGGCACTTTAGACGTTTCCGCATTCGGCATTCGCCGTGTGGTGTGGTTGGCGCGGCGACGGCCGTTAGTGCGTGTGGACTGGACGGCAGTGAGGGGGGGGGGGGGAGGGGAGGGAGGCGCGGAGTCCTTTTGCTGAAAGTGAAACGGGAACAAAGGAGAGTGACGCTGGCGAAGCCGAATTCCAGTTTTCAACGTCACGAATCCAGACCCGCCCGCGGTGACGGAGTCGGATCATTTCCTTCGTGATCAATTGGTCGCCTCGTATATTCTGGCGAGCAGGCAATGCGATCGCGGTAGACGGTTGTCGTAGCTGCGATAGTACCAGACGATGTGTTGTTCTTTTCCGCGTGGAGTACAAGGTAGGAACGCATGTAATTCTAGCTAATGATTGATTCTTTCATGTGCTCGGCGGCGAACGTTGGGTAACTAATCGTTCTCCCCAGAGCTCTCCGTATTCGCCGAATTCTTGCGACTTTACAGAATAATCCCCCGACACCGAAAAGTATCCGCACAACCGAGCAGCTGTTCCTTTGGGCCCCGGATCATTTACAAGACGCCGATCACCAACGATGTGCAGAAAAACTCTTTCAGGTGAGTGTTGACCGGGGCTTAAAGTGTGTTTGGAGGCGTTGTGAAAATCGCAGCGCGACCGGACGGAACTCCATTCAAACGGGTGCACTCTCCTGCTCTCTTGCCTTCACCCTGTCTCTCTCTCTCCTTTCCATTGCCCCACTATCCTCCATCCTCGCTGTCCGTGGGGGCTTCGTTACGTTTTACGAGGCCGTTCCTCTCCTAAGGTGCCATCTCTTTCTCATGCGCGATACTCAAGGACATTATTCTTCTTTGCACTCCCTCTGTTTGAGCATTGCTGTGATTTGAACGATAGACTACCTGTCAGAATATTGTTAGAAATCATGTCTCTAATACGGAAGCAACTGATTGCGCAGCAGGAACAGCGGGATAATGCAATATCCCTCCTGGTTCCCAATTTAAAGGAAAAGGACGCTTCTAATATTACTAAGGAAGCCATTCAAACGAGAATTGACTCCATTATGCAGTATTGGAGCGATTAGAGGGCTGCGCATTACGACCTGAAGATGAGGCGAAGGAGAGTTATTTTGTGGAGGGTCAATTTAGAATACAAAGGAGAGCTCACAGGGAATGTTTGCCGTTCTAGGGGACATGCTTGCTCAGTAAACTGAAGAGCGTATGTCCTCATCTGGACGAAGTGGATCTGGTCAGGCTGATTACGCTAATTGCTAACTCCCAGTCCAACTTCCGGTACAGACGCTGCTTTTCGAGCATCGTCGCTGATCGGGAATGGTTCTGCGATCTATTTACAGAAATAGTTGATGGTGAAAATTTATTTCCTGCTGCCAACAAAATTGCAATATTTGGAAATGTGCTCCACGGACTCGGCTGCAGAGTGTGTGAAAAACGTCTCGGTCACGGACGCCAACTACAAGCCGATCTGGGAGGCTCTGAAAGACGGATATAATAACCCACGACTCGCTTTGTACAACAAATTTTCTACTTTGCTGTATCTTCCGAATATGACGAAGGAATCTGCGTCGGGTTTTGTTTGACAAAACTTAACATCTAAATCTACTAAATACCCTCCCAAGCCACCATAAATGTGTGTGGCATGGGGTGAATTCTCACCAAACATGCACTACACATCGTGTTTAAAAAGGATTAGTTTTAATATACTAGTCTAAACTTCACTATTTAAAAAAATATCAAAGCAAACACGCAAAAACATGCTGTTAGTTGGGTTACCTTTAAGTCCTCACACTCTTATTGATATATTTACCGTTATTCATATCCCTAATTGTACGAGGAAAAAAGGACATTTTGAATCTGTCCGTTAGGTAATCAATTTCACTAATTTTTTGATTATGGTCCAGTCTACCTTAATAAGTTGTGGTTCGCAAAATATTTTTAACATCATCACTGAAAATATTGTCTTGAAATTTATTTAGGAGGTTAGGTATAAATTTAAATCTGCGATCTGACAATGATTTCCATTTTAATTCATTTAATAGACTGGTTAACGCTAGTATAATTATCGTACCGTCCCTTTACAAATCTTGCCGATCTTCGCTGCACACGTTTAAGTTCGTTATTTAGACCGATTTCGTAGGGATCCCATATACTGGCAGCATATTCCAAATGAAGTCTAACAAGAGAAAAGTAGCTGATTTCTCGTACATGATCGTCACATTTACTCAATACTCTTTTAATGAATCCCAGTTCAAGATTAGATTGCCCCATTATTTCACGCCCTTGTTTACCCCAGGAAAGATCATGTGTCAATCTTGTTCCAAGATATTTAATGGATTCCACGTATGTTAATTCATTATTACTCATCTTGTAAGTGCTAGGGAGAGAGCTATTTTTTTTCCAAAAATTCATCACAAGACATTTTTTAAACTTGAATTCTGCCATGTATCTGCCATGTATCTGCCATGTATCAAACCATTTTTCAATTGCTTGTAGGTCATCATCTAAATATTCTTTATCGTTTGGGCATAGAATTTCCCTGCACACTATTGCGTCATCGGCAAATAGACGATGCTTACTTTTTACCGCCTTATTGATATCATTTATGTACAGAAGGGACAGGAGTGGACTTATCACACTACCTTGTGGGACACCCAAAGTGACTTTAATTGCCGGTGAGGTATCACCGTCCAAAACAACCCTTTGCACCCGATCATGCAGGATATCATTTCTCGATAACAAAAATTTTTTGTAATCGAGAAATATAGCATCCACTGGAATATTATTTTCGCCAGAAACTAATATATCGTGGGAAAAGAGAGCAAGTTTAGTTTCACATGATTTGCTCTTCCGGAAGCCATGCTGAACATTGGACAGTAAATTCTGGCTATCTAGGTGTCCCATGACTGAACTGATAATTATATGTTCTAGGACCTTGCATGAAATGGATGTGAGGGATATAGGTCTGTAGTTAGATGGCTGCTCCCTATCGCCACTTTTAAAAATGGGTGTTACATCGGCTGATTTCCAGTCCATCGAAACGACATTTACATCTACATAATACCCTGCAAGCCACCTCAAGGGTGTGTGGCAGGGGACGACGTGTTCAGTCAGTTTCAAGGTACGGTGAGATTTCGGAAGGCAACTCTCTATACACGCGGGAGGGAATTTGATCAGGGCCAGGAGATTTGTTGGGACTTATATCTTTAAGTAACTTTTCAATACCATTACTAGAAATTTCAATTGGTTGAATCAGCCGCTGATGGAGGTCAGGTATACGATAGTTGAATTTCCGGGAGGTGGGTTCAAAACGATTTGGAAGAAGGAATTCAGCAAGTTAACTTTATCAAGAGTGTTTGTGGCCATTTCATCCTTAATATTTTTAAGTGAATGGACGGCAGACTTATGGCCTTGCACCTCCCTGACTTACGACCTACGAGGAGACTTTTGGATTTTATTTCAATTGTTCCCCAAGTGTTTTTCTTTTGAATTCTGCAAACGCATTACTACTGGCTGTTGTCAGTGGATTTTGAAATTTTATAATTTTCAATTACTGCTTTACGCTCATCAGTGGGCATATATTTACTAATTCTTTTCATTTCAAAATGACATATTCGCCGCCGTCTCAGGGATTTTCTCACTTCGGCATTGTACCACCTAGGTTCAGTGCTTTCTAATTTAAATTTACTGGTGATATATCTATTGATCCCAGAGCGCATGATATTAATGACTTTCATGAACCGTCCCTACATACGTTTATGGAAGACTTTTGAAAATCCGATAAGGAATTTCTTCAATAAAATTTGAAGTTAGCAAAGTCTGCTCTTGAAAAAATGCAAATTTTTCTTTGTTGTTTAAAATTTTTGCACCAAGTTAGTGCGAATTTAGCAGTTAGAACTCTGTGGTCACTGATTCCATCAATGGTGTCAATCTTAGTCACTTGTTGTGGGATGTTGGTTGCCAGTAAATCAAGAATGTTATCCCCTCTATCAGATGTCATTCTCCCTTCATTTCGCTTTGAAGCAGTAAGTTCTCCAGTCTATTGGTGGTGCATTGAAATCTCCACCTATTGTTATATTACGCTCTACCACCATATAGGTGTCCACTATATAGGGGTCTGTACTCGTACCCTAGAAAAGACGTCTATCGAACGAAGAGATGAGGCACGTCAATTGCATGTTTGCTTCAATTGCGGTCGCTTCAATAACTGACAAAATGTCTGACTTGTCGAATGTTTTAAGTATTCTTTCTCGAGGAAAGTCACACTTTATAACGAACTTTGAAATATTATTATTGAGTGGTAATATTCGATGCTTTAGTGTAAAACGTTAAGTATTGTATTTTACGCGCATTCACTTAGCATTCTCGAATGCCTTGACGCATTTCTCCAGCTAGTGGCATTCGAAAACAGTCGTGAGAGTTGCCGTCCGGTCAGCAGGTGATGATATAGGCACATTGCAAGCGACACATGACTCCAGTGATCCTCTCGCTATGCAAGTAGGGGGAGCGTACTACTCGCAACCTTTATTTGCCTTCTTGTTCGGAAAACTCTATTGTGACATAGCCGGTCACAAGACTTAGTTACTGGGCACGAAGGAAGACGGAGGTTGCTTTAGTTTGGTGGCTAAAACATTGGCCCTGCACCCAGAAGGCCCAGGTTCGAATCCTGTCTCTATGAGCGTTGTTTTATTAGTATACTGTTCCCCACTTGTTCTGAGTCGAAAGCACTGGTGTCGAAAGCACCTATGTTCGTCGGATGAGACGCAAAACTGTGTAACCCTTGAATCGTAGCATTTCCTGAAAAGAAGATTGATACCGACGCCGGGTTTGATCTCCACACGTCAAAATTCCTACGTTTAAGCAATTAATTACCCGAGATGTTCAGCGCAAACGATCCTAGCAGTCTAGGTCACCTCCCCTGAAGGGCTACAGCGAAGCAGAGACCAAGTCAATCCTCCGTGAGCACGTCTCGTTGGCCCACGAATCTTTCCACCCGGCCTTAGAATGGGCCAAGCCGCTCGTCGTCGCTGACTCTCTCTCCTACTTGCCTGCTTCGTGCACCGGGTGCTGTCGGGGGCCCGCCTGTCGCCCGTAGGATCTGTCGCTGCCCTTCGAGCCCTCGTCCAGCAGGAACTCCAGCATGGCGGGGTACTGTCCGTCGCCCCTGGAGATGGAAGGGCTGAGGCGCAGGACGAGCCCCTGGTGCAGGCCGTCCAGTCGCCACCGGAAGGCCCGCGTCTCGAAGAAGGCGTTGGCGGCGTCCAGCAGCGTGGAGGTGGAGAGGAGCGAGGCGATGGTACGGCCCGCGTCCAGGGCAGCCCTCGGGTCCACCTCGGCGCTCAGCGTCGGGGTCACCAGCACGCCCGCCGCCTCGTCCGTTCGCGCTATCGACTCGGCCACGTGCGCACGCAGGCATGAGCCGAGCGGCGCCGACGACGCCGAGTAGCCCGTGAGGACGCTCACGGCGCTGCCCACCACGCAGTCATGCACGATGCCACGCAGCAGGCCGCCTCCGTCCTCGGGGGCGGCGGCGGGAAGAGGGTCATCGCCCATCCGGAGGGCCCCCGTGCACCCCAAGAGCAGCAGGCAGGCGAGCACCGCGGTGGACATGGCTTCGGAGCGCCGCACTGTGTCAATGTGCCCGGGGGCCTTCCCCCGGGCCCTTTTATCTCACCCCTGCGCGCATTGTTGTTGTCCGGATGCCCCCCCCCCGCCCCTATCACGGCCGAGTATCCCTCATTCACTCTCGCGATGAGACCCTCCGTGGGACGATCTCCGCGACCATGAAATGTGGAGCAGCGAAAGTCCATTGTCCTGTCTCAAAACACTCCACCCCCCCAGCAAAAAACGCGCCCGCGACCTTTTGCCCTCTCTTGCTCTCTCTCTCTCTTGACGGGAAGTCGTTTTCACCGTCGCTTGGGACACCCTCCAAGATATCGTCTCCCTTCTCGCACACGCAGCCGCCTGCGAAGATACTGGTGCACGCACCGATAAGTCTTCTTTTCTCACTCTTTTGCTGAATCCACAAGCATGGATAGCAGCAATTTTGGACCATCTTCCAATTCCACGTTTCCTGCCACATTTTGAGAAGTTCCTCGCGTGCCTAATCTAACTAAGCGTAGCCTGGAAAATGCCCGCCTTAGATCCAAGTGTTTTACGCCGGATGCGACCCCCTCTATTTAAATTGTGATATCCTGGAAGCCTTTTGAAGGAAGCAGCAGAGGTAGGACTGTGTATAAGGATACTGGTGCCTCACTTGTGTTGAATATTTCGCACGCATCTCCATTGCATGCGAAGGAACCGTGTGATTTAGATCGCTGAGAAAGTGAAGGTCAGGAGTGAAGCTGACGAGTAGAAAGTGCTGCTCCGAAAAGAATTATGTGAAGTTAGTCTTTCACAGATTCTTGCAAATTAAGGGCTTTGTTGGCAGAGAGTTTCGTGTGAAACTATATATGCCGTTATCTGCGTGTGAGACTTTATGAATCGACCCCAATGGTAGAGCCAGCCAGCGGTAGAGGTGCCTCTCACTGCTACTCAACCTCGCGCAGTTTGAATTCCCTCCGTTTCTCGCCAGGCAGCTGTCGCCTCGATGAAAGCCATGCCTACCTCCTCTCAAACACTTGCACTCTTCTTATGGACTGCTCATTTGTCTGCTTCTTCCACCTACATTAATTTGATTCACCACCTGTTAAGTGCTTCCAGACTTCGATCTCTTGCTACGATGCTCCCCGTCAAGGGGGAGTATACCGTTTAGATAGGTTTCAGTAACTCATTTCGATCAGTTTACGCTGGTATTAGGAGATACTATTCAATCTAATACCGACTGAAAGCCTTGTAGATATATTATTACGATTTATTCTGACCTGATTCGTAGCAAGTCATCCAGATCCCCTAAGAGCAGCTGTCTTTATTCATTAGTTTTCCACTTTTAATTGTATATCTTTTCTCTTATTCCCCACCTAAAAAAATGTATTCTCTTTTTATGTAAAACCCACATCTCGTTCATTCTCACATTTCCTTCATTTTCCTCCTTTTTCCGCCATAACAGCCCTGTTTTTGCCATATCACAACGTGATAATTATTTTCCTCCACGGAAACTTGTAACATCTTAAAAATGTCTTCTCTTTTATCTTATTTATTTTTTGCGCAAATATATTTTGACTACGTCAATGTGGGCAATGTGCAGTAACTCATGCGACATTAAGTTAGAGAAGCGACTTGGACACACGTGGATCGATTAATTACCGATAGAATGGAGTGAAAGCTCTGCACGCAGCGACGCGTCGGAGGGCGGAAACAAAAGAAAGCTGGCCGAAATACGAATTTTGACAACTTTGTGGGATACAAAAATTCTACGCTGTGATTGCAGAATATCTGTTGTGTAAGAAAATATAGCAACTTTAATTTTTGGTGCACTCAACTGAAGCTGTTAAAAATTGAGGAAATATCATCAATAACTTACAGTCGCCATTTTCCTCAAAAATGGAGTTTTTACATTCGCTCATTAACTCTTTAGCCATTTATTTTCAAATTTCCTAACAACTTCTCTGAATGCTTACATATTGTTTAAAAATAAATGTATATTCTCAGTGAAAATATATATTTATTTTTATTATTGTAACTAGTTCTTACTACACATTTTTAATTGCTCTATTTTTACCTATTATTCATAAAATGGAAATATTATTTATGTGAGAAACAAGTCTCGATTGCCATACCGTTCGAAGAAATGGAGTCTATAATATAAGCTGTCAAAGAAAAACCCTGCTCCAACTTTCTCCTCCCTCATTAAGAATGGGATTTTTAATAAGTCGCTGGTCGCGAGAATAAGCCGCGGAATTTACTGATTTTGTTGTTACTCAAATGAATTAAAAATAAAGTCATAATCTCTATGAGTTTCAATCCATAATTTAAGGTAATATATAATATTTAAAATAAATACCAAAAATTAGTTCATGAATACCCTCTAACACTCTTCCGGGGATTGAATAGATTGAAAGAGGATGTTTTGTCGGGTCAGCACGGTCAGCCGCGTGAAGGGAGCAAAAGGGCCGAAGTGACGTACTTTCCACATAGAGCGTTTCTTCCTCACGTGGCTGCTTGGGATTCCTCGTTCCTTCCAGTCATAACCCCCACCAACTTACGGAATCGTGCGCGGTCATAACCCAACCAACCACAATAATCCATAGGGGCCCTAATCCCTTCCCCCCCCCCACGCTCTTTGTTTATCAAGTGTTTAATAATAACGCCTCTTGTGCGCTTGAATGTTGAAAGCAGGGCACTTGTGAATATGATGTTTTTGCCTTGGTTGATATTTTCTATGGATAGAAAGTTTTACATCCTTTAGCGTACGAGAATCGGTTCATTCGCTCCGAAATATCGCTTCCACGGAACACGAACGTACGTGAGTTTCCCAGCAATATTTACAAGGATGTTTTTCCAAAAAATCAGCACGTTTTATTGGTTTAGAAAACTTCAAGCCTCCTAAGTTTTACTCATTTGGTCAGTATAACTCCACTGGTTAGTATAGGAAGATCGGCGTAAGGCAGAGAATGCCTATCCCGAGGGATACGAGAGGTCATACACGACAGAGAGAGAGAGAGGATAGTGACATCGGCCTTGAGTTACGGTTTAACAGACTACATTTGCAAATAATTGCTTCTCGCTTGTACTTGTGTTTGTGAATTGTGTTGTGTCTCAATTGTGTTTTATAATTATTGATCTCCAGCAACGTTTCATAAAAGCGTCCCTGGCTTAATTTTATGTCATATAAAACCCTACCAAGCAGGGTCAAAATTCTTCATCGTATTGAAATTTCGTGATTTATTTTCAGACAAAGAAAGCACCTGTAGCAACTGATGGCACGAAATATGAAGCGGAAAAAGGAAGAAACAGCTTCAATCAAGTGCAAGAATGAGACTTTTAATTGGCATTTCGAAACCTGGTCGTGGAACATCAAACAACGACAATACTGCGAGAGGCTTCTTTTCCGGTCCAAAGCTTTCATCGGAAATTAGTGGTACGTAAATAGCCATTCATATACGAAACTAACTGTTTCATTATCTTAGTGTAATATCGACAAACTCAAAAAAATTACTTCGTACTAGCTTCTATTTGTTAATTTTTAAATTCAGGTAATGAGCTAGTTAAGAGGTTTTCGGACCTCTTAAAATCCCCGTGTAGTGAACACCCAATCAGCAATGCGGTTTTCGATGATAGCTGCGCTTACACCGCTGCTCTTTATGTAAACCTGTACCCATCATATTTTATGCCCCCCTCCGCTCACAAAGTCCTTATTCAGAGGGCGTCGATTGCGGTAGTGTTATCGCTTGGCCAATAATTGGAGGAGGCCTTAGAATCCAGGCGAAAGGATACTATTCCGTGCCCAGCATGCGAGGAAAATGATAAGAATACTAATATTAGAGGATATTTTTCGAATGCTGCTTCTAGCTTTCAACCTGCTGATATCACCAGCAAAAGCACTAACTAAGGGGCGTGGGAAAATATCCAATGGATCTCGGAATCTTTTTCTGATTAATGAGCGAACACAATCAGTCGGACAAATTGATGAGTTTGACTAAGATGAGAACAACTTTTGACATCATTTATTTATATTATTATTAATTTAAATCGAACGATATAATGTTTAAATTCTGATAAAACTGAATTGAATAACATTAATTCATGGATATTATGAATAAATTTCCATCCTTGCATTGAAACAAATCTTCAATATTGATCAATACCGCGTATCGATATGTCGAAGAGAAAGCTGTTTACAGGTAAACGTCGACGTCAATAGCTCAATCATAAAAATTTCAGAAATAAATAAGGTATTTTACATTCAGAAAATTATCGCAGTTGGTCAACAGTTTAATAATTAAAGGGGATGATTTTACTGCTTCCGCCCTCTTGTTTCAGAGAGTCCCAAGATTGTTGTACATAAAAACTAACAATATATTCGAATTTAGGAGGTGAAATTCTTTTAACGAATTCAAAGATCACGAACTAGCCGTGAATACTTTAGCGGCGTTACCCGCTGAAATTGCACTATAGCAAAGTCCCGGTCAAGGCGAATGATTTTTTCTCTGTGGAATATTTACTCTAGTGCAATTTCAGCGGGTACGTAACGCCGCCAAAGTTTTCACGGCTAGTTCGTGATCTTTGAATTCGTTTAAAGTGAGCACCTTAGGGCCGGTTTATCCACCTCTGGGTAGGCCGGTTTTACCCGGCGGATAGCTTACCCGGCAGTCAAATCTCAGAAACGCGTTTATCCACCATCGGTTAAGCATTACCCGCCGGATAGATTTGCCTAGAGCTCCTTCGAGCGCGTAAATTCTTACCCGTCAGATAAACTACCTTCAGCAGATCCAAGCGGCGGTTAGGACACCTTATATTGCGTACTTAACTTACGTTTGCTAGTAAACAAGTAAGTCTTACCGTTTTATCAATACTTATATGTTGCATATTTATTATTATATATGTAAATAAGAAATAGCCCGAGTCACTGACAAGCATCGTTAAACTGAGTTGTTGCTTTTTGCCGAAGTTTCATCGCAATGAACACCAACATCATGTCATTTGTTATTTAGGTATAGTTATTAATCATTAGGTATCATTATATAGTATTTTTTATTCCATCTTTTCCAAGCTTTTTATAGCGAGCAACGGCAGTTCGTATTAGTACATATTACGTGCACCCCACCTAATATTCAAGTAGCAAAGTAGTAGTGTCTCTGACCAACTGTAGTAAAGTACATTCGATATTAACGCAAGTTAAAATCTTTCCGATTACTTAAAATATCGCTGCCTATATTTCTTTAGAAATAATTCAGTGTCGGCCATGGATCAAATCCTACTGACGTTGCGTTTCTATGCCACTGGAACAATGCTGATCGCCGCAGGGGACTTTATTGATGTCAGTAAACCCTCGGCTTGCCTCATTATCAAAAGAATGACCTGTGCAATTGCCAGCAATTTTTTGAAAATGCCAACGGGGGAGGATGAGATAAGGAGGGCCCAGCTGCAATTTTATGAGATTACGAGATTCCCCAGGATTTTGGCTGCAATATATTGTACCCATGTGAAAATTCAGGCACCAGGTCAGTGAATATCTTCAGGTGTATTCATGCCTTACTTCAACTCTCAATGGGAACATGAGTTCGCTCACAAATATATCAAAGGAGAGGTGCCGATCTTTCTTTAAAACTTTCTGATATTATGAAATGGTTATCCGTTTATGAGTAAGATTAGAATGCTAGGTAAACATTAGAATGCTAGGTAAACAAGAATGGCAGGAAAATTGAAATGATGGATTGGAAATATGCTGAAATAGTGTGATAATTGGCTTAGGGAAGGAGCCATTAGATAAAATAGTTGTGTTCAACCCGAAGGTTGGTTTTTAATAGGTGGGGGTAGAGTTCACTCCGTACTAAGCCATTGGCATGTGAAATTTACACACTCAGTGTAGGGGGGACAGTTCCTTTCCCTGGGCCACCTGTGATTTCCTACTCGCAGGAAATCGAATCGCGAGGACCTTTTTTATGCATGATATGTAGTGCATGTTTGGTGAGAAATCACCCCCTGCCACACACCCTTGTGGTGGCTTGCAGGGTATTATGTAGATGTAGATGTAGATGTAGAAGACTGGCTTGGTCGTTACAGGAGGTCCTCCACCCGTCAGAAAGAAAGCCTTCTTCCCATGAGTCGTATATTCTTCTTTATCGTTTCGTATTTTCCCTTTAAACTTTTGGCGTCTCGGGACTTTAAAAAATATTGAATAGCATTTTATTTCAAGAAAAATACGTGCGAATCGCATTATCTATTACCGTTCCATTAACATAAAATAATTAGAAATAAATAATAGAACGTGCGCTTGCCCGGTGGTGGAAGCACAGTATTCCCTGGAATACGATCCCACGTTTCATCTTTCTCCCTCCATGTTGCAGCATTCGTGGTTTTATTCTCTAAATTGCTCTTGTATTTTAGAGCTACCTCCAACAGCAACTGTGTCTCACTATTTGTGAGGTTATTTCCACGATATAATTTTTTGTCCATCGCTGGAAAACAATAACGGTAAAACGAAACAGAAGGCATAAAATTTTACCTTCCGATCAACTGGTCGCATGAATTCCACAAAATAAGCTGGAACAGAATATCGATGTTATCTTGTTTTTTTAATATAGCCTTAGCCAATCGCAGCATAGACTTTGATATTCGTGGTCGCTTCTGGCCCGCAATCAGCCTTTCAAAACCACGTTGCCAGGTCTGTCCTTCGGGTAGCTACCCGGCAGTTGCGAGTGGAATGGATAAACGGTACGCACGAGTTACCCGGCGGTTAACGCTATCTTCCGGGTTGCTACCTGGAGATATACCCAGATAGTGATAAACCGGCCCTTAGTGTTTCAACGTGGCTTTAACCTCGTGGACGGTGGCGCTATGCGCACGACTTGACTGCCTTGTGACATTAATATGTCTAGCAGCCTGTGAACATCTTGTTTCTTTAGAGCATCATAATTTCCACAGGGAAAGAGGACGCCTTGGTACCTCAACTAGTAGAGCACCTGGCCGGAAATCAGGGGGTCCGGGTTCGAGTCCCGGTCAAGGCGAATTACTTTTTCTCTGTGGAATATTTGCTATGGTAACATTCTTTGTTAATGGAAAAAAATCGTGGTTCTTCTTTAAATAATAACGGAGATATTAATATTGGCTATTGTTTTCGATTTCCGTCCAAAGCGCGACAGACCCAAGCGTGACTTTCAACTTGCTATTTCATAACAATGTTGACCTATTAATTAAGGGGAATGGGAAAATATCCAATGGAGCTCGGAATCTTTTTCTGATTGATGAGCGAAGACAATCAGTCGGACAAAGCGACGGGGATGACTCAGATGAGGACAACTTATGACTCAATTTACTTATTAGTTGAAAATCCATAAATATAATGTTAAAATATTGATAAAAATGAATTAAAACAAGACGATACCCTTTATCCACACTAAACTTATTTTTTTATCAATATATATTATGATTGCGATTCACTTACAAATCCGTTAGCTTGTCTTGGCGTTTTTTGTGCTCCCTTCGGCACGGGTTGGAATGGGTTCGATATTCGCAGAAATGCGTGCATGCATGTTAATTGGCAGTAAATAGCAGTGGGGCATGAACACACGGAAAGGACGAAACACTGACTTACACTGCTCATCTTCGAACTAATCGCCTGCCTCGGGAATCCAAGAGGAATTGAGGTTGAGGAGAGGGGGGAGAGGCAGGGCGAGGGGATGACAAGGGGAGAGTTGCCGTGGTTTCGAGCGAGGAGGACGAACGAAGTGGTGAGAGAGCGCTCCGGATGAACGATCGAGTGGGCGACGGAAATACTGTTTATTGGTGCCGTCACGATGCTCTGTGCTCCTGTAGACACAAGTAGACAAGTTGGCATGTCGATTGGTTTTTTAAAATTTTTAAACTCCATCCACGAAATCATTCTTTTATGCCATTGAAACGGACTCTGGCGTGAATCTGAATTGCTTAGATCTGCAGATATTCATATCTTGGAACTAATGCGTCTTTGAAATTTCCAGAAAACCAACGAGCACTAATCTCATCGTTCCTCGCGACTCCTGCCAACCCATGGCTAGGCAATAGGAGCCTTTAACTCCATGGTTCAAAGGCTGTTAAAAATCCCTGTGCCTAGTCATAGTTTTAACAAAGAACGGAACGCATCCGCCACATAGCTCGGACAAAGAGACTTTCAACGAAATCCGGAGAAAATCATCCATTTTATCAACTAAAAAGCTACAAATATACTCAGAGACGAAAAAATGGGTAAAAATTCCTTTCGTGAGCAAAAAAATCCTATAAAGCCACCAAGCGTTAAAGCCCAAAGACCGCTTCAGCATTTGTTTCAATTATACTCGAAACCCTATTTAACTAAGCCCTCGGTGGAATTGATCCGCATTCAAAATACTCGTGTATGCGGAAAAGTATGTGACACAGGGTACTTGGGGAACACACGGAGTAGTTTAATGGTGCATAAAATAAGAGATGCTTCTGAACAAGGGAACCAGTTTACTCATCACCTAGCACCTCGCCCAGTAGCGAAGGCCACCAAAGCAGCCGCAACCCCGAAATGCTTTATTTCGCGAGCTAATGACGCCTCCTGGACGTCCTCGAGTAATGGCAGATCATCCGGAGGGAAGATCTTGCGAATGAAATAGGTTTCCATTCCCTCCTAAAAGCACAACCCATCCCCTCCCCACCCCTTACCTAATTCCGGAGAGTCTCCAAAAGATATATTAAAGGCAGCATTTTGACCAGGCAAAACTTATTGTACCTGAAGAAGACGCCTTGACGTTGAAACGCATTGTGAAACCAAATAAATTCAGTGGCTACCACCAAGTTCCTTTACTTAAAGTTCAAAATGGGTTTCCCCCAAGTCTCGCCAGATATCGTTGAATGTACTCATGTTCATCTTTTCTCGAAATTTTCTGTCTTCTTTCAGTGTCTCCTTCAAACTTTACGTCAGTATAATTTTTATGAGGCAGTGTGTTTAGCTTTCCCACTCTAAATAGCCGGGGATTGGGTTAACAATTGTGGGAGAATAAAGTTCCTCTGGACCGGGATTCGAAGTGTGAACCCTCTCGTCCCAATTCGCACCCGATCTCAAATGCAAGCGGTGCAAGGATCCCTAGATACGAATGCAAGCATGCGGAGAGCGCTAATACACGCGTTGCGTTAACTCAATGAAGTCGGCTGCTCCTTCGAGATAAGTAGCTAGCCCAATTCCCATCCCTAAGATTGCAATGTCAAGGAGGAGGATAGCTTTCTCCGGATGGCAGCTACTTTGAATGGATAACAAGTACAATGATCCTCCGGGAGAGTCGTGACCTTCCGTGCACGGGACCTATTCACGCGAGGGACGCCGCCTTGCGTGAATCGCGCTTTCACCGGAATCCTTCCCCTAGGTGGCGCTCATTGTCCGCGATATTCAGAGTGGCCTCCCCAGCGGAAAGGTCTGGTGCTTTTGTGTACTCAACTTTCATCAATATCTGAAAATATGTATTCCTAGTGCATTTAATAAGGGTATCGACTGTTCAATTTTATTTTCTATTCCTCCAGGAAATATATTATGATTGTGATTCACTAAAAAATCACTCGTAGAGTGAAATAGGGCCTTGCCCGACTGAAGAATTGATTGCTTTGTTTTGATTGATTTGTTTAGGCGGCATGATTTTTATAGTCAGTTGATAATCAGGGTATCATTTTTTATTATATCTCTTTCTTTCGCATTCTTACTTAGATCTTAAAACTGTTATTAAATTGACGATGGGTGCAAAATCGGTGGAATCTCTGAGTGAAGAGCTTAAATTGGTACATCGTGTCATACTCATGGCCTGAGGTTGACGGCAGATTGCATTAGCATTGAGGGGCTATTGACAATAATATCACAAAGGTTTACGATAATCTGACTGCAAAGGTTATATTGCATAGCTTAACTTAATACTTGAGTTATCTATGCATGAATCTAAGAAAAAGACGCGAGGCGGGATTCGAATCTGAAACTTTCACTATGCTGTGTATTCATCAAAATCTACGTAATACCCTGCAAGGAATTTCATGGGTGTGTGAAAGGGACGAAAAATCTCCAGGCATGTATTTTAAGCTAAAGTGAATTTAATTTATATGCAGGCATACAAAAATACTAGTCCAATCAAGGACTTTCGACAAGCGATGGAGACACTCTTAGCAAAAATTATTAGTCTACTATATTAAAACAATAATTGATTAGTCAAGCATTTTTATATGCATACCAATGAATTCTATTCCTCAAAGCGTGGATGAGTAAGTAATGTTGAATCAAGACTCGTTTGAAAAATATCACCGCTCACTACTCTTCTACATCAACATTTACAATGCCTCTTGTTCCCATTCGTTTTCGCTGTGAGATATCGAGCGCTCTTTCGAGTGGAAGAAACAAACTTTGGAACCTCTCTGAATTACATTATCAATTTCTAGTGTTTTCTTCGTGATCTACTCTACCATAATACGCTGATGTGTGTTTAATATATTATATATATAGTACATTTACATCTATACGATACCCTGCAAGCCACCGCGAGGGTGTGTGGCAGGGGGGTAACGCCTTCAGAGAATTCTTTCGTGAGAAGAATGTGCAGGTGATCTAGTGTATTTTTGAACCTAACATCGGGAATTGAATCTATGAAAAACCCTAATTTTGATGCATTTATAAGTTAACGTGAACATCTTTTAACAAACGTAGTTGCTCGTCATGGAATATGCCTTGTTCTGAGATCAAAATTAATTCCTTTGAATCTAATATCTGTTATACATCCTAGGAGTGGGCAAAACTGCTATTTACTAGTATCAGTGGTAGCGGCTAATATTAGAAACTGCTAATCCTAGCATTGTCATGGAATAACTATTAATTTTTGCATGTAATGGTATAGCACTTAATTTAGTGCTGATGGACAGGGGATGGACAGGGTTAACAGACGATATCAAACCTGCCACAATTTTAGGTACCTACTATGGTAAACTTGAAGAGATACTTCATGAATTTAAATTATAATTTTTTCGTCTCGTCAATTTTACACGATTTGCATAGTCACTTACAAAAAATATATCAATGCTTCAATCGTCAAAAAAATAGGTTGGGTCGTGAAAAATATTCCTGTAGAGATTTTTTCGATTTTGGCACGTACCTAGCCTCCAAAAACTCCTGGAATAGACCATAATCCCCAGCGGAACGGCGCTTTGAAAGAAAGGCCTCGACACACTGTGGCCACACGCAACTGCTCCAATCAGCTACTTTTCGAAGAATGCACTCTCCTCGCTGGCCACTGCGAGAACTAACTGCTTCATGCGTTCTCCTCTTCTACTGCTAGAAATAAACTTTTTCTGCCTCTCCAATCGAGATACATTTGCTTATTAACGCCAGCCCTCTCGTCTCTTACTAACCCATCGCAAGAATGTATGTACCTTGTGGTTATGCCCTGTAGAATTACAGTTCCAGTGTCTGTAGGAGGAGAAAGAGGAAGAGAAAAACATAGCATAGTGGAAGTAGAAGACTTAGCAGCTGTTTTTGCCTATTTTATCATGTAAAATATGCCAATGAATAAAAGAAAATGAAAAATATTAGTTTGCAAGTAAGGAACCCATCACTAGTACTTACCTACTGTAGGGGAAAGTAGGGTGAAACCGAGTACCAAAGTATTTTTCAGGTACCAACACACTCTTCAGCACGAAATTCGGGAAAGGATGTGCTAGCAGTATTTACACATTTACGCATCTTATTTAATAGATTATTACATATTTTGATTGAAAATTTATATAAATGCCATAAAATTTATTTTTCTGGTCCATAAAATTTTGCGGATAAGGTTGAAAGGTAGAGTACCCATAAAAATCATGCTTTTGAGCTACGAAAATTAAAATTCTTTAGTTTCAACAAAGAAATGAGAAACTAATTGGTGCATTTTAATTATTAAGTCATACTATTACTTCCTGAAAGGTAATTTATTCCATCAGCTAACTTCAATTTTGCCTCGACTGAGTTGCAGAAATCGCTTACAATCATCCTCTCTGGTCAACTGCATGAGTTGTGTTGGCAGATTGCAAATGGAATGAATCCTTCCCGATTACCTGATTGAAACAAACTACATAGCTCATAACAGTGAAAGCAACAATGGAATGGGGTTGTTCGGAAGATAATGTCTCTCTTTTCACGGTTTCTTGTTTTTGACTGTGGTTGTTTTTCCTCCTTGGGGGATAGAAAATTGGTCATTTTTAAGGTTTTTGCTTGCACATTTCATATTCTTTAAGGACATTCGTGTGTGGCGGAGTCATCGGATGGCAAAATGCCGTCCGATATCTCCGCCTTTGCTCTTCTGCTTTTTTGTTTTTATAATCGCATCAATAATTATGCTTTTAGCGCTTGCCGTAGTTATTCCTTTGTACTTTATTCTGTACTGCTTCATTGCATTTCTCTATCTAGTAGAGACTCTCAAATATTTATAAATGAAGGCGCATTTTCAAAATATATGGCATGGAAGTTATTGTTTCTAAAAAATTAACACCCACTTGATTTTGGATGGGTCATCGCCCAAAGCTTGTGATTCCTTTCAGGGATATTTCGAGACCTTCGAATGTTTCAATTTTTTTCTCAATCGAGTAATACATATTTCACGCACTATTTATTAATCTTCGAAGCTTGAATAGAACATTGCCGGGAACCAAACATTTAGCCTGTACTTGACCCTGATGATACTCATTTAATCTTTGATTTCTGACAACTTTGGAGTACCTACAGATGCTTGGTGCTCAAACAGCAATAGCCGCCCGGTTTAGCATAATTTGTGCCACAATTTCATACGATATGTGGAGAGGAGTTGAAAATGGATCTTGAATGCTTTGTGATTGTTAGTAAAGGTTGTGGAATTCTTTCTTAATCATATTTCATTCTTCCTTTTGGACCTTCCCGTGTCTTTGCTCAAGGAAATAGCATTCAGCTTCACTTATGTAAGTTTTCTTACATAAGTGAAGCTGGATAACATGACTACTTGGTTCTTAATCGAGGTATAGGTTCACGTATGAAGTAGGTTGGCGTCTACATGGCGACTCTGAATACCTATAGTACAGAGGAAATGGAAAGGAAAAAAGTGTAATCTAAGAGACAGCCTCTATTTTGAAATATATCAACGATTGTAGAAAATGAGACGGCTTTGTTTGTTTCGACTGTGAGTATAAAAATTCGATATTGCAAGTCTAAAAATATATGATTTCTTGGTTATACCTGATGAGTCGATAACAAAGGCTTGGTAGAGTTCCCACGCAAAACCACTGGGGTTTATTTGATTAAGACATTCTTTAAATAAGTCTTGAGAAGCCGCATTGGGAAAATAATTCCGAGAGTGAGCTCGCGCTCTCTTCCGCAAA
This sequence comes from Platycnemis pennipes, assembly GCA_933228895.1. Classification (NCBI taxonomy): domain Eukaryota; kingdom Metazoa; phylum Arthropoda; class Insecta; order Odonata; family Platycnemididae; genus Platycnemis; species Platycnemis pennipes. The sequence continues at coordinate 151,061,331 of OW121849.1, forward strand.
TTCTTGGAACTATCTCGGAACTAGTTGCGTAGCCTCGACCGCCGTGGATGCATTCACAACAGATGAATTTTGCCGCTGCTCAAGAAAGCATTGTGAGCCAAGCAGTTTGACGGAATTTTAGTGTTCTAACCACTACGGCATCTCACGGTCATTCTCCATACACCAAATTGCGAATCGTCACACATTAGTGAGAACGCAGGTTCCTATAAAATATAAAGGCGGGTAAGTGCGCACTGAAGCGAATACTTGCGCTAAGAGGCCGCCTACCCATTAAATATGCGTTCCTGAGGAGCATTATCACGGAAAAAGTATGATTGGTGAAGCTGCACCCCCTGCCACTCACGTCTATGGTGACTTGCAGCTTATTACGTAATGTAGACTTTAATGTCGGCCCCGGTGGCGGCGTGGTTAAGTCCTCGCCTGCTAACCCGAGGGTCGCGGGTTCGAGTCCCGCCTGAGTGGGTTTTTTCACCACTCAGGACATGGTTGTGTGTGATCGTCCGTTGTTACATGCTAAATACCCCGATGTAAAGGCCACATGTGCTGTTTTCGGCGGTAGTGGAAAATAAATAAATAAATACACAATGCCGAATTTATTACGGAGCAAAGCTTAAGGAGGTTGATCCGAAAAGTGAAAGTCATGTCATTTTTTTATATTTCCATCACTTATAGAACTAAAGTTCCTCTATCTAATAAAGTAAAGATAATTATACCAACCTACACTCCTTTTTGCACAAATTGCATTTAAAATTGCTTCCGATTAACGGCAAGAATGGCCATCACATGGGAATATAACGTTTAAAAATACCATGGTGACATGTCATTTTTGCAAAAAACTGATATTTAATGCGTAATTTCACCAGGAATAATATGACACGAAAAAAAGGCATCAACCGACCGTATTTTTCGCCAAATCCACCAATTTCTGTGCTTAGAGCAACGAAATGCGTTAGTTGACTTCAAGTGGCGCTGCGTTCGCTGTAGCCAAAATGGTTGGAGTATGAATAATATCATTACTAATGAGATATTAAAGAATATTTCAAGAAGTATTATATCATAACGTTTGATAGTAATATTCTGGTGTTATACATCAGTAAATTCATTGAGTACATGAATTTATTTCTGTAAAGCAAATGCTGAATTCACTCCATCGTCGAGCTGATTAAAATTATCATAAAAAATAAATCCTTCTACTTTCCATCGTATTTATTGTGATACTTATGACTTTCAATAGCTTAGGTAATTTTCTCTGTGAAGTAAGGATCACTTAGCAGGCCCTACTCGTACTTAAATTAATAAGATTCCTTAGACGACTTGACTCAAGCAGTCGCGAGCCAACCTCCTTAAAACCATTGACTGCATCGACTCGGTTGTGGATGATGGATGGCCCTCCAATCACAGAGGTTAGCTGAGAGATGTTAGAGTTTACGCTTCGAATAAGCAGTTGTGGCCAAAAAGTGACGGCGGCGTTTGGAGGTGGCATTCGCCTATGTTAAGTTCATCTGCCCGTAACAACTAAAATTGTTGCGTGAGCGGGTAGCCGGCCTAGTAGCTCAACTCCCTAGTTGCATCTACGTTATACTCGTACCTTGAGAGCCACAGCGAAGGTGCGTGGCAGGGGGTGTATAATCTCTTCTTACATGCAACTAGAAGGTCCAACGTAACTCCTGCTTCATGGAGACGTGCTGGAGACGCATTCAAGTGCTACTGAAGTATCTACGGTGGTGTAATAGCAATGAGTGGTCCTAAAGGGAGCCAGAGCAGCTCACCCCAGCCAAAACATGACTCCGTTTGAAGACGCCGAGCATCCACCCTTTAAGATTAAGAATGAGCTATTTTCGTAATGATATGTTTACACATTTGCATAGAATCGATACGGAGGCTGTGGGAATGGTAATAGGGTATTTCTTTCATCGAAGAAAACAGAATTCATTGAACGCGATTCGAACCCCGCCAGAACTCCAGCCATTGTTCGCAATTAATTTCGATTGAGAAATCAGTAGCTCGTAGTGGCTGGACTGCGCGGCCTTGTTGATGACGTAACAAGTTTACGTTGTGAGGCATATTGGGAATATTCGTGTCCTGAACTCACCATTGTATTTGAGAACCTTTAGCCAACTTATATTTATAATAGCCAATGAAAACTATCAATGTTTGGAAATCCTCTTCCGATGAACATGGTGTCAATTAGGTAATAAGTTGTTTTATAGGCTCATGTGGTTCCTGGCTCTCGTTTAGTTCTCTGCCATACTGCGAAGCAGATGGCGTGAAGTTCGCACGACTATGGGCCAATTTCACGGTGCGCTCAGTAAGACGAACACTAACTGCACTGAATAAGTAAATGTAAATAAAATAAAATAAATAGAATCACAGTGCATGAGTGAATGTATCTCAGTGACTGAATAAGCTTTCACGACGTGCACCCGTCTGCTTGGAAGCGTCAACAGCACCACACAGCGGTAGGGATAGGAAATACATCTGACGTCACGCATAAAATTTACCGGAATGCAATAGTTTGCCGTGGCGTTTTCGCGCCGTTTCAATTTTTCCTCTTTTTAATAGGTGAGAAATGATATTCAGCGTCATTTTAAAATCGGACGGCTTATAAGATGTAAACCAGAGGTTATGATTCTTGATTAAGACGGCGAAAATACAAAAGGAATCTACCCTATTACCGACTTAATTGGTTGTGCACACTTGCCCACAAAAGAGTTTTTAAATCAGAAGAAAGAGTCACAACAAATTCTCCGCATGACGAAATACGATCAGTTTTCTTTTCAAAAAACTTATGTTATTCTGGATCACAATATTTTGTCTTATATTTATCACAACTTAGGTTTCGGTATTTCTTTGCTATTAGAAGTCTTGGTTGGTATCTGTCAACTGAATGAAGAACACACCCAGGAAGTCCATGATTCACCGTCTCACCTATCTTTACTGTAAACACGTCTGATTCCCGATTTCGGAGAAATTATATCTTGTGGTATAGCTAAGTGGTACTAAAATCAGTAATTTATATTTCCTATAAATTAGACAATATCGTATTTCTATTTGTCTACTGCGTTGTGTAGCAATCATTAGTTCACTTAACGTTCAATTCTCCAGTATGACTTCACCATTTCGGGTAATTTTCCAACATCCCCTTGCCTTATTCTTAAGCGGTGGAACTATTTTTTTGTATTACACATCCATAGTTCGTATTCCTTACCTCGAGTTCAGCAATCCGTCCATCTGATGGGACGTTAAGCTGCGGTCCCTTTGGTTCCTATCCTTACGAACAGACAAAAGTCGAAGCTGGGTTTCTTTCCACCCTTCATCCGTTCCCCGAAACGCCACCTACCCGAAAGGCCCAAACGACCCAAGCTGCTATCGGTCGCTTCCCAAATCTAACTAAAACGAATGTCACGATACCTGCGAGCATTCAGAGAGTGTTACGAGGTTTTTGGCGAGGGTTTTTCTGGAGTAGGGATAGGCTCTTTCGTTACGTGCATAAAATAAGACTGAAAATGAAAAATAAAACAAATTTAATTGCCATAATTTTTATGGCGTCCTATTAATTTGAAATATATTTATTCTTAATATTAAAAAATAAAATTTAGACCCCTGAATATTTTTTGAACCGATATCAAGGACATGTTACGCTATTTCGCCCTGAGTGTTTGCCCTGGACCAAAGGCTAGAGTGTCAAATAGGTGGATGTTAAAAGCATTATTCAAATCCTCACTCTTCGATGAGGACTCAGGTGATACAATCTGATTTTAGGTTACAAGTTATATCGGTGGGTTAAGGCTTATTTTAGGTTATCAAATCAAATTTGTTACCCTTAATTGTTGGAAAAAGTAATATATAATCCACTCGAGTGATATCACTGGATGAATAAACTTACTGTTCACTGATTCAGGCATCACAAAGTGGAAGTGAGACGCACTGGGCGACAAAATAACTAGCACTCTTTCATTAATTCCACAAATCCTGACTTCTTAGCATCGCATCTGTAAAATAATTTTGTGTTACCACTACGAAATATCTGTATGGAGGCAAAAACATCGGGGAAACATGCGTTCATGCCGACAGAAATCGAAGCAAAGGAATACCCTTGGTTAGTTGGATTTTACAATAAAAGGTGAGATACATAGCTAGGATAAGAGGATTAAATTATTATTTATTGTGCTTATATTCATTCGTACGTTTGAAGTGACTAAGAATTAATAGACATTATATCAAACCACTGCATGAAACCGAAGTTACCTTTACGAGTGAACTAGAAGATGCACCCTTTCTTCTGATGCTGCATGTCTACAAGTACTGCTGTATGTGAACGTACGAATAAATTTACTCTAGACGCCGTCATGCTAGATTTGCTTGTGACCAGAATATCTCCGTTCGGTTTTGTTTCATTCCAGATGATGTTAGGTTTCTGCCGAAGTTCATACGCAAAAAGGTTTCAGGTCGAAAATGATATTTTTGCATGCGCGAATGACAGTGCTGTAAATTTAATTCTCTAATTTAAGATGCAGGCCAGGTTCACCCCCTGCAATACACAGCCCTGCTTCTTGGCTTGCAGGGTATTGTGTATGTGAAGATGACTCCTAGGGTCCTCTTAACAGTTAGCGGTGAGGTTGCAGGGTTCAACTCTCTGCCCACTTATTACTTACTTCTCTGATACTTGGGTTCCGCTAGAGGGCGAATGTGCTCTCAAGAAATTGTGTTGTTCTTCCACAAAAGCCTCTGATCCCTCAATAAAATCATTTACCGCGTAGGCATACATATGGAAATAAAACAGAGTGACGCAGATAAGGAATGGTCAAATACTTTATTTGTTTGTTCTTTGAGAAATTTCAAGACAGTATTGTAAAAAGTACATAATCTAGCGTTAAAAATGATAACATTACCACACACGCTTTTTATTACGTTAGATGATTGTAAAACAGTCTGCTGACGGTCATGATAAATTCTCATGTCCAATCTTTATTTACAACATTTAAAATAGTATTCTAGGTTCAAAAATCATTCATCGTGTAAATAGCTTAATTATAGCGCTATTTACTTACAAGTGTATGTCTGTGTCTTGTTTGGACCAGCCTTGGACACCTAAAATTCACCTAGGTTCTGCTATGTACAGGGAATGAAATTGCAGGATTTTCATCTTGGGATTTGATCAATAATTGATGCTTATTAAACTGTAGAAATTAGGTCATTACTGCGGGTTTATTATATTTAATCAGAAATAAATATAGTTGTACAATATATATATATAATTAATATATTAAATTCCATACATAAATAAATATCTTAAACTAATACTGGAGATGGGATGGCGGGGGTTGTGTGGCGGCCGAGGGGGTTGTTCCCGGGGGTGGCTGGCCTCATTCCTGCAACAGGACCCGTTACGCGCTCCTCCTTGATGCACGGGGGGCAATCCGCCCCCGGGGCGGGGCGGAAACTGTTCTTCGGCCGCAGGCTGCTCACGTCTCCTTGGCGTGAGCCGAGTACGCCATCTGCTGCGCGTCGAGGGACCGGGCGTAGTGGTCGTGATGGTCTCCCCCGTACGAGTGGGAGTAGTGCGGGTGGGCGACCACCTCGTACGTCTTGGACGTCTGGCTCGCGAGCAGCTTCTGCAGCCCGATGAGCGCCGAGATGAGCAGCGCCAGCTTGCCCACGATGAGCGCCTTGAGCGCGAGCAAAGCCAGAGCGCCGAGCGCCAGCGGGATGAGCGCGGCCGCCTTCAACTTGAGCGCGATGAGCAGCGGAAGCAGGATCTTCTTCTTCTTCTTGCGTCCTGCAACGAGAGAGAGAGAGAGGCAAAAGCCTTGTACGGCGTCCCCCACCAACAACCGGATTCCGACCGACCGATCGACGAGAACACATGCTTCTGGGTCAAAGCGACAAGTTCGAAACCATCTCCGTCATGCCCTCATGAAAGCGTCCATTCCCACTCGAAGTAAAAAATAAAGTGGAGGGTAATTATTTTAGCTATGAATAATCCAACAAAGCGAAGTGTTTCGCATCAAACGTAGAAATCTATTTTCGATTAGAGGTGGAAGTAAGTTAACTTTCAGGTACATCGCGATGATTGAGCGGCTTTGATGGAATAATAATTCGCTTCATTGCAACCAACTGCATTTTTAAATTGATCATTAATTGAGTGAGTGTATGCCGTTAGGCCGAAGAAAGCTGTTTTGCGCCATTTAGTGGGTTCACACTTGGCTTTATCACATCGTCGCCGCGGGCTCTTGCTCTAGAGCAGTAACTCGGCTCTAAATGCTCGCTCCAGTTAAGGTGTTTAGCGTGCTACTTACGGCGAGTTAGCAGGAGGTAATGAAATGTCTCTGACGGCGACTCATCACAAGAGGCATGTTGAAGGGAATTCACCTGCTCGGCTGAAAGAGCCTGAACGAAAAAAAATAATGCTATGCGTAGTGTCAGGTTTCCAACCTTCTAAGGCTGTTCCACCCATTATAACATTTCCTGCTAAACCTTCAATGCTAAGGTGAGAACTTCTTCCGTGGTAGAGATATGGATTAAGACGGCCACCACTTTGTTTTGCCTCGCTGGCCCATAATACCGAACTAGTGCGCTTCCAAAAGTCTTCGGGAAGCGTGAGGGTCACTGATGTGTGTGGTTGGACGGGAGACGAGCTCGGAAAATGATGAGGGCGTAATCGGACGAGCCTCTTATGATGAGTGCATTGAAGCAATCTCACTGCGTGGATCGTGTGCACACCGAACTATCCTTGATTAATTTACGGGAAAAAGGTACACATAAAATTGACCACCTATATATAGCTGATGAATATTGCTACGCTACATATTGCTAAGATCTGTGTGATCATCTACCTATTCTAAGTTTCTAATTTTTCTAGGTCAGAGGTAACTATTGAAAAAACATCTCCGATTTTTTATTATCGAGAAATTTTAATGTAATTTATATAAAAATTATTTCCTAGAAAGAAATAATGATGCATTAATTATAAGTGTGTACCCTTTAAAACAGCGGAATGCTTAAATTTGACTCTTGTCTGAAAATTGACGAAATTGCCTTTGAGCATTAGGTTTTCATGGCTACACGACATGCACATCTTAATAGGTATTGGGAGTCCTTATTTGATATTTTAGAAAGATTTAAAAATAGAATGGGAATGAATAGGTATTATGCGAATGCCACACGCTTTCAGTAGGTGTCATTAAAATAAGTTTTTGGCGATAATCCCTACCATCCCAATATTTGTGAGAAGCTATATATATTACCCTGGTTGTTAACTGTAACACATTTGTATAATACACGGATTCCTTTCAAAACTGGAGTGATCGTGATATAGTGTGCTTATAAGACGTCAATGCTAATATATCTGCTATTATTCGTGATCATTATACGCTTGTCTTTGTAACGTTATCGACTAACTTGAAAATGACTCAAGTCCATAGATTCCCGACTTTTGGTATGTGACTAGAATGATATTTAATAGAGTGATGGAATACATCGCAAAGCACTTCAGTCGGGGACAGCACATGTTAAACTGTGTGGACCAGCCGTATTTGCAAGTAACCCTTAGATCTTCGCATGTTAGAAGCTACTATAAATTTGACGAGACTGAAGAACTCTTGTTTTGATAGACGCAATTAGTTGCGGAAGGCTCTTAGATTTGCAATAGAAATTAAGATTCGCAGTTTCACGCGGTGGCATCAATCAAAAACAGCTACCCTTCTCTACAGGCAGGCACTTCGGTTGGCTAATGCTGTTAGCAGTCGATGACAAATGTGTGAAATTCATGGAGGGAGTCGGGAAGTGATAAATCACACTCGATTCCTCTTGCTCGACACTCTTCGTAAGAAATGAAGTCGCCTGCGCTGCATTCGAGGGCAGGAAGTGCTTAGAGGGACGTACCTTCCTCCACGCTCTGCCGCAGCTCGGAGATGGACGACTCGGGGAACTTGAGCTGCAGGGTGTGGCTCTGCATGAACCGCGCCACCCGCTCCACGAGCAGGCTCTCAACGGCCGAGTCCCGCTCCGCCGGCGGCACGCTGGCCTCCAGCTCCTGCTCGGTGAGGGCGCGGCCGTACGCGGCTCGCCCGTCGGCCGCCGCTCCCGCGCTCCGCACCAGCGCCACGCCCTCGGCCAGCGACACGTCACCCGGCGAGCGCAGAGCGCCGTCCACGAAGGTCAAGGCTCTCATCTTGAGGCAGTAGAGCAAGTCCTTGGAGCCGCACTGCTGGACGAAGCGGTAAGCCTTATCCACGTAGTCGCCTTCTTCGGCACCCGAGGGCGCCTCGTCGTTGGCGGGGAAGGCCGACACGGCCGCGCACGCCAGCCAAACCAATAGGAAGCACTTGGGTGCGGCCATGATTCCGCGGAGGAAGGACACGAGGGGTCACACACAGTGGTGAGTGGTGAGCGGACGGCGGCCAGTGGCGGAATGCTGACTCGCTGCGGCCCGCGCGCTTCTTTTATTGCGAGCCCTTGGCGAAGGTTTGCCGGGGCGACGTTAAATGTGTCAGTGAGAACAAAAAGCGGAGAGCGCGGCAGGGAGTGGGGGGGAGCGGGGAGGGGGCGGGGGGTGGAGGACGAGAGCACCCAGGCAGGGCGGGTGCCGCTCCACGGCGGGCCGCGTTTTGTATGGATGCGCGCTCGCCGTGTGGTGGGCTGGCTGTGGGTGCGGCGTGCGATACTCGGGTGCAGCGGCGGCCGCGCCTCCTGGACATCCGGGACCACCGCGCTCCCTCCTCGCACGAGATTCATTTTCTAAGAGGCGATCGTCTTCGGTGAAAGTAGTTCACTATTCACTATTTCAACCCGGACGCTCTCACGTATTTTCCCTCTCCTCTTCTCACTCTCGCACGAGGCTCTGCACCTCCACTGCCGCGCCTCGCGGCGATCTAGCCTGCATCTGCATCCCGCGCTCATTTGCATCAACCGCTTGCGTTCCAGTTGACCGATATTTTTACAAGTAATTTACTTTTTCATGCTTTGCCCTTTGGTGGCTGTCCAAATATTACCATTCTACTGAAAATGAAGCTTGCTCCTTTGTGAAACTCCATCGCATCACATTTGATGTAAACAAAGTATCGTGGTTAGCATATTTTTTTGTATTGAATCTAGTTTTATATTTATATTTTCACTATGCGCCGCCTCAATTATACGACCAAATTAGGACGTGCATCAAAATTAAATATCTGCACGAGTGGAGACAAGCCGCTATTGAACCGATGCCTAAAACGTTTATAAAAGGAAAAATTTTCTTCTGATTACTTAAATGATTACTTAGATGAAATCATTTGATCCAGTTTTCGCCATAGGCATAGTAGGTGCCTCTACAGCCTTAGTGAAAATAACAGACGACAGCTCATGATACTCTGTGGACCAGAAGAAGTTGAAAATATTTCCTAACATATTATAACTACTTTGCTAAGTATGTCTTTGTGTAGTAGGTTTAAGGCTTTGTTAAAATCTATTTCCTAACATAGATTTTAACAAAGCCTTAAACTCACTACAGGTAGACATACTTAGCAAAGTATGCCTTTGTGTATACACAGGCAAAGACATACTTTTGAAAACTAATGCTCTTAGGCTTCCCTTTCTTAGTTACGAAGTATCTTATCTAGTAGATTTTCATCTTATTTTCATCATTGGCAGAAATCAATGGCTAGTAATACTTGTTCACCATGGAGACACATCTCAAGATGCAGATCACAGAGCTTTCATTTCATTCTTGGTCTTCGACTCTTTTTCATTTATACTAAGGATTGTCCATCAACACAGAAACACTTAAAATTTCACCTCTATACGTGTGATCTGCAAATTTAATTCCACTACACTGTCAGTAATTTGTTTTACATCATTATGAACATAAATAATGAATTTCATTGGCTCAGCGCCAGGATTTTATCTAATTTTATTAGTGTCAATCCTTAATTAAGCTGCGAGCTATAATAATTGGATAGTCTTGAATCGTAACCTCAGTAAATACTAATTAACTGCCAGAGTTGCGCATTCCAAACGTCCAAATCCAGTGCTTTAAGGTTGTCGGGCTCTCAGGCTTAATGATTGATGACAACCTAACTTGGTCATCCCACATGCCTTACTTTGCCCATCTGTATATAATTTAATATATGCGCTTCAAAAATTCAGGTGAAAGAGGCTTGCTTCTTTTAACACTCATTTAAGTACACATTTGGATTGTGCTTATGTAACTTATCAAGATTTTTCACTAGAGCTGTGAAATAAATTTCAGCGTTTTTACAACGAATGCATCAGGATCGTCTTTAAATTACAAATAACTTATCAGATATAAAGTTATGCATATAAACTTTCGTAGCTTAAAATTGTTTCGCGGCCATGAATACGGTTGCCGTCTCTGCTTTCCCGAGTTCTAAAACACGCCAATATTTTACGAATAATATCCGCAGTGTTGCATGGAGCAATCACTCAAGGAAACCATTAACCCAAAACATTTCTTTTACAGTCACTGCCTGTAGAGAGTGGAATAACCTAGAAACTTAAAAACTAGAAACACGTCATCATGGAAACTCTTACAAAGAATGTTACACCACAAATTGCAATAGGAGTAACTCAGTGGAAGAGTGAACATATGAGAGTAATAATATTACTCAGAAACAACGAGCAGGAATTTTTCTTACTATGTCCAATTGTCTTATTAAGCAAGTGCGCATGGTAAAACAACGTCTATCATATAATTATGATAAAAAGAATATATTTTAATATTATTTTTAATTCATATATTTTAACTTCTAGCTATCACTCAGTTGGTTTTGCTGTTTTTTCACACTCCCTTCCTGTTCGAGCGTTTTCCTACCTGTGGATTTATTCCTAATGGAGCTGCTCCCTTTTTCGTTTTTCTAACACCTCTATCTGTCTTTATGTATCTTTTCATACACATTTTACTGTACTGTACCTTGCCAGTATAATGACTGTTTTCCACTGGTTTCCATTTGTAGTTCGTTAAGCACATGCTTATTGCCTTTAAAATGCTGTAAATATTGAAATACTTTCTATCGTCACTTTGTCAACCATGTATTTATTAATGCCATCATTCTTCCTCTTGAATTACTGTAATTATTATTGACGAGGGATTAGGCGGATGTTAAGACCATTCAGCATCAACTCGCCCCAATTAAAGGAAGTTTACCGTCAATAACAACCTGCCTATATCGTGTAGTCCTGAATGCATCAAGGGCAGAATAAGCTTCAGGTGTTTCAGGTGAATGCCGCCGCGCCTTTCCTGCTTTCCCTTCCTGCTCCCGAATCCTCTCGGTGCTTGGCCAGCCTTATCACGTGCGCCCCTGCCGCCAGTGACCCACCAGCAGCTGCTGCCAACGAGATATTCTTCCTATTTTCCGGTCGACTGCCCAGAGAGACCAATGGCCGACCAATGCGTGGTCACTGCCAAACGCGAAACTGGGATTTTTCGGCGTTTCATTCATAGCGACCAAAGCATTCATATCATATCCTCTGCCGATTATTTATTCGGAGTAGGTGACCTACAATTGACGTAATTTTACATTACATTAAAGCGGTTCTTAACGGAAGGTGCCATGGAAATGACGCATTCACGTCCTCTCTGACGTACGGAGCACTGAACTCGAAGTGCTCTTCAAATAGCGTCCAAGGAGGGACCGATGTAATAATGTCAGACCTGCATCAGACGGGAAACGGACCCGGGCCTTCGGGATTGGAAGTCAATACTTAATGAGGGCATCACTCAAACCCGATACCCTGCCGTGCACTTTGTCAGCTGTCATTCATGATAACGTCATCATTTATTTCAGTGCTGTTATGGTCCATGCCTCTTCTCAGCCAAGAAATGTCTGCTTGCGAGCGTAATAAAAACGCGCCTTCATTATCCACGTTGGACGTATATTCAGATTTGCTTCTTAATATGCCGAAGCATTCTGATTCACCTCTCTGGGAGGTATAATTTATAAGAATCGCATTCCTATTGATCACCGGGACACACTCGATAAATATTTTTAGGCAGGAGGCCTTTTCTGCTAGTTTCACACCTGATTCATTCACCTGTCCAATGATGTACGGCGATAATCATCTTCTTCTTTCCCATGCATCATCTTCTTACGTGGGGTCCGCATATCCCTCCTTCTTTTATGTTTCTTCTTCCTCCCCCTTCCAGCCTTTCTCAGGCCTTCATCACATCATCTCTTCCCCTCCGGCCCCTCCTCCTACCCAGGCCTTCCAAGACTCTGCCAATTTCTTCTACGCAGTCATCACTCCATTTTCGACCGAACCGCAGTCTACTTTCTTCTGCCTTTTCACTCGCTCCGAGCGTTCCTCATATTCCTTTCTCACTCCATCGCATCTCGTGACTCCGCCCATCCGCATTTTCATCCGGTGTCCTTTCCTGGACCACGTCACTTAATTCCCAATCCTTTCCCACTGCCTCCCTGATTTTTATTTCTCTCATTTCGTATCACACCTTCCTATAGCACTTCTCATTTCCACCAATTTTACAATCCACATTGGGTTCGATTGCCACACTGTGTCAGCAACTCTCCATTGCATTTCTCCTTGCAGTTTTATTTAGGAATTGCACTCCCCACTGATCTCTATCCGTCATATACTCAGTTTTTGACCGAATAATATTCGTCCCTCTCACTTCTGATAATACATAATTTTCACTTCATTAAATTCTTTATCATAAAATCTCTTTGTCAGAACAAATGCGATCTCTCGATTAAAGTACTCGAGTTCTTCTCGCAGTAACTCCAGAATTCTGTACTAGATAAGGTGCTCGGTGATTATCTTCCACCGTTGCATTAAGAAAATTAACTTAGACTTGGGTGAAACTTGAGAAAGCATCGCTGTGACATTTGGTCAGCATTTTGCTTTGCTTCTCTTTGTTAACTCATTGTCCTATCTCGTCGTTATTGTGTTCTTCTCAATGACAATGAAAATTAGATTCGTACACATCTTTCAGGTTTACTTTTACTTAAATGATTTTCAAGAACATGAAACGCGTGTGTCCTTCGTGGAACCGTGTGCGGCGAACTTCGTGTAAGAATCGAATTCGAAAATATGTAACCTATGTGAACATCCCGCTGTCAGATTATAAAATGGACCGTTGGAATATATTGACTCGATTGGAGAAGCATGTCCCTGCATTTTACTTGAGAGAGAGCTCTCTTTTGACGTGATCAGCTGAGCACCAGTTGAAACATTATTTGACCTCACGATCGTAGAGGACATCGAGGCCGGATTGCGGTAATCAGGTCGGTAACTCGCCAGTCCGGTAATTCAAAGGCCGCAGGTTTGAATCTCACCCAGAGCGGAGATATTGCGTTTGTCTATGGTGAAAAATGCTAGGTTAAGACGGTGCAACGTAACATTAGCCGTCCAAAACACAAGAAAGCTACTTAGTGGGCATCGGAAGATCCACCTCTTAATTCCCATTGGACTATGTTTGATGAACTGTACCACAGCAACAAGACTGACCTACGGGTGGAATGCCACAATTTAAGAATGATTTTAGAGAGGAAAATAATATTATTCGATTATAAATGATCCGTAAAAATTATGGTCGTTCGTGAATTATTTCCGATCTATGACAATCAATCGATTCAGCTTCAGAATAAGAATTTCTCGGAATAAATGAAAGGGCCCATGTGCCCTTTCCGCCATTATTGAGGAAGTCATTCCCGATTCGGTGTTGGTATGTTAATCGTCGTTTTTATCGAAATTGGTCAGGAAGGGTCGTCAACGCTACGTAGAAGCCATCTTCCTGGAAAGCAGGAGAATGGAAAGAGTTAGATGGGGATTGAAGACGGATCGTCTACGTTCGGCGGTTATCTTACTGCACGTACATACGCTTAGTAATCTATGGCAGGGGATGAAATGTCACCGTGCTTGCACCTCTTCCATGTAACAAAGAACTTCTGGAAACATGCCGGATATGCATTGGCGAAACATGTGTCACTAACATTAAGAGTATAGAAATAATGGTAAAATGTAACTGCCATTTAATAATAATAATAACATGACTGTAGAATGTTGTAGAATAAAAGATTATTTGCTGGATTGAATCATATCAAAAAGTTGGGCAAATTGAGGGAATATCAGGGCTTACTAGCGTCGTTAAACATGATTGTCTTGTTGATAAGAAAAATTTTGGTGATCTGACTTCAAAATCTAAAGATTTTATATTTTGAAATACTCCTACGTCCTTCCAAATACTCAGTCTCCTTCTCAGATCACTTACTTTTCGCAACCGACCCTTCATTTTGTTTGCGCTTTTCGCATCTGATTTCACGACAAGCGATCACCGTATGGAAGCGGTCCCTTCGCCGACCCTTCCATCTCGGCATTCTCTCGGTTTCGAGGCGTCGCGGCGCCTCGTGGTTGCCAGGCGACAGGAGGCGCCGCCCGGCGAGAAGCGTTCCGATTCCTTCAGCCGGGGACTCTGCGACGACGCCTGATTCCTCAGTTTACGACCTCCGAGTGATAATATAGCCTTTTGGGTGTCTCGCTAAGCACTGACCTCGTTTGGCACAAGCGGATTGAACACAGGGCAGTTGTCCAAGAGTCGGGCTGGACTGTGGCCGTGTTTACCTGACTGGACAGCTGAAATACACTCGAGCGGAAGAGGGGTCCTGCCGCTTTCTTGAGTCACTTTTTGTGCTCGTGTCGTCCCTTCAGAACCGAGATTTATTCTCTTCGATGCTCTAGCAAACACCCGTCAGGAAACAGGAGGTATTGTGTCCCGGTAGTCATGCGATTTACATTGCAAGTTTCCGAAAATAAAATTATAAGACTACAAAGAGAAACATTTTCAAAGCAACTCTGTTTCCATGAGAAAAGGTTACGATTGAGAGTTGGTTCCTTTGTGAGTCATCAGAAGGTACATCTCAGATGCATATACATGCATACCCTGCATGCCACCACAAAGGGTTGTGGCAGGGGGTGATTTCTCACCAAACATGCACTACATATCATGCATAAAAAAGGAATAGTATTAATATACTAGTCAGAAACTCACTATTTAAAAAAGATTCTGTTAGTAGGGTTAGCTTTTATGTACTCATACCAACATGCAGCTACCAATGCTATCCATTGCTACTCTCCGATTGGACGTATTTAAGGTTATTCGTATCTCTAATTGTACGAGGGAAAAAGGACATTTTTAATCTATCAGTTCGGCAATCAATTTCTCTAATTTTATGAAGGTAATGGATATACGGCACGGTGTACTATCGCTTACCATGCAAAATGAACGCACTTACAAATTCTTGTTATAGCGTGAGAATAAGAATATCTAAAACCACTCTTCATAATCATGGAACCAACGGTTTGTTTTTTATAAGTATTGCGCTCTTCCAAAATTGAAGTAAATAACATTTTTAAATTAAACGAAAACTATAGTTTTTAAAACCACTTTCACGGGAATGACATTAATGTCATCAGCGGTAATCAATCTCAAGAGTGGTGTATCTCTGGTCACCTCTCGGTTCTTCTTCTACACCTGCTTAATATCCTGCAAACCACCGCAAGGGTGCATGATAAGGGGTAAACCATCACCAGGCATCCAGTGAAATTCAAGTTAATAACATTTATGCTAGCTTACATGCAACCAATCAAAAACCATACATCTGCATAATACCCTGCAGTCACCATAAAGTTGTGTGCAGAGGGTGAATTCTCACCAAACATGGACTACATATCATGCAAAACAAAGGATTAGTATTTATATACTGTTCTAAACTTCACTATTTAAAAAAAAGATAAAAATAGCAAAGCATAAATGCAAAAACATGCCGTTAGTTGGGTTAGCTTTAAGTACTCATACCAACATGCAGCTACCAATGTTATCCATTGCTACACTCGTATTGGATATATTTACCGTTATTCATATCCCTAATTTTACGAGGAAAAAAGGACATTTTGAATCTGTCAGTTCGGCAATCAATTTCTCTAATTTTGTGATCATGGTCTAGTCTACCATAGTAAGTTGGGGTTCGCAAAATATTTTTAACGTCATCACTGAAAATATGGTCTTGGAATTAGTTTAATAAATTAAGTCTAAATTTCAACCTGCGATCTGAAAATGATTCCCTATTTAATTCATTTAATAGACTGGTTACGCTGATAAGGTTATCGTACCGTCCCTTTAGAAATCTTGCCAAACTTCACTGCATACGTTAAAGTTCATTATTTAGACAGATTTCGTAGGGATCCCATAAACTGGGAGCATATTCCAAAAAAGATCTAACAAGGGAAAAATAGTTGATTTCTCGTACCCGATCGTCACATTTACCTAGTACTCTTTTGACGAATCCCAGTTTACGATTCGCTTGACCCATTATTTCACGTATGTGTTTACCCCAGGAAGAATCACGTGTCAGTCTTATTCCAAGATATTTAATGGATTCCACATTTGTTAATTCATTATTACTTATTTTTTATGTGCTAGGAGTGCTATTCTTTTTTCCAAAAATTCATTAAAAGACATTTTTTAAAGTTTAATTCTAACTGCCATGTATCACACCAAGTTTCAATTGCTTGTAGGTCAATATTTACATATTCTTTATCATTTGGGCATAGAATTTCCCTGTACACTACTGCGTCATCGGCAAATAGACGAAGCTTACTTTTTACCAACTCTTGGATATCATTTATGTACAAAAGGAATAGGAGTGGACCTATCACACTACCTTGTGGGACACCCGAAGTGACTTTAATTGCCGGTGAGAAAAAACACCATCCAAAGCAACCCTTTGAACCCGATCATGCAGAAAATCATTAATCCATGATATAATGTTACTGTCTAACCCATAAGATTTTAATTTTAAGATTAGTTTGTAATTAGACACATTGTCAAAAGCTTTCTTGAATCGAGAAATATAGCATCCACTTGAATATTATTTTAGCCAGATACTAATATATCGTGGGATAGTTGGAGACTGCACTACCCACAATAAACTAAGAGGTTTAATGTTCTCTATGTTATGGAAAAAGCTAGTTATGACTTCTCAAGGCACGAGTGACTAAATTCTGTCCGTTAAACAATTAAAATAATTATTGATTAGTGAAGCATATCTATAAGTATATCAATGGATTATATTTCCCCACAGCGTGGATTTGTAAGTAATGTTAAATCACGAACATGTAGGAAAAAATCACAGCAGTCTACTCTTCACCATCAAAATCGACACGAACTTTCCTCGTTTCCGAAAGAATTCTCGTTGTAAAACACCACTGTTTCGAGTGAAAAAATTAATTTTTGAACCCTTTTGAATAACAGCCTTTCTCTTTAATATTTTCTTCATTATCTAACTTGCCATTATACGCTGATTTGTGTTTTATATGTGTGTAACGTCTTCAAAGAATTTGTTCGTTAGAAGTATCTGCACGAGATTCTTGTATATTTTAAGGTGCAATCTGATAATAATTCTCAACCTATTCCTGATTTTGATACACTGCTTAATCAATCGCAGCCCCTTTTCATAAACCTAGCTGCTCATCATGGAATTCGTGTAGTTCTGAAATAAATTCCTTTATTTGCATCAAACATACTCGTGGCATATAAATGACAAGTGAATATTGTACATTTTTTAAAGGTTTTTTTGCCTTATTAGCCTAGTGTTATTTTAAAAATCCTGGGCATCTGTTCACTTCCCCGAAAATGTCCCAGATGTGTATTCCACATGATAAATCTCTATAAATTATTTCACCCAAGTACTCTACGAATTCAGCACTATATACTGTGCATATTTCGGCAAGATTTGTAAAGGGTTATCGTACCGATAACCTTATTAGCGTAACCAGTCTATTAAATGAATTAAATCATTGTAAATGGGAATCATTGTCAGATCGCAGGTTGAAGTTAAGACTTAATCTCTTAAACAAATTCCAAGACCATATTTTCAGTGATGATGTTAAAAATATTTTGCGGACCCTAACTTACTACGGTAGACTGGACCATGATCACAAAATTAGAGAAATTGATTGCTGAACTGACAGATTCAAAACGTCCTTTTTTCCTCGTACAATTAGGGATATGAATAACGGTAAATATATCCAATACGAGTGTAGCAATGGATAAATTTGGTAGCTGTATGTTGGTATGACGGCAACACAACGCGGATGCCTTGAATTCAAGGCATGCCTCGTTACCCTGGGAGGGTGATGCCTTGATATCAAGGCATGTGGTCCCATTATGTTCGTAGCTAAGTAAAACAATATTATTATATTTCATAAATTTAATGTTTAAAGCATTTATAATAATGTATTTATTCATATAAAAGAAAAAAAAATATTTCGGACATGAATACTTTGTCATGAAATATTGCCAGCCAGCATTGAAAGCTAACCGCTAACGGCATGTTTTTGCATTTATGCTCTGCTATTTTTATCTTTTTTTTAAATAGTGAAGTTTAGAACAGTATATAAATACTAATCCTTTGTTATGCATGATATGTAGCGCATTTTTGGTGAGAATTCACTCCCTGCCACACATCTTTATGGTGGCTTGCAGGGTATTATGTAGATGTAGATGTATACTGATGAAATGTGATCGCTCTAGTGAATTATTCCTCTCCAAAAGTTTAAAGCTTCACATTTTTGGTTTACTTGTAACTGCTCTTTATCGCACCAAACTACAATTGCATCCAGATCCACGTTGAGTCAAACCTTAGCTCCATCATTTGATATATCTCTGTTACTACCGCATCGTATGCAAACAATCTTATGACACGCTTCTGACTCGCTATTGTAGGGGAAATTAAGGCACAACCACCGGGTATGAAAAAAGTGGTGTGCCGACCCACCTTACAGTAGATAAATCGGGGAATGGGTTGACATCAGCCTATACACACGTCTCATTTAACAGGTTATTACATATTTTGACAGAAAATAAACATAAATGCCATTAATATCCATTTTCTTCTGGTCAGCAAAGCTTTGAGGATTTGGTTGAAAGAGTACCCATAAAAATCCTGTCTCTGAGCTGGCGAAAGTCAAATTCTACAAGGAAATGCGAAATCGAATAAACATTGATACATTTTAATTATTAAGTCATGCAATTACCTCCGGAAGAGGTACTTTCTTCCATCAACGAACTTCAGTAGTGCCTCGACAGAGTTGAAGAAATTGTTTACAATCTTCCTCCCTGGTCAACTGCATGATCTCTGTTGACAGATTGCAAATGCAATGGATCCTTCCCGATTTCCTTATTAAAACAAAATACATAGCTCATAAAAATGCAGGCAACAATGGAATGGGGTTGTTCAAGGATAGTGTCTCTCTTTTCAGTGTTTCTTGTTTTCGTCTGTTCTTGTTTTCTCCTTGAGGGATCGAAAATTGGTCCCTTAACAGGTTTTTGCATGCATAACTCATATTATTTAAGGACATTTGTGTATGGAGGAGGTATCAGATGACTGTCTTTGATGTTCTGCTTTTGTTGCCTATGGGTCTGTCCACCGTTACTCTTGTGACATTTTGACGCATTTGACTCCATTAAAACTGTCAGAGTTAAGGAAATATTAGATTTTTCAAAGTAAACACTTTTGAATGAATTAGAATACATAATGTTTATTAATTACATCCGAACATTTAGGACTCAGATCATCAATTTAGTATATAAAAAGCACATGGAAATCGTGTTATGTCTTGTGACCCAAAAAAGACAGTTGAAATGCACTATATAACATAAATCAATTTTCTCTTCTTCCAATTACAATATACCATTAAAATATTTTTTATATTTTACTCTAGTGTCTTAGGAATGAAGTACAAAAATATATAGTGCATAAGTATATAAAGAGACAGACAAAAACAGGGTTACAAGTAGAAAAAGTGGTTACTCTTGTGACCGTTACTCTTGTGACGGATCGTCAAGCATGCATTGAAGGCACATACAGCAAAATCAAATATGTTCGTGAAGTTTAAATGGTCGGGGTAGCACTTCAGCAATGAAATGGGTACATTAAACATGAAACTAAAAAACTAAAAAAATGATCTTACTACATATGTGGGCTAACACTATAAGGGGACATTGTAACAGTGCATTACTTCCATTTTTTGTTATTAATTATTATGCACACTACATTTCACCCATAAATTGGCCATAAAATAAAAATATAACCCTTGTAGAAGAGATGTACATAAGTAGTAATTTCTTTACGCCGTTTTTTTTTAATATTTAGTGACATTTTAAAGTTGGTGATATTTGACGAGTATTCCTTACTTCATTAAAATCCCACTTCAAATACATTTTCTGATAGTTAATGAAGGAATATATAAATATATTATTTCCATACATTATTTTCCAGTCTATCCATTTCATTATGCAAGAAAAATTTTCATTATGCAAGAAAAATTTTCACTCTACCATGAAAATCTCTTTTTTCCAATTTGTCCACTTTCTACTGGACGTACCCCTATATAACCGTATCGAAATTATGCTATTAGCGCCTGCCATGTTACTCTGTTGTGTATTGATATAGTTCATTTGTGTATCTAGTAGAGGCAATCATCATACTAATATATAAAAATGTTGTGGTGTCTTTCCGCCAGTTACATACTATTCGTTACGCATCTCCTCAAAAATTACTGAACCGATTGAGCTGAAATTTTGTAGGATTCTAGTGAATGCACTTGAAGGTTTTATAGGCTATATAATAAAAGGCTCAGGGCCCGGGTTCGATTTCTGGCGCCAATGATGTATTTACCTTGGTTTAAATTGACTTTTTTAATTTATCATAGCGCAAGAGTTTTTTCTTTCACTCAGTAAAATAAATAAATATTAATTGATTTATTTCATTTATTCTGTATCTAATGTGAAAATGTTTAAACGTTCATATTCTCGTAGCCTATTTCCACTTTGGCGTGGAAGTTTCTGGGCAATGTGTAATTTACTTTGAGATTTACTGTTTTTTTCGGTTCTTTTCAGTGAGTTGCCTTTGTCATTGTCGTATCCGAAATGAAAACATCGTTGATGCTTGAACAGTTCGTCGTAGAGAGATGCCCGAAACGGCATTGTGATTTTCGCGAAGATATAGAAAGGTACAGAAGGCATAGTATAGGCTATTCGTGATGCAAGGTCAGACTTATTTTCCCCTCAAAAATACGTCATGACTGCTAGCGCTACTCACAGATTTAAAAGGTTAGCATTTGGTTAAAATTAGGAGTATTCAAATGAATGCTTCAGCGGTGCTCAAATTGTGTGTGTTTTATTTGATTTCTTTCCGGTTATTTTCCTTTAAATGAAATTTTATGCGGGGCTCAAAAGGTGAAAATTTTATGGATTTATACCGTATTCCGAAGTGGACCGCTTTCAAAATGGTTATCTTTTGATACACAAGAACGTGATAAGAAACCTAAATGAAGTCTTATCAAAAATAAGAGTAGCAAGATGAAAAAAATTGTAATATAGTTATGCGTAAAATCTACAGTAGCAAGTGCGAATTTACGCAACCGAGCGACAAGTACCCGGTTGTCTAAATCATTACTAGGTTAAAGGATTAAAATTTACTCTAATTGGAATAGAATGCATCAATACGTATCCATAGGAAGTTCATTGACGCCACTGTTATGAAGTTGGAGAACTGAAACAGTCATAAGATACACAAAGGGCCAGAGAAAACATTTTTTGCCCAAGAAGTGGGTCGTACAATTCCCGAAAACCCGAATCTGGCCACATTGTCAACAAAATACAGACATTCAAATGCACCTCCCTTTCTAACCTCCATTATTTCTTCTTGCCTGAGAGTTTGTAAATAATATATATTTATGTAAAGGCCCAGGTTTGAGTCCAGGCAGCAATTATATGTTTACATTGGTTTAAATTATATTTATAGCTCCGATACTGACTTGGAGCCATAGCTAACTACGTAACACAAGTTAGTTTTCGACCCTTCATGAAAGATGTTTAAATTTTTTAAAGCAATTTGTAATTATTATGTTTCCCCCTCCCGTGGAATTTTAACGGGCACCTTCAGCTAGTGTATTTATAAATGACGATCTATTTGTAAAATATATGACATCATTATCGGTCAACAATCCTAGGATTGGTTTGACGCAGCTTTCCACTCGATTCTTCCATCAGCCAACCTCTTCATATTGACGTGGCTCCTCTCTTTTACATCCTTCACGACCTGTTTCATACCTTTAATACCAGACCTAGCTTTTCCATTCTTCCCTTTCACTTTTCCCTCGACGATTGTCTTCATCAGGCCATCGTGTCTTAAGATGTGGCCTATTGAGTTGTCCGATCTTCTTTTTAAGGATTTCAGTAGGCATCTGTTCCCTCCCACTCTTCTTAGGACTTCTTCGTTTGTCACTCGATCGATCCATTTTATCATTTTATCTTCAGCATTATTCGGTAGCAACATATTTCAAGTGCTTCCAGCTTGGAATTCTCTGCTGCTGTTTTTGTCCATGCTTCGCTGCCATATAGTAGCTCCGGATGTTTGTTCTAATGAAATGTTTCCTCGCTTCCACGCTTGTATTTGCGGCTGTAAGCAGAATCTTCTTCTGGTAAAATGCCAGTTTTGCTTGGGCATGTGAGTTACATTCAAGTATAACATTCAAATAAAAATTATATATTTGAGATATTTAAAGTATCGTAGAACTTTTATTTTCTCACAATTCGTTGAAAATGCCTATTGCTTTCAAAGAATTTAACACCCAATTGATTTTGAATGGATCGTCGCCCAAACTTAGTGGAACCATTTAGGTTCCACTAAGTTTGGACATTTCAAGACCTGAGAATGTTTCCATTTTTTCTCATTCGATTAATACATATTTCTCGCACTATCTGCTCATGTTCAAAACTTGAAACAGATACTTAACGAATAATATCTGTATATATCCTGATACTGTCAAACTTCGCGATAAATTGTCTATGAGGAACTGTTTCTCATGTCTTTTTGAAATCTACAACATATCTTTAACCAAGTGTTCTTTTCCCCCGGAGACTATGGTATCGAGGAGAAATGAAGCTGATTGTGTTTTTAATATTTACCTATCCAAAATGTATGTGGGTTGTGCATGAGCAATCCTTTCATCTCAAGATGTCCTATAATGGAACTGACAACTATGTGTTCAAGTACTACATAGTAAGAGATGTATGGGCGTAAAATGGGTCTGTTGTTACTTGGTTATCCCCTATCCTAGCTTATAATAATAGTTGTTATATTAGCTACCTTGGGAACAGTTTTTCTTTCGTTTTAATAAGAGCAGTATTTATAGTTCGGGGGCTATATCAGATGCTAATGTATTGTGCATTTAGGCAGGTCATTGATCGGGACCTGGGGACAGGTTGAGATTTTTACTGTTTATCTGATACAGTATTCTGCAGCATGGTATTATTACCCTTTATTGAGAGTGTTCAACGTTGGACTGAGTTTATGTTTTGTGTATGTGAAGGAGATGCTTTGGAGTAAGGTGCTTTAAAAATTTGCTTTTTCTGCATTCATTTCGACAAGAATTCCTTTATTTGCTTTCGATGTGTTTGCATTGGGCATATGTCTTTGACTTTGTCTAACATATGGTTAGCACGCTTTAGGAATGCTATCTAAATATTCTCTCAGTATATTGTTCATGACAATGCATACGTGACAGCATATAGTATTATGTACGAAATTCATAGCAGCGGCGTAAGAATCTTCATGATGCTATTTGATGCTATTTTAGAGATGAAAAGGGCCATGTGAAGGATTTGGAGGGACGCTAAAGGAATTAAACCCACGTGGAAATCTGCCGCGAAATTGTATGGAACAAATTCAGACTGCTGAGGAACTAATAGGCCAAATCAAGTGTGAAAGGAATGAACTTCCAGTGTGTAACCGACGAGAAGATGAATGAGGAAAGAAGAGGCTGGGGAGAAGATTCCGGGAGACACCTGCCGTGGAGGGTATCCATTTCTACCTTTCGGTTATTCCACAATCGAAGGAATGCTCGCTGTTAGAAAAATTTCAGGCAGCGGTTCAAAATAATCCGAGGGAACAAATTTCCTATTTTATTCTGCAGATTCGGAGCGTCTAATAGAGAAAAATAATTTTTTAAACAAGTAGTTTCTAAACATTTCATTTTCAGGAAGCGTTTTTTGGCACGATTTATGAGAGATTACACTTGAACAATCCTTGGAGTAGTTCCATTTCGCGTCCGTTAAGCCTCCTTGCATTGTGTGGACCTGTTTTGAAATTGATATAGTCTGTGAATTACACACTATATCATATGATTTGTCGAATAATCGTGAAGTACCAGCTAAATCACCTTCAGAGGGTAAAATGAGAAATACAGAAGAGTTACCAAAGAGTAACCAACTAGGAGATAAGGTTAAGCAAATGTTAAGCCGTAGAGTGACAGATTTCAACTATTGAGAAATTATTTCAGAGAATGTTTACTATTTGCAACATGTATGCCCGCCTTTCGTCAATAGACATGGAGAGGACGCTGATAGAGAGGCAGGACCTTTTTGGATTGGATGTCAAATTGCGACATTCAGTTAAAAGTCAAACACAAACGGTAATGAAGACGTACTGACAACGTCGATGGGGCTGGGTCATGGTGATTTAGTTTTTATTGCTTCTTCTGCGGCCTAAAAATTACTTTCAGTGACTTATGTACTGCAGTAATTAAACTAGATTTTTGAATAAAAAGTAAATTAGTAATGTGAGCAGACATTCTTACAGAAATACCCTCCAAGCGAAGATCATGCGGACCTCTGATCGAATTTGGTTTCACATTAATTCTCTTACGGAATGGCTTTCACTTCCCGCAGTTTGAAAGTGAATAGCAGTCGTAGAACCTTACAAGATATAGCCGAAAACATTCCTGTCATTTAGTACTTTTATTCCAGCATGCTGCTCCAAGACTGATTTTTGAAAATGCTTTAACACTAGAACGCCCATAGGGGTCATTTTGACCCAATCGTATTTTTAAATTTATTTTTTGATCTCATTTTTTAAGAGAACAGGATTTCCTCTCGTGACTTTTAATAATTTTAATAGGTGTTTACATACGTAAATTTTTACATACCTAAAATAATCCATTGAGGAGTTAAGTTATATTTTACCTTGAACGCCCAAATGGGGTCATTTTGACCCAAGCGTTCATTTGCGCGCTTTATCTCTGCTAAAGGTCCTTTTATTTGCATTTTTGTATCATTCTGCTGCATATGTGTTCACTACTCTGTCGTATTATCTTTTTCATTCAGTTACTTATCTTCCAAGTTCGTATCAGTTTCCAAAACAGTTTTGTTTCCTTTCCCCATCAC
Organism: Platycnemis pennipes; assembly: GCA_933228895.1. Lineage (NCBI taxonomy): Eukaryota > Metazoa > Arthropoda > Insecta > Odonata > Platycnemididae > Platycnemis > Platycnemis pennipes. Next base: position 151,086,571 of record OW121849.1, read on the forward strand.
GTCCTCACTTTTCGTTTTGCTTACATGTGGAATATTTAGTAATTACTTTGTGGACATCATGGTACATTGTCAATCTCTGCGGGGTGAGGAGAATGCAATTTTGTTTACCACTTTCGTACGGAATTTATCTACTTAGTTGACTCCAAATCTGATTATCTCTCTTCGGATGACGAGTGGAGAATAAAACTCGTTCTCACAATGGAAAATAAAAACCACTATGTACATTCTACACAAAGGTTTTATTGGTTTCTACCATTATTTCGACAATATATGTCATTATCAAGATTGATACTGTCGAAACCATGGTAGAAACTTTTGAAACCTTTGCGTGGAATATGCAAAGTGGTTTTTATTTTCCAATCGAGTGGTTCCACAATGTAAACCCTCAAACTTAGAACTCATTCTCACAGTTGCAGTAAGTGAAGTTCGTGTATATGTTGCCCATTGATCGTGGCTTCTAGGGACGAATATGCGGTGTGATCGTTATTTTGAAGATAGCTGTAATCAAAAATTTCTCAAAGACCAGCATAATGTTCTACTGACATTCTTGCGGAGCTGTATAAGATTCAATAAGATGAGTCAGATTGTGGAATGTGTTCATTTGACAATTCCGATGGCAAGCTGACATTTGAAACTTGTGAAGAATAAACATAATTCTCAGAATGTGACGATAAGTACCCGTTTGATGATCTCAGTAGAGATACTAGGAGGGGCGGATCTAAAAGTAAGCTCACTATTTGGTATAATATTCCTTCACTATTTTCAAGGCACTCGGGGTCAAAGCAATAGACACCCTTGGAATAACCAAAGATAGCTATGACAGTGGAAGGCCAGCAGAGAATTTCCAGAAGCGTGAAATGATTGCAATCCCGAAGAATCCAAGGACATAAACATAAATGCGAAGAACAGAGTACCTTTAGCCTGGTGTCACACACATCGAAAATACTTACTAAGATTATTAGGAGAAGAATGGAAGGGAAGATCGAAGGGAATCTTTCGGAAAATCAATTCGTATTCACGAAAAACCAAGAAGCTAGGGAGGCAATGCTCAGCTGAAGGATACTAGCCGAGAAAATGGTACACGTAAAAAAGCTGTTGTATGTGACATTCGTGGACTTGGAAAAGGCCTTTGACAACTTCGAATGGAACAAGATGTTCAATATATTGGAAGCTTTTGGAATGATTGGAATGGACTACAAGGATAGAAGAAAAAAATGTAGTCTCTACAGAACCAGGTCACCACAATACAAATAAAAACGGAAGGAAGATAGAAGACAAAATAAATGAAGTATTCAGATAAGGATGCAACCTCTCCCCAGCGTTATTCAATATATACTTGAAAGAAGCAATAAGAGACACAGAGGAAATTGGTATCAAGGGCATCAAGGTGAATGGCGAAGAAATAAACATGCTCTGGTTTGCTGATGACATCGCAGTTGTAGCACAAAGTCGAGAGGACCTACAAGCATCCCTGACCACTATGGACCAATTACTTCAAGAATATAATATGAGCATCAACAAGAAGAAAACTAAAATCCTAGTGTGCAGAAGAGAGAAGCTTAGGGCAAATATCACAATTCGAGTGAAATTCACCTACCTCAGCAGCACTATAGCCTGGGATGGAAGAAGCTCAACGGACATCAAGCAAAGAATAGCACAAGCTAAGGAAGCTTTTATGAAGAAGAGACAACTACTGTGCTCAAAGAACCTACGGCTGCAAACAAGGAAGCCCTTTATCGTATGGAGCGTGGTACTCTGTGGATCAGAGACATGGAAAATCGGTAAAGCAGACCAGCGAAGAATCGAAGCCTTCGAAGCATGGTTCTGGAGGAGAATGTTGAAGATTAAACAGACAGATAAAGTGAGGAACGAAGAGGTGTACAGAAGATCAGATGAAGAAAGGACAATATGGAAAACCCGACGGCATAGAAGAAACAGATGGATTGGATATACCTTGAGGCACAATGAATTAGTTGGAAATATATTATACGGGAAGATTGAAGGGAAGGTCCCGCGAGGAAGACCAAGGGGAAAATAAAGAAGGACGTGAAAAAGGAAACACACCAGAGTGTGAGGGAATTAACACTAAATAGGGCGTAATGGAGGGCTGCAGTAAACCAATCATGGGATTGAAATACTGATGATGATGAAAACTATTTTCATTAGGCTACTAAATTTTTTTACATTTTTTCTGATGGTATTTCTAATTTTGGTAGGACAAGTCATTCATAATTCAACAGTTCAAACTGCAAAAACAATAAATAAATACATTTAAATAAAGTAAATTACATTTGTTGTTTACTGCGTGTCACCATTTCAGGCAAGAAAAAATGAATTTGAAGAAAATCGAGAAAATGATTCCAACACTCAAAGTTGGTGTTTCAATAAATAGTTATATCGAGAAAAATATTACTATAATGAACTGAAAAAATCGATGAATGTGAAGAATTAGGACATCATTTAATGAAAACACACTAATAATGTAAAAATATAAATGCCTTGTGATAAATTAACTTATTAATTACCGGGGGTCAAAATGACCCTATTTGGGCGTTGAATGATGTCAAGAAGTCCGGGCGTCCTAGTGTTAACTGAATATTTATATGATAAGGATCCAATGCGTCAAAAAGGAAAGATGCGAACTACTTGCCTCATCTTTGCTAAATTCAACGAAGTACAAGATCTTGGACGAAGATTTCTTCTTGTATCACATTATTCCATCTTAAAATGATAGGAGCTGAACTGTGGGGTTTACCAGTTCGAACCTCTACCGCAAACATTATGCAGACTAACTTTAGATTCCCGGGCTCCTTTTGGAAACTGATTTGGTCATGTAATTTGTATTCCGATGATAGGGCAAAGCAAAGGACCACAATAAACATTTTAAATGTGAAAAAAATATGCATGCACCGTCACCGAAAAAATGTATTTAATGCAATCGTAGCTATTTCCTCGTAAGAACTCGCTCGCGTTTTTCTGTAACGCTTTACAACATTTTATTGCCAAAACTTAACGATGGATTTTTGTTGGAGAATTCTTTTGAATCACAATCACAATCAAATATTGCACTTTTTTGTCGTCCGATTTCCCGTGGTAAACTAGGGAATACTACGTAAGACGAAGAAGACAGCACGGACTACAGTTAATCAACACACTACTGAGTGCGTTGATTAACTGTAGTCTCTTCTTCGAACCATTCCCTTGCCCCTTTGAAACCTATAGGTCTTTGTTTTCCATGTCCCGGGCGTAAGAGATCATTTCGTTGCAGTGAGGTAACGCCCACGCCTGCAATACGGTCGGCGTCCCGGCTGGTCCACTGCTAATCCTTGCGCCTGCGAATTCCGCAACCCGTACATATTTCTTGCCAATATCACGAAATTGGCACGCCTTGAGCGCGAGATCAGGTCATGTGAGTGTTTACTTTTTTGGGTTGTCTTATAAGTATTCTTCACATCCGTAAACATTGTTTACAGCGCACGATTTTGTCTCTCCTCAAGACTTGCTTAGATATGCATATAAATTTTTATAGACGTTATAGTAGTGAATACATGTTAATTTAACATTGTCGTATCATTCTTACATGATATTATAATCTTTTGTGCCGATTAGGTATGCGGCTTACCACGCGGATCCGTTCCTTTGAACGAATCGTTCCGGAACGACCCATCTCTAATACATTTAATATCCCGGAAGACCTCATCCCTTGTTGCGAATGACTCATTTTCCTCATTGCATACGACTCCCACTTTTCTCGCACGTACTCAGGCGGTAATGAGGGACTTTACATTTCCTTCTTGCTCTCCTTATTCTATCCTCTCATAATTGTGCGCATCGTATGATTTATTTGGATTTCTATGTTTTACCTCTTTCCGTTTTTCAGGAAAATCTTTTGATTCAGATATCGACTAATGCCGTTGTACAAATATTTATTAATTAAATGTGATTTCTTAATAATTAAAAATTATTTATTCCCCCTGAGAACATTAATTTTAGCCTGTGCCAAATCTGGATATTTAGGGGTTAGAGTATATTTGGATCCAATCTCTTATATGTATTATTATAATTTGCATGTCAATAGTGAATGTTTTGATGATCTTCACCCCATACCACACACCCTTGTGGTAGCTTGCAGTGTATCGCGTAGATGAAGATGAAACTATTGAATGGAGCTATTCCTTCATGCCTTAATGATTCCTTCCTTCCAGTATGTGCATGGATTGACTTTGCTGCTAGCTGAAGAGTAGTTCTCTCGATCCCGAATAGATTATAAAAAGTCTCAGAGCGTTTTGTTAATTTAGGGAAAGACCGTGGAGCTCGTGCATATTTTTATATAGGAAGTTATTTGCGGGGGCAGGAACTTAAAGCGGGAAGAAATTGATTTAAATGATTTGTCATGATCCAAAGCATTGTAAGATAAGAAGAGAGACGTTGCTAACATTTAAAAAGAAGCAAAGTGTTTCCTGAAAGCTTCGGACGTTGTTATGCATTAACAGCCAATGGCACAGTAAAACGTTCAAGTTTTTTCAGGAGATTCTTGGATGGCAAAATTAGACCCGTGCATTGATCGGCGTAAGAAGACCCGAGCAACAGAACAGTCGAAGATGAATCTGTGGAAGTGAAATATGGACGGTGTCCAGCGTAAAGGTTAACTGTGGAGTCTGACACGTCTCCTGAGAAAAGCTATAGGAAGTCGGAGACAAACCATTTTGATGAATCCTTGTTATTTGATGAAGTAACTTCCAAGCTTCTATTAGAGTGTTTCATTTTGACTGGGAGGGAGCTGCCTCGTTAGCTTCTTGCGTATCTCCTCTGATAGGACCTTCATTGTTCTTCTCTTATATTTACCCACCAACATTCAGCTTTTCGCAACATGTGTGATGACATAGAGACAAACACAGACACAATTTATTTTGTCGTATGCCGTATTAAAAGATTCCAATCGCCATTGTCTCCACCAGTCATCAACCCTAAGAGGTTTAGCTCCACTTTCGATTCTCCTGTCAGCCAAAGTCGTCGTATCCACGCAAAATTCCTATTTTTCACAGTCTTCACTTTTTGTTCCTTAGCCTCTCGCTCAGCACGAGGACTTCCTTAGCGGCTCATTCCGTCCACTTTTATCTCGACGACAGCTGACTATCACGGAATAGGATCTCCCGCCTTCTCTTCAAATCACTCGAGGGGTCCTAATGCTTTAAAAGTGAGAATCAAGTCGTGCAAAAAATAGGGAAAAATGGAAAACATAGAATAAAGTTTAGGTCAGCCTTATTTTACTTTCTAGATTTCGTACATTTTTAAAATATTGAAAATGATTTTTCCTTCTTTCATTTTTAATAAATTGAAAAATTTATTGATGAAATTATATAAGTGTACATGATCGGCACATTATGGGTGGGGACTTTATTCCAACATGGCCCACATTCAGAAGGCCAAATACGAGCACAAAACTCCATATTGTTATTTTGTTTATTGCGTAAAAATATATTGTTACTTTTTAAACATATATGTCGATGGAGACAAAACGTTGATCTTCAAGACCGGTCGCATCACAATTAAAAAGAAATGTGTTTTTAATGCAGGCATGAATATCGCTTTTATTGCTAGACAGAGGGCATTGACGAGTTTTATGCTGAAGAGTTACAATGCACAGAATCTTGCTTGGAAATACTGTTGCTTGGCTTTCTCAAGTGTGCTTTCCTTTTTTGGAAAGGTTTAGTAAACTGTACCAGAGGTAACTTTGTGGAACTGCTTCATATTGGAATAAAAAATCGTAACTTATATATGTGGGACAACTAAGTTACGCTTGTTTATTTCAATTCAGAAAGCTTGATAACAATCGAATGAAAATGCTTGTTTTCCTGTCGGCACTTAGTGTCAAAGGAGGTGCTTGGATGCATGACAACTGCATATTAAGTCCGAGGTTTCGGTTTGTCTTCCAGTGACTTGATTCCGTGGAGTTCGTGGAGTTCAAATTTGGCGCAGGAGCGCAACCAATAGGGAACGCTGCGTTGAGTGCGTTTTCCTCTTCGCTGGCAGAGTGAATGGGGATGCTTGGCCCCGCCAGGTGACCCGGATTGATGGCCGTCTGTCGTCGCTCACGAGGTCCGCACGTGTCACGTTTCGGGGGTGGCCACGTGGCTCGGAGGCTTTCTCTCTCGAGGTGGACGAAAGGCCGCGGTTCGGGCACAGAGTAGATTGGCTCGGCACATGTTGTGCAGGCACGGACGGCACCCGGTTCACTCAAGGGTGTAGGGAGCGATGCTCAAGCGTACTTAAGCTGGCGTGAGGAAACAAGCGAGGATTACACTCCAAGAGTGGCATCCGCAGGTTGTGAGTCGAAGGAAGCAGTCCTGGGGGGTTATCATGTAACTTTCCCTTCCGAGCTTTCGTCCTCGGTTTCGGAAGAATTGGCCGAAATGACGTCACATCCCGAGGTATGAGCGTTTAGTGCGACCACGTATGCTTCGTACCGAAGTTTTCGGATCCGAAGACTTCGGTAAACCCTCCTTCGCCTCCCGAGTGGGTAGAAGGCTTCGGTACAATCCTTTCCGAGGCCGAAGGTTGCAGCTCACATCTTTCGTTACTAATAAATAAGCCAATATTGGGCGTAGAGTGTTGAAAATAGCATTATTGTATATGATTTTGAATGCAGAGCGTTAACAATTGTATCTAGTTTCTTGTTTAGCGCAATTTTTGTTTACTTATTAGTGTCCATTGAGCAGCAGACGAGGTATGTTGTTAGATGATAGATATGCAAGGTTATATCGTTTAGTTGAGAATTCTGTTTGCATGGGTTACAAAAAAGTGTATGCATAACGTATTTCAATGTGGAAGGTTTCTAATGACGAGCCATATCTTCACGAAGTGTGGCTTATCACTCGTAGTCAATAGGAAATGCAATCATGATGATGCTACGTTGAGCATTTCATTCGATCAAAATTCAAAGAAGTTTAACCCTGCACAGCATAGATCAAGAACAAATCATATTTTCATGCTTAGTTAATCCATTCATATAGTGTGACAATCAATGGTGGAATTAATATGTAAAAAGGGACTTTGATTTGTAAACACTTCATGGACTCGCGTCTCTCTTGCCTTAATACGTAAATTAATTTCTCAGTGTATTCACGTGAGTTTGACAGACACATTAAACGAAAAGCGTTTATTATACATTAAAGTGACTGCCCCTGTTCTTTGGGAAGTTAGGCAAAATGTGTTAGAGTTTTGGGAAAGTTTCGTGTTGATGTGCCACAAATAAGATAGTGTGTTGAGTAAACATAAATGAGAAAGATCGTGGTCATATTATATTGAAGCTGTAGTCGACGGACGAAAGTAATTCCTAAGGTGCACAGTTGTATTCATATCCCGTTCAATTAAGTTAGATTAATATATCTCCAAGAAAAAGTAAATAGTTTTATTCACGTCGCGAGTTGGCAAGTTCAACTAACTTCGAGATATTTATTACCATCCGCCTGGAAGACATGTCAGAATTCCTGTAATTTTAGCGGTGCACATAGTAAAAATAACTGAATATTTGGTCAATTGTGTGATACTAATTTGTTGTTTGCTATAATGAATGACGACACGTAAGTAAAGTGCTATACAGAAAGGAAGGTATCTACTTTGTAAGGTAACTGTTTAAATATGCTAAGGTATGTGATTTCCTTCGTATGATGATTGCGTTGCATCTTTTTGCTATCTTCAGTGATTTTTTATTGACCGGCTATGTCGATTTATACCATATAGTGTCTCTGAGGGTGTTTTGTTAATGAATCGAACGTTGACAAAGGCAATTTAGTACCACACCAATAGCTATAAATATGTACAATAATTCACTTTTACGATGATTTTATGAGTTCCGATTTGTAACTCTGGTTGTAGTAATGGCTTAATGAAAGTATGTAACGGTGTTATGAAATTACAGTGATCAAGTGCCAACTTTACCTTGCAATGTTGTGATACCAAGCCAGCAAAAAGACCAAATATTTTTTGACATAATATAATACCACAGGAGTAAATGTGCATATGATTCTAATGCTTCATGAACCTCGATGTCGATGTACTTAGGTATTGAAGACGCACAGTAAGAAGAACAAACCTCATCATTTAGCACGGAACACATTAATATTAATTTGCTGCATCATTTGACATGTTTCTGATATGATAACTAAGTTTGAACCATTATAAAAATAAGTATGACTGATGGTTAGATATTCTGCTTGCTACATGCCTTCCTTGGTAATAAACAACATTGAGATTAACTTTAATTGCTATTAGTTGAAAGGTGAGTGGTAATTATATTAATTAATTGAAATACCCATTGTACTTAAGTGATGTGAGGGCCATTGCTTTAGCTGCTGATTATTTAAGAATAAGAAACTGATTGGTTGTAAGCATTCATGAATCAATTTCAGGTTGAAAGTAGAATCCAAGCTACACAACGAAAAATTAAATCTCCAAATCTTAAGAATCAACCTTCACATTCCAAACAAGTGTAACACTTAATTAAATTATTTTCATGAGGTAATGGATGAGATTTAGGTCCTTGACCAAATTAGGTGGAGGAGGAGGAGAGAGAGGGAAAGGGCTTATGCTCTGAGATTAAATAAAAACAGGTGCAGGGGTGAAGTTGATGCTTTCGAAATGCCAGAGAAACCTTCAAGGGGTTGTACCAGCTCAGTAAGGATCCGGCACAAATGTTCATAGAGGACCTTCCCCCGTATCTGCATGTGTGAAGGAGGATCACAGCTGTCGCAGTGGAGCTAAAGGTTGGTACAAGCAAGAACTTTCTTTGTGTTGAAGTTGCTGTTTCCTTTACATGCTTCATTACTAACACAAAGTATTTTCATAGGTCCTATATGCACTGCATTTTTATGGACAATGGAGCTACCAGAAGAGTGCAGGGAGCAACTGCAATTTAGGACTGTGCCAAAACAATGTCTCAAAGGTCACAGAGGAAGTAACAAACATCCTCAAGTTGCCCCAAGTTTCGGTGAAATGGATTCACTTCACAACTTCACTGGAGGAAAGAAATAGGGTAATGCAGAAGTACCTAAGTCCTCAAATATTTTTTGATCATTGAAGTTTTATTACAATAAAAATACAATTAAATACAATGCAATACAAAAATAAAATTGGTGACTTCTCAGATATAGATAGGATGAACCTGTAAAAACAATATACTTCTGTTAGAATTAACCTCTACCATCTCTTGTAACAGAAATTACTTAGCCCTTCAAATTCCAAGTACAATATGCTACATTGATGGCACTCATTTAGCCATTCAAGCCCCAAAGAAAGAGGAGTATGTTTTCCTTGACAGGAAATTCTACCATTCCATTAATGTCATGATTGTGATTTATATTAAGAGTAATTGTTAAATTTAATTCATTTAACTAGTGACGTCAATTTTATAAAAAATATAAAAATAAGGAAATAGTGAGCTGATAGCATTTCAAAAATCATTTTACAGATGTGTGATTCTGACCAGAAGATTTTAAACTGACTAGGGTGATTTAGTGTGAGTAATCCTGACTCTTACATTTGAATTATACCATTTTAAAAATGGTCATGATGGAGGGATGGAGAATTGGGCACCGATGCTGGTAACTAGGTATTTACTTCAATTGTTTCATACTCAAGGGGGTTCTTTATTTTACTTATATTATGAGGATCTCCTTATCTCCTGAAATGCCCTGTAACTTGTGCTGGCACTGAGAAAGATAAAAGGCATTAACATCTCATTTATGTATTACCATATTTCATGCATGAGAACCGAAAATATCTTATCAACACCATCATTACCAAATGACCTTTAGATGAAAATGAACCTTAGTGACATCCGTTTACTCTTTTAATATAAAACTTGAGGATTCTAGTGTAATCAGGTAATGATGATGTATCAACATTGAAACATGGGTCGAAGTAAAAGTTTAATTTTGTGGAAAATTAGCATGTATTACTTCAGTATCTTAACTCTTTCCTTAATGTAAGGATGAGAAGTATGTAGTAAAGTATGTAATGAGCTACACTTTTCCAAACTACACTGATCACTATCTCATTTACTGTGCTTTCCACTTATTTACTGATAATAAGTGTTAATGTTTAAAGAGGAAATCCTCAGGCTTCACTTGGTGGAACCGCATAGTTATTAAAATAATCACTTGGTAAGATTCCACAAATTTTATTTTTCCCCGACCTAGGTTTCGATTGGTTTGACAACCTTGATAATGATTGTCAAACCAATCGAAACCTAGGTCGGGGAAAAATAAAATTTGTGGAATCTTACCAAGTGATTATTTTAATAAGTGTTAATGTTCACAGTTATGCTTAAAAGATCCATATCCACAATGTGCTTAACATTAGTAATTCCTCCAACAATTGTTTTAATTTGCATTGATTTATGAAAAATATACTCTCTATTAAGATAGTACAAGCACCAATATGATATTGAAAATTAACAATGCTTCCTAATACTCATGTACTATGGAAGTGTATTTTTTCTTTCTGCATTATGACATTAATGGAAATATTCAGTCTACCTTACAATATACATAATTTAGTCCTCGCATACCTCATCATAATATAACATCCAATTTTAGTTGCTAGAAGTTTATCTTCAACTCGGAGCCCCATAAGGTAAGAAATAAAATACTTGCAGTTAGTATACCACTGCGATGTTAACACACTTCCTGTGCATTCAAAAGCAACATCTTTTTTCCCCAATGTCACAATCTATGTCCTTTTTTTGAGTAGGTTTTGTTCAAAAATACATTGCTTCTGTTGACAATTGCCAAGTGGTGCCAGAGTTAATCCATTTGAACAATAAAACTGTTGTCTGACAATTATCATTACTAAGCATTTACCTCTCTAACGATTTGAAATACCTAAGATTCTCCGTATATCACTGCCCACAACTTCTACTGTTCTTAAAGTGGTTACATGTAACAAACACAAATGTCACTCCAAATGTGTGTACTTATTCCTTAACTTGCCTTTCATGTAGGTATAATAATTGATGGAAATAAATTAATTTCCTTCCTCAATAGATCACAGAACAAATAAGCATTGCACTTATTCTTTACTAGCCTATGTACAGAGTATTTATGTGATTGTTATATATTTGCATGAAATAAATAAAAAAAGTTACACAAAAATTGTCTTTCACTAAAGGGTTCTGTTCCTTATGCAGTATTTTTATTTACCTGTAGGGCGTCTACTACCCCCTCCATCCTAACAGAGGCTGTTATCCCTGTTAATATCAACATCCTCTCCTCCAAGCTGCAGAGCCCAGAAATGGCCCACCCTGTCCCCTGCCCATGCGTCTCCAGCCTCAGCCCTTTCCTTCTGATATTGCTCTTCCACTCTTGCCAAGTCTGAAAAGAGTAATGTTGGTTAATGCACCTATTTCCCGGTGCACCAATAACTTCAAGATTGGTACTTAATAGTTGCTGCTGCAAAGCCACAAAAAATCCCTCAGAGAACATAAACTTCTCATCGGAGCAAGAGGGGAATGTGAAGATTATATGAATTTGAAATTCAATACATATTATCAAAGATGTCTAAATACAGATGTAGGTAATTTGACAAATGGTTTTTAATTCACAATGAAATCCCATCATAGTATAGTCACAAAGGAGTCCATGGCAATATACCTAAACATATGGAAACATACCTTAATCTACTCCTCAATGCTTTAGGTCGCCCCTGAGGCAGAGGCATTTAAAGCCTGGGTTGCTTCTTTCCAGTGCTCCCTCAGGTCCACACAACTCATTTATGGTAATGACAGGGTGGCACTGCATAAAAGAGAGGAAAAGAGTTCTCTCTGCACAGTAGGCACCATGCCCTTCGCCTGCTTTTCTAAAATAGATTGTTGACATTATTATGATAATTTTACAAATGGGCATCATTACTTTTCTAATTTTGGGACTATATATTGCCTATATTTACAATAGTATCCACCGCTAGGATGACATATATAAAAATTATGTTTCTATTAAACTCTATTAGCGTTCAATGAAAAACAAACATTCAAAGAGATGAGTCTAACTGCATATCCGTGTTGGGAAGTTAAAAATTGACAGTCCTTATGTTACGAAACTTTAAAATATTAACATGAAATTAAATACATATCAAGTTGATGTTTAAGTAATGGGCGATCATTGGCTTACATTTCGATTTCCTGTTCATTTGGCGTATATAAATGTTTATCTAATACCTTAGCCATTTGTGAACGTTACATACCACGATATGTGCAAAGTAAAACGTTATTTCTTTACATTTACTATTTCGTTTACATCTATTGAACATGAGTTTAGGAACAGTTAACAGAATGGAATGAATATGTGATTCGCGTTGGCCGGATAGTTACGAGTTTACAACTTGGAAACCATTTAACTTAACTCTTCACTTTGAATACTCCGCATTAATAATTTACGCACTGCATATAACAGTCTGAATGACCAGAGTTTAAATGCCGTTGTCTCTTAAAGATAAAAGATAACACAGCTACAGAAATTAGCTATGTAACATACAACTCTACGCAGTTAGTTTCATTCGATAATTAAATTTAACAAAGTTCCGCACGATAGCATTAAAAACAAATAAAATGCTAGTAACATTGATTTCCACGAGGTGATCAGTGCAAATTGAAAAAGAATATGATCATAAATGTCTTACCTCGTCGTTTTCTTCTTCCTTCGTCCTCTCACGTAAACATAAACAGCTGTCTGCTGTAATTTCGATCTTCATTTTTTCAAATTCCCATTGGCCAGAATGCCGTTGCGTCATGAGGTCTTCGTGCATCTCCGTGGATCCATGACGTCACCTCGGAAAGACATCCCAACCGAATGTTTATGAACCGAAGGAAGTTACATGGTCGCACGAAACGAAACTTTCGGAAAATCGCCGCCTTCCGAAACGAATTCGTCAACTCCGCCGTTCCGAGGCCGAATGTTGGGCCGAATTTACATGATAACCCCCCTGGTCAGGAAGTGCAATCGAACAGAATTGAATGGAGACGACGTATTACCCCGTAAGAGCTCACGTAATACGGATGAGATCGTCTTTTCAGGGGTAACTCAAGGGCCACCTTAGAAGCTGCCCACTGCTGTCCGTCAAATCGAGGGCCATTGCAAGTATACTGTCCATCTAAGGAGAGCTCACGCCCCTTGCCTCGAGGAAGGACGATTATCCGAAATGACCTGCGTAAGTTTCTGCTCCAGCGGTTTTTATTTATCCCTGATTGAGCTTTTAAGGCTTGACCACGGACCGTACTTTGTAACTTGGGTGATATTCGTCACTGAAGCTGGACATAACCGAATAACTCCGGTTATCATTTCCAATTCTGCGATCGAGCGTTGAAGTTACTTCATCCGATGATGAATAGTGCTTCGGAAAATAGAACAGAGTAAAGTCGATACGTGATTGGATGACTCCAGACAATGAAAAGAACCGTGTGCGTCACGTGACATCAGGGCTGGCAAGTAATGCGCAAAGTAAATGCTCGTAGTAAGTACCCCCACCACCACCATTATCAAGGATATCATCACTCGAGAAGTAATGATATGGTTGATACTATTTTATATGATATTCGAATAATTCATACAAATGGCTATTAACTGCAACGTTAATATCATGTAATGAACCATAATTACCTCCATTTGACTGAGCATTAACAAAAAATGACATGACCATGTTATGGTCAAAATGCAAAATATTAATCTTAAGCAGTGTATCATATTAATAGCATGCAAGTTAACAAGTGTGGTTACATTTACATTTCACCGCCGTTCATGCGGCAGGCTTGATATATCCTAGATTAACCGGTCAAGCGCGGCACTTAGCGCTGGTTTGGGGTTCACCATTCGTCGTGGCTTCCTTGAAGACCTTTCTCCCTTGCGTTGCCATCGTTGATGGACCGCGAGGGCTCAACATCTAGTACCTTGAACCTCGGTATAATTGCCATGCGAATTATTAGGGATCCTGGGTAGCGTAGTGGTGTGCGCAGTGGCCCGAAAAGCCGAGGTTCGATTCCCGGTCCAGGTGGTTTGGGCAGGCTTGAAATATCCTACAGACCCCATTGATGTTTTCTACTTATATGCGAAAGATGACAAATTGGCGGAATTGAATGTCATCCGAGTAATAAAGAGAACAATAAAAATTCAGAATGAGACAAGGTGTGCTTTCAAAATCAACATTGAATAAATTTGGCCAACGAAAAATTTTGCATTCAATTAAATTTATTGTTCTAATTTAAACAAGCATATTTGTTCGTCGAAAACGAAACAAAAATCTTCTTCCATGATAAACAAAGATTGTGAAATTAGTGTATTCTATTTCGATGTCAACAATTATGTATAATTTCGTCTATCGAGTGTTATTAGTATTCATAAAACGTATCGAGACTTGGAGTTTCGTTGTTCGTTTATAGTTTTAGAAATATTGCTAACGCTATTTCAACGCTTGTATTCGCCTCTCTTTTTTCCCCAAAAATTCTGTAAGTCATGCACGTATTTTGGTAAACTAGAGCATGTCCAGCCACCCACACACTTAGCCAAAACATGTGAATTCAAATTTGACGATAACTTTAATATTTGAGTTACTATTACTTTTATCACGTTTCATTATTCCCGATTTCAATCTCGTCAGAGTTAATACATTTAGGTAATTACTGAACTTACGATGATTGTTTCTAACAAACAAATTATCTGACCAGACGGAATCTCAATGCGTTTGGTGGGCGGTGAGATAAAGTCAGCTGTTGAGGCGGTGATGAGATTTTACCTTGTTTGGGGTGAAGAAAATCTCCTCGTCGCGTTACAGGATACAAAGAGCGGCGATATGTGATGTCTCACCGTCGTAGGAGGCTCATCTCCGGTGATACGAGGTACAGAATGCGGATTTACATAATCGGAATCTACGAGGGAGTCTCTCCAAAGAGTTCCCTCGAATCTCTTCTGCTTCTTGACTTTCTCCATCACCTCGGCTCAGTTTACTTTCACGACGTCAACTAATGCCTAACACTGAACTGTTACATCTTTGAAACATCCGTGTATGAGGTGGGAAAGAATGGACGCCAATGAAGCGGAAGTAGCATGGGAAGAAGATGTCTTGGGAGAGAGAAGTGTGAATAAGGCGGGGGACGCGCGAGATCGGTGGATTGTGATTCTGATGTTTAGGGCTGTGGTATGCCGCCAGAAATATACGGCAGGGCTGAAATAACGTTAAGGGTGGTAAACGACGTTGGTGGATACAAAAGTGTGGAAGAAGAAAAGTGAAAGAGAGAGGGTTGAGAAGGCGGGGGAGAAGTGAACGAGTTGCACACGTGTTACGAATCTCGTGGTCACGTGAATGGGGAGGGGGGGGGGGGGGGGGTGTGACCCCAAGGGGGAGAGAGTGAGTGAGAGGGTGCTTCTTTGGTCAGCTGGCCGCCTGCAACTGGTCGGAGGTAAATATCATTCCGTGGTTTTGATATTTGAAAGGATAAGGAAATGATCTTTGTTTTGTCTTCAGGAATGAGCCCCAGAGAAGCGGTTAGTGTAGATATAAAGCATCATGTGGCATTAATATACATCTACATAATACCCTTCAAGCCACCATAAAGGTGTGTGGCAGGGGGTGAATTCTCACCAAACATGCACTACATATCATGCATAAAAAAAGGATTAGTACTTGTATAGGTACTGTTCAAAACTACGCTATTTAAAAAAAGATAAAAATAGCTAAGCAAACATGCATAACATGCCGTTAGTTGGGTTAGCTTCAAGTCCTTATACCAACATGCAGCTACCAATGTTATCCATTGCTACACTTGTACTGGATATATTTACCGTTATTCATATGCTAATAGTACGAGGAAAAAAGGACATTTTGAATCTGTCAGTTCGGCAATCAATTTCTCTAATTTTGTGATTATGGTCCAGTCTACCATAGTAAGTTGGGGTTCGCAAAATGTTTTTAACATCATCACTGAAAATATGGTCTTGGGATTTGTTTAAGAGATTAAGTCTTAATTTCAACCTGCGATCTGACAATGATTCCCAATTTAATCCATTTAATACACTGGTTACGCTAATAAGGTTATCGTACCGTCCCATTTCAAATATTGCCAATCTTCGCTGCACACGTTCAAGTTCGTTATTTAGACCGATTTCTTAGGGATCCCATACACTGGCAGCATATTCCAAATGAGATCTTACAGGGGAAAGTCAGCTGATTTCTCGTCATGATCGTCACATTTACCCGGTACTCTTTTGACGAATCCCAGTTTACGATTCGCTTGACCCATTATTTCACGTATGTGTTCATACGTGTTCACACGGATACGTGTCCATATGGGGCATACGTGTTCATATGCGTTCACACGGATCAGGCCATTTAGGATTGTAGATCTATTTGACATGATAATGTTTTATACACGAGAAGGAATTTGATGGGGACCTGATAATTTTCTTAAAATGATTATTTCTAATAGGTAATGGAGTGTTAATATGTGAACCTGTGGTGAAAACGCTTTTAAAAATATCATGTGTAAAGAGTTGGCTTTTCGTAAACTGCTGTTGACCGTAATCGCTTTATCGCATTTAAATGTATTGAAAAGAACATTGGATTAAAAAAATTACTTCTTTAATTGGAGCAGATGATTACGGAATTAGGCTAGAATATATTTTGAAAACTTCGAAAACATCAGCAATAGCGAGCCAAAGAGAGTATTTGGAAAGAGTCCCATCAAGTGAGGTTTTACAAAGAGAAATTGAAGGCCACTCAGCAGCCTTTGTATGCACATAATGACGACGCCGTTATGGCAACTAATGATTAATTTATGAAGAGCTGATGAGATCATTAGAGACAATTAGTGATCGAGAAGAAGATGTTATGATTGGAGATTTGAATGCTCGAATCAAATGGTTGAATAAGAGAGGGTGCGACAGCATGAGGTGCGAAGCGGAATTCTGATGAATGCATCACCTGTTTGATTGATCGTACCAGCCACAGGACAAATGTGGCTTGTAGCGCCACAAAACAACAAGGATTCTTCACAAGGTTACGTCGGAATAAAGAAGGAAAAATAAACAGTAGCCAATGGGGAACACTTTGTTGCCGAAGGAAGAGGAGAAGGGTATCTAGATTGCAAGATTTCTTCGGCTGAAATAAAAGGGATGTTACAGAAGGACATTATGCTCGGGCCAAATTTGCAAGACAGTTTCCTCTCGATAAAGAGAAACTTTACAAACTGCCTGGCCAAGAAATGGCTCTCTCTACGAAGCATGGCAATCTCCAGAATTGTGTTCATCTATGGACTGAGACCAGTGGCAGTGGAGAAATTAAGTCTTGATAAACTCTCTGTGGAAATAGAAATTGATAACTGCAATGAATTATTGAGGTCTTGGAAGCGCGTAAAAGGAAAATAATCGTGGAAATGATTTTACAAAGCAAGCAGTTATAAAGCTTAATGGCCCCTAGAACTCATTCACTCAGTCATATTAGGCCCAATGAGTACCAAAGCACGTGGATAAAAACGTTATTCCATCACATTTATTGATAATTACTCTTGCTACACACTTTTATATCTGCCACGCTTGAAGGAAGAAGAGTCAATAAAATTGGAAACAGCAGTTTCAACCACATTTGGGAGAAAGCCGAAAATTCTGCAAGCGGACAATTGCGGATACAAAATGTATGAAAGAAAACTCAGTATGTTTTATTTCTGTGTCGTAGAATATGGTACCATACAGCCCTGAGCAGAATGAAATAGCAGAAAAAAGAACCGTTTTCTAGCTGAATCAGCTAGATGCATGCTGCTAGCATCAAGTTTGCAAAAACAGTATTGGGGGAAGCTGTCATGTCTGCATGCTATTTGCAAAATCACTTGCCCAGTAAAGGCATTGATAAAACCCCATATGAGCTGTGGACTGGCGTAAAACCTGATCTATAGTATGTACGAGTATTTGGCATCGAAGCTAACACGTACGTTCACAGGGAGACGGTGGTATTTAAATGCCCAAAAACGCCTTATGGTAGGCTATAGTGAAACTTTCAAAGGATACATGATCCTACAACCAAGTCCTGATATAAGTTTCATTTGCTGAGCTATAATATTTGATGACAATCCCAGAGATGAAGAGGAATTAAAATCAAGGAAATCGACCCAGTCACAAGTTCATGTCATGATGATGATTGGTTGGTGAGAGAAAGGGAAACACCAGTCACTAAGAGAGATCTACATCTACATCTACATAGTACCCTGCAAGCCACCACAAGGGTGTGTGGCAGGGGGTGATTGCTCACCAAATATGCACTACATATCATGCATAAAAAAGGAATAGTATTAATATAGTAGTCAGAACTACACTATTTAAGATGATTCAACCAACATGGAGTTGGACAAAAAAATATATCCACCAGTTCGAAAATCCTCTAGATTGAAAAGAGATGCCCATTAAACCTATACTACTCACTTAGCATTAACCAAAGATCCAATACAGTCATGAAACAAGTAATGGAATGGGGTCATTTACCATATTTTTTAATTGCCGAATCTGATAGAGTTTGTAAAATAAAAAGACACGCATTTTTCCGTTTTTTGATTCGTCAATTATTTCTCGAGTTATAAGCGGCGAAAAACTGATGTTTTTAACCCTTTCGGAAAAGTGGGCGTGGTGCAACCTCTGACGTATATCTACTTCGTCCAATCACAACTGAGCCCGCGAAGCTACTTCGCCTTATCGCAAAGGGGGGACACAGCTGACTCTGCCGATCGGAGCAGTTGCGACAGGATCAGTGCGAGCAGACCTTCCGAGAACCCCCCTCCACTCCCTTCCCTTCCCCTAAAAGCAGTCAAGGACGGGAGGAAAATGACGTCAATTTTATCACAGCAGCATTTTCGGTGGGCGTCACCTTTTGCTTATTTTAATATTTGATTTCTGAGTGAATGGTTGTGGTTAGAAAATAGATTTTTCACTAAAATTCTTTTTTCGTTTCTATCTAACAATTTCGTGTACAAAATTGCGATTTCGGTTCCGGGTAAACGCCCCCATTGCCTATGATTGAAAGTAATTAATGGATCATAGCCGCTTATGAAGGAAAAAATTCTCTGAAGAAAATAAAACTTAGGTTTTGGGAAAATTGCCTGGAGGAAAGCGTGTCATTTGATGCAAATGAGTTAAACCAAATACTCTTCAAATGGAAATTTTAACCGGCGATATGGAAAACAAAATAAAATATGTTGCAAACAGTTACTCTTAAAAATATGGATAAGGCTGCTATTCAACCATTGCCCCGGTAGTCAGACAGAACAGTTTAGAGTCCTTAGGAGCATAACTGTAGTACGAAGTACTTTTCTCCGACACATTGATGTAAAAAGAACATTTCTGAACGGTGAAATGGAAGAAAAACTGTGCATGTAGCAACCAACAGGCTCCACAAATAAAACTGAGGAAAATAAAGTCTGTTGGCTTCAAACATCAATATGCGGACTGGTAAGCAGTAAGCAAGGGTTTGGAACGTCAAAACAAATAAAGTTTTACTTGGAAAAGGATTTCAACGCAGCCTAGCGGATCCGTGTCCTTGTACGAAGAATGGAAAGGACATAAGAATATGCACTCTGATGCACGTAGATGACCTGATTGTAGTTCATTAGAATGAAGATCAATTTAAGGAACTTTGAGAAATGCCAAACCATCACATTGAAGTTGAGGATTTAGGGAAAGCAACCAATTACTGGAAAACAAATCCAGCGAAAAAAGGATGGACGTTTACATTTGAATCAAATAATCAAAATAGATGGACTGTTGGAAAAGTTTGAGATGGCAGATGCAAAAAGTGTATCTATACCCATGGAGCCTGAATACCCCCAATTGAAGGAAGAGCGTAATGCTCTGTTAATTAGTGTAAAATATAGGGAAGGCGTGGGGGAAATTTTGTATACGTATTTCTACGACTTTTAGACCAGACATTTATGGAGAAATGAGTATCCTCTGCGGATGCATTAGTAATCAAAGACAGTGAGATTGGAAGTCTATAAAGAAAGCAATGCGTTGACACTGGCTTACGGTCCTAAAACTCTGTTCCTTTGCTCCTACAAACCTGACATTTTCTCTAGTATATGCCTGTTGCTCATTTTCAAACCATCGAACCCCTGTCCGTCCTAGGTACCTGCCCGAAAACCGTCAGTTTCATGTCAGCAGCAGGCGCTCCGAGAAAGCGGCCAAGTGCTGTCCACGGATCCCTTTTACGGAATGTAAGCCCACCTCCCCGCTCACCCGCTTATAACGGCGTCATTAGCGTATGTAGTCCGTAGCCGACGACACGCAGCTTCTAGCAGTTAATGCCACGGACCTGTGACGGACCAGCAATGGCTCTGAATGGTGAGCCAAGGAAGGGTTTGAGATCTGGCTTTATGGGAGGCATACTAATCCAGATCATGTGCTTTAATGGACTTTTACTTTCAAAAAGGGAGATATAACTCATAAAATTGCCAAACCGACGGATTAAGTTTAATAATAAAATTATAAAAGAAATTATTTATTTATTATTAAATTATAAAAATTATAAGAAAGCTAAACACGACCACATGGACACATCCAAGGGAACAAAAATGTGAAAAATAATATTGGTGCAAGAAACTATTATTAGTGTTCATAATTTTTTTCTGATGTACTACAGGCTAATCTATTCACACGATAATAACTTAATAGTTTGCTTTGTCTCCTGCTGTTCCAAGGAAATGCTAACACTTCCAATCTATGCCCGTCAATGACTCTCTTATTCTCCGAGTATTGGACCGAGTCTTTGGATCGGTCATCTTAGAATTTTGATACTTTGGAAAATAAGGGTACTTCAAAATTTCTTTTTTAATGATGTCTATCATTCCCTTAGTCTGAAATAACTGTCTCTGAGTCTTTTTTTCAAAGAAAATTTCATGTCTACAATAGTATTCGTTTTCAAAGCCTAATCGTTCACTGCTGTCGTTTATTCTTTTCACTGAGCAGAGGTTTAGCAACCTATCGCGCATTTCACTGTCACGTCTGTCCAAAGGTCACTCAGGGCAGCTGCATGCAGAGAGACATTACGGATAAGTATTTGACCTTTTTAACCACCCTGATACATGCGTCAAGAACTCACTACCTCCAAAAACACAGCACACTTTGAGAGGGGGTTAGAGTGAGAATTGTAAAGAATATTTCAATTGTAAAAAACAGATCTAATTCTAACTATAAAAATTTTCACGTTATTGGAAGTATCTTCGGAGTGTAGAGCACGAACCACAAGAGGTTCATTTGTGATGATAGTATCATTGGATACTTAAGAGTGATATGCGTGAAAACTCTGGGCAATAAACTGAGTGCATTGGTGGTAACTCTACAATTTATCACGGTCGCTGAATATAATTGCAAACAACTGCTTGTCATGGGCGCGGTCACTGCCGACAGAGCGTTTTGTGTAGTCCTCATTATGAACGAAGATTTTAGGGTAACTTAATGGACGTGAAAAGTTCAAATGTGTTAATTATCCAGCTGTTTACCTCACCGTGACTACAGACTAAGGAGACGATTCTACGATTAAATGATTCGTGCAATTACTGGCAGTCGTACCAGGAAATGCACGGAGAGTCAGTGCAGAACGGTTGGCCTGAAGCAATTAGAAGGCGGGGCGAACGCTTCTCCAGTCCATCTATGGACTGCAACGGACGTCCTACCACTCCGATGCGAGCATGCAAACGGATTTATTTGCGAAAGGAGTTCCTTTCATTATCATCTTTGGCAAGTCAATAGATCACCTGCAGTTATCAACAGATTGGCCCATGGACAAGGCACTTCTAGGAAAAGGACACACTATCAAACATTATCACCACCCGAAAGCATCCGCCCTAGAAATCATTAAATTCAAAAGAAAAAGTATTCGGAGAATAGCTAGAGGAAAATGCGAAAAAAGTATTGCTCTGATGTGTTAGGAAACCACCAGGAATTACAATGTCAACGGTAAATCATTGAAAAACGATAAGGGTGTATTGGCAACCTCCAGTTTATAGAAGATTGACTTTTTAATCCTTTTTCAGACGGTTTTTAATCAATTTAGATGTAGTTAGGATGAACCAATCAGATTTCTGCAACCGATGCCCTAAATCAGTATCTCTTGTAGCGGAATTGAATATTAATTAAAAATATATTTACCCGAATAAAATTCCACGCCATGAAAAAAATCAAGCTCCCGTGTACAAATAATTAGCTCCCGAATTATCTCCGTATGTTAAGGAACTGTATAATGTATCTCTCGATCCCAGGGATAAGGGTGGGTTCTAAATAACTAAGGCGTTAAGGATTATGGGCAGTTTTAAGGATAATTTTAATTTTGAAGATATTCTGAGTAACAATGGCAGACAAGAGCGTCGTGTAGGGTTGAAAGGAATTCCTATAAACAGCCCGGGTTATTGAAGATGCGATGGCCGCGAAGGGAGAGAGTGAGAGAGAGAAGGGAATAGAGCGTTTGGTTTGGGAAGGATGTAGTGTAAGCAGTAGTGCAAGCATTGTAATTTGTTCGTGTGGTGGACGGCGATGTTGAGCTCTTTGTCGGAGATGATGATTTTGACTTCGAGGCATGTAATGTTATTGTTGGAAGTGGTGAAGGAACAGAGGCGTCGACAGGAGAAATAAGCGTGTTGAGATTTAATGTTGTCAGAGAAGGAAAATATTGAATGAGAAGATGAAACCTACGTAAATTTTCACAGACTTTACTTGCTGGAACAACGCGTTTAGACGATAAGGCGTCATTCTCAATTACAAAGGTTTATGTAGGACATCCCGCTATATACTACATACACTTGAGCTGAGGGTGAAGGGAGAAGGCGGGGGAGGGGGTTAGGTTGTGTGACTTTGTTGCTTGGGAATGGATTACAGAGACGGCTACCGGCCGGGGGGTATGGGGAGGGGAGGTCACTGTTCAGTGGGGGTACATCTACGAACATCTACATCTACACTGCGAGCCACCACGAGGGTGTGTGGCAGGGGGTGAATATCACCAAACATTCACTGTTGAAATGTAACTAGGATATTTATGGAGAGATTGCTAGTTAATAGCGTCACATGCAGCTTGATGGTTAGTATCTACATAAAAAGAAAGGGATTATTGGTTGTTATTGCATACATTATGCACTACAGACTAACAATATTCACCTACCTATCCCTTTGCTGCGCTGCCTATTGTTCTCTCTTATGGTACGCGGGAAATATGACATTTTAAATCTATCGGGACGACAATCTATCTCTCTAGTCTTGTTAATCTGATCAAGCCTAACATAAAACGCAAGTGTTCTTAATATATATCTAACGTCATCTGTAAAGAAATCGGTTTCAAATTTACTTAAAAGGTTTAACTTAAAAATTAACCTACGTTCTGATAGTAATTTCCATCCTAGTTCTTCTATAAGACTCGTAACACTTACGCAATTATCATAACGGCCTTTAAAAAATCTAGCGGGTCTCCTTTGCACACGCTCTAATTCTTTTATAATACCTTTCTCGTACGGATCCCAAATAGTAGCGGCATCTTCTAAATGAGGCTTGACAAGTGTAATCCTCCCCCCGGCCTCTCCCTTCACCCTCAGCCCGAGTGTATTTAATAATCGGGATGTCCTGCATAAAACTTTGTGCTTGAGAATGACGCCTTAGCGTCTGAACGCGTTGTACCAGCAAATAAAGTCTGTGAACATTTACGTAGGTTGCGTCTTCTCATTCAACTTGAATTTTCACCATGTTAAAGTCGAATCTCTCGATTTCAAGGAATTATTATTATCTACGTGTATTTGCCACAGAAGAGGTTAAAGTGAGTATTAAAAAAGATAAATGTTTTAGAACAGGCTTAAGGAGAACCGAAATTATTTAATACCACTCATAAGTGTCGTGAAGTCTGCATGAAATGTAGGGTCAGCGAGGAAGTAGCGTCTCTATATTTTAATATGAAATATTTAAGGAGTGTTCAATGTCAGAGGGATCCCGGGAAGGAAGTGCAAAGATATGATACAGTGTCGAAAGGTTAAGGTTTCTATTTTAGAGTGTATTTTGAAGATGGGAGAAGTATTTTACTGAGGAGAAGCTTTTCACGGAAACTGCATTATGGAGAACAGAATAAAGGTTATTAAGTTTATTGGTGAGAGAAAATTTTATGTCTTCGAAGTTGGTAATGGAGCGCTTGGTGCGAATACGATGCATTGCTTGAACTGGTGTGTTTGGTACCTTGCTACTTCATCAAGCCATTTTATCTTTTTCATTCTTCTATAGCACGACACTGGTATGCTTTTAGCTTTGACTTCTGTCTATTAATCCATGTATTTTTGGGAGGATCTATATGAACCAGCCCTCATTTGTCATTACCTTTCACCAACTGTACATCACTAATGGCGCTTCAAAGAAACCGTAGGCTAAGACCTCCACATTCCATAATCCAAAGCAATGCCTGATTTTCAAACCCGCCGTTAGACTTCTCTCTGACGCTCTGAACGGCAAGAGAGTGATTGCCTCATTAATGGTAAGATAATGAGACTTGCATGATTCATTGCACTTGGGCATAATGCAAGTTACATCGTGATGCTTTATCTCTCATAAGAGCTGAACGCTCGAATTTCCCAGCAAATTCTAAAAAGCCATTTAGTTTAGCGTAACTCAGTGAGAGATTTGAATCAATATAAGTGTGTTAGCTTTCATGGTGAAATAAAAGCAAACCCTGAGTCTAACATTGTTAAACGCCAAAGAGCCGTAATCGTGTTTTCTTTGAACGATGCAATTGCCCCATGGGTTTATCAGGAGATGACTCAAAGTTTGGCAAGTTGAAACGTCCATTTCGGCGGTTTCTGACAGAAACTGTATATTAATCAATTATAAATCTCACTGGAGTCGCAAGCATTGTCCATAAAAATCAAAACATAATCAGGTACGCGCGACAATTTGGTGTCTTTAACTTTGTCACGATCTGTATTCAACCGATTTCCTCTTTTTTGTTGGCTCTCAGGTAAAATAAAGAAAAATCTACTCCCATTCGTCAGCCTACGAGACGTATTCGGAGCAGTTAAAATCGGCAATTACAAGTTTTTTTTCACAACTAATTCCAAATTTGAAGTGAACCGCGTATGTAACTATTATGGAGAGAACAGAATTAAGAAGAGAGCACAGGTTGTATTTTGCGAAGACCTATCTCGAAAGCGAAGAAGACCGATATCGATATCGAACTTGGATTTGCATATCTCCATCGGAGAATGTCAATGAAATTTGGAATACATCTACAATTATATAATTTACGCATTTAATCAGGTAAGAGGAAAAAAACCTGATTATTTTAGGATTTGGGACATTATTGTTGGCAAAGGTAATATGGAAAACATGGAGTAGAAAATCGGAACGTGAGAGTAAAAATACTTTTAGAATTCGTCGTCGCGTTACTCCAAAACTGCAAAGAACTAGATCCTGAATTAGTGTTGCAATAGTCTTGCCTTCGTGCAGTGTTGGAAAATATAGCATTTGAAAACTACAACCAAGGAAGATATTCGTGAAAAGTGGTACTTCATTGAAGAAGATGCCGAATTCGCTAAACTTTAGTGAGATGCAGTTTCTTGTGCCAGAAGAACTGCGAAAGTAACCCGGTGGCATAAATCAACAGTAATCGTAACGAAGTGGTGATGCCATGCAATTTGAAATTCGCGTAACTGAAGAACAATTCGAAAAACATAAGATTACTCAAAAAGCTTAAGGAGACTCAACATTGGCTGTCGTTTCAGAAATAAATGGACAGCTATGTGGGAGAGGACCTGACTGTGACTGTAAAAACGTGTTATGGGGAGAATATTAGTCGTTGGGAAGAAGCTATGAGTCGCAGAAGGCGTCTTTCACTTCATTTAACAGAGAAGTTAAGACACTAATGGGAGAAGCGGAAAAGGGGTGTAAAAGAATAAGATATGAAATTAGTCACAAAGCTAGAAAAGTAGAGAAATGTAAATAAAAGACATATACTAGGATGCAAAAAATAATCTCTCCTTTAAATAGATAGTAATTGCCTACAGGATGCTAAAAAAACACTTCTCCGGAGAAATAGCACTAAGAAGGAGCTACTAGAACAAGAACAATTTGATTCAGAAAAAGTAAGAGTATAGGATGAGTATTGTTGGCTCTTAGTCTACTTAGAGAAGAAAATGGAGAAGAACTACGTACGTACGTTGCTTTTTTGGGTTTAAGGAATGATTTGGAATATAATAGTCGGTATTTGCCAGGAAGTTGAAATGTCCCAACAATGATTGGAGAACTGTCCTCAATTTGTGCGACAACCTTTTGGGGCTGAGATCAAAGAGGGACTCAACCGTGAAAGGTAGTAATTAGGAGTGAAACGAGATTTTGTACTGTGTCCTGTTGTTTTGGGATTTCTTAATCAAGAAAGCCGTCAATGAAATAAAAAACAGTGAATGCTATATGTGCCTACATAATTGAATATCCACGGGGAGAATGTTTGCATGCTTTGATTTCCCAAGATTATAGCAGAGTAAGAAAGAGTAATTAAGAATCCACTTAAAATAGTTATGGAAACATAATACATGCCATAGGAGTGGATACGGAATGAAATGATAGCAGTATATGTCACCTAAAGATCAATAGGAAAGCTATAATTGGGCGGAAGTTTCGCTTCTACAAATTTTCACAGTAAATTGTAATTGGGTTTTTGGTCGAATAATTAAGCAAATAAAATTTAAAATTAAATAACTGTCTTACGTCAATAACTGTCTGCCACGTGAATGGTGAGATATTCCTAACCTTTTCCGGCGGATTCTGGTCGTTTTTCAAGTATAATATGGATTCACATTTTTCACATTCCAAAATGCCCATGATCGAAACGGACTTTGTCACCATTGACGCAGGAAAATTTTCACAATGAAGAGATATATTTAAGTTTTAGCTGAAAACTAGGTGAGCTATGGTTGGCAAAAGCCTTAATCAATTGGAGCAAACCGTGCAGTAGGTACTCCAGAGTGCGTAGACGTCCACCCACCTCTTAACAGACCTCTTAATGTCCAGTCCAATGTCCAGGGAGTTGGGTCGAGCGCTGGTTCCGTGACTGGACCTCGGAATGGATCTGAAAGTTGGCTCGCTGTCTGGCCCTCAGCCACCGCTGCGAGAGGCCCCAATAGGACCCTCGGGAGAGAGGCCAACGTCCGCGTCGAGACAACAGCGCCAGCAATGTCTCCTTGGAATTCTGTGCACCGCGTGCTCCACTGGAAACGAGACCATCCTGGACTCTGGAATGGCATCCGAGGTATTTGGCGAGGACACTTCCGCTGAATGCCGCCTGTCACTTCTGCGAACCGTCCACTCCAAGGGTTGTCCAAACAGAATCGGGCTGCATTGCCAACTGGGGAATCCGGAATGACTGATAATCATGGCATCGGGGGAAGTTGTAGACGAACGAATTGTAGCTTCGTCGGCTAGAATTATTGTCACGGTTAAAGTTTCACACAGGTGCATAACTGCTGTTCATTTTCGGAGAGCAGCTCACGATCATGCACAGGATGATTTCCTTTGCTATATGGGCCTCTTCCATGCAGCAAAGGAAAAGTGATGCGACTTTTTCCAATAATCACGGCCTTATTATTGACTTTTCCCAAAATAAGGAAAACCGTAGGCATGCTATATGGAAGAGCGAAAATCATCATTCTGAGGTTTTCAGGAAAAAGCGGTTTTGGCAGAGACGAATACCTAACCATTTAACCAGCAATGCATATTTATCAGATATGAATAAAAGGTGATAAAAAGGAAATACTAATGGTTACAGGACAAAAATAGAAGCTGGGATTAATATTCAACTCAGTAAACTATAGTTAGAAGAAATGGGAGAGCAATGAAACTGCGAGGAGCCGAAGCAAAGAAGCATGAATGAAGTAGAATAACCCAGGAGTAGAGTGTAGAGTCTAGCAAAAGAAGGATGTGCTCTCAGCTGGAAGTGTAAGGGAAAACCTTATCAGAACGAACATCTGGACCTTGCTTCTTCTTGGCATTGTGGCATGGACAATATCGTCCGGAGAAAGGTCACGAATAGGAACATTCAAATGTGGTGTTAAACGAGTATTTTGGTGATAAAAGACACCGACGAAGCCACAAAGAAGTCGTATGACGTTCAGGGCTGGTGGTGATGAGCAGCTAGTGAAGAATCGGAGCGGGCGTTAGTGTAGAGGGAGGTGTGACGAGGCTGTACCTGTTATTACCATCACTTTTTAACAGACACTCCGAGGAAATGGTGAGAGGCATGGGATGAGCTTCATGCAGGAGTAGGGAAATAAACGATATAGTCCGTGAGGTTCACGGATGACCAAGCGCTAGTCAGCCAGGCAGCCAAGGGCTTGCAAAAATACTGGATGCGAAGTGAAGACGAAGTGCGAAAGATGCGAAATGAGATAAACTCATGACTGTCATCTGTTCTTCAGGACCAGGCTAAAAATAAGAGGAGGGAAGAGGGTAATGGACACAAGAGGAGCTGTATGGTTATGTAGGAAGTATGCTGGAAAAAAGGGTTATAACTAGTGAGTCAAGTTTAAGCCGGGAGACTTGAACTCATCCAAAAGCCAAATGAAAGTAAGCTGTATGGTATGCAGTTTAAGAAATGGATCTACGTGAGAGAGAGAGAAAAAAATATGCGCCGTGAATCAGCTAATCACAAAGAATAATTACAAGTAGTATGTTTTGAGAGAGGAGTGTGAAAAAAAGTTTCCAAGACGTACGATATTGATTGATTTCAAGTCGGTTATTGATTCGGATATTGAGGGGAGTGGCCAACATGTAAAGCTGGGAAGATATTACATTGAAGGTGTTGGTGGAATCATATATGTGTGAGAAGTGAAGTGAGTGAAGGAGTCAGGAGGATTGGGACAGTTGTCCGTGGTGTAGTGAAAAGGGGGCATATTTTAAGCGTCGTTGATTTGATCGAGGGAGGCTTTGAATTTGAGGGAGGCATTAAGGAGAGGTTGAGTGGTTTTGAAAATGCTGCCGAGGTTGGCTGGGCGTCTGTAGGTTACCGTCAGGAGACGTAATTGCGGAAGTAGTGGTGGCAATGACGGAGTGGAGCTCTATAAGTATTGTTTGATGAACTTCGCGCCAGGTGGTGCAGGAGGCGATCGGAAGGAGGCTACAAGGACTTGTAGGGGTCTAGAGGAATTCGAAAGATATTCCGGGTAGGCACGATGGAGGATTAGAGCCTTTGACACACACAACTCACCATCCCTAATCCCTCCACACCCAGAGGAATGCCCGCTCTCAAGCACCAACGTTCCACACCTCGCGTAATCATTTCAAACACCATTTCCCAAACATTCTTAACCCACAATGCCTTTTCATTAGACTATTAGCACTATCTTCAGACGATGGGCTGTGCCATTGGAAGTTGGTTCAGTCCCTCGTATCTCTATCTCGACCTACTTGAAAAATGCCTTTCTAACTAGCCACCCCAGCCTCTTCTATGATTAAGATGTTACAGAAATGATATTTAATCTTCAAAAAATATAATTTGATTTTCCGATGAGTGTATCAGATAACCCGAGGCTAAGGGCATTAAAAGACTCTCTACCTTTTGCCACTACCATAAAATCATTAGAAGGTTCGTTTGTAGTCACCATTAATTGATAATGTACGTTTGAAAGACGCTCGGCTACGAGCTGAAAGGGAGTGGGAATTTTCACCGTTGGTTTTCAATGGGGAGCATATTGCACTTTCATAACTCTAGAATGAGAAGTTAATCTGCGAAAACGCGAAAAGTTTACTGAAGAATGAAATGGCATCACAAAGATAATGCTCTTTCTAAATCGTACGTTTTCGGTGGCTGGAAAACATGAAGCTATGCTATGACGTCACGGCACGGCATCGCTAGGGGCGCTGTTTATCTGATGTACGTGGAGGTAAGTTGCTTAATTGGCGAAAACGTATGAATTATTTTCATTTACTCAATGCAGTGAACTCACTAAAGCCAGTCGTCCATATAATACTTGTGTGGTGCGCTGTTTATTTACACTCCACGAATATATCTGCCACGGCGAGGCAATCACTGTTTTTTTTTAATGAAAGATGCCCCACCATAAGGCAGTCGACCAAAGGCGACTGTCGTGTGTTGGTGCGTTGTGCTTTCCTGACATCTCTTTTAAGCCACGGTTTCGCTCAAGGAACGTCTAAAAACCTCAAAATATGACATTTGCTTCGTTTTCTTCTAAAATAAACATGTCTGTTTCCGTAGCAATATGGGACCTATACCATGTACCAGTGGCGTTTCAGGTCACGTGACTTATGTCAACTGTCGGTTGCATTTTAACAGCGTTTAATAATATTTTTGGCTGTTGCATAAAATACTGGCTC
Organism: Platycnemis pennipes; assembly: GCA_933228895.1. Lineage (NCBI taxonomy): Eukaryota > Metazoa > Arthropoda > Insecta > Odonata > Platycnemididae > Platycnemis > Platycnemis pennipes. Next base: position 151,116,936 of record OW121849.1, read on the forward strand.
ATATATTTTAATTTTGGAGAAAATTTCATGTGTGATTCATCCTCAATAGAAACAATTGTCACACAATTCCCCATTCCATGTCGGTGATGAGCGAATGGAGACGGAACGATTCGCATCTGACTAGCTATTAAATCGTCAAAAGCACAGAATTCTCATTGATAATCCCATATTTGTTAATGCCTGTTATATATAGGTATAAACTAGAATACGTGTATGTATGCATGCTAATATTTTCTCCTAAAACTCGAGAACCAAATGTAGCACTGCTTTGAAACTATAAAGTTTATTAAACGTATCCCCTAGGCAGATAATAGGCTTCTTTCTCGTAGCTAATTGTCCTAAGTTCGACCCCAGTCGAGCGAAAGTGTTAACATAAGAAATACATAAAAATGCCTTTCTTACAGCATGCAGCTATTTTTTCATTTGAAAATGGTAATTAGAAATACCTATTGCACAAACTCTAGGCGTACACCAGCCCAAAGATAATTCAATAAATAATCTTACGATTATCGTCGAATTTTAATTTTGGATCAAAGTTATTGGTAGCTACTTCAGTACAATATGACGATATCTGGTGAATCTTTTCACTTTAAGAAACCCTATCTCCTAGACGATTTATAAACTGTTGAATTATACAAGAAAATGTTAATAGGCGTGTTCATTATTCTCAAAATAAAAAAATCAAACGTAGTACGGAATTCCAACTTTGAAATTTAATTAATGTCTTCCTGCGTAGTTAATAAGCGACTTTTGATGCAAATAATAATCCCTGGTTTGACTTCAGGCAAGTCTAACATAAGCGTTCCCCATCAGACGTCAAATGTAAAGGTCTTATTGCTTGAGGCAATTATTTCTTGAGTAAATTTTGATTAGAAATGTTGAAAACTTGAGGCGAACACTAGCCGAAATATAATTCAATAACAACTATGACTTTCCTGGTCGATTTCTGATTTTTGTTAAAATTACTGGAGTTAACTTTGAAGATTTCTTTGGTACTTTCTGGAATTTTACTGTTGAACAGTCATTTCCAATGTTTACAGATAACTTTCACCTATTACTTTGACTGAGACGTTCGTCTGTGTTTCTCTCTACCTTTGAGGTATTTGTGCTGATGTAGCAGCAATGCTGTTCATCAGTGTACCTGAATTTAATTCTTCACAGCAGGTGTATGGCTCACTGTATTGGTGAGTATTTATTTATTTCATTTCCTCTTATTTTCGACACAAATAGTGACCGCACTTGGAATTCCGCACAAAAGATTAAACGAGGTCCCTGTTTTTTTGTTGAGTTAAAAATGTTGAATACGCCTTCCAGTTTACGGGAACTTGAAAATGTTATGAACGACAACTTCATATTCATGCTTCCTCGTAAAGACTGACATTCTGTGCCGAAGAAGGTGTCGTATAGACGTGGTTAAACTGTTTAAAAAATAGCAAGTTTCAGCAACAACATCTTTTAGACTGAGAAGAAAGCGACGACCCTACGGAAAAATTCAACTTTGTAAGGTATATTAATTTGAGATTTTAGGTGTAAGATTCTCTCCTGCAAAATCACACCTGCTCTTTCATCTCCTACTTTTATCACTCCCGTTGAAAATCAAAGGGAACCTTCCGCTAGTTGTTATTTATATAAATTTCTTGAGGAACAGAATTCAGTGAATGATAGGATCACTTTAATTTATTAATTTTCATTTGACTGCCGAAAAACGACATATCCTAGGAATGGCAACAGGAATACTCTTCAGCGTTGCCAAATTTCACTCTCTTCTCTGTTTATTTTATTGTTTTTGTATCTCTTGTTGGAGTGAAATAAATATTTATTATTATTTGCTATTTATCTGAGCGAGGGTTGCACACTCAATGTCAATATGAGACGACGTAGAGTGTATCCGAGGCTTGGTTGCGACTCGTCTTCGAAGGACCGAAGAATGTCTTTAATTCCACGGCGTTATCGAAATTGCACTCGCACTGCAGTTCCCGATGAGCTCCATCGCCATTAATCCGCTTCCCCTGTTTCGATTGACCCGGTGATTAAGCGTTCATGTTTTTTTAGCCATTTTCGCGTCGTCCTTGAATACAATCTGGTGACGATTTCCTGATCTCCCAATGGTCGCGCAAGTGGCGGTCGTCGTTGGGCGAGGCGGTCGTAAGGCGGGACACTGACCTACATCAACCTCTGTGGGCGACGAGACGGGCCCGGGTTGCGTAATGGGCTTCCCCTCCGCTTCCCTCACTCTGCTAATACTGAGTCTCACCTCCCTTGGTCCCTCGCAACATTGGATCATCCATCTTTCGCTTGTAGCGAGCGATTTCGGCGGTAATGAGCAGACTCCTTTTTCCACTGCATAACTAATGTCGTTGCTCACACCATACTCGCACTCCTGTGATTTGACTCATTCGGTGGTCTATGCAGGGCAAGTGTTTGTTCCCAATAGTTCATTGATCCGCACTGAGATCTTCGCCTCACTCATCACTGCCAATGCTTCCAAGTGCTGTAGTGTTAAACTCTGCGATTTTTTTAAATGCGGAAATAGTTTTAAATTTCCACTCTCCTAATTTGGGTCTAATGTCAGCTATGGTCAATCAGTCTCCATCGGTAGAAACAATGTAGTTTAATTTGTTCCCGGTAAGAAACCATTTTCCCTCATCAAGTTTTTATGTAAGCCATAGTTATAGCAAAAGTTAAAGCAATTATAACTGATGTGCCAAACATATCCACCACCGAAATAAATTATTTAATTATTATATACTATGTAATAATATAAACAAGACGTGATGGAACCCTCTCGAGTAAAATATTCCGGAGGTAAAATAGTCCCCCATTCGGATCTCCGGGCGGGGACTACCCGAGAGAGTACATCAGTCAAGTGTGATGATCATTTTAAGGTAGGGACATGGAACGTGCGATCACTTCGGACCTGCGGAAGAATGGAGAACCTGAAGATGGAAATGAGGAGAATGGACCTCGATGAATTAGGAATCAGCGAAATGAAGTGGTCGGAAGAAGGAGACTTCTCGAGCGAAAGCTCCAGAATTATACACACAGGATTTCTAAATGGTAATGCGTGAGTAGGCGTAACGCTAAGGAAGAGCGTCGGAATGCATGTGAAGAGCTTCCTGCAGTACAATGAAAGAATAATAATGATTAAGATAGAGACCAAACTTGTAGATATAGTAGTGGTGCTGGTTTACATGCCTACAACGGACTATGAAGATGAAGACGTCTACGAAGATATCACTGAAGTAATAAAACAGGTAAGAGGAGAAGAAAACCTAATTATTTTAGGAGACTGGAACGCTGTCATCGGCAAAGGTCAAGATGGAAGAATAACTGGGAAATATGGATTTAATAACCGAAATGAAAGAGGAGAAAGACAACTGGAGTACTTCACTCAGCATAAGATAGTGGTGACCAACACATTATTTAAAAACCACAAATGAAGAATATACACGCGGAAAATGGCAGAAGACAGAAGGGGACTTTTAATAGAATACATTTTAGTAAAGCAGAGATTTAGGAACCAGGTGAAGGACTCGACAGTGACCATAATGTAGTGTTGATGAAATGCCATCTAAAATTCAAGAAATGTAAGAAGATTGTGAAGAATACATGGCAAACAGAAAAACTGAAGGAGGCTCAACATCAGCAGGCCTTTCAAAAAGCAGTGGAAAACAACGTAGGAGAAGACCTGAATGAGAAATCAGTGGAAGAGCGTTGGTGAAACATTAAATATTGACTACATGAGGCCGGAAAGGAAGTTCTTGGAAGAAGAAAAGTTAACAAGAAGAAGCCATAGATCACGGAGGAAGTCTTAGACCTGAATGAAGAAAGAAGAAAGTACAAGAATGCGAAAATCGAAGAAGGGCAGCTTTGCTACAAAAGAATAAGGAACGAAATAAGTTGCAAAGCAAGGAAAGCTAGAGAGCTGTGGTTGAAAAATCTTTGCGAAGATGTACAAAGCAACCTTGCACTTGGAAAGGTGGTAGCTGCCTACAGGATAGTGAGGAACCACTTCAAGGAACGGAGCGCAAGATGCAATGCCATAAGGGACAATAATGGAGAAATTTTTATTGAAAACTAGGACAAAGTGACAAGAATAGAGAACTTCTGATTGAAAATGAACACAATGTGAGGAGATGGAAAGAATATCTGGAAAAGTTATGCAACGGAAACAATCTCAGCACAAAAGCTATTGAAGATGAAAGCGAAGTGGAAAAGGATGATATGAGAGCATCAGTATTAAGATCGGAGTTTGACGCAGCAGTAAGGGACCTTCGCATGAATAAGGCTTCTGGAATTGATGATCTTCCAGCAGAACTTATTAATGCAGGAGAGAAGACATTATCCCATCTGTATTAAACCATCTGTGACATGTTAAGACATGGTCTTTATAAGTAACGTTTTAATAGGAGAAATACTCAGGGACTTCGAGAAAAACATCATCATTCCTATTTCCAAAAAGAAGAGAGCGGAGAAATGCGAAAATTTTAGGACTATACGTATGACGACACATGCATCGAAGATATTGACAGAGATCATCTACAGAAGAATAGAACGAAAAGCTGAGGAGTTCCTGGATGAAGATCAATTCGGATTCAGGAAAGGTAAGGGAACCAGAGAAGCAATATGGCTGCTCATAGAGAAGAGAATGGGGAAGGGAAAACCGACCTTCATTGCATTCGTGGATTTTGACAACGTGGATTGGAATTCAATGCTTGGAATTTTGAAAGGAATGGAGATGTCATACAGTGACCGAAGAATTATCCTCAGTCTGTATAAAAACCAAGTAGCTGTGATTAAATCTGGACCCAGCTATGAAGAAGCAATAATAAGGAAAGGAGTGAGACAAGGCTGCGCACTGTCTACCGTAATTTTTAATATTTACATCGAAGGATCCGTCAATGAAATCGAAGAGAAGTCTTCTGTAGTGACTATCCATGGAGAAAAAATAAGCATGCTGCGATTCGCTGATGACATAGCACTCATAGCAGGGACAGAGAGGGATCCGAAGAAGATTATAGTAACCATGGAAAGGACAATGGTCAGATATCAGCTGAAGATAAATAAGAAGAAGCCTAAGATATTGGTGTGCAGCAAGAAGGAAGAGGCCAAAACAAACGTTATAATAGGAAAATAGAAACTACAGGAGGTGAAAGAGTTCTATTACCTTGAAAGCCGAGTAACCAACGATGGACGAAGCAAGAAAGAAATGATCAGCTGAATAGCCCAGGCCAAGAGGGCATTCTATCAAAACAAGAATCTACTAACAGCTGGAAATACAAGCGTAGAAGTAAGGAAATAGTTTATCAGAGCATGCATCTGGAGCATGTTTCTTTACGGCTGTGAGGTATGGACGATGAGAGCAGCGGAGAAGAAAATGGTGGAAGTATTTGGAATGTGTTGCTACAGAAGAATGCTGAGGATTAAATGTTTCAACCGACTAAGTAACGAGGAAGTCCTAAGAAAAGTGGGAGAAAAGAGAAGACTTCTGAAATTCCTAAGAAGAAGACGTGACAACTTGATCGGCCACATCACCCGACATGATGGCCTGATGAAGATAATCGTAAAGGAGCAAGTAGAAGGGAAGAATGGCGAAGGAAGGCCTCATTAAAGATACATGGAACAAGTGATGAAGGATGTGAAAGAGAAGAAATGCGCAAATATGAAGAGATTAGCCAAAAGAAGGACTCAGTGAAGAGCTACGTCAAACCAATCTAAGGATTGATGACCAATGATGATTAATAATCTAAAAGTACATTTTTTGTGCATAGTTATATATACACATGAAATACTCTACACTAAATTTTGACGATGACAAAAGATGAAAACTATTTCTTCAATTGGACCTTAGATATTTCTTCTGTTGGATTTTCCACTCATATTTACATTGATATATCGTGTTTCAAATGATAATCTGTGTCACCATATCGTAAATGCACGTTGGCTAGCGCACGATGCTAATTCACAAATATAATTTGCCAGCAAAAGAAGTTGCAATTTATGCTCTGGTCCAAGGGATATATGGTGGAACTCTGGCAAGGAAATAAAGGAAGACATTACAATAACTTCCACAGTTATAACTTCTGAGTGCAGTTGTTTGATCTTCAGTCAACTCTCCGTTCTGAATCGCTCTAGAGTACATTACTTGTCGTGTCAGGGTTAGGAGCCGCTAGAATATATATTCTAGTGGCTTATTTATTATAGGGTTTTTATTTAGGAAGGAGGATATGGAAATGAGTCTAGGGTCTGATGGCTGGGTCACCGAATGAAGAACAGTGGAAAAAATTACTCTTTAAGCCTTAATATGAGAGTCTTTTTGAGAGGTCACTCTTACAAGTCTTGCTCTTCCATACTTTGCATGAGGAAGTCAATAAAAACATAACAGACTTACCTGAACGTGAATGCAATGCTGAAGTGTTACATACTACTGTAGCTTTAAAAAGTGCATAGTTCACTTCAGGCACAGTACTTACTGCAGTGGATATAGTTTTAGGTCCAAAAATTGATAGGTGGAATATGAAGTGATGAATTTTTTGATAGCCATTCTGTTTCCGAGAATAATTTTTTTTTTAGAAATATCAACTTCTTCCCAGTGGGGAATTTACTATCTAAAAGATGTTCAAAGAACGTTAGTAAAGACTATTGAAACGATCAAAGAACATTCAAGAAGGACATTTAATGAACGTTTAAATGACACTCACAGATAGTGCAAAGAATATTAATTGGAATACTTCATAGACTGTTCAAAGAATGCTCAACGTAGATGAATCGGGCCTGAATTATTTTTGAAATAATAACATGTGAACCATGAATGAATGTTTCTAAGTAGTTCTCGTGAGATGATTTTCATCTGAAATACTTCTGAACAAATGTCATTTAATCTGAATTGTTTATGATATTAATGCATCAGAGACTTCATTTCTGCATTTTTCCCAGACTTCTCGCGAATAACTGAAAATACTCAGTCAAGTGAGGATATTACTCGCACCAACTTTATAAATTATACCCTAATTATAGGTACCAAAAATAGAGTGGTAAGTATACAACCAGGTTCATATTAATATTTTCAAAATGACACGTCAATCCAATGACTTAATACTGTAATGACCGTGTACTCAACCTTCCCTGAAAAAAACTATGTGCATGGTTTTTAACGGCAGATCCGTGTCCCTTTAAATTAGCTGCTTTGATTGAAATGTTGTGAAATGTTAATGCCAATATATTCGATGTATGCTTAGGACAACAAATACAAAATCAAGTAAATGTTTTTTTAAAGTAATTTCATTTTTAAAGTCACTTTTTATTTATTTAGTACAAGCGTTGCACCACTTTTAATCACATATTCTCATATCCTATAATTTCTTAAACATTTTCATTGAGAGGTCAAGAATCCGAGGAGTGTTTACAAACAGCTTTCGTCCCTTTTCGTAATACTAAATATATTATTGGCTATTTCACACTTCCACAGCCAAACTGGCGAGTTTACCATATTATGCTGCACTTGTTTAAAATTTTCTCACGGATAAACGGAAGGTGGGCCGAAGTTTTGTAGCTGTTCCTTTCCAGACTTTAACATTTTATGACTAACTGCCATTCTCTTCTACTGATTTTTCGTAGGCTCTGGCGTCAGTTGTTTTGTGGGAGATGCTCTTTGCGATGTGGAAGATGAATGGAAAGAGAATCACCCCCTCTTCTCGATCGGATCCACTTCTGCTCTTCACTGTCTTCCCAACCATCTTCTCATCCTTTCCATCATTAATGTTCTAATCACCGTCTCTCATCTTATTCCTCCAGTATTCCTCACATGATTTCAGCGTTACTGTAATATATAATTCCATATCTGACTATGATGATCAACCACTAAAACTTAGATCATATAAATAGAAAAAAGCTTATTCGATGACACACCCACCGGCAGCTTTTCCGCCAGATCCGTTGACACATCAAATCGTTGCGAAGAACAAAGCGTTGAAAAAACTTACTCTCTCTCAGTTTCAACTCACCTCGAAGATTAATCGGCATGTTTTTAAAGTCTCAGGTGAAAATGTTCTCTACGCTTCAAACCGGTAGAAATGACTTAATGGCACGGAGATGTGAGCTATGACTGTGAGCTTATGTCTCCTTTTTTATTCACCACGACCGCAAAACACAATGTCAACAACAACTAAATTATACATACATTAACAAAATATGCGATAATTAAATAATAAAATACGCCACGGCATCTGAGTTCATTCGTTTCATTGTTTTGTCGTAATTGTAATATAACTATTTTTCGTTGGTGGTCATAGCTTGATGAACGACTATCCTAATTGCTTTCTACTTTAGCGTCATCTTTACTAGCTTTTTTTACCTTGATTAATTTTTAATTCGTCAATAAAAAATCGTGGAGACTTTATGCTCGGTGAGTTGTGGAAGCATATAATTCTGCTCTTTTGGTTGACGCTGTCAAAGAGTTCACTTTGGGAACCACACCGAAAATGGCAAATGTCTTGTTTTCATGCTATCTTAGGAGTGATTTTCCCCTGCTTCTTTTGTGACAAATGTAACGTAACTGACATCACACTCTTCACGCAGTAGCTTTTTTTGTTCGCAACAGTGACGGCTCACTGACATATTTCTGACTAACATACCACGGCAGTTCATTTCCATAACAATCCTATTCATTTAATTATCACAACAAATGTATGCGTTATTGCCTATCACATATAAATGTACATACTATTGTAAAGAAAAGGAAACTTGCAGTGTCAGCAATACTTGGTGGCTTTGTATTTATATAGCAGACCCAAAGTTGTGTTCTGCAGCACGGAATCAACGTGATGAAGGGCAAGTGGGGGACAAGAGAAGAATTGACGCCCCACAGTCGGTGAACAGTGTGCATCTCCAATTATGAAAGATCGGAAAGATCTCTTTCACATGCGAACGCATATCTTTCGTATATGCGTACAGTTCATCGGTACCAATCTATAGTTTAATTCATAAAAAATATGAGATATTACCAGCAGGAATTATTTTTGGAATAAACTCGTATGGCATTTTAGAATATACCTAGAATATAATGGAATGAATATTGCCGTTAGATAGTTCAAATATACTTGGTAAGAAGGTGTACGTTTAATGTTCAACCAGGGAGCATTTTTTAATAATACCTACTTTGTGGACTGGAAGTGAACGATCTATGAACAGTCTTAAATGAATAGTTCAAATTTGAACATTCAATGAACGTTTTGTGGTCGCATGCTCCGGATAGTTCAGTCGTGGACTAATTTTGAATTAGTTCATGAATATCTTCTGCCTTGTCTTTCCCAATTGGGTTTTTCTAATAAACGATCAACTTGATGTAGACTTTTACAACTCCGCCACTTTCATCATTACCTTCTTCGGAGGCTAATTTTCATGCTTGGTTTGACATTTTCCTCGAAGTGTCATCGATAATTTAAAATATAACATTCTCTGAGCTGAGATACCAAGCGTTGGTTTATCATTTTTGAAAGCGTCTTGTTGGTAACACCTTTATCAGTTTTCTCTGTCCAAGGAACTATTTTAACTATCGTAGGTCTTGTTCGGTGGCTGGATGGGGTTTGAGGACGCTTCACCGCGCTTTTACATAATTATTTGTTATAAATAAACAAGTGTCTTCGTTCATCTTTTTCTCTAAATCGGTTAATGTTAATTTATCTCTGAAAAGATATGATCTGACAGAATAAATGGCCTTTGTTATCCAACTGGTGTTATTGAGATCTTGAGATAGTGGCTTTTTAATTTTTCTGTCATGTCATTGTAAAGTTCTGGCGAAAATGGTGCTTTTCTGAAGAAACTAATATCAACATACTGCTTGGAAGTTCCCAAGTGACCCTCACTGTTCAACTTACGAAAATACACATGTCGACTGATTAATTTCCGTACTATTTTTCGGCCTAGGTACACCATTCAGCTGTTCTTCAGCCTCACAACTAGTGAACACTGCTATTCTTTCGACATTTTCTTTATTCAAAATATCTGGATGCAATTTCCCATCCCAGTGCAAAGCAGCTCCGTCTGATCTGAGTATTTAATCTATTATTGATAATATTAGTTCTTTGTTATCGGAATTGATGTCTTCGATGGCGTGTTATACTTCTTCTTACCATTAAATTCCGTTGGTCATGGCGTAACGCCTTTGCAAGAGTGCTATAATATTAACACACTGCTCATGTAAATCAGAAATAATGTACCTATCTAACAATAAAAACAATATTTCCGGAATAATCTCTTCAATTCCTCGAGACTGCCTTCTCTTCTTTATCCTGGCCCTGCTTTCTCTTTGTTTGGACAATTATCTTTCATTTCTTCCTGCATCGGCTCGTCTTACTCTGATGAGCTACTTCTGCGTCATAACCATTTCAGTTGTACACCTTCTCTATATTTTAGAGATAAAACATAATGTTTTATGTTTTAGTTAATGCCAAACCATGTGCGTAAGTAGCTCCCAAAAAAAACGAAAGAAAATGAAAAAATACCTCAAAGTCCCTTACATTTTTCTTGATTTTTCCAATCTTGCTATCTCTTCTGCCTGTCCGTTTTCTTTGAGCTATTCTGCTTTTACGAATTTCATGTCAACGACACCCAAGCTACCAGAATATATTTCTATCATTTGGAGGTCAGTACAATCTATTATTTGGGATAAAATTATTTTTGCAACCGGAGGCAAGGGACTTTGTAAATTACTCTTAAACACTCAGGTATCACTTTCCCTACACATGACATTTAAGCCACCGACCAGGCAGAATATTATCCTTGATTTTCTCGTGACTAATGTTCCCCAAAGGCTCCAAATTGACGTCTCCTAAGATGGAATCATCGGTAACAGAATAACTCATGCCAACGTTTCGCAGGGCGCAGCGTAAAAGAAGGCTCTGTCGTATTCATAGTGTCTTGCGAAGGCATGAAACAATAACTATGGAATAAATTTGAAATATATTGCTGACAAAGTAAAAATCAATATACAGAAGATTTTTGGTAACAATTTATTGAAGGCACTCTCTCAGCAGGGAACATGAAAATTTCTAATGCGTTGTAAAGCATCGATGTCTAAGTGGTTTAATGAGAATATCGGGAAAACAAAGGGAGTCACGCGAGATAAACCGTGGTTTGAGTATCCATTCGTTTCGGGATTTCTTCCGCGTGTGTCCATTCTGGGGTGACAACAGTTTTGCCAACGTTTCAGTTCGCGTCTTCAGGTCTGAAGTGTTTCTGAGCAGATTTTTACCGTCTTATATGCCATTCAGTTCTGCGCTATGATGATCAAGTGGGTGCATTTTCATTGTTTTCAATTAGGCGCTTCCAAGTATGGGAGAGCTTACAGCTATCCTCTCTGTTAAAATTGTTGGGGTTCTTGGCCATTTCGATCGCCTCGCGTATGAGCCTTGGGAAATAGCGTTTCTCGGTCTTGATCAGCTTGGCTCCGTCAAAATTGATATTGTGTGCCGGGCCTTCCCAGAAGTGCTCCGCGATGGCTGAGAGGCACGATTGTCTGTTGCTTGTCGCTATCCTCTGTTCTTGAATGATAAGGGCCTTTAAGGCTCTCGAGGTTTTCTCAATGTAGGCCTTCCAACAATCGCATCAGACCTCGTATATGCCGCTCCGTTCTTCCATCGGCGTAACCTCTGCACAAAATATCCCTTGTCTTAGTGACGCAGGTGTATCTGGTCAGGACGTTATGTTTGGAAAGGGCCCTGGATATTTATCCGTGGTTCCGCCAACTTATGGTGTCGTGGCGAAAGTGGCATCATTCTTTTCCCTCGGGAGTCTCGTCGGTCCTGCTCAAGGCCAAAACTCGTTTGCCTTCTTCTCTCTGAGCAACTCGGTGGATAAGGTGTCGGTGGAAGCCCCTGTCTTGAAAAACCTTAAAAAGATGCTGTTTCTCGTTTTTAGAGACGAATCGTCTCTGATGGAAAGGGCTCGGTTGGAAAGAGTACGGACGACAGCCGTCTTTTGTCGAGGGTGGTGGTGCGAGGCAGCGTTCTAATATCGATCGGTGTGCGTTTCCTTGAGAAATATTGAATGACTTTGGGTCCCGTCGTCATTCCTCTCTGAAAAAACTAGTCAAACGGCCAATGAAAATGCACCCACTTGAACATCATAGCGCAGAAGTAAATGGTATATAAGACGGTAAAAATCTGCTCAGAAACACTTCAGACCTGAAGACGCGACCTGAAACATTGGCGAAACTGTTGTCACCCCAGAATGGACACACGCGGAAGAAATCCCGAAACGAATGGATCCTCAAAGCAGACACTTCGCGGAAGCCTCGATAAGGAAACCGTGAATCGGTTGACGAAAGAAACGAGTTGATTACATTTATTTTGAAAATCTCAAGATTTTTTTAAAAACGCACATGGAAAAGCGCTAGGAAGTTTCAAGAGCGAAACACAGGGAAAATATCCCTAAGATTCAATACATATACCATGGCATGTGTTAACACAATTAATTTCTATGACTTTGGTGAACTATATACCTACTAATCCTAGTTGCCAACAACCGACCTAGCTTGTAGTACCTATTCCTATTCAGTTCAGTTATTTTTTTAAAGAAAGTTTCCATAATTAAGGCGTATTTGAACTCGCTGACAATCCGATAAACTGCATGAATAAAATTAATGAAAGTAAATCATAATTGCCGATTTCCAGTGACGTACGCAGGATTTCCCTCTTGGGGGGTCCGGTTGATTAATATTTGGTTGCATCATCATAAAATGATATTTAGATCATTATCATATATTATAAAAATTATTAAATTAACGTTCTATTTTCGTGAAGATCGTCCAACTTTGTTTTTCAGCTCAATAGCAAAATTCCAATCGCTAGTGTAAAATACTCAAATGAAGTGAAACACGGGAGTGTGTTTGGGGGAAGTTGAAACCCTGAACCCTGTCCGTCTGTACGCCGCAGCCAATCACACCAGAACAGCAATAAATTGCAATTACAGTTTATCGCGCAGCGTGTTCTCCATCTCAAAAGAGAAAAAGCATGGCAATTGCCCGGAATGAAAATTCTTGGTACAGTATGGACGGGTGGGTTGCTGATTCAGTGGAGGTATTACCTAATTTACCGATGGTCTCCCCTAAGTTCCTGGCCGAGGTTATGGAAGAGTAATTTCCGCTATGTCCCCGATTTAACTCCCGAAATACCTAAGTATTGTTAAGCATCTAATATTACGCATATATCTTGAAGCGGGGACAGGAAGGAAGCCAATGACTGGCGGTTTATTCCATCATAGGAGATTGAACTAGTAATATTCAGTTGGATTACGCGGTATTTGGACAGTTACGAATTGCACAGCACGCTATTGCCTATATACTCGTCGCCCTCCTCTTCCGCACTTCCTCGATGGACCAGAAGTGGGCATCGCAAGGACATAAGAAGACGGGAGGATCCTATCGGGAGCTCCTTCACATTCAGCTCAGAAGATGGCTGTCGTGGATATAATTTCATGGCGAGATTCCTAGAATTTCTTCCCCCTAGTCGAAATTCACCAGACAATCATTAAATTTAAGAGAAAATGCGCTCATAGGAAGAAGATGGTCAAATGTTCCGTTCTGCGATCCCCTTTTCAGGAAGACGCTAAAGTATGTAGTTGGAAGAGTGGTTAGTGAGAGCTGTGTGCTACTGATGACTTAGATAGTGGGAGAATCCAGTTTTATGGGCAGCTATGGCTTCTGTCCTACTTTCAACGAGGTTCATGAGAGATTAACAAAAAGGAACTGGTGATCGTCAGCGACACTTTTGATAAATATCATTAACCGAGTAAAATTAAGACTTTATTGCCGGAAGACGAGTAAAAGCGCATCAATTGAGGAGGTCAGTGTCGCCGTGCGCTGCTCTTTGGCGCCGGCCTAGCCTCGGAGGTAGAGGGTGCGCGCGGGGCATTATGGGAACGCCGCTGCCCAGCCAGCCCTGTCTGGGTGACCCCATTCCCGCCAGCAGTGATATAAAACGAGCAACCCCTCGTCTGCCCGGGAACAGGGCTTCCTCTCGGCGAGGAAAATGTGCGTTTTGTTGGTCCCCTCCAAGTGGCTAGTGGAACCACTCGGCTTCAAAGGGTTGCGCGCTAGAATGGATTATTAACCCTGATCTACATCCACACGATACCCTGCAAGTCACCGCGAGGGTGTGTGGCAGGGGGTGAAGATCACCAAGCATTCACTACCGACATGCAAACAAGCAACTATAGGGTCTCATGCAACTAGATCGTTAGTATCTACAGTATTTAAGGGATTAATACATGCATCTACATCTACATCTACATAATACCCTGCAAGGCACCATAAAGGTCTGTGGCAGGGGGTGAACTCTCACCAAACATGCACTACATATCATGCATAAAAAAAAAGGATCAGTACTTTTATAGGTACTGTTCAAAACTACGCTGTTTAAAAAAAGATAAAAATAGCCAAATATGCATGCAAAAACATGCATCATGCACTACAGACTACTCTAAAATACTTCCCCTACCTATCCCTTTCCTCTGCTGCCTATTCTGTTCTCTTATAGTACGGGGAAAAAATGCCATTTTGAATCTATCTGTACGACAATCTATCTCTCTAATCTTATTTATCTGGACGAACATAGCATAATACGCTGGTGTTTTTTATATGTGCCTAACATCTTCAGTAAATCTATCCGATTGAAATTTCTCTAACAGATTTAATCTGTACTTTTACCTACGCTCTGATAATGATTACCACCCTAATTCTTGTATTAATTCTGAAACACTACTCAGCCTATCGCAACACCTTTTAACGAACCTAGCTGATCTACGCTGCACACTGTCTAGTTCTCTGATCAAACCTAATTCATGAGGATCCCATGCACTGGCTGCATACTCAATCAACCCTCAAATACATAAGGATGGAGGACTGAGGTAGGTGACTAGCCACGTCATTGAATTGGAAAATGTTTTTTCAGGTGTCCCTTATAATTGGGTTTTCGATCCTGTAGGTAACCCTGGGAAAGTAATCAACCTGGACAAGGCTCTGTCTCTAGCCATTGGGGCGAGGAACTGCAGTCATGCACTTAGGTCGTCGTAGGGATTAATTAAAAGCTATTGTTACACAAGGATGCCATCCCTTAAAGGAGAGAGAGAGGAATTGCTCATAGGGTGAAGTAGGCATAAGCCTAGATGTTTGAGGGACTGCACTAGAGCTTACACTATCGCCGAGAAAAGTGCGTGCATTGCGAAGGGGTCGCTTGGATGCACACCGCGGCAGCACCACTCTGGTGCCCATGATTGCGGCCGCACCACTGGATGCTCAAGCAGCCCGCAGCATACGTAACGCCGCCGCACCAAGTGACAACCAGACTATGAAGAGGCGGACGCGCACTCGCGAGTTAACGTTATTTAAACATAACCCCATTTCACACTCACTCCTGCATGAACATACTCCGCTTTTAATTTTTTTCCTAAACCGGTCCTTAGTGTCGCTCCACGGAGCGCTCTGCTCTCTAGACTTTCCCATCATTTGGAAAAGCCGGAACTAGTTCCCGTTACGCGTGCGCCTGCCCCCCGCCTCTTGTCCACCCTTGTTAGAATTCAGTTCGCAGCGCGAGGCAGCCCTCGTCCCTGTCGCCCGCCTTGTGCGTTACCCGCGCTTCCCCACCTCTGTCTCTACCTTTTGGCGTCTTTTCTCCACTGGAAAAGATAAAAAAGCTCTAAAGTAGGACCTTGCGTTCTTACACTGTGGAGGACAATGCGAAAACGACCGTTGCAGTTTGGTAGAAACAAGCTGCCCGAGTGGAATGGCCATTTCTTACGCTGTGTTGTCATGCAATAATTTATTTGTGCGTCAGATCCTTGCGGTAATTTGCGCATTTTATGTAATTTACGATTTTCAGTGAAAGTAAGAACACCACAATAACGCTGATAAATATTTGCCTCGGAAGTAGTGAGAGATCTACAAACTAATTCAACTACCCAAATATCCTGACCACGTTATTCAATTAACTATTCTTTACACGTGTAACGTCGTAAAGTTGTCAATTTTGCCCAAGTGATGGTCTTTTCTTAAGAGCTGATGTAGGCTAATAGCTACTTCATTGAATCGGAAAATGTTTTTCAGGTGTCCTTTGTAATCGGGCTTTCGATCCTGCCAGTAACCCTGGGAAAGAAGTCAACCTGGAGAAGGCTCTGTCTCTAGCCATTGGGGCGAGGAACTGCAGCCATGCACTTAGGTCATCGTGGGGATTACTTCAAAGCTATTGTTTCACAAGGGTGTCATCCCTTAAAGGAGAGAGAGAGAGAGGAATAGCCCATAGGGTGGAGTAGGCGTCACTCGGTGGAAGTTGCGACAGTTGAGCATGATGAAAACACACTGGTATTTTAATTACCGATCGATTTAGACCCTTCAGCGTAATTTTCAAGGTACATGACAAATAAAATTCTCGAATCCCTGCTTTTCGAACTGTTTCGGTTGCGGGAGGGGCTTGGGGGTTGTGTGGGAAGGTCACTTTGTGGAGTTCGTGACTGGAGTGACTGCGTGAGAGAGAGAAAGAGCTGGTGGGCTGGTGGCACTCTTGGTATGTGTGCCTTGGATACAAGCGCTTAAAAACAATTGAGAATCTTTGAATTCACTCAAATTATTTGAAAGTTTTACTTTGGGTGACAATGATTGTCTATTTATTTCAAACGTACCCAAAAAAATTTAATTTAAATTCTTTTCTAAAATATGTAAAGCTTCAAATTTTAATTTCCAATTGTGACCAGAGTCTGTTAAATGTTTCACGAAATATTATTTAAAATATCAGTTTGGAATTTTAGAAAGCGTGTTTTCATTATGTTCAATTACAGCCCGTAGAATAATAGCGAATATTTTGAGCACGTGGATCACGTTAGTGAAATGGATTTGACATTTTCACTAATTGATCATTGCAGTAGAACGAACTTAAAGAATCATATTCGATAAAATTTCATAACAATCTATTTCCAATGCAGTTGTCATTTATGGGAGAAGGCATTCGGTGAAGTTTTGTGAAAAAATATTGAAAATTAATAGACTTTAAATTGCACTAAAATTGTGTCTTTCATTTCGCACTCTTCTACGCCAGGATTTGCGTTGTCCCCTGCAGAAAAAAGCAGTAAGCAGTGGTTGGCTGGGCACCTTCGCCCAAAAATATCTCATTTTAAATGAAATCCTTTCAGGCGTAACCTTGTGGAAGTCCATTATGAATAATGACAAAAGTTACTGTTAATCCACAGCGTTTTTTTTATCTGGTACGACTAGTTTCAACGCGTAACGGCGTCATCTTCAGAAGATAAAAAAACTACGCCGTGGATTCAAACGGTTTATTTTGTCATTATTAATATTTCATTTTTGTAATTATATCACCGGTTTCATTGACACTGTAAATGAATTTGCCGAGTAACTCCGGACAAGCCTCTCTAAATGACATCTTCAAAAGCAAGATTTTGAGTGCATGAATCTCATTGGTGTCCACATGCATTCCACGCAAAGAGGAATAAAGAAAACTGCGATTTTTTGTTGCAGATAAGGTCGAATTAAGACTGATGTACCAGCTTCAAATGTTCATTAGCAGTCGTAACTATTCTTAAAGTCTCTGAATAAGAAACGCGTGATCTTCACAATTTCCTTAGAGCCAGGACAGAATTCACCCCCTGCCACACACCTTTATGGTGGCTTGCAGGGTATTATGTAGATGTAAATGACTGTTGCCTAGACGTCATCGTATGGTGTGGGCCGACGACTTAGACAACAGATTATGTCATCCCAATGGAAAAACCGGTCTTAGAGAAATAAATTGTGAAAGTTACGTATTTCTTTCTCAGTAATCTTGAATATTGATAAAATGCATATTGAAACAATGGGTTTATCCATCAATTACAAATTTTACCGTTAAAAGTTATAAAAACTGTAAGCCGAGGCCAAATCCATTATTTGTACTAATTTCATAGAAAAACTTTCTTTCACACCTTTCTTAGAACGATGATATAGTAATAGTGATGGGCGAGGTTTCAATCTTCCTTCAATTAAACTTTAATGCATGCATCTTAAAAACAAGAGGTAAGAATTAAAAACTGGGCGAATTTCTTTGGTAAAAAGTTACATCTCTTTATTTATATCACCGATCAGAGTAAATGAAATTCATGGTTGATTGCTATAAATATACCATAACAAGCAACTCATGTAGTTGCCGATAGTAGAAACCGTGATGTAAAATAGTGCTCGCTATAACCGTAATTGTTGGCAAGCACTCTAAATAAAAAAGATAGACTCAATTGTTTGATCGGATCATTTACAGTTGATGCAGAAGGAGAATTACGGAACTTGTTGGTGACTGTAGCCTGAGGGAGAATTGAATTGGAGACCTGTGTCAAACTAATATTAGGACTATTGAATTCAGCGATGTTGCTTTTGTCATTGGAGCAAAGATTTAGCATCAAAAGATTCGAAGAATGCCTTACTGTGAAAAAACCTAGCTATTACAGTTAAAGGGAAGAATACAGAGTATTCTTCCCTTTAAGTCCCTTTCAAGAAAAGAAATCATTACAGCGACAATGAGTACGCCACGCTAGGGTAAAAAATGCAGTAGGGTGATGATGAAGTGAATGGGTTGAGAAATATAAAAACCCTACGGTATCGACAAAGGAAGCATGTCGGTAAATATTAGTGAAATTCAAAATAAAGGCTTTTTGTGATAATTTAGACAACAAAGCTAAGGCGTTTAGGACAGATATGAGAGAGGTTCATGGTGATAGGTCCACAACGCACGCATAAGAGCAATGATAGGAAGAAAATAAACTTAAACGATGCATTTTTCACACAATTTATTGAAGTGCTAGGCACTACCGGTTTTGAAACTCTCGTGTCATTATGAAGGGCACTCTGACATTCTCGCAGTGGCGAGACTATGTATATATATTAAGAAAGAGGGTGGGAGAAACTGCAGGAGTGATTGGGGTAGCTTAGAGGCCATGATTAAGGAGGATGAGTTGAATGCCAGGACGATAGGGGGAGTGCTTTTTAAAGGAGGGACAGGTGAATGATTAAAATGTGAACAAATTGATCAGTACAGTTTTGTTTGACAATTTCGGTCCGAAAGCCTTAGATGCTGTAATAATCTCGAACTTTACTAAAAAAACAGCTTTGCACCATTATCATGAACATTACTAAAAATCTCTACTCTAAAATCAGACATGTAACTAATGCCAGATAAATGGAATGCAAAGACTGACTTGTTTTGTCAATGAATAAAATAATTAAAATTGATATTAAGATATAAAATTGAAAACCTTGATAATGACACGAGAGTGTCGAAACCAGTAGGGTTTAATATCACAATTAGGTTTCTGAAAAATGCATCGTTTAAGTTTTTTATTCAGCATGTCTCTATTTCATAAGTATTGCCTCACTTGATTCAATTTATATGTAGTGGAAGGGTTAGAGTTATAAGCTGTTTCGAAAAAGTACATATTTAATTCTTGTTCGTACATTTCCTTTCTTTACGAATTTTAAAAGTGCATTTCATTCTTCTCGCGGTTGAGCTTGAAGCCCCCGAGTGCGTCCACCGGGTTGCGGATGGCGGGTCGACCTCTAGATATAGAGGTTAGCTGCGAGATAAGCGAGTTTACTCGTCGAATAAACAGTCGTGGACTGAAAGCGACGGCACTCCGAGATGGTATTGGTCTATCCCTGGGTAAGATAGGCCTTAAATAATATAGAACCTGTGAAGGTGCTGTGACTTGGCGACGGGAGGCCGCCAATAATTACGCTTCTCATCACCCGGAGGAGAGGGCAGCAGGTCTTCTTCACATGAGTTTAGGTGGAGACCACAGTGGTCGGTAGAGCGACACTCATTTCACTACAGGCGTGGTAACATTTACTTTAACGGCTGTAGTACTGCGATGTGGAAAGCAAGGGAAACCACCACATTATTATCCCGAGGAGTCGCAGCTACACCACTCCTTTCTTTCTTATGAAGACGTGATGGAACCCTCTCGAGTAAAATATTCCGGAGGGAAAATAGTCCCCCATTCGGATCACAGGGCGGGGACTACCCGAGAGAGTACATGAGTCAAATGTGATACACTTTTTAGGGTAGGAACATGGAAAGTGAGGTCGCTTCAGACATGTGGAAGACTGAGAACCTGAAGGTGGAAATGCTAAGAATGGACCTCGACGTATTAGGAAATAGGGAAGTAAAGTGGCCCGAAGAAGGAGACTTCTGGAGCGGAAGCTATAGAATTATACACATGGGATCAATAAATGGTAATGCTGGAGTAGAGATCATACTCAGAAAGAGCGCCGGAATACGTGTGAAAAGCTTCCTGCAGTATAATGAAAGGATAATAATGTTGAAGATCGAAACCAAACCTGTAGATACCGTAGTGGTGCAGGTTTACATGCCTACGACGGACTATGAAGATGAAGAAGAGGAAGACGTCTACGAAGATATCACGGAAGTTATAAAACATGTAAGAGGAGAAGAAAACGTATTTATTTTAGGAGATTGGAACGCGGTTGTCGGCGAAGGTCAAGATGGAAGAATAACTGGAAAATACGGATTGGGAATCCGAAACGAAAGAAGAGAAAGACCGATGGATTTCTGCACGCAACATCAGGTAGTGGTCGCCAAGACATTTTTTAAAAATAAGGGCCATAAGGGACAAGAATGGAGAAATTTTGATTGAAAACGAGGAAAAAGTGAAGAGATGGAAAGAATATATGGAAGTGTTAACCAACTCTCAACACAAAAGCTAATGAAGAGGAAAGCGAAGTGGAAAAGGATGATATGGGATCATCAATATTAAGATCGGAATTCGACGCTGCAGTAAGGGACCTTCGCATGAATAAGGCTTCTGGAATTGATGATATTAATGAAGAACTAATTAAAAAGAGAGATTCAGGAGAGGAGAAATTAACTCATCTTTACAAAAACATCTGCGACATTGACTCAGCAGGAGAAAATCCAGGGACTTCGAGAAAAACATCATCATTACTATTCCAAAGAAGGAGAGAGCGGAGAAATGCGAAAATTATAGAACAATAAGCCTGATGACACAGACATCGAAGATACTGAACAGGATCATCTATTCGGATCATCTGTTGAGATCAGTTCGAATTCAGGAAATGTAAGGGTACAAGGGAAGCAGTATTGGCCCTTAGACTGCTCATTGAGAAGAGAATGGAGGAGAAAAAGCCGACGTTCATTGCATTTGTGGATTTAGAGAAGGCTTTTGACAACGTGGATTGAGATTCAATGCTTGGAATTCTGAAGGAAATTAGGGTGTCCTACAATGACCGAAGAATTATACACAGTCTGTACAAAAATTTTAGCTGTGATCAACTCCGGACCCAGCTGTGAAGAGGCAAGAATAAGGAAAGAGTGAGACAAGGCTGTGCACTGTCTCCCGTAATTTTTAATTTTACATCGAGAGAGCCATCAACGAAATCAAAAAGAAGTCTTCTGGAGTGAATATCCACGGAGAAAAAATAAGCATGCTGCGATTAGCTGATGACACAGCAGTCATAGCAGAGACAGAGAGGGATCTGAAAAAGATTCTGGTAACCATGGAAAGGACAATGATCAGATATCAGCTGAAGATCAATAAGAAGAAGACTGAGATATTGGTGTGCAGCAAGAAAGACGAGGCCAAAACCAATGTCAAACTAGGAAAATAAAAATTTGAAGAGGTGAAAGCCAAGTTATCTCGGAAGCCGAGCAACAAGCGATGGTCAAAGCAAGAATGTAATAGTTAGTATAATATTACAGGCAAAGAGGGCATTCTATCAAAAGAAGAATCTACTCACAGCTGGAAAAATAAGCGTAGAAGTAAGGAAACAGTTTATCAGAGCATATATCTGGAGCATGTTTCTTTGCGGCAGTGAGGCATGGACGATGAGAGCAGCGGAGAAGAAAAGGGTGGAAGCATTCGAAATGTAGTACTACAGAAGAATGATGAAGATTAAATGGATCGACCGAGTAAGTAACGAGGAAGTGCTAAGAAGAGTAGGAGAAAAGAAAGTCTGCTGACAACTCTAAAAAGAAGAAGGTAAAACTTAATCGGCCATATCTTGAGACATGATGGCCTGATGAAGACTATCGTCGAGGGAAAAGTGAACGGGAAAATTGGAGAAGGCAGGCCTCTTATTAGATACATGGAACAGGTTGTGAAGGATGTAAAAATGAAGAATTACGTCGCAATGAAAAGGTTTGCCGATAGAAGAATCGAGTGGAAAGCTATGTCAAACCAATCCTAGGATTGTTGACCAATGATGATGATTTCATTTTTCAGCCGACTACTACTAATTTTATCACATTCAAAAACACTTAATTCCTATCGCGAGTAGCAAGCCCGTATTTCTGTGCCTATTAAGATGGCCGCCTGCTTCTCAAATTCGCTGCGAAGCCTCCTCCAGAACATTTTTATTTCCTTTATAGTGACATCATAGCAATGAGTTAATTTCGGCTGGACAGACGCGAACGGTAATGTAGAATTACGTCCTTCCGAGGTTTCCAATGTTATAATTTGCCAGTCGCTGAACGACGCCTTCCGCGGAAGAGTTTTTTTTTGGCAAACTAAAACACAACAAGACCAAAATGGCACTAGAGAGGAAATGTTATGGTGTCGCAGAGATACCCACCTGTAAATGGGATCTAAATGCTTAGAAATTAATAATTATTGTCATACCTGAGCCACAGTGACCACAATTGAGAAAACTCATTACTCAATGGCAAGCACTTGATTTTGTTCCCCCTCCATCTGGAACGTGAAGCATAGTTTCAACCAAGATCACATTCCTACGCGCTGTTTTACAAGAATGGGAGAACCACCGGCAAGCAAAGTTGAAGGAAACGTAGAGGCTTGAGAATAAAACATCAGGGTATATTAATTCCATCTTAGATATTCCCGATAAAAGTGACGTTAAATTTTGACTGTGAAACCTACGGTAAAAATGTGGATTTAAATTAAATAAACTAATCGTGGGAAATTGTTTTGGGTAAAACAGTAAAATAGAAATGCCATTTCAACGCGTAAAACCTAACCTAGAACGATTTGTTTGAAACCGTCGGGATTATCTCGAATAGGTAACCAACGAGTCACGTGGTACAAACGATGGATTTGTAATTTCCTGTGTCTGAATCGCTCGTTGAAATCATATTTAGTTTTTTATTTTGAGTTTTTCTCATCCGTCTCGACTATAGACGAGATGAAGATGAGATGGAGCATAAGTGTGAACAATCATTGAGGCTGTAATCGGCGGTTTTAACTCACGAAATGTGCGAACCATTTTTGTTTATTCCACATGACTCCTTGGTTACCTATTGGAGGTAATTCCGACGGTTTGAAAGCCCCAAGAGTACGCATCCGGTGAATGACGACAACTCTGGAACAAGAGAGAGAGGAAATCCGCTCGTTTTGTGACAAAACTATGGGAATCATTTAAGTTTTGCTTCACCATTAGAAGAGGTTGACGGGAAACCTCACGCAACGCTGATTATCCACGCTTTTCGAACCTCTCTTTTCTTTCTCTCGTTAGTCCTCACTCCGTGACATTTTCTAGGAATCTTCTTACGTTACGTAACACTGCCTGTGAGCTTTTTCATTTTTCCCATTGATGAAACAGGCTTTTCTGAAAAATATCTTACTAACTTCTTCGCACTATTTACTCAGTGCTCAATCTATTCACAAATGTCATCGTTCGAGCAATGAATGAATTCACAATGTATCTTACTTCCCTCTTAATTTAATGCAAGAGTCTAATACCCAACTCCCTGTCGATAGTGCATCAAAAATGATGTCCCTTTCCCTAGTGCTTGGGTGGATGAAGATACTTGTTTGCCAGATGGAGTAGATAGAAAAATTCCAAACACTTGAGCATTAATCATCTTACTCTTCAAACCCCAAGCAGCACCGAACCAGCAACACAAGCAGAAACGACTGGGATTCATTTTTTCCCACGCACAATACACGAAAACGACACGAAGAAGGATTTCCTTTTCAAATATTACTCATCATACTTCATTATTAATTAGCAAACTATATTTCCAGCTTAAGAGTGAACTTCACGGTGCTTCTCACCATTGCGGCGGCGGCGGCGGTCCGCTATAAAAGGGTGACGATTTCATGTAAATGGGAGTTTTATTTTTGCGTTAAGCAAATGATTCTCAGAGTAAATATTTGTTCTTTCCATTGAAAAATCTCTTAGACTTGTGTAGATGAACGTAAGCAGAGTGTTGTAAGAATAATGTTTCATTTTTTAGGAGATTTGCTGTGTTTTTCCACATCTCATGGTCCGGCTGGTTTGCTTCCGGCGATGTGTAGGCGAAAGGAGATGCATTGTCTGCGTTCGAATTCATTCATATGAGTGATGTTGGGTGAGTAACAGTGGTTGATTAATGCATTGATTTAAAACTTAATAACACTTAGGCACGTAACTTGTTCGCCGGAAATATGATTCACGGAGGAACTGAGAATGCGAGGATTCATTAAACCTCTATGGAAATCTCAACTGTTTAGACCGTCATTGGACACGCACAGTTGAACCCCCTTCTCCTTCACCCTTACCCTCTGCCACTCACCCTTGTAGTCACCCTCGTTGTAAATCTTGTCCACTCCTCACTTATGATTCCCAATTCTCCAACCCCAACACACCTTTCACCTACCCTCTCTTCGCTCCCATACCACTTGCACCTCGAATAACATAATTTATAAACTCACCTGTACTCATTGTTCCGCTTTTTACGTTGGTATTTCCACTATTCCCCTCGCCATTCGCATTAATAATCACCGTTACACCACTAATAACCTCAATTTGGATCTCCAGGTGCCCATTTATACTTCCACCCATAATAGTAACTTTGACAGTTGTTTCCGCATTACGATAATTGCCTCCATTCCGCCTACCTCGAGCTCGCACTCATCCATTTGCTACATTGTAAACGCTCACTCAGACTCAACCTAAACCTCTAAGGCCCATTTCGCGTTTTACGCGTGTGATCCGCTCTTCGCGCCCCGCACGCGGATCGTATACCTATGTATATACAACTTCCTTCTTATCTTCTGAGGAAGGAGGTCCAAGCATCCGAAAATTTAACAAGTATGTTTACTTTTGTGTGTTTTCTTTTTGTGTCGTCTCATCTGTCTGACCTGTGATTTTCTTATGATTATGCATATATTTTTATATAATTATGTATCAGTAGTCTTCATAATTACGAGAAATTTTGAGTGAATCCGATACGCGATTGAGAGGGAAATGTAGTTCTGTGTCAGCCCTTGATGCGAGAATCGTCCGTTGCGAAGACCGTAGCCTCCCGAAAATGAAACCTCGTGAAAACTGGAGGGAAGCCTCGTTTTTTGCTCCCATTTTTACTTTCAAGCGGCGCGTAGATCGCTTCCGTTTTCGCGAGGGCTCCTTAGTTTCCCTGCTTGCCCCCTTGACCCACTTGCAGCACGGGTCCATCCTCAATGCGCTTGCCGCTGCGCAGTCGAGCGCGCCTCCCGTGGCCAAGGCTCCAACCTCTCTCTCCTGTCCACTACCTCCTTTCTTTACACAACTGACTCTTCATTGTCTGACGTCTCATCTCCCTCGCCGCAAATCTGCTTAAGGCGTGAACGGGTGACGGGAGTCGTTCTCGAGAAAACGTGAGACGGGAATATTTTCTCTAGCGTAGGTGCACAATCGGCGCACGCGACCCTCGCGAAAAATTGACTAACGAATGCGCAAGAGGGAATCCGTAGGGAATGTAAACAGGAGCGAACAATTAATTTTCAATGCTGTGGAGGTACCTACGTATTTCATGAAGTTACCAGATCGTTTGAGTTTATTATGATTCACAAGAATGTATTCGTTAAAACCGCGTTTAATGTATCTATAGCTACGACATACCCTACAAGCCACCTCGAGGGTGTGTGGCAGGGGGTGCAATCACACCAGGAACAATAGCACAAGAAACAAAAATGAACAACACAAAACAAACACCACACCTTAAGGAAAAAAAAACTACCAAATCCAAATCGTGCAGGACACACCCGCGAATACCATGCAAAACTTGAACTCCGACACCAATTTAATAGATAGTGATGCATGCAAAAAAAGCAATGCATGCGAGTCACACCTTGATTTGAACATGCAGGAAAAAAATACTATCGACCTACTCTGAACAGTACCTCTATAATTATTACCGATTTGCGCGATGTCTAACGTTCTGATCTCGAATCGAACGTGGAAAAAATGACATTTTAACCTGTCCGTCCTGCAATATATCCCTTTAATTTTATTAGAATTATCGAGCCTACCATAATAAGTCGGAGCCAGCAATATATGATTAATCCTTCCTGACTAAATGTTCACGATATAATCAATAGCAACAATCTCAAACATGCTTTTTCATCAAGTCGTTAAAACTTTCGCGGTCCATATTATGACTTGTTATATGTTTTTTGGGTTGTCCGCGTCTTGTTAACTGGTTTGGGGGTGGCCGACGTTTCCTCTCCTTTGCCGGAGACTTCCTCAGGGGTACTGAGGGAGTCTCCGGCAAAGGAGAGGAAACGTCGGCCACCCTCAAACCAGTTAACAAGACGCGGACAACCCAAAAAACATATAACAAGTCATGCTTTTTCATGTCAATGGTTACCTTGTAAAATCTCACTAAAATACAAAGATTTCAAATAACTATGCATTCATTGACTCCCTCATCGCAAAAAAGCAAGGAATTCTCTCTTCTCTAAATTAAAAAAGACTGAAAAAAAGGTTTCACAGTATTTTAGACGAAAATATTAGTTCACAAGAGGTATATGCATCCACTTGTAACTCCTCTTGCTCCCAACAGGGGGCTCCTTATCGCTAAATGCTGGGACAGTTTTCATCTGTTTTCCGTGTTCACGTGAAACGTAAGAGATACGGGAGATATACCATCTCTCCCACGTACACAGTCTCACGTTATTCGCAGGTCGCATGTCTCTTTTTCCCTTCTCCCACCAAAGCTGCTTTCAAGGCATGTCGACTGGAGTGCAGAGGGTTTATTGAGTAATCTGCGGAGAATCCCTGCTAAGGCATTCACCGATTTTCTTCTTAAAGTTTTCCTTTCAATGCTAGTGGTTGCCAGAAGGTTCTCCTTCTATCTAGAGCAGTAGACTTTTTGACTGAGGGCCACATCTGTCACATTCGCCATTCAACTGCGATGATTATTGAGTGAGGTTTTTCAGTCAGCCTTGGGCAAAAACTGTTTCCAGCAAATATTCTGATTGTGCGGACAGATGCTATTTGCCTTAATACCGGAAGATGCTTTAGTTGCCTTGCAATGCAATGCTAGTGAAAAAAGCCTGGGAAAAAAATAATTTGTAGTTTACCAATTATTCTGTCGGAAGTGACGGTGACGGAAGGCATAAGATTTTGATGAATGTAGAATAAATTTACGTAAATGACATAATAATTCACAGGGCACCTCCGTTTTCTCGTAATCCTTTTACGCCCTATACAAATCTCAAGGCAGGCCATCTACAAACGCTTCCTTGCTGTAGATTCCATTATATAGTTTCATACCGTAAGAATTAGTGGAATGTTATTAGTAACTGCTTCCCCTTGTTATCCATGTTTTTCCCTATATATCTCACTCTCACTTCTTTTTAGTTCAAGGACGTTTATCTGACAAGTGTAAGCCAACTAACTCTTGCCCGACTCAATGACGTTGTATATCTGTTACGCTTACTGTTTTGTCGAAGGATGAACCCAATAGCTGGAAAAGTAATTGACTCCTTCCTCATTGAAGCGTGTATGGGGCAGCCATTACTCAAGTCGTCCCTTTTTCTGACATCATAAATCCCTCCAGAACAATAGCCTTCAAACTGAAGATACTGAAGCAACTTCGTGGCTGGGGAACGTTTTTTTGTCGCTTCTAGATCTGAGTTCCACTACTGTGGCGCTATTACCAAGGCGCCAAATGTAAGTGAAAATAACAAGTCACTTCAAATACATACTTATTGAATGGAAGAGCTCTTTTCTTGAAAACAACGTTAATTATGGATGTTAACGACGGAGAAATTACGTTTATCACAAGGCATTATGGTGTTCTTTGAGCTTTGATTATCTCTAAAACTATATTCATCCCTTCCAAGCTTGTGCCTTCTCTCGGCCGCAGTTGCTAAACTCACAATGAAGACGCACAGCGTTTCTAAAGGCCTGGTTCCACGATACATTAACCCGTACGAGTTAAATTGTAAATGAATGAACGCGAGAATGAACGCGAGAATGCACCGTGTAACCACACCAAAATGTACAAATGAATGAATGCGTGAACAGAAAATAGAACCTGTTCTATTCGGTTCACGAATTCGCACGAGTTGAGCAGAAACCATTCACGCAAATGTACATGAACGCGTACGTGTTAATGTATCGTGTAACCAGGCCTAAGACACCTCCACCAGTTGGCACAATTACTCTCTCCATAGCTAACTAGCCTTTTGTGAGGTGATGCTGTTCACGAAATATTTTCTTAGGCCGGGATTACGCTGTACGTTTTCTGACGTGACGGTTGCGGTGAACGCCATCGCAGCTGCTCAATTGTTTCTGGTATTTCACGATCGACGGCAGCTACAGCGCGCCTACTACCGACCGTCAAAGGAAATATCATGCTGTTCTTGAAGTACATATTTGTTCGTGACTATCGTAGAGTGAATCTCTATCACTTTGTTGGTCCATCCTCATTCAGTCCAGTTCAGTTCACTCAAAAGGAACCAACGCGACGGGAAAGTTAGACTATGACGAGCTCTCCTCAACGTCGGCTCCGTCAACGTCCGTCCGTCGTGATTAGCTTCATTGCGTTCGCATTCTCTTTTCACTTCAACAGTGCCACCGTCCGTTTGCGTCACGACAGAACACGTTCATCCCGGCCTTAAAAATTCCTCAAAACTGATGCAGCGATATTACCTTCATTTTCTCAAAATACACAGTTTTTTAAATTTTGTTTAAACATTAATAGTCTAACTTTTAATTTTTTTACCACACATCTAATTAATGAATACATTACTTGCTATCCTGGGAATTTTTCTATCATAAAACAAAGTCGATGGAACTTTTGTATTCCACAATCCTTATTTTGTAGGCAAGTGTTAATGTTTTTCGGATTTAGACCGTGTTGAGGTACACTCACATAGTGACACCTGAATATGACCCAAGGGCCGGAACCAGGAACACATCTCTAAAGAATAAATATGCTGTGGAATATACAAGGGTGCTCCTCGTTCTGTTTTATTGAATAGAGTAATTATGTTCTCGAACAAGGAGACGATTCGGAAAGTGTAAGTCAACAGGGTCACAGTGGCATAGGCTGGCAAAATTGTGTTCGGGGAAATTGTTCTGGCGATATCCTTCTTGGCCCTCTTGCAGTGAAGGTTTTAAACCTTACTCTCGAATAAGGAGTCCTCCCCTCTCGCTCGAAAGCGGCTCCTCCTCAAGACTCTCTCCATCCGCTCCCCGGGCTTTTATTGACGCCATCTCGACGACAAGTGAACCAAGCTCGTCCGCTGCGAGGCGTTCACTTCGAGGGAACGGCTCATGCGAGTCATATCCTTGCGATGGGGCCGCGCTTTCTCCTCCCCCTTTTCTAGTCCACTGCAATCGCCGTCCGAAGGTAGGTTAACAGCTCTTTTAAAACATGGCTGTTCTCAGATAATTTGCCACCGGAATTTTTCTTCGCTCAAGACTCAAATACTCAACCTTGATGAATATTTCAGTGCTCATTTAAATGCTTGAAGGTTTGATACTTAGTTTCCATATAACGTATGAAAATGTTGACGACTGCGACTCTTAACGTTTTTTTCTACCTCAGCTCCCTTAAATTTTAGCCACTCGAAAATAACTCAATATTATCGATATTAAAAACCCATCATATTCTCCCACTTTAATATTTGGGTTTCGAGTTATCCTGAAGACGTTTTGGTGACCTCAGCATGTATTTCAATTGCGATGAGATCCACGCTGACAGACTTTTCTTTGAATCAACTCTGATATTATGGCAGACTTGTTCATCTACATCTACATAATACCCTGCAAGCCACCATAAATGTGTGTGGCAGGGGGTGAATTCTCACCAAACATGCACTACATATCATGCATAAAAAAGGATTAGTACTTGTATAGGTACTGTTCAAAACTACGCTATTTAAAAAAAGATAAAAATAGCAAAGCACACATGTAAAAACATGCTGTTAGTTGGGTTAGCTTCAAATCCTTATACCAATATGCATCTACCAATGTTATCCATTGCTACACCTGTATTAGATATATTTACCGTTATTCATATCCCTAATAGTACGAGGAAAAAAGGACAATTTGAATCTGTCAGTTCGGCAATCAATTTCTCTAATTTTGTGATAATGGTCCAGTCTGCCATAGTAAGTGGGGGTCCGTAAAATATTTTTACCATCATCAATGAAAATATGGTCTTGGAATTTGTTTAAGAGATTAAGTCTAAATTTCAACCTGCGATCTGACAATGATTCCCAATTTAATTCATTTAATAGACTGGTTACGCTAATAAGGTTATCGTACCGTCCCTTTACAAATCTTGCCGATCTTCGCTGCACACGTTCAAGTTCGTTATTTAGACCGATTTCGTAGGGATCCCATACACTGGCAGCATGTTCCAAATGAGGTCTTACAAGGGAAAAGTAGCTGATTTCTCGTACATGATCGTTACATTTACCAAGTACTCTTTAAGTACCCAGTTTACGATTCGCTTCACCCATTGTTTCAAAAGCCTTGTTGAATTATTTAATTGAATATACTGCATGACATTCTCAGAAAAGGTAGTGCAATTAGAAAAGATGACCTTATTCCAATGATTCAAGGGAAGTGAGCATCCTCCTCTGGAAACAGAAGGCGATCAGGGTCGTCCTCTGAAGTGCAGGAATGGAGAGGATACGGACCATAGAATGTGGCTTTCCCTTAAATTAAAAGGCGCCACGGGGTCAACAGTCTGGCATCCCATCCGACGGACTCCACTTGAAGAGCTCTCCTGTTTCCCCGGGGCTCCGTTCTTTGACTCTTCCAGAGGCGTGGAACCCTTTGGCCAAAGATTGAAGATATTCGCTCGCTCATATATATTTGGATCATCTCCTTGGGTCAACAATCCTGAGATTGGTTTGACGTAGCTCAACACTGGATTCTCCCGTCGGCTAACCTCTCCATATTCACTTAATCCTCTCTTTCACATCCTTTTGTGAATGGAGTGGTTTTCTATATTTTTTATTGACGAATCTGATAGAGTTTGTAAAATAAAAAGACCCGTATTTTTCCGTTTTTTGATCCGTCAATTATTTCCCGAGTTATAAGCTGCGAAAAACATGTTTTTAACCCTTTCGGAAAAGTGGGCGTGGTGCAACCTCTGACGTATATCGACTTCGTCCAATCACAACTGAGCCCGCGAAGCTACTTCGCCTTATCGCAATGGGGGACACAGCTGAATCTGCCAATAGGAGCGGTTGCGACAGCATCTGTGCGAGCAGACCTTCCGAGAACCCCCCTCCACTCGCTCCCCTTCCCATAAGAGCAGTAAAGGATGTGAGGAAAATGACGTCAGTGTTATTACAGCACCATTTTCGGTGGGCGTCACCTTTTGCTTATTTAAAATTTTGATTTATGAGTGAATGGTTGTGGTTAGAAGATTAATTTTTTCACTAAAATTCATTTTTCGTTTCCATCTAACGATTTCGTGTACAAAATGCGATTTCGGTTCCGAGTAAACGCCCCCATTTTATGCATTGCGCTCCACATATCGTCATCCGAGGCCTGCATTTTCTATTCTTCGCGTTCACTTCTTTCTCGACGATTTTCTTCATCAGGTCATCGTATCTCAAGATTACGTTGTGTCGTCGAAGATTCCGATTACGTTGTGTCATCTTTTTGACGTGTGTTCAGCAGACTCCTCTTTTCTCACACTCTGCTTGTGAAGTATACGTTCTGAGTTATTCTATATGCGCTATATGTGTTTGGCATTGATCATCAGTGGCGATTGGATTAGATGAGGAAATTTATATAAAATGGCATGGTAAGATGGGAAATTTAAGATTTCCAAATTAAAGGCAGATTGTGTTGTATCGATATGGTATAGTAGTGATGTTGCCGAAAGTCAGTTTGAGTAGGAATAGGAAGCAACTATTCGATTTTTCTCAAATCGACCCATTCATTGTACGTGCGACAAATAATGTGATACAAGCAGAAACGATATCCCCAAAACCAATGTAATGCTTAACTCAGTCACGTCTAATAATCGCTAATAAGGATAGCTTATATAGTTTGCCTTTAAATTCTTCATACTTTGTCATATTAGAAAAATTACATTATTCTTGTAAGATGCGGTATCAAAGTAAATTATTCTTATTCGGATTTTATAGAAATCTCCTGAACTTCATCCTATAAGACGAGTTCAAATGGAGTGATTATTTTATCAGTTGACAACTTCATTTAAACCTTCTTTACGGAATGTTGTAATGTGACGCATGAATTCATGGTATTTTACACTCCTGGTGATGAAAGAAGAGAATAATGATGATTCCTACGATAAATCATGATAATGACACTGGTGGATTGAAGCCACGGTCGATTTTATCAAAATTCAGCCTGGAAAGTGTACTTTTGACCAGGATACCGTTCTTAACGTGCTGTAAGAATATATCCTATGAAACCTGACGGATTGCTAAGCACTCAGATGCACCAGTTCGTGGAATATATCTAACATGCCTTAGTTCCGCCGATAGCATATCTTCATGCATACACTGCGGTCAATGCTGCAGTACCTCAGTCAAAGCAAACTCTTTTTTACCGCGCAGCTCTTAGAGCTGCTACTACTGGTGGAGAGGAAGTTCAAATGAATCCACGATCAATAAGGCAGTAACTCACGGTTGATTCTATTCCATTCACTATAAGTGGTTCCTTATTCAGGAAAGTATTATAAAAAACGATTTTTAGAGGACCCCTACCTTCAGCTCCCATAATTTCTTCTCCTCCCTTTAGATCCAAATTTGTTTAGCAAGAATCCGCGCATAAGGCGGGTTTATATAAAATACATTTCTGATAGTCATATGCTTGATTTTTAAGATTTTTTCTCCGGATACGCGTCTGCAAAAAAGTGTGACATTGAATTGGGTTACTTTTAAAAATTTAATTTACAACTGATGGCAGTTGGTGATGACAATGAGATACTGTTGAGTATTTTGCTTGGGTGTGAAAGGTTGGGAGCAGCCTTGAATATTCCCCATGAAATGTACCTTTTACGATATTCCCAATCGACGTTTCCCAAATGTCTCGCCGCATTCACGAGAGAGAAGAACTCCTTTTGCGCTCATTCGTATCGCCAACTTTCTTCCCTCGATCTCATTCCCTCTCCAATCACGAGCCAGCCCTTCGATTCTCTCTCTCGAGACCGCAGTAGCCATTGGTCGCCTCCCCAAGGCCAAGAGAGACTCTCGCTCGATCCGGAGAAGGGGGTTTGTGGTCCAGGGGAACCGTCGCCCACATGCCACGCTCAATTTGCCGCAGGACGGCAGATGCTCCATGGCGTGTGAAGTGGCCGCCGCTGGTTAATGGGACGCAACGCTCAATGGGATTTCGAGGCCCACTGCGGGCCGATGGAGGTCCTCTCCATCGTCGCGGCGGTTATAAATCAATCGAGGAACGCAGAATTCGGACGAGAAAAACGTTCCCCTTTCCACAGCTAATATAGTTAGGCTTCGTGAAAGGTAATCCTTCTATTCCATCATTAATATCAAAGTTTATATATTTATTGCATTTCAGTACTCTCAATAAAAAGGCATAAAGATTACACGCAAGAGAACTTCAAGCGTGACCCCAATATTCAAGTGCCCTGCAGTTATCATTGACGTATAATATACGATACGCAAGAGTAGGTGAAGTCAGGAAACCTCCTCATTCCCGTATAATAGTTGAGGCGGGCGAGAATGAGTACATAAACGCAATTTTAAAAAAAATACCCTTGAAACGTGTATGCGTTATGAGTTACGCAGACGAGCATCCAAAAGAACACATGTCGAGTCGTTAAAGATGAGGGTAATTGAATTCAATGACTTTAGAACCATAATATTGACAACACAGCCTCGAACATATTGACGAGGATCATGTGAGGGCTGGTTGGACGATAAGATAAAAAACTCATAGATGAAGGAATATTCGGATTAAGGAAATGCGAGGATAAGCGAGAAAAAATTTTGACCCTGAAGCTACGTATTGAAAAGAAAATGGAGAACTGGAGAAATGGAGAAAAACCAAGCAGCATCCATTGTGTCTGCGCATGCGGAGGTTTTTGAAAATCTGTGTCCCGAGTCTTGTTTCCATCGTGATGCACCGAATAAATTGTGACGTTTTCGTTAGCAACGAAAACTTTGCTAACCTTGTAACGAAGTTCGGCCTCATCGAATCATGTAGCGAGTCTGGAAATTGATCGTTAAGAAAGCACCGTGAGGTCATCGTTTCGATCATCCTGCTTGTTCTCCTGCGACTACGTGACGGCAACCAAAACTTTAAAAAAAATGACTACGCCAGTGCAAAAACGTTTGGGATTGGTTTGATTTATTTCGTGATATTTGATTTGGTACACAGTAAGTTAAGAAGGGTGCAATCTATCGTGCCAAGAACACCTTAAAAATTCTTGACCTCCAAAAACCTAAGAACTCACAGAAAAATTGGTAATGTCAACAATAAATATGTAATCCAATGCTTATAAAAGCTGGAAGGTACGGAGAAGTGAGATTATTTGTTTATTGTGCTTTTATACCTGTTTGTTTTTAATCAGAAATTCAATCCATTGATGAAGTAAATGCTCATTTACAGCCTTAGTCATTTCCCAAATGATGCGACTCACACTCTTCTGGCTTAACACTGAGGAACAAATTCAAACTCACAGGTCTCTCATAGTACAGGTAAAAAATGCAATGCCGTAACAACATGTGATCGGCAGAAATATATATACTATTTGGCCATATCATAGAACTAAACGGCAGTTATTAACATTATTAACATTAACAATAACTAAACATCATAAAATATAATAAGTTTTGACGGGCTCACAATTGTGCGTATGTGAGTTTATATATATGAGTAAATAATAAAAAATATACGCATTTTAGTAATTTATTAATAAAAAGTCATTACATTTTAATTGGCATCCCTATCTGGACTACAAACGGTACAGATGAAGACAGACAGATGAAACTGACTGTACGGATGTGAAAATGAAGACAGTCTGTTCGAACTTTACAGATGATTAAAAATCTTCTTATCGCTGCAATTCTCATGACACCATTCTTCGCATTTGAAGCATTGTATCCGGTCCTCTTTTGGTGGATGAGCGAATAATTCACTGCATTAAATGCAGTTCCAGTTTCTACTGGCTCCTGCCGACCTTCCGACGGAACGTCCAGTGGCTCCTAGTTTTGGATTTTTAGCAGTTAGTGGTGCAGGAAAAAATGCTCAAGACAAATTGGTGTTTTCTCTATCTTTTAACATGGGAATCCAGTTGCTATGCTATATTGTTTACGTTGCTAAGTAAATGGGTTTACGTTTTTTTCGTAAAGAATCAAAAATTGGATTGAAGAAGTTGAAGAAAGTGGAATTAGTTTCATCAATCAATTTTGTAAGTATGAAAATATTAATTGACGTTTTCGATGAACAGAAAGTGAAATAAAACAATTTTTGCCTACCGGCCTCTATCTTGTGTATGAAATGTTAATTTCAAAGCTTAGCGTTTTGAAGTACTTTTCTGATAGTTGAAAGACGGTTATAAAACGTTAAGTATGTGTTAATGTTTGTGGCTAAATCAGCAGGTTAATTCGAAAATACACCCACCATTTTAAAATTGTCAAATACTGTCCTACACCCAAACCATTCCGTTTTTTATCGATTTAAAATAAAATTAGGTATATCTCCACCTAAAAGATAGATATAATTATATTAAGATCCTGTGACTACTTAGGTCATCTCGCACATTTATTAAACCAGATTTAAAATGAAATGTGTTACAAAAAACAATTCTTGGTAAGTCCGTAGAATAATATATAAGTATTACTTAGAAATAGTGTAGACTATGAGTGGACACGATAGGCTCAACTCTGTATTGGTCAGATGGAAAAAGAGTTGCACTTAGAGCTGTTAGTTAGATTACAATGCGTCTGAAATTTTGGGTAGTAAATTCACTTCATGAAGAAATTTTAGAACGCAATCGACACGTTTGAAATTGTCACCCATTACCTTGCTCAGATCCCCAAATATTTTGTGGTGTCTGCGTTCCATCCTATATTTCACACAGTCGACAAGCAGGTGTTTAACTAAAATATTTCCAAAAGCTCAAAAAACCAATTGTAACATAAATTTGCCGATCGATTCCAGAAGTATATTACACCAACCTTTACATCGCTTTGGGTATAGTATTTATTAAATATTACGTTAAAACCATTCGATCGACCATATCAAAACCTCCTAGAACATTCCATTTTTCATCAATTTTAAAAAAAAGGCCATTTACCCACCTTGAATATTTGAAAAGGCTAAAAGGACGAATTCTTTCTATTTTTAAACCACCCAGACGATCCCAGAAAAATATCACAGCCACCTTTGCATCGGTTTGGGTGTAATTTTGTAGCGTCTCGGTCAATTCAGTCATTCTGTACCCGTTTTCTTCTCTCCCAAGTTTTGAGGTAAAAGAGTGAGGTTTGGTGCGTTGAGTATGGATTCTTTGTCCGTATGTTTTGGTGATAGTTTTGGATTATTAGCAGTTTGTGGTGCAGAGAAAAATGCAAAAAAAGAGGTTTTTGAGTGTGAGAGACAACATATAATGAAATTATGGAGCAGAAAAAAGTACGAAAACATAGAGGGTAATTTGAGTGTGACACATTTCTCTATTTATAAAATAGACGTTTCCTTCTCTCTGTATACGAAATGCTTATGAAAAGTTGGGGAACTAAAGTGTTTTAAAAAATGCAAAGAATACTTTGAGTCGTGAAGCACTAACTGCCTGCCTAAAGCACAAGCACTACTGCCACCTATTGGTAATGTGTCGTCAGTAGTTTCCGAACACTTTATAAAATCTCATTTGGCACTAGAACACAATGTTCTCCTCGAGAGCACACCAGACAGAGACTGACTGCCAATCAGGCCGCATGTCTGTTAGTATGTTGTATTTGTTGCATCGCCGGAATTTCTGGACCGATGCTGATTGGAATTTCTGTACCACATCTCAAGGAGAGGGTCCAAGTGACGTACTTGGAAGTACGCTGAAGAGATTAACTACACGAGCCAATATGCAATTCAATTATAAGGATCAATTTCAGACTCTGGTGGCATTTTACAAATGGACCCAATTGAGCGTGAAAGGCATGAACTACGAGCCACCGTCACCGACGAGCAAATGAGGAAGAAAGAAGAGGCTGGGGAGAAGAAGATGTTGGATTAAGTTTTTATTCAAATCAATGATACAACCATTCTCTTTCGTGTTCAATATCGTTATGCCCCGAATCCTCGTTATCAACAAACTATTTCCCCCATGACAACCATGGAAAAACAAAACATTTATTTTAATTTGATCCGCGATTATTATTTAACAAATTTACTTTGCTTCAAATTCCTCCTTTCGCGTGACAAATTTTAAATAATTAAACTCAAGTTTGGAATGTGCTTCTTCATTAATGCTTCGCTGACGTCCTTGGTCAAAACATCAGTTTCCAAGTCTGCTGAACCCACGTGATGAAGAACCACCTCACCATTTTTGATTTCATCCTTGACAAAATGATACATTCTTCTGATGTGCTTGTTTTCTTTGTTGATCTTCTCATTGTTATTCCAATTCAATGCTGATTGACTGTCAGTTCGAACTTTTATTGGTCGTTCAACAACTTCAAATTGTCCCAGCTCTTCTAACAACTCTGTCAACCAGATGCCCTCACAAACTCCATCACATAATGCCACCAACTCCGATTCCATAGTTGATAAAGCTACCATCTTCTGCTTTCCGCTTCTCCAACTGATCAATGCGTCTCCAATCTTCACTGAATATCCGCCAAATGATTTCGAATCCAAAGTGGTACACCAACTGGCATCTGAACTAATCTCCAGTCTTCCAACTTCTCTGCCAATCTTCAAACGATACCCTTTGGTCCCCTTCAAATATCTCAAAACTCTCTTCAACGCCTCGTAATGAATCATCCTTGGATCTTTTGAGTACTGCGATAGTTTGCTGTAGGTGTATGCCAAGTCCGGCCTCGTCCCTCTCACCAAATATCCAATACATCCAAGTATTTCTTGGTACAAATCCTTGTTTGCTTTCTCCGAATCTTCGTAATCGTCAAGTTTGACTCCACTTGCTGCTGGTGTCTTCACTCCATTGCAATTCTCCATTCCGAATCTCTCAATAACTTCTTCGATGTAGCTTGATTGTTCCATGATAAATCCTTCTTTTTCTTCTTTGATTTTTATTCCTAGGAACTTCACTTCATCCTCCTTTGACACCTTAATCTTCAATTGCTTTTTCAGTTTTTCCACCAGTTGATCAATCTTCTTTTGGCTGTCACCAACAATTATACAGTCATCCACGTAGCATCCAATTGCCAAAAATCCCTTCTTTGACTCTTCGACAAATACACATGGATCTGCTTTACATGGTTTCAATCCCAATTCCTTCAAAATTCCAGATAATTTCTTAAACCAACATCTTCCTGCTTCTGGAAGTCCATATAAACTCTTCTTTAGTCTAAATATCTTCCCTTCTTCAATGTTTACTCCTTTTGGTGGATTCATGTACACATGCCTGTCCAATTCTGCGTTCAAGTACGCTGCTTCGACGTCAATGAACTCCACTTTGTAATTTTTCTTCGCTGCAATTGCCAACAGTGTCTTCAATGACTCTTGCTTCATCACTGGACTGTAAGAGCTTTTGTAATCCACTCCCATTCGCTGTCGTGAACCATCAGCTACCAGTCTTGCCTTGTATACTTCTGCATCTTTGGTTCCCTTTTTCTTGAAAACCCATTTGCTTTGAATTAATTTTACCTCTTTTGGCTTGTTAACAATTTCCCAAGTCTGATAATTTTTCATATTTTTCAATTCCTTGTTCATTGCTTCAATCCATTTGATCTTGTCCTTGGACTCGATTGCTTCTTTGTAGTTCCTTGGATTGATTTCTTGCACCATATTGACAATGCAATCGGGCTCCTTCTTCTCTCTCGTTGACCTTCTTACTCCTTGTTGTCTTAACTCATCTTCTATTCCTTTTAATTCTTCTTGGTGTCTCTGTTTCAGGACATCGTTCGTGTCACCTTTTTTTCTCCCTCTTCTTCTCTCTCCAGCTTGAACAATTACCAACGGATTTTTATGAGATGAATCATCATCACTGTCGAATTGTCCTTGAAAATCTTCAACAACGTCATGGATAATTCCTGAATTGTTTTCTTCCTCGTGTCGTTCGTCTCGATTCTCTTGCCTCTCAATTGGGATAAAAACGTAGTTAGTCTCGTCATAACCAACGTCTTCTTCCTTCTTCTGAAAACCCATTTTTTCTTCAATGAACTTTACGTCTCGACTCTCGTGAATCTTCCTGTCACTCAAGTCAAATACTCGGTAGGCTCTCCTGTTCTTCGAGTATCCCACGAACACAGCTTCCTTTGATCTCACGTCAAGCTTCTTTTTTTGAACATCTTCATTTCTGTAGAAGACCTTGCAGCCAAAAACTCTGAGATGTCTGACCGATGGTTTCTTGTTTTTCCAAATCTCAAGTGGAACTTGATCCCTCTTCTTCGTAGGTGAAAGATCATGCAAGTAGCTCGCAGTCCACACGGCTTCTGCCCAAAACATCAGCGTTAATCCAGCTGCAATGAGTAACGTTCGAGCCATTTCCACCAACGTTCGATTGGCTCTCTCAGCAATTCCGTTGCTCTGTGGAGAATAGATCGTCGTTCTCTCGTGCTTGATGCCTTTCTTCTTGAAATATTCTTGCAATGTGTCGTTGGTAAATTCCGTACCATTGTCTGAGCGAAAATTCTTGACCTTTTGTCCTGTCTCGTTCTCTTTTCTCTCAATAAACTCGATCAGTTTATCGGCAGTTTCACTTTTACTCTTCAAAAAATCGACGAAATATCTTCTGCTGTACTCGTCCACAATAGTCAGCATGTACCTACTCCCCCCAATTGATTCTTGTTGCATTGGACCACACAAATCCGCGTGCAGTCTTTCCAAGATCTGCTGTGCACCTTCGATTTCGACTTCTTTGAATGGTGCTCTCGTCAGTTTCCCTTGAATGCAATCCTCGCAGTTGTCGTCCTTGATCGACACATTTTCGAGTCCTCTGACAAGATTCTCTTTCGCCAATCTAGAAAGATAATTATTGTTAATGTGACCAAGCCTCTGGTGCCATAAATTACTATTTATTTCGCTTGTGCTAAAGCAAACTTCTTTCTTCAGCTCTCGTTCATCGCTGTCCGTGCTCATTCGAAACATAAAAGCATCTGCTTCAAAGATCCCCTGTGCAACTAATTCTCCTGTTTTCTTGTCATAAATTCCAAATCCATCTTCATCAATAACTATTTTCTTGCCCATCTTGACCAGACTTGGAACTGACATCAAGTTGCTGTTTAAATCTGGAACATAAAGTACGTCTTTTATAGTTAATGCTACCTCACCATCGTCAAGATAGCTGGTTCCTTCAATTTCTCCTCGAAATTCAGCGTGAATCTTTCTGCCTGCTTCAGCCGTCACGATCTCCACATTGTCTTTCCTCTTATTAATCAATAACTCCTCTTGATGAGTCATGTGAGATGTGCACGCCGAATCAAGCATCCAAGTGACTCCATTTTCTGCATTTATCTTGTGATGCTCCCTCACTTCAAATGCATGTTGATTCTTGCCTCCTTTGAAAATTCCCTTGAATTTGCTCTTATTCTTGTAAA
The DNA here is from genome assembly GCA_933228895.1 of Platycnemis pennipes. Classification (NCBI taxonomy): domain Eukaryota; kingdom Metazoa; phylum Arthropoda; class Insecta; order Odonata; family Platycnemididae; genus Platycnemis; species Platycnemis pennipes. Next base: position 151,157,880 of record OW121849.1, read on the forward strand.
AATCCTTTGAATTTTCTTTAGTCTCAATTGAATTCTCCTTGTCCTTGTGCCAGCAATCACGAGCAAAATGTCCAATTTTGCCACAACAGAAACATTTTTTCTTAGTCTGCACCTTCGCCTTAAAAGCCTTGACCTCTCCTTCATTGGTTGATTTCTTGTTTTTCTCCTCATATCGCAAAAGTGCTCCTCTCATGAATTCGAAATCCACCGTTGGATTGGAAGAAATCGCTGTTGCAACTTCACTGAAACTCTTTGGTAGACCCTCGATTACGTACATAATTAATTCATAATCTTCAATATTATTACCCATTTCCTTAAGTTGAGTCTCTAATGTTTGAGCTCTAGTTAAATAACCGTCAATGCTTTCTTTCTCTAATTTTTCTAATTTAGCCAATTCAATCATTAACTGAGTCTTTCTATGTTTCTCAACACCGTCATGACGTTTCTTTAACAAAAGCCACAACTCTTTTGCATTGGAAATACCTTGACATGCTAACGCCTGCTCCGCCGAAAGTGTCATAATGATCAGCATGTTGACCTCGTCGTTCTTCTTTGACCAGGCTTCCCACTTCGCCACAGCCGCTGCATCAGCACCATTCTTCTCTGGTTCATCACCGAAAATGATATCTTGATACAATCCTTTCGCCTTAAGAACTGCAACCAATCTCATGCTCCAAAGTCCATAATTCTTGTTTGTTAGAGGCTCGATTCTTGAAACTCCAAAGTCTGACATTTTCCCTTGTCACTTTTCTTGACCTCCTGGAAATTTCACTCGTGTATCTTATAACCACGCTCTGCTACCAAATTGTTGGATTAAGTTTTTATTCAAATCAATGATACAACCATTCTCTTTCGTGTTCAATATCGTTATGCCCCGAATCCTCGTTATCAACAAACTATTTCCCCCATGACAACCATGGAAAAACAAAACATTTATTTTAATTTGATCCGCGATTATTATTTAACAAATTTACTTTGCTTCAGAAGATTCCTCGGGATCCCCCTGCCGTGGAGTAGAAGATTCCTCGGGATCCCCCTGCCGTGGAGTGAATCCATCTCTACCGTTCGGCTATCCCACAATTGAGAGAAGGCTTGATGTTGATTAGCCGTTCCCAGATATCGTAAGGAACAAATTTCCACTTTTGCGGTACAGATTTAGATAGCTTGAAGAACAATACAGAAGTGTTTGAAGATCAAGTACGAAGTGAGTGTGTTCTCGATGTGAAATTATATGGGTAAACATTATTTACTCGGCAATATTCAAATTTTAAATTATATGTCTGCTGCAGTGAGGGCACCACATACCCATCGGCCATTTAATCTACGAGCACAGCAGTGCGTCATCGGGAAAAACGGAAACAAAAGTTATTTTTTCTTTCAATTTCCTTTGGAATTTTGCTGCACTAATAATTATTGTGATGAATCACAACATTCATCTTATGCTGGACAAGATAACGGATAAGACGTGGTTACGCGGGAACATATATTGAGCATGAATAGGGTGCAGAACATTCTGTAAGCATTTTTTGATGCTTACCTTCTGATTCTGTTCAAGTAGACTAATAATATCATCATCATATGTGAAAAATCCTAGGATTGGTTTGACGCAGCCCTCCACTCGATTCTTCTATCGGCCAACCTCTTCATATTGACGTGGCTCCTCTCTTTTACATCCTTCACAACTTGCTCCATATACCTCATACGAGGCCTGCCTTTTCCATTATTCCCGTTCACTTTTCCCTCGAAGATTTTCTTCATCAGGTTCATTTGTATGAACCTGATGAAGAAAATGCCTGGTCTCACAAACACAAAATTACCACGCTTAGGGAGTTCCGCCCGGGTGCTGCCAACACAACAAACCATTACTACGAGCTCATTTTGAACACGGCAATCGTAATAATTTTATCTATTTCAAAGTTCGGTCCACACGGCGAACCCGACATTCTCTACTCCGAACTTCATCCAACAAGGATATCGCTCAGAATCCCATCACGCTTTTTTCCTATTCCAAAGAGAGATAATGCAATCTACTACTTACCTCTCCTACCATCTCAGCACTTTTTCTTAGGGCTTACCAAATTCACCCATTTTCCAGAATCCTTCCCCATATGCAGGTGTTGAAAGTCTGTTTTCTTTTCTAATAAACTGAATTTTCACCCTAAGAACACCAATTTTATTCATTACAATTCTTTTTAGCATACAAAGTAAGGACTCTACATCTTTCTCACTTTTAATATCTTTGTGACTGTAATGTACAATTCTGTGACTTTGGAGTATTTTAAAACGTTTTCATAAATACTCTCATCCCGAGATTTCATTCGTTTCTCCAACTTACGTTCGGATAGGAATACGTACTCGATAGCAACTATCAGTTGTAGTACAATGTCTTTTAATTTGCAGGAAATTTACATTTATCTTTTACTTGGATATCTGGGTGCGAGTCGAAGATAAATATGAAACTTCAAATTCCTAATGAAATCATTGGGAAGCGGCGGAGGAAATCATCGCCGTTGTTGACAATTATGGAAGGCATGGTGAAACTAAATTCTGTAGCGACTGCAGATCCTCGCCGGACTTGGGTCGGCGTGTTTGCGAATGGCGAAGAGGGGGAGAAGGGTATCCATGGAAACCACGTTTGATATGTGTTTTTATGCGGCAGCGCCTTGCCGTCTATCGCTGCCGGACGCTCTGATTGGTTCCCTTCAAGGTCATCGTCACAACCGCCACGAATTCAACTCACTTCCCCGTATCCTGGCGAATTGCGAACATAGGAAGGCGTATCAGACGAATCTGACGTTGGGAACAGCGGAAGTTGTTCTCGTGGACACTATTCTGACTCTGTTCCGTTCATTCTTTACTTTGGGCAACACCTAATAAAAGCGATCGTGGAGGCAAAGTGCGAATTAAACGCTTGTAAGGGAGGCGCATCGAGGCACATAGCCATTGCCTCGCGGCGCGAGGTTGAAAATACCAGAATTATGCGAAAATAAGGAGTTCCTTCACAATTTTGTGCACTTGTACGTAGCATAAACTATCTGCAATTGCAGCATACCACAGAAATTGCGAAAAAGCTATCATACGCTCCAAAAACCAAGTTGAAGCGGCCAGAGAGAGAAAGATTTTTCGAAAACAATAGCGTTTTAGGTTCACATCTCACCGATAAAATGCTTCTGAAAGAAAGAGACGTGATTATACATTGTTTTTATTTAGATTAGCGGCAAGGGAATTCTATTCCTCTCTTCCACCCCACCCAGGGTTGAAATATGCATGAAGTTGTGTGAATGCACAGAGTATGTTTTTATTATGGTCAAGTTTTTTAAATAACAATAAGCTCTGTGCTCAATATCACACATCCAGTGGTTACAGTAACATGTATTTTTTTCTCAGGTTGATGACTTAGATGCTTCGTTTTCTCAGCTCCCCATGATGTGATCGAACAGAAACACTACCAGCATGCTAGAAACTCTGGAGTCCTGTACAAGAAAAGAGATTAAATTAAGCAAATGAAAAAAATAGGACATTAGGATTCACTAGCTTTGATGACTAAAATGGCAAAAAACCATACGAAAATGGTAGTCTGATGTGGACTAGAGAACAGAGAAAAGGTGAGGAGCAGAGAGAGAGAGTTACGATTCGATTCAATTACGAAATTCACATCGCGAGTCAAGAACATAAAAACCAATTGAAATAATTGCAGTCTAGTTTTCATTAAAATATTCCCTAGAAACAGTAAGTAATTTATTTAATCAATAGCTTAGAGTGATTTTAATGAAGAAGAATGGTAAATGACGAAATTCACATCAGCGGGGGAAGGAACACCCCGCTGACAAACGTTGATGCCCGATTAATGGAACCGCTTTAATCGTGTTAACTTTTGAAAATTTAATACAATAGGCCACAGGGGAGGCCCGGTTTTCACCAGGACACCTGTCTCGGATGAAATTACCAGAGACGATGTTGGAGAAGCCGCTTCTGAGCAAAGCGGACAACAGATGACGACCTCTGACTCACATTAACGATAGGACAAACACTCTTCCATAATACACGACCGATTTACACAGTATAAAGAAAAACATCAATCAGAGCAAATAATGCACCCGATTAAACCAAAAAAGGCCCTTAGGCTACAAAAAGTGACACCAAATTTCTATGATGAAGGTGAATGATGAATCGTTCATTTGTTATAACATTTATGGCGTTATTTTTTGTATTCAATTGCTTCGAATATCAAAACATAAATAGTATAGCTGAATCCATAATATCATGTCAATTCGCTTTTTCGAATATTCTTTTCTTTTGGAGTGTGCATAAAATTGCACTCGCCTATTTCCTCTTTAAGCTAATAGTTTTAGCTCTCTTTTTGGGGTTAATGGTGTTAATGGTTGAAAATATGCTTCTGCTGTAATCACACGTATACAAATGTATAAAATACTAATGGGAGTGAAAATGCGTCATTACCAGCCCCCGGTAACATGGGCTCGTCGCACGTCCCCTTATTGTCCGCTTAGTTCCTGCTTTCGGTCGTTGGCGCCACTTGTTCATTCGCCCGTCATTTACCTTGTGCCCGCACACAAAGTAAGCGTCTTACGGTGTTTCACTGCGGCAAACCACATTTTTGTGAAACTGTTCCTGCGAATAAGATCTGGTTTTCTTTTCTCAAAGACATCATTAAGTGTTTTAGAGTTTGGAAACCAGACTGTATTGGTAGAACATTATGGTCGGTAGGAGATACATCACATCGGGTTGTACCATGTGGAGGAAGGATGCGCTCCTTCTTCCATGGTTGTACCTCTGAGTATAATTCGAATACCGAAAAGGTGCATTGCTTTGTGGTCCTGAGGGAAGAAAGGTGAGTGGCAGAAGTGCATTCTTCGCGATAGTTTCTTAGTGAAGCATCCACAAGTTGAGTATGAGAAGCACTTTTTAGAGACGGATATACTTCGCGAGAAGGTACTCACCGACAATGAAGAAAACGTCATAGGCGTGGTAGGATTATAGGTGACTTTTTATAGCATTTTTAGTTATTATCTTAATTTACCTATGAATTGAATTCCCTTGGTGGCCAATTATTTTCTCTTTCACTGTAAATGATATTTCCATTTCATAGACCAATTCAACCCACGTGTGAGCCATGCGTCTGTGCAATTACGTTCTCAGTATCATTTGTGGTAATTGCTGCTATCAATGTTGCTCCTATTTATGTTCTATTGATGTCGATTAGAACAATTCAATTTTATTATTTCTCAATGATGTTTTTGAAGAGCAAGTTACTCATCGAACACACGATAATTGATTAATGAAATTCACTCGGGTTTGGCACCGGGTGTAGCTTTTCATTGCCGATGTTTGGATGAGCGTGTTACTCATCGAAAAGTCGGCCATGAAATGTTTCACCCGGTACCAAACCGGAGAAGAGGCATGTACTAAAAGATGAGACAGCTACAGAAACATTTGCTTAAAAAAGTGGAAGAGTTTTGTTGCTTAAGAAGTATAATAATCAGTGAGAATTGAAGCAAAAAGCAAACGTATTTCCATGAGGAGAAAATTGGTCAAGGAAACTTTTAAAAAGAAAAAAAGTCAAGTATAAGAAAAGAATAAACTCCTGCATTGGCATTTTGTTAAAAATGAATCATTGTGAAGGGGTATACATATAAGGGAAGTATGATTGATTCAATAAAATAATTCTCCCCCTCGAAGACCACTAAAATAGGTACCTTGTATAGAAGCATTCCTTTGTCTTCTAATTTCGATGCCTTTCTTTCAAGAAGAATTTGATGGAAGGAAACTACATTTTGATACGTTCCACTCTATTTCATTACCATTGTATTTAGTAATAAAGTAGTTTGGAGCGTACTAATTTAAAGTCTTTCCTGCAAGTGAGTTCCGTAAAGTGAAGCCTGAAACTTAAAAAAAAATGATGAGTTAGGTTACCCGGGTAATGTGACCATTGCACCAGGACGCGAGTAGATACTTTAACTATTACTCATTAAAATTGCGTCGTGTAGGCCCGAAAAATTGCGCAAATGCGTGGCCAGATAGCAGCGTTTCAATTTGGTTCGTTTGAGCATGAAAGCGCGAGGGTGAAAACAATGACTATACAGGACTTAAAATAGCTATTTTAGTGCATAGAATACAATTTGTTTTTCAATTGAATGACATTTAATACGGAAAATTCGTCTCTTAGGTATTTTTTTCCCAAAAAGGAGAAATATTGCTTCATGAAAAACCGTAACCTGTAAGGATTGCTGTAAGCGCTTGCTTATTGGGGATTAGCTAACGTATTTACCAGAAACACCATGGAGAGAGACTCCAAAAGCTTTCTAAGGATATTTTTCAATATTCTACCAATTGATGTCTCTCTTCAACGTAAATACGGCCGCCTAATGCAACTTTTGCAGCTCTCCAGGCACGACGTAATTTTCAGGGACATATTAATTCTACCATGGAATCCCAGAAATTACACTTTAGGTAAAATTATACATTCCCACTCTCACCTTCGAATCACTGGGTGACGCCAATCCTGAATTGGCCAAATCCCATTCCCAAACAGAAAGTTTATACTTAGGAAACTTAAGCATGACAGCATTTGCCATATTTTTCAAATACATCCTCCCAGCCTTGCAATCGGGATGAGGGAATATCCCACTGGATTGGAGAAGTCTGCACGGTACACTAAACATCTGCTTACGTATATGCCATGTGGGATAATGTGGTATGCAACCCAAAATTTCTGGAAGAGCATAATCATGCTCCACAGCAACATAAAAATCCCACGTGTCGTGCTCAATTATTGGATTTTTGAATGTTGTGCCTGACTGATTGATTTTAGCACAAAGAAATTAACAGCCATAGATTCATCTGTGGCCACCTGCTTCAACATAACTGGCACGACCCTCTCTCCCTGCCTCAGGCTGCTGAATTCTGTTGAGTCCTCAGACCCCGGAATGCTTGCCCTTACCCAATAAGAGGGATAAGCAATGGACTCAGTGTCGCAAAAATCTATCAAATAGACCAGTATAAGGTTAGTCCATCTCTGCATTTTGCTCTTCGTTTTCTCCATTCTCATTAGGAGCTACTATTTTGGCAGGGGTTTGTGTCTTATTCTTAAGGGAATTTCTCTTCTTCAGCGGCTTTCTCAAGTACTTGGGGCATTGAGTAAACAGCCTAGGAACAGTCCCTGGTTCCTCTTTTGGCTTTTTATACTGAAAGAATGAACGATACATCATCCCAAGCAAGAAGAAAATATATTCAAAGTTTCCATAATTAGCGCAAGAGATGCATTTCAAAACGAAAGGGAGAAATAAATAGCATACACCATAGTCAAATTTCACGAACTGGCCGTGAAAACTTTAGCTGCGTTACCCGCTGAAACTGCTCAATAGTAAAATATTCCACAGAAAAAAAATTATTCGCAGTGACCGGGACATGAATCCGGAAATCAGGGGGTCGGGTTCGAGTCCCGGTCAAGGCGAATGATTTTTTTTCTCCGTGGAATATCTTATTATTGAGCATACACCATCTTTATATAGAAGAATCATAGCTCAGCGCAACCCATGGAAATTTCACGTAGGCCAATTAATGTATACTGTACACTACAGCCGCTAATTACCCATCTAGGGCGCTTCTTCGAAGTTGTTTCGATAACAGAGCCGAGGTTAGCACTGTATACTGATCTTTCAAGCAGGCTCTGGTGAATTAAATCTGTTCACGCAGAATTGTTAGGAGGCCTACCTATCAAAACTTAAAGTTGATTAAGTACGTTAAGGTCAGGGTAATATCATACCAACCAACAAATTATGGTAAATGATCGTAAGCTTCCCCGGTGAATGATATAAATGAAATGTTCTCGGGTTTGGCACCGGGTGAAACATTTCATGGCCGACTTTTCGATGAGTAACACGCTCATCCAAACATCGGCAATGAAAAGCTACACCCGGTGCCAAACCCGAGTGAATTTCATTAATCAATTATCGTGTGTTCGATGAGTAACTTGCTCTTCAAAAACATCATTGAGAAATAATAAAATTGAATTGTTCTAATCGACATCAATAGAACATAAATAGGAGCAACATTGATAGCAGCAATTACCACAAATGATACTGAGAACGTAATTGCACAGACGCATGGCTCACACGTGGGTTGAATTGGTCTATGAAATGGAAATATCATTTACAGTGAAAGAGAAAATAATTGGCCACCAAGGGAATTCAATTCATAGGTAAATTAAGATAATAACTAAAAATGCTATAAAAAGTCACCTATAATCCTACCACGCCTATGACGTTTTCTTCATTGTCGGTGAGTACCTTCTCGCGAAGTATATCCGTCTCTAAAAAGTGCTTCTCATACTCAACTTGTGGATGCTTCACTAAGAAACTATCGCGAAGAATGCACTTCTGCCACTCACCGCGGCGGCTTTCTTCCCTCAGGACCACAAAGCAATGCACACAAGGTAAAGCACGCACTTTGTGTGCGGGCACAAGGTAAATGACGGGCGAATGAACAAGTGGCGCCAACGACCGAAAGCAGGAACTAAGCGGACAATAAGGGGCAGCAAAGGAAGTGCGAGTGGGATAGGGAGATGCCGGGGCGTGGTCATTACATAGGAAGGCAAAGTACATGTTAAATTGTGTCTCCGAAAGGTTGCATTTGGAAGTGGATAATGCAGTTTTAAAGGTTTTTAGTGATTACATTAAGAGGTTCTTTCATAATGGATATGCGTCGCGGTGGGACCGATGCTTACGGAATAACGAGAGATTTTTGATGCGCTATGGCGAATGGCAAAAGGTAAATGCTGTTTTTCCCGAACATTTGATGCAAACTTTCCAGGCTCTTCAACGGCACGCTGTAAGTATCTCCTAGCGATTTCAGATTATTAAGAAATAACCCTGTACTTTGAATGATTATTTAAAATCAAATTTATGCTTGCATTGCAACACTTATTAGGCCCTTCTGGGCGCCCGGAGAAATGTTTTCGCCCTAGTAGCGAAAGATCAAAGTGAAAGAAAACAGAAAGTCTGAGATCGTGTCATCCTGCGGCAACTCTTTCATTCACGGTCTCTATGAGTTTAATTTAAAGAGGAAGATGAAGCAGCCTCCAAGCTCCTCAAAGAAATTACCACGACCACACCAATTAGGTTGAGAAGAGTACTTTCGAAGTGGAAGAAAGCTGACATGGTGCCAATAGCTATGCCAGAGGAAGATGCCCTATTGCTAATTATTTCCATGGGACTCTCGAAGAGCCAGTATATAGGTGTGCATGAGTCATTGTCGGGAGCAGTAGCGTGTGGTGCCTTGTAGACCAAGCATTCGCGGCCTTTAAGTTCGCATCCTCAGGGTGATATTGATCTCACCAGTATATCTCTAGGTCTCCGAAAAGTAGTAGAACGTCATGGTTACAAATTATATCCTAATTGCGACAAACTACAGATGGTTAAAGTGCTACTTTTCCAGGTGAAGTTACTATTTTAGAGGAAGCATGTGAAGTTAAACTTCAAAGTCTACTTGATTATTCAGCATCGCGTAACTTGGAATATATTTCCAGAGATTCAAAAACTTCTCGTAATCTAAATTGTACACTAATTTGCTAATACGGCTTTGCGGAAGCTCAGGCCCTTCTCAGTTTAAGGAAGTATGGCACTGAGAATCGAAGTCGGATGAATTCTTGTTCATCAGCTTCATGCTCCGTGATGCACCCGAAGAAAGCAGTCTTTCAGTACCTCCTAGACCTTTACTCCACGTGATAAAATGCGTAATTTTCTACCACGAATTAATCAAAATGTACTAGATGGAGGCTCTTGTCAATGTTTGTGTCTCGAAAATCTCCATAGTGGAGCGGATGCGGCTACAATCCATTCCACACACACTTGCCGGTGGGTCGCAAGCGGGTTGGGCCAGACTCGACCGCGCGATCGAAAAACTAATGTGAAATTCGGCGTCGCAAACGGTGGCAGCATAACTCATCGGATTCACACTATGGGTGCTTTGTAGAGTTTCCCCATCAAAGTTACTCCGAGACTCTTGGCGATTCAATTTACTTTTTTTCTACATATAATAAAAAATGACCAAAAATGAGGGTCCGCCATTTTGTTTAATATATTTGGTAAATGATAACAAAAATGTGTGTAGACTACATTAAAACAAAGATAAAAAACTGTTTTATCTAATTACATCACCTTTTATTCCAATAAATCACCCATAAAGGTTCAGCAAGGGCTTGATTTTGAAGATTTCGTGAGAAAGTTGAGTTTAGACCATTTATTGCGAAATTCGTGCATCTTTGACCTCATTCAAATTGTTAATTATTGAGTACTAAGGAAAATACTTTTGATTATCGGATGCACAGGTCTTTTGAGAATGTTTATGCAAAATTTCAGATTCGTGGCATGAAAAAATCACTTTTTGAATTTTGGAAGTTATTTTCGATTGCAGCCCACTGTGCGCCGCGGCGACCGGCGGGCGTCACGCCTTCACTAAAAAATATTTTTCTTTCTTAAATGAAATATTACCTCTGGCAAACTTTTTTAACTTGTAGAGGAGAGTTGTGTCTACAACATAAAAAATGAGCAAAATCGAAGGTACATCGTCAATTATAGATTTGACACTTCAAAATTGTTATAAACTTTATAAAATTGTGTATCTTAAAATATTATTCCCTTATTATATTTTTCCAATTCAAGGTCTTTAAAATAATTCCTTTAGCACGTCTGTGGCTTAAAGACTCTCTGAGATATACCGTAAAATTTGTAGTAACTTTTGCAAAATTCGAATTTTGCAACGTCGCAATATTTCGGAAACGGCTCTAGGGTTTGTATTTTCATTCAATTGGTGACGTGTTGCCTAGTTTGGTGGAAATCCGTTGCCCTAAGGACAATATCCTTGTCAAATTGACTTGGAATGACCCAACTAGTGATTCTTGCATCGTACTTTTGGTCTTAAAACCTTCTCTTCATATTAAAAATTTTCCAATATCACTTGCCGATTTTCTCGTTCTAGCTCAAGAAAAAAATCCCTGTTTGTCTACTTTACTATTAGCATTGATTGTGTAAATGTTGGATAACATAAAAAATATTTATTGGTAACGAATTACAGTCAAATGCTGTAACAACATTTTTGTGTGATTACTAAATGTTTGCCAGCCCTGCTTTTATATTGCTGCTATTCTAATTTCATCAAAGTATAGCATGAAATTGACAGAATTAAGTATGGTAGAGGGCGAATATTAAGGCTCAGTGTTGTTGGGGAAGTTTGAGGGACATGACTCTTCACCAGAAATGAAAACTAATGACCATTATAGTGATGGATGGACAGGCAGAGTGGACAAGTTGAAGAGAAATGAATAAATGTATTTCTGCTTAACCTATTATTTACATAAGAAATTTATTCTCAGCAATGATTGGCGGGAAATGATTAGTAATGGAACTGTCAAGCATCATAATATCGTCAATATGCTGAAGTAGTACAGTTGGAATATTTCAACTAGAATTTTAAGTTTTTCTAATCTTTCTATAGCCCTCCATATGCACCCTAACTATTGCTATCTCTGAAGTTTGATTAGCCTGTTTATTTGAAAACTTTTTTTTTCTCAGAAGTGGAGGATGGATGCCTCTTATTCCATTTTCCTCACATTAACAACAAATTAAAAAAGTTGTCAACCATTACCTCATCAATAATGGCTCCAATAATCACATTAAATTAACCTCCTCACAAGTTCTCCTGCCATAGACCCACCCTCCATAATCTTTGCTGATATAACTGATTCATCCCCCCGGAGTAACACCAACCGGACATTTCACTGTATGACTACATTCATACTGCGAGTATGACACTATGCGGCATTTTAGGCACATGAATTTACCAGTTTGGACAGTTCACGTTAGTGCAACCAAGTGCTAACGTGGCATTCACCAAATTTCGAAATACTCTCTGCATATTGCACAATATTTCTTCTTTAGAAGCCCATACTACGGTGCAATTCAGAATTTGTAGAAACACGGATAGTGTGGAAGGAGCAATATTTTTATGCGTCTTAGAGAGCTCTGCTGGAGGGGCAAACGACCAATTTAATTTTTATTTCATCGTCGTCATATTTTCCTTGTTACTTAATCACGATATACTATCCTGAGTTTGCAAAATTGAAAGAAATTTGATGAACCAAGTAAATGTTGTGAGGGTTTCATGGCAGTCAGTAATTTCCGAAAAATAATTTTATAAATCTTCACTGACACCTGACACCTAATCTCTTTTTTTTTCTGTTCTCAATCAACTCTGGTGTCACTACGGCTGTGGCTACCTTTTCCGTGGAAGGAGAAGTAGCTCCCAATGGCAGCAAAACCTTTTCTTCTTTGATTTCAATGTGTATCTGCGATCCCAGTTCTTTCAAGGGCATGCTGGTTCGGGTGGTCCATATCCGCAAAGTGGGTAAAATGACAGGGGCGGACTCGTCAAAAGTTTCGTTTTTACAATCAGATCTTAAATCCGAAACCGGAAGTCCGTACAATAATTTTTTATTGGTCGCGCAGGGCGCGGGAAGGTGGAAATACTGAATTTGCCCAAAATGGCACCTTTTTGCACCTCAGAGCTCTGTTACGGACCGTACAAAAAAATCTATCGAACGAAAGTGACATCGTTTGATGTCAGTTGTCACCCGGAACCAGTCTGGACCACGCAGTCGAACTTTTAGAACATCCGGTTGCATACCTTCCAGGAAAAGTAATTTTATTTTCTTATTTTTAAGTGTTAATCGCTTGTAATCTGGGTGTTTAGGAATGGAAGGCACAAATTTAAGAAAATTTTATAGGATTTGTTATTCTTGTTTCACTGCTTTCCTATCATTAGCAACTACAGCATAAAAACTCTCTTTTTTCTCTTCATCCTTGTTAGTACATTATTAAAATGTTTTTGCTAAAGCGACCCCTCTTACGGCAGCGTCACTTGTGAATATCATATGATTTACATAGAGCTTGAGTTTCATACAAACTAGGATTGCTCTCCCAGTCTTTAGCTTCTATTTCGAGAAATTGGGGCTCCGCCCTGAATTTCGAGTAAAAACGCAGTGAACAATGATTGGCAAAATCAGACAGTTGCAATCCCCGCATGGAGTAGTCCAATTCGTTGACATGAGCTTTGTTCACATTGGCATCATCGATGGTGTTTCATTTGATAGCATAAACTATAGCCTTTTTTTCCTCCAAAGTCACATTGGGATCAGACAGAGCAAGGCACACAAGCTCAGGAGACATACCACAGGAGTCCCAGAGATTTTTTTTCCCGCAGTCTTCCACAGTTTCCCCCTGGTATCATTCTTCTTGTTACGGTTGATCTCATCCTAAAACGTTTTCAATAGCTGCAAATAAATGCCAGGGGCTTCCTTTGGCGTCGCTTTAACGAAACCTGGTTCTAGCCGGAGACTAGGAGGTGGAAGTTACTAATTGTAACAGTTAATAATTAATCTTTATTGGGGCGAGATTGAGACAAAAGTGTGCCTTCTGCCATCTAACCCCTCGTCAAAATAAATATATAAATCATATAGTGGTCAATGCCTAAAACATTTGTAGTGTGAGTTAAAAAAACATTAAAGTATATACTTCTTGGAATTAAAGAATTATAAATGGAAAAAAGAAATGTATACCTACACATTATATCAATATTACACAACAAATTTAATATGATTTGTGAAAGTACTTACAACTTTGGGAAAAACGTGAGGGTATTTTACTCACATCATTTACGTAAAACCCACTGCAGGAAAACACCCACACAAGAAAGGGGGTGTGAAAAACCTGTGAAATCCTACTGATAGTGTAGCGAGTGATTAAAATATGTCAAAGAGGAGAAGACTTCACGATGGGATAAGCACAGGGAAAAATAGACATGCTGTGTTTCGCCGGTGGCCTTGGGAGGAAAATATTTATCACTAGAGAAACGGAAGGAGTTGTTGTTCTTCACACTTTTGCATTTTAACCGTTCGGCATTTTTAGTTCTGCACGAACCTCATTAGGAGTTATTGAATTTTATTATTTTAAGATGTTTTTTTATTTTACAACTAGATGATGGATCCAACTCCCCTCCACTCATTGGCCATCTTTACTATGAAAATCCAGAGGCCAATGCTCTATAAATATTGTAGCTTGTTTTATAATTCAGCGACTGAATTGACGGGAGAAGATGGAAGCATTTCAGTAAGAGTGAAGTGTATACGCTAACGTGAGATAATATTGGCTGCAAGATTATTCATGTTGGCCAAGCTGGGCGGAAATTTTCTAATGTAATGTCAGAATGCAAAAGAAGTTTTATTAGCCATGATAATAAATATTATTTTGCTCATAATTTACTAAAAAACGCCCACTCTTCTGACGTGAAACCTACTATTTTTTTATTGTTGCCAAGTTCTGGATATTTAAAAAAATGTTACGTTGCCTCCTACAACAATGAAATCACGCTGTTAATAAAATGAGCAGGTTATTGCTTTAGCCTCTCTTTACTTTTAACTGTCCTTGACCCACCCCCGTTATGCTGAATCATTAGGAATCATTGGGACCACGTCACCTTCCTCTCCTAATCTCGATCATCCTTGTTGGTTTTTCTAATTCAGACAGTCTTCTGATAAAGCTACTTCGGTTTTTTATTGACACATTAACAGGATATGTCTTATGCACTACATGACAAGAAACTTATTATGGCGACTCGACCCGACTCACAACAATCAGGTTGGCGTGACAAACAAACATACACAAACTTAAACATAAGCATCACAAGAAGCAAACCTTCACAATGCTTAATACTCCGATATACTCAACACCCCCCCTTATTAAGTATTGTGACATCAAAAATAATTATCTTTCTTACTTCACATTTCAAACATCAACATCTTCCAAATAACCCATCATTTTTACCAAAAACGTGTGCAAAGAAAACACAAACAAACATCAAATTACAAAACCATTAAATCAAACAAAAAATGATTCATGTAAGATCCATTCCTAACTTATTTACAATAAACTTCATTTTCACACCTGGCAAAGCTTTGGTCATTACATCAGCCAAGTTATTCTCAGAGAAGAAACATAGTTAAGACCCAAGGTGAGTAGAATAGGAGGTGGTCTCAGCTGATTGTAGCGGAGGAAGTGTGTGACGTCACAGGGTTCCGTGGATACCGTGACGGTGAGAAAACCATTGCATTACTTCGCTTGAATAGACGGTGTGGACGTTTTTTGATGTTGAATTAGTGTTGCTTTAAATATTTTAATTCAGTTTTGAATTGTCTACATCTATATAATAATTATCTACTCATGTAAATATGCCTGGTAAACGGTGTTCTGTTGCTGTGTGCTCAAACAGCTTTTATAAAACGAGAGCCTCGAGTGGGGAGAAGTACATTGGGTATTTCAGCTTTCCAAAAGATCCTCATACAAAACAGTTGTGGGTGGAAGCATGCAAAAGGAAAGATAGCTGGAATCCGGATAATGGACATGTGTGCTCCGAGCGTTTCAAGGATGAGAATTTCGAAAGAAACGTGACGGCCGAAATGAACTTTTCGAGACTCAAAAATATTTTAAGACTCGGAAGTGCATGGAAGAAATTGCATTTTTTGCGTCCACAAGACCACCATCTTAAATCTCCAAATGCTCGAGAAAATTGTCAGAAAATAAGAGAAAAGAAAGCCTTGGTCAGAGAACTTGAAGAAGCAACGGGACACTTTCAGGAATGTTTTGCCGAACCGATGGTTAGTGAATGGAAAATTTGAGGTTACATTATGGTAAACCAATGACGTATCCTTCACCAATTATTTTGCAGCAGTTGCAAATTGAATTTTCATATTTAGGAGCTTGTAGAGGAAACTGTGGAGGAAATGTATGCAGCTCTTCTCAAGGACCATGCTCAGTTGCTCGAGAACTTCAACGTAAGCTTGTACTTAAACTTTTATAACTTGCCAAAGCACATTTTCTCGGGGTTTCATTGATAACAGAATGAATACAATATAGTCCAGTCGTGTTCTTCTGCCATTATAGGCTTTAAAGCTTAAGTATGAAGCTAATACGAAAGAGATTCAGAAGGAGGTTAATGAAAGAGAGGCCTTGGTGAATAAAAGGGTAAAAAAAGTACTTTTTAAAATTTTTACTGAAGGTCAGATTGCCCTATTACTCTCTGGGAAAAAACAGGTGAAGTCATGGACCTATGATGAAATTGGAATGGCTTTCTTCATTATATATTTAAGCAAAAGATGCTACACCTACTTAAGAAACCAACTAAAGTTTCCTCTCCCAGGTTAGTCAATAATTACTCATTATAGAGCTTTGGCATTCAGTGCATAACTGCATTTCAATACATTTTTATTAGATTCGTGCATTTGATATCCTATTAATATTATTAATACCGCCCATTTAGTAATAATAATAACACTTATATAAGCTTAATATTTATATCCAATTATACTATACATATAATAATATTAAAATTCTAGCAAAATGTATGCTCCCTCAATTCTCATTTTTCCATTTAAATCAGGAATATCCACATTACAAAGATGGGACAGTGACATCAGTATAGGTCAAGGCATACTGAAGGATGTTTTAAAAGTAATGGGGGTGGCCTCTCTAAAGATGTCACCCTCAGAAAAATTTACAGTCCTTCAGTGTGATGTAATGAAAGTTGAAGAAGTATATGAGATGGATAAAAGAAGTTTGTGTTATTTTATGTCATTAAATTTTAATTGAGCATAATGTATATATATATAATGAGCATAATGAGCTATAATGAGCAATTTAAGACTTATTCTGATGATTGAACTCTTTTGATATTTTTTAATCATTTGTTTGAATTAGGTACCTATTTTTCAGCTGATAAGATTATTGGGCCTCATAAGCAAATGATGATAATGATTGCGAGGGAACTGTTTTCCCAGTGGAAACAACCGGTTTACGTCAATTTTGACACAAAAATTTCAAAAATTATATTGGAATCTGTAATCACTGACATTGCCTCTGCGGGGCACACTGTTGTAGCAGAAGTATGCGACAATGCTGGAGCCAATTTAGGGCTATGGAAAGAGCTGAGAGAGTTCAATGAAAGAAGTTGGTTTGCTTTCAGAGGCAGGAAAGTATACTGCTTTTCAGATGCCCCTCATCTTCTTAAGCTATTAAGGAACCATTTTCTCAACGGAGGGTTCATAATAAGAAATGGAGATATTGTAAAGAGTGATCTAATACATACATTTATCAGGCAGACTGGAAGTGAGGTGTCATCTCTATTTCGCATAACTTCTTCTCACATCAACTGTGAGAAACATTCAAGACAAAATGTTAGGCCTGCAGCTCAACTTATGTCCCATACCAAGGTCACAGCTTGGAAGCATTATGATGTAGGTGACAAGCAAGAGAGGCTAATTCTAGCTAATTTTATTGAAAATTTTAATAAGTGGTTTGATATTTTCAACAGTCATGTGCCCTATGCAAATAAAAAATCTAAAAGTACTTTTGGCACTGATTTTGAATCACAGGAGGCAGATCTTGAAAATTTCCGTGAAATGGTCTCTAACATGAGAGGCATGGGCCGGAAATCTCTGCTGCCATTTCAAAAAGGCATTTTTATGTCAATCTGTTCTCTAAAAGCCTTATTTATTGAGACGAAATCCTCCAGTGATTGTTCATATATAATGACATCGAAGCTCAATCAAGATAGCTTGGAGAACCTCTTTTCTCAGGTTAGACACAGAGGAGAGCTTAATGATCATCCTTCTCCTTTAAATGCCCTAATGCGGTTGAGGATTCTTGGTAGAAATCAGGGAGTAATTTCAAAGAATAGCAATACAGATTTTGCCCCAAAAGAATTCATCGTGGAGAGGGTGACGAGAATGTGGTTTAAAGTTATGAAAAGCCAAGGTTAGGGAAGCACCTCACTTAGCAGATTCATCCAGTGAGCTATCTAGTGACCCATGCGATCAGAGGCCTAGTTCTGAGAGTATTATTTCAGAGGAGGCCACCAAAGACGGGCTGCTATATTTAGCTGGTAGGGTAGCAAAAACATTTCACGCCAAGCACCCTGAGTTACGCAGTTATACTTATAAATTGCCTTCAGCTAATGATTATAGATTGACAACTTGGATTAGCCATCTATCATTTGGGGGGTTGATAGAACCAAGTGGCGAGAGCAACTGTTGAAATTTGAAATACTTTTCCAAAAAATATGCAAAAAGAAGAAAGTCTTCCATAAAAGTATTACAGATACATTGTACAAAAAATAAGCACAGAAGTTGACATCCCCAGTAAGGTGTTGAAAACTTACATATTACAAAGGGTATACATTAGAATAAAATTTCTTAATAGGGAAATAATAACCGACGTACAACAGCGGTAGAAGAAAAAAAGCTAAAAAATAACAACTTAGTCCCTCATTGCGTAGATGCTTTTCCATGTTCTTGGATCTCCTGTTTTTCATTGTTTTCTACAAAAGTAAGTGCAATAAAAGAATGATGTTGAAAATGTAAGCATTTTCATTTGTTGTCATTATGTAAATGCTTATTGAATTTCGTTGCGAGTGACTTGGATTGAATGTGACAACACTTAGTGGAATATAGACATGATGGCCAAAAATATACTAGTGCCACTCAAATGTTTCATGATTCCAAAAGTTTTCGACACTTCTGACTGATTATCATTGGTATATCATCCCACCAGTTTCTTCAAGCTTCTGGTTTACCAGTACCAGGATGAGAATGGAAGGGTGGAAAGAAACCCGGAGTGGAATGTTTAGCATGTTCTTAATGAGAGGCTCCAAGGGGACAGTAGCACTGAAAGTAGGCGCTTATATAGCTAAATAGTTGGAGGAATAAACACAAAGTCCTGTTATTTCATTTATGTATTGCAGAAGTGTACTGTGCACTGGTCAATAAAAAACATTCTTAAATAATTATTAGTTAAACATGTTTCATAGAAGGCGAAATAAACATTAACCATAAAAATAATGGACTAGTATTTAGGCACTCTTGAGGACATAATTATTCGTAGAAAATATTAATGTTAATACTTTTTGAGTGCATTTGGTGACAAATTAAATCCTTCGCCGTATATACAAGAGACGCTGAACCAATTATATACCTATGCTTCTTTTTGACTCGTATTCGCCATTGCTACTAATCTCCGCGCGGGTACACTGCGCTGCCTTAGGAACCCTGTGACGTCACGCCCGACGGCCGCGCCAGCTGAGACCACCTCCTATTATAGTCACCTTGGTTAAGACCAATCTTACCATTTTCTACTTCATCCCTCAAGAAATGATAAGTTACATCAATATGCTCAGTATCCCATCCTCTTTCAACACCAATGGATAACAATACACGTACAACTTTAATGCTTACAACATGACTAAATGTTTCTAAATAATCAATTCCTGGAATCTGTGAAAAACCTTGAGCTAAAAGTCTCGCTTTTTATCCATTAACCTTTCCATCTTTGTCATTTTTGAATCGAAACACCCATTTGGATCCAATCACCTTCTTATGTTTTGGCCTTTTTACGATTTCCCAACAATCATTAGTCATCAAATTTTTCGTTTCATCTTCCATTGCCTCTTTCCACTTGTTCCATTTTAGAGTATTCTGTAGTGCATGATGCATGTATTAACCCCTCAAATACTATAGATACTAACAATCTAATCTAGTTGCATGAGACCCTTTAGTTGCTTGCTTGCATGCTAGTAGTGCATGCTTGGTGACCTTCATCCCCTGCCACACACCCTCGCGGTGGCTTGCAGGGTATCGTGTAGATGTAGATGTAGATGTTCGACATATTTTCCTTAACGCCTGCTCAGCATTTGAAGGCACAGCATTTTCCCTTGATTCCATACATGGATTGCAATGCTCACTCGTTGTGCACTTCCTTTGCTGTACTATTCTTTGACTCCTACTCAAACCAGTGGGCTCAATTCTATTTTTCACCAAAACTTCTTCCCTTTCAGCCATTTTCTCTTCAAA
Source organism: Platycnemis pennipes (assembly GCA_933228895.1). Lineage (NCBI taxonomy): Eukaryota > Metazoa > Arthropoda > Insecta > Odonata > Platycnemididae > Platycnemis > Platycnemis pennipes. The sequence goes on from OW121849.1 coordinate 151,177,849, forward strand.
TCCATCCTTGTCAATGCTGTCATCTTCACCTTCCATCCAAAGGGTTTGGGTCTGGCCTCTGTTTGATTCACCAGAATCAATCACTGTATACTTAAAAGGAAAAACAGTTTCATTAAAAATTACATCCCTACTTATTAAAATATATATCCTTTTCAAACTCCATAATCTGTAGCCTTTACTCCCTTCAGCATATCCCATAAATACGCACTCTTCAGCTCTTGGATCTAGCTTTGCTCCATTCACCTGAATCCAAGCTTGGCAACCAAACACTTTCATGCTTTCCAATTCTTCCCGTGAAAGAGTTCTTTTTCTCCACAGTTCAATGGGTATTTTAAAATCAATTGCAGATGATGGACACCTATTCCTTATGAAAACAGCAGTATTTAAGGCTTCTGCCCAAAATCTGTGTGGCACACCAGAATCAATCAACATACAACGCACAAGATCAAAAAGTGTTAAGTTCATGCGTTCGGCCTTTCCATTTTGCTCTGGGCAATATGGCACTGTCAACCTTCTAGCTATCCCGCACCTATCTAAATGATTCTGAAAATCATTCCCTACATATTCTCCTCCATTATCGCTTTGAAGAAATTTTATTCTCCTTTCCTGCAAAGTCTCAACTTGATTCTGATAATTAGTAAATGCCAACAATGTATCACTTTTTCTTTTAAGCATTTTTACAGTCACATAATTAGAGAAATCATCAATAAAGGTAATGGCATATTTTGCCCCTCCTTCAGAAACAGGGCTTATTTTCCCAACAACATCAGAATGTATAACCTCCAGCAAATCATTTGCTTTTGATAAACCAACCTTCGGAAAACCTTTCCTTTTCATCTTTCCCTGAATACACACATCACAAGAGCTATCTGGTTCCTTAGATAATTCAAGAGCAGGGATTTTTAAAATTGCCTCGTTATGAGCATGCCCAAATCTTTTGTGCCAAGTGAATGAGTTGTCTACTTTTGCAACAAAATTATTACTTTTCCCTTCGTTTTCTCCCTTCTGAAGGCACAATCCCTTTTCTTGCACAACATACATTCCTTTCTTAAACAAAGCTTTAATAAGAGTAGAATTTTTACTCATCACAGAAAGGGAACCATTTCTTATAACTAAATCAAAACCCTTTTTCTCAATTTCTCGACAAGACATAAGGTTACATGCTAAACCAGGTACAAATAATACTTTTGATAAATTGACTTTTCTGCCACCAAACTCATCTTTTAGAAAAATTTCGACCTCTCCATAGCCTTCAACACTGAGAGATCTGCCATCGCCAATATTCACAAAACCAAATTCCAAAGATACAAAATCAAGTAATTTTTCCCTACACGGGGTCATGTGACTCGATGCACCGGAATCTAGGTACCGCATATCAATTTCATAGGTCATACCTTCCTTGCTCACACACAAGGATACACTTTCCTCAACTACAATGCTTGCCCTTCTGGCATTATCACGGCTTTCGCCACGTTTCTCACTCCCCTCCCGTGTTAATTGATAACGTTTACCATACCTGCAGTACCTCGCCATATGACCTGGCTTCCCACATACATAGCACAAAAAAGGTCTTAAGGTCTTGGCTCTACTCCGCTCTGCCTTTCTTCGCGAGACTTCGCTGCTATCTGCTCGAGTCTTCTTACCGCCAGCACCTTGGTATGTGATGTCTCCTCTTCTTTCTTTTGAAATTCCTCTTCTCTCTTCAATCTCTTCTCTTCCAACAGCAACTTCGCCTTCACCTTTTTAGTGGTGAGATTTTCTTCCTCCCTCTCCAATGATCGCACAAATCCATCAAAGTTTTTTAGAGGAAGCCCCAACAAATAAAACACTGCCATCGCTTTATCCGGAAGTTCGAGCACACCAGAGTTATTAATCCTTCTTTGAAGATTCGCCATCTTTGACATGTACTCACTCATCGTCATGCCCTCGTCTTTTCTAATATTAACCATTTCTTTAAGCAAAATAAGAGCGGAAAGCACACCGATTTCACAATGCGTCTCTTGTAAAGATTCCCAAATGTCTTTAGCCAAATTTAAATGTCCCACATCATCTAAGTAAAAGTCAGAAATAATCTGGATTAGAAAGGACCTTGCTTTTTCATTCACTACCTTTTGCGTTGCGGATAGTTCGTCCACGGTTTTCACGTCGTAATTTATTGCCTCCCAACGTTTCTTGGTTTCGAGAGCCGCGCGTGCACGAATACTCCACGTGTGGTAATTCTCTTCCTTCAGTATTTCAAAATGAATAATTTCTTCCCTTGAGGCCATTTTAGGGAATTTTCAATCTCTTCTGTTAATGAGTCCGACTTCTCTCACTTTATCAGGATTCCAGAACGCTCTGGGCCCATAACCTGTTGGTTTTTCTAATTCAGACAGTCTTCTGATAGAGCTACTTCGGTTTTTTATTGACACATTAAAAGGATATGTCTTATGCACTACATGACAAGAAACTTATTATGGCGACTCAACGCGACTCACAACAATCAGGTTGGCGTGACAAACAAACATACACAAACTTAAACATAAGCATCACAAAAAGCAAACCTTCACAATGCTTTCGTAAAGTCTTCTCGGGCTTTCCACCGGGTTAAATATTGGTATAACACCAACGTTTCAACGGACGACTCGTCCATCGTCTTCAGGGTGAGATTCTTCTCACCCTGAAGACGATGGACGAGTCGTCCGTTGAAACGTTGGTGTTATACCAATATTTAACCCGGTGGAAAGCCCGAGAAGACTTTACGAAAACAATTCGCCGGGAAAGAATTAAATCCTATTCTTCACAATGCTTAATACTCCGATATACTCAACAATCCTAACACCCCCACCGCCATCCTAGTTAAGTGCTGTATTGAAAGACATCCAACATGTGTCGTGAAGATTACTCTGATGATAGCATCTAATTATTATGTCATAAGGGTATTGAAATTAGACAGTTTGATAACAATATTGTGGAAAAGTAAAAAAAGGCTTTTATGGCTACTACCTCTACAACGGGAAATTGCTCACAATCTCGTTCAAAAGATGTATTGATTTCAGGGGTACCTTTCAATGATGGAATAAGGAGTGTTCTGATCTCTGTTAGTTCGAGCGTTTCACTCACACTTGTGACATAGTAAAGACCAATTTTACCTTTGAGTCAGGTTTTAACTCTAGTGCTGCCTCTAATTAGTAATTTTGACGTAGTATATACCTATAACTCGCATCTACATAAACCGATATGAAGTCGAAAGTGTGTGATACTAAAATTCGACACAATTCGATTCACATGTCTAGCGTCATGTTTAACTTTCGTGGCATATGTTTTTCAATGGAATGCAATGGCTTCCTATCGATGATGCCACTCACTGCGTGAGCCAAGAATGTCTCTCTTCTGTTGTCAAGTTTTGTATCCGAACCTCCAACACCGGGACGCACCACCTAGCGGAAAAAGTTCGAAACATCAGAATGATGTCATGATGTCACACGTGCCTGGCACTGTTTTTCGTGTTTGTTAACAGCAGTTATGAGTTTCTTTGGTGGTGTTTAAGATGCTGAAGTATTTACATCTCTAGTAACAGTTCCTAGTAGAACAAACCATTTCATTCTTTTCGTTTCTCTTCAACTGTTTCTCTTAACGTTTACATCCTTATCATCCCACTCTTCATATCCTAAGGCGTGCCTTTCTACCAACCTTACTCCCAACCGCCTGCCTCCCTACCACCCAACTTGCTTTCCTATCTAGTTTTTTTATAGACTTCGTTATTTATTCCTTCATCTTCCATTGCATGAATCATTTTATTCATACCTTTTCTTCTTATATATTAACTGTCTGAAATTTGTTCCCTGAGTATTCACAGAACACTGAAATTGAAAAATGTTTTCCAAAATTACATAGAGGGATTTTTCCAGTCTGGAAATAGAATCTTAGCATATGACTCCCCTTTTATTCGTGCATTTGACGCATCGTTTTATGATGAGGTTAAGGAAACAATGCACTTCCACAAATATATTTATTTACTCACGACCATGGTTTCGATGCATAGCATCATCTTCAGGTGTCAAATACAGAATTGTAAGGCCCTTATATACAATTTAACAGTGGGGGAGGGGAAGGTAGGGGTGGTGGGTTGGAAGGGGGGTGGGTTGGAATGGAGGGGTATGGAGTGAAGACCCAAACCGTAGTTAGTGGGTGTCACTATCCCCTGCTGTTACGGTGGAGTCCTGTGGGGAGGGAGGGAGGAGGGGGGATGGAGGGAGGGAAGGAGTGGGTAAGGCAGGATTATTGGACTCACTTACGAATTTTAAGAGAGGGGAGTGGGAGGGGAACAAAATTTCGTTCACCACGGTACAACCGTTAGAATTCAAATGTTGATGTATCTCCAATTCTTCCAAAGTGTCTAATTTTCTGCCTTTTTCCTCACATGGTCGTGAGTAAATAAATATATTTGTGGAAGTGCATTGTTTCCTTAACCTCATCATGAAGGAATTCCACGTAGTCAAGCCAGACCCCGTCAACCGCATCGCTTTATTTTTACTGCATATTCACTGCATAATTACTGTGCATTAACAACATGCAAGGGTTTAAAGTTGAACAAAATATGAAAAAAAATCCGGAATTCAGTTATCGCTGAACATCTCCGAAATGGAGAGGTTGCAGAACCAATTTAAGTATCTTTACGTTATAAAGGTAGAACAGTTTTACAGGGATATTCCCTCTCTTGGTAGAAAAATATGTCGGACCCTATTATCACTGATTTTTGGGTAGAGAATGAGTTGAAATGAACACGGAAAAACCGTAGTAAGCCCAGCCATTCGTGCCAGCTAATGGGAATACACACTTACGTGGTATTATCGTATGCTGTGCACCCATGAACTTGCTAATGGTGGTTTTACGGCTTTAAATGATATAAATTACCGCCGTAGGAGCTATGATAGTGCTTTTATGAGAAAATGCAATATTTTGTCGGGGTTCGATGGCCCAAGTAATCTTTCATTTGGATACATTCAAGGAGAATACCCTGTAATGTCGCGATAACATTTAATTCTGTGGAGCTTGGAGATTGTTAGCTTCAGATGTAAATGCTCATGCTTTATCTCCCGTGTCGAAATATGGCACAGGAATATGGGACATTAAAATGTGGAGGCGTTGCAAAAACAAAAACCCTGCTCTAGGAGTTGAGGAGAAGCAACCAAAGATTTTGAGAACTTTTAAAAGGGCAGAATCAATTAATAATTCTGATTCCAAATGCATTGAGAATGAGTGTTAGTCAAGAAGATGAATGTAGAGATTTCTTTAGAATGGAACGGGAGGAGGAATGTAGAGGATGATAATCCTTTTTTAGTTTGGAATGAGAATGATGGGAATCAGAGCAAGGATCATAACGAATCCTTTATAGGGCGGAGTAAGGAAGATAGTGAGAGAGAGAGAGAAAATATTGTATTTTAAATACAATACAACATATTTTAACAAAAATTTAGAACATACTCGGAGGCTACTCAGCCTCATATGAGCATTCTATGAAGTTACAAGTGAATAGTCGTCCGTAATGTGCAAATATTACAGTATGAAATAAAACAATAAAAAATTTAAATAAAGTGATAAAGACAACTCAACAAGACAATGCATAAACTAATACAAAAATAAAATATTTACAAATATGACATTTGAACAATTTCATTAATTTACATTTATTACAGAAAGGCCGGATCAGAGGGTGAACTATCTGAACTTTGTTTTTGAAACAGGTAGTTAAAGAGTCTTTGCCTGAATATTCGGCTATTTTTTGATCTACGTATTTCACTAGATAAGGCATTGCATAATTTGCTACCACCTACTGCGAAATACCTATTAAAGGCACAAGTCCGGTGGTTAAGGATTTGTAGTTTATCGTTTCGCCCTCTTGTAACCCGTTGTTGAAAGCTCTCCTTGAAAAGAAATGGAGAATACAAATAAACTGGTTCACTAGTGTTGAAAATATCTTACAAAAGACTACCCAGGAAATATTTTCTTCTGTTTTGAACTGTAAGCCACCGTAGTGTATTTATACAAGGTGTGATGTGATCGTACTTTCGTGAATCACAAATAAATCTAATGCAGGCATTTAGTGCTCTTTGAAGTTTTGCATCCAGTTCTTTTGTTAACTCACCATATACTAATGAGCAATAATCAATCTAAGATAAAATCAAAGTGGTCACTATCTTTTTACGCACGGACATTGGGAGTAGGATTCGACAACGTTTTACTTGGGCCAGAGTGCCAAATATTTTAGCTCTTAGTTGCGTGACATGATCAGACCAAGATAAGGAGCGATTGATCAAAAGGCCAAGACTTTTTACTGTTTGGGCATATTCAATTTCACTGTTAGTTACCCTTATTTTAGGAAGTTGATCAAAATCAATTTTATTAATTAGTTTTTTGCTACCGATGATAATGCAATTTGTTTTTGAACTATTTATAACTAATGAATTATTTTGTACCCAGTTACGGATTGACTTTATGTCTTTATTAACTCTTGCGACATGGTCATGGATTTCCGTAATTGAGCAGTGAGTGAGTTTGCCTAGGGGTCGTATGATTGCGCCAAATCTGAAAGAGAGAATTGATATTGAGGTAGAGGCAAGAGAGAATGTAGAATGTGCACCGAGGAGATCCGAAAGATTGAGACACAAGAAGAATGAGAAATGTAAAAACTCTCATATTTGCGCACCTTACGGTAAAAATGTGGAAGATGTGAAATTACCAAAGAATATGTCCGAAGCTGTATAAAGCAGTCATGCTGTGGAATGGGGAGGGCCATGAATAAGGAAATGGACAACTTGGATAAACAGTGTACCTGGAAGGTTGTTGAATGGCCTGAGCACACGAATGTGATTGGATGTATGTGGGTCTTTGCAGTGGAAGAAGTTGCAGGGAAGAAAAGACAATTTAAAGCCAGGCTAGTTGCCCAAGGATTCAAAGAGAGGTGGAGTATACTATTTTGAAGCTTGTAGTCATGCAATACGGAAAAATTTGTTGAGACTCTTAATAGTTTTAGCCACAGAAAATCAGTGGGAATTGGAGCAAGACATATATGTCGTCAGGGCCTACTTAAACAGTGCCTGAGCAGGGCATGCTTTTATGGAATAACGACCTAATTACTGCTTTAAGGATAGGGATTTGTATGTTTGTAAACTACGGAAGAGTATTTATAGATTGAAGCAGTCAAGAAAGAATTGGTGTAATGAATTGCACAATATCCTAAAAAAGGCTGAGATTTATAAGCCGAACAGTGTGCTTTTCTATGGGAAGGTATCGCTATGGAGGTGTATGTGGATGACATGGTATTGATGGGAGATAAGGAAGCAATGGTAATTTTTAAGGTGAAGTTAGCAGAAATTATTGAGATAAAAGACAAGCAACAAGATGCTTGTCACTGAACGTTTAGAGGCCTGAATAGGGCATGATTACCTTTTATCAGACTGATTATAATCTGAAGGTGCTGAAGGATTGCTCGATGCATGACTGTATGGGAGCTACAACTCCAATGGAAGTAGGATATACGAGAAGTACAGAGGATGCTGAGAGTTTTAGTGACGACATTTATAGAAAGGTGATAGAATGTCTGAACTATATCAGTATAACCACTGGACCTGACATAACTAACGCGGTGCCCAAACGTCGTCAATATTGTAATAATCTCAACACAGATAACATGTAAAACGCGTTTTTAGATATTTAAGAATAACTTTAACAAACGTGTTAAGATATTTAATAGTAACTTTAACTAAGAATAATTAAGTGTTCATTACAATTAGGCATATCAGAAAACAGGATCACCTTTAAGTCCTTCTGTGAAGCAGACTATGTGGGTGAAGCAAAGGAAACCAGGTCATTTAGTGGTTATTGTGTCATGTTTGGAGGTGGAATAGTTCATTGGAAAAGTAAGACACAAACATTTTTCTAATATCCACCACCCATGCAGAATGCATTGCAATGCATGAGTGTGTAACGGATTTGATATGGGTGACTGATTTCTTTATAGAATTAGGTAGGAGTATGTTCGTTTCAAGCCCTACCATGTTGTATTGTGATTCTCAAAGTGCAATTGTAGTCATGAAAAATGATTGTGTTGCTGATTGGAATAAGCATTTCCATGTAAAAGTTAATTATTTTGCTGGGAATGTGTAACCAAATGTGAGATTGATGTAAAATGTGTACCACTACCCACGCAGATAAATACTGCAGATAATATGACAAAAGGATTGAATAGGCCAAAGACCTTACAGATCTGTACAGACGTGAAGATGCATGTTGATTGAGTTAAAGATTGCATACATTAAGAAAATTCTTTCCAAGGGGAAGTGTTGTGATTTAGTTGGTTCTCTGCATGGAAAAGTGTTTTTCATTCTGTATGGGAACATGTTATGATCATTCTTTTTCTTTGTCTGTTTTTCTTCTTTTAGTAATTGTTCTCGGTTGTTTGGTAACAAGGTTGTTGTTTTTTGGTTTTGTGATGGTAGTGTACCCGAACAATGGCGTTATAAAGAAATTTTATTGAAAATAGTTTAAACTACATCTTTATCATTTTCAAGTCCGTTGTTAAGGACGTTGTGGGTGGCATGCAAAATCAAGGATAGAACTGCACAAACAGTTAGGCAGTCACCCAGCTGTAGACGTTGAATGCAATTTCATTTTGTTGCAGGCAACACGATGATGCCTTCAGTGTTGTGGAGAATCGTTTGATGAATTCTTAGTCAATGCCTGGAATATTACCGTCAGCATAAATTGCAAACGTTTTACACAGGCTATCAGAAACAAGCTATACGGTAGTTTAACGAATCTTTATTAGTTTCTTGCCTCTTGTATCGGTCACTACTGGGGATGTTCTAAGAAATCAATTAGTGATAGGTAGATTGCTGGGGACTTTTTAGTAATTAGCGGCTCCAATTTTTACTATCGAGAGGCCCCGATGCGTGTCAGGGCTCCTCAACAGGGTAGTGCTGATTCCCGAGGGAAAGGTGATAAGGAGCGGGTGAATTGCTGGTGCATACCGGGAGGTGCGGTGCCTCAGGCAGCGAAGAGGATGTAGGAAGCAGTCGGAGGCAGTAACTGCTCCGAGCTGCTCGTCGTCAACCAAGCCGAAACTAAGGACAAAGTGAAACGGGGGTTCGAGGAGATTCCGTTGAGGGACCAATGCTCCCACTTCCGCCTCGTTCGTATGGATGCCTATATGAGGCTGAATCTATTTGCAGCTTGGCACATAAAATGGATCAGGGGTCGATAGTTTGGAGCCGAGTGGAAGTGTTAAACCAGAGATTCCATGAAGTCTGTGGTAGCAACGGAGCAGAGTGTTGATACTTCAGGCCGGTGCTGGATTCGTGCCGGGTGCCCCTGAATCACTCGGGTGTCTAACATTAAGGACGCAACATCGTTGAGCGTAACGCGCAGGATACGCATAGGGTTCAATTTAAGTGGTAGTCCAGTGACCCGGTGTCGCACACAGTCGCAGAATTTTTCAACGGAACTACAATCCAGAAGCTTATGATATTAGTGACCTACGGTTCTTCCTTGTTCACTTCAGCAATTTATCTACTCAAGAGTAAATAAAGTGGAAAATAGAATCAAAAATTTTATCCTATTAACAGCAAATATCCCTGTAAATTAATTACGATATTAACATATCAAAAGCTACAATCAGTTCTGTAAAATACGACCACCTATATTCCATAAAGATGCCACAAAATGGGATAGAGAACCACTTCAAGGAACGAAGCCCAAGATGCAATGCCATAAGGAACAAGAATGTAGAACTTTTGATTGAAAATGAAGAGAAAGTGAAGAGATAGAAATAATATCTGGAAGAGTTATGCAACGGAAACAATGTCAGCACGAAAGTGATCGAAGAGGAAAGCGAAGTCAAAAAGGATTTATGGGAGTATTTATGAAGGTCGGAATTTGACGAAGCAGTAATGGACCTTCACATGAATAAGGCTTCTGAAATTGATGATATTCTTGCAGAACTAATTAAAAATGCTGGGGAGAAGACTTAACCCATCTTTACAAAGCCATCTGCGACATGTACTCAACAGGAGAAATACCCAGGGACTTCGATAAAAAAATCTTCATTCCCAAAAAGAAGAGAGCGGAGAAATGCGAACATTTTAGGGCTATAAGCCTGACAACACTTGCATCGAAGATATTGGCAAGGATCATTTACAGAAGAACAGAACAAAAAGCTGAGGAGTTCCTGGATGAAGATCAATTTCGGTTCAGAAAAAGTAAGGTGACAAGAGAAGCAATATTGATCGTTAGGCTGCTCGTAGAGGAGAGATTGAAGAAGAACAAACCGTCGTTCATTGCATTTGTGGATTTCGAGAAGCATTTTGAAAACGTGGATTGGAATCCAATGCTTGGAATTCGGAAAGGAATTGGAGTTTCCTGCAATGACCGAAGAATTATCCACAGTTTGTATAAAAACCAAGTAGCTGTAATTAAATCTGGACCCAGCTGTGAAGAGGCAAGAATAAGGAAAGGAGTGAGACAAGGCTATGCACTATCTCCTGTAATTTCAATGTTTACATCGAGAGAGCCATCAATGAAATCAAAGAGAAGTCTTATGGATTGCACATCCTAGGAGAAAAAATGAGCATGCTACGATTCGTTGATGATATAGCACTCGTAACAGAGGCAGAGAAGGATCTGAATAAGAATCTAGTAACCGTGGAACGGACTTGTTTTTATCTTTGTTTTTTAATCTTGTAAATTTGTAACGTATGTATTGCTAGTATCATCTTTGAGTTCACAATAAGGTTTAAATCATAATATCTTCTGGGCTTCATGTCATTCTTTCCACTCTTCATTCAGTGCTACCTTCTCTGCTTTTTATGCAAGAATATTGTTGGATTTGTTGCTATTTTTCTCCAGGTGAAATTCATTCTAGGATTGACGACTAGTGGTGATCTTGAAAAATGTGAAACAAATCACGGAGGAAAAAATATTTCCAAATCCTGACAAAGAAGGCAGGCTCTCTGTTCATGTCTTCTTTTGCTAGCTTCTTTATTGGCATTATTTTCGTGACCGTATTTTTCCATTCCACCTTCCTTATGATTTTTTTTAAGATATGGGTACAAATTTGGCCAAATGTTTAGTTTTACGTGGGTATATGGTGTGGTGGTTACGTATGTGGAAATAAAAAAATTGCATTTTCTGTAAATCATCATTGCTGAAATCGACATTTTTATTCCTATACGTCACTTCATCAACCATCATGATGGACACCTTGTGTCCATCATGTTGCACAGCCTGTTTTACGCAAAGGCCAGGGTGGCCATGTTGAGGGCCAGAGTGGCCAACATAAGCCGTAATTGTTTCGTGCCCCAAGTAATTGATTAAATTAATAAATTTATTAATTAAATGCAATAATTTTCGTCCGTTTGTTGTCTTTATGTACCCGATTTATGATTCTTCTCAGATGTGTGAATTTCCCTCTTCTCTACATCTTCACCCACGTTTACCAGCCCGTTGACTTTATTAATGCCATTAGTTGTAGCCATGTTTTGAGTTTTTATAATCATATTATTAATTTCGAGGTGAAAGCAAAAAATATATTCCTTAGCAAACTCTGAATTGCACCCATTCTCATACACTTACATATGTATTCCCTCGTTGTCGTCATCCTGCCTCACTATTTTTCCTTGAGTTGGCTCTCACATTACTTGGCCTGCGCTTTCGATGAAAATCCTTTTCATATCCATCGTCTGGTAGATTCCCGCTTTTTTTCCTCCGTATCTGATCACTGAACGTGATTTCACTGGAATCGTGAATTTCTGTCGGAAATACAGCCGTGTGATTGTGCTACCATACATGCTAGAGAACATTTGTCAGTTTGGTGTAGTTACATTTATAATGAAACACGTGCATTTGTAAATTTTCTTCGGAGAGCAGTTTGAAAGCCAGTATGAAAAAGTATTATAAGCGGTAATCTAGTGATGTAATCAGAGAGCCATTGGACTTTACAGCGCTCCTAGTGCTTTGCCGTGGAGTTCTACATCTATGCAAATATCCTCGAAAGGATTTCAATGGTACAGTGTCTGTGCTTTGAGAAACTGTTCCCGGCAGCCTCAGGTGTCAAGAGAAGCTCGATGGTTTCTTGTAGCGGGAAATATTCCCCGAATTGCGAGTGCTAGTCGCAGATACTGTCCTGGACTTAAACCAATCCGGTGACACGAATCTTGGTTGCCGTGACGATGGCGTAGGTTTGCGAATCCCTGCTGCTGCAGCAGGGATTGATGTCAATAGGGATGACATTTTGGCAACTCTTTCGAGGAGGATCGCGAAGCTGTATGGCAGGGAAATTCAGCGTCTGATCTGTTGGCAAACTGTCCTTTTGTGTTTTTCAGGAGGTTCTATCAAATTCACGCAGATTATTGATGAAAATATCAAACCTGGAAAGTGAAAAAAAGGAAGGATATTAGGGAAGGTGAAGTTAGCCCGTAGATAGTTCTTCATGAACGATAGCTCCTGTTGCAATGACCATTTTTCAGGGATCGAATTCTGTAGAAATGTTGCTGTAAAGTACGGGTAAAGAAAAGGAAAAAAAAACTGCGTGATGTTCTTGGATAGGCAAAGCGTAAGCTAAGAAATTCCTCTCGTGAAGCCACGAATATGTGTGTGCTTTCTTCATTATATAAAGCCTGTGAATGTTGGCAGAAGCGTCTTCGCGTTGGGCAAGGGAAGCACCCGCGGCTTTACTTCGATCCATCGAGTCTTTGTTTGACGTGCAGCCATTTTGCAAAAAAAATATGACAGAAGAAATAAATACTGTTAATCACTCATGTAGTTTTAATTTTTTATTACAAAATTATTAGATAATACATACTTTAATAAATTCAGATGAAAATAAATTACAGTTCCTCTGTCAATTAAATATATTAAATAAGAAGGACTTTGAATGAAAACAAGGACTTTTGCGAAGAACTTTCGTTGGACGCGGTGTCATGGTTACAGGGAGAGAATTCCAAGTAGATCGTCTTTTGTCTAGTCATGTGTCACCTCGTGTAAATAGAAAAATGTGGTGATTTCAGCATTCAGATACGGGGGTCCTCATTTGGGGCATTTTACTGATAAGTTAACTTATTCATTTAATTAACCGTGGCCGAAAACAGCGAGTTGGGAGTCTGAGGAACACAGGATTGGATGATTCACCATGTCATGTGGAATGGAATGAATGGAATCAGTCCGAGCGAAATGCCTATCCCCGGCGGCGGCGGCGGCAATGGAGGAGGCACAGAATGCTTATTGTCCCATTGTGTGTTTGTCGGATGTTGTGTGGCGTCGTTGCTTCACGCGGCCACGTGTCCACGGTAGGCGAGCGGCTGGGCGTCGGGACGGGCGTCGCGACGCAGGGGGACGGCGTTCTCGAGGCTCCTCGAGTAGTGCCCGCCGCCCCCGCTCCACCCTCCCCCGGAGACCACTTGGTAGGAGCTGTCGTGCCCCCCGCCGCCTCCTCCGCCTCCCAACAGCTTCTTGAGCCCGATGATGGCGGACAGCACGAGCGCCAACTTGGCCACGATGAGCGCCTTGCCAGCCAACAGCGCCAGCTTGCCGAGGGCGATTGGGATGAGGGTGGCCCCGAACAGCAGCGGCAGCAGCAGCAGAGGCCCGATCTTCTTCAGCTTGCCTCGGGCTGTGTGTGGGGAGAGAGAACAAGGGAGAGCAATTACGTGAGGGCATTCCGTCTGCACGGAGGGAGGATCCTCCCCCATTCCATTTCTGGCCCCTCGGACGAACGCGTTGGCCCTGCCGAGTTTAAAGGCGCGTTTACACGTAGCAACTGCTATGACAGTCAACTGCTAACAACTGTTAAGCCCTACTCGCATGTGTAAATAGCAACTGCGATGCGAGTTCACGTCGATACTGGACACATGTCGAACACTATCGATCCTAGCGAAAGATAAAGACTGGCAATTTTCCACAAGAATAAGGATTTTACTTGACCGGTTTCGGTGTACAACACCATCTTCAGGTGACCTGAAATCGGTCAAGTAAAATCCTTATTCTTGTGGAAAATTGCCAGTCTTTTTCTTTCGCTATGATATTCCACCTTATCAAGCCTGAAACAACTGCTATCGATCCTAGTTCGAGCTATTAGCAAAGTTGAAGCCCGTCTACTTTCCAGCGGAAATGTATCCAACACAATCGCAACAATCGCCAACTGAAAACAATAACGACGGAATTTGGATATAATAACAAGGATATCCCTCCCCAAAAGGGGAAATTCTACTCTTTAAAGAATGGGAACAAAAGATAATAATTAATGGAATTTATTGCTTGAAGAATTTCATGAAAATTTATGCATCGATCACTATTGAAATAAAACTCTTTTTATCTGTTATGACAACGCCTAAATAGCGGCTTTAAGCTGTATAGAAGTTGGTGCAGACGTATCATAGCAGTAGCGATGTAGATACATCGCGCATCTCGTGACTGTCATAGCAGTCAACTGCTACGTGTAAGCGCGGCTTTACAAGCGCCGTTCGGTAGAATCGAACCTGGTCACCGAGAGCGCTTCCATCGAGTCAATTTGCGGCGAAGAGAAGGACGGTTCTAAACAATGAGTTTCCATTGACCTCCATTCAACATCCGAAAATTAAAGACCTAGATTTTAGAAGCATCTATACCGCTGCGTCATGTGGGTGAGTGACGGCGATTTTTCTTCCAATTGACGATGGCTTCCCCTTAACGACTGCCGGCCGTGAATACAATGCCTCCGTGACGACGCGCCTCTTAATGAAAGGTAACGGTCGCGGCGCGATGACTGGCTGGCAGCGGGGGGCAGGTGTGGCGCAATTAGGCGCCTTGCGTCGCGACAAGCCCCTCCCTCCGCCCAGCGAGAGGCCTCCCCGACGAGGATCTCTGGCTGAATTATTTATCGGGTGCGACGATTGGGATCTTCGGCTTGAAGATGTGTCCCACGAAGCCGTTATGGAGAACGTCCCAGCGATCGGAGGTGGCGTTTCAAATGCTGAGCGATGAATAATTCATGATGCCGCCGCATTGCGAGCGGGGGCATTACCGACGCCCAACCCTTTGTCGTCGCACACACCCTGGCTTCCATAAATGTATACATTTGAAATAATGGATGAACGAATAACGGTTTTGGAAATGATTCTTCCTGTTCACACATTACAGACCAATTTTTAATATTTTTGAAACTGATTTTAAATTTAGCAGTTAAATTTTTCTATTCTTTAATAGAAAAAGTGTCTTTGAAACAGGTCATTCCTTTCCCATTGTTTACATGAGACGATAACAATATGAACGATTACATGCTCCGCAGAAGGAAGTATGAACTCCCAAACACCTGGTTAAAGTTTTATGAATTATATAAATTCCGTACATTGGAATGAGTTTTAACAATCATAATATTCAATGTAAATGCTAAATTTTATAGCAATCCGCATTATCACCCTGATACTCAATGGAGTTCATTCTGACATCACGAATCACCTAGGAACCTCTTTTGGAAACCCCACACGACTCACGGTATGTTGACCCTTACCGAGAAAGATTTGACTCACCTACATATTCCCTCCCCGTTTCCTCCGAACGGCGTGCGTGGAATTGTGGAATCTCTTGTTCCGGATAGCTGTGAGTGCGGCATTTTCCAGTGGGACGAAAAACGCGAGGGTCTCTGCAGTCGACACGGATAGAGACGGCAATTTTTTGTTTGATAGAGCTCTCTTTTTGTCACGCAAGATGGCATTTCGAGCGCGGATGCGAGTCCCTTGACTGCGTCCTCCAATCTGGCCTGCCCGTCGACTGGCATTCTGTACAAAGATACGTTTCGGTGGGCACGTAAAGAGTATTAAATTGTCATAACCGTGTAGGAATTCATTTGTTTTCCGACAATTCTCCTTGAATAAAGTGAATAAAGTGAATAACTCGATGTGACATATTTCAAAATGATCTGATTTGTGAAATATAATCAGCCTGAATGGCAGTATGTTAATGGGTAGTTATGGTTCTAACTCCTCGGTTATTAAGGTGGAACGAATTCCAGAATCGAGTTCCATTGACGCCCTTTGCATGGAAGTCGAGGTTTAAAATAACTCAAGCTAACAGTCGTAAAACCTCAATTATCTTAGGGATTACTTGGGTTCCATGATTTGGGAAATAATTGATAGCTTGAGTACTAAAGAAGCAGGTCTTATTAACATTTCTAAAGAGTTTATGGACCCATCAAATCTTTCTACATGTCAAGAATTCCAGATTAAAATTTGTACGGGGAAATGAATGGCTATTTCATAGATATTTCATCAAGCGTCAGTGCGCATTTATCAGGAAGATTTTTGGATTTATTTAAATCCTTTGCATCTGGGTCATAAGTATTTCTCAAGAGAGATTTAAAAAAAAATATTTTCAAAAAAATTTAAAAAATGGATGTTGAAAACTTCATTATTTTGAATAAGTTTCTACTTGCCGATCGGATGTACTTTGTTCCAATTCCTTGACTAAGACTTGAAGTGGAGAGGACTATATCTTTGCACGCGATGCGTTCCAACTACACTGCAGGCGTTCTCCGACGTTGCAAGGGGACTTGATTATTGTGAGGTTGATATTACGTTTTCTCGCGATGAAACGTGGGTGTTATTGAAAATAAGTGTTTCAAATGTTCTCATTTATATTTGATTTAAATGATCACATATTTAATGTGACACCGATTTCTAAGGGCTTTTGATGATGAGAAATAGAGAATGACAAACGATATTATAAAATATTTATGGCATTGGCTGAGGAACGATCCTTGTACGCGCTTCGCGTGGAAAAATTATTATTTGCCTAACATTTTTTTTGCATCTATTCAGGGTTCAGTCAGAATACCCACTTGTCCTCACTTGATGTTTTATTTTTCGCTCCAACACACTGTGAGACGACCGCGTTCCCCCAGGGAAGTCTGAGTGAATATGAGTCGGGGGGTGCGACAGGGAATGCACTCACCGCTGCTGTCTCCGGCCAGGCTGCGGCCCAGCTTCTCCGCCTCGGCCAGCTTGAACTGCAGCGTGTGCGTTCGCAGGAAGTCCAGGGCCCTGTCGACGATGATGGCGTCGAGGGCCTCCTCTCGGTTGGCGCGGGGCAGGGAGGCCTCCAGCTCGGCGTCGGAGGGCCCGGGGGCCGCGGCGCCCGTCCTCACCAGCTCCAGGCCCTCGGCCAGGGCCACCCGCTCCTGTCGGGACACCCGCTCCACGGCCGACGCCAGCTTCAGCTTGAGGCAGGCCGCCGCGCCTCCCGTCGACGCCTCGCACTCCGAGTAGACGCGGAACACGAAGCGCAGGTCGCCCAGCAGGGACGCCGTGTCGTCCGCTCCCGAGCGTCCCGACGCCGCCCCCGCCACCTCGTTGGCGTCGGAGGCGGAGCGCGCGGCGACGGCGGCGACGCAGGCCAGGGCCCAGAAGGTAATCCACGTGCTGTTCATGGCTGCGTCCAGTCCGGCAGACTATGAGTGAGTGGGTGAGGGCCCTCGGCGACGGACGCGCTTATATATCCTCTGGGGCCCTCCTCCCCTTCAGGACACTCCTCTCAGGTGAGCAAGCACTCTTTGGCGCTCGCCGGTGGGCGGGGGAGCACCCATTATCCTCCTCGCCGCCCCTCCCCTTCAATTGTCTCCCAGGAGGGGGGGCCGAAAAGAAGTGGAGCATGAGCCGCGTATGTCAGCGCAACAGTGCGACGCCGTGTTTCGGCGCCCGGGGGAGCGGTCGCTCATCCCCGGCGTCTCCGGCGTCCATTTCCGCATTCATCGAACGAAAATGACACCGCCTCCTCTGGCCTTGTTCCTTCCTCAGTGGGCCTCGGAAAGTGGAATAGAAGGCCTCGGGGGGAATTCCGAGTGCTGTACCCCTCTCCGTGGGGACGGAGTTTTCCTTTCCATGATCCGCATACCGAGATCTCTCGGAAGTTTCGCGGTGAGGCTGATTGGTGGCTGACGTGATGTTAGCGAGACGCTGGTCGCGGAGCAGAGGGCCTCAGGAAGGAGCATCACTTCCTCGGCCATCTATTGTCTGGTCCTGGTTGCGGGCCTCAAGATCCTTTGGGTTCATTTCGTGCATTTTTGTTTCATTCAAGTGATTACCTACTCAGAATTTCTGGCAAGTTATATTGGCAGATTCAAAGACATAGGAAGGTACAAAGGTTAAAAAAATGGAGAATATATGGAAGCGGAGGAAAGAGTTGATTTTTGCATGGAGATGAGGTGTTTGAATGAATTGTTTGGAACTGAAAATGGATGCCAGGGAGATGATTCAGCAAATATATTGAGTGGTCGGTGAAATAAGAGATTGGTTGTGGAAATTTGGGGCAGTGTTCCCGAGCGCAGGTGCAGACTGACCCGAAACTGTGGAATATATATGACAGGAAGCGGTTGCAGAGTCATCCACATGCTTTAAGAGTGTTGCATGTGAATCTTCAATCGATTTCGAGCATATCATAGGGTACTTTAATTCATCAAAGAAGAAAACAGAACTCCTTAATTGAGATACGTGCCCCATACCATAAATGCTATTATTTTACGAAAAACGACTGAATTGAGAAATCCCAGTTTGCTGGAGATGTAAATGTTGATTTTTGGACTATTTGAAAAAAAAATCGGAAATGGCGGGGTGCGCTGTTTTTTTTGCTAACTTAACAGTTTACGCTGCAAGGCACATTGCGAGGAATATTCGTCTCATCTGACTTAACCATTGTATTTGAGCGCCCCTCGGCTCTAGTGAGCATGCATTAATAAAATCCAGTTAAAAATATTAAAGTTTGAAAAGTCTCCTCCGTTAAACATGGTATTAATAGTCGTTATTATGGGTTCCACAGGGCATCCTGCTCTCGTGCTCTGCCATACTGAGAAACAGATGGCATGCAGTTTGAGCGACAATGAGCCAACTTCACGGTGCGCCCAGTAAAATAAAATGCTAACTGTTTTTCAATGGATCAACTGAATAAATAATTTTAAATAAATAAATAAACGTTAATCATGATAAATGATCCGAATAAATAAACCTCCGATACTAGTCAATAAGCTTCAATGGAGTGTACCGTCTGCTTGGAAGCGACCGCAGCATCACCTGGTGGCAGGAGGGGGGAAAGAGTGTTTGTTACGTCACTCGCATGATTTACCGGTAATGCAATAGTTGGCCCTCGTGTTTTCCTGCCGTTGATTTTTTTCTCTTTTGGATTGGTGACGAAAAATACTCAAAGTCGTTTTTAATTCGAATGGCTAAAAATATGCACACTCTAGGGGCCATAAACGTTTGGTCAAGACAGACAAGCAATTATAGGATACTACCCACTTGTGGAGATTATCAGTTGAGATGAAAGATGGATTCGCATGGCCATACGCAGGTCTTCCGAACAATTCTACCAGCTTCCTCACTGCCTTTTGAGCTTCACCATCGCACGCCCCCACATCTCGTCATATCCTCTGAATGCATGTCAAAAAGCTCCCGTGAACACGGATAGCCTTTTCTCCCATTATCGCCCACTCCCATTATACCCCCTCCCTTTATCGCCCTATCCGATCCTCCATATGCTACGCAAAACAGCGAAATATATATAAAAATAAACATATGTTCAATATTAGCAATCAATTTTATGAATCTCACCGATTCTCTTTAGAGAGCTTAGAAGCCCGCTATATATTACCAGCTCACGAGATGAGGAGAGCGAAATACATTAAAAAGCAAGTTGTTAGAGTGATGACTTACGTAAATTATGAAAGCGTTTGCAAATGGCGTTTTTGAACTTGATTCTTTCCGTTGCAAGCACTCTACTTCACATTTAGAGACGCAGAGGGCATGCTTTCCTTGCGTTCCTCACCCATATCTCGTTCTGGTGAAGCCTGGAGATTATATTCGTAAAACAGAGCGCACGCTATTTTTGGCGTGATGCAAGCGATTAACATTCCTTATGTTTCTCGGGCGTGTAGCAACGTTATGTCCCGTACATTTTTCGCTGAACTGATGCTTTTAGCATTGCCTCCTGTTTCTCTTTAAGTTCTCTCTTCACATCTGTGCCTACATAGAGGAATCTTCAGAGCCTCCTCAGTTGAGCAGAAAGGATCGTCCGTTGTTCCTTCTAATGGTGCATCCGTGTCATTTAAATTGCGATTCTCAATAAGGGAGTCAAAATTTGTTACATTATTAATCGCCTAGGTAAAGAATATGAAGAGGCTCTGCAGTTCATTTCGGTTTCGTGTTGGGACCCTCCAGATGTCACTCTGCCTGCTTAGGCCTAAGCTGCGTGTGCGGTGAGAACCAAGGCTGACAGTCATCGTCACCACCAGATACGCTCAACTTGGTGCTCTGCGGATCACTTGGGAACGAACACTTAGGTTATTGCGTTCGTGTTTTTGTTATGGACGCCGAAGCACTCTTCGTTCAAGCCAGCGCTAAGGCACAGAAAAGCGGAACAGTGGAAGGGACCCTTTTATTTGCCGCAGCAAGACCCTTTGACCACAGGCTAGATTCCGTAATTCATTCAGTCTTACGAGGATCAGTAAGACTGAATTTGTGAGAAATTCATCGTTTCCTCCCCAGCTGATTGTTGAGCTTCTTCTAAGCGTGGAAATTATCCTCCTTATCGCCGATTTCAACCGAAAAACGACTGGAGCATTGGAAATAAGAGCTCGTAGGTGCATCTTGTCCACGCGAATGAAGCTTTGGTACCGTTCGTTTGTGTGTGCTGAGGAATTTCGAGGGACAAGGATTTCTAAGCATCCTTTCCGGTTCCTCGTCATTAGGATTCACTGGGTTGATATTTCAGGCGTAAGTAAGGCAGACTTGAAGTATGTTTTTAATCTTAAGTACCCGTACGTGCAAAATCTAAGATGCACATCTTTGATAATCGTTACGCCCGTTCGGGAGTTAAATCTCTTCGTTGCATTCTGCTTTCAACACGAAGTAAATATAGTTGTTGCGTATCCAATTACAAACTATGATACGTTTTGTCTTGATGTAATATGAAGGAAGACTATTCCTTATTCCCTTGCGCGTCCATTGGGCACGTTTAATTTTCCGCAAGGGTTAACGATTAGAAGCCATTAACGCCTTGTTCCCCGTTTGAATGTTTGTGCGCAATCTTCGGGCTAAAATATCACTGGGAAATATAAATCTAGAGCCAATCGGAGAAAATATTTTAAGTGTATTACTTGGGGTGATGAAGATTCAAAATCGGCCTTCTGCATCTGGAACGGCGACCTCCATCCGGCAAATAGATGCGGAAACAGCATTGGAGTCTACATAAAATTAATCTAACTGAAAGCTAAGTACCGAAACTGTCATATGGTAGTTCAGAGATTAACGTAAATAGTAATGTCACGCTAATTCTCTGCATCCTTAGAGGAGTCGGATTTTCCTCATTGTCATTAAGAATGAACATTTCCTTAAAGAACTACGAGTGAAGCATCGGTTGAGAAGCTGAAGTATGCAAATGTACAATAGCCAGATATTCCACGGAGAAAAAAATCATTCGCCCTGACCGGGACTCAAACCCGGACCCTCTGATTTCCGGTCAGGTGCTCTAGCAGTTGAACTACCTGGTCGGAAATCAGGGGGTCCGGGTTCGAGTCCCGTTCAGGGCGAATGATTTTTTTCTCTGTGGAATATCTGATATTGCGCAAATTCAGCGGGTAACGCCGCTAAAGATTTCACGGCCAGTTCGTCAGAACTTTGAATGTGGAAATGTACTTTCCAGTCTTTCGTATTCACTAAATTACTTACGGATACGTATTATTTATCAGTATTGAAAAACAATATGCTTTCTTTCTTAGCATACTTTTATAGCGTATGCACTACAAGCATCTTCGAAGTATTTCCTTATTGATATTTGAGACAGTATTAAAATTTATATTATTTCATTGGAGCAGTATATAAAAATGGTTACTATCTATGTTATTTTACTTCTAAAAATATTTTTACAACATTGAGGATTTAGATTAAATCAAAATATTTTCCGTGCAGCATAGGCGAAAATGACTTAATTTCACCCTTTATGGCTTTCGTGAATCACCACCCAGAAGTGTACCAGATGGCCAAATGTTGCCAAATTGCTTAAAAGTATGCGAAGTCATGTATTTATTGATTTTCATTTTCGTAGGCAGATCCACCTATATTTTCCAGAAACGTTGAAGTATCGCCCAATCGCTATAAAAGTTCGTAGATTATTTTGCGGCATTTACGGTTCAACGATCCTTCAGTCAACTAGCCCCACACTGTGAAAAAAAGGTTTAAGTACTATTCAAGGAGTTAATTGTTGACATTAGATCTCATATGTGCATCAATATCCTTCTAATTGAAGCCCTTAGGAAGGAAATGATTTTAGCGAAACGTTACAATGAATGCGACAAGGTGTATTTAAAAGTGACAAATGGCCATTGCAGCTGTAGCATTCGTGTTCTCAGTGAATCTTATCTTCCCGGAGCATAAGTCTTGGCGCCAATTGCGTGAGAGTTGCAGGACGTGATTTGGAAGGGTAGGCCGGCTCTCGCATCGCCACAGGGGATGGTGATGAGTACAGATGTGGAGGCTCAATGAAGATGGGGATGTTCACTGTCGTGCGCAGAGGAGCGTATTTTGCGGCAGTACCGCATGAAAGTAGCTAAACACATGGTCATACCGATAAGGGAATGCGTACTCAAACGTATGCTGGAGTCCAGGAAAATTGAGCATCCATTTAAAAGCTCAAGGTTTCCATTAAGGATATGTCGAACGTGATAATATGACCTGGCAGTAACGTACTCCGTTAAAGTGCTCTCTGGTTGCATAAATCGCTTCGTGAAATGATACGAAAATGCTAGTCTCGTGCACAATGAATGCTAGTCTCATGCGAGAGCGTTCAAGCTATTTAGAATTACAAAGCTTCTACTGGAACGATGTTCTTAGGTGAGGGGCAGGGGATGCGACCAATGGTGTTTCTCCGGTCCTCTTGGCCAGACAGCTGATGCAACTGAGGTCATTTGCGCCATTTTAGGATAGGTGGATGATTGGGTAATTGTAGGAGTCCTCATCTACAACTACATAATACCCTGCAAGACACCATAAAGGTGTGTGGCAGGGGATGAACTCTCACCAAACATGCACTACATATCATGCATAAAAAAGGATTAGTATTTATATACTGTTCTAACTTACACATTTAAAAAAAGATAAAAATAGCAAAGCATACATGCAAAAGCATGCCGTTAGTTGGGTTAGCTTTAAGTCCTTATACCAACATGCAGCTACCAATGTTGTCCATTGCTACACTTGTACTGGATGCATTTACCGTTATTCATATCCCTAGTAGTACGAGGAAAAAAAGGACATTTTGAATCTATCAGTTCGGCAATCAATTTCTCTAATTTTGTGATTATGGTCCAGTCTATCATAGTAAGATGGGGTCCGCAAAATATTTTTAACATCATCACTGAAAATATGGTATTGGAATTTGTTTAAGAGATTAAGTCTAAATTTCAACCTGCGATCTGACAATGATTACCAATTTAATTCTTGTAATAGACTGGTTATGCTAATAAGGTTATCGTACCGTCCTTTTACAAATCTTGCCGATCTTCGCTGCACCCGTTCAAGTTCGTTATTTAGACCGATTTCGTAGGAATTCCATACACTGGCAGCATATTCCAAATGAGGTATAACAAGGGAAATGTAGCTGATTTCTCGGGCATGATCGTCACATTTACCCTGTACTCTTTTGACGAATCCCAGTTTCCGATTCGCTTGACCCATTATTTCAAGTATGTGTTTACCCCAGGAAAGATCATTTGTTAGTCTTATTCCAAGATATTTAATGGATTCCACGTTTGTTAATTCATTATTACTTATTTTGTAAGTACTAGGAGGAGAGCTATTCTTTTTCCAAAAATTCATCACAAGACATTTTTAAAAGTTGAATTCTAACTGCCATATATCAAACCATTTTTCAATTGCTTGTTGGTCATAATTTATATATTCTTCATCGTTTGGGCATAGAATTTCCCTGTACACAGCTACGTTTTCGGCAAATAGACGAAGCTTACTTTTTACCACCTTACTGATATCTTTATATGTACAAAAGGAACAGGAGTGGAGCTAAACTGCCATGTGTGACACCAATTTTCAATTGCTTGTAGGTCATCATCTTGAGGGAACGGAGGAAGGGTGGAGAGAAACCCGGCATCGGCATTCGTCTATTCTTAACGACTGGCGCCAAGGGGACCACGGCTTAACGTCCCATCCGACGGACTGAGTACTGAACCTGAAATTCCCTCCACTAGGCACTCAAGTAGAGACCGGTTTGCCCATGACAAAATCCACCAGTGCCGGAATCGAACCGGGTCATCGAGATGGGAGGTGAGTACTTTAGCATCAAGACCAACCCGATGCCTACCCCTGCCTGTTCCGGCGTCTCCAAGGGGAGCCACTTGGTGGCGCCACTTCGCGAGGGACCCTTCGGGTCGCTTGGACCCTGGACCAAACTCCTCGTAGTGGAACGGAGGTGTCTGGGGAGTGGCTGGACCATAATGCGAGGGAGTCATCGGGCGATGATCACGCATGGAGTTCTGGCAGCGGAGCGAGGAAAGCACACGGCTCGACCATTCTGGGTTTCGCTCCACATCCCGCCTTCAGTGAAGTAACTGCGCAGAATCTGCTGGGCTGCTCAATGTCAGTTCGAGGCAGCGGAGCATAGTTTTAACCGTGAAATCGGCGGCATTGCCAGCAGTCATGTGACTGTTCGCCCGTAGGTACTGCCGGGCGACGACACTCCATGCCTGAATAAGACCCTGCAACTAATGAGGTGAAATGCAGAAGTGGATTTTGGAGGAATGTATTCATCCAATGATTGGATTCGGACTCCGCTAGCAGATTAGTCGGTGCCCTTACTTTCGAGTTATAATGATTAGCATGGATTGAATGCATGCATAGAATGTTTCCTTAGGATTTCCATTTCAAGTTAGTGGATAGGAAGTACTGATCCGTGTGTACTTGAAGTTAATTTCACTTCTTTCCCTGTTTTTTAACACCAAAAATATGTGTTGCCTAACAAGCAGTATTAACTTCCAATTGAGCGAAATCGGGGAAGTTAACTTTCAATGCGTAAATATTGGTGGACAATGGCTCCTCTCCACGCCAAACGTTGAAAATAACTCATGGCAAATATGCATATTCATTGAACTGAATTCAATTGCAGTTGAAGGAAATTCAAGGCAGTCACTGGAAGTAAACCAGGAAATACCTAAATTAAGATACAATGAAGAACGCCATCGAAATTATTTTCGGCCGAGTGTCTGCCGTCGAGCTTGCGATCGTTAATCACGTTATCACCTGGACTTTGCAAAGTTCTCGCCAATTTGCAAATATCGATGCCATCTCAGTTTGTGACCCATCTCAGATGTGCATAGCTAGCCACCACAAGGGCATGAGGCAAAGAATAATTACACGCCACAAATGTAGCAGGGCCATTCTCAAGATTTTATCCGTAAGTGTCGCATTAAGGAAAGGCATTTCGGTGAAAATCAACAGATCCTTTGTTTGCATGGACAAATCGTACCACCTCGAGCAGTCTTGAGAAAATACACACGCAGATAGTTATGTATTCATCGTAGCAGTTCTTCTAGAACTTTGAAAATAGGTTAGCATAATATCTTGACGAGCAAATAATTAATAAGAATAAACAAACTTGTCCAGGTAATATTACTAATAATAGAAGAAATGATATTGCCTCTTTATTATTCAATGGTTCAAGACTTTCCTTGGCTTATTTAGCAAATGGGTTCTTCCTTTTTCGCCATCTTTTAGCTATGCTAGGCTATGCTACAACCTGGGAGCACCTGAAAAACTTATTTTATTAGGTACTCTTGTTCTTCACCTAAGTTACTGTATACTCCAGTACCACTCGTATATTGAAAGAATGGGATACATTCTACATCCAATTCACTAAGTTGTTAACGAATCGTATAGACAGAGTAGTTTTATACCTAGACGTTTTTTCTTTCAACAATTTTCGACTTATGTTTACGAAGTTGGCACTGAAGAACTATTGTTTTGATCAATAATTACTATTAAGGACAGTGTGTGGTGTTTCACATCCATTAGTCGATCATTTAAGAGATGAGATTACACCTAAGTAGCCTGAGTGGGCGATTGAAATCCCTAATGGTCCTTACACTTATTAAGTGAGCTCTCTTTGGGAGCAGAGCTACTGCGGTAGATTGAGCGAAGCAAGCATCTTGGCATGGAGTAAGTACAATGTACTTGGGCAAGGGCCTAGCCAAGTTGATACACCGGTTCCCGTCAGATCACCGAAGTTAAGCAATGTTGGGCCCGGATGGAGGTTTGATGGGTAGCCCCCGTCCATACCTCTACCGTGGTGCTCTTGTCCCCTGTCTGCAAGTGGCGGCAGGTTAAATGTGGGTTGGCACAATGGATCTAAAGAGGTCTAAGTGCCAGGGGGGCTCCAGAAGGCTCCCGCCTACCCCTCCAATTTACAAGTACAATGTACTTACTGTAAGATATTGGCCTTTGTGGGAGCGGTGGCTGATTCGAGGTGGTGCGTTGAGCGTGCACACGATTGGTGCACCCGTGAATAGCAAGTCTCACCATCACCGAACCCTTCGCAATTGCAGGGTAACGTCCGATTAGTAGCCTCGTGGATCAAGCGTCGATCATCGATTGAGTGCCCATTTGTCTGTTCGTAATTGGCAGGGATACGATTTCTCAAGGTGCTTTCGCGGATAGGAGAGAAACGATGTTTCTGGACGCTTTCTTTTCCTCCACCTTGCTTCGTCTCCGACGGATATCGACACCCGAAGTGATGTTCGAACAAAGGTTCTACAATGGATAAATTAATTCATCGGCAAAACTCGATTGTCACCTTGCAATGGTCACATCTTTCCCTCGTGAATATCATCCAACTGCCTCGCCATATTTCCTACTTCAGGCAAGTACCGAGTTCTTGTTTCCCAATACCTATTAGTTACGTCTCCCCAACCTTACATGATATATATGAGTAATTCTTTTACACTTACATCTTAACTCCTAGTTTTTGTCCACGTTAGAGAGTCGTCTTTTCTTAGAATTGCCGGAGGGAAGCATCTTGGCACATCTGCAAATGTGCCAAGAAATATTCAAATATCCGGCAGACCCCCTTGGCCTCTCTCCTGCTTCCGTGTGTCAATTATTTCCTGGGCCTGCAGTTCCCGTGTCCTAGAGTATCATGCAATAATCCATCGGCCCTGGAGTTCATCGCCCTGAGCGTCTCAGTTTCTACGATGTCACCCAGCGACTCTTTGCGCTGTGAATGCTGATCGATCTGCCTTCATCGAATTCTCCTTTCGCATCCCAACAATGGTTACGTACGTTACTTAAGTAAAGAAATACAAATGATAGCCTCATGCCCTTAACCCAGGCTTGTGGGACGATTGTCGATGGGATTTCTTTAACATATGTCCGATTCGAAATAATGAGTTCTAAATGTGTTTCCACAAATGGGTATTGTAATGTTGAATGTGATTCGTCATGAAACACTGTATCATCATACTTAAACGACTTGATGTTTTGTCAATTGGCTTTTATTCCGTAATGCTTAATGCATAATGTTCATGTAATGCTAGTTATTATTTATACTGCCTGTTTTAATTTCTCAATCCTTAAAGTGTGATCTTTAGTCAATACACAGTAGGGTTGATTGGTGTCGTTGATACATCATCATATTCATTTTTTATTCCTTGTTTATTCATTTTTCTCCATTATGCATTTAGAATTGCTTCTGTCTTATACTCTATTTTTTAACTTTTCTAATTTTTAGTCTCTTGTGGCATGTAGTTATTCTTCTAAGTTTTAGGAGACTTAAAGTCCAAGAACAATAACGACTGTTTTCAATTTCAAATTAAGAAGGCATTTACCCTCCGACGTTGAGTTTTCTTTTTCCAAATTGCTGGCTCGTGGTCACATGCTACTGCCAGTGAGATCGCAATGGGTGCCGAGGGACCAATGGTCTGTCGGCAGGGCCCTGTCGCTCCCACAACGAAGGCCCCCCAGCGACTGTCTCTCGGACGTTCTCGGCCTTTCGGGCCCTCCCTTGGTCGGCCATTCTCCACCCATTTGGTAAGAGGCCCTTGATCGTCATACGTGAGCCCTCATGGCATACAACCGTACCCCACAAATTTAAAACGATCCGGCAGACCCCCTCGGCCAAAGCGTGGCGTGCCACGATTCTGTGCTCAAATATTTTTCCGGGCGATTCCCGGCTAAGCAAATACATCACGCACTCTGCGAGTGATCGAGTGAACCTCGTTCGTTTGTTCCCCACCCGACAGGTGCGCCCCGGTCGCCATCTGTGACTTCCTTTGTACTGAGTGCTAGGCGATGAGAAAAAGAAACAAAAATCTCCGCTCGGTGAAAGAGAATGGACGGAGTTAGACCCGCTAGGAATTCCGTTTTGGAAGGTCTGTGGCCCATCCGCTCCCCCCCCCCCCTCCCGTCTCTACGACGACCCCTGACCTCGTGTACCGTTGTTAGGAGCATGTGCCACACTTGTTGATCCTACTGCTTAGCTTCCTCCGGGTTTTTGAGGATCGGCTCTGTCTCCCGCGAGATATTTTCCCAGGTCTCTCTGGGAAGTTGAGATGTATTCGAGCAATTCACGTTCGCCCAAACTACGATGCACAAATTGCCAATAGATGCTGCAGAAATTGCGGTACAGAACGAGCTTGTTATATTGTTATCCGTTGACATTCGAAAGCATCTAAATCAGTCGTCAGAGCTGTTCCTAAAAGCTGAATTATTATTTTATTCCTAATTCTATGTTGCTGGAATGCCTCCACATTCCATTCCTTTCCTCAAAAATATTTTTCTGCGACAGATTCTCGATATTTTTTGCAGCTTTTCAAATCAGTGACCTTAAAAAAATTATTTTGCAATATGGAATACCTTTGATGACCATACCTTTTATCATCTACTTTTTATAAGATTTCCATATTTTCCGTAATTATTCTATTTCATTTTTCTACTTTCAAGCGAATGTTTCATCAGTCATTGCTAGATGATAATGTGGCATTTTCTGGGCCAAAACTTGTCACGGTTTCCTATGCAAATACTAGGAATTAAGGTTTATCTATGCATGTATAAATAGGAATGTTTGTCTGTTGGTCTTTTATACAAATCTACAGTTTTATTCCGCTCGTGCTGACATTTACTGGACTAACAGTTCAAGACAGGATAAAACATTATGGTGAAGACCCTAAATCCTCAAATCCTCTATTAAAGACCCTAAAAATTCTCAAAAAGGTCCCAAAACTAATACTAGATTTTTTCACGCTCTAAGAGAGATATGTACCTACTATGAAAGCGTTAGACTTTTTTCTTCGCAAAAAAGTAACTAAATATTAATCGATTTCTTTCACTCTTTATCTATTTAAGGGAAAAAACTTTTAAATTTCTTATTATTTTAACCAATTGACTCTTTTCTCTCATGATTTTGGTATATTGTGTAGTTTACGTTGAAGTTGACTTTTTTTCGGTTCATTTCGAGCGCTGTTGAGGCATTTGCCGTTATCATCTCCGAAATTAACGTTGATGCCGTCGAGGGATGCCGTAAACATTTTATTCTCCACGATTGCTAGAGCTACTCTCTATTTCAGTAGGTAATTAGATATTTGGCAAAATTAAGAGTATGAAGAATTCAGCAGAGTTCAATTGTCAACGTTTTTCAGATTTCTTTCCTGAGTATGTCTATTTGAACCAAACTGCGACTTGAAGTAGAGATTTGCAACGCGTTAAAAAACATTGTAAACTGAGATAAGTATTTTTAGCGAGAACCATGAATGTAGCATAATAAAACATGCACAGCAACGTAAATGATAAATTGTACTATGACTTTGCGTAAAATAGGAAAATTCAAGCACATGCAAAGGAACGATGAGTACGAGGTGTTTAGGAGGTTAAATTTGCACCAGTATTTGGGAATAGAATTCCGATCTCAGTGGAAAAGTGCATAAATGTAATGTATCATTGAAATAAAGTCCGGAAATTAATACACGATACTGGCACAGAAAAAACAACATGTTTTCTTCTGTTCTTTTGGTATTTCACGATAAAAACTTGAACATTTCTTATTCTTTCGACCGATTTAGTATTTACTCTCAATTTTACTCAAAATTGTGTAAATTGCCTTAAAAATTACCTTGTTTTTTTTCTTATGGTTTCGATGTAGACCTTGATACTTTGATGGCTCCAATGCACAAGTTAGGTACCGAGAATTCACCAAAAATATTGAAAACTCTTAATTCATTGCGTGAATTTGATTTTTCTCGCTTCTGTTGAATTTCATCGGGAATCTCAGCTAGTTGCTTATAAATGTGTATTGAAATGCGATGATCTGTTCTTCTAATGCTTCATCGAAAGACTTGATTCGATGGGAGGCATTTGTAGGCGAAATATTTCCGTTTCTTTTACCATTTCGTTTTAATTGATCTCTTTTGCAGATATTCTAGCATTGGCGTGTAGCAGTTTCGCGCACGTTTCGTATTCCCTTTGGTGTGAAAGTCTGCCTTCGAGCATCGGAATCAAGAGTGCCTTGTCTTCCACTTGCTCCTCTCACGGCCACTTCTGGCTTCACGAAAGGCAACTTATAGATGCCCACCCCAGCGCCGGCGCCACTTAGAGATGTGCCCACTAAATGGTGTCCACTGAATAAGGCCGGCGGCAAGACACATCCCTGTGTGGCCCTGGCGTGGACACACTGAATGCTGAATGAAACAGCGCTCGAAGCAGAGGAGGCAATCAGAGATAATACTGATGAGGTCAGTGCAATAAATAAAGCCTTGGAGTGAAGCAAAAAGAGTACTTAGGTGAAAGATTAAAAATATGGATCCTGCAAATTATAACGTAGCAAACAGGCCAAGCCTTTGGTGAAATGAAAACAAATGACAATGATGCAATTAAATATGCGGTATATGAGGAGGGATCGGGTTGGTTTGGTGGCTAGAGTACTTGCCTCCCATCCCGTGGTCCCGGGTTCGATCCCCGGACGTCGCGGCTTCCTCAGGGCACAGCGATCCCTACTTGAGTGCCTAGTAGAAGGCATTTCAGGTTCAGTACTCTGTCCGTCAGATGGGACGTCAATTTCGTTCAATTCCGGGTTTCTCTCCACCGTTCCCTGAACACTAGGGTGGATCGGAAAAATGAATTTTTGGCGGAGAAACTTGGCCCTCTGCAAAAAGTGTTGTCAAAGTGACTCAAAATGAGGCCAGAAAAATTTGGGGCCTCTAGGTCAACCCTAGACCCTCGCGCCGTGGCCATTTATGGGGAGGGGAGCTGAAAATGGAAAAAAGTCATGTTTTTATAGCGGTTCCTCATGGATTTTGTCGGGTTGCGGCTCCTAAGGTAAAAAATGTCGTCTATTTGTACGTATCTGCAGCCGTT
Organism: Platycnemis pennipes; assembly: GCA_933228895.1. Taxonomy (NCBI): domain Eukaryota; kingdom Metazoa; phylum Arthropoda; class Insecta; order Odonata; family Platycnemididae; genus Platycnemis; species Platycnemis pennipes. Next base: position 151,209,249 of record OW121849.1, read on the forward strand.
AAGCCACAAATAGTCTATTTTGAGTGCGCGGCCGCGCTAAATTATGCACCGCCCACGCAGCGTCGCGGCGCTACGCCCTGAAGGCCGCTAGCGCGTCTCCTGCCCGGTCGCCGCGAGCGAAGCATCATGCATGCGTCTTCCGTCGTTGGTCTAATTAATATTAGATAATTAAACAATTTCCAGGGAATAACAATTACGGAAGAACTGTATGAAAGTAATATAACACACCGTCATCATTCAGGGAGTAAAGAAACACTCCCCGATTTTTAGCCTACTTTTACTCTTATTTCTCAGTATGGAGAAAGAATGCAAAAATAATTAAAGTAGTTACCAGAGCTCACCACGTTGAGGTACCTGCTCTATAAACTCCCCCGCCCACACACCCACTCATAGAATAGAGGAACGCATTTCCTTTATCAGATTATATGCCATCGAAAAAATAAGAAAGTGGTCTTTTGTAGTACCAGTCGGTTTATCTGTGTGCAAGTATTCGTTTTTAAACTTTATTTTCATTGAACACTAAAGGTCATTATCGATTTTTTTTAGTTTAGCAGATAAATGTAAAACTTACTCACTCTATCACAGCATGAACTTTGAAGGTTGGTATTTTGTTTCTGCTTTCTAATATTTTTAGTATTTATTATTGTCCCTCGTTGTTGCGGATACCAAAGAAGCTTGGTTACATCTTTTACAAATATTTCAAAAGCTTACGTGTGACTTGGACAATTGCGTTCCACAGTTGAGCATTACTCAAGTAATTCTCGAATTTCTTCAGTCGTGAGATTGGATAGAGCACGAGTCGGTGTTCTCGTCCCATTTTATCAGCACCTTGTAGTCTTCTGCATCAAATTTAAAATCCGTTAACTCAAAATTTCTCGGATTGTCGTCGCACGCGTATTTCTTTATGCCTCTAAGATTATTTTCCTCGCATCTCTTCACACTTCCTCTCCATTGTCAGCAATCATTGGGAGGAGTGAATTTTCTGAGTTCCCGAAACAATCGTTTCTCTGAATAACAGGATCAATGTCTCTTTTAAGATCTACTGGTAGATCTCTTGATCAATACAATAATTTCCATAAATTTACAGTACCGTCGTGTATTCAATGTTTTATTTTACTGAAAACCAGATAGGGGCGTATACTTTTTGAACTACACTAGATTTTATAAATTAGCGCATGAATTTTCAGTGGACACGTATAGCCACAGTTGTCGGCTGGCCGTAGTGAGCTTACGAGAATGAGCCACATTTTTTGGAGTTTATCTGGCCAAATTTTCCGTGCGAAATCCTTTGGACACAGTATTAGAAATTTTCCAAAGATACTGCTGGTCACTGCTCAGCAATCTCAAGTCTTCTTCGTGAGATAATTTTTTTGGAACTGGCTCGAATCTTATGTTATCAAGAGTGTGGCAGTCTTGGAGGGAGGAGACAATAGGTCTTGCAAACAAATTTGGACCCTTAGTTTGCCCGTCTAATGTTTCTACCAACTGCCGCAGTGTTGAGTCAATCAAGTGTAATTGGCAAATTGACCACTGTAAGGGACGTCGGAGTTTTGCTTCCAGCAAACGGATGACGCTTCCTTCCTGACCTGTTTTTACTTTAGTGCCATCGCATCCAATCACTTTTAAATTTGAAAGTTCAATATTTTCTTTCGCCAAAAAAATCAAGAATTGCAGATATGATTTTTCCTGCAGATCCTTCTGAGGGGGAGACAAAACAGAAAAATTGGAAGTCTGGCTCTTCAACAAACAAGACATGTGCCTCCCTATACGTAGATTGATGTCCTCTTTACTATTTTCTCCAGTTAAATTGTTTCATTCTTTCTACCGCCAAAATACAGACCTTCAATTGCATTTTTTGATTTATCTTTCTTTCCTTTTACTGAATCTAGCATCTTATTTTTCTGTCTTCGTAAGTAATGCCGGTCCACTACCTTTCACCTGTCTTCCGGAGTTTTGAGCTTTGCGTCGGATACAGTTTCGCTGACGATCATTGCTCCTACTCTGAGGGACACTTCACCGGTACTTGGACATACCTCCGCCACAGTTGGCAATTGAAGACGCCTTTGCCCCGAAGGAGGTCCAGGTTGATTTTCATTTCTAATCGTATGAGGAACGTTGAGATCTAAGTCAGTTGGTTCCTCGTCGGTTGAGTTTTCTCGAGATGCAGCGGAAAAAATTCTTGATGCTCACTTTTTACTTCTTATAGAATGAAAGATTTTGAGTCGACGTTCTCCGACGATCCTCTTCTGAGGTTTTTCTTTAATCGTCGTGTTTCTGAGACATCCAATCCACCGGATACCATCTTTCGTTTTGTCCGTTGATCCCTCAAAAATGCCGCTTCATTTGGGAGAACTTTATCCTCTTTCTAAATTTACACTTGCTAACTCTTTAGCTCTGACACGCACAAATATCACATAGTTTCTGGGATTCATTTAAAAATATATTAATTTTTTTGTCGATTTGGCACCTTTCGTAGCCTTGCTTGTATTTTTTCTTAAGCCGTAGTACGTCGAATGGTACCGTATACTCATTTTAATCACACCACGTTCCGGAATGATTGCAATTGAGGTGCGTCTCCAAAGTTCGGACACTTTTTTCGCTACCAGACTACTTGATAATCCGTAGGCTCCCTTCCTGCGCTTTCGTACCTCAAAACTTCGCGAACATTAAAAAAAATATTTTATCACTTATTTAAAAGTCGGTATCGTCAATTCGTTTACGTCGACGAGACAGGAAAACAAGTTATAGTGTGTATGGTTATATTAATTTCAAATAATCTTTCTGTAATTGTTATTCCCTGGAAATTGTTTCATTATCTAATATTAATGAGACCAACAACGGAAGACGAAGGCTTATTTTCAATATAATTTGGCAGCTATATTGTACTAAAATATGCTTACAAAGTTGCTATTGTAAGAGTTTCATCTACAGATGTTATAAGTTTCAAACAGAGAGCACATGAAATGCTCCTGCGAGGCCTTAGTACCTTTCGGCCATCTTGCGTTGCATCACTTGAAAACCACTACCGTTCGTTGAAATGCCTTAGAACCATCCTAGGTTAAAGAATCGAGCCATTGAAGACGTGAAAAATGTAAAGAGAATTTGCTGTTGGTATGTAAGATGCACTCGAACAACTGGAAATACTCTATGTAATTTGCATTTTCCGGACTTCTTTCCATAGAGCTCATTACCAACTAACTCTCCATATTTAATCAAACAGTAACCAAAACAAGTAAAGCATAGTAACCAAAACATTTAATCCTAACATTGAATTGACACAAGTAAATAATCAAACATAACGAAATAAAAACTTGTACACCCCACAGTACCCCCTATGCAGTGACAATGATTAAGCTTCATAACGATCAGGAAAACGTACAGTTCTTCCAGACCTCGATTCCTTGACAGGTTGGACAGGAGTGCGGTCCGCGGACAGAGGAGAACCGGCTTGGTTTCGCCTTCGGGAAGAGGTGCTAACTTACAATTGCTGGAAACGAAGGCTTTTGAGTCTCGTCGTCCTTTGGTACATACGTCGGCTTCACACGATCGATTGAGACTTTGACTTCTCTTCCTTTAATTTTCAAAACCATCGTCTTGTCATTTCTCGCTGTGATCTCATATGGCCCCGTGTACGGAGGCTGCAATGATTTTCTGATGGGGCCCTCATATAAAAACGCATGGGAGCAATTAGCCAAATCCTTAAAAATAAAACCATTGTCTTTGGAATACCTAGAAATAGGGGCAGGAACTAATTGAGCAGTTAATGTCCTCAATCAGGATAGGAAACTGCTTGAATCTTGAAATCGATCAACCGTTGGACTAAGAATTTCTCCGAGAAATCTAAGAGTTTCTGCGAAAACCAACTCTGCAGATGAAGTTCCCAAATCTTCTTTGAAAGAAAAACAAAACGAAAGCAAGGCCCGCTAACCAATTACCCCCATGAGCCATTAATGCCACTTTCAGCTGCCGGTGAAGGCGTTCAACCATTCCATTAGGCTGCGGATGAAAGCTCATGGTGTGCAGCATCTCTATACCTCTAAACCTTAAGTCAATTCACTAAACAAATCCGAAGTAAATTGAGAGCCTCGATCTACAGTAATCTTCTTTGGATAACCGAAGCGCGAAATCCAACAATTTAACTAAGCCGAAACTGTTGTTTCTGCAGTAACACTGGGCATGGGTTGAACTTCGCAACAACGAGTAAATCGATCAATGACCGTAAGACAGTAACGATATGAACAAACAACCGGTAACTCGATAATGTCTACACGAATGCGAGAAAATCTATCGGAAACCATGCCGAAAGAGCCTATTGGAGATTTAACATGGCGATGAACTTTTGAGGTCTGACAAGCGACCCACGTACGACACCACAGGTGACAATCTTTTCGTATTGATGGCCAAATAAAACTATCGCTCACTAATTTGGTCGTGACTCTTGCGCTAGGGTGACTCAAGGAGTGAACACAATCGAAAAATTGTCTGCGAAATTTAGAAGTAATGTAAGCTCGAACTTTACCTGACGATTCATCACAATAAATTTTAATGTCAGTTCCTGGTATCAAGACTTTCTTTAATTGAAGAAATGACTCGTTTTTTTTATTAAATGAGAAAGCTCTTGGTCGTCTCTTTGAGAGTCTGCGAGAGATTTGTAATCAGGTAGTGCTGAAATTGCTTCAACCCGTGAAAGAGTATCGGCGACAACATTCTCCACCCCCTTAACATACTTAATATCAGTTGAAAACTGCGAGATGAATGATATTTGATTTGTGCTGAATGGGAGGCAGTTTTTCTTTATTGCGTTGGAAAATGTACGTTAAAGGCTTGTGGTCTGTATAGATTGTAAAGGGACAACCTTCAAGGATATGTTGAAAATATTGAACTGAAAGGCATATTGCCAATAATTCCCTATGAAAGGAATTTATTTTCTTTCTCTGTCATCTTTTCAGAATAAAAAGCTAAAGGTTGCCAATCTTTAGAATGGCAATGGAATTTAGATAGCAAAAAAATTGTCGAAACCTAGGTCGGTTAATAAAAAGTTGTGTGGAATACACTATAAGTTTATATTTTATTTTTTACCATGATTGAGTAGCTAAGATGGCCAGCACTGGTTGGGTGGCAAACGTCGAACCCACAATTGACTCAAGAGGTTATCCTGGAGATTTGTCGTGCCTGCAAGAGATCGTAAATGTCTCAGAAATTGCGACGGTTTACGATCACCGAGTTCTTTATCGGAAACAGTTGTCGAACGCGATGCTCCTCCGAAATCGCCAAACGCTGGATCAGCTTCGTGCGTAAAATCGTGTGTTGATGTTGAGCAGGTTATGATATCCTCGACTTCGGCTGCGATTCGGGAATCAATATGCGAAGCGACGGAGTGAAACTTCCGCTGTGATGTCTGATAAGACGAATTGCGAGTCGGCTTGAGCAAAACACAATGCAGGCAGGCTTGTCGGACCAAAAAGGAATCGACTTGACAGCGACGCGCCGAACAGCTGGTGCGTCGCGGAGGACGGCTGCTGATGCGTTTTCTTCGCGTTTGTCGTCGAAGTTCTGCTGCTGATTGTGGGCCGTCAATTCTTGCATCAGCCTGTCATTTTCTTCTCGAAGACGTTGAATCTGCAGCGCAGGATCTTCATCGTGCGGTAAAACCATGATCACATCGGGTTCATCAATTTAGAGAATTTGCTGTTGGCATGTAAGATATACCCGAATAACTGGAAATATTCTCTAATTTATAATTTGCAGATTCATTGGACTTCTTTACTCAGAGCTCATTACCAACTAACTCCTCATTGTCAATCCAACAGTAACCAAAACAAGTGAAACATAGTAACGAAAACATTGAATCCAAGCACTGAATGGGGAACATGCACTATTTTTTATAACTCTTTGAATGTGAAGTCATTAGCTAAAATGTGCTTGGCGAAAATTTTGCTGAAGAATTAAGTTGCTTTACAAAGATATTACTCTTTGAAAATTGTTTATTTTCGGCAGCTTAAAAACACGACGTCATCGCATGACGTCACGGCACGGTATCGCTAAGGGCGTTGTTTATCTGTTTATGCGTGGAGTTAAGTTGTTAAATGAATACTTGGCGATAACGTATATATTTTTCTCATCTATTTAATGCAATAAACGATTGTATTTCGATTTTTTATTTACGTAGTATGGATGGTAACGAGCAAATAGTCCATTAATTATATAATACCTGTATAGTGTCCAAGAATTTCTACTACGTCCATGAAATCGCTGTTTTTTTAGAAGAACGCCGCCAAAAGGAGTCAATCAAAAGAAATTGTCGAAATGTGCTTTTTTAAGTATTTTTTCAGTCATCGTTTCGTTCGAGAAACGGCTAATAACTTCTAAACAATGTATTCACTTCGTTTTCTTTTAAAAATAAATGTCTATCTCCGTAGCAATATGGAACCTATACCGTGCAGTGACGTCAGAAGGCGTCTCTGGTCACGTGACTTTCGGCAATTTCCGGGAAAATTTTAATATCATTTAATAATCTTTGTGGTGGGCGTAGAAAATTTTGACTTATATATTTAAATTAGTGAGAAAATTTCGCATTAAGTACATTATTAATCTTCGAGAAACTAATTTTATGCATATTCTCCATTGACACAAGTAAATAATCAAACATAACGAAATAAAAACATGAACACCCCACAAATGTGATGAAATTAAAGACTTTTACAGTTTTTATTGAGTATGGCGTTTCCATGGCGACGTGTAGGTTCAACAAAACTTATTTAACGAGGTACCAGGTGGGGATATGGTTAAATCGTTCGAGATTAACGCCGGTACGGAATAATCCCGAACTCAATGATAAAACATACGAGAGAGTCCTTAGATGCGTACCGGAATCAATTTCGAACGATTCAAACACACCCCCTCAGGACAAGGTATTTACATAGAGTGTAGTGTAACATTAGTTCCATTGAACATGATTCAACGTGGAAAACTGCTCCACGTAGGGCGCAAATAAATCGTGAGCGGTGGCGACACCTGTGGTGGTCATAGTGATATGAGATGAATGACGATATCCGTATTTCACGGTGGCATTGTTTAATAAACTAATAGTGGCATTATAGTTTGTGCGTCTGTTACATTTGGCTGTTAGTTTCAAGAAGGAAGACAATACTTCAAGGAACGGAGCGCAAGATGCAATGCTATAAGCGAAAGGAATGTAGAACTTTTGATTGAAAATGAAGAGAAAGTGAAGAGATAGAAATAATATCTGGAAGAGTTATGCAACGGAAACAATGTCAGCACGAAAGTGATCGAAGAGGAAAGCGAAGTCGAAGAGGATGATATGGGAACTTAAGTATTAAGATTGGAATTCGGCGCAGCATTAAGGGACCTTCGGATGAACAATGCGTCTGGAATTGATGATATTCCCGCAGAACTAATTAAAAATGCCGGAGAGAAGACATTAACCTATCTTTACGAAACCATCTGCGAATGGACTCAATACGAGAAATACCCAGGTACTTAGAGGAAAACATCATCATTCCTATTAAAAAAATGAAGAGAGCGGAGAAGTGCGAAATTTTTAGAACTATAAGCCTGACGACACATGCATTGGAGATATTGAAAAGAATCATTTACAGAAGAATAGAACGAAAAGCAGAGTAGTTCCCGAATGAAGATCAATTTGGATTCAGGAAATGTAAGGGGGAAAAGAGAACCAACATTGAAGAATGGAAGGAAGGATCGAAGGGAATCTTTCGGAAAATAAATTTGGATTCAGGAAAAACCGAGGAGCTAGGGAAGCAATACTCAGCTTAAGGATACTGGCCGAGAAAATGATTCACGTAAACAAGCCGTTGTATGGGGAATGGGACACTTCGGCGCGGCCACTTCGGCGCGGCCACCTCGGCGAGGCCGTCTCGGCGCAAGCCACCTCGGCGCAAGCCCATCTCGGCGCGGGCCACCTCGGCGCGGGCCATCTCGACGCAGGCCCACCTCGGCGCTAAGAACAGAGATGTTAAGAACCGGGACAGATGCTCATGTAAAAATACTAATGGCATCGAGTATCTGCTTCTTCAACAGACAACTTTTAAAAAGCTATTGTTGAAAATGATCATGCCTTGCCAGGCAACATACCTTAATGCTAAAAATTATAAATTATATTGACGACTATTTTTATGGGACATATAGAAGAGTGAGTTTAATTATATGAAACTATTCATAAGGACGTGCCGATACTTATGTATCATTTCACTACTAATATTCAGTTACTGTTTCCCGTAATTTACTACATTTTTTATATTTTACATTAGCGTTTAGAATTTTGCTTATTGGACTGAAAAATATAGTTGTATTGTCTTCACAAAAAGATAATGTTCCTTTAATTATTACACTGTTTATCAAGGTATCTAAAGTATTACAAATAAAGATATAGAAGCTGTGAATCATTATAAAATCGTAAGTTGAAATTCAAAATAAATCACATGCAAAAATATAATTTTAACGGGCTATGTTATTATGTTACATAGCACGTTACGCCATGAAGATAAAATTAGAGGGATACGTCTAGATAAAGTACCCCGTATTCTAAATAACGTCTAGCAAGGGAAAAGTCGCTAATTTCTCGTACATGGTCGTCATGTTTGTCCAGTACTCTTTTGCTGAATTTCAGTCTATATTTACATCTACCCAGATATAATTTATATTACCCAGATGAATCCCAGTTTAACGATTAGCTTGACCCATAATTTCTCTTATGTGTTTACCCCAAGGAAGAATATGTGTTAGATATTTAGCAGACTCCATGTTTGCAAATTTAATATTCATTATGCAATAAGTATTAGGGAGAGAAGTAGTCTTTTTCCAAAAATTCATTACCACATAGTTTTTTAAATTTATTTCCAACTGCCATGTATCACGCCATTTTTCAATTGCTAATATGTCATCATGCAAAGATTCTTTATCGCTGGACTAGTCATTTCTCTGTAGACCACTGCATCAACGGCAAATACAATCTTACTTTTTACCTCCTTATAGATATCATTTATGTACAGGAGGAAATTTAAAACGGAGAACTTTACTGAAGTAGTTAGGTATATATATTAAGAACTCCTGCGTATTATGCTAGATTTGACCAGATAAATAAGATTAGAGAGATGGCTTGTTATACCGATAGATTTAAAATGTCATATTTCCCTCTTACCATTAAAAAATATAATAGGCGGCATAGCATATTTAAAGGTAGGTGAAAAATTGTTAGAGTAGCCTGTAGTGGTAGCTCTTCGTTGTGTGGTTAGCATTGCATGGTAGCTCCAGTTGCATAGTCAGTCAATAGTGAATGTTTGGTGTTCCTCACCCCCTGCCACACACCCTCGCGGGGGCTTGCAGGGTACCACGTAGATGTAAAAGTATATACATCTATGCTCAAATTTCTCGTCAAAAGCTCTCTCATATTAGTAAACACCTCTTTCGTCAAAGAAATTCCCCTCCTACTGCGTCCATCACCATTTAAGATATAAACCCAAGCAAACAAACTACCTCCTGCACTTCATTTTAAATGTGGTCCATATATATGTCTCACTTAGAAGCATCCAGTATTAAATACATTGGCCTCGCCGTGATGGCCCGCGCCGAGATGGCCTGCGCCGAGGTGGCCCGCGCCGAGATGGGCCTGCGCCGAGTTGGGCCTGCGCCGGGATGGCTTGCGCCGAGGCGGCCGCGCCGAAGTGGCCGCGCCGAGGTGGCCGCGCCGAGTTGTACTAGACCCGTTGTATGTGGCATTCGTGGACTTGGAAAAGGACTTTGACAACGTCTAATGGAACAAGATGTTGAAGATATTGGAAGCAATTGAAATAGACTACACGGATAGAAGAATTATCTATAGCCTCTACAAGAAACAGGTCACCACAATGCGAGTGAAAGACAGAAGTAAAATAGAAGCAAAAATAAATAAAGGAGTCAGACAAGTATGCAGCCTCTCCTCAGCGCTATTCAATATATACCTGAGAGAACCATAAGAGAGACAGAGGAAATTGTTATCAAGAGCATCAGGGTGAATAGCGAAGCAATAAACATTCTCCTGTTTGCTGATGACATCGCAGTTGCAGCAGAAAGCCGAGAGGATTTGCAAGCATCCGGGACCACAATGGACCAAGTACTTCAGGAATTTTATGTGAGCATCAATAAGAAGAAAACTAAAATGCTAGTGTGCGGAAGAGAGAAGTTAACGGCAGATATGACTATTCGAGGAGTGAAATTAGAACAAGTGGAGAACTTGACCTACCTCGGAAGCACTATAACTTGGGATGGAAGAAGCTCGACGGACATCAAGCGAAGAATAGATCAAGCTAAGGTGGCGTTTATGAAGAGGAGACAACTGTTGTACTCAAAGAACCTACAGCTGCAAACAAGGAAGCACTTCGTCAAACCATTCGTATGGAGGGCGGCACTCTATGGATCAGAGACATGGAACATCGGGAAAGCAGACCAGCGAAGAACTGAAGCCTTAGAAACATGGTGCTGGAGGAGAATGTTGATGATTAAATGCACAGATAGAGTGAGGAACGAAGAGAAGTACAGAAGAGCAGATGAAGAAAGGACAATATGGAAAGCCCTACGTTAAAGAAGAACCAGAATTAGTAAGAAATATAAAAGGAGGGAAAATTGAAGGAAAGGTCCAGCGAGGAAGACCAATGAACAAGGATATGGAGCAAATAAAGAGGGTCGTGAAAGAGAAAACATATCAGGGCGTGAATAAATTATCACTGAATAGGGTTGCCGAATGGAGGGCTGCAGTAAACCAATCCTAGGATTGAAATAATGATGATGATGATTAGGTATATGATGATATCAAGGAAGCAATAATGCAGGTATTAGAAGAAGAAAACTAAATTAAAAACGAGGTTAGAACGCCATCATTCTGGAAAGTCAAGATAGAAAAATAACTATTAAATACGGATTGAGAATTTGGAATTGCCCGATGCAAATATCTTTGATAGGTAAATTTCACATGCTGAGGCCAATAACTTCTTGAAATTACTGAGGCAGGAGTTTTTCTTCTCCATTAATTCCCCTCCAACTAAAAAAGATTTTTTGTTTTGCCAGGATTTCAGAAGAAACTTTGCATTCGTTGAATCAGCATTGGTCCTACCACAGCGTAGCAGATATATAGCTTTCTCCGACTCTGCAGCCGATTTGTAAATATTGACATATTTTGACCAAAGCAGCTATACATATATGTTTAGGAACATGCAATATATTCAAAGTGACGTTGAGCCTGATACACCTTCGAGGTGGCTTGAAGAGTATTTAATAGATGATAATGAGCAAGGCTCAGCCTCTCTTTGAGTGCAGTAGTGGCTTGTTTCCAGCCTTGTTTCCCCCTGGTGATCATGAGACACCCTACTAATTATAGCCGGCCGACATTTCATTCGAAATAATGCACGGTTGTGCCGTTGTCCATGCTGGCGCTCTTGACGCGTGAATGTGAGCCGTGTCGAATATAAAGCAGCGTTTAATGAGATTCCAACCACAACAGCGTCCGCACGGGTGGAGTCGTTCTTTTTAAGTGGTGATTAATTAGATCGTGAGAGGAGATTAATTGCCTTGGCGTGGCCGACCGCGCAAGTAGGACTGGTCGCACTGGTCCACGAGGGAACCAAACGACCGCCTCGTCTTCCACTCATTGTGCTCGAACCACTGCTGCCTTCAGCACTTTCGCGAATTGCGAGATGCATCGAATCCCCGTATCCCTCATTTCGGGATGGCTTTCAACAGGATTCGTCAAAATAGAAGCATATGTGTGTATTAAATGTTTTTTTAGCGTGACCAATAGGAAAGAGCTGCAGGAGTGGCTATCAAGTCTGTCACCGCACTCGAAGGCGCTCCAGGCGAGAAGGAGCAATTCACAAGGAATGGCAGGGCGTTGGCATTATCCCGCTTTTAACGAAAGGTGCCAAGGGGCCACTCGCTTTACGTCCCACCCAACGGGCGGAGTACTGCACTCGACTGGTCTCCGCTGAACACTCAAGTAGAGGGCGGTTTAACCAAATGAAGAATGTCTTCCACGGCCGGGATTCAATTCGGGACCCTCGAAGCAAGAGGCCACTGGCTCACTCCTGCACATAAACAAACCCTAGGAATAGTAAGTGAAGCGCAGATCTATTGGGCCTCTATCGTGGACACTACCAACGGGTAGTGCAGATTTCACTGTTCAGTCAAATATTCAACGGGGAAACACGGCAGAGTCACTCGCAATACAGACTCCAATGTAAGACTGTCATCCTGCGGTGACGCTATTGCATCAATTCCATTGGATTACTGTTCGGCGTAACTTAGGGAAATTCATGACAAATTAGAAAGCAATAACTTTGTATCATCATAATCAGGTTCCTAATAATGCCCTAAGTGGGAAAAAAAGGCGTTTTAATAAATTTTGTGGAAATGTACAAAGTCATTACTTCTTAATTTACTCCTCAATCCGTCATAATTGCATATTTTTATCTGCTAGGGATGTTCGATTGTATCCAGATGACTCGACGTTGCGCATTTATGGAATCTCTTGCGGGCATGTAAATAGCCAACAGTAATAATTCAAATATGATTTAATTCTTTCCCGTTGAATTATTTTGGTGAAGTTTTCTCAAGATTTCCACCGGAATTTTAAATATTTATATAACGCCAACGTTTCAACGGACGACTCGTCCATCGTCTTCAGGGTGAGTGAGTTAATTAAAGCCGTTGAGACGTATCTATAAACGGTTGAGACAATCAGGTCACTGTTACGTACTAGTCGTTACTGTCAGGTACTAGTCGTACCGATAGATTCAAAATGGCATTTTCCCCCGTACTATAAGAGAACAGAATAGGCAGCATTGGAAAGGGATAGGTAGCGGAAATATTTTAGAGTATTCTGTAGTGCATGGTGCATGTCTTACCCCTTAAATACTATTGATACTAACAATCATGTTGCATGAGACAATATAGTTGCTAGTTTGCATGTTAGTAGTGCATGCATGGTGATCTTCACCCCCTGCCACACGCCCTCGCGGTGGCTTGCTGGGTATCGTGTAGATGTAGATGTTACTCTTCATTGGCCGGAAGGATCTTCGAAATTTGGATAAAAAGGAGGAGTTCTGTCGTTTTTATTTAATTTAAAATGGGATTCCACGAATTGCTAAGTTTATAACCTGAGTCTCTATTAAAATTATTTATGTTTAGCCGTATCTCAATGGCCTCCTTAGCAAGCCTGTCCCAGAAGTTGTTCGAACGGCAGATTAATTTTGGGCTCTCCCATTTCATCCTGTGGTCACGAATGATACTTAGTTCAGCCACAGTACACTTGTCAGCATGTCCAAACCTAAAATGCCTCCGATGCTCCTGGTGGCTATCGTTCTACACCAGTCTCCCCCACGTAGACTTGGCCACATTCGCAAGAGATCCGGTAGACACCAGGGGTCATTAGGCCTACGGTGTCCTTCACCTTAACTAGTTGGTCTCTCAGTTTACTAATTGGTTTGTGGACCGTATCTATGTTATATCTCTTGAGAATTCTCCAGATCTTGGCAGAGACTGTTGAAAAATACGGCAAAACGGCCCTGGCCACAGGTTTCGGCATTTCATCTTCTTCCAACGCACGAGCGTCGAAGGTTCTTTTAATTGCCGAAGAGATGTGCCGGTCGCTGTATCCATTTCTCCAGACTGTTCTCTTCAGATACCTCAACTCATCAGAAAGACTCTCAGCGTCCGCTATGACCTTGGCACGGTGTACTAAGGTTGATAGTACCGCTGCTGCTTTGTGGGAGGGGTGTCGATGGCTGCGAGCATTCAGATATAGATCTGTGTGCGTCGGCTTGAGGTATAGCATAATGTCCCAGGCCGCCATTACTCTTCCGATGGATCAAGATATCGAGAAATGTAATGTTGCCATTTTTTTCGATCCCCATTGTAAACTGGATATTTTCATGTTGGTTATTCATATGGCTTAAAAACTTCATTAAAGCCTCAGACCCATGGGGCCAAATGAGAAAGGTATCATCCACATATCGGAAAAAATACCTTGGGCGTAGATGAGCTGTGGAAAGTGCCTTCACCTCGAATTATTCGATATAAAAATTTGCGAATGCTGGAGACAGTGGGAATCCGATTGCTTGTTGTGAAGGTCCTTGATGTTATCCAAGTGAAAGATACAGATATTTTGGTCAGCTTAGATATTGTGTCCCTCTTTACTCGCGTGCCACTCGCTAACACCATTGAGTTGCTGAAAAATATTTTTGACGACGACACGGTAAAATGATTCCATCACGCACTGACGTCTTCTTGTTTCAAATATAAAGCCGAATTTTTCGAACAAACAGATGGAGTTCCTGTGGTTCCTAAGTTCCTATGTTTGCTATTTTCCCACCTAGTTAATTTTCCTCACCCTCATACACTCAGGGTATTCAACGTCTCTCACCATCAACAGATTAGATAGCGGAAGGGATAGTTTTGTCTCAATCTCGCTCCGATAAAGATATTCTATTCTTATTATTATTATTATTATTATGATCAGTGCATGAAGTTTCTCTGCACTATGTAAATATATCAATGCTTGGCAATGTCGTTTAAATGCAAAGAGTTTGAAAACACCTCCATCTTCTCGATTCATTAAAGAATTCATTTCTTGCGGGGTAGTTTACGCAAGGAAATGAAATAGTTAGGTTTGGAAATGATGCAAAAAACAGAACAATATATGCATGGGGCAAAAGTAAAGGAGAAACTTGTGTTCAAGGTTTGTGTTTGATAGAGAGGGTAGAGCTCACCCCTTTCCTAAGCTATTGGCGCGTGAAATTCACACATATTCAGGGTGGGAGAAGGGGGCCAGTTCCTTTCCCAGGGCCACCTGCGATTTCCTACGAAGTTCTGACACGCAGGAAATCGAACCGCGAGGATTTAAGGTGGGGTTGTCCAGAAAGGTTCTTGCCCGGGATCTGAACCCATGACCCTCCCGGAGGTAATTCCACGCTCTAGCCACTATTCCAAGACGACCGCCTTATTTTAACGCGGATTCCAGGATTTAGGTACCAATTACCGAGCGAATACCTAATAGATCGAGCCAATTGCTCAAAACACTTACATGTATTTATAAAATTACCTGAATATAATGCACAACATTTTGCGAAGTCCACAGTATTATTAGTCTAATCACATTTGGAGTTTTGGGTCTGATTTTTACCTCATACTCAACAAATCAGGAAGTACATACTAACGGGATCTGGGCTATTGTACTGCGCACAATATAGTCACACAATGTAGTCACACCATGTATTTCATTGTTGGAGATATACTCAATGAAAGGTTTTCTGGAGGATACTATGAATGGCTCGAATGGAATCACTCTCCATGGGTCAGAATGTCGAAAACTATTCGCTGCTCACTTCCGACGCCGTAAAGCCGTTGCACCGCGTTGATGATGCCAGCGAGAGAAACGTCTTGGCCTCAATGCCCACCACGACTTCTTGGAACACCTCCTCACCGAAATCCACTCTGCGAAGTGCTCAAGGGAAGGCGACCAACGGCTACCTTTTCCGATCAAAGGAGATCCGATTGGACTCCGGAATCAAGCAAACTATCCCCCAAGTCCAATCTTCTTTGTATCTACATAATACCCTGCAAGCCACCACAAGGGTGTGTGGCAGGGGGTGATTTCTCACCAAACATGCACTACATATCATGCATAAAAAAGGAATAGTATTAATATAGTAGTCAGAACTATTCATTGCTACTCTCCTGCTACTTGTATCATACCTCTCGGCGTGTCGGGCCGAGAGGTAAGATACATCTACATTTACCGATACCCTGCAGGCCACCGCGAGGGTGTGTGGCAGGGGGTGAAGATCACCAAGCCTGCACTACTAACATACAAACAAGCAACTATAGTGCCTCATGCAACTAGATTGTTAGTATCTATAGTATTTGAGGGGTTAATACATGCACCGTGCACTACAGACTACTCTAAAATATTTCCCCTACCCAGCCCTTTGCTATGCTGCCTATTCTGTTCTCTTATAGTACGGGGGAAAATGCCATTTCGAATCTATCGGTACGACAATCTATCTCTCTAATCTTATTTGGCTGGTCGAATCTATCATAATACGCTGTTTTTTTTAATATGTGCCATACAAAGGGGTGAGGGGTACTTTCTTGAAAAAACCACTAACGATCTTCAGTGATTCATTTCTGTATCCATTGAAAGGTGTTCAGCCGCGAGTCAGGCACCGGGCGAGAGGTGACCTTGGACTTCGAAGAGGAAAGCGTTTTTTCTTCTCTGTTGCCCTGCATTTTCGACGGGTTTAGCGACCTCCTCCTCGTGGAGGCTGCAGCGGTCGGCGAGAGTGGTTCCCAAACCGGATGGCCCTCGAAAGTGAGACCAAACGCATTTGTGGGAAGTGTATCGAGAAGTTGGGAAGATTGAGGTGGACCGCGAGTGCAAATGGCGGAGGGGGAATTGGTCGGACAGTATTGGGGTGGAGGCGGGTGGGGGCGGAGAAACGGGGTCGGCGTACGTACGAGGCGTGTCGAGCGCAGAGACGAAATGCTGGGCGAACACCCGGATATGTCTCTCTCGCTTTCTTCGTAGTGCTCTACATGCAGTGTGCAGTGGCCAGCGAGGTGGTGTGGCTGTGTTCTTGGGCAGTCGCCTAGCCTGCAGCTAACATCTAGCACACTACGTAACTATGGATTAATACAAGGGCGATTCACACTGCACATATCTCATTTTAATGGTATGCAAGGAAATATTCAAGAAATACTTCATGCAAGAATTATTAATTTAATGATTCATTCAGACATGCACAAAACTCCAAAAGTATACTTTATTAATTATTTTAATGGGGTCGTTTACCATATTTTTTATTGCCGAATCTGTTAAAGTTTGTAAAATAAAAAGACACGTATTTTTCCGTTTTTTGATCCATCAATTTTTTCTCGAGTTATAAGCGGCGAAAAACTGATGTCTTTAACCCTTTCGGAAAAGTGGGTGTGGTGCAACCTCTGACGTATAACGACTTAGTCAAATCAAAACTGAGCCCGCGAAGCTACTTCGCCTTATCGCAAAGGGGGGACGCAGCTGACTCTGCCAATGGGAGCTGTTGCGACAGGATCTGTGCGAGCAGACCTTCCTAGAAACCCTCTCCACTCCCTTCCCTTCCCATAAGAGCAGTCAAAGACGGGAGGAAAATGACGTCAATGTTATCACAGCAGCTTCTTCGGTGGGCGTCACCTTTTGCTTATTTTAATTTTTGATCTATGAATGAATGGTTGTGGGTAGAAGATTAATTTTTTTCACTAAAATTCTTTTTTCGTTTCTATCTAACGATTTAGTGTGAAAAATTGCGATTTCGGTTCCGAGTAAACGCCTCCATTCTAATCCTCTCACTTGTATGTTCGGTACAATTTTTAATAATCGTCTAACGTGTCGTTGTGCTATTGTATTGCATAAAGGGAATATGAATATACATAAAGAGAATATCTTCCTATGAAGGCATGCCGGAGCTACGTATCCTGGGACGAATAATTTAATCTATTGTCAATGGAATCTTTTTCTTGGATCTTATCGATGTGCTTTTCTCCTCCGAGCCAGTGTCGAGCCCCACTAATAATCTCTCCCTCTCGGAGGTAAACTCGTCAGAATAAAATGAAAGCCTGCATTTAGTTAAGGGTGATAAGTTTTCCTTCGAGACCTGTAAGGGAACGCGGAGCATTACAAGGCGCCTTTGTGATTGGATCTCCGAGCTCCAAATGCGTTCCCGCCGGAAGCCTCTCCGTCCGAGAATGGGGAAAGCATTCGCTCCGAGCGACGCCTTTTCCACGACGACTTTCTTGACTGTTGAGACGACCCCTCTTGGAAAATGCCTCAGCCTCAGATGAGGCGACGGCCCAACTGTCTTGCCTGCCTAACTGGAGGTCGCGGGTTCGTGCCCCGCCCGGATTTTCACTTTCCGAGGGCGTGAATACTTGTCTACTTCATTGCAGTTATGAGTGCAAGAAGGACTTTAAATCGCTGGGCAAATTAGGACAGTGACACGTTTGAATATGCAGTTCACGCTCCTGCAGTTGCCTGGTGTCCTTGATTGATGAAAACGGAATTTATGGTTTGCGTTTCGTGCCCCAACATAAGTGCAATCGTCAATAATTTCTATCAATAAATCCCAGTTCACAAGTAAATGCTCATTTTAGGCTCATTCGAAAACGCCGTGCAAAAGTGGGACTGCGGTAACCTTGTTGAAGACGCGACAGCTGCATAATTTGCATTGCAAGTCGTAGAGAATCTTTGTCTCCTCAGCTTGCAGTTTTCCCTAACCTCTAGTAAGCACGCATTTATGATGATATATGAAAATTATCTAAGTCCGGGAATCTATTGCATTTCACATGTGGTATTAATAGCCATTTTATAATCTCATACGCTCCCCGCTCTATGCTGCCGGCAATCTGTCACCGCGAAGCCCGGATGTTCATAGTTGTTAAAGATGCATGCGTGGTATGAATATCGTTGTAAAATGAATAAATGTAGTTCAATTAATTAAGTCGATAGAAATATTAATAAATTAACCGAATAAATGTACTCCTCCGTTATTTATTAATGTGATTCATGGAGTGCATCGCGGAAACCAGCGTTCTCAGAACCAATTTTTTCTCGAATAACTTTTCAAAGAACGGCCTTCATTAATTTCTCCATAAAACTCAAAAAAGGATGCTTATGCTGAAACTTTGGAGAAAAATTATTGGTATAAAAAACGGTACCATAGTGTACATATGTCATTTGCATTTCATCATTTCAGGACTTTTTAATTTATACTTTAATATTTACAAAAGACATAGGAAAAATGAAACCCTATATTTGGTAAATTTTTTTGCCGAAAAATAATAGAAAGCTACATCGAAATACAGGAAGTTACTCATGTGCTCTACAAAGTATATCAGTTTAGTATCCTTTTCGCTGGAGAGTAACAGTTGTAGGCTGGTGTCTTCAGTGGCATTCTTCAGTCCAATAGGAGATTACTCCGACGATAAAACATGTCCTCTTAAAGGCGTGGTATTTACTTATATTGTAGTAAATACTTGCATTCATAAAATTCAATGCTAGAGCGTGAAACACTTAGGAAAAAGGTGTTTTAACAACTTACAATAAAATCCGATACCGTGAGCAAAATCGTATCGAAAGAATCGATATGTCTGCAGTTTCGTTATAGGTTACACCTATGAAGATCCTTATCAATTGAACTTTTTTGAGCGATGCACATTTCATGAAATGCTGGCGTTTGAAATGCCTTTGACCTCCCACCTCGACTGACAATTTGGACGATAAGTGTCCTACATTTGCACGATACCCTGCAATCCACCGTGAGGGTGTGTGGCAGGGGTTGATCGATGGCCTGCCGATCTACCTGCTTATAGTCCCGATATCGATGCCCTGGTCCCTCGGGTGGTCGCGCAGGGCGAGAGCAGAGGCCAACACGAGCGAACAAGAGTCGCCGTCGTCGTCGGTGGCTCCGCCTGGCGGGAGGGCGGGGAGTCGTCCAGTCGACCAGCTTCCCGCGTCTGCCGTTGGGTGGCGAGCTCCTCGTGCATTGTGGGCCGCGCTCGCTACTTGGGTGTGCCGTTAATAGTGTCAATCAGAGATGCATTGTGGTTTGGGCCCTACTACCAACATAGGTATATCTGTGCCATAACTTTGTTATACTTGTGCCAATTCCTCGAAGAGAAAAGGCTGTTTCCACGTCTTCCCCAATTTCTGTTCTCTTTCCGAGAAAACGCAATGAGCCGATGTTTGAAAAAGTTGCTGGATAGCATGGCACAGTTAACAGGGCGTGAAGGTCGAAGCGTGTCTCCCTAGGCATCAACAAATAGGAGAGAGAAATCGATCCTAATTATGTAGTATTCCGGGGGTATTTTTTTACCATTTCGTGTATATCTCGTTGAAATTTTATCTGGCCCACGAAATTAGAAGCGTTCGATAGGTACGCCTAATTTCACGCATCGCAAGCCGTCCGTACGCTCTACGCGGTGGAACACTAACTTTAAAAACTTAATAGTGTCGAGTACGCTATTCTATTGACATGTCAAGGCAATATATGCCTACGTAGGCTTACTGGACTTTAAAATCGTGTATTTTATAATCGGTATATTGATGAGGGAGGTTCGACTACTTACCATGGCAGTTGTTTGCTATTCTATTGACATGTCAAGGCAAAATATGCCTACGTAGGCTTACTGGACTTAAAAATCGTGGTCTTTTATAATCGGGATATAGATGAGGTTCGACTACTTGCCATGGCAGTTGTTTCTTTTCATGCTCTTGCGCCGTTTTCGTAATGCCGGAATCATTACGTTCTGCTCAATTCTTCAATTTGCGTTTAGCGTCCTTCTTTACTGATATTCTTCATAGGCACACAGGGGAAATAGGTTTAGTATTTCTCTTTCCCAAGTTCTTTTGCCTTCTCCGTCCTTAAAAGATTCTACTGTTGGTCAAGTCCCTGGTAATTTTCTAAAATGACGCCAAACGAAATGGGTTATGGCGCCCTTCCACGTATTCTCATTGCATTCATGTGCATTTACACCCTGGGATGCATTTAACATTTAATATTTCCGATGAGTGGAAACCAAGTCGAAATCGAATGCAGTACTGAACGATATATAGGAGGCCGAGACATTGTGGAATTCCATAATGTGATATAGATAAATACAATTGCTTAGCAAAATTCCACTGTAGAATAAATTTATTGAGTCTAAATTTATTTTTACTTAAATTTATTCTACAGTGGAATTTTGCTAAGCAATTGTATTTATCTATATCACAGAATGAAGTACTGCTTTTGTTGGGTGCTAGAATAATTCTTTGGTTGAGTCACGTTTACTGTCCAACATGTGCTGAATGCGTTCCAATTACTTGAAGTTACTTTGAGGCCTCCATCCATTATTATTCTGAGGTTTCCTTTTTTTAAAAATGTTAATTTCAGCTTTCCTGAAAAATATTCATTGGAATCTGACATTTAATTTCAGCAAATATATGTAAATGGTGTTTTACATTCTTTTACTCTGGATTTTACACTTTTTTAACCCATCACCCATTACTGCAGCTTTTTTGCTAAATTCTTCTATTCTTTTCTGTCATTAGACTTTAAATTTTAAAATAGATCATTGACTGCATTCAAAGAGTAGTCATCGAGAACTTTGTTTACCATATATTGCGTTGCGCTCAGAGGACTTCTATTGCTATTGTTTGAAACGTTTGTCCGAGGAGCTTAATGGATATTTTCCATGGTAGATGGTTATGAAGATAAGTACTGGTTCACATTAGGAGAGGATTGAAGGCACCCAGGGATGGTGACCGGCTCATCGTGGATTTGAGAGCATTTACTTTGAATTTGGGCTAATGAGCAGGTTGCCCCGCGATGTGTGGTCCAGATATCTGGGCGGTGGGCCATCGCCGAGGGCGGAGGAGGACAGGTGCGTGTGCTCGGCCGCCACGCACCCTCAACAAGGGCAACGGTTTTTTTAAGCCGTGGGGGTGGGGGAGGGAAAGGAGGGCACGAGGGGGTGACCGCGGTGGGAGGGTGCTGTCGGCAGATGATGATGATGCGCCATCCGGGAGAAACGTCGACCCATTTCCCTACTCTCCCCGATTGCGCGGAGCCGGTCCACGCGTCTTCCTCGAGACGCGACCTCCAAATCTCCTTCTTCGTCCTCCGCGATTGTTGTTGGGCCCTCTCTGATGACCTCTTTCCTCGACTGCGTGCTACTCCCTTCCGCAACACACCCCATCTTTCTAACAACGTTTTGCGGTAAATTATTGCCCTACACGGATATTTCTTCTTTGAGAAATATGTATTACTTTACACGACATGGTTGCACCAGAAACTATGACGGCCGTTAGGCTTTTGTGCCTCTAACCACATTATTTCCTGAGTGAATACGGCAAAAATCTTTTGGGGGAGGGCTGAAGCGATTTGTAATGGACGGCCGTAGTTGTTGAACCAGTTGCAACAGCTGAGTCTCTCTGAGCGGGTGGCGGTGACGATTGTGGCATGTGCTGCCACCTGCCCTTATTCACCTGAAGCTCACGCGAAATGTTGGGTTCACGTGACGAACTCAGTCACGACCTTCCCTCTGTCGGAGATTGCGAAGACTAGTTGCTTGCTCCCCCCGCCACTCCTCCGAATTGAGCGCTCTCTGCTTTGGAGCGCAAGGTTTCAACTCGTATTCCGATTTCACCAGATAGAGATGATCTGAATTCATTATGAACTTTGTGGGCTGATTTTATCTTTCCAGTTTTATTAGGATTTTCCTTTTTAATTATTAACGAAAGTATTAAAATAATAAAGGATCAACGCAAATGAATAGACTTTAGTTTTAAAAAAGTATTTTATTTAAACAATGTAAACACTTATGAATAAACACAATGTATAATAATGTCATTCGTTTGTCTTGAGTCGTTTGGTCTGCAGTCGTGGCGATATGCGTCAGTCTTTGGAAGCGATAGTCCGTCAAACATAAATCATTCGTTCGAGTCGTTTTCCCCTCGTTGGCAGCATTGTAAAGCACACACGTAGTTAGTCTTATCACGTAAGAATGTCGTTTTGCGTCTGAAAAGAATATGTAGGCGGAGCAAAAGAGATAGATGCAAGGCTCACACTACTTCGTACACTAAAGCAATTACAGAAAAGCTGGTCTCGAGATAAGCAGAGGTGGAAATTGTTAGAATAGTCGCGAGAAAATATTGCAGACAGGAGAGTTACGTCAGAAGACATTTACAACCTTTCGATAAGCATTTGAAGAAGAAGTTATCTGTACACTATTTACAGCAATTTGAGCATGGGCAATTTTTACAACATCTATTGCAAAATAATTACAGAAATCGACGAGAAACTTTCTTTTTACATAACAACAACAAGAATGTATAATTCTTGTGATAAAATACTGGCAAATTAGTGGAAATACATGGTTGTAATGGAAATATCAATACATTGTCAGTTTTGTGCTTGCGTCCACAGTGATGCACGGTGCGTGTCGTTCGGTTTATTTTTAAGTCAGCACGTTGGAGGATGGTGTTGTCATTGGCGTCGATGGTTCACTGACAGTGTCCTTGGTAAATTTTATGCATTGAAGAAGTTAACAAAAGAGAGCAAGGCATGTCTTTAATCACTAGAATTACACGTCCGCTCACTAATGTCATTAGTCAGACAGAGATCAGAGGGACATTGGTGCGATAGCTCGACCAGGCCACTAGTCGGTGAAGGGAGGGATGTTGAGTCCTTAGGGGGGTCTTTGGAGCATCCTTCTGCTGTTGCCCTTTTGGTGAAGGCGCGGTGAGGACGTCTGAGTCGATGGACAGTGAGTGGTCGGTATGGTCCGTCAGAAGCAAGTCACGAGAGCACTCCGAGAGAAGTGGGCAACAGTTGAGCGTCAGTTACTCATAACACATAAATAAGATCTTTAGGAAGTATAAATTAAATTGTTATTTCCATGTGATATATATATATTAATAAATTAATAGAATAGAAGTGGCGGGTGATGCGATGCTTGGCGCCGCTGTGGTCGGCACCCGGGTGTGGGCGTCCGCTCTTCGGGAAGTCACCGCACCCAGGGGGAAGTGGCGATCCGGCGTCGTCCTGTGGAGTGGAAGAGCAGAGGCTGTTGTAGTGACCGCACCCAAGCAACGGAGCGGAATGATTGCGTGGACGACAAAGAAAAGCCATTATACAATGATAGGTGATGATTCCGGAATTCCGGAATAGGCGAAGGCCCCAAGATAGAAGAGCCCAATGTCGGGATTCGATCCCGGGTCATCGGAGAGTGAGGCCCTCCGATCTGTCTCCGACCCTCCTCCTCTCTCAAGCCATCAACGGAAGACCCACTGACTATATACTCGCATCGACTACTTTCTCTGGAGAGAGCCTTCTTTTCTGGCATTGTATCCTGGAGAACACAGCTCCGATAGCTCAGTAGAAGTCCACTGCCTCCCATAAAATCATAAAACCAGCGAAATCCCCTCTCAGTATTAGTAATAATTAGTCTGCCCCTGTACCGATCGGGGGAAATTCTCAGTACTTTGTTATGCCGATCATTATCCGGTTTTTACTAGCTATCTGCGGCAGCACCTTATTTTTCGAGGGCAGTTGAATTATCTGATACAGGAACATCTACCATTACAAAACCCGCAGAAGACGTCTTCAGAGCCAGTGAGCATTCCCCAAGAGATTTTCTCCAAAGGGTGCCGGTTAAAAACCCACTGAAGTTCTTTCAATCCAAGTTATATTTCATCGTAAAATACAGATTCAATCAACTATTTTAGCATTCAAAAATACCTTCTTTAAGTCAGCTATAATACTTCTTGAAATGGTTGGACTCTCATATCAGCATCTAGGTAAATTCAGCAATGTCTCATACGCAGCGTGAGAAGAAAATAGTGTTCTGAACTTCACTGTCGCGGTTCCGGGCACCCGATCCATTACACAGCATGGAGCCGGTATGCCGATCCGGCCGTTGGTCGCGGGAAGTGCTCAGCAAGAAATACAGGCTCGAGAACAATTATCCCTAGTGTGTATGTACCGCATATTAGTGCCAAAGGAGCCCTCGCGAATTGTACTCTGAGCGGATACCGTTTGTTAGCACCATCTGGGATCGTTGGCATCCGTATGGAAATGTGCGCCTTCTGAAAAACACTTGGATTGAGGTCATTACCATTGCTCGTGGAAAATTTCCATTCAAGTAACTCAAGTCTGTTCATTAACTGTGGCATTTATTGCAATTGATGGTCTGGCATTGCATGACAGATAAATGTGGGAAAGAGGAAGACGCAGGCCTTAGATTGAAGCAAAGGAAGTATTTCAGTGAGTGGAGGAAGGTTTGTGGAAGGTCACGAAAGTGGGCTGCACGGCACTCACGCGGAACTGAAGGAGGAAGGGCGCGGAAGAGACGCGTAGGAAAGACAAGCGAAGGAAAGTGATCATGCAATGAAGCCTGCCGTGACCAGCGAAGTACGTTCTAATCAATTTATGGCCGTGATCAGAGGGGGTGGAGGAAACACCATTGTTCGCCTTCGTGTCACCTATCTCCATGAAAATCCCTCCTTACGACTCAAGAGGAAATACTGTTTCTGCTTCGGGGGGAGAAAATAACGAATTCGTTTGAAGTGATAAAGATATGTGGTAGAATGGGCGAATGTTATGATTTTCTAGGGAGTGGAGAGGGGGGGGGGGGGCATTTCAATGAGTCGTTGCTAAAACGCAGGGACCAAGGGCAGATATCGAATTGCTCTCCACGGAGCACTTTTGTGGGGTTCATTGTCCACGGCCGGGATCCGTGCTCCGGCCATTCGAACGGGAAGCCACCCAATACTCGAAACCGGTCTCTCTTCACGAAGAAGTTCTTCTGTCGCTTCCATTTGAATGTCCTCCATCTTTCTGATATTTCCCTCTAAATACTATACTGCTGACAGATCCTATGGAATGGAATGTTGATGGGTAAAAATCTTGGGACTGATTCACATATGTTTAGAACACCATTTGACAATTTTCCATGCCTACATTCCCACTCCATTTTTTCCATTAATCACCTCTTGCGTTATGGATGCTACTAGATTTTTAGGAAGTCTTTATTGGCACAGCCATTTTATGTACTCATACTAGATGCTTCCTTTTAATGATATTCCTCATTAATCCTTCGATTCCAATTTTCTGTCTTATGTTTCCATTGCAAACCAATTCCCTTCTTGATGTTCTCAACAATCTGCTCGATACGTCAATTTCTACTGCTTCTCTTAATATCTGTCCTCTTTCACGTACTCTTGTGTCTGTATCAAGAAATTGAGTACTTTGTTTGTATGAATATGGCATACTTGCTGTGTGTTCAATTTTTTTGGAATGTCCTTCCTCCACTAACCCCCATAGAGGCATCCAATTGCTCTTCTGGACGATTCATTTCCATATTTATCGTCTATTTGGTCCTAAATTTTTGATGATCCTTTATAATTAAAAAAATTATTCCTACGTAATTTTAGTATTCAAAGGTCGTTTTCATCTTTTGTCATCAAGGCCCGGTTATCAGCAAATTTTGTGAGCATAGACATTTATTATCCAATTCAATCCCCATTCGATGAAATTTTCCTTCCATATTCTTAAAGTTGTCGCTGTGGATACACTTTAAAAGGGGAATTGACCGTAGGCCTTTCATCACTAAGAAATTCACTGATATTAATTCTAGTTTAAAATTTTGACTTTGCATTTTGACAGGCATTTTATGCTGTTTCTATGGGTGATTAATTACTGCTCTGGATATTTCTCGAACTTCCTAGAGTTTATAAATTGGCACTAATTTGTCTACGTTTTGCAGAACAATGAGTGGATATCTCAATTTGTACATAGGGTTTTTTCAATTTGTCTTCTTGTAACGCTGCCGTTACAGGGGTTGAGGTGGCCTACAAGTTAGGGCATTAAGCTACCGACAGGAAGGTTCCGGGTTCGAATCTCGGGCAAGAACCTCTCTGGATGTTCCTACCTACAATCCTCGGGATTAGATTTTCTGCGTGTCAGTACTTTATAGGAAATCGCAGGTGGCCCAGGGAAAGGAATTGGTCCCCACTATTACCCTGTTAATGCGTGCATTTTATATGCTTTCAATGAGTTGAACACACCCTTTTTTTAACTATGTCAGCACAAATCTCTCCGCCACATATACACTTTATTCTTCTTTCTCCTGGTGATTGTATTACTTATCAACACAAAGATCAGGCAAAATATATCCCTGCTAAATTTCTCTGTAATTATAGAATTTGCGTTTTTTTACCCTTTTTATCCCTTTAGGTAGTGGTCCATTTTGGCGAGCCTTGATTATTTTAGTCAATGCTTGAATGTTTTTCAAAGACTGAATATGGAATTACAATGCAAAATAATCATAGTGCAGTTACATTTAGGGATATGAATTATAAGAATCAATTTGTGATAATAAATTATTTTCCTCATCACATAAATTTATGGTATTAATTAATACTACCGAGAGATGATAGAAAATAATTATATAATGTTAGGGTGCTTCTAACGTTATGAAAAACCACATGCAAAGCTTCCATGGGAGATATGATTGAAATTCACAGGAGATATTATTTTAAAATTGCCCGCGTGTGAATTTGTGAGACTTACTAGTTCTCTCGAAGGAATTGGAGGGATGGGGTTGATGTCTTCCACTGAATTCAGACTGAAAGACTATAGCCGCCCAAATCACGGGATTCTTACATTCATCAACTCCCTGCAGCAAGGAATTAAAGGAATGAAAAGGGATTGGGGACAGTGAAAGGAGCGTCCCACGGCGGAACAAAAGCGCGCTGTCGCCGAGAGGGACTCTGGTGCAGTGGTGCAGGGATATGTGGCGTCGCATTGAATACTCACGGTGCTCATTGCTGGGTGACGGCCTGTGGCTGGTGGGCGCGGTAGGCGAGGTCCTGCGGCTCCCAACCCGAGGGAGCGGCACCCTGCACTTCGAAGCTGCGGCCCCAGCCGCCTGCGCTGCTGCCGCCGCTGCCGCTACTGCTGTAGCCGCCGCCGCCGCCGCCGACGCTGCCAGCGCTGTAGCCTCCAGCGGAGTAGCTGTCGTCCACGGAGTGGCCGTGTGAGTGGGAGTGGTGCGGGTGCGCTACCACCTCGTACGTCACCACCTTCTCCTGCGAGAACAGCTTCTTGAGGCCGAGCACGATGGCCAGGACGAGCGCCAGCTTGCCGATGAGCAGCGCTTTGCCAGCGATGAGTGCGATCGCAGCGATGGCCAGCGGGATGAGAGCGGCCACCTTCAGCTTAAGCAGGAGGAGAAGGGGCAGCAGGATCTTGAGCTTCTTGACTGCGAGTGGAGGAGAAAGGAAGACGCCATCAGTCAAATGCCAGGCCTCCCTCCCGGGAAATCGCCAGCAGACAAAGGATTGACTAATAAAGCTGATGATTTTGCTTAGCAGTTGGCAAACGCTGTCACCAGTACGCGGGGTAGATTTCAAGTGAGTGGAGAGGGGTAAATGGTGCTTATGTGGAGGGATAGTCTGGACACGTTGGCCATGCTGGATTTAAAAGTTATTTGCTCTTGCGCCCAAATATTGTGTTTTTCTGGAAGGAGAGATGCAAGAGTAGGATCGGGGAATGATTCAAAGGCAGGTGAACGAGGAAGAAGAGAAATTTCAGTTTAAATGGGATTACGAGCAGAAGATAGGAGGGAAACGGAAAGGCAATGTTTACAATACAAAGGTCTTAATTATTTAGTTTATGTATGCTTAATAATTGGGATAGACGTTGCTCTAGAGGTCAGTTATTTAAGTAGGTTGATAGCTGCGACTAGATATTGGCTCACAAGAACTATACTATGTTCATAAATTTCATTATGGTCACTTTACGTATTCTCTCTTGGTGGCTATGAATCAGTCAAACTAGGGTTATGATGGCAAAAGTACTGGGATATATTTAGATTCAATTATTGAATAAAATATTAATAGAAATTGAATTAAATATCATATAAAATTAATTTAGCGAACAGCGACCCTTGTGAATGCGACTCACGGTCGATCACGCTCTCGGGAACGCCTCGCGCGAGCAGAGAGACAGCGCAGCCGAGGGCGGCGGCGGCACACTCTCATTTGCCGATGCTCACATGGAAAACCTTTGCTCTGGGTGTCTCGAACTCACGTGTTGGTAATGTGTTGGTTAATTGCGAGTATTTGTGAACATAGTGGACCGATTGCTAATGAAAAGGACTAGCGGTGAGCTGTTATCAGTGAGTCAAGTGAAACCGTATGAGCAGGTAAGAGCAGCGTTACGAAAGTAGCCAAGAGGTCTACGGTTCAGTGCGATGTACGAAACACTGAATTCGTTGTGCCCTACGTACAACACGCAAGTACGTACCGGTATACCAATGAATTATCTCTGTCATATATCCGGGATACGAACCC
The DNA here is from genome assembly GCA_933228895.1 of Platycnemis pennipes. Lineage (NCBI taxonomy): Eukaryota > Metazoa > Arthropoda > Insecta > Odonata > Platycnemididae > Platycnemis > Platycnemis pennipes. The sequence continues at coordinate 151,238,185 of OW121849.1, forward strand.
GGGCAAATGAGTGGCGAGCCTATCATTTTGCAACAGATTTCCGTGTGATTTTATCCGACTCACATCTGCTCGGATGAAAATTCCGTGAGAGGAATGTGTCGGGAGGAGGGGGGGGGGGGGGGGCTGGGAGGAGGAGGAGGAGGGCAGTGATCCGTGACCCGCTGCCCGGGGCGCCCTCCCCTCCTCGCCCTCGTGGGGGGGCAAGAGTGGGGCGGAATGAGGGCCAAGCCCAGCCAAAGTCCCGTTCGGGATAATTAAGTGGGAATCTATTCATTATTTCTCATCCTGGAATATGGTTTCCTGTCAAGTTGGAATCATTGTGAGGCAAAGTCATCTTTATCGTGGCAAAGAAGCGATGTGGTGAGAAGAACTTGCGATGGGAAGGAATCAGGTGTGTGTGAGGAGAGCTCGGCTCCATTCGGTCCGAGCGTGGAATGTCCGAATCCCCGGACGACCGCCTCTCGCTCGGCCTATTTCGAGACTTGGATCTCATTGACGTGTGAGAGGAACCCGCTTTTCGTGATTGCGCCCCTATTACCCCCTGCCCCCCCCCTCCCGCCCCCTGCAATCGACCCACGCCGTGGAACGGGGCCTCACATGTAACGGCAGTTGGCCACGTGGGGCCCAAGAGCATGCAGTCGGTGGCCTCCGTCTCCTTGGTTCTGCCTGCGAAGTACTCGCGTTGTTTTGCGCCATGAGATCGCTCTTTTCTCCAATCCCTTGAGAGAGGTGGAACCCTTCGCAATAGGAGCGACTCCGCTTAATTCATCCCTCGCCTTCTAGAATGAGTGGAACGAACGAGAAAGAAAAACACCGACTGGGCGAGACATGGGTTGCCGCTTCAAGAACGAAGGTTACGCCACTCAGTGCTCTCGCCCTGATCTTCCCGAGGCGCCGGCGCCAAGTTCACGGGCGCCCTTTCCCTTGCTGGCACCGACTGTGTGCTTACTTCCACGCTCGCCCGTCTGGAGAGAGTGCCATCCCGACGCAAGTGGGATGAGGAGAGCTGCTCCTCGGAAAGTGAGGGGCGTCCACCGGAGAGATGGACGGCTTCCCAAGCCACGACTACCTTTTAAACATTTCCACGCTCCCTGGAATGGGGCTCAAAGATCTCTTCGATTCGTGTAATGCTCGAGCTGATGGCTTCCGGTCGTTCTTAGTTCTTATCTCAAGTCGCGGAGGGAAATGCCGGCGTGAAATATCCCAGAGACAATGATGAATTCACGAGAGGAGTTAAGCGCCTGGCATCCAACTTAAATGTTTTTTCATCTGCTAGGAAGCTCGTTGGGCCTCGGGGCCCTACTATAGCGAGGCGGTCGTGAACTGGCACAATGAACTTTCGAACTATGGTTACTTGGTTCCTCCTACATTACGGAGTCACATAGAGACGTTCGGGCATTGAGGCTTTCCTCGATAAATGGGTGTGTGTAAATGTGCATATAGGAATATTTTTATGAAAATTAGGAAATATTTCTATTTCGAGGCCTCAGAAGCGCGTAAAAAAATGCAAGCGTAACGTTTTCGGAGAACGAGATAAAAGTATTTTTGGTAAAAATAAACATGTGTATCACAACTCGAAGAATTACTTGCCCATCCAAACCTGCGTTAACCTGCAAAATACTACTGAATATTATGTACTTGCAAATGGATTACTATATTACTATGTGGCCTAAAGCCTCAAATGCGCGAAATTTGAGTAGTCAACTGCCAAACGAGAGTACAACATGGTTTCATGGTTGATTAGTATCAAGTTTGTTGGTTGGGTGAAACGCGCAACAGCAGAACGCCTGAAATATATTCGGAGGCTTGCTCGAACTCTGAAGGAGCGGCGCCTCCCGACTTGGGGACTTGGCTCACCCTTCTTCCTGCCGCTCTCCTCGGCGCTGTCGTCTCCGAAGCCCAGCGAGTCGGCCACGTCGCCCAGGGTTCGGCCCACGCTGGAGATGGACTCGGCGACCTCCGAGCCCTTCACGTCCACCTTGACCGTGTGCGTGCGCAGGTAGCGGGCCACGCGGCCCCACACCAGCTCCTCGATGGGCGCGTCGTCCAGGGCCCTGGGCGAGCCCTCCTCCGGGCCCTCCTCGCCCGGCTCCTTCACCACCTCCACGCCCTCCACCAGGCTGAAGCCGTCCTCGTTGTCCTGCAGAGCGCGGTCCACCGCAGAGAAGAGCCGGCCCTTGACGCACGAGAGCAGGGGCCCGCCCTTGCTGAAGCAGGCGCCCACGGAGCCCACGAGGTCTTCGGGGTCGGGCACCACGTTGGGGGCGACGGGGGAGGCGGAGGCCAGGGCCGCAGCCAAGGCCAAGGCCAGCGCGAGGCGTGGGCCCATCATCGTCGGGTGCGGAGAGCGAGAAAGCGGAGGAGGAGCGGTAGCGGATGGTGCGGCCCACAGACGGCGAATGACGACTCGGCGAGATGCAGCCTCTTTATATGGCGGCGGCCGAAAAGCACCGATATATGTGCCGCCCCTCTTCAACCCCCCCCCCCCACAAGTAGGCAGCACCCTCTTCGGTGGAGGGGAGGCCACGAGCGCCCTCCTCCGAGGAGGGTGGTGGATGCTGCAGACAAGGTCATCGCGCAAGCGGAGGCTGCGTGGGTCAATGGGTAAGCCACGGGGTGGGGGAAGGGGGGTTGGCCCATTTCGTGTCGTGGATCGGGAGCGTCTTTGGAGTGGGCCCTCCTCCTCATCTCGTGGGCCTGCCTGCCATTCCATTGGTTTCGGAACGCCGGCTATGGTCAAGTGTCGTGGGCACCGCCTTGAATCCGGTTATAGACCTCTCAGATCCTACGAGGCGTCTTTGACTAGACCTAAGATTTGTCATTTGCGACGAGCGAGAATTTCGCGGCGTGGGCAGAGGTTAGGCAACTGGTTGCAACGTGTGTGCAGCCTAATTTGCACCCTGGCGATCTTCCGCCATCAGCGACCTAAACGGTTGATATCAGTATTCCGAATATATTTTTTCAAATTTATTTGCACTTGCTTTGATCCTCGGCAAAGTTCATTCGATTTTCATATGTGTTGAAGTGTGAAGCCGTTAGTTATTGTCTTTACATATACTTCCTTTTCCCGTCGTTCATAAAAAATCTTTTAGTTCTCAGCTTCCAAAGTTGGCTGGAGCAGGGGGAATTGAGGGTCAGGATGAAAACTGTGTGCTTGTTGGAAGATATTCTGAGAACGTTTTGGATAATTGCGCTTGATTGGCGAGTGGAATATAGCATTCCACCTAGGTGTTGTTGGGGGAATTCTTTATTTGTCCGTTGTTCATTCCAAATTGCGTTGTTGTTGTCCGTGTAGGGAGCACTTGCACGGCATTGACTTTCTCACGCCGTCATCGAAATGACCCGAATGTGGCCTCCATTCATCCGGGTTCCCTCTCGTGGCCCCAAACCGCGGGGGCCTTCTCCCTCGTGGGGGCCCTTTGTTTGCCCTCCTTTCCTCGCACAAGACGGCAGAGGACACATCTCCTCACTTTCTCCCCCCTGACCCACCTCACCGCTCTCACGGGAATGAACCTTCCCTTGCTTCTCTTGTAATTTTCGCGTCTTGCCAATAGAACGCAGCCGTGATGCGCCCTCTAGGAAGGCCTGAGAAAGCAAGGAACCCCTCAAGCCTTGCATGCGTTACGATCGGGTCACACACGGCCTAATTTCCTCCATCCCACCCAACAGCAGTCCCTTTGCATTCATCCCAGATGCCTACGGTGCGTGTCTCCCTTCGACACAGCAGACGTGATCAGTGATGGAAACTAATCGTCCAATCAGATCCTGTCGTAGACTGAAAATCGTGGCTGAACTTGGGCTTCACATTGTGTTCACCAACGGTTGAACAAACATTTCTGTGATGTGCATCTTTTTATAATAAGAGACGATTATGGAGGAATCTCAAAGACGCCGGGTCATTAATCTATTACCAGTAGTCTTTACCTAATTTTTGCTCCTTTGGCAAATAGTCTTGTGCACTTTCTTATTCTTCCGTATCTAGTTTCATTTCACTAATTTATACTGGCTATATATTTTTTACAAGTAACCATGACTGCTGAATCAAGAGTTTTGTGTAAAAATCTAAGTAGTGCATCTCCACTAGTTAATTTCATACTTCCGTTGCACCGCTAACTGCAGCCGATGCGTTTTCGTGGTCATGATGAGAAGGCAGCGTAGCGTGGCGTTACGCTTCCATAGACAATATAAATGTGCAGAGGCAACTATGCTTGAGCAGTGTTCTTCGCACCGAATAAAAAACTCGCGGCTTTAAAAACCACTGGAATCCAACAAGCGAAAATAGGACCGCATTGCGATATGATATTACGATATTGATATGTCAACATTCCACTCATATCTACGGCTCTACGTCGTTGTCAGTAGTGAAAGAGACACACTATTGATTAAAAAAACCACACACGTATACCGAATTCGGGCATTTGTTATTATTTTATGGAGTCGCAGTTCTATCCGTAGAGAGTTTTTCTTCGGGAAGACGTTGCGATGTCACGTCGGCCACTTGAGATCCAAAAATCCTTCATCTTGCTCTCTTTGCCGAAATGATGTGCCGTATTAGCCACACTTGATGATGGATGGCAGAGTATACTAAGAGTCACTGCGGATGAACTGGATGTTCTTGTTCGGACCAGAATCCGTCTGACTCCCAACACAAACATCAGCTGGCACTTGCGCCTATTGCTCCGTCGAATGATCATATCTAAACTGAGGGGGAAATTGACTTGAGATAATAGGGTAAAAGTTTATCACTTAATTTTTCAGGTACGGATGAGGGTCTTGTTTATTCAGCCCTTGCATAAATAAGAATTTCAGCTCTAAAGTACGAAATGTGGGTGGGTGGGAAATGTGCATATATTTCCTCTCCTTGTACGCAATCCTCCGAAACCATGAGATGGCCATTCTTCAACGGGAACCTCAAAGGGTAACCATATAAAACTTGAGATTTTTCTCACAGCTTGAAGATGCTGTCTCTTGGGATGATCCTAATTCTCCTATTTTGATTATTTTGTGATTTGTCACATTCTCCTCTCAGGTGTCTCTAGTGTGAGACTAGTTGCCTTGGACGGCATCACTTTCTTATTTCCTACGTATTCTTCCATTAGGGTATGTGCTTGCATTTTCCTTGAAACGGGCGTAATTCCCTTATATTTTAGCGATTTCGTGATTTGTAAAATTTTTCCTAATCTTAAAGAAAACGGAAGGCTGCCGTCTCCTTCGCAGTTACCCCTTTGATGGTCTGTGATGCCCGTCACTTTTCCTGGTTGGTGCACGCGGCCGAAAACTAACTTTATTTCCGAGTTAGGAGATGCTGACGCCTGCCAAGTGGATGCCGCGAAGAGGAGGAAGAAGAACCAGTTCCTCTCCTCTCTTGTGAGTGCGCCTCCCGACGGCGGCTGTCTCTCACACGCAAGGGCCCCTGCCCCCTCCGCCCCCCCCTCGCCCCTTGAAAGGGCAGAGCTTTGCCCCGGGCTTGCAGTCGTGCAGGCGGCAATTTCTCTTTCAGTTCCGTGAAGTGAACCATTACCGGAAATGGATCATGTGAGGACGCTCCTCCAATGCTTTCAGGCTAGTAGGCTTTTAATAAGCAGATAAATGCCATGGTAGTAGTTGGGAGAGGTTTATTCCATTAATGTTGACATTTCTATTTGTTTACTGGAAAATTTTAAATTCTGTTTACTCATATGTACATACTTAGCCCTCCCATAAATGGCTTCTTCTCCGAGCTGTATTGGAAACGATACGGCCACAAATAGTTCTCAACTGAAATTTCTCATTACTGTAATTAGCATTTTCATTTACCAGGTATGAATTGGTTAACATGGACATGAATAAAGCAGAGCGTTACTCCCATCCAGAGAGTACGCCTGCATTCCGTATAATGGAGCCACATATATCACTGCACTCCATCTGAATATCTTCCTCCGTGAAGACAATCTATCACGCTTCTCCCCACATTCGTTTTCTGGGGAACACGTCGCAATGTCCGCTCTCACCACCTTTTCCATCGCCCACCGTTCCTTCTCCTCCCTTTTCCATGGAAGGACGTACTGAACTGAAACAAAACGTCATTTGTCCAGCCGTAAAACACAAGACTTAAACGAGGAAGGACACAAAGCAGAGGATTTAAATAATTGGAGCCTCTTGGGAAGTATTATGGAAGCAAATGGGTTCAAAGAAAGGGAATGGAAAAAGAGAAAATTTAATTTAATCGTTGATTGGTAGGAGAGGCAGCCTAACAGCAGACCCTGTGAGTAGGGACATGAAGAAAAAACCGCTGAAGAGTTTGATGTTGAGTGAGTGGCCATACTTCGCAAGTTGCGGGATTTAAATATTTGATATATGAAGTGTTTGTGATTCTATGCACTGTGGAAGTCTCTTGTCTTCGCCAGATTTATGCGTGTCTCGTATCTTAAGCTCTTAAGGAGGTTATATGCTGATAAGTTCATCTCTTTTGTAATTACCATCATTATCATGTTATTAAAGTCACGCCTTTGTCTGGGAAATGATAACCCTTTGCTTGACCAACTCGCTGGTCTAAAACATTCCTAGTGCTAAAAAATGGTACTAGCCACTGGCTCAGAAGCCTCGATGGCGTATTGAATCCCATAGTTGTAGGCATGGGCGATTATCAAAAATCAATCGATATTTTGTGAATCGAATAATTGCAGGCAGCCGATTAATCGCGCCCGATTGGGTGCTTTTCATTTAGGTACGGCGATAGTCGATTATCGAACGCAGGTGCAGTCGATCGCCAGGATGCAAGTGAAATGAAACACAGCTGGCACCGGCTTTTCGCGCATGCGCAGTCAGTTCCGGGAACTGGAATGTAAATAAGAAAGTAGCAACGAAGGGAATCGTCCGGTTAAGTTAGAATCAGCCATACAATTCACCAATTTGGCATACAACTTTAGAATTGCTTTACCCTTTTGTGACATGTCTTAGTTGCTTTAATGATTTTCTACCCTCCGTGTTATACCACCTTGGTTCTGTATTACCACTTGTCTATTTACTTTATATATTGCTAACAGCTTTGCGGGTGACCTCAAAAAATGTTTTCCACGAACCTTTGGTATGTATGTAATTGGTTGCTTTGCCCGCTAAATAAATTTAAATATTTCTTGAACTCCTCTCTCACAACTTCATGATTGCCCTCATTGGTTTATAGTGCCTTTCTACGCCTAGGTTAAATTTTGTATTCACTCTTTTATGAACATTAATTCCAGAATATTCAACTATATTTAGAGCTTTTTCGGATATACTTTTGCTGATAAGTCTGGAAAGTCCTTCATATATGTCTAAGTTTTGAAAGAGCATAATGATGGATGGCATTATTTTTAAGTTGATATTTATGAGGTGGCAAGTCCGCTATTTCAAGTTCGAGTTCAGAAAATCTATAGTGAATTAAAGAAAGATTTTTGATGAACTTTACAATCTCCAATGACGTCTGCATTCATTTTGATTTATTCTTTGTTTAAAGAAATTACGTAAACTACTACCTTTCTTAACTTTGCGTCTGTAATTAGTGGAATAACCTCCGAACACATCCCCAGTTATATTTACATTAGAAATAATGCGTTGCGGTAGCTCAATTTCATCCATGTTAATGCAAAGTAAGACTTCATTGCCATATTTTAGCAAATATTATGGAAAAATCTCACTGTCTTGGATCATCACATATGGTTCGAGTTAACGAAAATAATTTGCAATTCTGACAAAGGAAGCTTCTTATAATCGATAGTAGCAGTAGTACACTTCTGTTACCTTGTAGTAGAACATTTTTCTGACTGTATAGGCAGTATGTGTGTCTTCTCTAACACTAACATTAACACTAGAACAGCCGAGCTTCTCTATCACCCTAGAACAGCCAACGGAGCCATTTTGTCTCCGTCTCTAATATCATAAACTTGGGTGACTGAGATGAAGAAACAACTTTAAAAATATTGATTTGATATGGTTATACATAATCATGCACTCTAATGTCAGCTAATTTACGATTCCAAACCAGCCACATTAATAATATAGGAACTTTTACAGATTTGAAAATGTTTATTTTTGAAAACATGAACTTTAGCTATACTTTTTTGTCTGAGCTGGGCCAATTCTAAGAATTACAGTTTCTCATAGTATGATAATTAGGCTTTTACACTTTACAACCAAGTCTGCATAAATATAAAAACTGTTTTTTATTTCATGATACATGTATGTCACACGCATACGGTTTCTCATTGCCGTAGACGTATTTTTCGCGCAGTTGACATTTTCCTGTTCCGTGATTTTTTTTTGCAGTCCTTCTTGACTTAACAATACATTCACTTGAATTCACCCTTTTCCTTAGAATTCTCGTTTCCTACGAATGGCAAGTTAACACTACGAGAGTTGACATTCTCCGTTCCCAGCTCTTCTGCACGTTGTTGCAGATATTTACGTCGAGTAACCTTACTTCCGTGACCGAATAAAAAATTACCCAAGAATTTATTGCTGCTAAGTCAAGCCGCTTGTAGAATGTGTGAATCAAGGCGCGGTAGTTATCCTTAAATTTTGAAGCCATGCCATGCGCGGCGCTGCCATTTTGCCTCGCCCAACTCTTCAAAGCATTGAATACGCAGCCTAATCCAATTTTTTTCAATTTATTTATGAAGAAGGCACAATGAGCGATTCCTTTGATATTATTTTCATTAGTGAGAGAAAACCACTTTTTTTCTCCACAAACTGCAAGCTCAGAAAGGATTATTCCATTTTTAAGATACATAAAAACATCGGCTTCTGGCTTAATGTCGATGCAGAAATCGAGTTTGGATACAAATAGCAAAGTATAAGGAGACCCTACGGAAATACGGATCACACCATAATGTTTCTTAATTAATTATGCGCTTTTTAACGGTAAATTGAGATTTTTCAGGCTCATTATTATATTTTTTCGTCGGGTGTTACCTGCGTAAAAAGTGCCATTTTTTGACGGTCTTCGAAGAAAGTGACGACTTTGATGACTTGTAGCCCAGCAACAATAAAATCTAAGTATTGAACATGTTTTCCAAGTAAAAGACTCTTCCAATACTCAAGTCCTTTTTCAGTTACGCAGGGGTCAAAGGTCACGAGGTCTAGGTAGGCAAATATGGGCAACAGATGTGGCGTAAATGGTTGACAAAGTTAGGGGCCTTATATGCATCTTATCATGTGTTGATCTCCAAGGGCTACACGGCGGTCAACGATCATGAGGTCTATGTGAGCAAATCGGGGCAAAAAACGTGTCGTATCTTAGACCCCTTTCACACGAGCTCTCGTGAGCGCGCTCACCAGAGCGGCTTGTGAGAGCCCGAAGGAAATGCACGAGCTCACGTGAGCCGGGTGAACAGGCTCCAGTTCTCCAGGTTTATCGGTGCCAAGTCGATAGTAAAATTCAAGATTCCTCTTGTCATCCCAATCCCTCCAAGGGTTACGCCGGACTCACTTTCATCAACCTCACCTTGCCACTTCTTGGCTTCTCGTCAGGGTTGGTCACGATGGTTAAATTCACCATCAGAACAATATTCCTTAGATGAAGGTTGAATAATCGAGATTCACACATTGAAAGAATTTCATAGAAAAGCTCGAAATTTTTTTTCCAACCCGGTGTCTTCCTGCAATGTTCACAAATTTAACGCAAGTACATGCAGTTTAGGGAGAAAATTGTTTCCATGTTGAGCACTTCAAGAAAAATGGTCACAATAGGCGTCTTTTTAGTGCATGAACGCAACGTAGCAGAAGCAGGGAATTGTGGCATCGATTCTGGCAGTTCCATCACGTCCCATCCATCTATCGCCGTGGGCTGTCACTGGAGTCCCAACCTTATCTCCAGCCTGAGCACCCTTTTAAACCTACGATATAACCTAATATTTCAATATCAGATCGTAGGTTAAAATAAAGATTAAATCTCTTACAGGAATTTAAAACGGATGATAGATATATGTTTAAAACACCTGCATATTATGCTATATTTGACCAGATAAATAAGATTAGAGAGATAGAATGTCTTACCGATAGATTAAAAATGCAAATTTTTCTCCCGTGCTATTAAAGAACACAATAGGCAGCATAGCAAAGGGGTAGGCAAACTATTGTAGAGTAGTCTGTAGCGCATGATGCATGTAATAACAACCAATCCCTTTATTACTATGTAGATACTAACCATGTGGCTGCATGTGGCCCATATTATTAGCATGTTTCTATGTAGTACCTTAGTTGCATGTCGGTAGAGCATGTTTTGTTGATCTTCATCCCCTGCCACACACCCTTGAAGTGGCTTCCAGGGTATCGCGTAGATGTAGATGTATACTACGTTTGTTGCCCCAATTTTCGTACCTAGACCTCGTGACCTTTGATCCCTGCGTAACCTCGGAAGTCAGAGAAGGCCGGGAGGTATCTTTGGACATCGATTAGGGAATCCTTTTAAAACTATAATACAATACCCCTAACTTTCCCGCACATACCTCGTGACCTTTGACCTCCGCGTTATCCTTGAATGTGAAGAGATGACCCGTGTCATCCACTTTGGCAACTATTTAGACGTATTACAAGACGTAGACTATGATATGTCACGTTTGTTCATGGGTTTGTTGTACCGATCCATTTTTATCACCTCTGTGACCTTGACAGTGCCCTGTCAAGGGTCACGGTTAAAAGTGATTCCATCTTGGTACTCGTGCCCAAAAACCCATGTATTTAATTTTGGAAAAAAAAATTCTGACCTAGTATCTCGATGTGTTTACATTTAAACCTTATGAGGCAAAATTTAATTTTATGTTATACCTTCATCCTAGGGTAATAAATTCGAATTTTGAAAATGATACACTGCAAAAAACATAGGACCTTGTTCTATCCTTGTAATAAATTTCATCAACAAGTTGCAAATAAAAGTGCCTAAATTTCGAGGTAAAAAATGACACATAATCAATGGAACAGTGTGTATAGAAACATCGGTTAACCCGTTATTTTTCTTCTTCCCATACACTGAGCAAGTATTAGCCATTAGTCAGGTTAGCCTCTGATGAACTGTGTTTTCTCTTCAGTAATTAAATGCACTACTTTCAGTGAAACATTCTTCACACTGTACTGTCGTGGGTAGTGGTAAGATGGCGGCATTGCGCAATATGTCGTGCAGGTTGCATGGTGTTGGCTTCAGCCCCCTCTGTGCTTGATGCATTGCACTGCCGAACTATATCTCTATACCTGTGGTGTGATAGACCATCGTCGTGTGCATGCTCGTACTGAGTATTTTCTGGCCATTGGATTGACAATATCCACCCCATACTTCGTGCTTTCGTAATATGTGACCATTTCTGGGGTCGTTTTCTCATTGGGAGCAATATTTACAAATAGGTGCGCGGAACTCAAAAGGATTCTTTTTTTTTTACCTTGGTACCCTGTAAGGGTAACATTGTCGTTTTTAGAAATTTTGGTGGTGTAAAGTGGTTCTTTCACGTTCTTTATAACTTTGGGAATTTCTCTACGATTTCTGCTTACGGTTCCAATGATACTTGTATGTACTTTTGCTAATCAGTTGATTTGCTGGATGGAGAAAGGTGAAAAATTTATCATTTGTGACGTTGACCCCAATGTGGAAGTATGGTTCCATCACTCGCATCACAACAAAATCCGCTCATTACCTGGCTGAAATTAATCCCTCCCTATGTATGGGTAACCATTCAAAAATGTACACCTGCATTTACTGGGAAACAACTGTTCATCTCTCGTAATATTAGTACCTGGCTTAAAGCAGGCACGGCAATGCAATAAACTGAGTGAACGTGCTGTTTTTTCATCAAACCCGAGAATTGTTTTAATTTCGCGAAATCTGTGACGGGGCATGGTTTTCCTGCAAAGAGGTAGTCCCCAACTGTCTGACCATAGAGAGTCTAAAGGATGACCTCTGACTCCACTTACACCTCGAGCATACAGAACAGATAATTTTACGAGAATAGAAGCCCGTACCTATCTAGATTTCTCGGTGAAAGATGGAAGACTGAGTGCTGGAAATACTGTTGGGACAATGCATTTGTGAGCGTGGAGCGATTTAAGCATTTACCCAATTATTTGAGCTATTGAGTTCTGAAACTCTGAATAGATACAGAATAAACACAATCATGCCTGGAGTAACTCGGGAGTCTTCAGCTTCTTGACGTCATTTCAAAGACATTGTCTTTTAATGAGCGCCACGTGTGTGATTTGATAGAGTAAATGGAAAAAAGGAGTAGATTATCGAAGTTAACTTAATTATACCCTTGATACAATGTTAAAGAAGCAAAATACGCATTGGTATTTGAGGTTTGTAGCAAACTCTACGCCTTAAAAACTCAATGGCATTCACGGTCCTTAATGAAGCCAAATTGGCCCCTGTGGCTGTTCGAGGTAAATTACATTTTTTCTGACGAAGTACTCACATTGAGTCACAGATGTTTTTCCAGTGGCATTGTCATCAAGATTTATTAAAAGACAGAAAAAGTTATGATTATCAAGGCATAAAGAACAAAAATACAGCTCTTGATAATCTAAAAAGAGCCAAAATGGCTCCTTCGGCCTAGTGAAAATGCTCATGACAAGCGTCACAATTGCAAATATTTGAATTCCGTCAAGTACCACGGAAATTAATTTAAATTGAATTGTTAAGGTGTTAAACAATTGTATTCATTACTTAATATCAGAATAAATGTTGACCAAAGTTGCCCAGTGGGCATACATGATAGGCTGTGTTTCTGAGCCGGAGCTCCAGGATTCGATTCCTGGGAGTAACATTTGTACATGACCTGCCCAACCCTGACTATATTGATCTCATTTTATAAATAATAAAAAATTTGAAACTACATGTTTTAGTTTGCAATATTTTAGCCTATATTCGTCCTACAACATGGGACTGAAATCCATCTACATTTTTATGGGGAAAAAGGCGAGTATGGCTTCCACAATCGCATCAGTCAAAAGCAATAATCCATGAACAGGTAAATAAGTAATTAAATATCGCTTTTTATAGTACTTGCTTCTCCTCATATATTCATTATTTGAAATTCAAATTTGTGAATGAAACAAAGACAGCAAGAAAGAAAAGCGAAATTGACATGCTTGCACATTTGAGCTCTTTTCCAAAAATAATGTATTTGTTCTTATAAGGCGTGCCCTAGAGTATAAATAAATATATATCTTTATGTATTTTTCCTTATATTTTCCATTCTGAGCGATCCAAAGTCAACTCTGGAACTTTTTTTTCCTTATTAGGGATTTCTCATGTGTGAGACGGGAGCCTTTACTCCAAATTTCCGTCTCAGATGCGAGCGACTTCAGCTTCAGATGTGAGTCTCACGCGACATGACACCAAGCGCTCGGAGGATTTGACACCCCACGAAGCCATTTTGAACTTTGAGAAGGAATCTAAGGTGTAGAAATCGATTGGAAAAATAAAACTGAAAGTGGATTTGCACAGAGTTATTTGATGTTTACCATAACAGTAGAAATTCCAGCAAGTATTGATTGCTTCCTGTTCAGTTGTATTCCCATTTTGAATTGGATGTTGAGCCGCGCCTCCAATTGGCGGTGCCAATTAACTGGGTTTTTTCGTTTTTCATTTGTTTTCGAGTACGAGTGAGATTTTCTCTGGGTTTCAGTGTGAGCATGTTACTCTTGAACGCGGCGCTGGGAGAATTTGAGGTCATACCCTAGTCGGCGGACTGCACCGCGCACGTGAAGTTGTCAGCTGGTAAGTGGCACGCGCCCCATAAGTTGTTCTGGCCAATCGTGGCTCTACCTTGATGAAAAATTGAAGAAAAATTTACAGTCCACTATTGTTGTTCATTGACCAAGGAATCGAGCTCGGAAGTTGATCATACCTATGGTCTGTCGTGCCAGATTCGAGTTTGAGAACAGTAGTTCCGACTAGGATTAGTGTCGGTTCATGATCCTTGTTTGGCGTAAGGAGAACGTGGAATATGCCGGTGATCGATGATTTGGAATTCCGTATTTCATCTCTCCTAGCAAAGATGGGACGGATTGATAGCGTCGCGAAAGATTTCGAAAGATTTGGAAAAGAATTCCAATGATGTGAAAAGGAGGAACTTATTACGCGCAATAACTGACCAGCTTGATAATATTTCGGAGGATTTCAAAGAGGTTATTCCGAAATCAGCTGATTTATACGCGAAGCAGTCGCCTGCCGGTGAAATGGTCAAAGAATTGCGAAGGTCGGCTGAAGTGTTTGAGGCTATGTTCTATGGCACCAAAGCCATTATCCTCACGTATTTCTCAGACGTTGAGCCTCACTTAAGGACAACGGGGCCCCATTCTGCAGCGGCATCTAATTTGACTCATACAATTGCTCTCCCTAAGCTGCTCGGAGTTCTCTGGTCATCTAATGCAGTCGCAGGCATTTTATGATGTCTATCTATCCACGGTGCATGCAAACCCTGCCTTAAGTGGCGTCCAGAAGTTTCTAAAGTCTATTTTGTAAAATGAGAAGCACTGTCGTATGTCTCGTCTCTACCTGTGCCATCTGGGAATTATTCGGTCGCGTGGGATACTTTGAAAGCACGCTATATGTGCACTAACAGGTTAACTAATGTCTATCTGGAGGGTCGGTTTGATATGACGCCAATCACAAGGGAAGCTCAAGCTATCCGCAAATGTTTACATTGATTAAGGAGTATGTAGGTGCGTACTTGCGAGCAACACTATAAGAATAATGTAGTTCGAGATTCGAAACAGTATGTTGCTCGTTTACCTTTCATCGTAACGACTCCCGGATTGGGGAAGAGTTATACCGTAGCCCTGCGAAGGTTCTATATGCTAGAAAGCAGATTTAAGAAAAATTCTCACCTGCGAAGTATAATGAATTTATGGGCGATTACCTTGCGCAACGTCATGTGATTGAGGCGTCTGGTGCTCCTTCGGAACTGCTTTATTACATTCAGCACCACTGCACTTATCGTTCGAAAGAGGAATTCTCGCGATTTAGGATGGATTTCGATTTTTCGATGAAAACCTCTAATGGCCTCTCATTGAACGATGTGTTATATAAGGGTTCCAAATTGCAAGTGGATCTGATGGATATGTTAAATGCGCTTTAGATTGCATGAGGTTGATGTGATCACTGATAAACGCAAAATGTATAGAAACATTAAAATGTATTCGGACAGTTACGATATGCAACCGATATTTTGGAGACTTAGTCCCAGAAGTAATTACGGGAGTATTAGTTGACCAAATGCATCTCGTATGATAAGAGAAAATACGTATGTGGACGATATAGTTTCCTCCGTTCGAACCATCGACGAAGGGTTAAAATTGCAGTGTGAATTACAGAAGCTGTTGGATCGTGGAGGTTTTGAGTTTCTCAAATGGTTGAGCAACAAGGTAGAATTGCTAGAGAACATACCATCGGATTTTTGAAGAAAAGTTTCTCGGGCTTGACACCGGTTAATAGGCTCCATTACTGCCAACGTTTCAAAGAGCGACTCGCTCTTCATCATCAGGGCTTCTGAGTGCTTCTGAGCACTCATAAGCACTCAGAAGCCCTGATGATGAAGAGCGAGTCGCTCTTTGAAACGTTGGCAGTAATGGAGCCTATTAACCGGTGTCAAGCCCGAGAAACTTTTCTTCATACTATTCGCCGGGAAAACACTCGATCTTACATCGGATTTTTGTATGCCGAAGCCGGAGGTTTTTACCTATGAATACGAGAAGCAACCTGCCGCGGAAATTTTGGGTCTGGCATGGAATCCTAGGAAGGATGAGTTTTCGTATCAGTTTGATGCTGGATTTGGTGATGTTACGAAAAGAACCATATTGTCGGAGACAGCTCGCTTGTTTAATCCTCTTGGTTTCATTAGTCCCATCACATATTATGGAAATTGGCTCAGTCAGTATCTTTGGCATTGCGGACTTGATTGGGATGACCCTATTCCATGGGAAGTAGTTATAAAATGGAAACATTTCCGCAAAGAGTTGCCACTCATTTAGAAATTTGAATTAAGTCGTTGCTTGCAATTAGACTCGGCGGTTGACCTCCAATTGCATGCATTTGCGGATAGTTCAGAGAGGGGCTTTGCTGCGGTGGTTTATTTACCTACTTGGTGAGGATTCCGAACAGAATGTTACGACCTCCTTACTGATAGCAAAGTAAAAAGGTGGCGCCCTTCAAGTGAATATCACTGCCTCGATGGGAACTATTTGGTGTGGTTATAGCTACCAACCTTATTGACTACGTGAGGGGTATATTGCACCATTACTGTGTAATTTCAGATGTCATTGCATGGAGTGATACCATGGTTGCCCTTCAGTGGAAAAATCATCCCCTCACCGCTGGAAGTCGTTTATTGCAAATAGAGTGACGATGATTCAAGAGAAATTATCTCCAAACCAATGTCGATATGTTCCACCAGGCTCTAACCCTAGCGACGTAGCATCCAGAGGAGAGCCCTTCCACGTCAATGTATCGAGGACGCGAGCTGGGTGACGGGCCCGTTATGGCTGTGTCGACATTCGGGGGAATGGCCTAGGGCCCCCAAACTGGCTAGTCAAACGGAGTGCGAGGCCCTTGAAGTGTCGAACGTCGAATGATAAATCTCCATGCGAAATATAAAGCAAAATACGCTGAATTGGTTGTTGAAGTTTTCCTCATTTTCACGGTTGAAAAGGATCACAGCGTATTGGCTGCGATTTACCCGTAATTGTAAGCACCCCAACGAGAAACACAAGGGTTATCTTACCACTGATGAATTAACCCAGACAGAGGTGCGTCTAGTAATTTAAGTTCAACAAAGTGAGTTTAAAAATTAATTAGATTTATTTAGAAAAAAGAAGAAAGTGATTAGTCGCATAAAAAAATTTGAACCCATTTATAGACGAAGGGTTGGTGGCCGATTGAAGAATGCCCAAATTGCGTTCAACCAGAAACTTCCCATGGTGCTTCCGAAGTCTCATAATTTAACGTCTTTGATTAACGATTATTATCGTGAAATTCATCTACATCCTGCGGATCACTTCATCTGCCCTGCCTTATTCAGGCAAAATTTCGGATTATCAATGCTAGAGAGGTTATTCGGCGGAGAACATGGCACTGTGTTAAATGCTTTCGTGCAAACCCTAAACCGAAGGAACAGAATATGGGTAATCTACTTCCCTCTCGATTGGAGAAAATTAATGCTTTAAGCATTCCGAGGGTGGACTATGGTGGATCGTTTGCTCTGAAAATCGGAACATTTCGCATTGCAAAGATTTTAAATAAGCACCTATATTTTTTTGCTTGTTTGTCTTGCGATAAAGGCAACACATTTGGAGCTGGTGTCGGATTTAAGCGCAGGTTGCTTCCAATCCACACTTATGCGGTATATTTATCGTAGAGGCGCCGTAACAGAAATTCATAGCGACAAGGGAACGAATTTTGTTGGGGCGCAGAGAAAGTTGGCGACGTGAAAAAAAGTAACGTCGTCAGCAGACTTCAACTCCAGAGCCGAGCGGTATCTGGCTGATCGAGGGATCGCGGGGAAATTCATCCCACCTGGTTGTCCCCATATGGGAGGATTACGGGAATCCGGTGTCAAATCGATGATTTAATTAGCAGCAGCACTTGGGGATCAAGTATTGACGTACGAGGATTTTTACTCAATACCAGTCCAAATAGAAGTTGTACTAAACTCAAGGCCCATTACTCCGATTAGTTTGGATCCAATAGTCATGGAGGCACTAACTCCTGGCAGCCCTCTGCTCCAAGAGCTATTCACACGCTTCCTGAAGTACTGGAGGGTGGTCAAGTTGGAAATTGGATACGACGGAAGTTACTTCAGCAAGTAGTGGGTACATTTTGGAGACGATGGCAAAACGATTACTTAGGCAATGACTCTCCAGAAGAGAGGGCTATGAAGAGTAGTAATATAAAGGAGGGTGACTTAGTAGTAATCCTTAGGGATCCGAAGCTAAAGTCCTTGTCGGTGGCACCTTGCTCGAACAATTAAATGCTTTCCGAGGTCGGATTAAGTGGTTAAAGTCGCTGAAGTTAAAACCAAACATGGATCATATAGACGGTCAGCGACAAATTTATGACCGTTACCGCAAAGAAGTAATCAGTGTTAGAGTGTAGGATTTAAGATAGTAGTAAGATTTGGTTAGTTTGTTTAGTTGGTCGTTGTTCGTTTGACATTTGCGAACCTATCCGTGGGTTTCCCTTGCTGTGATAAGTCTCCTTGGGAGACCCCTTGGAGTGAAGACTCGTCAACCCATTCCTTTTTGTTTTTTTTTATGTTTTGTTTTCTATTTTTCCTAATCCTTTTGGTCTGGTCCTCTAGGCTGCGGATGAGAGTTAGCGTATTCCGGCAGAATTATAAGATCACATCGAAGGGTGAAGTAATACTTATTTTTATATAATGTATTATTTATCATTCAATTATTGTTCTTTTTGTTCTCTTTGTTATTGACCTTTGTTGTTTACTTAGGTACCTTCATCGTTGATATTTAATACAACGTTTACTTTTTTTACAAAAAATATCAAGCAAAATAATAATGAGTTGTTGATGTTTAAAAGCAATGAAATATTTTTGTTGACCAAACCATCTTTTTCTCAAAAAGTAGCTGATTAAGGCAGTAATATTTTTATGTTTTTATAAGTTTAATTCCTATTATTTGTTTTAAGATTGCTTGCGAATCCTGTCATTCTCCTTAAAATTGGAAGAAATAAGGTCTTATTTTCACTGTTTATTTTGTGCTGCTTAAATCTATCTACTACTCTTTTCACACTTAACTGCTACACAGTAGTTATTTGACGAGAAGATGTAGTTGAAAATGTATTCATAAATTCTGAGGTATTCCACAGTAATGACCCCACCGATTTCAACGCCTCGCGTCATTCTCGAACGGAAGAACATTATTTTTCCACACCACGATAAGATTACAGCCCCACATGTAAACAGGAAACGAAACGGTGAAGGGAAGAGGGTGATGCGATCAGATCAGATCAACATTGAGGAATGGTATGCTTCGGAGTACAGATACATTCACTGCAGGGTATGGGTGACTAAAAGGTCTAGTTTTATCCTTGACACAAATATTAGGCAACATCATTAAACGGAAAAATGGCTAAAAGAACTCATACTGGCCGTCACCATCAATAAATGACAGCCTTTATCATTCATGTCCTTTGCTAGTTTGATAAGGATTTAAAGCAGATGGGAGGCCTCAGACAACTGTATCAAGCCCAATAATACCTTCATTTACTTTGAACGGACGAGTAATTCTTACGATGGAAGAAAGCGACAAAATAGTAATTCTATTATATTTGGATCTACAAGATGTTAATAAATAGAGTATTTGCTGAGAAAGCATATTACTACGATTTCACAAATTTCGAAATAATGGGTTATAATTAAGGAAGCAATCCTAAAGCGTTTATTGTCATATATGTTAGAAGTTAACACTAGAACAGCCAAAGGAGCCATTTTGGCTCCTTTTACATTTTCAAGAGCTGTATTTTTCTTCTTTATGCCTTGATAATCATAATTTTTTCTGCTTTTTAATTACTATTGATGATAATGCCACTGGAAAAAATCTGTGGCTCATTTCGAGTACTTCGTCAGAAAAAATGTAATTTACCTCGAACAGACACGGGAGCCAATTTGGCTCCATTGAGGAACTGAGTGTGCCATTGAGTTTTTAAGGCGTAGAGTTTGCTACAAGCATCCAATACCAATGCGTATCTTGCCTCTTTAACATTGTATCAAGGGTAAAATTAAGTTAACTTCGATAATCTACTTCTTTTTACCATTTACACTGTCAAATCACACACGTGGCGCTCATTAAAAGACATTGTCTTTGAATTGACGTCAAGAAGCTGAAGACCCCGAGTTACTCTAGGCATGATTGTGTTTATTCTGTATCTATTCAGAGTTTCAGAACTCAATAGCTCGAATAATTGGGTAAATTCTTAAATCGCTCCACGCTCGCAAATACTTTGTCCCAACAGGATTTCCAGCACTCAGGGGTTCTCGGGTTTGATGAAAAAACAGCACGTTCACTCAGTTTTTTGCGTTTCCGTGCCTGCTCCAAGCCAGGCACGGAAACGCAAAAAAGTTTGGCAAAAATTCATGTTTACAAAAATACACATTGTCAAATCTGTAAAAGTTTTTTTTTATTTAATGAGGCTGCTTTGGACTTGTAAATTAGCTTATATTAGAGTGCATGATTATGTTTAACCATATAAAAATCATGTTTATAAAGTTATTTCTTAATTTCAGTCACCCAAGTTCATGATATTAGAGACGGGGCCGAAATAGCTCCGTTGGCTGTTCTAGGGTGGTGGAGAAGCTCGGCTGTTCTAGTGTTAAAGGGTTGAAAGCTCACGAAGTTAAAGACCATAGTAGGATTGAGACAGCACTTAAAAAAAAGGCCAATTCTTTTACTCCGTGTTCCGTAGTGTTTCAACACATGTTCTTAAAATGCACTCAATTAACTGCTGGACATTTTCAGTCGTGAAGTGCTGAAAATTATTTATTTATGTCGCGGAAAAGAGCACCAATTAAAAGGAGTCATTTTCAATCCTACATATTCCCTGACCCCAAACAAATTCCTGCATGAGTATATGCAACATCATCATCTGAAATATTTGACATATAAACAACAAGAGAGACACTCACTAGTTTTGGCAAGAACATTATCAAACCCGTTTGAACAGATAAAAAGGCTGAGGACTTTGATAATGTTAGGGCTCTAAGCCTAACGACACATTCCCTGAGGTTACTGACAGGAATTATCAGCAGAAGAATAGAAGGATAAGCAGATGAGCTCCTAGATGGAGACCAATTCAGATTCGGTGAAGTCGCAAGGGAAGCAATATCAGCTGGTCGAAAATGGTGATGCGCTTCCACGCGCTCACGTGACACTAGCGCCTACTGGCGCTTACGGTGCAAGACGAGCGGATGCGAGCGCCACTAAATGCGACGTGGAGTTCGCGATGAACTTTCGCATCGTAGTGGTCGGTGGGCATTTTAAAATTGATTCCGAGGATAATATGTTTCTCGGAAAGCACGTTGAAGCGTCGGATGGCCCGAGGGTGAGCGAACATTTTGGAAAAGAATCTCCTCTTTAATTAATTAATGAATGCACCTGAAAATATAAAGGAGGTCAAGGATGATGGTTACTAAGTTGAAGAGATTGTGATCATAATTACACAATACTGAACCCATGCTTGCGAAAACACAGTCTCCGTTGCCATTTGAATTCTGTTAACAACAATGAGATAAACGAACGAAATCGCTGATTTCAATGATTAACACAAAAGTATGGAATGCTCATGACTATAAGAAATGTCTTCATTAACTTACCGAAAATGTTCCCAACCTCGAAAAAAAACGTGTTCTTCCGACATTTTCATTGTTGATGCTGCTGATTCGCTTGGTTGCAAGCGATGCGACGATGCGGTGCAGTGGGTTAGCATGCATTTGTTCGCTACCAATTGTTATTAAATGTGAGTTGTAACTGTTAACTCTGTGATAAATGTATACATAACATAGTAGTAACCCTGAAATGGTGAAATTTAATCACTAAATTGATAACGTGGAAGGCATATATGTATTTAAATAATATGGGAAACTTCTCCTTGAAACGTTTTCCCTCAGCCTGAAGATTTTCCTTAGAGCAGCGTTTTTTTCTAGGGAAATAATTTCCCAAAGCTTAAATTTTCAAAGGACAAAAATTCTAGGGAAAAAAATTCCCTAGACTATGAGGGAATTCTCTCGAAAAAACATTTCTTCTAGGGAAATTACATTCGTTCCCTTGCTTTTCCCTACGTTCTAGGGAAATCTTGTAGGGAAATTTCCAGAGGGGGGATTGCAGGGTCTGCGAAATGAGTCAGAGGTGGAGGACCAGAATAAATGTCTACGCACGAGTATATGAACGCACTGCACTTTACGAATTTACGAGTTTCCTCGTCCATTGCAGCAAGGAGAGCACATTTAAGCAAACACACGACGCGACGGCTGGGAGTGACGCGAGACATAGAAACGCTTTGACGGGCGGCTGACTCCACACGGCTGGTGCTGCATGTCCACTTGAAGTCTGGAGGTCGCTGTGGACGAGCCTTTTGTAGTTGTGCTCACATCCCCGGAATCCTCCACGCATCATGGCTGCCGTCATTCCCTCACATCCATTTCATGCAAAGTCCTTAAACATATAATTGTCAGTTCAGTCTTGGGAATTTATTGTCCAATGTTCAGCATGGTTTCCGGAAGAGTAGATCATTTGAAACTCAACTTGCTCTCCTTTCCAACGATATTTTAGTTTCTGGCGAAAATAATATTCCAGTGGATGCAATATTTCTCGATTTAAAGAAAGATTTTGGCAATCTCATAGCAAACTAATTTGGAAACTAAAATCTTATGGGTTAGACAGTAATTTAATACCATGGATAAATGATTTCCTTCATGATCGGGTACAAATGACATTAAAAATTGCTTGGGCATGATTAAAATACGCAACATTTTAACCGGATGCCTCAAATTTTCAAGTCATATTGAAACATTGTCCTTTCGAATTTCACCATTGACATAAAACATAGTTTATAATTTGACTTGATTCTGCTTCTAGGCAACTTAAACGTTGTCACTATGTGCATATCCCTTGACCTTGGAGATTTTGGTTTTAATATATGGATTGAAAAAGTATGTAATTTTGTGCTATGGGTAGGTATTCGCAAATTTTGTAGTGTCGAAATAATTGTGATTAAACGCTTAAACATTTTTAACATTTGTTTAAACCATTCATTAAATCTCTCTTTTTCACTCGGCAACAACGCACATACTGAAATTGGGCACTGTTGCTGTGTAGGCAATTGTTTCTGTTTTTCAGCGGTCGTAACGGCAGGTGTCGTATTCGTCTATTCTCAAGAGCTTTGTCAAGGGGGCTACATTGTAATATTCGTGGACTTTTGGTGTGATTTGTTGTGGTTTCTCGTGCGTTCGCTTTCACTCGTCTGATTCGACGTTGCCAAATGAACCTCAAAAATTTGCGCGCGATATTTGAAAATTTAAGGAATATTTTATTTCTTTCGTATATACTGAGGAAATAAGTCGAGAACACTGGTGGATTTTCTCAGAATAAACTTTTTTGGCTAATATCCACATCATTTCAGGTTTTGGTGAAAATCTTTATGTTAAAAACGTATAAAATACATAATTGACCCTTACAAAGCGGGGTGTGCCAACAGATCCCATGTCAAAAAAAAACACTTAAATATGTATCTCAAAAACTACGTTGAAAACCCCAAAATTTGAGAAATGAACTTTGAGAAATATTTGCCAAATTTTAATATTTATGGAAAAACATCAAGTGGCTGATTATATAATTGGTAGGAGTTTTGAGCCTTGCTACTATACACCGTTGTATTATAAGGCGTTCAGCAATACCTTGATTCTTTTTTTCTCCGCAGCCGTAAATGTAGCTGGAGTGACAATCTTCGCCGTGTGTGGCGTTGCAGTCGTGGGCGTCTTCCTCCTGTACGCGGACATGCTGAAGCACATCATGAGGAAGTCTCCGCCTTCAGTGAAAACCAATTCAGCTTTAGTCCTTTCCCTGTAAGTACTCTTGCTAAATGTGTGCAACTACTTACCTGTTGTCACTGGCCGCTGAATACCATTTTCAGTCCCCTTCGTTGGGTATTTTACTGTCATATCAGTGGCTATTTTGTTCTCCACTGCCTTCTAAAAGGCCAGCTGCTGTTGAGGCTCCTTTAGTTTCTCTACTTGCAAAACGTTCTTCGTTTATTTCTTCAATTTCTTGAGTTTTAAGTGGCATCTCATCATCAATAAGTTGTGGTCTCTGTCGATATACGCAACCGAGTAGCTTTTGCAGTCCTTCACCTGGTTTCTGAACCTCTGCTTCCTCTAAAATGTAGTCAGTTTGAAATCTTCTTCTATCTCGGGGCATTTCCCAGGTATATCTTCTCCGTTGGTGGTTTTTAAACTATGTGTTTGCCACCACCAACTTGTGTTGTGTGCAGAATGTCTTTCTCCTCTCTCATTTCGATTTCCCAAGCCATATTTTCCTGCTATTCTTCCGTTTTTACCCTCACCAACAACAGCGTTCCAATCTCCTAAAATAAATTAGTTTTCTTCTTTTCTACTTGCTCTATTACTTCCATCCCTTCCCCATGGACTACGCCTTTTCGTGGTGGGATTGGGGCTTACGTGTTTCCGTGACCCCTGAAGCTGCACAGGCGGGAGCAACTAATCGTATTGCTCCTGGCAGGGTCAGATAGGTCGAAGGGTAGGAGCCCTCGAGGAGACTACGAAAGGTAGTCCACGTACTGTACTCGCAGCGTCGGTTCCTCAGTGAGGCGGCTGTGAGAAGGCGTCTGACCCCAGTGGGGCGGCTTATCAAGTGATGGTTTCACTGTAAAAACACTATTGAGGCAGGCAACGGGAAACCACCTCAATTAAACTCTCCCAAGAACACAATAGACTTGAAAAATAGAGAATTGAATCCTGGCAACTACAGGGTCCGGGACCAAATTAGTGGGACGGGTGTCGTTCCCCGCAGCAGGGTAAGCAAGGACTCTGCGGTCGTCATCTCACGAAATCCTTGCACGAAAAGAAAGTCGGAAGCAACGGCAGCAGCAGCAGTGAAGAAGAAAGCAGAGAAGAGAGCAACAATGCTAAGGATCTGGACATGGAACTGAATCGGGACAGAAGAAGAAGTAGACGAAGTATATGACCAGTTGAAGAAATAATCGGGAAAGTAAAGGGCAGGAAGAACCTAATACTTATGGGAGATTGGAACGCTGTAGTAGGGGAAGGGAGGGACGTAAGTGAAGTAGAGGAGTATGGTCTGGGTGTAAGGAATGACCTAGGCGAGAAAGCAGTGGAGTTCTGTAGGATGAATAATTTAGTGATTACAAACACGTGGTTTAAACACCACCATAGGCGTAGGTACTCATGGAAAATGCCGGGGGATACTGGAAGGTATCAACTAGACTACATCATGATTAGGCAAAGATTCAGGAACAGCGTAAAGAACTCGCATAGTTTCTCAGGTGCAGATGCCGACTCCGACCATAACTTGGCGGTGATGAAATGTGAGGTGAGACTAAAAAGGTTGATAGTAGTAAGGAAAATAAAAAAAGTGGGATGTAGGAGCACTGATTGGAAGGAAGAGGAGGGAATATCAGGAGACTGTGGCTGAGGGAAGACGAGCAATAGATGAAGGGTGGGAAATGATAAAGACGGGGATAAAAGAAGCAACTGAGAAAACAATAGGAACAGTAGACGCTTGGAGGATCAAGAAACCATGGGTAACAGCGGAAATGATGGAAAGGATCGAGGAAAGAAGGAAATTGAAGAATGTAAATGCAGGTCTAGGCAAAAGGCGTTATAAGGAAATTAACAATAGGCTTAGGAGAAAAACAAAGAGGGCAAGAGGAAAGTGGTGGAGTCAGCAATGCGAGGTGATGGATAGACTCCAGAGAAAAGAAGAAATAGGCAGTCTGTATTCAAAGGTTAGAATCGGAATCAAGAAAGGGAAAACGGTCCCACGGAAATGCATCAAAGACAGAAGGGGAAATTTAGCAGTGAAACCAGAGGAGATCCGGCGTCGTTGGAGGGAATATGTTGAGGTACAGTATGACAGCGGAAATAGACCTAGTAACTTGGACATAGAAGAGGAAAAGGACATAGATCAGGATGATGTGGGCCCCGGAATATTGGATAGTGAGATAGAGAAGGCACTGCGAGAAATGAAGGCAGGTAAAGCGGTGGGGGTAGATAACATCCCAGCGGATCATCTGAAAAACCTTGGAAAAGGGGGAAGGGGCAGATTTTATGAACTTGTTCGTAGAAAACACAAGGAGGGGGCTTGGCCGGAGGATTTTGTAAAAACCGTGCTGATAGCTATACCGAAAAAGAGGGTGACAAAAATGTGAAGACTATAGAAGGATAAGTTTGATTTCTCATGCAGCAAAGGTAGTGCTTAGAATCATCAATAGAAGAATGGAAAAGAGAGCAAACAAATTCCCAGGCGGGGATCAGTTTGGATTTCGGAAGGGGAAGGCCACTCGGGATGCTATTGCAGTGATGAGAATACTAGTGGAAAGGCATCTAGAATACAATCAGGACGTATTCACGTGCTTTGCTGATTTCGAAAAGGCGTTCGACAGAGTGAGGTGGGACAAGTTAATGGAAATATTGCGGAAGATAGGAGTAGACTAAAGAGACAGGAGACTGATTCAGAATTTATACATGGCGCAGGAGGCGCAAGTGAGAGTAGCCGATGGAGAATTGGATTGGGCCACAGAAGGGGGGGGAGTTAGGAAGGGTTGTCCGTTATCGCCGGTACTTTTGAACATATACTCGGAGGAAATGGTGAGAGAGGTTTGGGATGAGCTGGAGGCTGGAGTGAAGGTCGAGGGGAAATTGATAAAATCAGTAAGATTTGCGGATGACCAAGCCTTAGTCAGCCAGTCAGCCCGCGGCTTGCAAAAAATGCTGGATGCGTAGCAGGGACAGTGCGAAAGATACGGGATGAAGATAAACCAGATGAAAACGAAAGTAATGCGATTTTATAGAACAAAAAGGGCCAGAATAACGATAAAAAGTAGGAGGTCAGAAGCTAGAGAGGATAGAGCAATTTAGCTATCTAGGTAGTGTGTTGGAAGAAAAGGAGTATAGCAGCATTGAAGTGAGAAGGATAATTGCATTGGCAAAAGAATCTCTTACTCGTAGGCGTGAGCTAACGACAGGGGCGTTGAGTAGGGAAGTGAAGAAAAGACTAGTGAAAAGTTTAATATGGAACGTTGCACTATATGGGGCGGAAACGTGGGCTTTGCGAAAATAAGATGAAAATAGACTTAGGGCTTTTGAGATGTGGGTGTAGAGAAGGATGGAGAAAGTAAAGTGGGTCGAAAGGAAGACGAACGATGAAGTGCTAGAATTGGTAGGAGAGGAAAGAAATTTTATAGATGAAATTAGTGGATGGAAGAAGGTGTGGATGGAAAGGTAAAAAAAGGGGATGGTGTATTGAAGGAGGTAATTCAAGGTTTATTGATTATTGTGACATATTTTCACCAAATAAAAAAAAAGCAATAAGAAGGAACTCTTATCTCGCTGGAACGTAATTACATGGTGGGACTTATAAATAATGATTTTATTTTCGAGAACAGTAAATTTTTCTTTTGGGAAACCAATCTATGAATATATCCGCATCTTGTTACTTTCAGCACAATCATCCATTCGTAAATATCCTCTGTCTCACACATCCTCTGTCTCTAAAACGGTTAGTCCTAGAGAGATACCGTGAACTGAATTGGGTTTCTAGCTCCATGGAAGATCCAGAACTATCTTCTAAAAGTTCCATGTTCAATTTCCAGCCGCTATTATGTATATTTATATTTGTTTAAATCAAGTATTTCAATTGAAGAGAGATCAATACTTTTTCTTTTACTCCGAAATACACATGCCTGTGTGTTAATAATTGTCTTTATATTTTCTTAAAATAACATATAGTATTTTATTCTGGTTCTTGCAATTGTTATGCGTTTCTCAGTTGAGTTTTTACTAAAAACTGTAATTACGTTGAAAATCATAAGTTTTGTTTTTTCCCGATGATTGCTAAGGCAATGCAGTTGTTACCTTCGAATGAGGATATCTATGATATTTAAACAGTTCGTCCATGAGATATATACTGTAAACTACGTGGTATTTTTTCAAATGATGTTAGAAGGTTCTGGAGGCGACATGACAACTGATTCCTGAAGCAAGGTCGGTCATTTTATTCGGTACATGCATACGGATTTTCAGCGATTCACGTAACTGATGCATCAAATGTTTTTGCACGCGGTAAAACTTAAGAGTAGTCAGATGAATAATGGAATGCGCACAAAACAAAAAAAAACCTTGAAAGAACCCGAAGCATATTCTTAAAAAATAATGTTACGGTGAAAAATATTTCATGCATATTTAATGAGTCAAATTTATAGGGAAAGAGGCATAAATAAGTAGACGAGCGCGATGCATGTAGTTTTAATGGATTAAATGTATCAGCTTTGAGGAGCAGAAGGAAACCCTTAATGAAATGAAATGCAGTATCAATTCGCTTTAATGTCCTTTGTGAATGAATTTCGTATGCTACTGCGATGAATGTCAGTCATCATCAATCCAAGTGCTAACTCCATAAAAGACCGTAGAGAACGAAGGGTTTTGTGCCAAGGAGATGGGAACCAACAATTCCCAAGCATATGTAAGTCACTTTCCCTACCTTCTAAGCTCATTGGTTTCACGATGCCCGTAAAATCATCCCCATTTTCTGAAAAGGCCTCAATTGAATCACTGGCATTTGTTTTGTGTTTGCATTGGCATAAATTAGATTTTGGATCCCGAAATAAAACCTGTGAGAATGATAGTTACTGAACACAATTCGCTTCGTATCTTGATTGAAACTTCAAAATGATCATCCAGTCGACTGGATGAAGGTTCTTTTCTGCTCGTCTTCCTCCAGTTTAATGCCAAAGCAGCCCCAATGTTGGTCGCGGCACCTAGCAGTCTCCGGATCGGCTGCTTCATTCTCAGCTCCTCCCCTTCAAATGTTTCCCACTGTTCAGTCATCATACCACCCTTATAAAATACAAATAATTATTTACTGCTTACGATAAAATACTAGTCTATCCATAAATATAAATCTTGACCCTACGTCTACATCTACATAATACCCTGCAAGCCACCATAAAGGTGTGTGGCAGGGGGTGAATTCTCATCAAACGTGCACTACATATCATGCATAAAAAGCATTAGAATTATATACTGTTCTAAACTACACTATTTCAAAAAAATAAAAATAGCAAAGCATACATGCAAAAACATGCTGTTAGTTGGGTTAGCTTTAAGTCCTTATACCAACATGCAGCTACCAATGTTATCCATTGCTACACTCGTACCGAATATATTTACCGTTATTCATATCCTTATAGTACGAGGAAAAAAGGATATTTTGAATATGTCAGTTCGGCAATCAATTTCTCTAACTTTGTGATTACTATGGTCCAGTCTACCATAGTAAGTTGGGGTCCGCAAAATATTTTTAACATCATCACTGAAAATATGGTCTTGGAATTTGTTTAAGAGATTAAGTCTAAATTTCAACCTGCAATCTGACAATGATTCCCAATTTAATTCATTTAATAGACTGGTTACGCCGATAAGGTTATCATACCGTCCCTTCATAAATCTTGCCAATCTTCGCTGCAAATAACCCTAACAGAATAATCTGACCCGAAATCCTTAATATCGTCTTAACCCTGAACAAATCAACTCCCAGAAAAATTTCTGAAAACCCTAAAACCGCAACGATTATAGGGCGGCAAGTACAATCCTCCAGATAGGGTAAACTCCCTAGATGAAGTTATGCTATAACTTCAACGATTCCGAAGCTCATTCGGCCGAGTCGTGCACCTCGGGAGCACCCAGAGGAGTTAGTCGACACTCGCGCCGACGATGCCGCTGCGAACAGTGCAGAGGATCTTACGAAATGTGCATCTCAACGCTATTAGGCCTTCTTGGGGGAAAGTGATGCATTTCTTGGCCCAGGAACCAATCCACAGGAGGCCCTCATCGCTGTAGGGAGCGTTGCGAATGACAGCCTCGCTTAGCGTCCGGAAAAATTGAAAATATCCTGCGCGCACTTGTGTAGTGCAGAGGAGGTCGACTTGAATGCTAGGGAGTGGTCGTGTTCCATTGATGGGCTGAGGGACGGTCACTATCAGTTAGGTGCGTGAAATAGAACATTTTACAGGAAAGTGGTACATTGACCACTGCCATGAGACACATGCATTATGGAGGTGAATATCACACTCATGTATCGCTTTTGCTATTCATTCCCCATTGCAAGCTGTTGTATCACTTCGTTGAATCCTGTACCCTCATTTGAAGGATCACCTTTCATTCCAGGACTTCAGGCGCACAATACACATGAGTTGCGACAATGATCTGTACTGAGGTTTGCATGCATACTCTTTTTGCATGTGGTAGCTATTCATCACGATAGTGCTCTTGCGGTTGACGTGTGCTGCACGTGTGGATGTCCGTCTACCAGCCACCTTCCATTTGGCCTTGCGACGACGCTTGAGTGGAGGATTGATGGATCTCATCAGAGGGATCCCCGGTTGTTTTCCTACGGGTTTCTTCACCCAGAGGACGTGTGAATTCGTTATGCGAAGGAGAAGAATAGCCAGAATGGCAGTGTTATGAAGGTAACGAGCGCATTAGCGATTTATTTTGTTGTAAGCTTTGAATACAAATTCTGTAAATCACCTATTATCCCTGGTAGCCTGCTCTTATGCAACAACAGCTTCTTCTGTTTTAATGCCCATGTCATCGTCATCGGTCAACAATCCTAGGATTGGTTTGACGCAGCCCTCCACTTGATTCTTCTATCGGCCACCATCCCCTTATTAAGTTCCTAGTTCCTCTCTTTTACGCCCTTCACAACTAACTTTATGCATCTCAGGCGAGGCCTGCCTCTTCTATTCTTCCCGCTCACTTTTCCCTCGACGATTGTCTTCATCAGGCCATCGTGTCTTTAGATTAAGTTGCCCCGTCTTCTCTTTAGAGTTGTCAGTAGACTACTCTTATCTCCCACTCTTTCATATAGTGCGCACAAAGGAGTGAAATCCCGTGTAAATAAGATTCATTCATCTTTCTTCTCTTTCAAGTCTCACAAGGCTGATGACTTCTGAAATTATTTATTTGCAAAAATAAGCGTTAAATCAAAGTCTCAATTGTTGCACCGTTGGCATATTTTCTTTGTAACAATTGCACGAGAAGAATAGAAAACCAAACGGACGTCCCTCAACTCCCCCTCTGCCCAACTCGTATTGAAGGCAAGCAGCACTTCTGTTGCTTGCATCTTTTAAATAGTGTTGTTCTGACTACTATATTAATACTATTCCTTTTTAATGCATGATATGTAGTGCATGTTTGGTGAGAAATCACCCCCTGCCACACACCCTCGTGGTGGCTTGCAGGGTATTATGTAGATGTAGATGTAGATGTAAGGACCGAATTGCTTGACCGAATCAAAGGATCCGAATCTTGGATTCTTTGAAAGCGTTCGGAATGGATGGGGTCACTGACTCGGAGACCGTGGCCGTGCTGGACCACGTAATCAAGAGGAGGAGTTCCCCCTCCCCTTCCCTCTGCGAGGCACCGCCGTCATATGCGACCCGAAATCGAAATTCCGACCAACCTCTCGACCCAGATGCGTCCCAAGCGGGCCTCTGCATTTTTGGAACGGCGATCAGGAACCCCTCGCGACACTCCGCTATTTGGGTCACCGACAGGGATTTTAGGGTCCGGAACGGGAACTCCACTCGACCCCCGTGACCTTGCCGTGAAGAAGGAGAGTCACATTGCTTCCCCGCTCTTCGATCACGTCCACCGGCCGGGCTCCACGTAGGCCTGCCTTCTGGACCTGAGGTGCGAGGACGCCTCGGAATGTTCGTTGGAGGGAAATGTAGTGCGGATCTTGCACTTTCTCCTGTTTTCGTTCTGATTTATTTGCCAAATAATCTGCTCGTTTGAGTACCGTGTCACTCTTTTGTCAGA
Organism: Platycnemis pennipes; assembly: GCA_933228895.1. Taxonomy (NCBI): domain Eukaryota; kingdom Metazoa; phylum Arthropoda; class Insecta; order Odonata; family Platycnemididae; genus Platycnemis; species Platycnemis pennipes. Next base: position 151,269,771 of record OW121849.1, read on the forward strand.
AAATTCATTAGAGTTTAATGGATGATTTTGGAACTGGTAATGTGTTCACGGGAATCGAAGGAGCTATTTGTCGCAGGGAAGAAATGGCGGAACGAGTCGCGTTAGAACCGGTTTGGTGCGACCAAGTTGGAAGTCTCAGTCTTCATGCCTTCCTTCTTCCATTTCAATGCACTTTCCTCTTCTGTTTGACAACAGCGCTTTTACGGACTCGGAGCCTCCAAATATCTTTATGTTTATACCATGACTGCTATGTCGTCGGCAAACTACAACTGGCTAATGGAGCATTATTTGCTATTCACTCGTGGATATTCACTCCGGATGACTTTTCTTTCACTTTTTTGACGGCTTTCTCTATTCATGGCGTTGATTGGCATTACAGTCCAATTCACATTTTCTAATGCCTACTCCAGATTCACAAACGCAACCGACGTCAGTACGTACTTCTTCTCCATTCTCTCCTCTGTAAGCAGCCTAAGGACCAAAATCCCTTCTCTGTCGCCTTTCTTTTTTGAGCACAAAATGTTGCTCACCAAGTCTCTGCTTTTCATTACACTCTTCTTGGCAATATTTCCGATGCATGTGCGTCAGGCTTATGGCCCTTGAATTTTCACAATTCTCAGCTCTTTTTGTTTTTAGTAATACGGATGATAACATTCTTCTCGAAATTCCTGGATATATCTTCAGTACAGTGTCGCAGTCGATTTTGGGCAGCAGGCTTAAGGTCTTCTCTTCTGAATTTTTTTATTAGATCGACAGGATCACATTCAATTCCGGGAACCTTATTGATATACTTGGTCCCTACTGCTGCGGGGACCTCTGTACTGAGTATTTCTCCTATTTCATATTTATCCAATTTCATCCTCCTCGACTTCATTTTCTACTTCGATTATCTTCTTACTGAGCTAACTCCCGTTTTTAATTGTTCAAAATATGCTTAAAATCTCTTCACTTTGTCCTCTTTTTCAATTCAAATTTCTCCATTCTTGTCCCTGATGACATAACATCTTGTAACCCATTTCTTAAAGTGGTCGCTCATCATTGTGTAGGCAACTTTCAGATTTCCATATGTGAAGTTGCGAGAATAAATCTTAGTATTTCTTGTACTTTGCTCACTTTACAGTTCATCTCATTCCTTTTTCTGTTGTTGAGCAGTTGTCCTTCTTCAGTTTCCTAATTTTTCTCTTCCCTTCTCTCTTGAAACAAGTCTAAGAATTATTCTGTTTCTAGGCTTCGCTTGTACAACTTTTTTTTCTTTCCCGTACTTCTTGCGCGGCTATATGTTGCCCAGTTTTGATATTTTTCCGTATCTCTTCCACAGATTGTACAGGTCCTCTTCCAAATTGTTTTCCACTGTTTTCTGAAGGGCCAGTCGTTGTTCAGTTTTCTTCAGTTTTTCTGCTTGCCATAGGTTCTTCATGTTTTTCTTCACTTTCCCAAGGTTCAAGAGGCATTTTATCATCGCTAAGTTGCGATCGCTGTCGATATCTGCGCCTTGGTAGATTTTACAACCAAGTAACGAAGCAACTTGATTTAATTTTTTCATCAGCGAGTTTCAACGCCCTTTGAATTTCACCATAGGAAGTAGATTATTCATGTAAAAGGCTTTGTAAGTCGTGTCCCACCGTTCTACTAGTCTACTGCCATTTTCATATGTGGTTTTTATGCGAACACTTTACCTTTTAATCAACACCTACGTCATAGCCGACATTCGGGCATTTTAGCAAGTGGCAAGAAGTGAAAGCGCCCCAGTGAATGTTATTCGTTTTTAAATGCATTTGTATTCAATGATATCGTCACAGAAATTAAAAATATAACGGCCTCGTCTGTGGCGTAGTAAATCTTGTTGTTGAACGTTCGCAAACTGCGCGAGAAAACAATAAGTATTGGAATTCACAGTTCTGACGAACTGGCCGTGAGAATTTTAGCGGCGTTACCCGCTGAAATTGCACTGTAGCAGATATTTCACGGCCAATTCTTCAGAACTTTGAATTTGCTATAAGTAATAACCTTAGTGTTTGATGTCGGCTCTAACCTCGTGGACGGTGGATCCATGCGCACGACTTCGGCTGCTTTGTGACATTGACATGTTCAGCAGTCCGGTAACATCTTGTTCCTTTAAATCTCCTATAATTTCCACAGAGAAAGAGGACGTCTTGGTATCTCAAGTGGTAGAGCATCTGGCTGGAAATCAGGGGGTCCGGGTTCGAGTCCCGGTCAAGGCGAATGATATTTTCTCTGTGGAATATCTGCTATAAATACTGGAGTCTGTCTACGAAACAGTCTACATTCTAATTATATCAGTGCAACTATGCCACCGTATAGTTTCACTGATATAATTATACCAACTATACCAATCAATCCGTAACATGTCTTCATTATTCTCTAGGTGTCATAGGAAAAGTCGAAAGTCCCGTACACATCCAGAAAATCTTGGCTTCTACTGTTTCTGCGAATGAAAGGTCTCTCATCCTAACACTTCGCTCATCATGCAACACTTTAAGCCATGTTACTGATGAATTCCCATATAATTTCACCGCAGCTAATTTAATATTTCATGAAATTCACTTCCAAGTGGCCCGCACCAGTGGATGCCGTTTCTGATGGCTACCGCACTACTACTCTGTGGAAGAAGCCTCCACTTCCTCTACTCGTTGACTCTCACTGAAGAATGTCCTTGGATGTATCACTATTGAAATCCTTTCTTCAGTCTTCTGCTGCGACATGTGATTGCGGCCTTGCATAAGTTAAATGGAACAAGTAATGAAGGGTATGGAAGGGAAAAATTATGTGAAATTATGTAAAACGAAGGAGTTTATATTGAAATGAAATGTCTCCAAGCCATAATAGGTGATCCTTTCGTTTGTGGTATAAAGGGAGGAATGGGAACTTGTAGGGAATGAACAACAGTACCTCAGTGTTTCTTCTGGCCTGAGAAAGGTCTTCCGGTCAGCAACAAGCTTCAAGGAGTCTGAAGGAGGTCTTGTTAAAAAACACAACACTTCTAGTATTTCCACACAGGACACTGATGCACTTGCACAAACAAACACTGATGTTGGCATGTGCCACTTGTCAGGGGAAGGTAAAAAAGGGAGAAAGGGTGGAACGAAAGGTTCAATATATGTATACTGTTAGCCGTAAGAGCTCACCGCTTTCACTTGATGAAGGAGTTATTTCATTGGGCAATCCAACGGAAAACTGCGTCAAACCAATCCTACGTTTGTTTAGTGATCTGAAAAAGTTTTAATTTTCTCTTCAGCCCAAATGCGTCGTAGGATTCCTTTACGGTCAGTGACATCAATGTTAATTGTATGGTTTTCTGCTTCGATAAACAGTAGCGAAAAATATTTCCGCAGTGTTGAAATGCAACATAGTATTCCTATGAGCAGCGTGAAGACACAAGACGTCCTAGTTAAGGAAGAAGAATTTCCGTACGACGACTTAATAAATATCCCCATTAATAAATTACCCTTACAAAAGATCTTTATTTCAATTTTCATTGTAGGCGGCATCACACGACATGAATATCCATACGCGATGTACAGCATCTGTTATTTAATATAACTCAAGATTCGATTGTGTATTTTATAATCGAGTGTAAGTTCACGACTTCATAAGATTAGGTGAGTAAGATTCTTTCCCCATTTGCCATAGCTTAAAGATGCAATGTTTTCTCGCATCCTTTGAATTTTCACGTATTTGTCTTAAATCAAAGACACCAATAGCAAATTTCTAAGTTCACCAAGGGTTTCAACACTGCATAATGTGTGTAAGTAGTGAATACAGGCGGTCCTTTCCCATTAATATTCAAGTAGCTTGAGGTGCCCATACAAGTACAATGGCAGGGAGAATAAGTGTAAATAAATACGATTTTATGAATTGTTGAAATGCTCCATAAAGGTTCTTAGCTGACCTTGTTCTTTACACCTGCCATTTGCTCAAATTCTACTTAGGGATCCTAAATTTAACTCATATTGTGTTAACACATAACCAGTGCCAGGAATTTAGATCGATTTTTTACCAAAACGAGAATAGGTTTCGGAATATTCAGACTACAAGAAACTTAGTGGGTTAGGATACTCAGAAGGGGACATACGCATATTTACTTTCCTTTCGGGAAAACGCCTACGCATAATTACTTTCCTTTGTCGGGTGAATATGTCGGCAAAATTAGGGTGTTTGGGAAAAATTGGTTCCAATCTCCCTGGCACAAAACCCTTTGTTTCCACATTGAGTTGAGTTGCCTTTCATGGAGTTCGCACGTGGATTGATGACCGATGCCATCGTAGGAGATTTATTAACTTCATTCGCAAAGGATATTTTATCGAAGTAATAATATTTTATTCCGTTAGTAGTCTACTATTCCTTCCAGCTGGTACAAATATAACCCCTTTAATCTGTTTACATGGCGTTCGTTTGCATATTTGCACATATTTCTCTGCGAAATTGACGTATTGTAGACGCATAAGGTATTTTTTTGCCGCATCATTATTTTTGAAGAATATGTGTCACGTTACTTTCAGCGTTTGTGTGTTTTTTATGCATTCCATTATTCACCTTACCCCGTGTAAAAACCCGTGTGATACGTGAGTAACATGAGCAGTGTGACTGTCTACGTGCTGAATAAAATGGACGACCTTGTTTCGCAAGTCAGGTTCAATTTCCACTCTTTCGCCTTCTTCATTCAATAAAAAAATGCAGTTTACGGCGTCTCTCTAGAAGAAACTCTTTAAATGTCATAGATTTTTCATTCTGAGGTCACAATTTCATCGCCTAATTGGATAAAAATGTTGTACGTAAGTCACACATTTTAGTGAAAGGTCAAAATGGATGATAATATATTTTGAGTATCAAAATATATTATTTATTCAGAAAGCAATATTATAATCATGGATGTCAACAGGAGTTTGCAAAAAATAATGGCATCAATTTTAATTGCATAACGATGGACGTCCATCGCATTAAAAATCTCCTGGCATACAATGTGAGTAATTTTTAAGGATTATCTGCTGTGAAATGTATGTACCTTGAAACGAATTTTTTTACTTTAAAAGAAGCTATTTTCAGATTTCCAAACAAAAATATTTGGGTTCCTTAAATAAAGTCAACACATTCCACTGTTTAATACTATGGTCATAGGAAAACATTGAGGTCGTTGCATGGTACAGCCAAGGTGACATAATATATTCATGGAATATGTATTTTTCGTCTCGATTTTACCTTGCAGTACTTGATGCTTTGATGGTATTTTAACATTGGCAGCAAACCCTTCAAGTTGAAGCCCTTGGAAAGTATTCAAGTCTTGTGTAGAGCATCTTCATGGTCAGTTCATAACCATAAGATTAGTTTGACAGGAGAAACGTACGGAAAGATAAAGATTTTGCATGATCTGGTTCTTTTGAACCACTCGAACATTTCTCAATTGTGCGTTCCATTTCGTCCCTTTGAAGTTACCCACCGTAATAGTATTAGTTTTGCACTGCCATTCTCAACGTAGTCAAATGCATTGTGTAAATTCTTCTAATGAAATCTCCTCACATTGTTTCCAATCCCAAAATCAAGTTTGTGTAGTTAAATGTTCCTTTTTCTCTCACAGGAAGTCAGCGCTGCCGATTTCTCTGCAATAGCACCAGAGCGAAGATTGTCTAATGAGACCATTCCATTAGAAGTGGGTCACGGCTGCGACCTTTGGAGCTTACGTGGAGCGAGCGAATTTTTTCTAGAAGGATAATTCTTATGCACTTGAAGAGAATCGTCTTAAACAGGATCGGAAGGTAAGGAATGAATTTAAATATTGTTTTACTATATATATTTATTGCTATAAAAATAAGAAAATTTTTACATGTAGTATGACATTCAAAAACCCTATACAGTCGCAGCATTCACACATACAGTTGTACAAAAATATAGATTCGTCCGTCTTTGAGTATTCTAGTGGACTGTCAATTAGTGCTCTAGGTCTGTTCTTTAGGGACTCTTGTGGGCTGGCTTCGAGCTCATCGAGAAAGGACTAGTAAGACGAGGCCCAACTGGTCCCAATGCCCTTTTCTTCCGATGAATTGTCGATAAAATGAGTGTGCATAGATTAAAAGAGTAAACTTATGCCCGAATTAGAAAATAATGGCCTTAGTTCCAATAATTCAATTACCTTATCAGTTCTAGTAGATAGAATACTTTTCTAGCGATTCATCAAACACTTGGAAACGTTTTAATGTTTTTTTTATAAGGAATGCTTTTTTAATGGATAGCCCCGAAAATTTCATGGTGATATAGAAGCCAATTTTCAGAGAATATGCAGTAATTTTGGGAAGACTCCCTGCAGTCTTTTCAGGTATAAGAGATAAGATCTGGTCTTGCGTTAGGCCTAACAGGAGATTTCTGTTTTACGTCAGCGTCTGTCTCATATGAAGTCTTCAATTTACGTAGTAAATTAGTTTGTCTATGTCATAGCTGTCAGTAATTATGTCTATCAGTCGAACTGTCATTTTCAGGCCCTGTATATGCCTGCTCCATATTCCGTAGTCTGGCTTTTGTCAGTTAGTCTCCAGTGAAGTGATTGAAAAGTGTGGAGGGGTTGGGATGTGTAACTTGTCCAGTGAGTTTCCTGGTCATTGTCTGTCATTGGTCATAAGTTGTGTGAAATGTGCTTTTAAAGTAAACCGGCATGATAAACTATTTTTATAATGAATAAAATTAAAATAAATTAATTCAGCGGCATTAATTAATATTCACCCGCCATGATTCAGGGTGTAACAAATGAATTTGCTTCCAATGAGAGAGTTGTCTAATGCTTGACCACTCTATTCTTGGTAAGCCATTTCAGCCTCTCTTTAACTTAACAATATTTAGACAATCATAAATTATTCACTGCAAGAGTACCTAATTCATAGCTTTGAGGTCATTATTATTTACTACTCTGTTGAGGCGTCATTACTTCCGCCTTCACTTCGTATTTATACCGTTCTATGTTTAAAGATAAGTATTTTATTTGAGTATTTTGGACTTGGAATAGATTCGCTGTTTTCGAAAAAAATATGGGGAGATACATCAGTGTTTCAATAACCATGTTAATACATATTTTTGGCGATTTTTAAATTCCATTAACAGCTAAATGTAGTTAAGGGTTTCTTATGACTAATCTAAGTGGCGATTACGTCGGGATGCTCGCCTGCGGCTGCGAAAGGAGCCGCGCCCTCTGGAAGTGGAGTGTACTTTTGGTGTGCTGACCTCGGAATGCGTTGGTGCCTGCAATGAGGAAACATCGGAGGGGTTAGCGAGTTGATCTCCAAAATCCTGTGTGCATGAATTTGAATTATAGTTTTAAAATAAGGCATTGTAGCCTTGACTCAATAAACTGGACCAAAATTAAATAGGCCTGAGTCACATTTGCCTCACTCCCTGGTTCCATATGTGTAGCAAGTCCTCTGATAGCCATTTGCCAAAGCAAGGAAAAACTCGTTGCGTTTTTTCCAACAAACTGGACCGCTGCCATTCATTTGTTCCGTAGACGTTAAGACTACGAAAAGTGAATACAATGTTGCACTGCTAAATTGGCAGAACCATTTATTCACAACCGATTGAGTATTTTATCAAGAGTAGACAAGACGAATAGCACGGCGAAAGAGATTATTATTAGAATACACGTTGAATTAGATTACGATCATTGGTTAGATGCACCTAGGGAACACAATTCAAGAGCGGTTTGCAGCCAGAAAGCCTTCTCCATAAGTCTATTACCAGCTGATCATCGCCCTATCTTTAAGAATGCTCTCTCTTCATGTTTTTTCGTTCTGTGGTCTCGTAACTTAGGTAGGAATCAAATGGCACGGCCCGGGACACGCGGGAGGGAGGGAGGGAGAGAGAAAGCTGGTCATCACCTGCTTCCGCCACCGCTATGGTCAGTCGGATTGACCTGCTGATAGCCACGACGCATGTGCAATCTCATGTGAAGACTTCAGCAACAGGCGATCTGATTCACAACAAAAACTGGACGAACAGTGGAACATTTCGTGTGAGACTCCTCCGCTGAAGGTCTGATCCAATCGAAAATATTTCGTGGGGATCGGTGTAAGCATTGTGGAGGAGGAGTCCATCGCAAAGGAGATCGGGGAAAGGAAAGATTCCGACGAATGGAAGGCCAGGCGGGAAACATTCGTGAGAACTGGGGCGGGAGTATGCTCTGCGCATGCGCGGTGGACAAAGCGGAGAAGACGGAGGGAGAACAAGACGCGAGAGAGTTTACATTTGAACGCAGTGGAGCCTGAAATTTGGCGCCGTGGATGTCTTCCATGACGCGTGGAAGAGATCGTCATCCAATTTAACCCTTCAAGATTGAGAATGCCAATTTTGAACTGGTACTGGGAACCAGCAACCGGAACAATGTGCATTGAATTGCCTCACTTTGCTTCCTTCTTTAAATGTGAATTGCTCTAGAAGAACTCCCATGCATTACGTATACATTAAGACCGGAGACATAAATTCCCATGTTCCCGGAGAGCGGTTAGCGAGCATCGTGCGAATGTTCGAGTGAAGCTGCTGTGGAATGTCGGCTGCTTTGCCGATGGCCCTTTGGTGATCCTTCATTCGGCGTGCGACCTCGTTTGAGGAACATTCGAGGCGACCCCATTATGATCAGTGACCAGTGGCCATGCTAAACAGACCAGGATGGTCGGCTCCATGAATATCAGTGTGGAAATATTGCAACGAGGATAGGATACTGTTGAAATATGTCATGGTGTAATTCCCATTCCTTTATGGTTTTTTTCTAGGAACATGTTCAATTATCATGGATATTTTATCACGTGTACCTGACCGGCATGGTTACCGTTCCAGCGAAAAAACAGAGACGAAAAAATACAGAGATATATGTTTTTCTGTCTGCATGCATCTTAAAAGATATATTGAAAGATATTCCCGAATTTTAGAGCTTGTTTGATGGAAAATGATTAATCTTTTACGCATAGGAATTTTGAATTAATTATTGGTGACTCGCTACAGAATTAACCATTTCCCTCTTTATTAATGTAAAATTATTTCATACGTGAAAAACCTTAATTTCAAGTGAATTTATTGAAAAACAGCTGTCGATAATGTTATTGAAGTCCGGCATATGTGAGAACAATGGGTTGGTACTTTTTGAGTACAAGTAAACACAGAGGAAGTTGTGATATTTGCAGCACCGCACAATCTCACTTTGTGAAGCACCTGTGAAAGGAGGATCATACTAGCAACTTTGTGCCGGAAATCTTTCGCTAAAGGTATGAGGAATTCTGGAATAGTTTGAGCAATGGTGCCAGCAGACATTTAGTCAACGATGATGTGTCCGCTACTGCTGGAGGTCACTTTGTTTCAATGACTTCATCTCGCACTCCCTGCCTTCCCCTGCCCAACGCCTTCTCACCCCCTCCCTCCCTCACTTGTATCAGTGTCTGGACACTCTGGATGCTTTAACCAGAAGATTAACACTATTCTACTCAAACAGCCTGTCTTAACAAGCTCATTTGAAATTTATACGAAGTTACTATAATCTTTTAAAGAAACGAAAGGGAACATTGGCTGACTTTTTAATAAAAATAAAAAAGCCGTAAACGGTGATACTTTTTTAGATTTGCGTGGGGGATTGGAATCGGAAGGAATATAAACGAGTCCAAGGAATTGAAACGGAGAGAAGGAAACGTATTTCCCGTTTTCCTTCTTTTGACTTATTCTGGTTCCTTCCAATTTCAACACCCGTCCCTAATTTTAAAATGTACCTCAGTTGTAGCTTTTTCGGGAAATGCTGCGTGCGATTCATTTCCGACTCGACGTTTCACTCCTCCTACTGGGAGCGTTATCAAGAGAATAAGTGTTAAACGGCTTCGTCTCATTCTTATCCGCGGAGCATCCGTGTCCGTTGCCCCATTGTTGTGCCGATTTGAATTTCGGACGAAAGACGTTAGCCGTTGTGCATTAGAAGGGGCCAGGAAACCTTTGCAAACACGGCTCAGGTTATAACCACCCTCTCTATTGAAATTATTCGGCCTTTAAGCTATTTCTACTGCTTCTCGTATTAGGCGCGGATAATAATCCTCCGTCTTAGCCCAAACTCGTTTTTCTTCGAATATTATTTTATGCCCAGGGCTCGAGGCATAATGTTCGGCGACCTCTGACTCGTCCCATTCATGAAGCTCCATCGCTCTCTTATGCTCTGCTTATGCCTCTGGGAGATGGCTCGCTTGGTCTGTCCCACGTAGCTTCTGCCGCAGCGGCAGGGGACCTCACATACACCCATGGATTGGAGGGGAGGATGTCTATCCTTCGGCGATGGCAGGATGTTTTTAATATTTTCCACCGTACAGAAGCGAGTGGTGATGTTGCTTTTCTGAAGGATGTTTGCGATCCTGTCGGTGACTCCGGAGATGTACGGGAGTTTCACGAAGGCCAAAGGCTTCTTCTTACGATCTTCGTCATTTGGATGCCACTTCTTCTCTTTCATCGCTCTTTTTATGAAGGAGTTACATGTAACCATTTCCTTTCAGAGCCCACATTAGATGTTTTATTTCGCTGTTGAGGTGCTCGGCATCACTCACGACTGTGGCGCGGTGGGTTAACGTTTTAATTACCTCAGTTTTTTAGCTTTTGGTTATATTCGATTCATTTTCATTCGTAGGCCATAAGAGCACACCTTTCGTGTTTCTTTAGTCAGTCTTAGGATGACGCACGATGTTTCTGCATCTTTAATTGCGTTCCCCTGAACCGAAATGCAGCAAGAACACTAATGGGCCACGACTTCATCCAATCCGAATTCGCAAAGCCGAGCTCCTCTTCCGGAGCAGCCAAAGGATTTCCGCCCCTGACAATTTGGCGAGGGGTTAACACGAGGGTGCTAAAGGGACTAAAGGGGTCTCCATTCTTATGGCCGGCCCTGATTCACTACTTGTGCTCGATGTGAATAAGCTGGAATCAAAGAGTGATCCTTCCACATTATGGGTACGAGCGTCAAAAAGGGTTGATAAGGTGTTCAAGCACTTCCTTTTTTCAGCGTAGCGAGAGAAAGATGTTTCAACTGCATTGTTTACGTCTCATGTTACGAGAGCTGACGCTGAGGAATTAAGGATCTTTCCATCGCTTTCTCACCGTTGACAGTCGCTGAAATCGAAAAAAAGGTGGCCAAAATTCCAAGGGTTGTTATTTTTTAACCCGGAATTTGAAACTTCGCATGGTAATATCCAGTTTGTTGATGCGTTTGGCTTGACATTCTATTTCTCCTAGATATTATGGAATCACAATTAACATGGGTTCAATTTCGTTGCAAATTCAAGTTGCAAAAATCTGCGTCCTTCAGTTTTCCTTGTAAATTTAGAAAAATCAAGCTGATACTGAACCTTAAAAGGTAAAAAATTGTGGTATGATAAGACACCATGATGTAGGAAAGATTTTCGTCTTTATTTGATCGTAAGTGATCTAGCACCAAATGACGGCCCTGTTCGAACCATACCCATATGGGTGTGGTTCAAACATCACATACATCACATCACATCGAGCATCATAACCGATATGGGTGTTGTTTACCAGGCGGAGCCTGTATTTTCAGTCAATTTTTGTCTTCATGTAGAAAATACAGTTGGAAACTACATACATTGAGCTACAAACAGTTACTAATATCATGATATTCTACTAAATGATGGGAATTAGATTCCGTTGAGAACTTTTGCGACCGTTTGCGACGCCGAAAATAAAGTCGATTTTCGGATAGCGCGGCGGAGCCAGTTACTGCATGGCGAAACTAGGTAGTATGCTTGTGTTGTGCCTTACCGGCACAAACTTCGGTATGGTTATTTCAAGTTGTAACAATTAAAAAGAACCCCTATAATGTTTTGATGATGATAAAAAACGGGATTCGATTCATACTGTATAATATAGACCATGATTCCGGATGCCAACGTAAAGAACGCCTTTTTCTGGAGCGATTTAATGTTTCGATAAAAAAATTTCCAGTGTGGTAACAAAGGTGGACTTATTTTGAAAACTTCTTCTTCGCATAAGATAAGATACTTTTATTTATAACGTTGTACTGTGAAAGAATTGGCCAAAGGTAATGAGAGACGTTATAAGTCTTAGAAAATAATTCTGCATTCAAAGAGTGAAGGGTTTTCAGAGAGCCAAAGGTTAATATGCCACGGGGTATTTTTTTAACATCGCAATAGTATAAAAGTGAGCATTATTCATGGTTTTCTCTCGAGACCTTCACGAATAACCCTGAATGAATACCTAATATTTCATATTACCTACAACCTTTTCACTTCTGCACTTGAATCAATGGCGTGAACTGGAAGCGCGTTTCCCTACGTTAAGGCTTCACTGGATTAGGTTCCTGCGAGTCAATTCTGTAAATATCATAGGCGTCATAAGGGTGATATCTATGACGGGCAACTTACGACTGCTATGACATTCGAGCGATTCCATAAGCTATCGTCATAACGCTTATGACGGATGACGAGTGAACAGTTGCGCATCGCTATGAAAATCTAGAATTTCGTATGTTGGTAGTCCTTAAAAAATGAGAAAAGCCAATGGGAGCCTTCGACACATTTCATCAGTTGTGACTTGGAGAAAATTTGTAGACAAATAATGAATATGGAGTCTGTTCAAGAGAGTATAAAAGTCAAATCTTTCGAAAGTAATTATTGCATGCCATGTACTGATGTTATTTTCATTCGTGGATCCGTATTATTGTGGCTGAACAGCAACTTAAGAACGAACGGGTTTAAGTGTATGACGAGAAAGTAAACCTAGCGTTTAAGTGGTACTGACATTCTACAAAACGGATGTAATCTGAAATAGTCCACTAAAATATAATGCTTTCGTGAATGCGTAGTGTTAGAAACACTACTTGATCATGCATATGTTCTCTTAGCGGCTCAAATGGCTTGTATTTTCATCATTTCATTGTACTAGCAGAGGAAATGATTAAGGGTGCATGAATAGAACTTGAAGTAAGATTCAAAAAGTGTTGTTCATGAAGTCAGATTTATCTTAGTCGAGCTTCAGTAAGTCATTCAGCCATAGGACTACAGTCATTGATGAATGACCCAGAGGATTGCTGAAAGAGACCAATCACAAGCAATCGTTAGGGGATATTCAGAGCTTACCGAGGTGTTACGTTAAAAATTTTAAGAATATCCGTATGAAAATGAATTCCTTTTATGTGAAGAATTGCCTTATTACAGCTTCCCTGATATCTCCACCTATGTTAAGTACAACATCCAGCTCCTCCACAAATTCTAGCTTTGGGATATTCCCTCCCTACATGTTGAGGCGGTGCATCAACATTAGGTTTTGCACCTTGGTACAGGAAATTTTTATTTTTGCTTGCCGTCAGAATAAATCATTGCAAATAGGTAAAAGTTGCATGCACTCATATGCACGGAGCGTTTGAGTCTTCAAATACTGGAATGAACATTTTGAAATCACGGAACCAACCTGCAAATGGACTGGCAAACTATAGTCTGCCTAATTATTATTAGACTTTAGGGCTGAGCTGGGTGGTGATCTCGAGATCGCGAGCCAGTCCTTTTGAAATGCAGAAGAGAGTTCTAAAATATTCTTCGCTTACTTCAAAAGGATGTGTGTATCCCTCAACTAACGGCGAATACGACGAAATTGTCGTCGTTCTTGTCTTTGCCTTCGATTGCTCTCCAAATAGCAAGGAAGTGGAGCGCTTCCATTCTATCGATAATAAATATGTAAGGAGGATTTGCGAATTACAACACTACAGATTCTCAATTTTAATTACAATATCGCTGTGCTTTTACCTGTCTCCTTGATCTCTGTCCTTTTTACAAAACAAAGCCGCGAGATACCGTTTTAAACAAAAACGCTCCTATTCTGAGACCTTATGATGGCTATGACTGAGCTATGAAGGAGAATTTTGACCATCGTACGCTATGACCAATTCATCAAAACGTGTATCTGGAGCATGTTTCTTTACGGCAGAGAGGCATGAACGATGACAGCAGCGGAGAAGAAAAGGGTGGAAGCATTCGAAATGTGGTGCCATCGAGGAACGATGAAGATAAAATGGATCGACCGAGTGACAAATGAAGAAGTCCTAAGAAGAGTGGGAGAAAAGAGAAGTCTACTGAAAACTATAAAAAGAAGACGGGACAACTTAGTCGGCCATATCTTGAGACACGATGGCCTGATGAAGACAATCTTCAAGGGAAAAGTGAATGGGAAGAATGGAAAAGGTGGGCTCCGTATGAGATACATGGAACAGGTCGTGAAGTATGTAAAAGAGAATAATTACGTCACAATGAAGAGGTTGGCCGATAGAACAATCGAGTGGAGGGCTGAATCAAACCAATCCTAGGATTGTTGAACCTTGATGATGATACGCTATGACGGCGACGACGAAGTTATGACGCCTATGACATCTACATAATCGATTCTTATGACGGACCGTCATAAGAACAAATGTTGTGATTCCGCTTTTCGAGATTTATACCTCTTTTAGACATGTTCTGTAGCATAAAAATATCTCATTAAGAGCAAAGTGAGGGCCTAGCCACGTTGGTACACCGGTTCCCCTCAGATCACCGAAGTTAAGCAACGTTGGGCCCGGACGGAGGTTGGAAGGGTGACCCTACTCCATACCTCTACCGTGGTGCTCTTGTCCCCTGTCTGCAAGTGGCGGGCAGGTTAAATATGTGGGTCGGGGCACAATGGATCTAAAGAGGTCTAAGTGCCAGGGGGGCTCCAGAAGGCCCACACCTCCAATTTATATTTTTTAAGAGCAAAGTGAAAACTGGGGCCTTTGACTCGTATTTAAGGATTTGGCGCTTTTTCCCGCAAATATGTTGGATTAAAGTTCTAACTAATAGATGAACATATGCTATCATCATCATCATTGGTCAACAATCCTAGGATTGGTTTTACGCAGCTATCCATTCGATTGTTCTATCGGCCAACCGTTTAATTGTGACGTATATCTTAATTGGCCATATCTTGAGACACGATGGCCTGATGAAGACTATCGTCGAGGGAAAAGTGAACGGGAAGATTGAAAAAGGCAGGCCTCGTATGAGATACATGGAACAGGTTGTGAAGGATGTAAAAGAGAAAAATTACGTCACAATGGAAAGGTTGGCCGATAGAAGAATCGAGTGGAAAGCTGCGTCAAACCAATCCTAGGATTACTGACCAAGGATGATGGTGATGTAATTCATCTATTTTACATCCTCCACAACCTGTTCCATGTATCTCAACGAGGCCTGCCTTTTCCAATCTTCCCGTTCACTTTTCCCTCGACGATAATCTTCATCAGGCCATCGTGTCTCAAGATATGGCCGATTAAGTTGTCCCTTCCTCTTTTTAGAGTTTTCAGGAGACGCTAATCACTTCAATTATGAATCAACTGAATTGAAATGCATTTATGGCAGAAACAACTTAATTTACACGTTGCGAAACAAAAAACGCTCTATTTGGTAGAGAAGTATCCCTTCCCATGTGGAACAGCATGTAAAGTAGAGGTAGTATTCCTTGATTTTAATGAAGCATTCGATAAGTTGCCTCATTTAAGTTCACTCCAAAGTTGACACCCACACTGTGGCTAGTGCGACTACCTTGAAGCATTAGGTACGTGACGGAGATAACCCCACCAAGATGGCATTTGGTGTTGACATTAATATTCCCTTGAGTTAATCTCTCAATTAAAGTACGTGTGTGAAGGTTCTCATTTTCATTCTCATTTGTTTCCATTGATGAAGTTATGTACTTAGGTGGTAACTATGCACTCTATGTTAGTGATTGTTCGTAAATAAAGTCAAAAAGAAAAACTGCATTATCTCTCTTATGAAGTGATTATCAATTTAATCCATCTTCATCGCCTAACGCAAGTAAAATTAGATCGAAGAAACCAACATTTGGTACTTGACGGGGTTAACCCCAACAAAATGACTTGAGCGACCGGCGGCGAACCCATTAAGTCCCAAAAAGACTTGGAGTGGACGTCGACTTCTTGTAGCACTCCTTGTACTGGTTCCCTGCGCTCAAACCATCAATCTCCGAGGTTTGGAAATTCCTCGTCAATTAGGCTTCTGTACACATAGCAATGGATTGCAGTTGGTAGACGAAGTGGAAGGTCACGGATTTGAGCCTCTCCTCACAACATACATTTCAACAGCTACACTTCGTCAGCAGGATCGACGGATAAAGACACATATCGGGACAAAACTATCAAAATCGTCTTCTCTCTTATTTGCACTCATCATCCAGCATATAATCGGAGTATGTGACCGGAATTTCAAGTCATACAGCGATATCAAAGGAATCAATCGCATGTTTGAATGAGCATGTGTGCAAAAACGGTATCAACAGTCGACTCAGGTCCGATTTTCTTACAGGAATGAATTTTACTTTTTTTTAATTACCTCCTTAGTTGAAGATAAGATTGGATTAGTTCCCTTTCCATTGGAATGGTTTTTTTGTTTTAAAGTTTTCCCGTGCTTCTTAATTGATAGTGGAAAAATCAGAACATCATCATCATATATGCCATCTCGTTTACCTAAATCTACCGCCGTAAAATGAGATCATTATGTGAATAGTGTGGGACCCATCCCCAATCCACTACGAATTCTCCGTTTCGTCCAGCAAGCAAGATGATATCGGCAAGGTTCTACCGGCATATGCATTATATTATGGAGACTCGAGAGGGGTCGCGCCTAAGGGTAGCCACGTCCGCCACCGGTGGATAGTAAGTGGCTACCCGGCATTAGGGTGTCGGCATCTAAAAAACTACCCGGCATGCCGTATACATGCGCACGAAGCAGGCGGAGAGACCCGAGGTGGAGAAGGAATAATTCCACCAGATCTTACACTTACCATTCTCCACGACGGACTCGATGTCTCCAGGGGCGTAAGGCAGCACCGGATTCGTATCTATGCCGTAATGGTGTCTTAGGTCGTAATACAACACCCTCAGAGCCGAGTTGTGCCGGTTTATGTATGCGTTCTTCGCATAAAAGCTACAGCCGGAGAGTAGATGACTTAAAGTCTCCAGATGCCTACGGAACGCTCTGCATCTTGAGTCCGTTACGTTTGCCCCTAAGATGAGGCGACGGTACACGAGGGTGTTGATGACACCATCTTGGCACTCGAACACGCATCCCTCGGTTTCGGACTTCAGACCTGCGGAGCGCAGGAAGGCGAACGTGAGCTCCTTCGATAGCCCATGCGTTTCCAAGTTTCGGTAGAAACTTCCATGCATGGGCTTCTCGGTATGCTTGCAGAGCAGGGTCTTTTGCTCCGCATTCTTTAATTTCGAGCTTTAACACGTCCACCTTCAGCGACAAGATTGATGTGTCGCACGCTTCTCCGCTGGAATTAAGGTCCAAGTCCAAACCGAGGCCGTCTGCTGCCCTTTTCGCCGCCTGGAATAAGAACGCCCCTTTGCCGACACTCTCGTGTTTCTTTACGAGCAGCATAAGGTGGTCCGTGCTGTGGAACCCACGGAACACCGTATTGAGGGCTACTCTGTCATGAAGGCACTCCAGGCTTATCAGCCCTCTACCACCTAGCATTTTCTGGAGATACAGTCTGGCGACGGAAGACTTCGGATGAAGACTATGATAGATGGTCATCATCTTCCTCATTCCCCTGTCGAGGTTTTGCAGCTCGTTGACATTCCATTTGATACAACCAAAGGTGTAGAGCAGTGTTGGAACCGCGAAGGTGTTGGTCGTGAGAACCTTCTTCTTGCCTGACAGGTCAGAGCTCCAGATTCGCCTGAGAGTCTGCCTGTATTTCGCTGTAAGCCTTTCCTTCACTGCTCTCACCTCCTGCATCCGGCGCTGGGGGACGCCGAGATATTCATACGCTTCGCCATCATCAAGATGACGAATAGAGTTTCTGTCAACTAGCTGTACGTCTTCCTGGTATTCCGAAACCTTTCCTTTCGCCAGATGGATGGACGCGCACTTGTCCAGTCCGAATTCCATCCCTATATCCTCACTGTATCTGCGTACGGTGTCCGACGCCAAGCGTTAGTCTTTCGCGCTTGAAGCATAAAGCTTCGGGTCATCCATTTAAAAAAGATGGGTGACCTTATGCTCCCTTTTTGACGGGACACCGCACATATATCCCCTACCTCGTCTAAACTGAACGGACAGTGGGAGGAGAGATAAACAGAAGAGGAGGGGACTGAGGCTATCGCCTTGAAAACGCCTCGGTGGTATGTTACCAAATCTGTGTAGACGTCTTCTTGCCAGATGGTATGGCGAAGCGCGTCTTTAACAGTGGTAACAGGCGTTCGATGCAGGACACAACCTCTGGGTGGACTTTCATGCATGTGCCTCAGCATGGCTATAGTCAGCCAAAAAATCCAAGCTAAAATCCAAAAAATACCAACAGCAAAATAAAGACTGCCAAAATACAAAATAAGACCATAAAAACCCCACATTACAAACAACCTCACAGTATAATAAACCCTCACAATGCAAAATAAATAACCTTCACAGTCCAAAAGAAACCTTCACAGTGCAATTTTTTTAACCTCGTCATAAACATCTGAGTTTTATTTGTGAAGGGATCCAATACTTCCTTGGGTAAACTATCCCCCGATGCAGGAAAGCATATTTCAGTGTGTTTGGGAGCTGCCTCGGAGGCTATATTTAATGAGTGTGGTCTTTTCTTGCCAGATACCTCGGTGTTTTCAATATTTTGGATATGTCCCTCCACGCCGGTTCACCAACGTATGCTTGATGCGTGCATTTAAGGCCTTCCTTCCTCCTCCTCCTCGACTCCAGTGATGCCCAACCCAATGCCTTCATCATCTCCATTACACTAGCCTTCCTTTTAAACTTTCCCATTACGAATCTTGCGGCTAAGCGCTGAACTTTTGCGAGTTGTTTTATCTCCCTCTCCAATTAAGGATCCCAGACTGACGCCCCATACTCTAAAATAGGCTTAACGAATGTTTTATAGGCGAAATCTTTAGTATTGGTAAAGCTTTTTCCTAGAGTTCTCATAAAAAAATGTAATACTCTAGAGGCTTTAGTAGTAGTTCTTTTAATGTGCGGTCGCCATTGCAAATCCCGGCATAACATCACTTCCAGTTAGCTGTAGAGATTTGTTTCCTTCAGTACTTTTCCCTCAATATAGTAATCATTTAAGATAACAATTTCGTTTCCTAAATCTGGTAAGTTGTGTCTTACTCGCGTTTATTTTCATTCCGTTTTCGTCTGTACATTTATCCAAATTATTTAGGCCGTTTTGTAGGATATCGCCATCATTGACTTTTTCCATGTTTCTATTAATAATTCAATCATCAGCAAACATCCAAATAGAGCTCTTAACATTTCCACCAATATCGTTCACATAGATTATAAATAGTAAAGGTCCCAGCACACTTCCTTGCGGCACACCTGAGGTGGCACAGAATTCCTCTGAGTAATTATCACCGAACTTAACTCTTTGTCACCTACCTGAGGTAAAAGAATTAATCCAACTTACTACCCTCCTATCAATGCCTAACATGCCTATATTTTTCATTAGAACGTCGTGATTTACCCTGTCGAATGCTTTTGAGAAGTCAATCAAAACCTCAATATGTATTGTGATTTCATGAAAACACGCCTAGATCCACCAAAATCCGCCACCTTTACCTCGTCTCCGATAGCTTCTTCTGACTTGATGTCATATGTTCGATCTACCACTAACTGGTCGAGGAAAACCGATTTCGACCATTTCCGGTCATTGACAAGAGCTGAGCGGCAAATAAGGCTGATTTGAGGGTATTTGGTATGAGTACGGAAAACAAAAGGGGAGGGGGGGGGGGGGAACGAATTCTAAAAAGGAAGAGGAGTTACTAAGGAGAAGGGTGGGGTGGGGTGCAAGGTGATGGGAGGGAGGATGGCGCCAAAGCAGTCGTCGGGGAAGGTGTCACCACCAATGGGGATGTTGTGGTGGTGGGGAAGCCGAATAAACGGGGAAGAGTGAATTGAGCTAGGGGTCACTTGCTGGAAGTTACGACAGTTGAATGTAACGAAAACACACTTGAAACAACTCCACCCTGGTGTTTTAATAACCGATCTTTTAGCTGAAAGCATCGAAATCGATCGGTTAAAAAATACCATTGTGGAACTGTACCAAGTATGATCTTAGAATACAGGTCTGGAAACTCTGCTGCTGATGCGGATCCCATAGAATGAGGCTCTCGTTTCGCGGTTGGTGCTGGTAATCCTTCAGGCTGACGGACTCAAGAATGCAAATTCACGGCGTGCCCTCAAATGATGTTTTAAGGGTGTCACACTTTGTGTACCTCGAATACATTGCAACTATAGGCAGATAATTTCTGATGATGCGGATTCAGGAGTTTTTAATACTTAACTGATTCGCATGAAGTCGCTCTAGCATTTAACAATTATACGTCCCACTAGCAAAAGACGTGCTCATTTTTACTTAAACTTTACCTCCTCTTTCTTCTATTGCGTAAACAAACTTTGAGAAATCGCGATGTCTACTCCTTTTGCCCTCTCTACGCCATAAATTTCCACCGGCGCGGAATGCAAGATCAGGAGTCTCAAGTTTTTTTTTTAACCCTGACCCATTATCATGAAATAAATGTGCATCTATTATCATAGGGTCAATTCTGAACCCAACTAATAGCTCTATAAAGAAAGCAGATTACATGTTAAAATTTGGAATTCTACATTTCATAGGTCTACGAGTTGTGAGGGCTTTGATGATATATTATACAGTTGAAATAAACAATTATTTATTTAAATAGATCGAATTGAAAAACATTGTGAGGAAGGTTTATCATTAATGTAATTCACCAAAAAAATATTACCCGTAAGTTAAATAATATATTTTTAATTATGTAATATAAAATACGTGCCAATTTGAATATCACTTTGATTCTATGGAAGAGAATAGTTGATTTAAAAGCTTGAAGGTAAGGGGTCACTTTATCAGCCAATGTTGATGAACACACTGACAAAGCCTCTCTCGAGCCTATCTCATCGAACAGTAGAATACCATGAACATTCCTACCACTTTTGCAGCCAAAAGGATTTCCATGAACTTTCAAAAACTTGTCATCATGCCCATTCTTGTTGTTCACCATCGCCAGATTCCTCCTTATAGTTCGGAGTGATGGAAATTAGAGGATTTCAATGCCTCTTACAATACGGTGGTGCCCATCTGTGTGCAAACAATCATCCGGTCATCTGGGCAGTTTATGGCTATAGTAATTTGCACCTTTGCAATGCAACAATGATCTCAGTGACACCGCTATCTGAGCTGGAGGTAAATTCAATTTTAGCAGCTTTTTCTCTTTTGCATTTCCCTTTATTATTTCCCTGGATTTTTCCCTGTTTCCCTTTTTATGTTTCCCTGAATTGGATCCTTTTCTAATTGTTCTCTTACTTTATTTGGCATTGTTAGCCCGTCGATGGGATAGATCCAAGACGATATTCCTCCTCTGGAGTAAAGTAACTTTCCCTGGACGGCTCTCATTTACTTTCAAAGTTACCCTGAATACAAGGGTTTGCCTTATTGGGTGCAGCTATAATGCTGCACTTGGACCGAGCACAAAGGCCGTAGACGGGTACTGTATGTACGGGTAGGTGCTATAAGGAAAAGGGTGCAGTTTTTAAGATGGCTGAGGCCAACGTCATCTTTACAAGTAGTATGTAGACGCGAAACGGGCAGTGGACTGCATATTGAACTGCATATCCTCACGTTACTTAATGTTTTGATCACCTCTTCCCAATCTAAGACGTCATGAGTTTCAAATTGACCAATCAAAGCTGAAATACCGACTTCATTACTAAGGATAACGGTTAAGACATTGCAATGCATCCGAAAAGTAAAACATTTTTATCATAAGAATGTAGTTTTTCCCTCAATCTTGGTAACATAGGTAGAGTATTTCATCCGTTTCAATGCATCTGGGGAAACAAATCCATGCTAGCCAGACGGAATTTTTACCAGATCAGGTAACAGGTAATTTTTAACAGACCAGCTGAATACTTCACCCAATATTTGGGGTTACCAGGCGAGCTTTATAATTTACAAATGTAGAAATTCACGGCTACAACTACAATAAAACTTACAAAATGCATCGGCTGGCGTAATATTTTTGCATGCATAAGGAAAATGAGTAATAAAATAAATAAATATGAATTGAAATATTATAAACAATTTTCTAGTTTAGCATGTCTAGTTCACTCTGAATTTTTAGCATCGATTCATAGAAATTCAATGATCCCAGCGGCAACACTAAATTCACATTTTCTTTCGTTATTACGTGGAGGTCTTTTTGGTGGTTGTCTTATAGAATAAAGATTCACCATTGGGATTGCACTGGGTGATCCCTAAGGTTAAGTTTCGTTTAGCAACTTCTATTAAAACAATTGAGGAGCCAGGTACAGCCTAAGGAGTGAGAAAAACCATGAATGGGCGAAAAGGAATACTTAAAAATATCTAAATGCGAGTCCTTACTACCTTGGTTACAATGTTATACTCTCCGTCCGTGACTCCTTGCCGCGTAGAATGTAGCACTCGTGAAAACGTTTTCCACGAGAAAATTGCTTCGGGGAAAGGAAAAATTCTTAAAGACGAATGGCTCTCTTCCATATCAAACCTAACGCTTAATTTTTAGTCACGTCAAACATTGAGACCTTTTTGACACACGTGTCGTATCCACTCTTGCGTCCAGGAAAAATGCAATTACTCGGAATTGTCATGGATTCCTCACGACACGTAAATGTGACCTACAATGATTTATAATACCCAACGATAGTAGGAAATAATATTCGACAAAAAACTTGCCCGGTTTTCACAAAAACAAATGTTACCTGAACAGGCACAATTTAAATTTCAGCCTAAAGATGTAAGCGCACCTCGCGGAAAATCGGCGAACTAGAGCCTCACTAAAGGACGCTTCACACGAAACAATTTTTTGTACAATTTCTTGTACAATCGCTTGCATAAACCGAACGAAATTGTATGCTTGTCTGAATGGAATTAGAACAGGTTCCATTTCCCGTTCAGTCATTCAGACAATTGCACAGGCGTTCGTACAATTTGCCGCTTTACGCGGTACAATTTCCTCATACAAGCGTTTTTACAAGAAATTGTATCGCGTAAAGCGGCCTTAGGAGAACGCTCACTCCTTAGGGAACTAGTGCCAAGTATGTAGACCTTTATTCTAAGATCGTTGCACCTAGTGTGTTGTCATTATACTCAAGAGGGGGAGAGGTTGGAAGCGGCTAGGCTATTCGAACAATCGTCTTTATCAACATTAAAATATGATAATATTTCAAACGTTTACACAAAATGTAGCTTTCTGCCCATATCACAAACATATAATATACTGGGAGCGAATCCGGAGGAGTGATCATTTCAATCAATCATGTGTTCAGAAAACATTAACTTATGATCACCCTTAATGAATGATTTAAAATGTTCAGGTTTGCGTATTTTCCTTCCCTATCTGTCCAATATGAAAGCAAGTCGAAACTGGTCAAGCGGTATTTAATAACATTTCTGTTTTATTTTATTCATATGATGTCGAAATGGGGGCGTTCACTCGGAACCGAAATCGCAATTTTTTGCACGAAATCGTTGGATGGAAACGAAAAATGAATTTCAGTGAAAAAATTAATCTTCTAACCCGAGTCATTCACTCATAAATGAAAAATTAAAATAAGCAAAAGGTGACGCCCACCGAAAATGCTGCTTTGATACCGTTGACGTCATTTTCCTCCCGTCCTTGACTGATTTTCGGGGAAGGTAGTGGAGGGGGGTGTCGGGAGGTCTGCTCGCACAGATGCTGTCGCAACAGCTTCGATTGGCAGAGTCAGCTGTGCCCACCCCTTTGCGATAAGGCGAAGTAGCTTCGCGGGCTCAGTTGTGATTGGACGAAGTCGATATACGTCAGAGGCTACACCACACCCACTTCTCCGAAAGGGTTAAAAACGTCAGTTTTTCGCCGCTTATAACTCGAGAAATGATTGACGGATCAAAAAAACGGAATAATACGGGCCTTTTTCTTTTACAAACTCTATCAGACTGGAGAATAAAAAAATATGGTGAGCGACCCCAATTTAACATGCCTGCTATTTCAGCGATGCATGGAAACGTGTTAGATATATATAGTGCATCATGCACTGTGATGCAATACCCCCCCGATACTCACACGCGCGTGTGCACCCTCTCTAGCGAAGGCCCACCGGCTTCTGTGCACCGTAGGCGAGGACGTGCGCCACAGGAGAGGAGTGTGCGGCGTAGTGGTCCCCGCCGTAGTGGTCGCTGTCGGCGTAGCCTGGGCCGCTGGCGCCGTGGTAGGAGGCGTGCACCGGCGGGTGCACGTACTCGGCGTGGCCGGAGGAGACGTGGTGCGTGGTGGAGACGTGGTGCGCTGGGTACTGGTGCTGGCGGTCGAGCAGCTTGCGGATGCCGATGACGACGGAGATGACGAGGGAGATGAGGGAGGCGAGGATGGCCTTCTTGGCGATGAACGCGATCGCCAGGTACGTGAGCACCATCACGATCACCGCCTTGATCTTGATGCCCACCAGGATGGGGATGACCGCCTTCAGGATCTTCTTGCCTCGACCTGCTGGCGAGAGGGGAATGGGGGTGAGGCCCTCTCCGTCTCACCCCCGGGGGTGAGATCGAGGAGCCGCAGGGGATGCTGCGGGAGCTGATACCGGGAGGGTTCGGAAAAAGTTGTGATATATGCGAGATAGAAGGCGAACGTCTTTCTCTCGGTGACTAAAAGATTCGTCTTGAGATTCGCTTGCGATCTCAAAGCATCTCTTGATGTGCTTCTTCCGAAAAAATATTTCAACGAAGGATCAAGCGACGAGATTCGAACTTTAACCTTGAAGCACACATCCCCTCCGTTGTCATTCAAAGTTTCATTTCTAAAATGACAAAAATGTTGGCATGTTGTTCAAGGAATGATGCAATGTTCACCTTTTATTTTTGGGGAAACCTGGAGCTTATTGAGTGCATAATTCAAGAAATAGCCGTGGAAACTAAACGTCGTCACATGCTGAAATTGCACAATAGCAGATCTTCCACAGAGAAAACATCATTCGCCTTGACCGGGACACGAACCCGGACCCCCTGATTTCCGGCCAGGTGCTCTACCAGTCGAGTTACCAAGGCGTCCTCTTCCTCTGTGGAAATTCTTGAGGCTTTTAAGGAACAAGATGTTACCGGACTGCTGGACATGAGCTTCCCATCGGTGGCATTTATTGGGGGTAGGATGAGCTCGCCTACACTTCGATGTAATACTACACACATCGTCTTCACTAAGGTTTTTTTTTGCTAAGAATAGAGAATATTCTGACAGTTTAGGCGGCAGTCAGTTGATGACAGTGCGTCGCGCCATTCAGTTCAAGCCTAGATTCCTTTTGTCGAAGGGCGATCGTCTACGAGCGTCTCTTGTTTGTGAGCTTGGTGAGCTGAAATCCCTTTAGCACTCTCTCTTTGTCTCTCGAAGGTAATGCTTGGGGTACGGACTGGGATATCGGAGGACCACTACACCACAGTGTCGAGCATATGCCATACCTTGGGGAACACGGAGTGGTAGGCTACGCTAAGCGCTTCTTATGAATACTTAAAAGCGATTAATAAAGTCTCAGTGCATTGAACTTTTGAGCCGATTAATGGCATCACATATTGAATGCACGTTGGTTAATTGATTGCTTGCTTATAATTTAAGTTAAAAGAAGAATTTTCAGTGATGAAAAAAGAATCCCCAAATGAAAACATCGTCAATAAACAGCGGAGATGAAAAGGTAATTGAAGGGAGGAGATATGAATGATGCACTTGATCACCGTACAATAAAATTTAATAATAAGAGCGTTTGTTTCTAAAGATACTGAAGCGGCTTGATAGTCGTTGAAGAAAAAAAGTTTGATTGAATTTATCATTTTTGAGTTCAGTTCATATGGAACATTGAATTGCACATTTATTTCTATCAAGACTGTTCGGTAAAAAAATTTGGAGAAAATTAACAAGTGTACGATAAATTTATCAAGAAAAACTATCCTTCTCAGTTAATTTTACCAAACTTGTTCGATATTCTGGATGGTATGATTGAATTTATCGAACAAAATTAGCCTTTTTCGTTTATTTTACCAAACTATTTAATAGTCAAGAAAGATGATACGGTTAAATTTATCGAACAGAATAGTCATCATGATTTATGACACCTGATTAATCTCGAAACTAATCAAACATATTAAATGTTAACACATTATCAAATTTGATGCATGAATGGCAATTATATTTGATGACATTATTATAATATAAGATACCAAACATTATAACCCAAGAAAGACTCCGCCAGCTCAAGGGGAACCCCAGGACTTGAGCAGGCTTCGCAGCTCTTCTTTCGTCGTTCACAACTTCGCAGACTCGCAGGAAATTCACTTGGTTCACAGAGTAGACTGCAAGGGTTGCATCTGATACATCGAATATCATACACTCAAAAAAGAGTTTGGATGAGGCATCTAATTTTGATTGGATAAGATAATATACGTTGGCCCGTTCATCAATTGTAAGGGATACGACACCAATTTAATGTCATGCTCTCGCAAAGAGTCTAGTTCCAACTAGATGGATTGGGCAGCCACTGATATTGTTAACCCGTTCTGCAGAGCAGTATCTTCGAAGCGCACGGTTCCGTTTCTATATACAATGCAACAATATATTAATTTCTGTAAACAGCGCGACTATCATGCAAGATAGTAAAATCTATCGAACAGAATCTCGACGACTCAGATGTTTTTAAGCAAACGCTAAGTCGGGTTTGGAAGCTTGGTGAAGATTATCAAACTCTTGCGACTATCAGGCCGATTCAGTAACTTGAGCCGAAATGTTTCGTGTTTTCGAGTCAATTTTTAGCTATCTACAGAAATTTTTAATAATCGGGTACCAATTCGTTCAATAAATTTAATATATCACGTGTTTATTTTCACCGAAAATGTAATCATTTTAATCGAAAAGTGTCCTATCAAACATGTTCGGTGGTATGTGGGAAACTATTTTTTCCGTGCATGAAGCGAGTAAGGTGGAAAAGGATGTATGTAGGTGATTGGTGAAAGATTAATTGCAATTTCAGGAAAATGAATGCACTCCTTTAACCAATTGTTGTTTTGCATCATGAATATATATTATTCCGGAATCTCTCGTAACAACGTTTTAGACAAAACGCTAAAACATTTCCATCCGTAATCATTGAGAGATTTCGGCCCCAAATATAATCTTATCAGTCGTAGTTTTTTTTAGGTGCATCGACAACTTAGGTCATTTCGCGCCATTTACAACCTTATTTATGTTATTGGACAGCATTTATAACGTTTTTTCTTCAATTCATTTGCGATATAAATTTGAAGTATACCTACTGGTACAATTTGCGTTTCATATGTTTTTATTATGCACTGTTAACTTTAAAAACTGTGAAACGCGCAAGATACATTCGCAGTTGTCATCTACAATGTTTTTCAGACCTCCCGTTATACTATGTTTCTGCCAAAAAACAAACTGAGTTCGTAACACGCCGATAATATGTGTCCCACAGTTTACGTAGAGTTGCATGTCTTGCACTGGGGATATTTAATCTATGTTCACTGCTAACTTTGTGGAATTCATTCACGAAAATCGATTTATTCAGAACATTTACGAGTCACAATAAATACAGAACATTATGGTTATTAAAAGTTCTGAATAAATCGATATTTAATCTTTTTTAATTCCGCCAAGTACTTTCTTTTAAGTCGCTAACTTTTTCTTCACCTCTGTTTTTTTCAAAAAAACAGAGGCCTCAAAACGTGATAATTCATTACATGGCATTTTATATTAGAATACCTGAAGTGAAATCATGCCTATTTGAGGTGAGACGGATTTTCAATGGCCGTGGACAGCCAAACACTGATTTAGAATCAGAAACAACGCGGCTATCTAAAAAACAACTTCACAATGATCGATGACATCTGACGCAGATGCGTCATAATTGCACTTCCGCGAGCTGATTTTCACGCATCACTTTCTTTCTGGATTTATCTCGTATACGGAGCAAATAATTGGATTTGGAAAGCCTCTGAATGTGACTAAGTTGGTCAGTTTTAACTTTATTGATTTAGTCATTCATATGGATAAATTCGGTTTCGTTGTAGCCTAGTGGGTAGAGCACTGAAGTGAAGACCAGTTTCGAGAAATCCAGGGCAAAAGCGTATCCGGAAACCCCCAATAGTACTCGCGATTTGATTTTCTGCATCTTCGTGTGAAATCACAGCTAGCCCAGGGAAAGTAATTCCCGCCTGCCCTGAATGTATGTACGTGAATGACACTCGCCAATGGCTTAGTCCGGTGTGAGCTCTTCTCTCAACTATCAGAAGCAAACCTTCGGGTTGAACTCTATTAAAAAAATAATAATTGTAAGTATCTTTTTTTCGCGAGAGCTGCTCCGCAATGAATGCTGTACCTTGGCTGCTACGGTCCGGTGGCCCGAGCTCTGAGTCTTTCGTTTCAAACCGAATAAATTTTGAAGTTCTCGCTACCAACGAAAACTTCGTCATCCTCGCAGCGAATCATAAAATGAGTCTTTAAATTATTCGTTAAAAATGCTCAGAAAAACATTAGTTCCGTTCATACCGCTTTTCTGAAGCAAACTCTGTGTCGGAAAACGAAATAAAACAAACGACTACGCAAACGCAACAATTCCCGTGCAATACTTGTGTACATAATAAGCGAGCCAAGAAAGTTTCGGTCGTTTCGTAGATTTTGCTTACATAGAAAAGAGAAAAAAAGGCATTAATATCAGCATGCTTGAACTGTTTCGATATTTAACGGTACGTGTTTACAGGAAGAAATGAATGAATATGCTAATGGATTTTTAATGGGCTTTAATAACATTATAATATATTTTTTTAATTCACATACGTTTTGGGAAAAAAGAATTCTACATTTTCAAAACACATTGAAATTAGAGTGAGAATGCAGAGTTGTGAATTTTATGGGCTAGTGTGTCAATTAAAGGCCAGTGAATTTAAAATCTTTGAGGAGCCATATGCATGTGAATTTGATGAATCCTTGGGAGGGTGAGAGGAAAGAAAAAGCAATTGTTTTAAGGAAGAATCATGCCCTGAGGCGCATTAATGGACAGAGGAGAAGAAGGGTTGCAGGACGCTGTAGGTGGTCATTCGTCTGGAAGTAGAGGGGAGGCCATTCTGGCGCCTATGCAGAAAGCGGGGAAGAAATTGCACCCAAGGTGGCGAGTGAAGATACGAGAAGGAAAGTGAGGGAGAGAGTCGAAAAGGGGTTGGGCGGAGAAGTGCAGAGAAGGAAATGTTTTGCCTCTCGTGCGATCACAGTGGGCTTCGACGGTGTAAGATAATGAGCGGTTTAAAAATGCCGTATTCAATTTGCGAGTGGAATTATCAGCAAATGGTATAATCAGTTTTAAATAAATGTTTTTATACTGATATCTAACCGACTTTTTAGCGCAAAGTACGTGATTGAGCGGGAAGTAAAAAGAAAGTATGTTTTGAATTTAGACAGTCAGTGTTTGAAGGAAACCGATGTTTTAATTTTGGAGTACTTTTTGCAAGACATAAATAAGAGAATAATCAGATCCATAAGATGCCAATTGATGCGTGATTCCTCGTCTGATTTAAACCTAATACAATGCAATTTGTTTCCCTGTTCTATTCGTTAAATTTGGTACAAACTTAATCTAGAGCACATCATACCTTTCGTCCTTTGCGTATATTTCCCTTTTTGAACCATATTTATGTTACATTTCGTATTTCAATACTTACTATTCTTATATTTGATAACACTTCATTTGCCTCTCTCACCGCGTTAATATACTCAAACTACGACAGTTTCGAATGCGTGACGTCCGTTTTCCTCGTGTCCTAGGTAGGCTCAAATAGACAAACCGGGAAAGGAATCTAAAAAACCATTCACAAATTGAGCACTGCTGAATTTTTCATGTGAATACTCTTAGTTTTAACGATTTCAAACCTAAGTAGTGTTAGTAGTGATCCCGTATCTTTCTGTAGGCAAATACGACTGACCTTACTCCACCAATAGGCTACAATGCCTTCTGTACCTTCCTATATCATCATGAAAAGTAAAATTGTGTTCACGGCGTCCTTCTACGACGAATTGTTTAAGCATCAACCATGTCTTCATTTCGGAGACGACAGTCTAAATAACCATAGCAACGCTCGAAAAGCAGCCGAAAGAAACTATAAATTTCAACTTCAAATGCACAATTCACAGAAACCTCGAGGCCAAGTGTTAATCGGTTGAAAGAATTATAAAATTTAAAATATTGCTAAAGGTTTAATTACTTTATTGAACGAAAGAAAAAACCCTAGCGCTTTCATTAAGTGAAAAAGTCAATTTAATCCAATGTTAACACATAAATGGCGACAGGAATAGAACCCGGGACTTTACAATATGTCCATTTCGGTTGTTTAATTAAAAATTAATTTAATAAAAAATTAAATGACATCCTCACAGAATAACAATATATTAAACAGTAAATATCAGTAACGGTAAATACAATCATTGGTACCAATTGAAATCTCTCTCAAATATAACAAGAGTACGAGCAAAATTTACGAGTTCAAACAGAGGCCCTTTATGGCTCGTTAATGAATACATAATTGAGTGAAAAAAATATAGCTGCGAGCAAATTTGCTTTCTTAATTAGTTAATATTGTTGTTAGACATTAGACATCCAATGTATTCAAGCGCTTGGTTGAGTGAGTCTGTATTATTTTTTTCTGTAATTAATGCAGCTGGGTTTCGTGTTTTCTTTCGCGCACAGTCTTATAAAAGGTTTTTAATTATTTCCTTGCATTTTTTCCTTGAGTAGATTGTGACAGAATAAATTGTCAGTTTTATCGTGATCACTCTGCAGGCTACATCGTAAATGTACTTGCTAGACTGTTGGCGAAGGAAAATATTTTTGAGCTAATTACTGGGAGATTGGAGAGATTAAGGGTTGATAATAGGTAGTGACTGAAGTGGAAGTTCTGGTGGATGAATTATATTTGCATGCAATCCCTGTATGTGTCAAATAATCCCGACTCCAATGATCAAGATTTTTTTTCTGTGTGAAAAACAATCGAGGCTGAAGAGATTAACTTTCCCAGATTCTTGACGTTAAATCAATGCGTTTAAAAAGAATGACCGAAAGACTTATGAGGCATTATCAGTGCTTGGGACTATCTTCGAGCGTATGATTTCCATGAAGGGACGCTCTCTTATCATACTCTACATTCCTGAAGAATGTAGAGTATGATAATTCATAATTTTGGTCTTGTGCGATACAGAATATTTTGACTGTATTTATTTTCACACTTTCCTTTATA
This sequence comes from Platycnemis pennipes, assembly GCA_933228895.1. Taxonomy (NCBI): domain Eukaryota; kingdom Metazoa; phylum Arthropoda; class Insecta; order Odonata; family Platycnemididae; genus Platycnemis; species Platycnemis pennipes. The sequence goes on from OW121849.1 coordinate 151,301,157, forward strand.
AGACTGGATTTGTGGCGTGAAAGTAACCATGCAAATTTTGGTATGGAAGTAGCGGTACGGTAGAACGGACAGTTTTATTTTACAGACTCATCTTCAGCAGACTAATTTAAGAAATAAAATAACAATTGTTGTACCCGATAGAAAAAATGTATACAAGCTTATTCAAGAGTACAGACACAGTAGAAAGCAGTAAGTAGATAGTCATTGCAATTTTTTCCGACACCCTTGATAAAGTTATGCGCAGGTCTTTTAATATTTTGACTAAAAGTATTAATTTTTCAAAAGAATTTTTGCCTGAAGGTTTTCGCAGCTTCTTTTATCTATAACTGTAGTTTTTCTTTCGGGAAATGCTGCGTGCGATTCATTTCCGACTCGACGTTTCACTCCTCCTACTGGGAGCGTTATCAAGAGAAAACGTCGAGTCGAAAATGAATCGCACGCAGCATTTCCCGAAAGAAAAAGCTACGGTTTTCAAAAGAATCTTAACAAAATTTCCGGAATTTGTGGACCTCAGCTGCTGAAATGAAGCGACATTTCCTCACTCCGCTTCAAAGAGAACACTCATTCCTCTCTTGGCAAGCAACTCCTCCGCAAACAGAGTTCTCTCAATATCTGCGAACACCTTCAACCATTTCCTTTGACCTTATTATAACTGTTACCAAATGACCAATCCTCCTCCTCCCCAACCTCTTCTGATCTTAAGAGTACTTGGGAAATGTGATGAGAAGACAAAAGAGCGATGCTACTTTTCACTAGTTAGGCCCCACCTTGAGTATGCAGCCAGTGTATGGGATCCTAATGAATTAGGTTTGATGAGAGAACTAGACAGTGTGCAGCGTAGAGCAGCTAGGTTCGTCAAAAGGTGTTACGACAGGTTGAGTAGTGTATCAGAATTAATACAAGAATTAGGGTGGGAATCATTATCTGAGCGTAGGTTAAAGTACAGATTGAATCTATTGGAGAAATTTCAATCGGATAGCTTTACTGAAGATCTTAGGCACATATTAAATAAACCAGCGTTTAATGCTAGATCCGACCAGATAAATAAGATTAGAGAGATAGATTGTCGTACAGATAGATTCAAAATGGCATTTTTTCCCCGTACTATAAGAGAACAGAATAGGCAGCATAGGAGAGGGATAGATAGGGGAAATGTTCTAGAGTATTATGTAGTGCATGATGCATGTCTTACACCTTAAATACTGTAGACACTAACAATCAAGTTGCATGTGACAATATAGTTGCTAGTTTGCATGTTAGTAGTGCATGCCTGGTGATCTTCATCCCCTGCCACACACTCTCGCGGTGGCTTGCAGGGTATCGTATAGATGTAGATGTAGATGATCTTGTTAGAAATTTACCGTGATGTTGAGCTTTGTTTAAGTTGTCCGCTTATCGGTACCTGTCTTGGTTTGCGTCACCTTCAACCTTCAGTTCCCTCAGCTCCAATACTTTCCACCCCTTGTCCCTACCTCACACTTTCTCTTTTACCCCCCACCCCTAACTGAGACTCTTACATGCTGGTATTTTGCCGATGTTCGGCCCCTTGATAATGATGGTTAACCTTTGAAACCTTTTCGGTGTTGTTTTATCATAAGTGTGAATCAATAGTATATAATTATTGCGTTTTATTTTATCAATATATTTGTTTTAGGCATTCTTTTCCCACTCTACCTTCATCCGAATCAAATATTCGCGGTCAATGCTCCAGTATGTGGGAAAATCGAAGCGCATGTCTGCTATTCTCATCGCAAAGCTCTTAGCACACTGCCTCACGTAACCTTGATTCTAGATGTCTTCCGGTTTCTTTGAATTTACAGGCAGACATCGCTTTCTTTGATGACAGACGTCGCCCTCTTTTCTTAAGCAAGTGACTTCCTGCTATCTCACTACCTTCTTTTCATTACCTAACTTCCTTTTCTGCTGCTACTAGTTTCTCGTCAAATATGTTATGCCTTATTGTGCTATTTTTGCACATTCTTCAACATAAGTGCTGATCCAACAACAATATTTTATCCATCTTCTGATTAACGACCGTTTGCTGTTACCACTGATGTCACAATTCCTATTCTAAGAAACGATTTTCACATTTTCATTACCTCAGCAGCAGGATAAATGTTATTCGGCAGTTTTGAGTAATCGAGTAATGTTGACATCAGTAGCCATTTTCATGGTATTTGGAAACTTCAGGGATAAATCCTTTATAAATATTTAGTAATTAACCATATATTTTTGGTGCTCGCGATATTTTAAATGCGAATAAGGGATCGGTGGGATTTTCGGTGGTGGTGCTGAATATTTATCGCAACGTCCATCAATTTTATTTAAGAACATGAGATGAGGCATGTTCTAGCAATGCACAATCAATCATAGCTCATTCCTTGAGTTTGAATCATGCTTGCATTCCAAGATTCATGCTTCCTATTCGTTAAGTGACAAAAGTGGAACCATGAAGTCTTAAGTAGGTTGACATGCTACCTCATGCCATTCTGAAATAAATTAAAACGCAAATATCCGTAGTTCATAAAGGTAGTTAAACTTTCCAGAATTAAATGATTCTCTTCGTGACCTTTGAAAATTAAACTAAATCAGCCAAATAACTATTTCTCATGCTGAAAAAGTTTTTTTCAGGACAGGAATACATTATTGAGCGTTATTTAGAAATTAGTTCTTTTGAAATATGATTGAAGTAAAAAGTATTGACAGATTTTTAGGGCCGTGCACTCCGTATTCTCGAGGCAGTCTCACTCCTTGCGACTTCTTCCTCTCGCGACTTCTTCCCAAGATGGTTTCATCTCACCCCCGCATGACCAGCATGCAAAAGGAGTCCACCGCTTCTTTCTCAAGCGCCGGCCGTTTACGTCAAGAAAATATCTAGAGCAGCTGTCACCCGATGTTTCATATTACTATTACCTTTACGTTCGCTTGGAGTTGTTTTGCGTATTTCCTGGTGCATAGTTAATTTCTTTTTTCTCACCTCTATCTTTACTTTCAGGCCAAACCATTTGCACGTATTCGTTCCTGTAGGCTGCCTAATGCAGGACAAAAACTGAAAAAAATTCAACTGTCTCTAAATGGATTCAGAAAAAAACCAAATACATTTGAATGCCATTGATGTCATCAATACTACATTATTTTTTTCTTGATTATCTCATTTTCTAGGCAATGTTAAGTACGGTCAAGTACGCATGTGGAATTTAACAACACTTGATTATGTGAGCATGGTAGTAACTAACCTACTCTTTCGCCATCAGTCGGCTAAGTAAATATATACTAACCTTGGGTTTTACGGAAAATGAGTCATGTTAATCTGGGCGATAATGTCAATGTAGTAGCATGTTACACTTTTCAAAAAATTAAATCGAATGAAAAGCCCCGACTGCTTTATCTCTCTTTTGATTATTAGTGGAAGACTGAGATATTCCCATCCATTATCCGTGGAGTTGGAGATTCAAATTTTAAATTTATTACCTTAGATTTTTGCTGGGGCATTCTAGAACTAGCTGATTGCGGATTACTGTCATTTTCTGAGCTGAACAAGGACCTAAATATATGTGTACTTTATACTTCGCCTCTTACAATTATACTGGAAGGTGAGGACAGCTTGTTTGCTCTACTTTGGCGTCTGTAGCTTCCAACCGTCTTAATTTGAGTTTCCTTGGTTGATTTTGATGTTATCCTATTCCTCCTCGTCTCATCATGTTTCCAATGATAGAGATAAAATGAAAAATTTGCCTATTCACCCGACTTACTTTGCTACAATCAGAATGGACGGTACTCGCTTTCCGGCATGATGAATGAAATTCGTTTCGGTAAAAGTGACGCAAATGGCTATGAACAAGTATGCAGGTACCCATAAACATTTAAATTAAATGTTTAAATAATTAACTATCCTATTTCCTTCTTTGGAATACCGGAAACCTTAGAAACCACCCTAATAGTTCGGCTCTGTCATCCATTAGAATAATTTCACATAATTTATTTTCAGTGAAGGAAGGGAGAGCCAATTGTATACTTTCTTTTTACCAGCAATGAAAGAATACGGCGCTAAAATACAATGTATCAGCGTATCAGAAGCCTACAGGCACAATTGTTGCATACTTAAAGACTAGGATTTTCCGAACACCGTATATGGAATTTTTATTTTTATCCGTGGACTCCATGTGACATGAATACGATGCACGATATCATAGAACTGATATTTTATATAAACTGCTTTTCGTATAAATCGAAGGTCAACTCTGTGATTCCTTAGCATCACGGTTCGATCCAAGTCCACTCTCCGCAAGGTACCGCAATTGAGAAAAGCATGGTCCTCTTCCATCCCTCAAAATTTCATATTTCTCTCTTATCTTAAATTAAGTATGAAAGTATGATCTTGTTTTATCCCGGGCGAATAATAATATTTAAATTAACTGCCCAGTTTCAGAAGTAAACTGGTGGAACTGCATGTTTACGTAAAAATAAAATAAAATACTCTGTATATTCCACACTATTTTAATTCACCGACCCGGGTTTCGTCTACTCCGTAGACACTTTCAGGGTAAAGGAACAGCAAGTAGCAAGCTCGTATATATACGTAAACTGTTTGGAGGGGGGTAGTATAGGAGGGGGGTAGTATAGGTGGGTGGTGGGGGGAGGAGGGTGTTAAGGGAAAACTGGTCCGGAGACTTAATTGATAAAAGGTCAAGGAGGGGATTCGTTGGAGGGAGGGAAGGCTATGGACAACAACGGCGAGTGAAACTGGGGAACAAATGCATTCAAAAGGTTTACATTGTGGTCATCTGATTCTTTCCTAATCTCCAATTGTTCGAGGAAATCCAGTTTCCCTCCTTTTTCCTCCGTATGGAGTACTTCACTGGTGAAGTCACTCTCATGATCGTTCTCAATCAGATGCTTGGCGAAACTTGATCTTGTGTCTGCAGTCAACCTCTTATGTGCATGCACACGAGAAATGATTGCCCGACCCCTTTGTGCGATGTATTGCGATGAACAATTGGGAGTGTTGCACTTCAGTCTGTACTCCCCGATTTCGTCTCACTTGCTGAATTTATCTTTGGAATAAAAAAAGGATTTTTCCCATAGTTTTAGGGTTATAAAGTGACACATTAAATTTTTCTTTAGGAAGAGGTCTCCGTGTCTTCCACATCGGGAGATAAGCTTTCGAGGGAAGCCGACGTTTCGAAGTCCGTCTCTGACTTTCCATCCTCTCAAGGCAAATCAGATGCATATTTATTTTATTTTAAAGTCAACCTTCACCATTGTTGTGCGTGGTCAAGGGATTCCCTTGATTCCCTTTGATTGATGGCCTATGGAGTCCGTGACGGACTTCGAAACGTCGGCTTCCGTTGAAAGCTTATTTCCCGGTGGTAGACCCACGGAGAGTTGTTAAATATTATCTTAAATAGCCTAAAATTAAAAAATTTCCAAAGTTCTATGGGTTTATTAATTGTGAAATGCAGATAGGGAATGCATACAATCGCCCGCCTTTCATTCTTACATATATATCTCTGCCGTTCGCTCGCATGAAAGTCAAGTTAAGCAATGCCTTTGGTCGTTGCTTATTGAAGGTGGGAAATTTAACCAACTATAAGTGATTTTCGCAAATATTGACGCCATTTAACAATAGAAAACTCCGTTTCACGATAAACGTTGGAGTAACTATGGTATTTACCTCGGTAACTATTTAATTTTTCCGTGCTAGTTACTACAAATTTAAGTTTTTATTAAGAAAATGAGGCTTAATTTGGTCAAATTGACGCGCGTTATTTCAAGAAACATAACATTCGATATAAAATTAGGTGTTAAATGAAAATGATAATATCTAATTCGCTCTGGAAATTTAAAGAGGAAGATGACAGTTTTAGTATAGTGGCGCCATAATGCATAGTTGCCGAGAAGTAGTGCGGTTATAAATAGAATAGCATACCAATAAGTACTAAAGTTAAAACCTTGAAACTTCGTAGACGTAATAATAAAGATATAATTCTCCTTGTGTTACTATTTTGTTATAGCCAAACGCTTTACTTGGCAGTTATTAGACGTCAAAGTGACGCATTGCGCAATAGGCCCTTTTTTTACTCTAACGTAAGAAACAGTTCCAAAATTAGTTTTTTTCAATTATTCTAACAATGTATTCAGTCAACCACAAAATTATATAAATTAATATGCAAATAACGTGAAAATCCGATGAACAGTTTCGGAGTTATTTAGGTTTAAACTCGAGTCTACAAGATATTGGCGCGGACAGTTAACATAAACATCGTTATTTCAGGAAACATAAAATTCGATGTAAAATAAGGTGCTAACTTCAGATAAACGATAATATGTGATTTGCGCTGGAAATTTAAAGAGGAAGATAGGTCTACATAGGTCTACAATTGCATAAAGAAATGAGTACCTAGTATTTGATTTTTACATTATTTCACTACAGCCTATTTCATTGTGACCATGAATTTCCTCATTCATTGATGTATATTTTATTGACCAACGCACTCTATAGCATTATTAAGCATAGTGTCAACAGGATCTGCGACCGATAATTCGCAATTAGAAAGAGGGCATGAACTAAGGTTTGGCAACTATTCCCAAAAGACGCCATCGAATATAATATCGCACTGCAGTTCATTTTTCTAGGGGATTTGGTGCATGGCGTTTTGCGTTTGCCATCTACGTAAATTGAAATTTAATTTACGATATTATGCATGCGAAAAACAAGTAATCCAATTCTCTAATCAAACAAAAACCTATTTTCTCCGAAAACCTTTTTTGCTTCAATGGTTACAGTGTCTAACACGTTTAGCCATTTTACACTAACCCCCCTTGAACCAGAGCGCTTAGAGTATGGAGAGGGATATTCGGAATCGATTGGACCCTGGCTGGTGTGTTGAGGCCAGGGGTCAGAAAGGCAGCCGAGAGGGCGGTGTCTGTTTCTCCCCAGAGACATCTGGTGGCCACCCTCCTGAGATTAAGTTGTGGCCGAGGATCCTTCCTGTAGCCCAAACAATTTGTAATCAATACAAACTGTATCGAATGTAATCCAGCCATGCTTGGTGTTTTTTTATTTCATCTGCACCTCGGATTCGCCGACGGAATCGTCCATTTTTAATCGGAATGCTGTGTTTCATTCTGAATATCTGCTTCCCCTAGAGTCACAGGATTTTATACTGTATATTCTTTCACAAATGAAGAATAGCTGTTTTTCGGACAATTAGACTAATATAGTCCAATGCAATATTTGTTTGTGTAAATTCGTGAAGTTTTATGCTAATTTTATTTTTTGTGCCTGAAAAAACAGTGGCGGAGCAATCATTATAGCTTCTGTTCTAGAAGGAATAATTCAAAAGGTTTATCCGCATATCCCTCTATTTACAGTGTACCTTTTTTTTGCAATGACTCAAACTCCTTATGTTTCATTGAGATAGTAAAAATATCATGGCCAGTGGGTCGGAATTTCCACGTTTTCCATTTCAATTCGATTTTGTCGTACGCAGCGGCAGAGGAAATAAGGAATTCCATTCTTCCATGCCTAGCTGCACGAAAAATCATACTTGTAGTGTAGGAATAAAGGCGAGATAAGATGTAATCGTTAATTTTGCCCAACTGGTGTCTGTAAATTGAAAAAGTGCACCTGCTCTAAGTTAGTTTTAATCGAGGACGCCACAGTTTTCGTCCATTGATGAATTGATTTGCATGTCATCGTCATCGGTCAACAATCCTAGGATTGGTTTGACGCAGCCCTCCACTCTATTCTTCTATCCACTAACCTCGTCATATTAACGTAATTCCTCTATTTTACATCCTCCACAACCTGTTCCATGTATCTCATACGAGGCCTGCCTTTTCCAATCTTCCCGATCACTTTTCCCTCAGCGATAATCTCCATCAGGCCATGCATCGTGTCTCAAGATTGGGCCGATTTAGTTGTCCCTTCTTCTTTTTAGAGTTGTCAGCAGACTTCTCTTTTCTCGCACTCCTCTTACAACTTCCTCGTTACTTACTCGGTCGATCCATTTACTCTTCATCGTTCTTCAGTAGCACCACAATTCAATTACCTACAGCCATGACTTCTTTGCTGCTGTTATTGTCCATGCCTCTGCCGTAAAGAAACTTATTCCAGATGTATGTTCTGATGAATTGTTTCCTTATTTCTACGCTTGTGTTTCCAGGTTGATTCTTCTTTTGACTGGAAATCGCTTAGCAAGGATTTAGATGCAATTCAAGAGTGGTGCGACAAATGGTAGTGAGAACTTTACCTTAAAAAGTGTGTAGCTAATTATTTTTGGAGGAGGAATAATTCGATAGAGCGTACCTATAAAATTAGTAACACGAAGATCGAAAACGTTGAAACCATAAGATATTTAGGTGTAACAATCACTAAGGATTTATCGTGGGGAAGACACACATGGGAAACATGCGGCCGAGCGAAGAGAAAGCTAGGATTTATAAAAAGAGTACTTGGAAAATGCAATGAGAAGACAAAAGAGCGATGCTACTTTTCACTAGTTAGGCCCCACCTTGAGTATGCAGCCAGTGTCTGGGATCCTAATGAATTAGGTTTGATCAGAGAACTAGACAGTGTACAGCGTAGAGCAGCTAGATTCGTTAAAAGGTGTTAAGATAGGTTGGGTAGCGTTTCAGAATTAATAAAAGAATCAGGGTGGGAATCATTATCAGAGCGTAGGTTATAGTACAGATTGAATCTATTGAGAAATTTCAATCCGATGGCTTAACTGAAGATGCTAGGGACATATTAAAAAAACCAGCGTAGTACGCTAGATTCGACCAGATAAATGAGATTAGAGAGATAGATCGTCGTACCTATAGATTCAAAATGGCATTTTTCCCCCGTATTATAAGAGATCAGAATAGGCAGCATAGCAAAGGGATAGGTAGGGGAAATATTTTAGAGTATTCTGTAGTGCATGATGCATGCATTAACCCCTTAAATACTATAGATACCAACAATCAATTTGCATGAGACAATATAGTTGCTAGTTTTCATGTTAGTAGTGCATGCTTGGCGATCTTCACTCCCTGCCACACACCCTCGCGGTGGCTTGCACGGTATCGTGTAGATGTAGATGTAGATGTTGATAGAAACCCTCTTTGCCTGGGCTATTCTACTGACTATTTCTCTCTTGGTTCGATTGGTATATGTAAATTTTATTTCTGTATATAGCGTTATCCTTACGCATACATTATTTATTATCCTCTTCATATTCCCATAGTTCTCCTCTCTTTTAATCATCCATACTTGCTACGAAGCAGATATATCTCATGCGAGAGATCTTTGCCACTATCTCATGAATCCATGAATTCTCTCGAGTCTTCCTTCCTCCTCGCAAACCTGTTTTAGCCCTTCTATCTTGAACGATGAATCTCCCAACCGTGTAATGTAAAACTCCTTGCCATAGTATTTACTTTTATTTCCTACGCGCCAACCTCTGGACGATCCGTGTAATAAATGCTTCCCGTTTTAAACCCACTTCTCTTGTTAACCTCACCGTATTTCTATATTAGACTTTCGTGGACGAAAAATGAAAAACAATGAACATTATTCCTCTTTTTTTCGTCCTATACATCTTCTACGTCGGAGCTAAATATTTTCATTATTGTGATAAATTGGTGGTTAAAGTTCATTATTAGCATTACAACCACTTGTGAAAATTGCAAATATATAACCATGATTCCTCAGGACAGCGTTATCAGATTGATGATTAATATACTCAGCAATCATCTCAGGAATAATTATTATGCATTATGATTCAATGGCGTTTAATATAATTTCAAATTTCACGCTAGTAAAAGTCTTACATCCCTCGAGAAATTTCCCTTTATAGAATTTTATCGTAAACATTCGTCTTAGACCATCGTTGTGTGTAAATATCGTGTTCCATTACCATCGAAAGACATGTGACAAATAGCCGTAATCATTATTTAGCAACTCTCTCGACAATAAGTGCCAGGAACGAGTCATCTTAGAAACCGGAAATGGATGCCTCTCATGGCATGTGCACTCACCTTGCGAGAGAAACTCCCCGATCTTGGCCCCTGAGTGTGCGAGGGCCCTGCTGAGGGCCTGGGCGCTCTCCTGTGGGTCCCAGCGCAGGGTCCGCTCCCGGAGGAAGCGGACGGCCCCGTCCACGGCGAAGGCCTCCAGGGCCTCCTCCCGCTCCCCCACGCCGGCCCCCGGCGACAGGAGGAGGGCCTCCGCCTCCTCTGCCCCGCCCCGCGCCGCCCTCGCCTCCCCACCGCCCTCCCGCACCATCTCCAGCCCCGCACCCAGCCGCACCCGCTCCTGCTGGAAGAGGTCGCGGAGGGTGCGGAAGGCCTGCACCTGCACGCACTTGATGGAGTCGCGACAGTCGGGTGGCGCTTGGGCGGCGGCGCCGGTGGCCACCAGGAGGAGCAGCAGAAGGAGCGGCAGCCGTGGTGTGGTGGTGCGGTCCATGGTGTGCTGTGTGGCTCGCTCGCCCTTGACACTGGTGCAGCGGAGGGCGCGGCCGCACCGCCGTTATATAGGTGCGCCGCGCGGGTGCAACCCCCTCACCCTCCCCACCCCTTTAGCAACCCCTGCGCAGCACCGCCCGCGCACTGCGCGATTAGTGTCGCGAGCAAATGAAGTCCGATGCTGCAAGTGGAACGCCTTTTTCTAGCTGATCGATTCGCAATCCTGGAGCTGCTCACGAGATCCAGAATGCGCTCGCCATGACTCAGCTGCTGCTGCGCTGAACGAATCCGCCCTCAGCTCTGTGATGCCATTCAGAGAGTGAATGTGCGACTGAGCTCGTCTGCACTAACTATGCTCTCTGGTCGTACTTCACCGATATTCCAATTGTTACGCTGGCTGACTCTATTCGGGAATATTTTTCCTTTCTTTCTTCCATATATGTAATTTATTAATATTTCTTCACACGTGGTATCTCCTTCACCCGTGTAGATGCCTTTTTAACATAAATGATGCATCCATTCTCAAATTATTTAGTGTCTGACAGGCGAATCCATATTCGTATCCATTCATACATCTACATCTACATCTACACGATACCCTGCAAGCCACCGCGAGGGTGTGTGGCAGGGGGTGAAGATCACCAAGCATGCACTACTAACATGCAAACTAGCAACTATATTGTCTCATGCAACTTGATTGTTAGTATCTATAGTATTTAAGGGGTTAATACCTGCATCATGCAATACAGAATACTCTAAAGTATTTCCCCTACCTATCCCTTGCTATGCTGCCTATTCTGTTATCATATAGTACGGGGGAAAATGCCATTTTGAATCTATCGGTACGACAACCTATCTCTCTAATCTTATTTATCTGGTCGAATCTAGCATAATACGCTGGTTTTTTTTAATGTGCCTAACATCTTCAGTAAAGCTAATCGATTGAAGTTTCTCTAATAGATTCAATCTGTAAAGCAGATACAACTCAGCAATATTTTATTTTAATTGAGACCAACTGGGAAAAATGGTGACGCAGATACAACTCAGCAATATTTTATTTTAATTGAGACCAACTGGGAAAAATGGTGACGAATTTGCTTTGACGAGTTTTTAAATTCACGATAAGCCTCGAAAAAGAGGAGTTGTCCATTCGCAGGTGGTGAGACTTGGAGAGGTGCAAAGCACTGTGATAGAACTTGTTGAAGGCTCTTCTTCGTGCTCAACCGCAGCACATGAATTCAATTATGTTGGTTCCCTAATTCGATTTTTTAAAATAACTATGCATTTTGCTGATTTCCACTAGGGTTAGCAATGTACACTCCAGTATATTGGAATTTTCGGTCCTTTTTTGGTCGTTTAAGAATTTATTGTTTAAATTGCATCAGGTACTGATATATACATAAACTTACTGCACTATGAGTTCCATTTCAGGCATATACGATGAAACCATTATTAGTTTTTTATCGGTGAAGGTATCTCCCTAGCCCAACATTCAAGGCCTACATTCCCCTCTTTAGCTCCACCTATTTCCCACCTCTTTTTGATCTATCTAATCTGCTCTCCCCTTCACTCGATTGTCCCACATTCTTTAGCGTCCATCAGTGCAACCATATAACAGTAAGAAGAGCTGTTTCAATCCCCCTTGTCTTCAACCAACCCGTTTCCCTCCCATATCCCTAATATCCTCGTTCGTCCTCCGTTCTACCTGCCTTCATTTCTCCATAGCATCCTCTTCATAGCCTAAATCTATTTTCGTCTTCTTTTCCTCATGTTCATGTTCAAGCACCGTTCAGTGTCATGACCTATATTACACTTTTCACCAGTCTTTTTTATGTCCTTGCTCAATAACCCCGTCTAGTACCTTTCGGCGAGTAAATTACCTACGCTATTACGCATTTCTCCTTCCAACTTCAATGCGTATACCTCTTTATTAATAGAAACATATTGAAATGTTTCACCCTCTTGTTCTCTAGCATACTTCCTTGAGGCTAGATTCAATTATAACCTGACCCTTTCCAAAAAGCCTACTATCTTCGTTTTATTTTGGTTTATCTTTATTTAGTAAATTTTTTCGCTGTATTTGTAGAGCCTCTAGAATATTTGTAAGACCTTCGCTGACTGGCTAACAAGCGTGCGATCATTCGCTACTCTTTAGCAGACTTCATCAAAGTCCTCCACACCTTTACTCTTGCCCATCCCCCGCCAATCTCATAATTTCAAAATATGTGCAAAACAGTTCGTGTGATAACAGACACCCCTGCCCTACTCCCCTCCCTGTTGTCACCCAATCTGATTCACCATCAGCTCCTCTTACTTGCTCCTTATAATCTGGGCATAAATCCATGACCTGTCTTCTGTCTCTCCAATTCACTCCTGTCTCCTGCAATATTTCCATTAACTTTTCCCATCTCACTCGGCGAAACATCAATTCGAAATCAGCTAAACTTCCTGCTTATAGTTCTTTTCCACGAGTATTCTCATCACTTCACTCACATCCCGAGTGGCCCTCTCCTTGTGAAATCTAAACTGATCCTCACCTAGAAACCCATTGTTTTCTTTTTACATCCTTCTCTTCATGGTTGTATGCACGAACTTGGCTGCGTGAGAAATCAATTTTTTTGTCCTGTACTTTGCGTATTGCAGAGTCCCTCCTTTTCCGGCCATGGGCACCCGTCAGTACATTTTTCACGAAATTCTCCATCTCCCCATTTATCCTACGAACGAGTCCAAATGTTTCTCTTCTTAGGCTCCTCGGAAACTTCGCTAGAATATTGTATTATCGATCGAACCAACGCTTTAGCTGCCTTCATTTCTTGTAATGCTTTCTCTATCTCACATTCCAGTGTTGATAGTCGCAGCTCATCGTAATCTTATTCCAATTGCTCGCATGACTATCATTACTTCAGTGCGGTTCCTGTTCTCAATCCTACCTACGCTGAGTCTCTTCTGGTGAAAGCAGCAACTTTCCTGAGTCATTTATTCATTCAAGGCACTGGCGTTTCTCGATGCCTTTCAACATTCCAGCCTGTGAATGAACCATTCCTCCTTCCCTTGCCTCTCCATCACTTCAAAATTGCGCTCTTTGCGTCTTTTCCTTCGCTTCCTATTTTTACTCCCAAGCCTAGTATTTATTTTCTTACACCGTTTTTTGGTCACCTATCTCCGTTTCCACATTCACCCACTTAGCCTCTTTCCTCACCTGTCTCGAATATTTTTGTCCTAACCCAAGGTGAACCTCCAAGAATCTACTTTTACTGTTGTTTTCTCCTTATATCCTAGTCTTTTATTATTCTCCACCCTTTCTCTTCTGTGCATCTTCGAGCATCTCTCCACCAACTCCTGGCATTCCCTCCGCTTCATTCCGTCCAAATTCCCACGTTCTACATTCTTCTTCCTCTTTTCTCCCACTTTTCAATCCCACCCCTCAATCCACAAGTTTGGTCCGAGTCTCTTCCTCTGCCCGTCATCAAGCTTTATTTTAAATCTTTAGTTAATCCATGACTTCGTCCAGTTGATATTTAGTGTCTAGGTGTCTTCGCTGGGATTTTATAGGTACATCTACGCTATCGATACTTTTTGTAATAAGTTTTGGTGATCGCTAAATCCATTCCCCCTACAAATTCCTCCACTTTTCACCGCGAAGTAATTCAAGACAAACGCGTTTACTGCAGACGCCTTCTTGCCACCACTTTACAATGCTTCAACCTGACCTCCGACTCTTTCGTACTAATACCACTTCACAAATAACTATATCTACATCTACATAATACCTTGCAAGCCACCACAAAGGTGTGTGGCAGGGGGTAATTTCTCACCAAACATGCACTACATATCATGCATAAAAAAAGATTAGTATATATATAATGTTCTAAATTACACTATTTAAAAAAAAGATAAAAATAGCAAAGCATGCATGCAAAAACATGCTGTTAGTTGGGTTACCTTCAAGTCCTTATACCAACATGCAGCTACCAATGCTATCCATTACTACTCTCCGATTGGACATTTTAACCGTTATTCGTATCTTTAATTGTACGAGGGAAAAAGGACATTTTAAATCTGTCTGTTCGGCATTCAATTTCTCTAATTTTGTGATTATGATCCAGTCTCCCATAGTAAGTTGTGGTTCGCAAAATATTATTAACATCATCACTGTAAATATGGTCTTAGAATTTATTTAAGAGATTAAGTCTAAATTTCAACCTGCGATCTGACAATGATTCCCAATTTAATTCATTTAATAGACTGGTTACGCTAATATAATTATCGTATCGTCCCTTTACAAATCTGGCCGATCTTTGCTGTACACGTTCAAGTTCAGATCGATTTCGTAGGGATCCCATACACAGGCAGCATATTCCAAATGAGGTCTTACAAGGGAAATTAGCTGAGTTCTCGTACAAAACTATAATTCCGGAGTTATCCACAATTGTCTTTGAGATTACATGATATTTATAAATAAAACGAAATCCACCTAAACATTCTCCATACGCCTTGTAAGCTCTTGTGTTTCATTCCACTGAGGTTCGGCAGTCTGCGTTGAGGCATATGCGGTCGAGAACGAGTTGACATTCGCAGACCACACTGGAGTGCCGTGTCAAAGGGCGTTTTACGCTCGTGCTTCCGCCCCCGCACCAAATCCAACGCCGAGGTCAGCTCTGGTCACCTCTCCGTGCAAACGAGAGGCATTTGTTTGCCAGAAGAAGAAGAAGAGTGCTTGACGAGACACAGTGGCCGCAAATACACTTTTTCAATTTCCATCCGGGTTCGGAAATGCAATTTCATTCCTTTGCAAGGGCGTAGCAATTGGCTAACATCGCCTGCGGTGGTGTTCCTCAGAATATTTAGAAATTCCCGCTCCTCCGTCGTTTGTCCTTCGTTGAGTCCTTTCGACAAATATTTGAGATGCCAATTGCTTTTCATCCCCATGCTTTATTCACTTTTATTTGCGTTTCCGATCGCAGTTGAGTTTTGATTGGAAGCATTGCAGAAACTCCTCTTTTAGGCGCTTCGGAAACAGCTTTTGCTTCCAGCACAGCCATATTCAGCCAAATAAAAAATTCTTACTGTCAAAAAAGGTATTTTTTTCTCCTGGATCCCAAGCCTTCTCTGCGTGATTAAGTTAGAGAATCCTCTATGAGTAAATATTACTTCGTGTCGTAGGAGATGGGGCAAATTTGTTGGCAAGACTTACAATGTCTTCCCCCCTCGAGGGTCCGGGTTTGAATCTTAGGATGGAAGTATTATTCAGGGGGCATATAACGATTGCTATTTCTGTATCATGTGCGGATGCTTCCAGCTTCATGCTCCGTCCGTCCGAGTTCAACGTTAGCCACCCTTGTGCATTTTGCTAAGAACAGGATACTGCCGGGTTTCACTCCCGCTAGTCCCTAAGGAATCCTACTCCTTCGCAAACACATTATCCTTTTGTGAATTGTGAAGTGCGCTCGTCCTGGCGCAAAATTTCGTTCTGCTCCTCGAAGATTGGCAGAGAACACTAGTGTCTAACCACGCATCAGGGAGAGAGGCAACTCCTATTCCTGTGCAGCCTACGCCTTCCCCGGATCACTCGGTACCAAGAAAATAATCTACCTTTTATTTGGCTGGACAAGTCCAAAGGTCTGACTCGGGGTACAAACCCGGAAGGGTAATTACCATACTGTACTCACTCTCGGTAGCGTTGATACGTGAGCTGCGGAAACAGCTTTCTCTCCGTCTAAGGACCACTCCCTAAGATTCCACCTCTTCCAAAATACCCAAGTCTCTGAAATACTCAAGTGTATGAAGCGGATGATCTTAAGTATTGGTCACACCTTCCGTATGGTATGATGGGTCAGTTGGCGTGTCCGCGGGGGGGGGGGGGGGGGTAGGGGTTGAGCGCGACCAGTAAGAGCGAACCGCTCTCAGCGACGATGATGACGTAGATTGCGCATTGTAAGTCACGGACTCAATTGTGCTCCCTTCAGAAATATTCTCTGTCTTAAAGGATGGCGATTTTATCATCTAACGTAGAAAATAAACCAGGCATTATGGTATTTAAAGCACAAAACTATTCTGTAAGGAATTCAGTTTCTTGGAAAAAAGCGGGGGTTATAAATGTAATGAAGATTTACTCAATAAACTTAATTAATACTTTCTATTGGTCGACCACATTTCTGATTTATTTTTCTCTTGTTCGATTTGCACGTTTCTGTTTAGCGATAAATGAAGAATTAGATTTTGAAAACGCAACAAATGTTTTGTTTGGGGGAAAACGATAATAAAAATTTGAATATTAAGTTTGTGATACTTTTTTCATTATTTCTGCAAATGAATCCATTTGAGCAATGTTGCATACACGAGAAGTACCTAGAGGCAGCTGCTTTCAATGAACTAACACAATTTATAATTGTATTCAAAATTCCATCTTTTCCTTTACTTAGCCTCAAGAATTAAAACTTGCGTGTTTTAACATTAGGTTTACAGAGGATTTAATACCTTGCATGGATAAAAATTTTATTTTTTGGTCTCCCATAGTCATAAAATTGCGTTTTATGCAGCTCCACCACACTTGACGATCGGTTCCGAGGCTCAACTGGCCCCAAATGAGAGCCCTCGTGGGTGGGCCCATTATATCCACCGCTTTATCCGTCCGTCTTAGGTTTATAGTTTTCACCACACCTTTCCTCCTTATTCTTCTTAGAATGACCTCTTCTGTTCGTTGGTCTATTCTCCTTAGCTGCATTAATCCTCCGTATCGCCACATTTAAAATCCTTTCAAATGCATATTATTATCTTAGGCTTATATACTTCATACATAACTTACATGCATGAATTAAATATTAAGACATTTTTAATGACGATGTATGTCTTCAAACGCTTAGAGGTACGATTTTGACTTGGGATGACTTTAACTTTGTCTGAATTTAAATATAAAAAACAAGATAATTGTTCTGATGCAAGGCACTGACTTATCTTTTTATGGTGTGTTTTAGATGTACTATTCTTAAGTGAGTGTAGGGGTGTTAATATATCTCCAGTAATAGACCATTAACAAAAAAGTACCTAACTTAGTATTTTTTGGAATAATATATGTCTCTTCTAGCTTCCGATCAAAAGTGTACCCTGCGTGCAACAATATATCTGCTAAAGTGAAAGGTGGGACGGGTGGTATAATTTTCCCGATACACCAGAAGGAACTGGGAAGGCCTTCTTGGTAAGAGTGAGCAGACATTAAATTAAGTGAATGAAATTACATGGCCACTATTAGCAAAAACTCTTAGGAATGGTATGGCCACCACAATCTCTTCCCTTGAACTTCGCGCAACTTCAACTACGCATACTGTTGCAGCTTTGGACATTGTAAACAAGGGGTCAAGACAAAGTGCTTCAAGCACATGCAAAATTATAGACTTTGATGGATTCATCACGGCTTGAAAAAATTCACTGCGTTTTCACATGCAGCACTTGTAGATCTGAGAGAAAGTAAGGAACTGATCTTAGGGTCTTAACTCATCACTGGTGAACCCCGGAAAACCTTGGATGTATTACCACGCTCGACATTCGCAGATACAATGAAAGCCTGTCCAAATAGCTTACCACAATGCACACATGTAAGTTAGGCCTCTTTCCAAAGATGTGTAAGTTCATATATCTGCTCTGCCAATCACTTAGCCTCTGGACAGTTGCACTTTCTCGACGAAGAGATTCCAATAGATCCAACGTTTGGCTTCATGCATTGTCACTATTCCTATCAAATTGATGTCTCAAGTGAATGGAACCTGAGTCGTTAGGTTTCAATTATATTTATGATGGCAAAAAAGTGATGAAAACAAATCAATGCAATGAATGACGACAAAATGTTCATTCGTGAAACTACGCTTGACTTCAATGTGTATGTGTGAATTGTTTACTTCGAATCTGCTGAACGTGAGCAACATACCTCACGTCAATTACCCACGCAATGGAAACATGAGAAAGTATCACTCACTTTTTTTTAAATAATCATCCGCAACTGGCATATAATTTGCCATCACACTACTGATGCCTTAATACTGGTGAAACACGCCGTATTCGAATCTTGGGACTAAAAAAAATTAACATCATTTAATTTCTATCCATACATCTCGTTTTACGAGAGCATTATTTCCATAGAGAAATTTCCACACTAGTTGGCATCTCCTTTACATTTTTTAATGAAATATCCCTGTATCTCTTGATTCGACTTCTTAAAGCAAATGGCATCTTCTTGAATGAAAGATCGGAGTGCAACGACAAGCGTTTCATGGACGAATAAGCGGGCGGAATAATCGGTCAGTTGATGGAAGCCTTTGACCGAAATTTCGATGCCGATAAAATGTTACCATCCGATATCTACATCTACACGTTACCCTGCAAGCCACCGCGAGGGTGTGTGGCAGGGGATATGCTGCGCGACACCCATGATTACTGAATGTAGACCTTGGGGTGGATGGATAGGGGTGGGGGGAGGGGATGTTGCCGGCGTCTTAATGATGCGAGGATGGAGACGGAGAAAGAAGATTGGTGGGCCAAAAGACGCTGAGATGGTACTTAGATCAGTAAATTCGGAGATGTGGACTTAAAAAGGCAGAGGGGAAAGGACGAAGCGGTTGGCAGGATGAAGGTGCATATTGTGTGTATGCTGCGCCTTTGAAGGAACGAGAAACAGTGCTGGGAGAAGAGTACTTAACCCCTGATCTAACTCTCCTTGACAGGAGGAGTGAGTTACGAGCGTTGAACGACTGCTCTCGTCAACAACTACCTT
Source organism: Platycnemis pennipes (assembly GCA_933228895.1). Taxonomy (NCBI): domain Eukaryota; kingdom Metazoa; phylum Arthropoda; class Insecta; order Odonata; family Platycnemididae; genus Platycnemis; species Platycnemis pennipes. The sequence continues at coordinate 151,320,373 of OW121849.1, forward strand.
AGCCTACGGAAAATAACTAATTTGCAACTATAAGCGAAGGAAAGCAAAAGTGTGCTGTTGAAGAGCAGTGGTCAATGCCAATTTTAAAATGTGTGAGCAGATGCCAGAGGGAGTATTGCTCCCTGGGGAGCCGAGGGATGATAGGAGCTAGGAAGTGATTGGCAGCAGATGTTCCTATAGAAAGTGAGAATTAACCTGGGGAAACAATCTTCTGTATCTGAATAACTAAGCTTGGATGGAAGGAAACATTTTACTAGAATTTGGAGCTGTCCTCTGTATGGCAGTGAGACATGAGTGATAATAACAAAAGCATAATGACCAAGAATGGTAATCTTCGAGATGTGATGCTGCGGACTAACGAAGAAAATCCTAAGAAGGTAATCATTCTGCAAACTTCAAACTGGGGACAGAGAACACAAATAGTAATCATAACTTGAGAAGTGCTGGTCTGATGAGAACAGCCGTAAAAGATAAATCGAAAATGGCAAAGGGAAGCAGCTTCGTTTGAGATACATCTACATAATATCCTGAGGCCACCTCAAAGGTGTGTGGCAGGGGGTTAATTCTCACCAAATATGCACTACCTATCATGCATTTAAAAGAATTAGCATTAATATATTAGTCTATACTGCAATATTTAAAAAGATAAAAATAGCAAAGTAAGCATGCAAAAACGTGCTGTTAGTTGGGCTACCTTCAAGCCTTACACCAACAGGCAACTACCTATGCCATGCATTGAATCCCTCGTATTGGACATCTTTACCGCTATTCTAATCCCTAATTGTACGAGGAAAAAAGGACATTTTGAATTTGCCAGTTCGGCAATTGATTTATCTTATTTTGTGATCATGGTACAGTCTACCATAGTAAGTTCGAGTTGGCGAAATATTTTTAAGTCATCAGTGAAAATATTATCTTGGAATTTATTTAGGAGATTAAGCCTAAATTTCAACCTGCGATCTGACAATGATTCCCAATTTAATTCATTTAATAGACTGGTTACGCCAATATAATTATCGTACCTCCCTTTAAAAATCTTGCCGATCTTCGCTGCACACGTTCAAGTTCGTTGTTTAGACCGATTTCGTAGGGATCCCATACACTGGCAGCATATTCCCAATGAGTCTAATAAGGGAAAAGTAGCTGATTTCTTGTACATGATCGTCACATGTACCCAATACTCTTTTGATGAATCTCAGTTTACGATTGACCCATTATTTCACGTATGTGTTTACCCCAGGAAAGATCATTTTTCAGTCTTATTCCAATATATTTAATGGATTCCACGTTTGTTTATTCATTATTACTTATTTTGTACATGCTAGGAGGAGAATATTTCTTTCTCCAAAAATTCATTACTACACATTTTTTAAAATTTAATTCCAACTGCCATGTTTGACACCATTTTTCAATTGATTGTAGGTCATCATTTAAATATTCTTTATCATTTCGGCATAGAATTTCCCTTTGCACTACTGCGTCATCGGCAAATAGACGAAAACTACTTTTTACCACCTTATTTATATCATTTATATACAGAAGGAAAAATAGTGGGCCTATCACACTACCTTGTGGGACACCTGAAGTGACTTCAATTGCCGGAGAGGTAACACCGTCCAGAACAACTCTTTGTACCCGGTCATGAAGGAAATAATTTATCATATATTTATTTTTAGATAAATGGAGCAAGCAGCGAAGGTTGTAGAGGAGCAGACTTGTGTAGTAATGAAGGGGTTCGCGGAATCGATTGGAGAGAAGCATTAAAGCAAACTGTTGACCCACGAAGGAGAGGGTGGAAAGTGCGTGTCCTTGGGTGCTCCCCTTCCCTCCCCCCTCCCCCCCCCATTCCCCCTTTTGAATCCTTGTTGCAGCGCTGACCGGAAGCAGGCGAGAGCAGGAGGAGGTGGGTCAGTGGGGTGGATTCTCAGTGGAGCGACGCGTTTCCTAGCTGCGCCTGCAGACCCCTGCACGCCCTGCCCATCGCCCTAATTCCCCTCTTCTCCCGCTGCTCTCTCTAGTTTCTCGTCATGACCGTATTCAGCCAAAGTTAAGACTGCGCCGAATTCACCAGGGTTTGGTGCTAATTACGAATTTTTGAGGGGTGAATTTCGTAGTTTCAGGTTGATATAGGGTTCTGTATGTTGCGTAATTTTTCCCATTACTTGAATATGGGCCTAAACTCCTTAGTGAAAGCGGCTCTAAGATTGATAATCTGGAAAATATTAGTACTTCCGTATGAGAAATCGAATATTTCTTGTACGACGAGCAAGATACATATGCGCTTTGATGTTAATTGACTACCACCATTTTCCACAAATTATCATGTTATTGTGTGGAATTTGCATTTATTTAATACCACAGATTTAAAACATACGAAGACGTAATTTGCTGCACAAAATATTTGCAGAAGAAAGTTGCGAGCAAGATCTATGGGAATTATTAGTTAATTTAAATTAATTTTACTATGGCAATAGCTGCCTTATAGCATCTCCGCGAAGCCTCCGCAATCATTGCAATCTCCCCCTGGAGCAAAGAAGAGGGTCGAGTAGCGGCGAACTGTCTTGAAAGTTGGCACTTGAATCATTAGATGCAAAGTGGAGCAATGATACCCGAGTCACAGATCTTTCTGTTGCTGAAGTGAAGTGAACATGGCAGAAGCAATTGCCTCGAGCCAAGATTAACTGACCGTATGTGTCTATTCGCTCCGCTAGGATCTGTGTAACCGTAAGGGAAACTAGTGAGCTCTTGCATTTCGAAAGTGTGGATTGAAGAGCAAATGAATCAGAAATCGAAGGAATTGCACCTTATATAAATAAAAAGTTACAAGGAGGCAGTATTTAATTTTTACGGAGTCAACTAGAGTTTTCGCAATACTCGAGATCAAAACGGGAAACCAAGACCCGATATGAGGCAGGTTTTTGCCTAGGAAGGCATCGGAGCAGTTGTTGAAAGTGCTTTGTGATGTTACGACGAGGAATAGTTGTGTCCCTTCACTCCACTGCGTGCCCAGGCGAAGTGATGATCATGATCAACTTCCACCGATTTATATTTGATTAACGTTAATATAAGTTCTGAATTGTGACTTTCGTGGACTATCGATAACATACCGAAATACAACGAATTAGAGAAGAAAGGACAAAGATAAACCAAAGCAAAAAAACGAGAACGAATCAGTGAAATGGACTAATTCTGAAGATCCCAGACTTGGTTAAACTCGCGAGTGGTATGTTCCGGTTGATTGAACGTGATCTAGCGTTATTCAGGGTCATGTGTAGCGAGAAAGGTCACCATTGATCGTCCAACACTTTTAATTCTATTACTGGCCTTATCGATTCGGTGAGTGTGGAACTTGCCTGGCCATCCGGAGGCAGGGGATGATTCTCGCCAAAAGCACGGATGGCTCGTTTTCCTTTAATTAACTTCTAAGAATACCCAGAGAGAGAGAACGAAGAAAGTAGTGGAAAATGAAACCACATCCTACCATTTGCATTAAATATTAACTTGAATTAGAGGAAAAAAAGTTATAGGATTTTATCTTAAATTATATTCACGTCATCTAAAATCCCTTAACAGTGCTATAATTAAATAGCTATGAATTACTTAACCAAATCAAAATAAACGAAGAATTATTTTTACGGCCCAGTTATAATTTCCTTGAAAGCAAATAGAGTAATATGTGCGCGTGACATAAAGCTCTGCAGTTCTCCAAAGGATGCCAGGGCATCGTGTATTAGATAGCATGCTTCTATGTCTGCCTTCGAGACATTTCATTTGAAGTATTTTAATACAGGTAAGAAGCTCTAGGCAGAGAACGCCAAGATGTGTGTGCAAAATAAGGGAACATGGATGAGAATATATCAATTTGCGTGAACCGTGCTGCTAGTTACTATGCAGCTTCGATATTATATTGCTTCGAAGATTACTACGTATGTAGAAATTCAGAGACAAAGTGTAATTTTTGTTTTTTTTTGTACTGCTGGACATTAGCAGGATATGTGATGTAAAGGAATTAGCAGAGAATCAGCACACTTCAAGGGTGAGCTCAACGTCCTATCAATAACAAACACGCAATCGTATACATGGTGCGAAAAAATATGCACTTGCCATGTCTGCTCGTGGAGTTTTATCCAAGAGTTTGTCACCCAGTCATAGGGATGCAATAACGGGTGACAAGGAGGTAATTGCTTTAAGAAGATTTTAATCTCGGCAATTCACTCGAGCTCAAGATGAACGAATTTGTTCAGTAGATGAAATATTACAGAGTAGTTGAATAAATGGTTGAATGTAAAGGTGAATAGGTGATACGTGAAATATTTTAGTCTGTAGTGCAAGATGCAAGTATTAACAGCTAATCTAAAGACTAACCATCTGGATGCATCTGACCCTATTGTGTTGCATGTTTCCATTTAGTAGCTTGTCTGCACGTCGATAGTTCATATTTGGCGATCTTGACTCCCTGCCACACACCCTCGTGGAGGCTGGCAGGGTATCGCGTAGATGTAGATGAAATCGTGCTGGTGCAGTACCTAGAGTACTTCACATCCTGAGAGCCCTGGGTCATATCCCCGCTAAGGCAGAGATTTTTCTCCTGTATTTTGGTCCCCTGTAGATGTTTTATGGATAGGACATCCAGAAATGTAGTCTCCGTACGCCGTTCAGTCGTGGCGCCCCATGCAGAGCAGCTTTCCGACGCTGAATGTCGCATCATTTTTCTTCCTTGAGCATTTCTACCCTCACCCAACCCAAGCGAATGACCTTTTCCGTGGGCTTCTTCTACACCAGAGTGCCCAGTCACATGCCCAAGTGTACCCTCTGTCATCACAGCATCGTGAATCTGGTTGAAGTAATTCTATTTGCCCTCCAAATCTATCGGAAAATACATTATACATTGCCAATATGGACATGAGCCAAAGTCATGGTGAAATACAGGGCAAAGTTTTCAAGTAAGAGTTTAGATACTGCTTTTCGAACGTTTTTTCCCTGCGAATGTTTACCTTGCTCACTCCTCGAAAACTGTTTCGAAGGAGAATTTAATTTAATAAATTTTTTAATTTATTTAATTTTAACTCCCCCTATGTAACCTAAGTTAAGTTCATAACATCTTTGCATTGTGTGATGTGGCAAAATGTAATCTCCATGAACATGTGAACAACCTTACCCGTTATCCCGTTTTCTTACTAAATTATGATTTTTGAACATAAATCTATTCGAGTATTATTTTCTTTCTCTTCAAACCAAGGTGAGAAATTAACGTATTTTTGATAAAGATATAAATTTTGCTTTTTTTACTTCATTTTCACGATGGGAAGTACCGGCAGAGCTGAATAGTTTATTTTTAACACAGCCATTGATAAAACGTTAGCCTGATATATGTATATCAAACAACTCTTTTACTTCACTTTAGGTTACAATTGATCAATACCTTAGAAAAAATATTTTGCTCAATTCTTAAGACCTTGTTCCATTGTTACAATTAATTCTGTGCTCGTCATATCAACCTCTTATTATTAAAAAAGGTATATATATCAAGGTAAAGTCAATAATAAAGTATCAGCTATTCCTTGACAACGTTTCGGAATATAAATTATTCTATCCTCAGGGATAAATAAAAATTCGATGGTCAGCAGTGGTTGCTGATATCTAATATATTTTTATTTAGCCCTAACTAAGGAATAAATTATATTCCGAAACGTTAGCGAGGAATGGCTAATTTTTGACCTTACCCTGATATCCATTCCCTGTTTGCTATATTTTTTTTCAACGAAAACAGAAGGGAATTATCTTTCAGTGCTTGCAGATATATGCTTCTCCATTTACTTGTTACTTGAGTTGTTCTAAAATTTTAAAATCCAATTCCAAAATTCAACAAATTCAAACATATAAGCCAACGTGTTCTAAGATAACCACAAATATTATTAAATGCTTCTAAAATGTTCCCGAAAAAGTACGAAAGTCACGTGACTTGAAATGTCTTCTGACATCACTGCACAATAAAGGTTCCATATTGCTACCGAAAAAGATGTGTATTCTAGAAAGAAAGGAAGTGGATACATTTTTTCGAAGTTTTTAGTGTTCCTTGATCGGAACAATGACTCCCTGATGGGAACATAAAAACATCAATTGCTTCATCGTACCAGGATTCGTAGAGTAAAAACAAACAGGCAGCTATACTGGTATTATATATGTAGTAGGTGAAAAAAGACTGCACTTCCACCTTTAAGAAAGGAATTTATTCTCGACTAGTTTTTCTTCACTGTAGCATCTTCAGGTATAAATACAACATTCACAGTAATGTCACCTCCGTATATGTATCTACATATACATAATACCCTGCAAACCACCATAAAGGCGTGTGGCAGATGGTGAATTCACACCAAATTTGCACCATATTTAATTCATAAAAACGTATTGGTAATACAATACTAGCCATTACTTCACAATTTAAAAAAAGACAAAAATAGCAAAGCAAGCGTGCAATATAATGCTGTTAAATATGATCTAATTCTTTCTCGGTGAATTGTTTTCATAAAGTCTTCTCGAGCTTTCCACCGGGTTAAATTTTGGTGTAACACCAACGTTTCATATCCTTGTTGAGAACGGTTAGATTAAGTCTAAATTTCAACCTGCGATCTAACAATGATTTCCAATTTAATTCATTTAATAGACTGGTTACGCTAATATACTTATCGTACCGTCCCTTTACACATCACAGAGAAAAACACATGGAGAGAACGAACATGATAATTCATCAAAGGTAAGAGGTAGACCAAATAGTTTGTCCGTCAAAAAATTATCGAGGAAAATTTTAGTTGGAAAGGAGCACCAAGAGAGAAACAGATTGGAAGAAAAAATTTCAGTGATAGTAGTGAATTGTCGTAGTATAAGAAATAAAGTAGCAGAATTTCACCACCTCATTAAGAGTACTAATGCAGATATAATCGTAGGTACAGAAAGCTGGCTTTCGAAGGACATATCAGATCATGAAGTATTTCCGAAGTGTTTTACAGTATACAGAAAGGATAGAGTAAGCAGAAACGGAGGAGGAGTTTTCATAGCTGTGAAGGACCCGTATGTCAGTAGAAGAGAACTTATTTCAGAGCGAAATGTAGAAAGTATTTGGTGTTCCGTTAAAAGTAAAAGTAGTAACGCAAAACAGATATATGTAGGTGCATATTACAGGCCACCGGACGCAGACGTCAATTCTATAATAGAGCTAGAGTCAGAGATACGCACATTACTTTCTGGGAAGAATGATAGAGGAATAATAGTAGGCGGAGATTTCAATCTCCCCTCGATAGACTGGAATACGTGTAGTTTCATTGCAGGAGGTAAGGATAAGGAACATTGCGAATCACTGTTGAACACCTTTACGACACATTCTTTACAACAGCTAGTAACAGAGCCGACCAGGGGAAACAACATTCTAGACTTATTAGCAACAAATATACCCGAGCGAGTTCTAAATACAGTTACAGACACAGGAATTAGTGACCATAAAATAGTGCATGCGAAATTTATTGTAGGCGTTGAAAGACATTATAAACCAAGGAGGAGGGTGTACTTATTTGGCAAGGCAAATTACGACGGTATGAAAGAGGAATTAAGGGAAGCGTTTAATGTATTCAGCGAACAAAGCAAAGGATTAAATACAGAGGATTCGTGGAGAGAATTTCTTGAGGTCACCCGTAACGCAGTTCATAAATACATACCAAGTAAATATATTAGTGATAATACAGAGCCAAGGTGGTATAACGCGGAGGTTAGGAAATCACTAAAGCGACAAAGGGTATGCCACGCTAAGATGAAAAATGCCAGACGGGGTCTATCGGTAGAGGAAAAAAATGAGTTAGTTCAAAACTATAAAAAATCGAGAGCATTAGCAAGGAAATCATGTCGGAAAGCGTTATCACATTTCAAGAGCAAGATGTTAGGAGAATATTTAGATAGCAATCCTAAAGCGTTTTGGTCATATGTGAGAGAGCTTCAGGGAAATAAGTCCACAGTGCACACACTTAAAAATGATAAAGGAATCAGAGTCACCAGCAGTGTAGAAAAAGCCAACACTTTAAACACCTTCTTCCAAAGTGTATTCAACTCATCGTCACAAAACGCAGTGGAACCACCGCCGAACACTTTCAGTGAGCAAATGCCCGAAATAAACATTTCATGTCGCGGAATAGAGCAGCAGTTAAAAAGCATAAGTAAAAACAAAGCACCAGGTCCCGATCAAATTCCTTCCAGAGTTTATAAAACATTAGCTTCTGAAATAGCCCCCTATCTAGAAATAATATTCAATAAAACACTAAAGAACCACACAGTACCCAAGGATTGGAAAGTAGCTAACATTACACCTATATTTAAAAGCGGTGATAGGGAAGAACCTAGTAACTACAGACCCATTTCACTCACGTCAATCTCTTGTAAGATATTTGAGCACATACTAGTCAGTTCGATCATGGGGCATTTGGATAGTCAGGGATTACTCATAAACAGCCAGCATGGGTTCCGGAAAGGTAGATCTTGCGAGACACAATTAGCTTTATTCGTACACGATATTTTAGTCCACGGCGAAAGCAGTACTGAAGTTGATGCGATATTTTTAGATTTTAAAAAGGCTTTCGATAAAGTTCCTCATGACAAATTAATCTTGAAGTTAGAGAGTTTTGGTATAAATAAAGACGTTGTATGTTGGGTAAAAGAATTCTTAAGTGGGCGAGAGCAGAGGGTTGTCATAGATGGTATCATGTCGGACACAATTGAAGTCACATCGGGAGTTCCCCAGGGTAGCGTAGTAGGTCCGCTTCTATTTCTTTTATACATAAACGATTTGGGTACCGTAGTTAGTAGTAACCTTAGACTTTTTGCAGACGATGCGGTGGTGTACAGGGGTATATCAAACGAAGAGGACACGAAATCACTTAGCAAGGATTTAGATGCAATTCAAGAGTGGTGCGACAAATGGCAGTTAGAACTCAACCTTAAAAAGTGTGTAGCTATCAATTTTTGGAGGAGGAATAATTCGATAGAGCGATCCTATAGAATTAATAACACGAAGATCGAAAACGTTGAAACCGTAAGATATTTAGGTGTAACAATCACTAAAGATTTATCATGGGGAAGACACATAAGGGAAATATGCGGCCGAGCGAAGAGAAAGCTAGGATTTATAAAAAGAGTACTTGGGAAATGTGATGAGAAGACAAAAGAGCGATGCTACTTTTCACTAGTTAGGCCCAACCTTGAGTATGCAGCCAGTTATGGGATCCTAATGAATTAGGTTTGATGAGAGAACTAGACAGTGTGCAGCGTAGAGCAGCTAGGTTCGTCAAAAGGTGTTACGATAGGTTGAGTAGTGTATCAGAATTAATACAAGAATTAGGGTGGGAATCATTATCAGAGCGTAGATTAAAGTTCAGATTTAATCTATTGCAGAAATTTCAATCGGATAGCTTTACTGAAGATGTTAGGCACATATTGAAAACACCAGCGTATTATGCTAGATTCGACCAGATAAATAAGATTAGAGAGATAGATTGTCGTACAGATAGATTCAAAATGGCATTTTTCCCCCGTACTATAAGAGAACAGAATAGGCAGCATAGGAAAGGGATAGGTAGGGGAAATATTTTAGAGTATTCTGTAGTGCATGATGCATATATTAACCCCTCAAATACTATAGATACTAACAATCTAGTTGCATGAGACCCTTTAGTTGCTTACTTGCATGCTAGTAGTGAATGCTTGGTGACCTTCACCCCCTGCCACACACCCTCGCGGTGGCTTGCAGGGTATCGTGTAGATGTAGATGTAGATCTTGCTGATCTTCGCTGCACACGTTCAAGTTCATTATTTAGACCGATTTCGTAGGGATCCCATACACTGGCAGCATATTCCAATTGACGTCTAACAAGGGAAAAGTAGCTGATTTCTCGTACATGATCGTCACATTTACCCAATACTCTTTTAATGAAACCCAGTTTGCGATTCGCTTGACCCATTATTTCACGTATGTGTTTACCCCAGGAAAGCACATGCGTCAGTCTTATTCCAATATATTTAATGGATTCCACGTTTGTGAATTCATTATTACTTATTTTGTAAGAGCTAGGAGAGGAACAATTCTCTTCCCAAAAAAATCATTACTCTACATTTATAAAAATTCAATTCTATCTGCCATGTATCACGCCAATTTTCAGTTGCTTTTAGGTTATCATTTAAATATTCTTTATCGTTTGTGCGTAGAATTTCCCTGTACACTACTGCGTCATCGGCAAAGAGACGAAGGTTACTTTATGCCAACTTATTGATATCATTTATGCACAGAAGGAACAGGAATGGTATGAACTATCACACTACCTTGTGGGACACCCGAAGTGACTTTAATTGCCGGTGAGACAACACCGTCCGAAGCAACCTTTTGAACGCGATCATGTAGAAAATCATTCGTCCATGATATTATATTACTGTCTAACCCATAAGATTTAAATTTCAAGATTAGTTTGCTATGCGACACCTTGTCATAAGCTTTCTTGAAATCGAGAAATATTGCATCCACTGGAATATTATTTTCGTGAAAAGCTAAAATAGCGGGAGTAAAGATTGCAAGTTGATTTTCACATGATCTGCTCTACCGGAAGCCATGCTGAATATTAGACAATAAATTCTTGCTATCTAGGTGCCTCATTACTGTAGTGACAATTATATGTCCCAGGACCTTAAATGAAATGGATGTGTGGGATATTATGTTTGTAGTTAGATGGCTGCTCCTTATCACCATTTTTAAAAAGGGGTGTTATATCGATTTGTTTTCACTGTTTTCCAATTCATCGGTACGATGTGTTCAGTCAGGGATTATTAAATTTTATTTCTAGGTAAGGAGATATTTCAGATGCTAACTCTTTATAAACGTGGGATGGAATATTATTATTGAAATAAAACCATTATTGAAAAGTTAAAAAAGGCTAATTTCGTAACCTTTCAATAACATTACAGGAAATTTCAATTGTTGGCATCAGCCTCCGAAAGAGGTAAGGTAAGATGACAGTTGAATCCCTTGAAGGTGGGTTAAAAACACTTTGGAAGAGGGAGTTAAGTAAATTTACTTTGGCAAGAATTTTTTTGGCCATTTCTCCCTTATTCTTTATACGTGAATTGATGGCAGACTTATGGTCTTGCACCTCTCTTACCTACGGCGAAAAGACTTTTGGATTTTCGTTAGATTATTCCTCAAGCGTTTTTCGTTTCAATTCTGTAAACGAATTTCTAAATCTTTGCATTTGATTTTGAAATAATTTTATAAATTTTCAGTTGTCACCTTTCGCTATCGATGCACATATTTACTAGTTTCTTTAATTTTTGCGTTTGCATGAAACCCGGCACGGAATCTCTAAAACAAATTTTAAAATTTGCAATATCCGCTCTTTTAAAAATGTAAATCTTTCTTTTTTTCTTTAAAACTCTTGTCTAAAGTTAAAGAGAAATTTGCAGTACGAATTCTGTGGCCACTGATTCCATCAACGTTGTCAATCTAAGTCACTTTTTGCGGGATATTAGTCGCCAGTAGATCAAGAATATTATCCCCTCTATTAGATGCTGTAGCTAATTGTTACAGGGAGTAGTTGGAGAATATATCTAATAGAGTCTCACAATATCCTCGTCCCTTGCTCCAGCTTTAAAGCAGTGAGTTCTCCAGTCTATTGAGGAAGCAATGAAATATCAACCTATTATTATATTACGCTCACTGTTACGGGACGTTATAGAATTTATCTGCTTTCCCAGTTCTAATATTGACTCAATATCAGTGTTCGGGGGCCTATAGAATGCGCAGACAGATATGGATTTGGATTTAGGGCATGTTAATGAACACCAAACTTATTCCAAGGGGTGGTCGGGAAATATTACTGCTTTGCTAATGATTGAGCACTTGACTGCAATGAAAACGCCATCTCCTACTCGGTTATGTCTGTCTTTTCATATACTTCAAAAGAATTGGGACATATTTCTGGGTCCGAAATGTCATCCGTCAGCCAAATTTCAGTTTCTATAATTACATTTGCATCAGAAGGATGAATAAGGTGATGGAACTCAGGTATATATTTTTAGGACTTCGGCGATGAAATACTGTGACGGAACTTCACCTTGACTATTATTAAGGCTACAAGATAGAACTGCGGTCGTGTCTGAAGTTTTTCAAGCTCTATTTTTTTTCTGGCACGAGTTGTGCATACCGCCGTTACAAAAGGGTGAGGGCAAAGGATTGTTGCAAGGAATATGTTTTCTTTTAGGGATTAAGTGCGGGATATCTAGGAGGGGGCGAATGGATAGGGAAAAAGGAGGTCGCTTGCGATAATCTCTTGCCTCCGAACGCAGGTAAGGATCTCTAATTGCTCCAAGACATCAGACCATTTTCCCTTGGCCACCTGTTTGGGTTGGGTTGGAAATTTGCTGTGTAGCCTTCTGTGAGGAGATGCTCCGCGAACTGGGAGTCCTCTCTCATGTTATTGAAATCCCTTTCGGTGTTCCGCGGCTCGGGTGTGCATGCTTCTTCCCATCTGCCCCGTGCATGACGCTCCACAATCTTCACATTCCAGTCGGTATGCCCCGCTCTTGTCTTCTTCTTTGGTCGGATCTTTTACTCTGGAGACCAAGGTGTTCGGACTCGGGCCTACTGTAGAACGCCGCGTCGATCTGCAGGTCCGGAAGGGCGTTGGAATATCTGTGGGAAGCGTAGCCGGTGAATTTGAGCCGTCTCCATCGGGGTTGCTCGGTGTGTGGCAGGATGTAAATTAGAGCCATGGCTGACTTACTCCAGCATACGGTTAGTAATCTTCTCTGGGTATCCATTGGCTACCACTAGTGCTTTTATTGTTCTTGTTTCCCTCTGGAAACACTTAGTGGACAGGGGAAGGTTATGCCCAGTTCACTCGGTGCGTTTTTCCTTGGGTGCTAGCTAGCTGGATTTCGTGCGTGCTATACTAAGCGGGTGCTACGAAGGTGGCCGCTAAGCTGGCTTCGCTGATGGTTGTCGGTTCACACGTAGCAGGAGCTATCCTCCTTCCTTTTACTCTTCTTAGAGCCTCAACACGAAGATGTTTATTGTGATAATTGCGATTACGAACTGTATATTAACAAGTTTCGTCTCTATGTGCTTCGATAAGCACCGAAACTTGATCCCTAGCCTATAGATTTTCCCCCATTTTTAAACACATTATCAACCATACCATGCTATCAAAGGCAGAACCTTTGTTTTGATCACGTGATGCAAAGCTGAACGATGATTGGCCGGCAACAATAGCCATCAGCAGAACACACAAGGAAAATAGCAACGGACCCAACCCCGATATCAAGCAAGCTGTAGTCGTCAGGGCAGCCGGACAGCAGTCAGCGTTTCCAGCAAGCGAGCACGCGATCAGCACCAGCATCAGCACTCGTACGCAAGAAATGCATCCCGGAAAAACGCACCGTGTGCACCGGGCTTTAGTTGCTCTGTTCTCCATGCTGTGGAACGCCCCAAGTTTATGGTTGTACGCGTGTTTTGAAGTGGCATGAAGTACCTGGTCCCTGCATGTCGGTTTCCGTAAGATGGCGAAACAATGTTTTCTGTTTTTTATAGAGATGGTGAGATCCAAAAAATTCAGTTTTCCATTGTTTTCCGTTTCCAAGGTGAAAGTAATATTTTTATACAATGAGTTAAGGAAGTTATCCAACTGTCTGACGCTTCCTGTCCATAAATACACAATATCATCCACGTAGCGATACCATTATAAACTTCTTTTAACTATCAATAGCATACCCATTTAAATAAACTGCTTTTAAAATACCAATATAAACTTCCATAAAAACTACTTCTTTTAAGATGGTATTTTTGCCATTATAAAGTTTTTTCCCGAGACTGCTTAGGAAAATCTCAGCTAATAGGGGGGACAGGGGTGAGCCCTTCGCTAAACTGTGGGATTGGTGGTAGAAAGCACTGTAGGACACAAAATAATGTTGATTGACGCATAATCCAATGAGGAACACCAATGGGCTCGTTTACCATACATGATAGAGTTTGTAAAAAAAAAAGACTCGTATTTTTCCGTTTTTTGATCCGTCAATTATTTATGGAGTTATAAGCGGCGAAAAACTGATGTTTTTAACCCTTTCGGAAAAGTGGGCGTGGTGCAACCTCTGACGTATATCGACTTCGTCCAATCACAACTGAGCCCACCATGCTACTTCGCCTTATCGCAAAGGGGGGGGACACAGCTGACTCTGCCAATAAGAGCGATTGCGACAGCATCTGCGTGAGCAGACCTTCCGAGAATCCCCCTCCACTCCCTTCCCTTCCCATAAGAGCAGTCAAGGACGGGAGGAAAATGACGTCAATGTTATTACAACAGCTTTTTCGGTGGGCGTCACATTTTGCCTATTTTAATTTTTGATTTATGAGTGAATGGTTGTGGTTAGAAGATACATTTTTTCACTAAAATTCTTTTTTCGTTTCCATCTAACAATTTCGTGTACAAAACTGCGAGTAAACGCCCCCATTCATCTATTACAGTATATGTCGTTTTTGTGTCCTGTAGTGCATTCGTCGCAAGTTTCACTGCTTCTTCCTTGGGTACACTTGTGAAGAGATTTGTAATGTTGAAAGACATGCACTTGGTTGGAAGCTTTACATTGCCAAGGAGGATGTTAAGTCTGTGGAGTTTTTGACACTTTGGGGAGCACTGAAGAAAGGATGGGGCATTACTTTGAATGTTGTATTTATACCTGAAGATGTTACTCTGTAGTGAAACTAGTCGTCAATAAATTCCTTTTTTTGACCGTAGAATTGCAAAGTTTGCTAACAATGGACTCCCACAATGTATCGGCCGCTTCCATCAACTACATATTAACTACATATTATTGATGCAAACGATTTGCTCATTATGATCCGCACTACTTAAATGAAAAATCAAAATACCTGAATCAGTTTTTGCATTGAACATATGAGATAAATGCATGCGCATTGTATCCATACAATGTAATGTAAATGGAAAACATGTAATTTTCGGCCCGAATGATCTCCAAGTATCTCCAAGTATAATCTCCAAGTAAATATTGTCACCTCAATTATGATTTTACCCAAGTCAATAACACTGAATCACTGCTCAACTCAAGTATTGGCTGGTATACACCTCCATATTTCTGAATTTCATTGCTTAGGAAATCGTTTGGATTGCTTTTACATTTGACCTGTGGCGATACTCCGCCACAACAGCCACGTTGGCAGTTAATCATATTCATTTATAAGCCATTCAATCATTATGTAGAAATGCATTATATTATTATTATTTATTATCAATTATTATTTATCATCAATTATTATTATTTATTATCAATTATTATTATTCATTATTTTATTCATCTACATACCAACCGGGCAACAATACCCATGTTGGTTACCATAAAGTTGTTGATGAGTTTTGGGAGAGAAAGACAGAATCTTGTAAGAGGAGCTGAATAAAAAATAGCTATCTACAATAAGAAAATAGCGTTTCATTCCGCACCAAGACGCTAAACTGGTGACCCCCGACGTCGAAAAACACGACGGACAACGGACCCCTGACGACGACCTTTTCATCGGCCTCCGAGCTTCTACGGACAACATCGCACACCGCAATACACGGGCTTCTCTGTGCTACAAGCACAGCATTCTGCGTACCTAGCACCTCCTAAAAGCACCCATGGCAGACGCAGAGGAAGTCGACAAACTCCAGGCGCAACTCGCGGAACTCAGGCAGCAGCTCGTGGCCCAGCAAGCGCAATATATGCAACAGCACATTGAGTCTCCACCGCAAGAGCATCAGGCAGCACTACCTCCACAAATATCGCCGCAATTCTCTCCGCTCCCTGATCCCGCCGGTATCGGTCCTGCTGCCATATATCGCGTCACGCCGAAACTGCCTCCTTTCTGGCCAACTCAACCCGCAGTTTGGTTCGCCCAGGTAGAAGCACAATTTTCCCTGGCCAACATCACCTCGGACCGTACTATGTACGATTACGTCGTGGGAAATCTAGACCATCGCTTCGCCAGTGAAGTCGGCGACCTCATAGTAAACCCACCGGCCGCAAATCGTTATCAGACGCTTAAAGCTTTGCTGATACAGCGCGTCTCTCTCTCCGAGGAGCAGCGGGTTCGGCAACTTCTCACAGCAGAAGAGCTGGGCGATCACAAGCCTTCTCAACTCCTACGACACATGCGTTCTCTCATCGGCGCCACGCAAGTGCAGGACTCTTTCCTCCGCACGCTGTGGCTACAGCGTCTCCCGCTCAGCGCGCAGGCCATTCTCCAAGCGCAGGCCACAACACTTCCGCTCAATCAGCTGGCAGACATGGCCGATCGCATCGTCGCCGTCGTTCCGCCTCCGATAGCCCCAGCCATCCACGCCGTACGCTCTACGCCTGACATTTCGGCATTGAATCAACGGATAGAGGAACTCGCCAAGCAAGTCCAAGATCTACGAAATCGTGTTAGAAATGCGTCTTGGTGCGGAATGAAACGCTATTTTCTTCTTGTAGATAGCAATTTTTATTGAGCCTCTCTTACAAGATTCTGTCTTTCTCTCCCAAAACTCATCAACAACTTTATGGTAACCAACATAATAAATATAATAAATAATAATAATTGATAATAAATAATAATAATTGATGATAAATAATAATTGATAATAAATAATAATCACTCTCCCAAAACTCATCAACAACTTTATGGTAACCAACATAATAAATATAATAAATAATAATAATTGATAATTGATAATAAATAATAATAATTGATAATAAATAATAATAATTTATAATAAATAATAATAATTGATGATAAATAATAATTGATAATAAATAATAATAATATAATGCATTACTACATAATGAATGAATGGCTTATAAATGAATATGATTAACTGCCAACGTGGCTGTTGTGGCGGAGTATCGCCACAGACCCTTTCTTTGCTCTCGAGGAAGGAAGGTAGGAGGAATAGGGTGTAGCTATTGAGTACAGATGTAGTAGGGGCTGAATATTGGGTTCGGTAATTCCATTAGTGATTACGGTATGGCTAGGTATACAGCTTGGGGGGTTGTCACTGTTTTTCCGTGAGTGACAGGGAAGCAAAAACATATGGGAACACAATCACTGCAGCGATCTTATATCTAGAATTTTACTGTGTATCTTCATGCACTGTAAGGGGAGGTAGATGGAAATATTGGAAGAATTCTAGATAAGGAGGAATCGATACCTGGTAATATCTATCTATTAAATTCTCGAAGAGATTATATGATAATAAAATTTCTTTTTGAGAACCACTCTCTTCTCCCCGAATTATCCCTGTGCTGTGTAGTAAGTGCTCTCATTTCCTTGCTAACATTATCCTTGTGAAAATCTTATAGATTCAGAAGAATTTCGAGTAACAAATTTTTAATGAATGCTTTCCAAGGTGCAAAGGTCGAACAAATTGGTACCGTGAACCTCAGGTAGGCCGCTCGCCAATAATACTGAGAATAGTACATTAGGTAAAGTAGTCCTTCCTCCAGAAAACATGATCGAGGACCCAATCGCACATAATTATTGACAGGAAAATTGTGGATGATATTTTCCAGTACACCACTGTTGAAGGCAAAATGTTACACCAGGAAAAAGTTCAAAATTTTGTTTCCTGTGGATACCTTCAAAATGGAAGCGTTTCTTAGACTCCTGACTACAGATGGACATTTAAATTCATCCCAAATAAGTTTCCCTCAGAATGAGATTGAATTCCTCGTAGCAGTGTGTATTTCCATGAAGTAGTGAGTACGATTTTCAGGATTACGATGTTAGATATTTGCGGTCTGACGATTTAAAGACTCGATAATATGTGGAAGTACTATCTCCTTGGCGAGTGTATTACTTTGGTGAGCTTTTATTATGTTTTTAGAGGCTGTTGTTCTTCGAAAATCTATTCCAGGCCGAAAATAGTACGGGATGATGATTTGAAAACTAACAATTCATCTGCGTTTTAAACTCAAGGCTTTCGTGGTGGGAAGAGGTAAACGGAGATTTAGCTTTCCTAACTTTATTGGAGAGAAACGTGCAGGAAATTGGCTATTTAAAGAGTGGGTGACGGGATTAAATGTAATGTAACATACAACAACTTGTCAAAACCTTTCAGCTGGCGTATAACTTGAGAAAATAAAGAATTAGAGATGGTTGGCAGTCCGCAGAGAAATAAAAACATTCCTGACTGTAAATTTTCTTTCCACACAATCTAGAGTCGAATATACATCGATTCAAAGTAGCATTAGTATCTTATTTTAATAAAGAGGGAGAGATAATGATTTTATTGTCAACTATGAATCATGAAAAAGCTATTGGAAAAACAAAGTTACTCGAGAATAATATTTTCTTAAGTGCCACACAATTATTGGTAAGGATTTGATGAATCAAACGGTTCAGTGTTACGCGCGCGCATTCAGGTCTTACGCCCGTATGTATTTATTATGACACTTTTAGACACATGTAGACTTTCAGGCTGTATGCTTTTTTTCTAAACTAAATACGTACCCAATAGGACGTTGAATACGTTGACCGCGGGCATAGTTTCCTGGTAGTATTGGCAGAATATATAGCGAGACCAAAGAAGAAAACTGGAAGTAAGGCTCCCAGGAAAATAATCATTGAGCGTCTTTAACGAAACTTGGAAATTGCTGGATCAAACATCTTGTATTGATAAAGAACTATACATTCGTCAAATCCGAACGCTGTTAGGTCATCTACGCGATGCCACCGCGAGAGGGTGCGCGCGTCACATCTGCGGGAAAAGCGAATAGCTAATGGCGCTGGTATATCACCTCTTCGAAACGTATTTAACTTGTAGAGAAGAGATGTAACTACAACATATGGAAATATGTGCGAAATCGAAGGCAAAGCTACATCTTCAAAAACATATTTGAATATTTACAATTGATATCAAATTGTTTGTACTTGATGATATATGCAGTTACTTATTATACTTAACCGATTTAAGGCCTGCAAAACATAAGGTAACATCAGTAGCTTTAATAGCCTTGGAGATATTCCTTCAACTGCGTAGCCAATATTGTAAAATTTCGAATTTTGCAACGCTAAAATTTATATGGTTCCTTGCCGTAGGTTCCTTTTGTTGTTTACGTGCAAGGAACCATATAAATGTGTTGTTTATATATTGTGTTATACCATATATATTGTGTTGTTTATGAACCAAAGGTTCTACAAAACAACTTTGGTGTTTCCATTTTCTTAGCAAATGACACTGTTTCACCAAATTTGCTCAAAATCTGTTTCCCCAAGAGTCGTTTTCGCCGATTGTCTCGTCTAGTTGTCGTGGAATGACCCACGTGCGTATTTAGAAAATGGATAGGGGCTCATGCTCGAATTTTTAATTTGGTCATGTACATATGGCACATTATTATAGTGAGGAATTTAACAAGCCATGCCCGACTCGATTCTTATATTGAAACATGTTTAGTTTACTTTTGACGTCCCGAATCAAGAGCGTCTCACCATAATAGGAGAAGTCACCAAAAGGATGCAGTGATGTAAAACGTTCATTTGTTTCGAGATATGAAAAACTTAAATGTTGCAAATATTTTCATACCTTGTGCTCTATCCAAAGTTTTGTACAAAAACAGAAAACTTTTATTTCATTAACCATCCTGGGGAAATATTTAACGTATTAAACACTGTTTAAATGACTTAGGCGTATTATTGTGTGTGAAATGCACGGATATACAAAAGTAAGTTATGAATAATATCTTCTCGGTGTCATGTAAGCGGCACTATTTACCTACTTAGAGCAAAGATATAAATAAGAAAGTAAGGGCCCTGCTGGCTGACTTCAACCCTGAATCTGCGTATTTAATGACCCCTGGAGAGATATGGTGGAACCTCATTCTGAACTTTAATCGACTTGATAAAATTTACAGAATTTATCGGGGAGTGTTGAAGAAGTCAGGAATTTGAACTTTGCGTATTCTGGACTCACTGTCGTCACTGCCACTAGTATCTACGCTCCCGAGGAGGGAAGAGTGTGTCTTGTGGTTCACAGCCACTCATATTCACTGATATCAGTTTCTCGAGGCCTTGGAATACGGTGGCGCGGAATTCCTCCGCGTTCTCAACTGGCACTTGTGGCCGAATTATTGACTCGGAGGTATTTTGGTCGGAGCGCTACCATCCAACATCGATCCATCGCCACCATCGCACTAGCGAGGCTGTTAGCATGTGGAGAGTCGAAATTTATTTTTTAATGCTCAGGTCCTCTTTCGATAACGACCGAGCTCCATTAGTTGATGCTTAACACGGTTTGCACATCACACGAGAGTGCCACATATTGATTAGGCAGTGTGGGGCACCGCAAGCCGTAGAATAAAAAACCGAAAACGGACAGAATAAGAAGAAGGAAAGGAAACGGAGATACTTCTGTCATTGCGTCGTGGTTGCAAGCATAAAAAACGCTGTTTGTGACATCCATATAATACGTCCTGGAACGATTCGGGTCAACAATATTTCCCAATTTGTTTTGCGATGGATTATTTAGAAATCCTCAGAATATCCTCTTATTCGGGTAGTTGGTTTTTAATAATGATTTTGTACCTGGCGGGTTGAACCTCAGAGTTTTCCATAGTAGGTATACCAGAATTCGGGTTTAAGTGCTCCAACTGCGGTTATATCACGCCGTCAATCCTAATCTTAATATCAAAGATAAAAAGGACATGCATGCCCGTGGTGGCTATCCGACCCCTGACCTTTGAGTACCAACTAGTGCTTTGGAATTGTCTAGTCAACTATTTTCAGTCCAAGTGTGGCAGTTTTCTCACGATCATCGAAGGTAGTAGTAGTCTCTTTACATCTCATTATGTAGTCTCAATCGTGAGATCAGCATTAAGTACCAGCTCCACATTTAACGAAACAATGAAGGTTAGCAGTAGTCATCCAAGATTCCGCAGATAGTGACTTCAAAATGGACGAGTTTCTTGAAGTTCCCTCTTTACTTATCCTATTGAATGCCCATCCTCTTTTTCAATTACGTCAGTCTTAGAAGCTAAGCAAATTGCTGTTGACTGAAGAAGTGCGCCCTCGAGTATAGAAATATGCTGCAGACAAAAGGTAGACGCCTCTGTCCATGGTTCACTACCGCTGCAAATCCAAGGACGGGAGGCTAGACTCAGAGTGTAATGAAACAAGGGTCGTCTGAATGCGGAAAGCGAGAGGTGACTCTTGCACATGGATTAAAATGTAACGTACGCGAGGTGGATGATGCTGAAGTAGCGCTGTGCCTTTGTGTCATGTTAGTGGTGACGTGCTGTTGAGTTCTAGGTCTTCCTTGGCCTCTGTCGCATGGATGCAAACAGCTTAACTGTATCGCTTTATCGCCGAACAAAAAATATAAATAGACAAATGCATAAACGTACGAATTCTAAAAAAAAAAACGTTTTCAAATGCCTACATTTACATAATACCCTGCAAGCCACCATAAAGGTGTGTGGCAGGGGGTGAATTCTCACCAAACATGCACTACATGTCATGCATAAAAAAGGATTAATATTTTTATACTGTCCTAAACTTCAATATTAAAAAAGATAAAAATAGCAAAGCAAACATGCAAAAACATGCTGTTAGTTGGGTTAGCTTCAAGTCCTTACACCAACATGCAGCTACCAATGTTATCCATTGCTACACTCTTACTGGATATATTTACCGTTCCCTATATATTCCCTAATAGTACGAGGAAAAAAGGATATTTTGAATCTGTCAGTTTGGCAATCAATTTCTCTAATTTTGTGATTATGTTCCATTCTAACATAGTAAGTTGGGGTCCGCAAAATATTTTTAACATCATTACTGAAAATATGGTCCTGGAATTTAAGAGATCTAGTCTAAATTTCAACCAGCGACCTGACAATGATTCCCAATTTTATTCATTTAATAGACTGGTTACGCTAAGGTTATCGTACCGTCCCTTTCCGTGTATAATATAATAAGAAGTCATAATATCCAATGAATCCCTTCAGCAGCAAAATCCGTACGACGAGATGAGTAAAATGCTTGTGATTCAAGATTCTGGGCATATTTCCCGGATACTACGGCTCCCACAAAGACTACACGAGTAGTGGCCCACCTAGATTTCCAAGCCTAGGTTTGAGCGGCACCCGGTGGTGCGGCCTCTGTGCTGCCATGGAAACCAGTCTTGGAAAGGGGATCGCCCCACTGCCTCCGATTGCACCCATTATATCCTAGCGACGGCAAACAATCCCCCCGACATGCTCCTCACTTGCATTGGCCTTGATCTGACCACTCCGACACCACCCAGTCATTCCGGTTTGCGCACTGCCGTAAACAAGTGTGGAATAGAAAACGCTCTCGTATTCCAAGCTCCAGTTAATGATTCAAATTGATCTCCTTCGTCGCAGCGACGATGAACTCGAGTGCGATTCTGTAGAGTCGAAAGAAATTTGGCTCATATGGAGAGCCGTGGCTCACCTGAGGGTGAACGGTTCGCTGCCCATCGTTCACCGCCGGAGACGTGAAAGGATCAATCATCAGCTGGAATTACAAGCGTGCCCACCCTATGTATTCCGCGCGAAAAAGATCAGCACCCAGATAAAAAGGCAGCATGGGTTGTATTTCGAACGGTGTCGTTGTACTGTAGTGTCGTCGAAATCTCGAATTCTAATTTGCAGGATTACGCCCCCCACCCCCGCCCTCTTATTTCCGAATTCTCTTTCCTCCTTCATTCTTTGCAATCTCTCTACCTCCATTCCTAACGTGCAACTCATTCCGTCACCTTCCTCCGAGCTATTGACTATTGCTGCTATAATAACAGTCTTCACACACATGTTATCGAACTAAACTGAAAATTTTCAGCTTCGATAAGAGGCACATTGCTGCCTTGACTCCAATTCAAAGCCTTCGCAGGGCATTTTGCTGCCCCGTGATACCCTGACTGGACGTGGAGAGCACATGTTGTCTGCACATCCTTGGTGCCCACTCGTTTTCCATCGCCATCCCTCCATTGCGAACAATATTCTCCAGTCCACCTTCAAAGCCTAATTTTCCTGCGACCCCAATCATTCTTTGCCACTTTCCCCTCCCATCTATCCAGTTCCCCATTAAAACCAGCCCTTCACTTATCATTCTTTATTTAAGTGCATTAACTCTTAGCGTGCATTTTTCACTTCTTCCTTTTTTCGGTTCAAACGGTCTCTCTAGTTGATTGCATCGCTCACCTGCTTATAAATTATTCTCCCTCTCCGTTCAGCTCCTCATACGGCTCTTTACTCCCTCCATGCCCCATCACACAGTAGCTTATCGTCCTTGGAGTCCCTTTAGTCCTACCTTAGTCTTGCAGCATTCGATCCTAGCACACCCATAAAATCGAAAAGCACAGATTTCCGCTGTCAGAGGGATGTCATAATTAAAATTGTTACAATCTTTGTGACTTCCACTAATTAATTAAATCACTCACTACCAGTTTCCGCTGTCAAGCCATCATTAAGTATGTGAACCTCATATATGTATCCCATGTTTATGTAGGGTGTGGGAGATAGTGGTAAATTCTTTACGGGAGATTGGCTTTCAGAAGTAGCATAACTCCTTAATAATATCATGATCCTAAACCATTATTACAAAACCCTTACCAACCCCCTAACTACCATCGCAACCCTCCCTTTACTCCCCCTTCAGTAAAGAAGTTCACATTATGCCCTTCACTCTGCGTAAAAATGTGTTGCATATGTCACGTTCACATACCTGATGTTGTCTTGACAGTCGAAACCAGTAGTATGCAGCCCCTTGAGTTGATTATGCAGCCTTGTATGGGATCCTAATGAATTAGGGTTGATCAGAGAACTAGACGGTGTGCAGCGTAGAGCAGCTGGGTTCGTCAAAAGGTGTTACGATAGGTTGAGTAGTGTTTCAGAATTAATGAAAGAATCAGGGTGAGAATCATTATCAGAGCGTAGGTTAAAGTACAGATTGAATCTATTAGAGAAATTTCTATCGGATAGCTTTACTGAAGATGTTAGGCACATATTAGAAAACCATCGTATTATGCTAGATTCGACCAGATATATAATATTAGAGAGATAGAGTGTCGTACCGATAGATTCAAAATGGCATTTTCCCCCGTACTTTAAGAGAACAGAATATGCAGCATAGCAAAGGGATAGGTAGGTGAAATATTTTATAGTAGTCTGTAGTGCATGATGCATGTATTAACCCCTCAAACACCTTAGATACTAACAATCTAGTTGGATGAGACACTATAGTTCATTTTTGCATGTTAGTAGTGCATGCTTGGAGATATTCACTCCCTCCCACACACCCTCGCGGTGGCTTGCAAGGTATCGGGTAGATGTTGATGTAGTGAGTGGTTTAATTAATTTATGGAAGTCGTAAAATTTTCACTCATTTAAATGAAGCTATCTTTATTTTCCACTACAAATGCTACAATTTTTTCAAGATTCCTTGTTTTCGCATCCCACCAACACTCCTACCAACACTCCCGCCAACACTCCTACCAACACCACTAACACATTTGCATCCCACTGACACTGTATTCTATTCCTAGTTCCCTTTCTCAATGTTGTTAAATGCCGTTTCATACGATCATTGAAACTGTACAATTTGTTGGCAACTGGGCAATCTTCGTTTGAGCACTTGTCTGCGAACGTCCGTGAAGTAGAAGTTGCCGAGGACGCTGGCTTCACAGCTTTAAACGGTGAATTCATCGGTGCATTATGTCAGTGACATTGTATGTACCAACAAATAACATTAGTACCGTCAGTATATCGCAAAACGTCAAGATCACTTAAGTAGTAATTAACCGGACGTGAACGATGCGGCATATTACCACCGCTTTGAAGTATGATTTAAGATCATATTCTAAACGAAACGCTAAGACTCTAGTCCTGTTTATTTAGCCCATACTTTGCACAACGAGCGTATGGCCAAGTTAACGAGATGCCCTTAGTCCTACCGTATTGCACGTCCAATCATTTACGAGTGAAATTCGAGCCTCAAAGTGATTAATCGCCCGGCTCATCATTATTGCACTTAATGCATCACCGAATAAGTGAAATTAGGGCACTATACTTTTAAAAATCTTCTGAACCCAATGTTAATAGGAGGGATATTCAACAAAGATGGGCCTTTTTTCGGGAAATGTTGCGGAATGCCGATTCAGGAAACTGCCTTTTTGGCCAAGTCGCACTCCAGGGTTATACCTATGTCTGCCATTGGAATACCCACTGCCACTGTGAAACTTTTTCAAATAAATGTATAATTTAGGAAGACCAGACATAAGTCTCGAGAGATTTTAGCGTAGTAATCGGCGTCTACAGCAGCCCCCTCTGTTGTCTTAGTTCTCTTTTTCCCGCCGCGAGTGCAGAAACGGAACTGACCATCTCATGTATCTATTACCTCGCTGGAACGACGAGGGGGGGAGAAGAGATGGGGGGGGGGGAGAAAGACGAGAAGGGGGTGGAGTCTTGACTTCCCCAGGAACAGACCGTGAGGGTTTTAATCTTTGGAGCGAGGTATTCATTGACAGGCGTTGCTAGCGAACTGCTTAAGCCACCAGTCATGTATCCGTAACGAACATGTTAGTCGCAATTTGAGAAGTTTTTTTCCATCTCATGAAATTCAGTACTACCGACAGTATTGTATTGTTACGTTACGATACTTGTACATAGTTTCTTTAACAATGCCTTCTGGAAAATAGCGTCACAAAAAAGTGGAAGCAGTATAAAATTGAATTTGTCTGCCGCGAGGAAA
Source organism: Platycnemis pennipes (assembly GCA_933228895.1). Lineage (NCBI taxonomy): Eukaryota > Metazoa > Arthropoda > Insecta > Odonata > Platycnemididae > Platycnemis > Platycnemis pennipes. The sequence goes on from OW121849.1 coordinate 151,346,186, forward strand.
CGAAGGATGGGTGAGCATCTAGCATGAAGGAGGGAAGAACCAAAGTAAAGTATAAGTAATGGCTGCGAGGAAAAAAGTCATGCTCCTTGTGCTTTAGGATATACTTATATCTTCAAGCATAAGTATGGTAATATGAAACATGTCATAAAATGTTCATGTCCAAGCTGTCAATTGCACGGAAATGTTTTCTCACCGTGGCCATTAATTTATGTTATTTGAAAACGGGGTCCGATGCCCGGTGCATAGATAAAAATTTGTGTGCAAAGTGTGCAATGCTAAGGAAAATATATGGACTGAAGACAGTATTTCTACGAGTATTGAAATTAACTTCGCTGCTGTGTCGGGTGTGATGTCCCCAGGTAGCGGTTATTCACAACGAGATGAAATACATTCTGTAATGGATATCCCCGTCACGGCAGAAAAAAAACATTAAAAATACCACGATAAGGTGTGCGAAGGATGGGAAATGTCGGCTGCGAAAGAAATGGAGGTGGCGGCGAAGATTGAAGCCTCGAAAGCAATAGAAAACGGGGACGTTGACAAAGTTGGAGTCCCTCTAATCACGATGATTGCTGACGGGAGTTTTTGTAAGAGATCTTATCGCAGTAACTACTCATCATTGACTGGAGTAGTGAGTACTCAATGTTTCAAACTAGAAAATATCCATTTGCTGCAAATATTATGTAAATGAAAAAGACACATACAATTTGCGATCTATATGTGTGAAACAATTATCTCTCTTCCGGATGTGTCGTTTATTTTTTTTAGGGAACAAGCGAGAATTCTGTAAGGGGTCCTAATTTCATGTGAGTTTAAATTTTCTTCAGTGCCACTCTTCAGTTATTGTCTTTTACGTCTATTTATTACTCAGGGAGAGAGTCTATTCCTCTAATCTTCCCTCCCGCAAACACCTTTTAAATCCGAAAAAAATGATGAAATAAGCTTTATTCACAATATTACATTCTGTTATTCCTAAGCACGCATTGTAAAGTATCGTGTACATTCATTTAAGAGCGCTATCGTTGGATTTAACTCCAAAAAAGTTATTTTCATAGCAGTGAAGGACAAATAGTGCACCACTTGCGCCCGGGCAGCTTCGAGAGGACAAGAAGCTGCAGAGCACAAATGCTTCAAGATTCGGAGCTCACATCAGAGTTCTTCCAGAATGGAGGCTGCTGCCATTGTTGTTGAATTCTGCAGAAGTGAAGAGATTTCTGGTGTCCGATATGCTCGTCTCGTTGTAGATGGCGACTCCAGTGTGTACAAAAAAGTTCTAGACGCGATACCTTACAAGACTTTGATCGTGGAAAAGGTTGAGTGCCGTAATCAACTTCTAAGAAATTACTGTAATTAAATAAATGAACTTGTATTCAAAAGAAACGAAAAATGTGAATACATGCAAAGAAAATAGATAGCCGAAAACATTTTGCACTTGTGAGCGGCGGTCACACAAGGTGTTGAGTTTACGAAATGCCAAAATGTATCAATCACGCAAAAACAAAATGAGCAGCTCCGGAAGGATATCCTCAACAGCCTTAGTCACGCTTTCGGAGAACATGAGCGGTGTGCAGAAATAGGATATTTCTGTGATGGGAGCAATAGCCCGGGAAGACAAAACAACGTGCCAGCACTGAAAGAATGCGGGGTGTATGAAAAATTAACAAATATTGTCCTGACGATTAGTCGCCACAGCCGAAGCCTTATTTAAGACGTGGATAATAATCCTGTAGAGTATTATAAATTAATTGGTGGAAAGTGGGTAAATTTAGCTCTTTTCCGGTCATATAAGGGAAGATTTACCGGGGCAGTGGTCACCTTCAATTCGGGAAACCTTCTGAAAACTCTTTATAAAAATCCTTGTAATGTGAGTCCTGAATACCACTGTAAAAGGTCTCTCCAAAGAAGACTGAGGAAAGCAATTTCTACTTCCTTCCGCAAAAAAGTCGAGAAGGAATATATTTAATCGGCTGGGAAAAAACCTGATCGTGACTACGTCCCCTGTTCTAAAAGGCCTGAATATCCTATTGTGGACCTTACGATGTAGTGCCGGCTATTTATGGACTCTCTAAAAGAGGACGTGGATGACACAAAGGAAATAGTGAGGAAAACGATAAGGCAGTGGGAAAGTATGGAATGGGTAACGATGCGCCAAAAAATGCATTGATTGCATTTGGCATTTTGAATGCATCGATAAAGAATATCCATGCCTGGGAGCAACTCCTGACGGAATCGTTGGAAATCGAGGCATTGTGGAAATTAAATGCCCATCATCGGCTGACTGAGAGATGACAGTGTAAGAAGCAATAATGAAAGGAAAAGTTAATTTCTGGATGAAGAACGACGGGATGAATGTTAACCGGAAGTACAACTATTACTTTCAAATCCAAGGGCAGCTTCACATAACTCAAAGAGATTTCTGTGTATTCGCAGTGTGGACCAAACTAGGATTAAAAGTGGAGAGGATCCACAGGGACGAGGGATTTTGGAAAGAGTTGCGGAGCCTCAAACCGGTTGCTTAGCGAAAGTTTTCGGTAGCACTATCGACATTAGTCTTACCGAACAGCTTACAGAAAGCGAATTGTCGATAGCCGACTCTTTCGTTAAGCTACCGAGATAGCGACGTCGATAGTGGATGCTATCGAGTTACGGAAAACCCCTACAGAGGAGATAACATTCTAGACTTATCAGCAACAAATATACCCGAAAAACCTTAATACGACGGTCATCCAGAAAATAAGTTCCGTTTTGGTCTGTAGGTTGCTAGGGCTTTTGTTTATTAAATTCTGGCCACGTTGCACAAAAGAGGAGAACTTTAGGAATAGAATGAGAGGTGAAGAGCAGCAGTAGCCTTGAAAACACGGTCACAGCAAGTCGTTGAAATGGAGCTCTTCGACGTCGCGTCCCGCCACCTCTGTGCCTGTTCAAAATTCAAAGTTGTGAAGTCCACCAGGAAGATCATGGCCTCTGTTTTCTGGGATCAAAAAGGAATTCTCCTGATTGATTTTTTGCCTCAAGGAGAAACAATTAACGCCTCCCGGTATTGTGAGACCCTGAAGAAGCTTCGTCGGGCCATCCAGAAAAAGAGAAGAGGAATGTTGACCTCTGGTGTGAGCCTTCTCCACGACAATGCATGGCCTCACGTCGCTCGTTCCGGAACTTTTGGATCATTTCGGTTGGGATGTTCTGACCCATCCACCTTACAGTCCTGACTTGGCCCCTTCAGACTTTCATCTGTTCACCAAAATGAAGGAGGGATTAGCCGGAGAATGTTTCACAAGTGACGAGGAAGCAAAAGAAACTATCACGAAATGGACCAAGGAGGTGGCGGGCTGCTTCTGCGAGGAGGGGATTTCAAAGCTCATTTGTCGGTATACGAAGTACATTGAGGTTTCTGGGGATTATGCGGAAAAATAATACATATTATCAAGAATGTTTTCTGCAAGTTTAAATTTTTTTTCAATAAAAAAACTAGATTAATAAGAAAAAAACGGAACTTATTTTCTGGATGACCCTCGTAGATAAAGCTAAAGAGAATAAGGTAAACGGAATAAGTAAATAGAATAAGCTAATAGTAAAATATAGCTACAGACACTGGCATTAGTGATCATCAAATGGAGTATGCAAATTTTCTCCTAGGCGTTGAAAAAACATAATAAACCAAGGAGGAGTGTTTTCCTTGCTCGGCAAATGGCGACCGCATGAAAGAGGATTTCAGGGCTTTATTTAAATAAAATTAGCGAACAAAGTCAAGAATTACATAAAGAAGATTCGTGGAGAGCTTTCTTTGAGGTTAGCTGCAAAGTAATCAACCATACATATACCAAGTAAACTCTAGGTTTTCAGGCTCAACTTTGTTCTCAACTCAAGTTCATCTTCAATAGAATTGAAAACTTGCAAATGTAAAAATAACGTAATGTGTTTACGTTGTTGGTAAGGGAAAAAAATTGGATTAAAGAATTTGAAGAAATTAGAATTAATGAAACAACTTCGGCCGTCACATTTTGGAATTTTTCCATGGTTGAAAATAAAAATCAACTTGGTAATTTTCCATACGTTTTTTAATAACCAAGCGGTTTCAACACTCACGTGTCATCATGTGGACAATTACAAAGTTGACTCTTATTTTCAAAGTAGAATTAGTTTCATCAATCAATTTTGTAAGTATGAAAATAATAATTGACGTTTTCGATGTGCGGGTAGTGAAATAAAACCATTTTTGCCTACCGGCTCCGATCTTGTGTATGAAATGTGTATATCAAATGTTAGGCGTTTTGAAGTACTTTTCTATTTGTTGAAAGAATGTTATAAAACGTTTATTATGTATTAATGTTCATTGCTAAAGTTCGAAAATACACCCACCATATTAAAATTATCAATCGCTGTCCTACACCCAAACCATTCCATTTTTTATTATTTTAAAATAAAACATTCACTTATATCTCCACCTAAAAGATAGATATAATTATATTAAGGTCCTGTGGCTATTAAGGTCATTTCGCACATTTAATAAACTAGATTAAAAATATATGATAGAAAAGCAATACTTGGTAAGTCCGTAGAATGGTATATAAGTATTACTTAGAAATAGTGTAAACTATGAGTGGACACGATAGGCCCAACTCTGTGTTGGTCAGATGGAAAAAGAGTTGCATTTAGAGCTGTTGGGCAGATTACAATGCGTCTGAGATTTTGGGTAGTAAATTCACTTCATGAAGAAATTTTAGAACGCAATCGACACGTTTGAAATTGTCACACAATACCTTGCTCAGATCCCCAAATATTTTGTGGTGTCTGCGTTCCATCCTATATTTTACACAGTCGACAAGCAGGTGTTTAACTAAAATATTTCCAAAAGCTCAAAAAACCAATTGTAACATAAATTTACCGTGAAGATTCCAGAAATATATTAGAGCAACCTTTACATCGCTTTGGGTATAATATTTACCAAATATTACGTCAAAACCATTCGATCCACAATATTAAAACCTCCCAGAACATTCCATTTTTCATCAATTAAAAAAAAGACAATCACTTATATACCCACCGAAAATATTTGAAAAGGCTAAAAGGACCAAATCTATTTTTAAACCACACAGACGATCCCAGAAAAATAACACAGCCACCTTTGCATCGGTTTGGGTGTAATTTTGTAGTGTGTGTCAGTCAAACAGTCAGCCATTGTATCCGTTTTGTTTTTTTCCCTCCCAAGTTTTGAGCTAAAACAATCAGGTTTGGTGCGTTGAGTGTGGATTCTCTGTCTGTATGATTTGGTGGTATTTTTAGCAGTTTTTAGTGCAGAGAAAAATGCAAAAAAACGTGGTTTTTGAGAGTGGGTGACAACATGTAATGAAAATATGGCGTAGAAAAAAGTACAAAAACGTATAAGGGTAATTAGAGTGGGACACATTTCTCTATTTATAAAATAGACGTTTCCTTCTCTCTGCATACGAAGTGCTTGTGAAAAGTTGGTGCACTAAAGTGTTTTAAAAAATGCGAAGACTACTTTAAGTAGAAGCAGTAACTGCCTGTCTGAAGCACAAGCACTACTGCCACCTATTGGTAATGTGTCGTCAGTAGTTTCCAAACACTTTGTGAAACCTCATTTGACACTAGAACACAAAGTTCACCTCAAGAGCACACCAGGCAGAGACTGCCTGCAAAGTGACGGCCGCAGGTCTGCTAGTCTATATTTTAAATTGCATGCTCCCGGTAAGCTTTTGCGTGAAAAAATGATAGGCTTGAATATATATGATTCAAAATCAACTCATGTACTGCGTTAAGTCCCTCTTCCTGTTGGTGAGGACGTTTTGAACACCTACTCTTACTCTTGTAATTGCCTTTCGTCGCATTTCAAAACCACAGACACACACACACACACTTCTTCTGGCAGTTGTCGGCATTACAGGTCCTTTTATGAAATTCGAAATGTATTTGAAAATTTGTCAAAAGCAGTGGTATTGCAATTGCAGTAATGAATATTTTGACCGTACCAACCTAAAGCACGCATTGGAACAAATGCATCTACTGACCCTCACGGTTCACCCATCACTCACCTCTACCCATTCACATCCACGATCACCCCTCTCTCGGTCCTAGTTTCCTGGCCACTGGTCAGCTCCATGCGTCGGCTTTAGCGAGGTGTGACCTTTCTGAGCAGATACGTCGCAGTTAATGCCTCTGTTCGTCTTGACTGCAGTGGAGTGAGCGTCCTAGAGAGGAAGTGACGTCGAGTGCACGACAGAGTTGCCTCCTTCCGATGTTGGGGCAGCATGAATGTTTTTTGCAGGAAAGTTTATTTTTAGCATAAAACTATGTACTACCCATAAATGTCATTTTAAACATTATTATCCAATTTATACTAGGTAATTCAATACCAATTCTACATTTCAATAATTATAATAAAAATGGAAATGATTGACCCTAATTTGAATTTTTCTTGCACATCTGGACAGTGAAAATAAAAGCAGTGTATTCACCAATAATTGCTTTCTTATACAAATCGCAAATAGCTAAACTCCCATTTTTCTTATGTATTTCCTTAATTTGATAAAATATCTTGAATCACCTTGACAGTTTATGAACTGATAGGCTGCTTACGATAGGGGCTGGCCTCTAGATGTGTTTCTTTATGCCTCATACACTATCCTGCCCGCTTATGACTGGAAAAATTCCCGTCGTGATAAATTATGAGATGTTAACATCCTTATACACCTCCCATGCATTTTCAGCTCCCAATTCTAATGCACTACCGAAAGAGTAAGCAAACCTGTCCATTCCGGAGAGAGCATGATTCCTGGATGGACTCCTCCACCAGTCTCGTTGAATTCGGAAACATCGCCTGACGATTGAAAGAACCTTTGCTCAATGGTACGAACGGTCTCTCCTGCATACACCATACCACATTCACGGGGAATTCTGTACACAGATATCGATTGCTCTTATGACTCTTGCCTTCACACTGCGGCGTGCACGACGTCGAAATTGCAGCACGAGATAAATCCCGGGTTCAACTACTTCCCCGGGCCGATTCAAGTTGTGACTTGCTGACTTTGGATGCAACATCCTACGTGCAGGGAGCTTTTTGTAGTAGAGAGTTGACGGTAGGTCCCGAGAGTATTGTGATGGAGAACGAGGAATGTGAACAGGCTGTCCTTGGGATGTCGGCGTGCGATGCTTTCTTGCTGCCTGCAAATCCGGAGGTTGATAAGAAGGGAGCTGCTACATTTTGTCGCTGAAATGGGGGTCCACAGGGTGCCTCGAGGATTGTCTGCTTTGCAAGCCACAACTGAGAGGTGAACTGTAATTTTAGAAGAGTTGGAGCACCGACCCGTCATGCTGGCCATGGACTTACTGGAGGAGTTTTCTGGTTCGAGAACCTGAGGGCAGGGTCTCCGGACGCTCCAGAATAAATAAACAATAAGTCAAGTCAAGTCAAGTCCGGGAATGAAAGGAATTTAGCTTTTAAAGGCCGATTTAAAACGGTTGAAAAAGTCAGCTAGGGCCAGTTAGGGAAGTGGTAATAATTAGGCTAAAGTGAAAGATTCATTGCATGAATACAACAGATACAGTTTAGCAGCTGATGCGTCCAACAATTGGAAGGCAATTCTCAAACGCCACAATCGTCGAAGAATTACTGGGGAGACAACCTGCGATCGTCTCAAATCGTCTTTCCAGACGTTGAACGGATCCTGGCACGGCTTTGGTTTGTAATTTCTTCTCTGTCCACCCAAACAGCGTGGAGAGTATCAGTCTTTGGCCTGATTGATAGCTTTCTCTATCTCAATTCGCGGTAGCCGCGCGGTCGGAGACTCACCACGCGGCTACCGCACCTCTGGCCGTTTCACCCGCTCTCTGGCATCTTGATGAAATGGCACGTGTTGATCCGCTGAAGTATGTAATTATGGCAATGTTTGTTCTATGCATCGTGTATGAAGGCCGGGAAATGAATCAGAGAAAGAGGCATTAGGATGTCAATAATTTATTTAAAACATTAATTTCAGTTTATTACAAAAATATATCCAGCATCTTTTCGAGTAGAATATTCTTTTGAAGTGAAATGAACTTTGCAATAATTCAGGTTAATTATTGATAACCGGTTTCAAGACTTCAGGAAAGAAGTATAGTTCTAAAGCGTCAAAAATTGTCTTGGTTGTCAAAAGTCAGCGTAAAATTGTAAAAAAGCTGTTTTTCTTTTCATAATGGCTAAGTTCCACTGGGTACTCACATTTCATTCAAGTTTTGAAAATATTCTTCTCTAATTGGAGTCAAACGTGCAAATGGGAGTGAATAAAAACAGATCATGGTTAGGAACTTTAGCTTCGTCAGTCTTAGAAGTTAATACACGATTTTTCTTCATCCGTAATCTTACGAGTCGTGATTAGTACTTGGTCATTTTGGAACATGCTGAAAATGTACACTTGCGTAAGTAAATGCCTGGAACTCCGTCACTGTGAACCTCATGAGTTCTGAAAATCGTCTTTGTGTAAACAATGTGGTCACTTGTCCTAAAATGAAAACGCAAACAGGCTCAGCGTATGCATGTGTCACGGCAGGGAGTACCTTTCAAGCCAGTAGGCCGTGCTCTCGGAAGAAATGCCACTAAAATTGCCTTTGGGTCAATGAATCCTGGCTAGAGTGTTGGTCTGCACTTTGGCTTGGAAACCTGAAGGTCCGTGATTCGATTCCCGGTTCAGAAAACCTTTTTCCTCCGGCAGTTCACGGCACGCTTCCTTGCATTGTGTAGCGGCAGAATAAACTCTTAACTCCAGGAGGGTCGAGCAGCCTATTTGTATAGAAGGAGAGTCCATTCATGCCATTATTTGTTGTGTTCTATCGGTTAGGGCAGTTTTTTTTAATTACCCCATCGTCGCCTAGGAGCACTTTCAGGGTGTTCTCTTGCAGTTCTGCACACTTCCTGCACCAAAACATGCTGCACCCTCCCACACTCTCCTCCCAACCGCGTGCCTCAGACGCTTCACTTGTACCCTACCCCCCCTCTGCTTTCTTGAGGAAACACAATCCTTGGCACTGTCTTTCTTCTTTCTCTCTCATCTCGACTCCTTCATATCTACACACCAGTGTGCTGACCATGAAGTCAATTATTATCCTCTTTCCTTCTAGGCTCACATTATAGGCACATGCAACGTCACGCTCCACATCACACGCTTCCATTTCCATCTCCTATGCAACTCACAAACGCACATCCGGAGAGGTTACCACGGAATCCACGAGAAGAAAATGAATCATTTGCAACCCCCAGCGTTTTTCGATCGTAACATGTCTTCTTGCCGAATGGTTATCCCTTCGCGAAGTGCCGGACTCACATCTGCCCAATGGCGACGAGGCTTCTCTCTCTCTCAGGACGAGGCAGGGCGAGTGGCTTCCCCGCAGCAGCACAACTCCGCAATCCGTTGGACGTTCTCTCGCACAACCCTTCGGAACGGGATGTGCCATGGAGGGAGGGGCCGCATGATTGGTGGGGAACCAGGCGATGCCATTGGCACGGCCAAGGGAGGACTGTGGCTGTGGGATGGATCCAGTGTACATGTCGGTCAATGTTATGAACCACAATGAATTGAGACTTATTGTCACACACCCTGAGCGGGTCAAGAGTCAGTAAGAAGGAAGATGCTGGACGCAATTAATACTAGATCTGTTTAATAAATAGGGTTTAAATAGCTTCACTGGTGGCACCCGCTGCTGGTGGTGTCAGCGGTGCGCCCGGTACGGGGTTGTGTCCAGGGATCGGCGGTGGTGTCCCGAGGAGTGGTGCAGGGGCACGTACTGCACGTAGTGGCCACCGCCGCCGCCCTCGTCGTCCTTGGAGACGAGCTTCTTGAGGGCGGCGACGAGGGACAGGACGAAGGCGGCCGAGCTGAGGGCCAGGGCCTTGAGGGCCAGCAGGCCGATGCCCTTGAGGCCCACGGCCCCCACCGTCGCTGCGGACATCAGCATCGCCGCTGCCAGTGCCCCTCCACCCTTGTTCTTGCCCCGGCCAGTGCCCGCCGACGCCATCATCACTGTGCGGACGAGAGAAGCAGCGTTAATAAGGAGAGCGCTCGCAAAGTCAGCCTGACATGTGTCATTGCCATGGCGGTTATGACAATGATTCTTATATTGAATGTCCCATGGCAACCAAATGACAAGGACGTCGTGACCAATACCCCGGTTCAACCTGCAATATAATGTGATTAATACGCACAGCACAAATTTTAAAGTATGGAATATTTCACAAGATTTTATCTTATTCTGCATTTTCCGACAGAATTTAAGTGTTGAGGTACCCATAAGTATAGTTTTTTTTTACTTTTTACATTTAGTTACCTATTTTATGTCCTTGAATGAACAATATATTTATTTAAAACCAATGTGGATTGACTCAGTTTATCAGCCCCACATTTAAGAGACGAGCTTTGGACAGCAGAGACAAACGAGCAGAAGACAAAAGAGCGATGTTACTTTTCACTAGTTAGGCCCCACCTTGAGTATGCAGTTTGAGTGTATGGGATCCGAATGGATTAGCTTTGATCAGAGAACTAGACAGTGTGAAGCGTAGAGCAGCTAGGTTCGTCAAAAGGTGTTACGATAGGTTGGGTAGTGTTTCAGAATTAATAAAAGAATTAGGGCGTTAGTCATTATCAGAGCGTAGGTTAAAGTACAGATTAAATCTATTAGAGAAATTTCAATCGGATAGCTTTACTGAAGATGTTAGGCACATATTAAAAACACGAGCGTATTATGCTAGATTCGACCAGATAAATAAGATTAGAGAGTAAGATTGTCGTACGGATAGATTCAAAATGGCATTTTCCCCCGTACTATAAGAGAACAGAATAGGCAGCATAGCACAGGGATAGGTAGGGGATATATTTTTCAGTAGTCTGTACTGCATGATGCATGTATTAATCCCTTAAATACTATAGATACTAATAATATAGTTGCATGAGATCCTATAGTTGCTTGTTTGCATGTCGGGAGTGCATGCTTGGTGATCTTCACCACCTGCCACACACCCTCGCGGTGGCTTGCAGGGTATCATGTACATGTAGATGTTAAGATTTCTTTTTTTATTATTTAAATATCCCTCGAGACGGTAAAGTAAAACATGAGACGTTTGCCTCTTTAGTTATGATTTATTATTTATGAATAGTTTTCGCATTTCCTTCCTCAGCGGTTGTGACCTCTATAAATGGTACACTATCACTTTGCGCCATATTTGTACGTGCTATAGACTTCATATTTTTGTTTTGCTTCATGCGTCAGGACAAGCATGGTGCACTAATAATGTAATTGACTTACGCATTGAAAATATCTTTAAGTAGTAGCGTGGAGGGTAAATATTTCTGGCAAATTCACGGATAATCTCTGAAAAGGTGCCCGCAGAATGCAATATGTGGTGGGAATTAATTTATTCAGAGGTGTTCAGTCCAGGCCAACTTTTAACTACCTGAAGACTTCCTACCTGGTGTCCATACATTAAAACTTTCGGAAAGTATTCTTTTTTGAAGGCTTTTGCAATGAAACGATGGCTGGGCTCTTTTTCCGTTTTCGTTATGTGTACAACGTATCGCTGCAGGGTAAAATTATGTAGGCAATAGTGTAAGGAAACTGACGTCTCCATTTGTTGGAGTAACGAATGTATGATATAGTTTTTCTTGCTTATATCCTAGAAAAGGCTCGTGATTTCAACAGAAACTTGGGGTATGATATAGTTGTTCGTTCTTAATATACTAGAAAAGGGTTGTGAATTAAACAGAATGGCCCAAAAATTAGAGAAAATATAGTAAATATAGTAATAATAGTAAATAAGAGAAAATGTAGTAATAATAGCAGTCAAGAAACCTGAACAACCATAACAAACCTCTTCTCCTGCATAACCACATTACTTCCTCCACCTTCTCATCTCAGGTCACTTTTCTCAACATTTACGTACACCTAAGATTAAACCACACCTTTGAAATATCCGTCCCCACGAAAATGCAAGTTGGAACACAATAAACATACGCCATGATCAAAGAACTTCATCGTATCGAACAATTGCTGTACAGCTGATTTATGACCCAATCGCCCTTGCGTAGTACGCTACAGACGACCACCCAGTCTAGGTAACCTACTCAAAACCAATCGACACGCAGAAAATACCACAACCAGCACTCGTCACCTTCACTACAGCAAACCTAAATGCAAAAATGTCCCATCCTTAACTTCATCCTGTCATTCAGAGAAACGGGATTTTCGGGCAGTCAGAAAATGTACACCTCTCAATGATTGCTGACCATCAAGAGGAAGTCCGAAGAGATGCGTGGAAAAAAATCATGGAGGCGAAAAATCTGAAACGCCGCCGACCGAAAATCCAAGAAAAAGTAAATTATCAGATTTTTATTTTTATGCAGAGAAATGCTCGTTGGAGATCAAATAGGACAAGATCACCGACCCCAATGCTCTATCGAATCCCACGGCTGAAGAAATTTGAGAATTACTTTAGCAATGCTCAACTTAAACAGTTCAATTTTCCATGCCACACGCAAGAAGTGGAAAGATTTGTGAAAGAAGAAGTAACCCAAGCATCACCCAAGCAACAGACGGAGAAAGACAATTAGAAATACTCCGAAGACAAGAAAGCAGAACCAAAATGCCGGCCTTCGAAACCAAGTCTCAGTTCATTGTGTGTCAGGGTTAGGAAGTTTTACATTTTTCTGCCTGGTCTTGAAAATAAATAAATCGATAACGACCTTTAGTGTTCAATGAAAATAATTGTTGAAGAGGAACACTTACACGCAGATAAACCGATTGCTTCAGTGGCGAGTCAAGACGGCAGGTGAGGAGGCGGCCAGCGCGGAGAGGCACGTACTCTACACGATGCTTCATAAACCATATCATTGGATCTGTTCGTATTACTTCCAACTCTCCTGTCAGCGATCTAAACTTCTACAAAATTACCTCTCGCTTATTTTTCAGACAGAATCCAATCTGATAAAGTTAATGCGTTCCTCAATTTTATTTACGAGTGGGCGGGGAACTCTTCCGTAATTGCTCTTCCAATTAAATCATGTTTAATTAGCTAATATTAGTTAGGCCAACGACGGAAGACGCATCCGTGATGAGTTATGCTGCGTTCGCGTCGAGCGGCCTTCGGAGCGTTGAGCGCAGCGACACGCTGAATAATTAAGCGCGACCGCGCACTCAAAATAGACAATTTGTGGCTCAACGGCTGCAGATAAGTACAAATGGACGAAATTTTTGCACCAATGAAACCAACTCGGCGAAATCCAAGGGGAACCGCTCTAAAAACATGACTCTTTCCATTTTCAGACCCCCTCCCCTATAAATGGCCACGGCGCGAGGGTCTAGGGTTGACCTAGAGGCCCCAAATTTTTCTGGCCTCATTTTGAGTCGCTTTGGAAACTTTTTCCAGAGGGCCAAGTTTCTCCGCGAAAAATTGATTTTTCCAATCCACCCTAGTGTGCACCGATCAAAATTACATGTTTACATACCGGGAAACAGGTACTTAGTACTTCATGTGTCCAATATGCGACACGAACATAAGAATAGCACTTGTAATCTTTAGGTGATATGCGTGGCTTTTATTCTAAATTGTTTTGAAGCGTGAGTGGAGAAAGAATGATGTTTTCAAAAGTCGTTGAAATACGCGTCGCGAATGTTCAACTGTTTTAAATGTGAACGTAATAGCCTGTGTAGTGCATTGCAAGGCCGGGTGACAGTGGAAAATGTCCATAGCAACGAAAGTGAAAACAGCTGAAGAAATGCAGCCATACATTTATGATAAAAAGTTACAAATACTCATTTCAATGACCAATATAAGAAAATCAATTGGAGTAATAAGCATGCATGAATCTTTGACGTCATGCAGGTTTTAAAATCAAACTCGCATCTTAAACATTTCATATTGAAATGAGCGGAAGAAAATTACAGCGCGCGAATGTTTTTTCGTTTCCCCGGTTGAAATCCAATCGAAATATGAGATCCTCTCTGGACTCATCAGCAGGACAAAATATCGGAATCTTCGATTTTTTGTTGCTCGCCGGATGTATACGTATATTCGTTGACAATTCAAACGCTCTACCTGATATTGAAATTCCCAGGAATTTGCATCGGTGGGTGAGTAGTGCGGCTTTATATAAAACTAGTAAAATGGTGGCAATTTGCAAGCGGGGGATATGTGTCTCAATCCGTTTTTGAGCGCAAAAGTCAAATGCGTTATTAATTAACAGAGCTCTATGAATTGTCTTTACATTGCGTGCATTATTTATTTTTGATAATTTTGCGATTTGATTTGATTGATAAATTGATAAATCTTTAAGGTGCGTACAGTATATATTCTGGATTTTATCGGTAAGATTGTATTAATTGCAATTAACTCAATTATCAACGCATGAATTAGCGTGTTATAAGACGTCACATTGAAATAATACTTACCCTCATTCACTTTATATGTGTTTGTAATTCGTCTCTATTTGTGGAATTCCATAAGAAATGTGATGCCGTACGTTCAATAAATCGCCCATCACAGTGTTTATTGCAGCAGAAACTAAAATGAACTATCGTGTGGTTATTCCGTGTGTATCGAACACCTAACACGTTGCACTAACCGGCATTCAGGCTCTTATAGTATTTCAACGAGTCCAATATACGATGCAAACATGAATAGCACCCGCGCTTTTCAGGTGAAAAGCGCGATAAGCTCGTCGACTGTTTTCAATCGTGACGGGGAAAGAAATATGTCTTCAATTTGCCTTAGAAATACGCGTCGTCGACGTTCATTCGTTTTAAATGTCCCCGTAATAGCCTGCGTGGTGTATTGCTAGGCCGGGTGGCAATGGAAAATTTTCGTAGCAACGAAACTGAAAACAGGCGGAAAAATAGATAAATTTAAAAAAATGTTACAAATACTCAGTTTATGAACCAGTGAATTCAAATCAATGATTAGAGGTACTCAAGTGGGGACTACCGATTTCAAACCCTCTTAATGAGGGTCCTTCCTCGACTGCGAGCTTAATCCACCCTTCGCGAGCGACCCGAGACCCTTAGCGAGACCCACCTCTCATCGGGGGGTTACACGGCTGAACTTGACCGATTGCAATTAAGTTTCAACATTGTAATTGTGATCAAATAATGTGTCTAATTGCGCGTGCTCTTCATTGAAACACGATTACATTTCTTTTTTGATCGATCCTCTACGATAAAAAATAAGATTTTTACAAATTAACACGGAAATCATAGTTCAGACTTGGCAACGCTGTAGCAGAACACGTGGTTTTCGTGAGAGAGTTAGCCTCACGAAACTAAGAAAAATGAAGAAAAATGTGGCTAATAGTGATCTAAAAAATACTTTCGAACATTTTAAAATGTGTATAGCAGCAACAGCCCTTAGAGAAGCGTTTAGTGAATTCAAGAGAAAAGTACTCGGAGACCAACTAGAGGGAAATCCGAAAGCATTTTGGTCATATGTTAGGGATGTACAAGGAACTAAAAAGTCAATGGTGTATTCCTCGAAAAACGATAGGGGCGAAATAGAAACTTTCAGGTTAGATAAGGCTAATTTCTTGAATTATTTTTTTCAGAGCGTTTTTAATCAATCGAAGCGTAGTTTGCACGAAACCATACCAGACTCATTTCAGCAACCAATGCCTCTGATCGATATATCTTGTCGTGGTATCGTATCCTTACTAAAAAAAACTTTAGCCCGAGCAAGTCCTCAGGTCCTGATGAAATTCCTGCTCATGTGTATAAAGAATTAGCTCTTGAAGTGGCTCCGTATCTTAAAGTAATATTTAACAAATCCCTCGAAGAACACGTGGTTCCCAAAGACTGGAAGATAGCAAACGTGACCCCAATTTTTAAAAGCGACGATAGGGAACAGCCAGGTAATTATAGACCATTATAATTAAGGTTACTATTATGTAAAATTATAGAGCATGTGATAGTTACATCAATAAAGAGACACCTCGAAATCCAGGATATATTGATAGCAAACCAGCATGGGTGCAGAAAGGGACGGTCTTGCGAAACTCAACTAGGTCTTTTGTTCATGATATTTTCGTTTCCGGAGAAAGTAACGTACAGGTAGACACAGCGTTTCTTGACTTCAGAAAAGCGTTTGACAAGGTTCCCCACTGCAAACTTTTCGCAAAGTTAGCATCATACGGGATAGACAGTAATATGGTAGGCTGGATGTTAGACTTCTAACATATACGCGTTCAAATGTTGGTATTAGACGGCTTTAGCTCAGGCGAAGTAAGTAACATCGGGTGTCCCCCAGGGAAGCGTGATAGGCCCCATTTAGTTATCTCTACGTAAATGACGTGAATGCAGTAGTTAGAAATAGTAAGCTCCGTCTTTTTGCCGCTGATGCAGGAGTGTATATGGAAATTAGAAATGAAGAGGACAGTCAATCATTAGCTAAGGATTTAGATACTGATGTATGTATTAACACCTCAAACATTATAGATACTAACAATCTAGTTGCATGAGACCCTATAGTTTCTTGTTTGCACGTTAGTAGTGCATGCTTGGTGATCTTCACCCCTGCCACACGCCCTCGTGGTGGCCTGCAGGGGATCGTGTAGATGCAGATATAGATGTAGATGAGATTGCTGATTGGTGTGTAACTTGGCAGCTAGAATTAAATTTGAAGAAATGCGAGATTATGAACTTTTGAAAAAAAATTACTTGCCCCGGATTGCATCAAAGTAAAGAAAATATCTAACGTAGAATTTGTTAAATACATAGGCGTCATCATCACTGAAGACATGTGCTGGATGAAACACATCAGGGAAATAACTAGTGTAGCAAACCGTAGATTAGGATGCGTAAAAAGAGTTCTAGGCAGATGCGATGAGATAGTACATCTTCATCTACACGATACTCTGCAAGCCACCTCGAGGGTATGTGGCAGGGGGTGAAGATCACCAAGTATGAACTATTAACATGCAAACTAGCAACTATATTGTCTCATGCAACTTGATTGTTAGTATCTATAGTATTTAAGGGGTTAATACCTGCATCATGCAATACAGAATACTCTAAAGTATTTCCCCTACCTATCCCTTTGCTATGCTGCCTATTCTGTTCTCTTATAGTACGGAGGAAATATGCCATTTTGAATCTATCGGTACGACAACCTATCTCTCTAATCTTATTTGGCTGGTTGAATCTAGCATAATACGCTGGTGTTTTTAATATGTGCCTAACATCTTCAGTAAAGCTATCCAATTGAAATTTCTCTAATAAATTCAATCTGTACTTTAACCTACGCTCTGATAATGACCTACGCCCTAATTCTTTTATTAATTATGAAACGCTACTCAACCTATCGTAACAACTTTTAACGAACCTAGCTGCTCTACGCTGCACACTATCTAGTTCTCTGATCAAACCTAATTCATTAGGATCCCATACATTCAAACTGCATACTCAAGGTCGGGCCTCACTAGTGAAAAATAGCATCGCTCTTTTGTCTTCTCATTACATTTTCCAAGAACTCCTTTTATAGATCCTAGCTTTCTCTTCGCTCGGCCGCATATGTCCCTGTGTCTTCCCCACGATAAATCCTTAGTGATTGTTGTACCTAAGTATCTTATGGTTTCAACGTTTTCGATCTTCGTGTCACTAATTTTATAGGTACGCTCTATCGAATTATTCCTCCTCCAAAAATTGATTGCTACAAACTTTTTAAAGTTAAGTTCTAACTGCCATTTGTTTCACCACTCTTGAATTGCATCTAAATCCTTGCTAAGCGATTTCCTGTCCTCTTCTTTTGATATACCCCTGTACACTACTGCATCGTCTGCAAAAAGTCTAAGCTTACTACTAACTACGGTACCCAAATAGTTTTTGTATAAAAGAAATAGAAGCGGACCTACTACGCTACCCTGGGGAACTCCCGATGTGACTTTGATTGTGTCCGACATGATACCATCTATAACAACCCTCTGCTCTCGCCCACTTAAGAATTCTTTTACCCAACATACAACGTCTTTATTTATACCAAAACTCTCTAACTTCAAGATTAATTTATCGTTAGGAACTTTATCGAAAGCCTTTTTAAAATCTAAAAATATCGCATCAACTTCAGTACTGTGCTCGCCGTGGACTAAAATATCGTGTAAGAATAAAGCTAATTGTGTCTCGCAATATCTACCTTTCCGGAACCCATGTTGCCTGTTTATGAGTAATCCCTGACTATCCAAATGCCCCATGATCGAACTAACTACAATGTGCTCAAATATCTTATAAGAGATTGACGTGAGTGAAATGGGTCTGTAGTACTAGGTTCTTCCCTATCACCGCTTTTAAATATAGGTGTAATGTTAGCTACTTTCCAATCCTTGGGTACTGTTTTGTTCTTTAGTGTTTTATTGAATATTATTTATAATAATTACAATAGTACGAGAAAGAAGCTTTTTTACACTTGTCAGGCCTCATTTTGAATATGCCGCTAGTAGGTATATGTGATCCGTACGAGGAAGGTATGATATTAGAATTAGAGCGTTACGAGTTTCATAGAAGAACTAGGATGGGGATTACAATCAGAAGGATTTTTGGAGCGGGAATAATTCGATAGAGCGATCCAATAAAATTAATAACACGAAGATCGAAAGCGTTGAAACCATAAGGTATTTTTGGTGTAACAATCACTAAAGATTTATCGTGGGGAAGACACATAAGGGAAATATGCGGCCGAGCAAAGAGAATGCTAGGATTTATAAAAAGAGTACTTGGGAAATGTGATGAGAAGACAAAAGAGCGATGGTATTTTTCACTAATGAGGCCCCACCTTGAGTACGCAGCCAGTGTATGGGATCCGTATGAATTGGATTTGATCTGAGAAATAGACAGTGTGCAGCGTAGAGCAGCTAGGTTCGTTAAAAGGTGTTACGATCGATTTATTAGTGTATCAGAATTAATACAAGAATTAGGGTGGGAATCATTATCAGAGCGTAGGTTAAAGTTACAGATTAAATCTCATACAGAAATTAAAATCGAATAACTTTATAGTAGATGCTAGGCATATATTAAAAACGCCAGCGTATTATGCTAGGTTCGACCAGATAATTAATATTAGAGAGATAGACTTTCGTACTGATAGATTCAAAATGTTATTTTTCTCCCTACTATAACAGATGAGAATAGGCAGCACAACAAAGGGATAGGTAGGGGAAATATTTTAGAGTAGTCTGAAGTGCAAGATGCATGTAATTATCCCTTACATACTAGAGATACTAACAATCTTGTTGCATGAGACCCTATAGTTGTTTGTTTGCATGTCAATAGTGCATGTCAACTTGGTGATCTTCACTCCCTGCCACACACCCGTGGCTTGCAGGGTATCATGAAGATGTAGATCAGAACGTTGGTTAAAATTTAGGTTAAACCTTATGAGTGAATTGGAAACTGATTTGTTTACAGATGATGTTAGATACATATTTGTCATTTGGAATATGCTGCTAGTGTATCGGATCTCTACGAATTCTTTCTAAATAATGAACTTGAACGTGTGCAGTGAAGATCGGCAATATTTGTAAAGGGACGGTATGATAACCTTATAAGCGTAGCCAGTCTATTAAATTGGGAATCATTGTCAGATCGCAGGTAGAAATTTAGACTTAGTCTCTTAAATAAACTCCAAGACCATATTTCAGTGATGATGTTAAAAATATTTTGCGGACCCCAACTTACTATGGTAGACTGGACCATAAGCGCAAATATAGAGAAATTGATTGCCGAACTGAAAGATTAAAAATGTCCTTTTTTCCTCGTACAAATAGGGATAGGGATTGCGGTAAATATGTCCAATACGAGTGATTCAAAATCCATAGCACAGGTAGTTGCATGTTGGTGTAAGGACTTGAAGGTAACCCAACTAACAGCACGGTTTTGCGACTTATTATTATTATCATCTTTTTAAACATTGCAGCTTATACTAGTTTATTAATACTAATCCTTTTAAATCCACGATATGTAGTGAATGTTTGGTGAGAATTCGTCCCCTGCCACACACCTTTGTGGTGGCTTGCAGGGATTATGTAGATGTACATAGAGATGAACCCCCGCGCATTATGCTAGGTTTCATCACATTAACAAGATTAAGGACATAGATTGTCGTACCCATAGATTTAATAGACTGATTGGACAGGTTAGCCTAACGAAGGATATTTATGGCTCAGAAATATCTCCCAATTATTTTAAAATACATATAAAATACAGGGAAAACTGGAAAGATGGTGGTTTTCTCATTGCAGTGAAGAACTCAATTATTAGCGAGGCAGAAATATTTCCCGACAACCCCTTGGAATTTTGTTTGAAGCCGGACCCTTTCCTCGAACACTGGGCAGAGGTGATATTGTGGCCTCCTCTCAGTGTCATCCCCACATCAGCCAACTATGTGTTTACTCATTGCATTTACTAAAAATATTTGCCACCTACTATGAAAATACAGGCCCAGCAGTTAATACCGAATGTTTCGTCCTGCATTTAATAATTTTAAACGGAACTTTACCTTTATTAATAACAAACTTCTTGCAAAATGAACACTATTGACAATTTTGTTTACAATAGAGTTCTGTTTTAAATGTAGAAATGCAGAGAAAAAATGTAATAAATGAAACTATGAGTTTATATTTTCCCAGCATGCTACAAATGTTGTGATACTTTATCGTTTTCATATCGGAAAGACCCCCCCTTACCCAAGAAGAGTTCTTCGTCTCTTATTCCTGGTCACGACTGGAAATTAATCTGGGCGTGACTCATTCAGCGAGAAAGAGAAGCGAGAAGAAACCGGAGAAGATCTCTCCGCCTTATCTGTAATTGTCCACTCCATCGCCCAGCTTCGCTTCGACCCAGGTGGCCTCCACTATGTGGTGGGGGAGGAGTTGGGACACCTTTTGGGGACTTCCGCAGCCAACACTTTTTTGTTCGCTTTCATCGCGCTTAGGAGAGCCGTGTTCACATGCCGTTAGTTCTCTTGCGTGGAAAGATTTACGCCATTTATAAATGACATTCTTATATGCCTCATTGAAAAATCCTCGTGTGGGCAAGTTCGCTGCGAAAGGACGGAAAACGAAATTTTACCGTTCATAATGTTGCATGGATTTATTAGTTATCCCTTCAAACAGACGAAATTTAATATGAGTATAATGCATCTTCCTCATCAAAACGGATGAACTGACAGCTTTCTAACAAGTGCGAAAAAGTGTTACAATGTGACGACATTTCAATTTGCATTGGTGCGACGCGTAGCTATTATGCGGATAGATTTCAGTGGGCTCTCATGATTTTTAATGAACACACTTGATTAAAACTTGATTGTCACATGTTTAAATGAAGTGCTGAGTGACGATGAAGGAGATGAATGTGATGAGGTCATCATCCCAAAAAAGAAGACATTCTCCAGGCATTAAATACTTTGCATCATTTCCCATTACTTCACGAAGTTGATGATGATTTTAAAGTAATTTGAGAAAAATTTAAAAATTAATTCACTCAAGATCGAATGGTAAAAAGTGCAAAAAAGCATCACAAAATATTTTTTAAAACCTTAATTCTGTAATTGAAATTTTAAATACAGAGGGGTTTTTCTTCATTTTCATTTTGCCCAGGCAGTTTATTTGTTTGCAATGCAATGCAATTTTTAACTTTATTTGAGTGGTATACTTTTATATTTAATTATCTTGGATAACTTTTCAAAACCACCTTATTTTCAAATTTTATCTCTGTTAAATTCACTCATTTGAGTTCTCTGTCATATACTCTGTTCAATTCTCTTCCACATGCATGACTTTCTAATTATTTACACCCTTGATTAACACTTGATTGCCACATGTTTAAATGCTAAATCTGCCGTTTTGCCTGAGCAGCCGAAAAGCTAGATGATTATGTTCTAAAATTATATTTTACGTTTTGATTTAAAATATAATTTTCTCTCCACCAAAATTAAAATAGTTTTATTTTCTACAGTGTAATATGTGTGCAATAATGAATTCATTGTAGTGAAAGTAGTTTCAACGTCATTGGGTTCTCATACGCTGTGAAATCTTAGCATATTTTTCAAAATCCGCTTTTATCTTGATTTTATATAACACCCCATTTTTGGGTCCCAAGGTGTTATGTAAAATGAAGAATACTGTAATGCTTAAGCTTAAACTTACGTTTGTGTAAGTACATTCATAGATTAGTACATTCATAGATAAAAGTATCTACTGCAATTTCAGTGTGTTCAAATCTCGCTCCATCTCGCTCGAGATTCAAGATTTTTTCAAATTCTCTCTCGAATTAAAAATTCCCTGCTCGCACAACCCTATTAAGTAAGATTTTCCATATAATACGAAGCAACTGATGATCAGTCAGAAACATTTGCCACCCTCATGGTTTCTCCTCCGTCACCACTCAACGAAATCAATTGTTCCCTGGGGTTGTATTGGGCACGGTCGGGCATAGAATCATTCATTGTCCGAGGTCTCCGAGTCTAAATTCTTCGTCTGAATTCTCAAGTCTTTTGCTTCTGTGGCTGAAGTGAGTTTGTATCCATTGAGACCCGATTAAGTATTTCATCTCATCGACTGCATGCACAATAATCAAAATCTCTATTGATTGATTAAGATTAAACAGAACGACTGATCAGGTCAGTCACATTATTTTAACCATGCATTTGGAGGCATATGATCAACTATCAGTTCATGGTGATAATCCACACGTAACCACATGTAACCACTATGGATTGTTCAAGTCTTTAGCGGACAAAAATAACTTAATCTCAGTTTCAAAGGTTAATGGTTCTCTCTGATGGATGATAAATTAAAAATGAAAAGCTTAGATCGATGAATTTAATTGATTTCTCGATATATTAATGCCATTTCCGTGATTGGGAGAGTTGATTAATTATCACATGCAGCAGTGTCACTTTTGATACCGTATCTCCACTAATACATGCGGATAATAAACACATTAACAGTTTCAGCAAAAAAACACACAAAAACGTAACTTTTAAGTGTCCTGTACGTTTCACGTATCTCCCATAATAAAAAAAAAACAAAGTAATTTTTTAAGGAATACAATTTTTTTATTATGTCGGTTACTAACTTGATCATTGAGAGCAATAAGCATGCCGATTGGCGGAAAAAGAAATATGCAGGTCTTAAACCGTGACATAGACAATTTAAACTTCAAAACCATAGATGAATTCAATGTTTGTTAGCGTTGTCATGGCAAATGTAGGATAAATCTCACAAAATGTTTTCGTAGCCATGGCTCAGTAATTAAGGAGTTGCGCTGTTTACAAAGAAAAGAAATGCTTAAAATCGTCTTCCCTACCTCCTCCTGAAACACCCTGTACATAAGTTAATATATGTAATACATAATATAATTATATTATGTATTACATATATTACACCATAATTACAACATATAGATATATAATGCTAGTAAGGTTCGCAATTGTGGTAATTAAAAATGCCGGAGTCACGTGTAAGACTGATATAATGGAACTCGGAGCTTGAATGAGCCTTCTTCCTTCGCCTCCAGCCGCGGCGACCGAAATCGATTCCTCTGTTTGCGGTCGCCAGGCAGCTGGTAGGATTTTTATTTTGAGTCGTCTTCTCTTTAGAACTTCGGAGTAACATATCGGGGGAAGTTGGCTATTTCCAGGAAGGAGGTTCTCGCCATGTTAGGGTTCCAGGAAGGAGGAAATGGGTTCTCGGGGTGTTTTGTGAGGGAAGGGATGACGCCGGAGGGCAGCAGTCGGGCGGGGCGAAGTTTTAACTCGACTGCGAATCCCGCAGAGAGCAGCAATTTCGATCGGATGCAAACTAGCCCCAGAAACATTCGACTAGCAGTGGATCATTTAAATAGTCGGCCGGCAAATGATTGCTTCCTATCGAGAACATATTTGTTGAAAGCTATAGTCAAATTCAATGGTAAATTATAAATTGATTACATGTGAATTATATAATCTATTTTCGCAATCATTGAAAAGTTTATCATATTTTATCTCATATTAAATGTCGTGCTACGGCATGAAACTGATGATTGCGTCGCTAACCCTCTCATATCAGCGAGAAATTAATTTGTGAATTGTCCAAGTTTCTTTATCTTCATCACAATGGTTCAAGCTCCTAACATGGGTTTGACGCCACTTTTCGCTCGATTCTTCTATCAGATAAAGTCTTCATGTTCTCCTCTTCACATCCTTCACTGCTAGCTCCAGAAAACGCATGAGAGAGGAAATCCTCTCCTGCTCTCTCTCTCTCCCTCCTCCTGAGACAATTCTCCTTCGTGTTTTCGCTTCGGCTAAACTCGAAAACTTCTTCAAAGACGTCGCACATGCTTCCCTTTCATCTCCTACTGGCGCTAATCTGTACGTCTTCCGCCCGTCAGGGTTCAACAGGAAGCACTCTAGGATGGCCTTTCTCCGCTATACCCTCTCCTCTTTCTTCTGTTCTCCCCTGCAACCTATTCTCCCATCGTGAGAGGAAATTAAGTGCAGATAGCTAATCGTGAGTGCTACTGTAGGAAATAGGCTTTGCCTCATTACTCTGAAAGTGTATTGGAGGTTTGAAATATGAGCGAATAGGCCAAAATAGAAGGAAAACGTTAAATATCAAGCTCATTACGGAAAAAGTCCACTGACGGATTTTCATGGAGAAATATAATAAATAAAAGGGGGTATTGAGAACAATAAAATTCAAATGATGGCGCATACAAATAATGCGTGAATCTTAGGTGAACCCGGTAGAGGAAGGTGGAGAATAATACTTATTGGATGGCTTTACTAGAGGCGGCACACTTGGAAATTTATAAAGGCAAGGAAATAAACATGAATCATTCGTAAGCAAATATTGGGATGATCTGCAGTGGTGGAGTGCGACAGGAAATGCGTTATCACTTAGCAAATACACACGTTCCTCGCTTTGGCCCGCAATATTTGTTTTTTTTTTTTTGATGGAAGTGTATTTTTTCTCATTTTTCTCAGCCACTATTAATATAATAGTATTATGTTATAATGAACTTCAGAATTTTAGTCACGATTGAAAGTTCAAAGTAATACAAAAATGTTAAATATTATCCATCAAATTATAAGTTCAAATGTTAAGGTTCGTGAATTCACGCATTTTAAGTTGTCATGGAATGTGCACAAGGGTTCTCGAAAGTTGGAGTGTGACGGGTACAAGATAGCCAATTGGTTTTCTGTCATCCAGTTTTGGAGACCCTAGCAAAGCAACGGATAAATAATCAAGGAAGGCAATGGAATTATTGAAGTTTATTTTACTTGGGCCTGATCAATCAATGAAGCTGGAGAAATAATGATGAAAAATTAAATTCCTCAATATGCATAACTAATAATTGTTTACGTGAGAATGTTGATTTTTTATCGACAAACACAACAGCACTTTGAAGCCGTTTCTGAAGAACTTTATTCAGGTTAACAGATTTGCATGTATTATTTTGAGTACTTTTATGGTTTACACCCTAAGCAGTAATTGACTATCTATCTATCTAATAATCTATTATTTTCCTACCCATATTTTCCAAGTTTTGTTCTCTTAGTCTCGTTGAATTTCAACGATTGATAGCAGCTAGTGCAAATTAAAAGTAATAATATGTACTTCCTCTTACTTCTATCATGGCCCAAGATGTTTTTCTTTTTACCTTTAGTGACATATAATTGGGTTTTTATATTGATTCGTTGATTCCCCTCTCGAATATTCCAACATTTCCCTAAGTAGACCTGTGCATTCAAAATGTAAGCAGTTTTCGAATCGGCGCACACACAAATTTTAATCCCACAACGTCCTGGTTTGGATTCTATATACACACGGAAGGAGAATTTATCACGAAATGTGGCTAGTGGTTTGTTTATTGTTATGTGCATAGGTATTTGGAGGAAAGTTTTTCACGCAAGGGAGCGTGATTATATCGAACACAGCCCTAATAGCCTCCAATTTGTCGCATGCATTTTCCATTCTTTGTGTTCGATTGGATTTATCGTCAAACTGTATGGATCTTCAACCGTTCTCTTGACATTACGGCACTAAAGAAAGGAATTTGAAAAGTTGATCGCTCAGTCCACAGATCACCTAGGGTGTTTTTACACCCATGAACTTTTCCGGCAGCAATGATCATGCCAAAAAACAAGGAACTCTCTTGGTCACGTTTTGCCACTCCATTTCACTGTTAGCATGATCTTTATTGAATTTTGCGTACTCTACCAGCTTTTCTGTTTGTCCCAACTCATACAATTTCTAATATCTCTGGTGCCAGGAACAATAAAAATGTATCCTTCAAACTCTCAATTCCCGAACTGTACAGTCAACCTAGGATTCCATTGGCAATGTTGCTTACTATTGCTCGACCCAAGTGATATGGTTTTCTGTTTTATTTGTCCTGAACTTGCTGTGAAAAAATCTTCCTCGGCTTCTAAAATTCCTTCCTCGTTTTTTGATTCAGATTCACAATCAAATTCATTACAGTATTCTTCCTCATCTTCCACAGCATCTTCCTCTTAATTTTTTGAGGCACTTTCAAACCCAGGTTCATTCTTGTCATCTGCACTCATATCTGTGTTGCCGCATTCATGACGATGTGGCACATTGAAAAGTATATCGGAATAAATTAATTTACCCAGGAGAAAATAGACATTTCGTCTCATCATTTTGCAAAAACGAACGTAAAAACAGTTATCAGCGTAGCTATACTAAAGCAGTTTTTCTTTTCGAGGGTACCACTAGCATTACAAAGATCCGCATGAAAGTAATAACTTTTCGCGCAAACGTTAGAGCTCAAAATACATCAAGGGAAGCTCTCCACAGAAAAAAAATTGAAAATATAGTTGAGCCGCAGTAGCCCAAGAGGGGTAGTCTAACTACCCCAAGAGATTAATACAAAATATTTACCTGATTTTAATACAAATTTCATTGCTTATAAGTGATAATAATACATTATAGTATTAGAAACAAGTACCTCGCACCGTTTTCGTTTTCTAATTCATCATGCTGAGTGATAATAAAATGACAAGGCTTGGGGTATTTAAAACACCCCCCTGGGCAAGGAAGGGTTAAAGGTTAGACCATTAGCAGCTATTTCTTGCGGCTTCCTCAATGAGTCTTTATTCATCAGAAGGGATGTCATCTTTTTATATTGATTGTGAAAAGCGGGAAGATTTTTCAACGCCTCCGCAACGGAGGCATTGAAGCATCTTACAAGTTTGAGCAAAATTGTAACCCAGCATGTTATGCGGTTATTATGGATTCCTTAGGAGGTCTAATTCGCGAGGAACTTTAAATGAGATACCCAGTCGAACGTTTTTTCAATAGGATATTGCATCGAATGCAACGAATAATCGATATTGCATGCTATCGATGCATATCGTTATTCGCAAAATCTGCCTCTCTGACCCATCATGACGATTGAAAACCGAAGTTCTTGACTGTCCTAGGAACTGCAGGCCATGCTCAAGAAATTTGTACAATATTCTTGTGAATGGTATGAGTTTATAATTTAGGACTGCTTCTTATTGTAAATAAAAATTACAATTACATTAGCTCTGCTCCAGCCGTATGTATGTACATGTGGTCTTTCACATAATTGATCAATATTTATATCTACTGAAGAGAAGATGTCCCGGATGATTCCTTGTGTACTTGGGCTTAATTCATGGACGTGAGTGTTACTGTGGATGTTGTTTTCTCATAAATTTGCATTTTTCAGCAAAAAATATCAATATGGAGAGCATCCAATCTCTGAAGGGATGTGGAGCCACTCGTACACTTTGTACATTCAATAACAAAAAAATGTCTGTTAAAATATATTAAACAAGTTAGTTTTTCCTAACCTGGTAGTAGCCATATTTTCTCTTTTTGTTCAGCAGCACCTTATATTACCCTAGCACACGTTTAAAAAGCTTTCGTATTCACTTCCACCTCTTATTTTGCAATTTTCTTACAAGAACGAGAAGAAAGTAGTTTCTCTTGCGGTGGTGTTAGAATATTTGCAAAGGTGCTCTGGCGGTCGCGAGGGAGGAGAAGTAATCTTAACTTTTTTTAACTTTGGTGCCGTAAAAAAATGTTTAAAATCCAAAGACATCGTCCCTCTTTTGTAGGTACTATTGATGGATACACTCGCACTGATTACAAGGAAGCGCTTTCTGCCAACTCTTGTCCTCTTGCGCTGAGGCTGCTTCAATTCAGTAGAATTGGAACTCCGCAAGTACCACGTAAAATCCCTTTTCCAGGCTAAGGATTTTTTCTTCCAAGTTTTTTTCTTTCTTACTTAACATCGGTTTTAATTCATTCAAAGGCTCCTTGTATTATTTTTTCACAGGTATTTTTGTCGTCAGTAAGTTATACATCCTTTCCATTCTATTTCGGAGTTTATGTTTAATACGGATGGTAGACTTTGACAGTTCTATAATATTTAAAATATTTTTCTACACTCTTTCGTAACCCTTCTGTTCAAGTTTTGACTCTGTGCTTAGTAAATATTAGAAATTTGACTTATTATCACATTACATTGGTTTTTTTGGAATTAAAATTTCCAATCCACGTGTAAAGTGCTAATATGGTGTTCTCATCAAGAATGAGAAGTCTCATAGGAGACGCAACTTCTCTTTCGCAGCGACTTCTGACCAAGGCCGTTCCCGATCTGTCGGCCTGCTAGCACCGTGGACTGATGTCCGTACACTCAGGAAAACTGCATCTTCCCGTGTCCTTCTACTGGCTTCCTTTTGATCTCTCGTACCACTGACCACTACCACCACCCAAGGTCCAAGTTCCGGTGACGTGTCCAGTAAGTGAAAGAGGTAAGAATTATCTTGAGGAGACCTGTTTTGGTGTCCAGTTCTTCCAGGAGAGAGGCATTGATGTTTATTCCAAGGGAGGAAAGCGTCCACCCGAATGAATCAGGAGGAGAATTCACTCAAACCCCGAAACTTGCTATGTTCTTGTGAATTGCAGGTCTTACGGGTTTAACACCGCGTTGGCCCATATTTCCTCGGGCGACAGTTTCGCCGGCGTTGCAGTTGCTTCCTTGAGGCCAGAAAAAAGTGAACATTCGGTCATTTTGGTCGTCTGATTCATATCACCCGTTGGAGTGTTATGTTTTCCGTAATTGGAATTTCTTTTTCTACCTTGCAAAACGCTCTTCCCTGGAGAGTTCCGCACCGAATCTGTCTCCGTTTTTTCTCAATGAGCACTCACATGTAGTAGTAGTAGTAGGGAGAAGTATCGCATTTCTCGGAAGATTAGCTTTGCCTCGTCAGCATCGATGTCGGGGGTGGTCCATGTGTACTCATCTGCCTGCAGGCGGCATTTCACTGCTCCGGATGCCTCTGACCAACGTAGCCGCTCCTCGGACCGCAGCCGGGTCTTCTACACTATCACCCCAGGTCTCGGAGCGAACATTTGAACGTCGGTCCTCGTCATTACGTTGCGTTTGTTGAGAGCGCGTCGGATTCTCTGCGCGCCCAAAGGGAGGAAATAGAAAAAAGCTGGCCTAAAGTCCATAAAGGGTTCTTTTCGGCCATTTGACACTTCGCACATTGATTCCCCATCGATTGGAGATCTTTGATTTCACGTGCCACTTGCCCTGGGCATAACGCTTTAGCGATTTACATGGAGTCAAAGTTGAGTTTTACTAAACTTTTGACTTTTTTCTACTAGACTTTTATCAAGATTAACTTTCATAATAATAATTAAGCATAATAGCAAATATATTTTGATTGAAAACACTAGAATTAGAAAGTGAGTTTGGAAAATGCAGTCGTCGCCGTAGCTGTTATACGAACACCATTTGAGGTGGCCATGGAGCGGGGAATTGTGCACACTGTGGTTTATTTACTGCGTGGAAGTAGTAAACGGCGAATTTGACAGGAGAGTCAAAAGGTCAGGGAGAATCCAAACTATTCTAAATATTCCTAAAATTTGGAATTGAGTAGGAATTGAAAGAGTACCTATATAAGTCTAATTTGGCGGTAGTCACGTGTTCGTGGGGAAATGCTCGTATGCAATCTGGTGAACAGTTGATAGCCAAGCCTCATAGCAAATGTAATTCTGGGAGAATCATGACCAAAATATTCACCAAATGATGGGGACCGCACTCCCAAAGCGAGAGAAAAAGTCTCCATGTTGAGAGTCCCTTTTCATCGATGTTCTTCGCAACCGATTTATCTCCCGATCGTCGAGGAGCTCCGCTAGATAGCGATACCTCGATCACTCTTTCTCAACGTTCGATTGTTTGCCATGGGAACGGGGCCCTCCTCCAATGGCGCTCCTCTTTCCAACGCGCCTTAACGGCCGTCAGGGCCCTTTCGAATAAAATAGCCAGCAGAGTGCTGTCCGTAGTACATACTTATATGCTCAGGTAATGTGTGCCGAAATTGGAATTCGAGATCTTGGATGAGAAAACCTCAGAAATCATCCCAAAGATGTATTTAATATACGCTTTGTTATTGGTGGGAATCTAGGGATCACCTCATAAAGCCTCGACAACCTTTATCGAGAAATTACCCTCGCCGACAAATCGTCCATCTCCTAATCATGTTTTGCGACGCAATGCGTGACCAAAATGACTTTGATTAATTGATCGTATTTCACTCTATAGAAGAGCACGCACGAGAAAAATTTTAAAACACATAGTAGGGCTTGCTTAAGGGCCAGCAATGATTTCCGGTCAGTGTATGTAAATGATGCGTCTAAATAATAATTGTCCCGTCTCCACGAGTGGCAGATGTAACGGCAGCCCCAAAGTCTTCGCTCGGAGACTCTCGTCGGCCCCTGGTCGCAGAGGAGGTCTTACCTTGGCGAGTGTAGCCGGCCCTGTGGAGGGCGTCGAGGGCGTCGTTCAGCGTCTCGTTGCCCAGCAGCGCCTGCATCCACGAGAGGCTGGGCATCCTGAGGCGGAGCTCGCGACTGCTCAGGAGGGAGCCCAGCTTGCGCCCCGCGTCCGCCCAGGGCGAGCCCTTGCCCCCGTCCACCGCCCCGGGCGGCAGCCCCCGCCCCGCCCTCTCCCCCACCTCCACCATCTCGACGTCGTCGGACAGGCGCAGGCGCTTCTGCGAGAGCAGGGCGTCGGCGGCGCGACCGACCAGACGAGCCCCCTCGCACCACAGGCGTCGCGACGCCGTCGTCTCGTTGGGGCAGCCGCCGCCGTCCGTCACCGCGTTGTTGCCCTCGGCGTCGCCCGCCTGCAGGGCCCCTGCCGCCGACCACGCGAACAGCGCCGTCACTGCGATCGCCAGTGGCCTCGCCATCGTCCTTTCAGAGGGAGATCGAGTGTTGTGTTGGTCCAGCCGGAGTCTGTGGCATCTGCGCTCCCCGCGCCCCGCTTTTATATGGTCCATGGCCGTTTACAGTCACTTTGCCCCAGAACGGAAGACAAAAGGATGCGGTGCTAAAAAGCGCGGTCGGTCACACCCCTCACGCTCGCGGGGGAGAGAGAGGTCCCCATTGTGTTCCCCAGGGCCCTTCACTCGACGCTTGGCCGCACAGGGGCGCCGGCGCGGAACTGCCCCTCGCGGCCTTCAGGGTTTTTTTCTGACCTCCAGGGGATGAGGGAGTAACGGCCGCCGGAGCGACCGTTCTCCTCGGAACTCGGTTGTCCCTGTTGCCCCAAATCCAAATCGCTCTATCCAAGGCTCTTCTGCCAAGGGCCCCTCGGACCTGTGTGTGTGCCTATCAGAGGGGATAAGTCAATTCGTCCTTTTGACTCCTCAAAGTCTTTTCCCGTTCGCAGGTTACGAAAGATACCACATGAATTGTCATCTTAAGCATATATTCTTCCATTACGCAGTATATGGAGCTCCACTTTAACGCATTCAATGCGGGTCGTGATTTATGTACGATCCAATTTTATGTCGGTAAAATTGGATCAATTGTTTTCATTTACTTCTTCGTGTGGAATGAATAGCATGTCCTAATAATATTTTTAATAGCTTTATTTCTGTACTCGCGAAATATTCCGTAAAAGTCCGTACCACGTCGGTTGTCCGTATTCCTCCAGAGCCATTGCACTTGGAAATATTACATGCCACCTATCTTGAAATGCGAACTGAAGCAGCGAAGCTTTTTTAATTCTTTATTAAAAATATTATTAATATTCCGTAAAAGTCCGTACCACGTCGGTTGTCCGTATTCCTCCAGAGCCATTGCACTTGGAAATATTACATGCCACCTATCTTGAAATGCGAACTGAAGCAGCGAAGCTTTTTTAATTCTTTGCTTTTTATTTCTGAAATAATACCCGTATAATATTCCTCCGTATATATGTATGGCAGCGTGTAGTGTTCCACAACACCGTGGCATTATCATGTGCCACCAATTATAATTATGCCAACTACGTAAAGCGAGGTAAAACGCGTGAAACGAAATAAATATGTGGAGGAATGCTAAGTGAGATATTTCATTTGCATTGAGGGGATATGAAACAATATTTTATGCAAAGTTTTTCTAATTTATTCAAACTTATGTTTTGCATTATTAGTATCGAAACCAGAAACTATTAGAAACAAATTTTTCTCAATATTTGCTATATTTTAGCCAAAAATATTGTCATACCTGAAGTGTTAGGTCTAAAATAAAGGTCCATTATTAACCATGTCAGGTCAGGATAAATAGCCATGTTTAAAATGTATTAAAATTTTAAAATAATATACCTGTTTAAAATCATACTACCTGCAAATATTTACATGTGCATACTATTTACCAAAAATATTCTCATTTTTACAGAACTAGATATTGCATTTTTGTTAACACAAATGCCACAAAACACAAATGGGTTTGCAACGCAAACCCATTTGTGTTTATGCTGAGAGTTTTTGTGAATTTTTTATTGTGAATTTTGGCACAGTAGGTAAGTGGATAGTTCTCTTTCGGAAAAAATTGAAGTTGAAGGGATCAACTCGTTGTGTTGCCTGCTGTGCGCCTTTCCCACTGCCAAAACTTGCTGTGGGGCTAAATGGACCGCATTATTAATAAATGATTTATGTTAGCAAAATCGCTCGTTTTATTTTTAATTCACCTCTTTTTCTGTCTCTTCGGTCGAAATCCGCCTCGAAACATTCGTTTTTGTTTTAAAACGAATCCGTGGTCCATTTAGCCCCACCCTCTAAATGGACGGGGTGCGGACTTTCCAAAAATAGGCCATAAAAACATACTTTCGATGCTCATATGGATTGACAGGTTTGTAGCAGTTATAGAGCATCAAATTTTCTACAAGGTACACCGTTTTTCAAAAGTAAAAAAAAAATAAAAAATGCGTCCACCAGGACGCCGCAAACGAAAAACGGTCCATTTAACCCCACCCTCCCCTGCCTAATCTAATTTTTGAAGTCAGAGGTCAACTGAACTTGTCAACGGAAGTGGAATCAAGTGAAATTGTCTTACTCGTTCTTACTAAATATCACCTTAATCATGCGTGTGAATATTATTATTCAATTGTTAAATATAAAAAAATGACAATTTCTATAATAATGCTAAAAATATTTTTGTCGCATTTCACCAAGCGCACGTAACTAAAATGATTGAAGCACGGAAAATTGAAGTTCCAAGTGCTTCTGGTGTGCACACGGAGACGACAACACGGGTATGAGATCAGCGCGAATGGCGCGAAAGCAGGGAGCAATTACCACTTTCTCGTGTCATCCACCCCGGTTTCCAATCATACACTTTGTCTGCCGGAGAATTGCATCATTTGCGTGTGTGAAGTCATGCTGCGAAAATGTTTGAAACGTGAGTTAAAAAGAGTGACCAATTTAATTAACGGCTACAAGAGAAAAACTATGGGATGTCAGGATGCTGCCTTAGGCTATCGTATGCGAAGAGAAACAAAGTATCCGTTTGGATGATATTGGTAGTGGTCTGCCTTCCCCCTTGTTTTCCCTGAGAGTAAAAATCGAATGGGTGATGGTGGGATCACGGATTAGGGCACCCGTTCCTTTGAAAAAAGAACTGAGAAAGAGGTTTCGGAGAACAAGCTAAAAGTGTATGTGAGGAGAGTAGTACTGGAAGCCGAGGACGGGATTGTCAATTGTTCTCAGGAGCCGCTCTTCATATATTCTAAGGGGCTGTGGTCACACCCGGGCGAAGCAAATAGCGATATGCATGAGGAAAGAGTTGGTGTACGATTAAAAATTGGTGAGAAAAAGATGAATTAGAAAGTTAGTGAGATCTGAAGACACCAGAGTACCATACGCTCGGCCGCGGTGACCGGCGGGCGTTACGTATTCACTCAAAAATATTTTTC
Source organism: Platycnemis pennipes (assembly GCA_933228895.1). Lineage (NCBI taxonomy): Eukaryota > Metazoa > Arthropoda > Insecta > Odonata > Platycnemididae > Platycnemis > Platycnemis pennipes. The sequence goes on from OW121849.1 coordinate 151,380,434, forward strand.
TTTCTAAAATGAAATAATACCTCAATCAAACTATTTTAATTTGTAGAAGAGGGTTCTGTCTACAACATATAAAAAATATGCAAAATCGAAGGCATAAGTACAGCGTCAAAAATCGGTTTGAAATTTAAAGTTTTTATAAACATTACAGAATTGTTTATATTTCATTATATAATCCATTATTATATTTTTCAATTCAAGACCTTTAAAATAAGCCCTTTACCATGTCTGTAGCTTAAATAGTCTCGGGGAAATATCGTAAAATGTGCACCTAATTTTGCAAAATTCGAATTTTACAACGTTGCAATTTCTCGTAAACTTTTGTAAGTTTTTGCGAAACGGCTTTGGAGTTTTTTATGATCTTATCAAATAGAGCTGTTCTACTAAATTAGGTCAAAATCGGTGACCCTAAGGGAAATCACTTGGTCGATTTGACATGACCCATATACAATTATTTTTCTCTTCCTATCTGCTGTATTTACCTAATATCTATTTTTTCATTGTGTCTGCGACTCAACTGTGGTAAAATATTAAGTAAAAGAGGGAATGAAGAGGGCCATCAACACTCCTAGCCTGAAAACTAGAAGCAGGAAGACTGGAGAACTTGTGGTCGCCTACAGGAACCCCTCCGCATTGGATTGTCTACGGATGAAAATGACGATAAAGCCCGCGGAAACCTTCGATCCAAGTATTAATTAAGTCAGGTTATAACAACATTTAAGACGCTGGAAATGTTTAAATAGTGAGTCCTGCAGAGTATGAGAAATGTCTCTTGTCTTAAAGTAAATATTAAGACTGGAGCAGTTATTTCATTTTTCGCTCCTCTCGATAACCGAACGCCATTCGGATGCATTGCTAGGATGACCCGAGTGATGATATTTGCTCCACGGTGCATGAATTGCGACGAATCATTGGTTTCCTCGGTCGGTGGTTAAACGGTCCATCCCCAATTGACTCGCAAAATCAGGCGTGTAACCTTCGAATTTTTCTAAAACTTATTAAAGGGAAAACAAGTCATCCACTGGTTATTTCTCCTTGGATTCGATTAAGTTATAAAATATTTACTGGAAAATACATACCAAAGCAGAGCCATATTATAAATACATTATTGTGAAATTCTATAAAATCTAAAATTTTAAGTATAGTACATCGTTCCTTCAATTTCAAGGAAATACTTTCTCGAAATTATTTCTCGACAAAATTTACGCTGTTATTTTTAACATATTAATTGAACTTGAATTTTGGAGAGATTCGATGGCAAACTCTTTTGTTCAGCATAGAATACTTCATCCTTTGACAAGCCAAGGGGACATTGATTCGTGTTGCCGGATGGTATTAATATTTTATTCAAGCTTAATGCTAGAAAAATAAGATGAAGTGTAATTTGGAAATAAAATTAAAATACTTTGATCAATCTAAATTATTTTAAGGGTAAGAGAAAATCAATGAAATTACCTTCTATCACGAAATTAAGTGCATTTGTCGCGTTTATCTGATACTTGAGTAGGCATTGATAATCGTCGCTGGAATGAATGTAAATCCAGAATAGAATCCAGGAATTTCCTGTTACGGAAAGTGAGTCACACTTCTCAGCTCTCAGACTCTCTGTGCCTTTTTCCTCTTCTTTTCTTGATTTTATTTATTTTATTTAAACTATCAAAGCACTGATTGTGTGAGTATATATATGTATTTGTATATTTGTATTGTGTGAGTATATATGCATTTGAGTATATGAATATATGTGTATATGTATGTGGAATGGGTCATTCCACGTCAATTCGACCAGAAAAATGGCAAAAATGGCCCTTAGAGTAACCGATTTAGTCCAAATTACGCAAAACCCCATCATTTTATAGGAAAATGAAAACCCCGACGCCGTTTTGCATGCATGCAACCGTGTGTGAGAGTAATTGCAACGTTGCGAAATTCGAATTTTGCAAATGTGTCTTTTATGGTATATCTGAGAATGTTAAATTTTTAGGCGTGGAAAAGAGCTTTTTTTTAAAGGCAATGGATTGAAAAGTGTAACAATGATTTATTTTATGAAGTATAGACAAATTTATAAAGTTTACGACAATTTAAAAATATTTCAAATAGATTTTCGGAAATGACTTCGATTTTCTCTCGTCTTTTTTTAAATAAATTTTAGACACTACCCTCCTCGACATTCCGTAAAGTACTTTAGTAGAGGCAATATTTCATGTAAGAAAGGAAAATATTCTTGAGTGTAGGCGAAAATATGGCTGGTCACCGTGCGCACAAATCATTCGGTGTCTTCTCTTCTCTTGGTGTCTTCGAATCGCAGCACACTGTCTATTATATCTTCTTCTCACCAATTTCAACCGTATACTAACTCTTAAATCCCGTGTCACTCGCTATCTGCTTCCGCGAAATGAGACCATCGCTCTAGAATACACGAGGTGCACCAGGACTCGGCCTACGGTCGGCATACATTGCACGATCCTCATTTCATCTTTGGTATCCAATGCCCAGGCTGGTTTCAGTTTTTTAAAAACTGTTATTTACTTCACCCATGGACATATTTTTTAGCAATACCAAGAGGTTAATTCTGTGACTTCATATTCTCATTCAAAATGCATTTTTTCCTGGGAGTTCTCAGTTCTTCCTTTGGTTTCATTAGTCGCGCTACTAATACATGCCTGTGACTGAGACCTCTTAAATTCATTTGCTGGACTTTTATGCGGTGCTACATTAGTAGCACCGTTTTAAACCACAAACGGTCGTGTGGTAGTCGACCTCGGAGACTGAACCGATTGATGTTATCACTGGCCTATGTCTTCAGCTATCTTTTCCGGGTTGGTTAATTTTTCCCAAGCTCACTTTACATGATACACTGAAAAATATTTCGTTCAGTTTATCATATTTTGATAAATTTAGTTCAAAAAGTTCAGTTCATATGGAATATTTCACCACTCAGGACATGGATATGTGTGCTCGTCTGTTGTTAATTGGTAAATACCCTGATGCTGTCAGGGTAATAACAGGTCATAGGTACTGTTTTCGGTGGTAATGGGAAAACATTGAATTTCTCAGTTCTTTCTATCAAGACTGTTTGGTAAAAAAATTTGATAAAAATTATCAAAATGTAAGATCAAATTCACCACGAAGAACTAGTCATCTCGGTTAATTTACCCAAACTTGTTTGGTATTCTGGGGGGTATGATTAAATTTATCTAAAAAAATTAGCCTCTTTCGTCTATTTTACCAAACTATTTGATACTCAAGAAATGTGATGCGATTAAATTTATCGAATAGAATAGGTATCGTGATTTATCATACGTAATTAATATCTAAACTAATCAAGCATATTTAATGTTTACAAATTATCAAATTTGAAGCAATGATTGGCAATTATATTTTATGGCAGCATTGTAAGATAATATACCAAACATTACTAACGTAAGAAAGATTCCTCCGGGGAAGCCCAGGATTTCAGCAGGCTACATAGCTCTCTTTTTCCGTCGTTCACAACTTCGTAGACTCCGAACAAACACACAACACGTACAATGGAAATTCACGTGGTTCACAGAGTAGACTGCAAGGTTTGCATCCGATACATCGAATATCATACACTCAATAAAGAGGTTGGATGAGGCATCCAATTTTAATAGGATAAGAAATATTGGCCCGAATATAAATTGTTATGGATACGACAGCTAAGATGGCTGGATGGACCATCCAATTTAATTTGATGCTCTCGCAAAGAGTCTTAACTCCAACTAGATTCTTAACTCAACAATAGACGCATTTCTGTAAACAGCGCGACAATGCAGTTGCTTACATCTACAAACTGCGTGGAAATATAACATTCTACTTCAGAGAAAGGAATTTCCTGCCGACTGTTAACGATATTTTGCTTTCGTCTATAGTATGACGTAAACGATCGCTTATATTTATTATTTACCGTTGCGAACAGTTTAAAAGAAGTTTAAGGATATGGCAGCGGAATTAGCCCTAGCAATTAAGATATTGAATGCTTTGAAATTCCAACGCCTTTGTGTTGTAGATTTTTTACATGTTGTAGTTGATTGGTTTAGAAGGGATTGAATATATTAATCGAGAATATAATACGGTGGCAGAATATAGTAATTCCATACTAGCAGCTGGTTAAGAACAATAGTGAGGCTTGAAGATGCTGGTCTTTCGGGATTAGAGAGACTCTTAGAATATTTTACATTGGCAGTAGTCATGTGTGTTTTGTATGTGATGAATTGTATGCATTGTGTTTACATGAACTCTATCATGAATGAAGTTCGAATCACAATCGGTGTAAATACTGGTGATATGCTAACTTTCCAGCCAGTGTTCTTCATGAGAATGCTAAACAATAATTGTTGTGTGGCCTTTAGGCTTGCTGCATGACTGCATACTGCCGTCGAATATTTGAATCTGCCTGTGATTTTGTAAAAGTGGTTTCTTGCCGTCTTCCGTGCTTCATCAATAAAAATGTGATCTTAATTGCTTGGTTAAAAGTTTGCTTATTAGGTTATTAAGGATAAATATGTTAAGTTTTTTTAGTAAAAATGGTCCATATTCAGCCATATTTGCTTTCCCGATGAAAGGAATCGTTGATTTTCTGATGGATATCATAACAATATAGTAATTATTCAATTTTTTAATATTTTACTAGTATTATTTAAATAGTATTTTTTTAGATTTTACTACCTAAAAGTATAAACTGAATTCCAATTGGAAGGACAAATATCATAAATACGCACGAAATTTAGTACTTTTGAAAATGTCCATAAATGGGTGACTCCTATCTTGCGCTTTATAGCTATCTTGACTCGGTTACTATTTCGAAACACTATATTCCATTTATTCCAATGTAAATTCATAACTATGTAGCAATTCAATCCCGACCTTCACAAAACGGGAATAGTTTACCGAGTTTTCAGAACAGGGGGAACCAAGTAGGTAAGATTGTAGAACCAAGTACGTAATGGATTCAACGCATTCAGTTGCCATTTTACCAATGATGTAGGAATGCTCTCAGGAATTATTCCTCTTCCAAAATATAATAGTCGCTCACTTTTTTAGGTCTACCTCTAACTGCCACTCAGTCGCACCACTTTTAATTGCATCTAAACCCCTGCTTCCTAAAAGTGATTCCCTATATTCTTAATTTCATACTTCCCTGTACACTACCGTGTCGTCTAATCTTACTGTTCATTTCGGTACCCAATGCGCTGCTATATGAAATGAATAGAATTGGAGCTTTTAAGTTACCCGATAAATTGAAAAATCTAAATAACACGAATATAAAGGAAACCTACAAAAATGTTCTGAGTTTTTCCAAACCTTCCCGGAAGATCTAAACACAATGATTTTCACGGCATCTCTGTAGTACGAACAGATAGAAAGGGGAGAGGACGCACATAAGACGGCATCGTACTATGGTGTAATTAATATTTCGCAAATCCCGAAAGTTCCACCGTAAAATAGTAAGCTGCGAGCAGTTAGAGATAATCACATTCGTCCAACTGAGATCAGTCACACGGATATTAAATATGAGTGACTTAGGTGTGTTATTTGAGCAGTTTCTGAGCGACGAGAAGTTGAAACGGATATTGGTCATGATACTTTAGATTAAGCAACTACAGCCGCAGCTGCAGAGGGTTCCAAGTCCCAGGCGGATGACGTTACCAAGGAAATAGATTCCTTGTTTTCTCAAACACTTCGAAAAAAATATGCCCCCCTCCCCCAACCACTCCGATAACGGACAATTCATTGTTTTTGAACAGTCTTGATGGAGTTGGAGTCCGTGTTTTTAAAGTTTACTAAGTAAAGGTGTACGCTGAATTCCAACAGGAAGCTGGAAAATTATAAATATGCACGGTATTTAGTATTTTTCAAAATGTCCATAAATGTGTGACTCCTCTCTTGTGCTTAATAGCTATCATTGACTCATTTTCTCTTTCAAAGTGAGCATATATGCTAATGCCAGTGTAACCAATGTAACTAATGTAACTAATGCCAGTAATTTGATCTCGACCTTCGAAAAACAGGAATAGTTAACCTAAGTTTTCAGAACAGGGGGAACCAGGTAGTGTTGAAGGTGCAGAATGCAGCATGCGTATGCAGTCTACTTGTGAATATGGAGCCATATTGGTTCAGATCGATTAGTTTTCGCCTCCTTGGCATAAGGCACTTCATTTCCTGAAGAATGTTATAAAGTTCACATACGAATTAACGACCGAAATAGCATTAGAAACGACAGTAGCATCATTAACTTCCTTCATAAAAGATGTTTAACCAAAATATTAATGTATTTTTTGTACTGAACATGTTTCAAAAAATAACTTTGTACAATTCCACAATTTTCATTTACTTTACCTGTCGATTTCGAAGCTCAGACGTTGAAATCGATAGGTATAATAAATTGAAATTGTGCAATTGTACAGTTATTTTTCTTATGTGTTCAGGGCAACTAAGTTTTAACAAGTATCGCCTGCCTTCATCGACATAATTCGTATTTTTTTTGTAATTAAATATTTGTATACCGCTAGGAGCTACTTGTATTTCTATTAGCTTCTACAAATCAAACCTTTTTAAACTACATGGGTGTTCGTTCGCGATCACACTTATCACTGTTTATTTGACGGACTTTTTAAATGACAGTTCATTTCACCTTAGCATTAATCTCGGTGAGTTTTCTCGTCTTTCTCTTCTCGTTTGCATTTGTTTGTGGATTCCATTATTCCATTCCATAACCTTAGTTTTACCGACTGACAAAAACCTTGACCCGTGAGTAGTGCGAGCTACAATCTCTTCTTCAGCATACACATCTAGGTAATCCCCTGGTAGCCTCCACGAGGGTGTATGGTAGGGGGTATATGGGAAAAATAACATTTAAAATCCATAGGCAAAACAATCTATCTCTCGAATTGTATTTAGCTGGTCAAATCGAGCATAATACGGAGGGCTTCTTAATATGTATCTCACCTTGTTAGTTAACCTATCCATTTAAAATTTCTGCAGGAGATTTAATTGATGTTTTAACGTATGATCTGATAATGATTCCCAACCAGACTATTTCTATTAATTTTGACACACTGTAAATAAATAAAAGTGTGGAAGTCACTAAGACATTTTATTGCCGCACTGTTAATCCTATCGTAACATTTTATAACAAATTTTTTTAACAATTTTAAAACAAAACAAGCAGCTAGAATTTAATTTAAGGAAGTGCGTGTAAATGAGGTTTTCGAAAAGGAAGCTCCCGAAACAATTATTTCCTCAAAGAAAAAAAGATACCTAACGTAGAATATACTAAATACCTCGGCGTCACCATCACTGTGTCGTGGGGGACGCACATCAGGGAAATAACTAGTGTTGCATACTTTAGATAGGATTTTCAAAAGTTGTTAAAAAAGATAGTTGCATAGGATTCGTAAAAAGGGTTCTAGGCAAAACGAGAAAGAAACTTTTTTACTCTTGTCAGGCCTCATTTATACTATGCCGCTTTAACGACCTCTAAACCTAGATATTTCTGCAGAAAAAAAGACCAGACTTTGCATACAACGCCAGATCTCCGAAATTTCCCATTATACCATAGTCATGTAACAACTCTCAGGAATATTTCCGTTCTCCACCGCGGTATTCAGGTTTGTACCATGCCAACCAGTCTACCTCGGTACCAGTTCGCAGTTCTAATACCATTTCGGGTATTGATTTTGTTAGTCGTAGGTTAAGTTTACGTTGCATTGTGTGATTTTCCAACTGGTCCAACACAGTAATATCTTGTGTTATATCAGCCATTAATGTGTGATATCAACCGCTATGCTATTATGCAGGTATTTCAGAATGATATCACTTCCAACATGGTCCAATTACGTTAATTAGCTTATCAACGGAATATTTGGACAAAAATATTTAGAGAGCCGCGACCAATCTGTCTTTTAGTAGTCTAGTTTAGCTCATATTTTTTCTTTGCTTTCATTCTATGCAGTTTGTTTTCTTAAATGCATTTTCTTACGTTATTTTGCAAAATCACGTCGTAGCTTGCCACTAAAATAAACAATTCAAGGAAATTTCCAACTTGGTTTTCAACTGTTACATGACTTCATAGTGTTAAAATGTTATCAGCAATTTGTCTTTACGCTGTCGCGAGCTGTGACGAGGGTAGGTATGGGAATTAGACATAGTATCATGTTTTTTTCAAAATGTACTGAAAAGTATTCTAATTCATATCTACTTTATTTTAAAAAATATAAGAAATAAAATTTTTCTTGCTTTGCTATTATACTTGGCACTCATTTTCCGCATCTGAGCACGTAGGAAACCTTGACGCCATCTTTTTGTAAATGCAGGTTTGTTTTTAACTATTTAATTTTACTAGCATACCTATAAAAAATCTTAAACAAATTACGTCCACGCATAGAATATTTTTACACGCTATAAAGAATTCACTTACGCAATAACATTAAAAAAATCGCCTTCTCTAATTTTCACGTTTTCGTGACTTGTGGTGATGTAGGAATTTGAAGGTAATTTTCAGAATCCGCAAAACAGCGCGCCTCTTCATTTCAAACAACAAAATCTTGCATATTGGTGACAGCCACTGATCTTCCTAGCGCTCAGTACGTATTCCAAAAGTTTTCATCACTTTCCCGTAAAAACAGAAGCAGCAATTTCTTTAATCGTTAATGTTACTTAAAAATCGAAAGCGTAGGTAAACCACAAGTAGATTTTTTTTAAATTAGTCATTTCAACTGTATTGGGAGCCTGAAATGAAATTTTAATGATGTTGGCGATTCAAGTACAATAAACGTTACTTTTCAACGACTCACACTTGGTATTGTCTGGTTGGAAGGCAATTAGCTGTGGAGTGAGACAGTTGTCGTGAGGCGCGATGTTAGACTAACTTCTGTCCTTGCTAATATTGTTGGCACCCCCAGACGGGGGCCCCAAATAAGCCTCCTCGGGCCGGGGGCCATCGGCGATCGCCGACCTGCCGACCTAGCCAGACTGCCTCTGGATGCAATGTGATATTCGTCCAGTATAGTCAGTCTATGAGATATTAAATATCTGAGTGATTTAGCAGTTTTGTTCACGAAGCCACTGAGCTTTGAGACGTTGAAATATTTCGATATCTTTCCTTCGTGTTCACGCAATTAAGGCCGCAGGTGCAGAGGCAGCCCAGGCAGGAGAGGGGTCCCTTGACCTCCCGCGGATATTACCAAGACTATATATAGATTCATTGTGTTTTGAAAAGAACTATGCCCCCCCAACCACTCAGAAATCGGATCTTTCATTGCTCGTAAAAGGTGTTGATCGAGGTGGTAGTCTTTTTTATAAGTACGTAGATATTTTCTTCCGACGGTATTGTTTCCGATGTATCCGATGTATGCTACACTATCTCATGGTATCCATGTGCATTTAACCTGCCGAATGAAACATTGTGCATTGCATTTACGTGACAGAAAGCCCTTCGATTAGTGGTTCAATGAATATACAGCGTATGCCAGTCAACTTGGAAGAATTAGGACGAATTAAAAAAAGATAAAGCGATCGGGAAAAAATTGACCTTCTATATTTTAGGGGAAGGTGCAGGTATATTAAATCCCAAACGTATTGATACAAGTGTATATATTCTTGGCTTTTATCTGGGGTTACGTTTGGTTTTAGCCCACTTCAAAATTTTACTTCGTTAAAAATTTTTGTGTATGGATAAACGGCCTAAACTCACTTCGATAAATGGCAGAGTAAAATTTTTCAACCATCCTCAATTATAATGAACTGAGCATTAAACGCACCTTATTCCCGCATTAATGAATTACTTAGAGTAAAATCCTCCACCTCCTCCTCTGAACCAACAAAATTAATAGTTTTATCGCGCATTTAGGCGTCTTTCAGGTGGAAATATTTTCACTGACTTTAATGGAATTACTTGTATGCGACGTATTACTTAAAAACTTGCGTCAAACTTATACAGTCAAAACGACCAGTATTGTATATATTATTGACAACTTTTCTCCATGAACCCATCTTCAATCAACATATACTTATTTTCCACGTATATTTATAGAATTTTCAATTTAATTATATAGGATTGCAAAACCTTTAAAACAGTGTATCTGTGAAGTAAGTTCTATAGTATTCTGGGCGTATTAATTGAGTAAATTCTTATCGGGTCAGGAAAAGCTGTACTCGGATACTCATCGATACTCCTTTATATACAATTCAAGGAAATGCAAGAGGGACGTGGGGTGGGCTCGATGTCCATATCTGAGACGGCTGAGAGTAGGCAAAGGTTTAAAAAAAACAGCACAGTTTGTGGTTATCAAAATGTAGTAATTTTTGCTTCACTTAATCAGAGATCAATGGGACGAAAATTAGTCGAACAAAGAACATTTTTGGGTGTCTGGACCAATCGGCTATATATATCGTCTCTTGATAAAAATTTTTTTTCTGAGAATAAAAATGAGTTATTAAAAAATATAAAATTGACCCCTGAAAAAAATGTAATTAAGGTAAAATACGCCTAAAATATGTTTAAAATTTCCAACTTTGGGGCAAATGTTAGGTTTGCAAAAATGTTTTTAAAAAAAAGATCTTTTCAAGTTTAAGCCGTGATCTTTCTCGGAGGGCTAAACATATATGCCATGAGAGCCAAAGAGTTAATTGATGGGTACCTCATCCTTGGCTGTTATCTGAAATATTTTTACATCCAAATACGGCAAATAAGATTAAGTAAGGATGAGCATACCAGCCATTTCCTATTCCATACCATTCAAGTCTCGAAAAGTATTAATTATGTTTTCCTGCTTGAGCACGCACCATTGTAATGTTCATCACGGCGAATGAGTCGGAAAAGAATGATTTTAGAGCCAAATTCGATCCAAAGTCTGAGAGTTATACTCATGCAGAAATTTTAGAATATTCGTAATTTTTAACACAGGAATTATTGTCGTCAATACTTTTCGAGGATTTCGTTTTGTTTTAATATGCAGTTGATATCCATCGCCCACTACATTTATTGTCATGGAATTCACCCGTCCCATTCGCAGTTCTCTAAGGGCCGGTTTATCCACCTCTGGGTAGGTCGGTTTTACCCGGCGGATAGCTTACCCGGCAGTCAAATCACAGAAATGCGTTTATCCACCATCGGTTAAGCATTACCCGCCGGATAGATTTGCCTAGAGCTCCTTCCAGCACGTAAATTCTTACCCGTCAGATATACTACCATTAGCGCATCCAAGCGGCGGTTAGGACAACTTATATTGCGTACTTACCTTACGTTTGCCAGTAAACTAGTAAGTCTCATCGTTTTCTCAATACTTATATGTTGAATATTTATGATTATATATGTAGATAAGAAATAGCACGAGTCACTGACAAGCATCGTTAAACAAAAATTTTTGATTTTGTGGCCGTAGTCAATATTATCAATAGTCTATCTGAGCTGTTGCTTATTGCCGAAGTTTCATCGCAGTGAACACCAAATCATATCATTAGTTATTTAGGTATAGTTATTGATCATTAGGTATCATTATATATTATTTTTTATTCCATATTTTTCAAGCTTTTTATAGCGAGCAACGGCAGTTCGTATTAGTACATATTACGTGCACCGTTAATATTCAAGTAGCAAAACCTATTCCACCGGTTAACTCCGTTGTCAGCAGGATGGAAAATAATTATGTTTTACAAAATATACTGGACGATGATTGTTATGACGAGGTTGAGTTCTTCAGCATCGAGAGAAGGCCATATTATGTGAGAGATAGAGTCAAGCACTTCCATTTGTGGGACGAAGTGGATTTTAAATCGAGATTTCGCCTCAACAAAAGGACTGTGCAAGACATGCATGACATTATAGAGCCGGAGATATCACATCCAACAAATAGGTATATTCTTACTGCGTTGTTTGTTTTTCCATTGAACGTGTCTCTGACCAACTGTAGTAAAGTACATTCGATATTAACGCAAGTTAAAATCTTTCCGATTACTTAAAATATCGCTGCCTATATTTCTTTAGACATAATTCTGTGTCGGCCATGGATCAAATCCTACTGACGTTGCGATTCTATGCCACTGGAACAATGCTGATCGCCGCAGGGGACTTTATTGGTGTCAGTAAACCCTCTGCTTGCCTCATCATCAAAAGAATGACCTGTGCAATTCAGGCACCAGGTCAGTGAATATCTTCAGGTGTATTCATACCTTACTTTAACTCTCAATAGGAACATGAGTTCGCTCACAAATATATCAAAGGAGAGGTGCCGATCTTTCTTTAAAACTTTCTGATATTATGAAATGGTTATCCGTTTATGAGTAAGACTGGCTTGGTCGTTACAGGAGGCCCTCCACCCGTCAGAAAGAAAGCCTTCTTCCCATGAGTCGTATATTCTTCTTTATCGTTTTGTATTTTCCCCTTAGACTTTTGGCGTCTCGGGACTTTAAAAAAATATTGAATAGCATTTTATTACAAATAAAAAAACGTGCGAATCTCATTAGCTATTACCGTTCCATTAACATAAAATGATAAGAAATAAATAACGTGTGCTTGCCCGGTGGTGGAAGCACAGTATTCCCTGGAAATACGATCCCACGTTTCATCTTTCTCCCTCCATGTTGCAGCATTCGTGGTTTTATTCTCTAAAATGCTCTTGTATTTTAGAGCTACCTCCAGCAGCAACTGCGTTTCACTACTACTATAGTGAAGTTATTTCGACGATTTTTTAATTTTTTGTCCATCGCTGGAAAACAATAACGGTGAAACGAAACAGAAGGAATAAAATTTAACCTTCCGATCAACTGGTCGCATGAATTCCACAACATAAGCTGGAACAGAATATCGATGTTATCTTGTTTTCTTATTATAGCCTTAGCCAATCGCAGCATAGACTTTGAAATTCGCGGTCGCTTCTGGCCCGCAATCAGCCTTTCAAAACCACGTTGCCAGGTCTGTCCTTCAGGTAGCTACCCGGTAGTTGCGAGTGGATTGGATAAACGGTACGCACGAGTTACCCGGCGGTTAGCACTATCTTCCGGGTTGCTACCTGGAGATATACCCAGACATTGATAAACCGGCCCTAAGACGCCCAGAACGCTCGCGGTTTCCTTCCACCGAGATCCGATGTGGCATAGAGAGAAAGATGAAACTCGACACTATCTGTGAATGTCTCGCTATCAGTGATTCCGCTGCTTGAGAGTCCCACCATCGAGGGTCAGATTTCCTCTCCTGAGTTTCGTAAACAAAGCGGCGTGCAAGCCGCTAGGGCTCAGATATTTTTCCGTATCACAACGACGATAGAAAGAATTTATCAGCCATTATGCCCTTAAAATAGGGCGAAGAAAAAAGCTACGTTTCTCTCTCTAAGCTCTTTGCATACATTTGTCTTAGAATAGATTAAAGTATTACTCTCTAAAACACAGGCGTAATTTAAATAAGTTTACAGCTATCTTACTTACTTCTGTGATTTAAAAACTGAAATAGTGCTTCACCCACCTATGAAAATATTATCTGCCTTGTTCCTGATATTGCTCGATATCGTAAAGCTTACTTTTTGTCACCTTAATCAACTTTACTTAAACTTTGTTTATCATTATAACCCATATTTCTTCATGTGGTATGCACGGCAATCGTCCTGAAAAAATCTCCCTTCCCTATCAGTGACTGGGAAAACAAGAACAATACAGCTTTATGTTTAGCATCGATAATTTCTTGGTGAGAAATTTTTCATACTTCTAATCTCCTGCGACACAATGAAGGCTCAACTCAACATCTCTGCTCAAGACTGTCGCAGTTCCTATTTCTGCAAAAATAAAAAATAAAATAGATCTTTTCAAGTTTAAGCCGTGATCTTTCTCAGAGGGCTAAACATATATGCCATGAGAGCCAAAGAGTTAATTCGACTCTCCAGCACATAACCTGGCGATATTTAGCCAGATTGCTGCAACCCTTTACCACTGGACCAAGACAGAAAAAGTAACCTTCAGCGCCGCGCATCCCGACGCCTGGTAATGGCAGAAAGAACAAATGTGTAGTGTAGTGGGTGAACGTACCTTGTTCCTCACGCAATGTTTTTTCTATGACACGAGAGAAACAGGTGAATAAATTCGAGAGACTCCACAACCGCCAGCACAAATCAAGAGGAACTCTGGGTCCTGAAAAGGACGGGACGGTCGTCAACCTGAGGAGCGGCCTTGCCCTCAGTGATGCTGCCATCTCGGTGCTTTCCAAAGGGCTCAACTACGCCGTGGCTCCCAGGAGAATACCCACTGAAGAGATCATTACAGGAGTGGAAGACGCAACCCGCAAACTTAACAGTCCAGAAGCAGACGAAATCAGGGAAGAAGTGGGACGCATCCTGCTCAAGGCTAAACCACAGAAGTCCAACCTAACCGGGGAAGAGAGGAGGGCGATCAAAGAAATGAGGGAAGCGGGAAATTTAGTCATCCTTCCGGCTGACAAAGGCAATTCCACGGTCGTGATGGTGAAAGAAGATTATTTGGACAAAATTGCCGGCCATATTCAAGACGACACCTATCTTGTGTTGAAATCAGACCCCACCGGAAGGATACAGAGAGAGACTAAGGCCATCCTCCAACAGTCTTCGATTCCACTCGAAGAACGTAGACGCCTCATCGAGGCTACTCCAAGACCACCACGCCTGTATGGTTTACCAAAAATTCACCAAGAAGGCATCCCGCTCCGCCCTATCGTTAGCGCCATCGACTCTCCAGCACACAAGCTGGCGAGATATTTAGCTAGATTGATGCAACCCTTTACCGGTAGGACATCCACCTACGTGAAAAACTCTGTGCATTTTATTGAAATCATTAAGGAATTGAGAGTTAGCAGAGACGACCTACTTGTTAGCTTCGACGTAGAATCCTTATTTACCAATGTACCCGTCAATGAAGCGATCGAGATTACCAGATCTCTCGTCGTAAAAGGACTGCCTCAGGAGATCTCAAAAATGGTGAGATTCTGCCTTGACAACGCATATTTCATTTGAAATGGGGTATTTCACGAACAACTCAAAGGGGCGGCCATGGTGTCCCCCCTATCACCGGTCATCGCCAATCTGTTTATGGAGGCATTTGAAGAGAAGGCTCTACGATCCCATGAGAAAAAACGAAAACTTTTCTTGAGATACGTGGATGACACATTTGCCATATGGCCACACGGACGAATTATACTCGATGGATTGCTTAAACACCTCAACCAGCAGAGCAAAACCATTACAATTACGATGGAGGTCGAAGAAAAAGGGCAACTTCCTTTCCTGGATGTGCGGGTATAGAGGAATGACGACGGGACCCTAGGACATTCAATATTTCGGAAGAAAAGGCACACCGATCGATATTTGAACGCTGCCTCGCACCACCACCCTCGACAAAAGACGGCTGTAATGCAAACTGTTTTCAACCGAGCCCTTTCCATCTGCGAAGATTCGTCTATTGAAAACGAGAAACAGCATCTATTTAAGGTTTTTCAATACAATGGTTTCCACCGACACGCTATCCACCGAGTTGCTCAGAGTGAAGAAGATAAACGAGTTTTGGCCTTGAGCTGGACGGACGAGACTACTACTACCACGAGGGAACAGGATGATACCACTCTTGCCGTGATACCATACCTTGGCGGAGCCACGGGAAAAATGTCCATGGCCCTTGCCAAACGTAACGTCCGGACCAGATACACCTGCGTCACTACGACAAGGGACATTTTGTGCAGAGGTTAAGCCGATGGAAGAACGGAGCGGCATATACGAGGTCTGATGCGATTATTGGAGGGTCTACATTGGGCAAACATCGAGAGCCTTAAAGACCCTTATTATTCAAGAACACAGGAGAGCGACAAACAACAGACAATCTCAGCCATCGCGGAGCACTTCTGGGAAGGCCCGACACACAATATCAATTTTGACGGAGCCAAGCTGATCAAGACTGAGAAACGCTATTTCCCAAACACGCTCATACGCGAGGCGATCGAAATGGCCAAGAACCCCAACAATTTTAAGCGAGAGGATAGCTGTAAGCTCTCCAATACTTGGAAGCGCCTAATTGAAAAAACTAGTCAAACGGCCAATGAAAATGCGCCCACTTGAACATCAGAGCGCAGAAGTAAATGGTATATAAGACGGTAAAAATCTGCTCAGAAACACTTCAGACCTGAAGACGCGAACTGAAACGTTGGCAAAACTATTGTCACCCCAGAATGGACACACGCGGAAGAAATCCCGAAACGAATGGATCCTCAGAAAACATTCAATATTGTAATGGCTACTCATTGTCTTCCTAGAGTTTGTTTTCTAAATTATGGGGACCTTTGCGGTTTTGTGGGCGGTGGTTCTCTTTTTAGTATGTTTCTCCTTTTCCTGAACTTCATTCCGTCCTGATAAACCTATGCCGTAGTGGATTTACAGATATCAATCCATATCCACCGGGGACGTTTCGCCGGTGTCGTTGCTGTTTTAGTTATGATGGTACAGGATGGTTGTCACTACTCTGTGACAGCCCTCTGTCTCTGTTTCAAAGGAATCTATGGCGATTGGTGTGACCTCTGAACATCTCTTGAGGACAAAGTTCTTTCCATAATGCAGGAGAAATGACCGCAGATGCCAGCATCTCCATCAAAACATCGGTCATCTATCCCAACACGGCAATTGCTTTGCAACAACAACTCTTATGCCTTGTGTCACTGTCACGCGACGCTCGATTCTTCCAGTGATGAAAGACACACTCATCGGCTGCCCATCAGCAATTTTCCAGTGGGCAAAATAAGGACAGACGTGTTGCCATGCAATCGTTGGTTGGTTGGTTATTCAGGGGAGGCGATCGACAGCTGAGGTCATTTGCGCCATTTAGGATAGGTGGGTAATTGGATAGTGGTCTTCAGGGAACGGAGAGGAAGGGTGGAGAGAAACCCGTTGTCGGCATTAGCCAACTCTTAAAGAAAGGCGCCATGGGGACCACAACTTAACGTCCCATCTGACGGACGGAGTACTGTACTTTAACTGCCCTCCACTAGGTACTCAAATGGGGACTGGTTTTCCACTGAAAAATCCGCCAATGCCGGGAATCGAATTCGGGCCCTCAGGATGGGAGGCCAGTGCTCTATCCACCACACCAACCCGATCCCCCGCCGTGTAATAATGGCGTCGAAGTTGTGAAAAAATTGTGTGCTTACAAGGAGGATAGGTTCCTACTTCCTGGTCATTAGTCAGGAAAAATTGTGAAGCATTTAAAACTAATCTCTCCTCGTACTTACTCGAGGCTTGAATTCATGGTTGTATTTTTGGAAGGGTAGAAGTTTTTATTTTTATAAATTTTATATTGTGCAAAAATGCACAACCAGCCTTATGGTTTTAGAGGAGTACGACGAGCTGAGAGGTGAAATGCTGTCATTTTCAGCTCTCGCTCATATTTTCTGCACCAACGCGTCCAAGAAGGCTAGAGTTGCCATTGCAGTATGGATGGACGGTTGATGAGGCGAACATTCATCTTGCACGAAGTCGGATTCCGTGTGGTCGTTAGCGCCGGCGCCACACCGCTGCGTGATGCGAATACCTCTGCACTGCCCACTGCAAGCTCTCGAGGAGAACTAGTGGATCATGGCTGCACATTTGAAGAGCTGAGGGCCGGAAAAGGTCACCACGTCAAGCGAACATAATATTAAACGTCTCATTTGTGTGAATCCCGTTTTCATCCTTGCAAACATACATGCATACATTTGGAGTTAATATTTTATTATGATTCGATGTTCCATGGTTCACATAAATGGGAATATTGGATTTTAGATACGTCAGGTATCTTAAACATCAGTTTACATAATTTTCAGCTTTTATACAAATAATATAATTATTAATTCCCTGAGCTACCCGTTTTTCGGTAAATAATATAAATATATGAGTTTGCGTTTCAATGGCTTTTGCTATTTCAAGTAAGCGAATTGTTTTTCTTGTTAAAAAGCAGCTAACATTATTTAACGGTAAACATATGGTGATTTAGACAATTTAATGGGTGTTTGTAAGAATACAGGTTGCTAGATCGGAGATTGCGAAGTTTCAAATGCACATTTATTGGTTTTTTGCTGGTAAAATGTAATTGAATAAGAATATATTTATGTTACATAGTCTTTGAGAATTAAATAGGATTACAATCAGTTATCAATGGGCGATGTATATACACACATATATATCATACGCAATGAATTATATTTTTGTTCCAGCGATGATATGTAGAAATAGATGTCAATAAATAGTTTTCAATGATGAGAGAAAGAGTGCTGTAGAGAGTGGATTAGAAGTAAAAGGGAAGTCTTTAATAGTATTCCTTGGAATACTAAGGCGTGAATGTCAACACGTAATTGGCTTAATGTCTCTGCAGTCTTGTGCTTGGAATGGTGTTGCGTGTGCAGCCGGCGATGGGGGAGGAGAAGAGTTCACAGGCGTGCGGGGGGGAGGAGGGGGGGGAGAGAGAGAAGGCGAGTGTGGACACTGTCATGGGCACTGCGGTCGTCAAGGTGATGGGAGAGAGGCAAGGGTCGAGATCAGGCCCCTCAAGCGGCGTGGGCCCTGTAGGCCAATTCGGCGCCGTCCATTGAGCGTCGCCCGTAGGCGTCGTGGTGGTGGTGTCCGGCCTCGACCACGGTGGACGACCCGTGGCTCTGGCTGTGGTGAGGGTGGCTGACCACTTCGTAGGACACGGTCTTCTGCGGCTTGGACATGAGCTTGATGATGCCGAGGATGCCGGCCAGCACGAGCGCGATCTTGCTGATCACCACCGCCTTGCCCACGAGCAGCGCGAGCGCCGCTATCGCCAGCGCCACCAAGATGCCGATCTTGATCTTGACGGCACCCAGGATGGGCAGCAGCTGCTTCAGACGGCCCCGGCCTGGAAGAATTGGAAGAGGGAGAGGTCAGCGAGACCAGGGTGTCGTGCGGGCACGGGTTAAACTAAATGAGAAGCATTTCATGCACACCACTGCCAATGGAGAATCGGTCATCTCAACACCGAAAAGAAGGCGACTGTTCACTTGCATGGGGCCGTAGTTTAGGGACTGACTCAGCAGCATGGAGAACAGTTGGCCTCTTCATCTACATCTACACGATACCCTGCAAGCCACCGCGAGGGTGTGTGGCAGGGGGTGAAGATCACCAGGCATGCACTACTAACATGCAAACTAGCAACTATATTGTCTCATGCAACTTGATTGTTAGTATCTATAATATTTAAGGGGGTAATACATGCATCATGCACTACAGACTACTCTAAAATACTTCCCCTACCTATCCCTTCGCTATGCTGCCTATTCTGTTCTCTTATAGTACGGGGGAAAATGCCATTTTGAATCTATCGGTACGACAATCTATCTCTCTAATCTTATTTGGCTGGTCGAATCTAGCATAATACGCTGGTGTTTTTAATATGTGCCTAACATCTTCAGGAAAGCTATCCATTTGAAATTTCTCTAATAGATTTAATCTGTACTTTAACCTACGCTCTGATAATGATTCCCACCCTAATTCTTTTATTAATTCTGATACACTACTCAACCTACCGTAACACCTTTTGACGAACCTAGCTGCTCTACGCTGCACACTGTCTAGTTCTCTGATCAAACCTTTTTCATTCGGATCCCATACACTGGCTGCATACTCAAGGTGGGGCCGAACTAGTGAAAAGTAACATCGCTCTTTTGTCTTCTCATCACATTTCCCAAGTACTCTTTTTATGAATCCTAGCTTTCTCTTCGCTCGGCCGCATATTTCCACGCTCAGCCACCTCGTACTCGGGTGCCACTGCTAGAAGACGGGTGGAACGCTCGGATATGAGAGTAGGATGACGACTTAAACTCTCGTTGTTCAGCCGTGGATAAGTACATCTACATCTACACGATACCCTGCAAGCCACCGCGAGGGTGTGTGGCAGGGGGGATATAGGGAATCATTTAAAATGCATTGGCACGAAGCTTATTCACCATATCTATGGCTAAGGTTGCATAGAATTTTCTGTAAAATTCTCCATTTCTGTAAAAAAAATTGTTGATAATTTCCAGTAAAGAATCTATTTCCTTAGAAAAACTTCCCCAAAGGAAATGAACATTTTTCCTTACAATGATATAATGAAAGATAGCTTGAATTGTTTATTCAAGAAAAATCCAGTAGCATGGAAATAAGTTTAATTAGATTTGGTTTTTCTTGACTTAAAGCAGCAATACTCCAGCCCAGGATTGTGGCACTTTTGAAAAATATTGAAAAGTTTCAATTGATTCTCTCTTAATATGATTGAAAAGTATTTCGTAGGTGCATCCAACCTATTCGAGATCTAATTGCAACGCATAGTACCTTATTTAAGTAATTCACGTATTATCTTCTGACGGTAGGCCGGAGGATGAAGAATCTCTGATGGAGAAAAAGAAACTCGTATTCGGAATTGGAATGCTACTAACCCGAAATAATCAAATCTATGCGAAAGAAATGCTTAGAAGAGAAAAACGTTTTACATGTGGATTAACTGTGTCTAGGAATATTGGATAGTGATGTGGATATTTTAAGATATAAAACGAGGAGAATCAGGTTGTTATGTGTGGTACTCCATAGCAATAACCCATCCCTTAAGCCTGGGTTTGAATCCCGACTAAGATTGGCACACCGTTTCCTACACGGTTGTAATGTAGTAAGCACATTGAGTGCTATCGGCACCATAGAGACTCTGTTTATTGGACTGAACATTGGACCGAGGATCCCTTGGTGCCTTTCGTTAAGTCCCTCCCTCCACTCCCTCCGAGAATTCCTCCCTCTATCCAAATAACTGCCTTTCTTAAATGGATTAATATACCCTGATGTCCATTGCCTCTCCCTGACGAATACGAAAAGTGTGTTAAGGGCTTGTTATATTCCGGTAAAATCACTGAAAACGCAGTAAATGATGGAATACAGGAGAAACGATCTGAAAGCTGGAGTATTGCTTTTTTAAGTCAAGAAAAACCAAATCTAATTACACTTATTTCCATGTTACTGAATTTTTCTGGAATAAACAATTCAAGCTAGCTTTCATTACATCATTGTAAGGGAAAAATGTTCATTTCTTTTGGGGAAGTTTTTCTAAGAAAATACATTCTTTACTAATCTGTATACAGGATCAAGGGATCGTGCCGGCGAAGGGTTCATGAAAACCGTAATAAGATGATGATAAGGAAACATTACGGTATAAGAGAAATAAAAGCTAGAAATGTCTGCAGATTATAGAATGGGGAAGAGTGTTATGTTTGGGAAGAGGAGTTCAGATTCTTCGGAAGGAGGACAGATCGTTAGACAAGCAGGGAAATGACCGTAGATTCCTATTAGGACTTTTCATTGGTATTGCAAACTTCTAAAGACGCTTATGAGATTAAAATGGGGTTAACCTAATGGGGTAACATGGTCAGAACATGTGAGTGGATTGATTGAAGTAGAGTGAATAGAATAATGAGCTCAATGGGCATTGCAAAGTGAATTTTAGTGTCACGAATGGAGAATCCGAGTTGATAGTAAGGGCCGAGCAACCGGTCTTCATTCAGGTTCTTTTTGCATCAAATGCATTCTGAGAAAATGGTAGGAGTAACAGTGGAATTTGCATGGTGCTGCAGCATGCGAAAAAATAGTGTTGATGAATTTGGTTAGATATGGGAATAATCAAGAACATTAAAGGGCCTGCAATGACTACTAAAGTAGAAACAAAGTTGTTGAAAAGATGTGGTATAAAAATATACAAGAAAGTTAACGAAAGTTATTAGATTCTCAGACTTAACAAAGTTAGGTATGTGTAAAATTAAGAGTATACAAGTTGGTAATGGCAGATCCGTTTTCTTACTACGTATGTTATACTTCGTGGTATGTTATAGAAAAGAGTGAATAGCTACGGCGAAGTCCAGAGGATAAAAGTGCCTTGAAAAAGAAGCGTTCACTTCCAAAGGAGAATCAACGAAAATATCTCTGAGTTGGGACGTAAAAAAGTCTGGTGTGCCGTCAGACACTAGAGATGGAGCATAGAAACATATGGCGTTGTATCGCATTGCATGGAAATGAGGGAAAAAGTATGAGGATATACTTTAAGATTTTGAGTGGTGGGTGTAGCCAGCGTGAGAAGAGAGACGAAATTAGTTCTGTGTAAGGTAGGGAGGGGGAGGAGAGGTTAGATAATAGATAGATAGAGGTTAGATAACATATAGGGAGAAGGACACGGTGGAAGTACGTGATTGGCAGGGGATGGAGGGTGTTGGACGCTACCTACCCAAGGGTGACGCGTCGTTGGGACTTTATGACGAGGGGCTGGAGAATGCTATCGAGTGAAAAGTCGTTGCGGAAAAAATCCAATGAACAGAACTAGATTGGGATTGCTAAGAGGAGAAACGCGTTCATTAAGAGGCGTAATATTTCAAATTTA
The DNA here is from genome assembly GCA_933228895.1 of Platycnemis pennipes. NCBI lineage: Eukaryota > Metazoa > Arthropoda > Insecta > Odonata > Platycnemididae > Platycnemis > Platycnemis pennipes. Next base: position 151,402,838 of record OW121849.1, read on the forward strand.
CAGAGTAAAGGTATCAAGGGAAGTGAAAACCTGTTGAAATTGCCAGAACATAAGAGATTCCTCCTGAACAACTCAATTGCGCAGTAAAAAGGGAATAGTTACCTACCCACATTGGTGTACGTGAAAGATAAACCATTTATGACACTAAACGTTAGGTAAAAATATAGTTTTCAGCACTGATAGATGCAGACTGTTAGTGCCGTAATTGTAGTAGTACTTCGATTGGTCCTGTAATTTAGATTCATTAATATGACGAAGGGTAGTGATTTGGCGATTTCCGGAAATCCGTTTTTATATTTAGTTAATATATACTATTCACTTTCAATGGCAGAGTGGTTTATAATGGTGAAGTCAATGTGTTTAACTTTATATGTAAAACGAAGTTTAATATTTGGCGCGAAAACTTGCAGTACGTTGATTTTAACTACAAGTGAAACGGAAACATGATGAAACCTTTGCATTCCCGCGCAGCTGAAAGTACCTGCCGTATGCGTCTTCCATCATCTGATTTCAGCCTAAGGCCCAGAGTTATCCCTTAGTCCGATTTTCCTGGACCAGCATAAGTGAGAGGCCTCATCAGGTAATTCTGTGTTGAATTCCTAATCGTGAATTATTTGCAATTCATGTCTTTGATCATAATGGTGTCGTCAATAAGTATTCGATTAAATATAGATAGAAGAGATTTATAAAAAAATTGATTATAGTGGTATAATAATGATCCCTACCAATACCATATTCTCGTGATTGAACCAAAACAGTTTCAATCATTACATAACCGTTAAAATAAAACTATACTGATGGAGAAGAATTGCTGAAATTGTAATAAATTAGCGAGAGGATATCTGTTAACACATTGATCGAAGATTCCTTCCATCTGTCCATCATGTTACCTCGGAGAGGTCCAGGGGAAACATTTCACTTGCGCACTTCCTTGATTTGAGCCCGACGAGAAAACATGTTTCTCCATTGAGGCTTCAGTTTCATTGAAGATAAAATTCGATCCCACTTTTTTCTATTCTTCGTTTCGCAGGTGAAACGAGTGCCATTTATGCTTTGACCTGCAGAATATATTTGTTTGAATTTGGAATAATATGCTTTCCCATCGGAATGTCATCAAGTAATGCTGTTTCTTTTATAGAATTGCTAGGGCTGACGTTGCCACTATTTCCTTTGTTTTAAAGTGCAGAAGAAATCGGGAAAAATTGCGAATCCTGGTTAAAAATTGTACTTATATAAGCATTGAAGATTAAGGTTAAAGAAGTTAGATTCCAACCGCAATACTTTGTGCTTGATTATGAAAATGTTATGCTGCTAAATCACCAATAATTCTTGGATGTTCTCATGGCCACTCTATTTCAATTCTGAGTCCCATATTTCAAGACATTAAAGCGTGCTGCATTGATACAAGCTAACATGTGTACGACATTTTCGCTAAAACCGTTCGTAAAAGTTAGGCTTCGAGCAATTAGTAACTTTACTAATGTTTTAATGACTTGAATTTGTCTAATATTGGAATACTGCCTCATTTTGCATATCGGCTGATTACTCCTTTGCTAAAACTCGTGTAGGCCCGTTTCATGCCTTGATCCGAAAACATGAGTATTTCCTTCATTCAAGAATCACATGGACACGATTCATCGCGGGCTTATTTTAGACACTATCCACATTATTATGGTTATCCTATTTTTCATTTATGGGTCCTTCTTCCAGGCCGAACGATCCTATGCTATTTACAATATCCCAAAATCCTTTGGTCCATCCGCAAGTTGGTTTGTAAGTCTGGTGCGAGGAGGTATGGGAGGGAGGTGAAGATGTCACCAAAGGAAAATATCTTTAAAAAGAATCCTCCTCACAATTTGAAGCGGGGCCCTCGGGGTGATGGGTGAGCCAGCCACCACTGCACCAACACACACGTCCCATGTCACGTAAATTAGCCCTTTCTGAACGGCACTCCGTAACGCTCGTTTGAAATTGTTCCAACGACACGCTCTCCGCTAGCGTATTGGGTTCATTAGTAGGCCTCTGCATCTGTTCAATTCATTTCTATTAAATAATGATATATTTAAGTGATCGACAGTGCTTTGCAGTCCACAATGGGGGCGTTTACTCGGAACCGAAATCGCAATTTTGTACACGAAATCGTTTGATGGAAACAAGAAAAGAATTATAGTGAAAAAATTAATCTCCTAACCACAACCATTCACTCATAAATCAAAAATTAAAATAAGCAAAAGGTGACGCCCACCGAAAAAGCTGCTGTGATAACATTGACGTCATTTTCCTCCCGTCCTTGACTGCTTTTCGAGGGAGGGAAGGGAGTGGAGGGGGATTCTCGGAAGGTCTGCTCGCACAGATCCTGTCGCAATCGCTCCCATGGGGAGAGCCAGCTCTGCCCCCCCCCCCCCCATTCCGATAAGGCCAAGTAGCTTCGCGGGCTCAGTTGTGGTTGAACGAAGACGATATATGTCAGAGGTTGCACCACGCCCATTTTTCTGAAAGGGTTAAAAACATCAGTTTTTCGCCGCCTATAACTCGAGAAATAATTGACGAATCAAAAAACGGAAAAATACGGGTCTTTTTATTTTTCAAACCCTTTCATATTCGGCAATGAAAAAATATGGTAAACGACCCAATTTGGCGCTGAGAGACAAGAGTGCCTGTCTTACGTCACAGACGAACGAGAGTGTACAAAGGATAATTTCTGTCGGATACCTCCTCTGCATCTGAGTCGACGCCTTGTTACTGCCGCGCTATTGGCATGACAGCCATTGTGCGGATCTATTACTGACCCTCCCTATCTTTGAGCATTCGCATGTGACCCGTACGTTCCCCACTGTCAGCCACCCTTACAACCGCCTCCCCATCCTGAGAATCCTGTCTGTCAGAGCCGCTGAATCAATGTTTCGCCTGCCCTCAACCCCACGTCCTTCCCTCCCTCCTTCCCCTGCTCACTCACCAGTAGCAGCAGCAGTGGCGTCTGAGGTGCGGCCCGCGCGGACGGACACCCCCACGGTGACCGTGCCCTCCGGGTCTGCGTCGGGGGTCAGCACCAGTGCCGCTTCGGGCGTCAGCGCCCAGCGCAGCGAGCGCGTCCTCACGAAGGCGGACACCTTCTCGGCCACCACAACCCCCAGCGCCTCCTCCACGCCCACCCCGCCCCCTCCTCGCCACTCACCCCCATCCACCCCCTCCGCCCCCTCCTCCAGTGTCGTCCGCCTGGCGATCTCCACGGCGTCCGTCAGAGGGATGGTCGCTTTCTTGAGCAGCTTGTTCAAGTAGGCGATCAGCTTGAGCTTGAGGCATGCGGAGGCGTCGCGACGCGCGCACTCGCTGCGCAGCCTGGACGCCACGGCCGCCTCCAGGGGGCTCTGGCGCACTTCGTTGGCGCCGTCTGGCGCCCGGCGCCCCGCAGCCGTCTCCACCTCCTCGCGGGCCGTGTCCGTCGCGCCGGCGGCGTCCACGGCGGACGGCGGCGCGGGGCGCGTCGTCGGCGCCGCGTCGGTGGCGTCTGCGGGCGCGGCGTGCCCCCGGGAGGCGAGCACCAGCGCCGCGACGAAGGCGAGCACCATGTGGCGACCGCTCCTCATGTCGTGGGCTCTCGTGCGCTGCGTGCAGGGCGATCACCAAGCCATCTCGGCGCGAAGGAGTGGCTGGGAGCGCACCACTGCCCGCTTTATAGCGCGGAGGGGCGGGCGTGGTGGTGATGCGTGGGGGAGAGCACCAGCGCGGAAGGGAGGGAGCCCCCCTCCCCCACCCCAGGCACGATCGCGTGTTTACGTTACCACGGCGACACTCAGATGCCCGCACTTGCAATGCCCAGACAAATGACTATCGTGAAAAACAATTGCCGGCTACTTACCTACTCTCACCCTACATTTTACGAGCCTGGATAATATGTTCTGTTACGCATTTAACGCACTGCAAATTGGGAATTGCTATCCGTGGACATTAATTTTAATTTTATCAGAATCTGATGTGTCACTACAAGAGAAGTCCTCGATACCATTCAATGTCATGCTATGCATTTTTAATTTATTGTCATTCAACCTAAATTTCACAATTAATGCCTGCGGTTTGAATGGAGACATATCAGAGCTGATTGAAGTTGAAATAATTCTTCAGTTGTGGTCATTACCGGAGATCTGCTCGACTTTATTGCAGATGAGGCCAATTTGGCGTTCGATTGCTACATTTGGTTCTAATGCAGATAAATTAGGCTTCAAAGTGCTATATCTACTGATGCTGCTCTGGACCTTTTACCTTTATTCTAAGCTGCATTCCTAGGCACCACTAAATCCGCGCCATCGTTACATGCAATGTGGAATTCGGAGCACAAATTGGAGCGTTACTGCTCTCAATGATCGAATTTCACCTCAATGGCCTCTTGGGTTTCTCTGTTGCTCTTCAATTTAGATGAGGCAGATTCTGCAAAGTATTATTTTTACATGACATCTAATGTTGGAATCTCAAAATACGTGTGGCCGTACACAAGGAGGGTCACGTTTTACATACGAATATATATTTATTACGCACCGACCACTTAGAAATTCACACTTCATATTTTTAAACCTCTTTCGGAAAATTTATATCAAGTTCCAAACACTTAAATTGATGCATATCTTCTCTACGATGCTCAGAATAATATATTATAAGTCAATGGCAGTTTTTTCAGAAGAATACAGTAAAAGTACTGAAGCACTCTCTTCCATAGGCATTTGATTGGCAAACTTAACCTTTGGTTGACTTATTTTATGTGAGCTCTTCTGTAGCTGTTTTATGTTTACATATTCTCTACATATTCACTCTTGTTCTTCTTTTGATCTACTACGAAATAAGACAGATTTTTATGAACACTAACGAATGACTCAGAAAATCTAGATATAACTCACTTTTACTAATGGATGAAAATATTTGCTAGCTTTAGGTAGCTAATTTTTTCATTATTTACTATTAAATCAATATTTGAGTGTAATCTTTCGAGCCTGGATGTTGATGTTAAATTTCCTCGTTTTGGCCAGATCAGAAACCACTGGCTTTACAGGTGCCATATATTTTTTAATGACTACATCTTTGAAGTGAAATTTGGTAATGCGAGATAAAATATGCAATTCATTTGCTATATATCATCATCCTCATTATTGCAATCCTAGGGTTGGTTCACTGCAGCCCTCCATTCTGCCCCCTATTCAGTGTTAATGCCCTCACGCCCTGGTATGTTTTCTCTTTCACGTCCTTCTTGATTTGCCCTATATATTTGTCCCCAGGTCTTCTTCGCGGGACCTTCCCTTCAATGTTTGTTTCTGTTATATATTTCTATCTAATTAACTGTGTCTTAAGATATGTCCAATTCATCTTGTTCCTCTTTGCCGTAGGGTTTTCCGTATTGTCCTTTTTTCATCTACTCTTCTGTACACCTCTTCGTTCCTCACTCTATCTGTGCATTTAATCGTCAACATTCTCCTCCAGCACCATGTTTCGAAGACTTCAATTCTTCGTTGTTCTGCTTTTCCGATGTCCCTGATCCATAGAGTGCCACGATCCATACGAATGTTTTGACGAAGTGCTTCCTTGTTTGCAGCGTCTGAGTCGCAGTGTATTAACTTTTGTTTAGTTACTACGCCCATCGTAGTAAGCTGGGAAGAAATTTCAGAGAAACCAATGAAATCTCAATGTTGGCTCAGAATTATTGGCTGCACTAAAAAAGAGTGGCTTTATATATATAGTAAAGTCCAAGATTTTTCTGCAAGAAAAAGTTTGGACATGCTTCTTCCTGGAATTACAAGTCTTTACCAAGTAAAGCATTTGGAAAATTTATCAAAATGTTTCGAAGATACTGCAACACGTGCTGCTGTGAAAGCTGAGCATTTATTATGGTGTAACACAACATCAACGATGAAGAAGGAATACGAGGTTCTAAAGGTCTTAAAATGTGACAATACCTACAATAGATCCATGAATTTTCTCCAAAATTTTTGGGTATTCTCCCTGTAACCTCTCGCAGCGTGGATAGGTCATTCTCAACTTTAAAGAAAGTAAAGTTTTTCAGCGTTAAAATTCTTGAGCGGTAACAGATTAAGCGCTCTCTTTATGCTCTCAGCACACCGGGATACTAATATAAATTCTGAACAAGTGATCAACGGAATGGCTGGAGAAAAGAAAAGAAGATTGTTGCTGCAAATACCTATTGTAGCTCCCAAAAACTTGCCAACCTTAAAAAAGCAGAATTTTTTTAAATCATCAACTTGTTAATTATTACGTGAGATATACCCGGATGAAGTGAAAAATACATGTGATATGTATATGTGGAAAGAAGTTCTGATTTTAAAGGTAGCCTTATAAGCTTTAGAGACGAAAAATAACTAGAGTGAACATTTCACAAGATACCAACAGACCAGATTAAAGAGTACCAAAGTCGCATTTTAAATCACAGGGTATCATCGATCAATCGCATTCATCACATAACAAAAGTGCACATCGCGTAATGTTTGACGCGGCTTATCAATAACAACGAATCACATTGAAAAAATTAGCCTTATAAGCTGTACTTGCTTCACGAATATATAACATTATTACTAAGTGAATTCATTTTCGTTATGAAAAAAATTGGTATGCTACGAATGACGAATGCAATGGAATTTACCCACGTAGTTTGTTTAGGGACGGTGGAACATTCTGAAGACGGCAGAGGACAGACTTGTTCGTGGGAAATGCGGAGAGTAACACCTTACGTGTCATACTAAAAGTCATAAATGCACGTCCAACAGGGGAAAGGGTTTGTTGATACTTCAATTTGATCTCATTTTTTCATTAATAATTCTATTGATTTATGTGCTGAACAATTTATTTAAAGGGTAGGTAACTTGTTACATCGGAATTAATTTGTTGTTGTTCATTTTGTTCGCGAAAGACTCAATAATTTTGTTGTACTGATTTTAAATGGGCATGATAATCCGGATTACCCTGCGTACAGTTCAAGTTTTAAGTGCCTTGAAACATGATCGCTAGTTTGATGCCTGTAGTTAATAATAGTTCCTTTCCATGTGATATGTATGAATGATTAATAATTGGTATTTTCCAGTCTGATATGTATGTATGCGTTGAAATTATGTTCTTGGGCAGGTCAAATTAACTGCTTGATATCAGGGTAAACAACGAAGTTTATCAGGGAGAAGAGAGGGAAACGGCGCCGTGAAAGTAAATACCAAGCACTGAAAATTTAAGGAAGTGATTTGTAACATCTCGGCACCGATAGGGCAAGGTTGATTTGATTTTAGTTAGGCTATGCTAATCCCCCCCCATTACATCTATACTCACATGTCTCGTGCTGCGTACGTAATCACGTGTACGAATATACAAGATCCATCCTTAAAGTTTAAATTTCTTACTACCATGAATGTGAGATTAATTCTTCAGATTAAATTCGGAATTTTGCGAGAGGGTTTCAATTACCAAATGCAAATTGAACCACAAGTATATGGAAAAATATAATTTCCACCTATTCCTGTTCCCTGTGCCATTTCACTCTCCGATTCCTGAAATATTCGGTGAAAATAATCTGCTTTTCTGGAAATCTTTAATATTATCTGGGTGAAATGGTATCGTCGCGCTTGTTCTTACTATAGAAACATATGTTTCTCAGAAACTGCCTGTATTCTCGTTCTCAAAATGTTAAGACATTACTTGAGATTAGCAAGCATTTCAGGAAAAGTTCTGTAGCACACAATTGTTGCAATGTCTTTTGAATCATAATTGTTACAGCTATTTTATTGTGTATATTAAATATTTATGAAAATTGTGACTAAGCAAATGCTTTAAAATGTATTCTAGTTCAGTTTCAACGGCTTGTGATTCAATTTTTATTTGCTAATGAATAAATCAACCTTATTCGAGCATTAGTAAATATTATTTAGTTTACAACAGAACAGCATTTTTTCACTCGGTAATCACTAAGTTGGTTTAATTTTGAGAACCTCCCTTGTATGCGTCTACAATGTTAACGTGAATATGGATGGAGGCACGTAGCTCAAATCTGTCATTGTAAATATAGCAGTGATGTTTATTTGTGATAATACTTACGTAAAAAATAACTCATACTTAGAATATAAAAAGAGTTAAATTCAGCGTTACTTTCCTTAACGCCTGGGTCATGTACCTACAGAAATAATTTCACACATATTCTTTCGCCTTTTCATTCAATATGATGATGAGTTCATGAGATATTATGTGGTTACGTATTATATGGAACGTATATGTATAATGATTACGCATTATATGGAACCATATTTCATTAAAACAGTTACAATGCTTGTATAAGTGAATGTAAGTTAATGTGGAAAATATGATGATGTGCCTCATCGTCCGAAAGGGTCGACTGTTTTGCTTCCAGCTTCACCTCCCTTGAACACTTGGTCAGACAGAGCTACTGCCTCCCTCGGACACAGTATAGCAGATTGGTTAGTGGCCATAGCTAAGATGGTTGGCGGTCGAGATGCCTTTTGCTGTCTCAGAAAGAGGCATTAATATCAGAGCTTTCGCCTGGTGAGCTAGTTTATTCACAGACGAAAGTAGCGCGGCGCTGGTTTTGATGCCGCACATCCTTTGCTCACTTAGAAGTCACCCTGCACCACCCTCGTCCCTTCATCTGCGAACTCTTGTTGTAGGGGCACTCTGCAAGTGTCCCTCCACGTAAGCTCACGGAGCGAAGGAAATGTGACATTAATTTTTGCACAGCCCTTGAAATATGCTCCTATACTTGAACTATATGGATTTAAACTTCACTGGAATGCTTCATGGTGAAATGGAGCTTGGATATCGCTGTTTAAATTTGTGGGTAAATAGCTGTATCAAATACGCGCTTTTTAAATGCAAAAATATCTTTATTAAAGATATTTTATGATTAAAGATATTAAAAAGATAAGCATCAGCCAGCTCGATTGCAGTGACTTGGCTCGCGTGTAATGCACCCACTCTAAGAGCACGGGATTCAAAGTTCACCATTTGGCGGAAGACATCGAGAGTTCCCCGGAGCTAAGAGCATCTTAGTAAAACGATGAAAGAGGTTTACGCTTCATATGATGATTGTAATTCGCTCTAAAAAGTCGTTAAAACGTCTAGTTAGTAAATATAGCACATAACTTCTTAAATAGTTTAGATACCGAGTAATTTATAAAATCATATTACCTTGAGCAGGTCTGAAACATAATGGCTACATTTTTCTCTCTCTCCGTTACTCGGTTTAAGCATTTGGTTATTGATATAGTGACCTTTGTCTCTCCTCGAATAAACATTTAAAATTGACTATTTTTAAATGACAAACAATAATAAGAAAAAACATTCAATTTATTATGGATATAAATATATATTTAGCGAACATGCCTTCCCAATCGATCCATGTTTCCAACGAACGTCGTCTCCCGGGAGATGTCGTCATCGCAACGCTATCCGCACAGGGTATCTATGCTGCTTCCTCCTCCCTCCCAACAATCCATCTCCCGCTCATCATTTCTCTTTACCCTCTCCCCTTTCACCTATCTTCCGCAGCTGACGACTCTGGTTTTTAGGCGGTCAAGCAGCTTGAGTCGCCTGACTCCTTCCTGAATGCAATCCTAAGTCAAACACGGCGGCGAAGCCTTTTTATTCAAACCCACGACATTTTGATTACCAAGCGCTTATCCATAGTGGGAGCAGACTGAGGCTTCAGACCACATATCCCTATCCCTTCTATCCCTTCCATCCCTATCCTTATACCTTTCCTCCCGGTCTGAAGCGCCTATTAGTGCGGAAACAGACTTGAAAACACCCATGGATTACCAAGCTGCCGAGGTCCTGGTTACTTTTCTCCCAACCATATTCCAGGCGAAAACCACTCCTTGGCCCCAAACATAGCCTCTCTGTAAACAAGGAGGGTGGTAAGTATTTACATGTTAATTCTTCTAATGTTTTACTCTTTGCTTTCCTTTTCCCTTTTCTTTTTCCATCCAATAAATTAGAATGGTATTTTAATCATACCTCCAGGGGTAACTTGATAGCAAAACTTAAAGAGAGATTTTCCTCCAAATTAACACAACTCTTAGATTGACCAAAATGTCATTTTAACCACCAGTGTTTATGAAATGCAATTATAATTAGTCTTCGAATTTTACACTACGTTATAGTATTACAACGAAAACTCTGCACTGACCCTACCGCTTATTATGTGTTGGTAAGATCGTTTCGACGGTCACAATTGATATGCAGGTCAATTAGAGAGTGTAAATCTATTCAACTCAGTCTTCCCAGTTACAGAGGATACTTGCATGTAAAGGTTTGAATGTAACTCGGTCTTAAAAGGTCCCGCTTCAGTCCAACTTCAGTTAAAATAACAAGTCTCAAATCTGGAGGTATAGTCCCTGTATATGCAGTCTTTAGGCCATCTCCGCCACTTGTCCCACATATTGTCACAAACATCTATCATAAATTCTTCAATGAAATGTGGAATAACGAAGCACGTAGCCGTTTTTACGCATTCCAGTTCAGAGAACGCATGGATCGCGCTCTCGTTTCACCCCGTCTAGACCTCGTCATGAACACGCAGCCGTGTAGCAGCTGAACTGAAGTTGCCGCAAAAACTAAGCGGACGAACACGTTGCATTGGAATTAGAATGGCACTGGTGTGACTGGTACATATACAATACCACTCGATGCTGGATGGGCCCATGACGAGAATCTGTTTGAATTATTAGCGGGTCACCAGTATTTCGCATAGAAGATAATATAAGCTTTGAATTTTATAAGCAACCCGCATTTTCATGGTTTATGATTCTTTTTCAAGTATCAACGACCTTTGATTCAGGAGAGCTGACACAAATTTTTCTGAGTGTCGAGGAGTGCTTCATACACAACCGTGTCCCAGGATGGTGTTAAATCCCGTACGGGTCGGATTATAACACAGCAAACTCTATGGTTTGCTGATGAGGACTTATCACGCAATTACCGGGTCTGGTATGTTACACGATTTATACGCAATTTTGATCAAACATTGTGTTTATTATTAAAAATGTGCAGCTCCTTCGGAATGGCGTCCAGAATGAGAGGTAATTCAATATAAATCCCAGTATTTAATTAATTTTAATAGAAGGAAGTAATTAAGTATTGTTCGTTTAGTACAATGGCACTAGTATCTTAATAAACTTTAATGGGTGATCCAAATAAAAGCTTTGCCGTGATTGTAATATTATTTCATCGTGATTTATTGTCAGTGGCTATACGGCTGCGTGTTCTTGACGAGGTCATTTAGGTTGGGATGTATAAATTATTGGGACGATTCAAACATAAACAGGATATTTGTTGAAACAAACGTTTGCAAAACTGTCACTAACAATCGCACTTCTCTCGCCACCCTGGTTTCCAACGAACGATCGTCATCGCCAGGTGAAAAGACGTAGCTATAAATAGCCGCAAACAACGGGGAGTGTGGGAGGAGGGGACGAAGGGGGGGGGAGGGTGAATCGGGGGAGGACTGGAGGTTTGGACTGCATGGCGAGTTGAAGGACGACGGGAGGAAGGGGAAGCAACCGCCTTCAGGATGGAGAAACAAATACACTCGTTGACCTCAGGGTCAGAGGTTGCCATTGAGAGAAAACGGTCAATCGGGCACATGTTGTCTCCATTTAGAATTACTCGAACATGGACACCATGGATTATAATCCATTTTTTAAACATATCAACGGTCGTTTTATGGTGCAACGCCATCGCGCGCATTGGGAAGAAGGACGGAACGAACGAAAGCCTCTGGAAAGAAGAAGCCGCACTTCCTAATCGCGTGATTTCCTTCTAACCAGATTTGAGCGCTTAGCGAAAGAAGGGGCTCTAATTCCACACTGTAGAAGTTAATATATGCTATTAGGCGAAAAAAAATAATAAAATGCATAAAAGCATGTTATAGTCAAGTAAATATGCCAAAAATGTTTTCTTCCGATTTCCATAGCCTTTGCCTCAATCAGGGATGGCACGCGAAAAATATTCCGAGTCCAAACGAAACGAGTATGTTTCGTTTCGGAGTTGAATGAAAATAGGAAGTCCACCTATCGTTTCATCCCAGTACGAAATTATACGAACTAGGGAGTTTAGTTTCAAACCAGGACAAAACATTACTCTCGGGAGCGAAGTGTAACTGCGCGAAACTCCTTCGCATGTAGTTTCAAGTTTCAACCTCAAAAGCAGAGTGAAGGGGGGGAGAGAGGCAATAGTTTCGGCCCAAGTGCAAGTGATTGAAGCAAAGGTGATGATGTTAAGATATCGAGTGTTAATATCAATCTATCTTCGTCGAAGTATTTCTGAATACTATGAATGAAACGCACGGAAAAAACCTGCTTTATCCATTGTTGGCACTCGCTAAACCAAAACTGTTAACAGCATTATTTAGCCAAGTGTGATTATTTAGCAACCTTTGTGTGACACGAGCATCAATGTTTCTTGGCGTTTGATTTCAACAACCTCTAGTTTCGAATGAACGTTATGTTCACGACTGAAAAATAGAACTAGGTACACACAAACCTAAAGAGCAGTAATCGCGGGATCGGTAGGTAATATAAACCTGATTATAACCTAAATTCTTAAATAGGTAATCAGTTACAAACATTTCTATTTTTAAGACTCCGTTGGATTTCAACGGATATTTATAAACAATAGACCTAGTACTTTAATATGGATGGAAATAATGTAAAGGAAATCGTAGGAAACGTTTCAGTACCTAGTATAAACCAATAGCCTCCCTTTTAAAAATGCACTTTATATATTAAAAAATTCTAACTGATTACGGCGAGGAATTTTCCATGATGCGATAGTTGATTCATTTTTGAAAAAGATTAGTAGAGGATTTAAGGACAATAAACGTGAAACCTTCAATTGCTTCTGGAGAAAACCGTGTTGAAATTAAAATAAATATGGAATTGACTTATTTTAAACATGCTGGACGATTTTCTTCACTTTATCTGCAAACACTTTATCTGCACCTTTCTCCTTAAAGTAGGATACACCAAGAAGCTAACATCTCCGACTAATAAGTATTGCCCACTCTATGTTACTCTGTAAATGTATACGAATGAATTGCAATTTTCAAAGATATGTTTCTGTTCAAGATAGCGGAAATATGTCATTTATTTCTCTTTCCACCTCGTCCTTTGCATTATTTGAAATGTAGTTTTGTATGCTCACTCTTTCCTTATTTGCTTCCGGACACCGACTTTCAAAATAAAAAATAATTTAGTTTCTAAGATGCAGGGGACTGCTTAGCGTTCCTATCTTTATTTTATCCTGCATTTATACCGCCCTGATTTGAAAAATAACAATGCTAAATTATTGTGACAATTGTCACGATGGATCCTCCAGCATGAGCGATGCTTCCCTATCCGAACGAAATGTTCGAGCACGAAGTTTTGCCAAAGAACGATCAATGTATAGAAACTGAATGCACGAGTCACTTAAGTCACCATTCCAAGTGTGGTGCGGAACTAAACCGCGCGAAGGCAAAGCACATGGTGTCCCACCGGTGTGTGAAACGCAATTCGCGTTTGGTTTCGTTTCGGGGCATATGTTTAGTTTCGACTTCGATTTCGTTTCGTCTGGAGTTTCGTTCCTCGGGTTTCATTCCATTTAGTTTCGCTTCTGCATTTCTAATGAAACTATTGAAAATTTACTTGTTTTGACACTCTTTTCGATTTCCATAGCCTTTGTCTCGAGGAAGTCACTTCGGAAGGTCAAGCAGTAGTCGGACAGCATTGCAACTCTCCGTTTCCCCGGTTACTCTTCCGTTTATTTTATTATTATTTTATTTACATTTTCTATTTATTGAATTTCCCTGGTGAAATCATTCTATATGGTCATCGCTAATGGCGAAAATTTATCGAGAAATAAAAGTCAAAGTGATCGTCCGAGATATACAGCTACATTGACACAATATGGTGGAATGATCTCAAGAGTTAGTGTACAGTGTCACGATAGTTCTTGACCTTATAATAGCAAAAGAACTTATTGAAAACACTAGTAAAAACATTCAATTGTTCAGCAACTTCTAACAGTCTATTGACATTTCTATTACCCATCAATTTTAAATTTTTTGTCTTACAAATTCTCCTTTTTCAATTATGGCACCACAGATCTGACACAATTTCTGTTGAAAGCATAAGAATACACTAGTTAATTGACCCAAGGCTTCTACGAAGTTTTCGACGAGTCTCAAATAATTAGCATTGGAGTCAGATATAGACAGACATTTCTTGGTAACACAAGAGAGTTTCTTACCACATTCTGCAGTCCTATGAATAAGTCCTAAGAAGAGTGGGAGAAAAGAGAAATGTGCTGAAAACTATAAAAAGAAGACGGGACAACTTAAACGGCCACATGCTAAGACACGATGGCCTGATGAAGATAATCGTCGAAGGAAAAGTGAACCGAGTCCTCGTATGAGATACATGGAACAAGTTGTGAAAGATGTAAAAGAGAGGAACTACGTTGGTATGAAGAGGTTGGTCGATGGAAGAATCGAGTGGAGGGCTGCGTCAAACCAATCCTAGGATTGTTGACCCTTGATGATGATGATTCTGCAGTCCAGGAAATATTACATTGCTTTTTTCCTGTCTAACAGAAATCAGCAGTGCTTTTCATGAACGAACTGATTGTCAAACAGAAATGCAAGTATAATGGGGTATCTTCATACATTTAATTTGTATCATTTGTAGTTGACAATTGGCAAAAGCAGTTTCAAATTCTCATTTATCTCTTAGATTACCTTCTTGAACAAAAAGTACAGATGGAAATGTGTTTCCAATTGTGTGCACGTAACGCATTGAGACTAATTTAATTTCAATTAATGAACATACGCCATTTATGACCACATGGCCAAGAGGTGAGGGATAAATATCGTCTTTAGATAATAATACCAAAAAAAAACATTTCACCGTTGTGGGAGAAGTAATTTGAAAATGCAGTACAGTGGTAACGAGAAACACATACTTTCTTACCGCGATCTTGAAAATCCTTTTAATGAAGGAGCTAAAAGTTTAAACTGCTGTCTAGGTTAATATTTAACTGTAAAAAAGATAAATGATCCGAGTCTACAAAGATATCCTTGGCAAACTAATTGGTTTCTTGACTCTAGTAAATACGTGTCACTTTGAAAATTTCTCTCCGTGTTTGTCACCAAATTCATCATCTATGTTATTTTTTCAAGAGGCTATGGTACCGGATTTCAGCTTTGTGATTTGAAAGCCTCATTGCAGATTGCGTGCTGCACAGAGAGCTCTGTTCTTGAAGTGATTCCAGCTACTTTTGTCGCGAAGCAAATCACAGTCTATTGTGCGATCAATGCGGCAAATTATTCACACCCCTCGCATTCACGATTCGGGGTGCGGAAGAGGGTTGTTGGCTTCAGAGAACCTGAAATGCCTCATCCTATATTTTTTCAACAAATAGATTTACAGAACAAGTAAATCAACTAATGCAAAACAAAAATCTTCTGCGTTTTCAAACGTTTTGAAAATTTACAGTGGTGTAATATGCCACATGTGCACTGAGTTCAATGAAAGAAGGTGATTTCATTTTAAAATTCAGCACCAAAAACTTTACTTAAAACGTCTATCACAAACATGTTGTTGGCCAGTCTTAGTGGAAAAACTTCAGCATTAATTTCCAACTAAATAATGAAATATTAAAAATGGTAATACGATCTACATAAGGTCGTTGAATTCTCAGCGGGCTGCAAACGTCAAGTTTTAGAGGAGAGGACAAGAAGACCGTAATAATGTTTGCAAAAAGGTTTTATCATAAGGAATGTGTATATGTAAGACTAGAGGAAGGTGCCCGTTGGCTTTCTAAATGGGGGGGGGAGAAATACTTAGAACATAAGAAATTGAATTAAAGCAATAAACTATTAGCTCTTAGACACGTATGACCAGATATCAAGCAACTCATATTACTCGGAAAGGTTATTGAATTAACCACAATAAGGAAGGTGAAAACACTTTGAGTTCTCCATTCCGGTGTAGCATAAAGTACTCATTTCGACATACATATATGTGAACCTAGTCTTAAATTGGCAGACTCCACCTCATGTTACTCCACTGGCATCCCCTTTGGATTGACAAAATATTTCGGTTTCTGTCCGGAAAAAACTTTTACATTCAGCCCCATGGAATTTCATATTCACAACTCTAAATTTTTGGTGAGGCAAATCACGCTAAAAAGTATGAAAACTGTCATATCACTAAGAGATATTTATAAGCATCCAAACCTATTTTTACATTTGCCTTTTTTCAATTGAAATGTGCATATTACGAAAAAAAAATCATTCCGACGTTTTAAGATTTAAGCTCTTAGGCTAAATTTGGTATTCAAGTTGAACAAATGAAAATTTCAATGTTTTGATGGAGAATAAAGACGATGTTTATGACGGTGGCAGTCTTGAGCTTGGCACTCTCTCTGTGTATGAACCGGTATATCATGGAAGAAGTTCTTCGTCGAGGAAGACTCTTCAGAACCCAATTGGTCTCTTCACAACACAACTCAACACAAAGGGGAAGACTCTTCAATCGTATTGAGACCATTCACCGTCTAAATTTATTCTTTGAAAATTCAATACTAGTATAATTGCTTTGTTTTAATCTTCAAGCACTCTGCAAATTCACTTCTTGTTCGCGCATAACTGTCCCTAACAGAGCATCCCAACAAAACCATTGACGTACGCAGCAGTATGTATTATTGTTTCAGGTGTACACCATTGGCAGACTCGAGGCAAATTAACGCTAAATAACTGGCAACAAGTAGCAATGATTAATTGTATCAAAGCGTAATAAAAGAGCGACAACACTGAGGCTTTCATATCCATATTTTTTCCGTACCTTGCACGTCAATGCACAACTACCACTAAAGCAGTCTTAAAAACCTAAATTGCACGCAACAATGGCCGGCCATTCATTCGCATTTCAGGTTCACCATTGGCATCTAGCTAATGCAGACGTATTTAAAATAAATGGCAGTAACAGAGTTACAATCACCCTGCATTAAATTTGTTATCTATGTTGGATATTGTTTGTTGAAGTATTTAGTGTAATTTATTGCTGGAGCTGGTCGTTCTTGAACTCAATCATACAATTTGAGTGACAATTTTCTCTCGTAAATTCTTACTAAAACCCTAAAATTAGTAATTTAACCAGAACTTTAAATTCTGAACGCTTAATTACCCAGTTAAAATCATTGAAATTGGATTAGAAGGGACTTTCACGCTTGATCATCAAGGAAATTTCGATTGTTGAAAACGAAGGAAAAATGATGAGTTGGGAGTCAAAAACACAGTTCTTAGTCAAAAACGTGGGGTAAAAGAAAATCAAATGACTGAATTAGATTCTACATCCTTTTTTACATGTAGTGATATAGATTTCCAATCATTATATTGAGTGTAAATAATTTAAAAAAGCAAATTAAAAACATCAGCACCGAATACAACGCTTTTTTATGAGAGTGAAATTTAGCAATAAAGGGGTAACAAGGACTTTTAAAATAGAGTTATGCAAAAATACTTTCGTAGTGCGCACTTACACCGTGATAGGGATAGAGAATGTGATAATGCAGTAATATCATTTAATATATAAAAATGAAGTGGTGTCTGCCAGATGTTACGCATCTACTCAAAAACTACGGAATCGATTGAGCTGAAATTTTGTAGGATTCTAGGGTATACACTAGAACGTGCTATGCACTACATAAAAGAGGCTCAGGGCCCGGGTTCGATTCCTGGCGCCAGTTATGTATTTGCATTTGTTTAAATTGACTTTTTCAATTTATGGTAGCACAATAGTTTTTTCTTTCGCTCAGTATAATACCTTTATTAATATATATATTAATCGATTTATATCATTATTTCTATATTTAATGGGAAAATATTTAAATTTTCTTATTCTCTTAACCAATTTGCACTTTCTCCTCTCGGTTTATGGGCAATGTGTAATTTACGTTTAAATTTACTGTTTTTTTTCGGTTCTTTTCCGAGCGTTGCTAAGGCTTTTGCCATTGTCGTCTCCGAAATGGACGCGAAGAGGAGAGATGGAACGCTTTCGAAATCGTCTTTCGAGGGACATAGCTTGAGATTTGAGATAGTTTAAGAAAAACCAGCGAATAAAAGTCAAATCCAAATGGAGCATAATGTCTCATTACGTGGGATGTTCATTGATGCCATTGCAACGATGCTAAAAAAGACCGTCCAAAAGCGATGACGTAAGCAGCATTGTTCTTTTCGTAAAGATATTGAAAAATGTACTAAAAGAGGTAACGCTGCTAATTCTAGAATCTAGATCGGCCATTTATTCGGAATAATCATACGGGCTTACTTTTTGCGCTACTCCCAGATAAACTAGATTTGCATTCGTTAAAATAAAAAGTATTTAAATGAAAGTTTCTGTGGTGTTCAAAAGGTGAATATTTTATAGCTTTTTACCGTTTTCCGAAGTGGACCGCTATCAAAATTGTTGCATTTTGCGACACAAAAACGTGATAACAAACTTAAAAGAAGTCTAATCAAAAATGAGAGTAGAAGGATGAAAATTATTGTAATATTGTGATACGTCAATGATACAGTAGAAGGTGTGAATATACGCAGCCGAGCGACAAGTACCCTGTTGGCTTAATCTGTATAAGGTTAAAAGAATAGAATTTACTCTAATTAGAATAAAATATATTAATACGAATCCATTGGAAGTTCATTGACGCCACTGTCTTGAAGTTGGAGAATTGAAACAATCATAAGATACATAAAAGGCCAGAGAAAAAACATTTTTGGCGAAGAGGTGGGTCGTACCCAAAGAACCCGAATCTGTCCTCATTGTCACCAATAGACAGGCATTCGTGTCCACCTCCCCTTCTAACTTCCTTTGTTTCTTCTGACCTGAAAGTTTCTAAATAAAATGCATATTTTTGTAAAGGCCCAGGTATGAGTCCAAGCAGTTATCATATGTTTACATTGGTTTAAATTATAATTATGGTTCCGATATTGATTTGGAGCCATAGCTAACTTCATAACACAATTTTGTTTCACCCCGTCATGATAAATGTTAAAATTTCTTACTAAAATTCGTATTTATTATATTTTTCCCTCGCGTTGAATTTCAAGAGCCACCTTCAGCTAGTAAATTATAATCAAATATTAGGACGTGTAAAAACAATGTTTTACACTTTGCCCACTTTTACAACTGCCCACTAAAAGTTCAAGTCGTAATTATTGCCTCAAAACCGTATTGTTTTGGAAGAAAGATATTTTTGTCCATAACTTTTTCAAATTTAAAAAAATCCTACAGCAGATTTATGCTTACATTTTGTCTTTATAAATCTCCTGTTTTTCACTTAGCACTTGTATTATTAGGAAGGATAAATATTTCCACTAAGGGGAAAAGAAAATAATATGTGTTTTAATTTCAAATCACTTGACTAAGTCTTTCAACCTTTCGCTGTTCCGTCTCATCTTAGAAATGTTGAACTCGTATGAAGCCCTGTGAGAAAATGTTACAACAAAATCTTAGCTCACAAAGTTTACTGTTTCAAGGTTTGCTCAGAGCAATTGTTCCCTAATGGATAAAGGAAATTGACTTTGCAAATTTTTCTGAGACGTTTCAGTCACGACGCAGGATTCAACAGTTTATGTCAGGACCTGAAGAGGAAGTGTTGAAGCCCTGGTCGCTAAAAAAACTGCTTATTAGAGAAACTGCGAGATGTTAGTTTATTTTATCCATCTAAAATGCTATCTGTTTATTAATGTAATTTTCCTTTTCATTGACGAAATAAGAACTTGCGTGATTCTTACTATGAAATATTTGTAGAAATGGAAAGAAAACATGCCTGCAAGGGAGTGGATTATACTAATGTAAGTCATGTGAAATAAATCGTAGTCTTCCAGGAATTGATGCTTGTGTGTATCTTAATGAATGAATGAATTGTTGATATTAGAGTTCAATTGTAGTTTGAAACTATGCTAACCATGCTGACAATGAAATTCCACGTTGAACATAATTGTGTATTTTTAAGATTTATAGTCAAGGAGACCCGAATCAATGAAAATGTTGTTTTATAGAGTAGTACAATGTGTGTGCTATACTTTAAAGAAAATAGGCGATTTAATTTTTTAAATGATCTTCTTTTCAATTCATTCGAACTTAGGTAAAACACCCCAACGCAAGAATGCCTCGGTAAATAATGTCTCATATCATTTGAAAAAGTCCTTAAAAACATTGCCTTAATTTCCATAATTCAATAGCCAAGAGCTTTCATTAACAGAAAACTTTCCTTCAAAAATAAAACTTTTAAATAACATTAGATAAAGTATAGCCATCTCCTCCCGCCAGGCTTTGAGGAATGTAATTTTCTGTTTGCTCAGGTGTTTGTACTTCATTTAGCAGAATCGTCATAAATGCTTATTGTTTTATCTTTGCTTACACTTGATTCGGCGTCGATCGCGATTTCCTGGAGGGACCGTTCGTAGAATGGAAACGGAACTATGGTGGAAACGGCGTGCATTTCGATAGTAAGTCTCTGAATTGTTGACGTTTAGTCGTGAATATTTGAGTCACTGCTAGCATGGGCACGCTTTAAGCTACTTACGCGAGTTCAACCATGCAGAAGGTACTAGAGCATCGCAAACTCGCGTCAATTAAGTCTGCTCTGACCGGTTGGTTCGCATGACATCCCAATCTCAAAGCAAGACCGATTTCAACTCATAGGCAATGGAAAAATCACATTCATGAATTGGTAATTAATTTTGCGGCAAATTGAATAAATGTTATTAAAAATACCAATCATAAATTTATGATGCATGAATTAAATATCAATTCCTTTCTGGCCGAGCAACATTTTTTATGCAGGGTAAAATCACTGAAGACGTTTGTACATACCATTCAAAGTCCACTGCGTCTTAAGGACATGTTAATATTTTAAAAAATTATGTCGATGGAGGCAGGCAATACTTGGTGGAACTTAGTACATGGTAAGAACAATCTTTGTACAATTCCACAATTTTAATTTATTTTACCTATCTATTTCGACGTCTGGAACGTCAATTGTTAATTCATACACAGTTCGGGGTCTTTATATGCGTAGGGAGAGAAGGTGGGATGAGGTCTAAAATCTTACGTGGGTCGGGGGTTAGGCATTGGGATCGGTATTGGATCGTTTGCAGGGGGGGGGGAAGGGGGGGTCGGGGGGGAGTTAGGATATTGTGGCGGCGAATGTGGAGTCTGGGTGTTTTGGTCTTTTAGCGCAGGTTTTAACGAGGTTAACCACGTTAAAAGCAACTGAAAACATTTGAATTCCGTTTAGTCATTTGACATCAGGTGTTTTTTTGTCACCTTGACAATGACGCTCGCGCGTCGAAATCGATAGGTAAAATGAATTAAAATTGTGGAATTGTACTAAAGTATTTTTCTTACCATGTTCAGCGCAACAAAGTTCCACCAAGTATTGCCCGCCTCGGGCGTTGTACAAAGTTATTTTTCTTACCATGTTAGGTTTTTAAATATTGTTGTTTAAATATTTCAATATTGTTTAAAAATTGGCAAAAGGAATCTTTTTAGTCACTGAGAGTTTGGACTATTATTTTATTATATCCTGCTTGAGAAAATTCGTTTTTTTTTCAACAGAAACGCTTAAGTGGTTGATACAGTCATTACTGGCGTATACACTGATAGAATTGTACATAGCAGATAGTGCAAGATACACAGGTAAGCACTGATATGCAGAGCGTGACTCCGAGCCGGGCATGAATCTTGAATAACCACATTGTTATTGCTAAAGCTACCTCTCTACTGAGTATCTACCAATTCTCCAAGAAAGTACGGTGACCTCAATGTATTGCGCCATCAAACTTGCATCCTGATGGAGAGATTCAAAACACAAATTATGAAAGTATTTCTGTTTATGTGCTAAACATTTAAAAATTTCACTTGTATGTTTGTATTTGGGGAGCCATGCATACCTTGAGAAATTGCTTTGATCTGCTAAGGCCCTCACCGGGACACTTTCCAGTGCATGGTCATTTTGATTTGATGTGATAGTGCCCTTTGCAGTGCAAAAATGACTCTTGACACCTGGTCCAAGTATTTAATGAAGATCATTTTAAACTATGCATAAAAGGCTGCTGTAATATATTTGGATAGGAATGGTTTTTCCCAGGATAGAAACTGGAATCGCTTTCAACAAAGCACAAGTACCACGCACCCTCTTCTGGAGAATTAGTCGCAGTGAAACCATAGGGTTTATCCAGAGGTATTTGCTACTTAGAAATAATATTTCCTCAATAAGCGGCTTAGCACGGAAAAACGGAAGAAACTTGACAAGTGGTAGGAGCTGGAAAGGAGCTCAAGGGTTGAGATATGAAATTTTAAATGAGAAGTAACCTCGCATGCGCCACTTCGAAGGAGAACGTGGCGAACGCCATCGCTCATTCTTTTTCCGTTTCCATCTTCGATCCCATGATGCAAAGCGAGCGCGACTCCTTACCTCCCGCCTTCTGACGTCAATCCTTCCGTTCTCACATTCTAGACGGATTCGCGTCTTTGAAGTCGATTTTCCCATCTCGAATTCCCCTCTTAACTCCTTCAACTGGTGAATTCTGCGCTGACCCTGGACACGATGCCCTCCAGCTGAAAACTACGACACCAACTGTTATGTAATTCATTTAAAAAGGGAAACATTTTTTTTCACCAATAATGCAGTCAGTAATGTTTGCCAATATTCCTCCCACTAATACTTATGGAGAACGATAAGATGAACTCGATTCATTCGTGAGTGCAAATTACTTGTTACCATTTGCGTAAATGAACAGACTCGATATTGCGTGCTGCAATTTCCATTTACTTTGCAAAACTGGCTGATCGTCATTGAAGGAGTAAAAAGGCGTTCACATTTAAAAGGGCAGCCATTGATTTATGTTTCCATTGTTCTCACAGATTTGTCCCAAAGTTAATAAAGCACTCTGCCAAACGGATTACTTTGAGAGTAAATATTTGAACGTACCTGAAGGTTTAAATTCAACAGGAGGGAGAATAAATATTAATACAGACGGAATTAAGTGCTTTTTTTAAATTTTCCATTAACGAACAAAGCCGATATTGTGCTCTGTGGCAACCGTTGCCTCGAATTCTACTTTGAAATTTAAATCCAATGTTTGCCAATGTAATCTAATGCAATTGAATTGAACTCGCGCGAGCAGTTGTATGAGCCGAGTAATATGGCCGATCTTGCTGTACGAATCAGCTACGATGCTGCCACTGTTACTTTCAAACGTCACTTCCTAAAACACAATACAGTTCACGGCGTCACTCTATACTAGCTTCCTAAGCACATTCTGCGGCGACAATGGTAATGACCTTTGCAAAGCTCGAAAATGATCGGAAAAAGCAGTCTATTTTGATATGCAATACAAATTTAAGAGAAACCTGGATCTCATAACATTAAAGGACTGCAAGAACTTTTGAAATCTTTTTCTATTAAATAAAGAATGAAAGAGCTCGATTAGCATTTTTTTCAAATTTAGTAGAAGAAAACTAACCTTGCTCTTTTTTCAAATTGAAAATCCTAATTTAAACACATAATTTCCGCCAAGAATCAAACCCTTTTATAAAATGGTAATGATTTTCAGAGTGGTAGAAACAATGCAGTTTAAGGCATCTCTCTAGGATGTTTCCCTGAAGGTGGCCGAATAACGGACAGGATGGACAGGGAAATACATTTAGCAATAGATGGGAACACTGCAATTCATAAATCAGATTTGAACCAAAACGGGATGCGTAAACACACACACCCTCCGAACCTCAGAGTTTATAATAAGTTTTGACGGGAGATATACTGCCCTAAAATTCGGTGAGGACCTATAACCACGCCCACTTCGCGGAAAGTATTTCTATTGGTTGATGTCATAGTGACGTGGATGGATTACTTGAAGATCTCAGGAGGAGGCGGAAGAAACTGTTTTCTTGGAGGCTGCTCGACGTTGAGTAATCAGATGACGGCTGAGATTCACGGTGACTTTCGTGTTAAACGGTAATTCTTCAGCCGACCCAAGGAATTGATCGGCTGTTTCAAAAAATATATATCTATCGGGTGCATTACTCGACATTTGTCTATAATTCGGTACGCAGCAGGACACAGTTTTTTTAGAATTAGACTCTTATAATACCGGAGTATTTGCACATAGCTAAATTCAATGCCTTTGCCAAATAACTAAAAATAGTAATTGAAGTCATACAGAAATTCCCCTTGGAATTATAAAATTAATTCTCATTCTGCTCAAGATCCTCACCCTTTGGAAATATAATCGCACAGTACGCTACGAGAAGAGAGATGCATTCCCTCAGCAGATCAACACCGTAGATGATAACGAAGTTTCTTACGGTATGGAAACACTTGAACTTACACTGAATTCTGTTCCTTTACAATGCAGCGTATCCGAAGTTATCAAAATAATAACCATCCTACCTTTAAAATGTTGAACTGGAACAGACCTAATCTCCCCTAAGGCTGTGAAATTTCTCACCCTGGAACTTTCACACTACTAATTCTATATTCGCTAATTCTCTTGATGAGTAGAAAACATCAATGATTAGTATATTGTCCCAATCCTATAAAATATTGACTGATTTCAATAATTATCACCCCACATTCCTAACTTGCACCTTCGCTGAAATATTTGAGCGACTCATCCTCCTAAGGCTAAACAAACTTCCCTTCGGGTTATTTCGTGAGGAACAATTTGGATTTACTGCCGGAAAATCCTGTGTTTATCAAATAAACCCAGAGTATGTAACATCAGGATGAAACTCCCGAATGGTCGCTTCAGCTGTATTTCTGGACATCAGCCAGGCCTTTGATAAGGTCTGGCTGAGGCTTTGTAAGTGCATGATGGGCTGCATCAAAAACTAACTATCGCTAACTTCCCTATCCACATCATAAAACTTATTCAGTCTTTTCTTCTAAACTGTCAAAATTGTCAAACTGAAACATAATGACTTCCTATCTGCTTCTATTCCTATGCATGCTAAAGTTCTTCGAAGTGTAGTACTCAGTCCATCTAATATTTCCACCTAATGACTTTCCCACCACCGATTTGACAGAACTTTTTCTTTACGAAAACAATTGCTACTCGCAGCTGGTGGCCAGACAAAAACTCTCAGCCACTATAAAAAGTCATCTCTATTTGATTGAAGATAAGTTATATGAATGTAGACTAAAAATGAATCTCGCCAAATGTGTCAAAACTTATTTCACTTTGAAGACGGCAAAACGTGACACTTTCCCCTCACTGTGTACAATAAATTCTAACCGCAAGTGACACGCGACATTTCTTGGAGGGACTCCAGACGAAATACTGACCTTTTAAAACTACTCTGAAAATATAATCACAAAAATTTCCAATTCCAAAAAAGCTCTTCACCCGCTAATTCATTTCAATGGTAAGGCATTTCTCAACAACAAAATGCTCATCCTATTTATTGATACTTCACCACAATGCCTATGTGTCATTTGGTGCATTTTTACTCCCACCAATGAAGAGAAAGTACTTAGCTATCAAACTTTTCACCCTCTTAGCTTACCTTCCCTCCCCCAACTAAAAAAATTCCACAAAATTCTTATCCAAAAAGCTCCATTAAAAATAAGAAGAAAAATCCCTAAATTCATTGCCAAAATAACCCATCTATAATCTATAAACCAACCTTTTCATAATTTCCCCTGGAAAATCTCTATGGACACTGCATCCTATATTGAACCCGAAACAGAGTATGTAACTTAAGATTAAAGTAATCCCGAAAGTAAGAAAATCCCAAATATCAAAACAATAGGGTAGTTTCCTTCATCAAAGAAAACAGACTTCATTAATTGCGATTTGTGCCCTGCCATAAATGTATTTAATTTACGCAAAGAGTTTGTATTGAGAAATCCCAGTTTTCTAGAGAATTAAATGTTAATTTTAAGGCCATTTGAAAAGGCTCTGAAATGGCGGGGTGCGCTGCATTCATGCTGACGTAACAGGTAGGTAGTTTACGTTGCGAAGCATAGGAAAATTCGTCTCCTGAACTTACCGTTGTGTTTCAGGGCCCCTCAGCTCTAGTGAATATTTATTAGTATTAACCTGTAAAAACTATCAATGTTGGAAAAGTATTCTCAGTTAAACATGGTATTATTAGTCATTTTATAGGCTCAAGGACGTCCTGCTCGTTGTGTCTTCTGCTACAACGAAGCATGGCGTGAAGGTCGTGCGGCGATAGGCGAACTACATGATATGCTTGTGAAAGGAATACGAACTGATTTTAAATGAATCAACTGCATAAGTAATGTTAAATAAATAAATAAAAGTTAATTATAATTGATTAACGGAATAAATATTCCTCCAATACTTGTTCATAAGCTGTAACGGAGTGCGGCGTAAATTTGGATGCGTCCGCAGCACCACCTGCTGGCAGGTAGAGGAAATAGTTTGACGTCAAACGTAGGATTAACCGGCATGCAATAGTTTGCCGTCGCGTTTTCGCGCCATTGATTTTTTTCACTTTTTAATTAATGAGGAAAAATACTTAAAATCATTTAAAAATCGAACGGCTTAAAACACGTACTCCAGAGGTTATAAACTTTCGATCAAGATAATAAAAAAATAATAGGAAACTACCCTATTCCTGACGTACCACTTAAGTCCTAAAGACAATAACCCTTCTTAGTCCAGAAAAATATCAAAATCCAGTCATATTCCTTAAACAAAATAACCCTTCTTTTCCTTACAAACAAAACTTATTCCTTTTTTTTTCTTTCCTGATGCACATAACCTTCTTTTTCTTAGAGAAATAAACAAAAAGATTACTTGCACTCAAACCAAGTATCCCATATATATTAAACCATATCCAATAACCTTATCTTTTTCCTACACCTACACGCTAATGAAAAAAATACTCCCCCCAAAGCAAATGAGCCTAAAAACACTAATGCGTCTGTCTACCCTAAATATATATCCTAAATGAACATCCTTCCTCGACTAGCAAGAGCTTCAAGATTGGTATGACGTAATAGTTTCACTTACTCATGCTTTGACGGTCGACCTTTTTCTCATTTGCAAGCCACCCGCTTTACCCTTTTCTAGCTCCTGCAAACAAATCACAAATGAATTCCCTATGTTAGCAAGGGTTATACTTTTCACGTCCTCAACAATGAGTCCTCTGAGGAATGTGTTTTCACCATGAAATATAAATCAAAATTTCAAACGGCTAGATTTGCGAGATTACTTGAGTCTCGAGGGTCATATGACACAGGTGACTTGCATGTAAAATCCAAAGCAGTGTGATCCCTCGTATTACTGTTATTTTAAATGACTTCATTTCCGCAGGAATAGCAGAAACAAAGTTGCAGTGACAGTAATGCAACGGATAAATCATGTTAACATTCAGCGTATTCAGCGTCTTGGGAGTGAGAATAAGAAATTTCGGATTGTTATTTGAGTATCCTGGGTGGTATTTATTCCCCAAATTCGCAAGAAAATTAAATTTGCATGGTGTGATATTGAATGAAATAATAATATGACATCCTATAAAACTAGCGTTTGAATATAGTTTTTTGCTTTGTCTAACGATTCCCGTCTAGCTCAAATGGAGGATGTTGTCTAAGCACAGGGAATCAAAATTACTTCATTCAATGATGATGTCACCCACATTACAGTGCCCATGTAAGCCAGTGAGTGCATGTGGATTCAGAAATCACTTCATTGCTCTTTTCAGATGGAATTTCAAAAGATGGGAATTCAAAGGACAAAACATGCTCGAGTATGCATGAATTACAAACCTCTTCCCCCAAGCACTGTCTCTCCCAGCATTTAATCATGCACACAAATACCAAGTTGGCGCAGTGCCTTCTGGGAATATTTGGCCATTTTTATTTAAAATGATGGAGATTAGAGGGGGCGCACGGGACTGTCCCCTTCCCTTTTTTGTATTTTGTCATTACTGAACAATCTTGAGCATTTTGTAGTTGCATTCTGTTGTTCTGAGGGGAGATTGCGACTTTCGGATTCTCACCCGTCATGAGGCAATCCTGGGGTCGGTTTGCCGACACTCTCCACACGATCATCAGCGACCATTCCATCAAGAATCAAGCCCCCGCGGCGAAAGTGTCTTCAAGATGGAGAGGACGCTTTCAGAGATGCGTGGATGGCTGTAGACCCTTAGAAAGCAGTCCGCCCTTCGCGAGTTCCGGCAGGGCCGTCCCTCAAAACGGGAGCACATCGGATCCGTGTCACGCCACCCCTTCCGCCGCCGCCGCCGCCGCGACCCCTTTCGAAGAAGGGCGCTCCTTGGGGCGGAAACGGCGATCCCCGAAGCACTGCACACCTCGGGAAATCGCCTCTTCGAAGAACACTGGAACACTAATCTCGCTAACTCTGTTTCGTCCCAAATACGGTTTCGCTGAAGGTGGCACATTCGCAACAACAGAATTATGTTTAGGAAATGTTGATTCAAAAAAATAATGTGGCCTAAGCAATGATTCTGGAATCTTTTTGCTGAGACCCTAACTGACACTTCCATTCTGGAGAATTCGACGGGTTTTTACAAGTAATTCAACTTTGCTAGTTCGAGGCACTTGAGATGTAGAAAGCCATTAATAATCACAATTTCATTGCATGATTGCCAGTCCAAACGTTGCATTTTGAAAAAGTGTGTAATCTTAGTTTTAAGCATAAATGAAATATTTCACGCTAGGTATCTTAGCATTTAACAAGAAAGCAGCGCTCCCCGCCATTTCTGAGTTATTTCGAATGGTCTTAAAATTAACATTTAATTCCCTAGTAATAAACTGGGATTTCTCAATTCAGACTTTTGCCTAAAATGAATAATTTATGGTATGGTACGAATCGCAATCAATGAATTCTGTTTCATTTGATCAAAGGTGATTTGATTTGATTTTGGACCCTACACTTTAAAAAGTTTATCTGATTTTAAGGTACAAAAGAGATCTGAATTTCAGATGCAATATTTTTAAGACAGTGTATGTTGAAATTCAGCCCTAATATCTTGTCTAAAAATAAGGCAGGTGAAGGACTGAAAATCAGATCAGGTGGGACTTATTTAAAGTTAGGCCTATGCTGAATTTAAGACAGCCCTAGTCTGGTAATAATGCGTGTTGCTACTGAAATTCAAGCCTACTTTCAGGGGATGTCTTATTTTAATGCAGGTGCAGGACTGAAAATTAGACCAGGTGGGACTTATTTTAAGATAGGCCCTTGCTGAATTTAAGACCAGGGCTGTCTTAAATTCAGCATGGGCCTATATTAAAATAAGTGCCACGTAGCAATGCGAGTTTCTATTTAAATTAAAGCCTACTTTAATGGGATGTCTAATTATAAATACATATTTAAACACTTCACACGTACACAAACCAAAACCCTAAATTTTCATATTTCTACTCGATGATATTGTTTCACTGACTAAATTCTTCCATAGAGCAAATGTAAGTCATAGAATTGCCATTGAAAAAGATTTCAGCACTGAAATGGGAACACATTAAAAATAACTTCAAAGATAATATGAAAATTTGTACTTTTATTGGAAACAAAGTAATCCATAAAAAGTCTTCGATACCAAAGATATGTGCCAGTATCTACAAACCAAGGCAGGAACTTTCACTTGATGAGGGCGGCTATTTTTTAGCTCTTACAACCCTGCCACGTAGACAAAATATGGAAGATCAGTCTCAGGATACGTCACTCAGACACAACTGGCTCCCTTCTGCAAAAAAACGAAGTATCAACGCCACATTCTCACACCATTAATTCATCGCACGAAACATATTTCACCTACTTACAATAAAATTTGACTAGACTTTGAATTTTACTTATTTACATTTCGTAATCCTTGTTGAATTCCATCTCCCTGGTTACGCTCCGCCCATCAGTCTCTGATATTGGCAGGTTAGCTCCAATTGCGGAGCCAACCAAGGCTTGCTTATTTTCAGCCCGGGTGATCTGAATTTCAGATCACAACCATAAGCAGTTGTTAAGTTCTCAAAATAAGACGGAGGTGTGTCTCATTTTCACGCGTGTTGAGTTTTAAATTTAGACCACTACCGTAAACTCAGACCGCTTAAATTCAGATCGCACTGAAAAACAGATAAACCTTTTACAGTGTATCATTGCCTCAGTTAGGAAGCACGAATAGGAAGAGTCACGGGAATGGAGTGAGTGGAGATCGCTCACAAACCCAATTTGAATCGTGAATCGTGATTCCTTGCGCCTGGGATTCAGAGGCATTGAATTGCATGAAGGGAAGCAGAGAGTGTTGAAGGCTCGTCACTGAAGTCTGCGAGGAGCCACCGATGATGGCATGTGTGTGGCGCTCGTGCGGTGTTCCTACAAGGCGAGCCAAGATCTTAAGGGCGTGACGTCTCCCCAACAACTCAAATTTCAGCACCCGATGCCCACGAATTCCTTTCTTAGAAAATTAAAGGCACTCGTTAAAATAACCATAACTGTCCGCAAAAATGCTTCCGCAATGTGGGAAAGACGTGCCTTTTCGCTAAACCTATCTCTGTGGAGGTCAACGACTATGTGAAACGAGATGTGTTCCCGCTTGCCCGGTGATGCACTTTGCCACTCAAATAGGTGCTACCTATGCATCCTTGAAAAGACATCAGAGTCCGTTCCTAAATTTCTCCAAATTGAAGCACTCTCAACGCCATTCATATTTACATCGAGATTGACGTCGCCTTGATGAAATCGATATCACTGTAGTATTTTCAATGGAAATTCTATTGGGAATTTCCATTGAAATCATCGCAGCGAGGTTTATGTGGTGAATCAGCGAATTTTATTTTTGACGTTCCAGGTGGTTGCAAAATTTATCTTCAAATTAAATATTAAGATATTTTTACAGTTTTTCTAATGTGAGTTCATTTACGTCGCTCTATGTAGACTGACTGTACCTTCACTGCTCGAAGAAAAAACTAACTACTAACAGGTTCCCACGCCTTGTTTTATATCCACGGTAAATATGTCGACCGAATCATTCCATTACACGCAATGAATAAAAATTATTTTATGCCAAAATATTGTTTTCTAACCCATATATAGACCTTCAGAAGTTTATTAAACCTTGATTTGACAATTTTCAGCGAAAATTGGTGGAAATAGTTTGTCGCCTAACAATTAATAAACTTTGACCATATTTGAGTTTTTAATGTATAAACACTAGAGAAATTAAATTGCACATATCAATGAGGGACACTCAATGAAAAGTTTAAAATCCGGGATTGACATAGAAACCCTTTTCGAATTGTGGCTTTCTTCAATTTCCACCCGCCACGGTGCAACTGAGTGTCGGTGGTGAGGAGTGAGAATGTTTCGAGTGAAGCGACGCAAGTTTCAGAGAGTGTTCGAGGGGAAAGGTTTTACTGTCAATTTGCTAATGGTATTTCATTCTTTCGTTGATCATCGAGGTGTCAGTTGCAATGAAATCTTCTCCGTGAGTATTATACGTCCGTGCAAGACTCCTTCGCATACTGTCGGCATCCCAAGCGGCATCATGATATCGGCCCAGTATCATTTTTAAACCGTCACATATCACTTATTGGTCAATCCGATATTGGCTACCGATATGGGCAAATGTCAAAAGTGATAGCATTTGCCGTTATAAAAATGACATTTTCTGACGATATTGGGCCGATATTAATTTGTTGATCAAAAGACACATTTCACCACTATACAGTGTCATAAAAATGATATTGGGCCGACGTATGTTTGATATGATATAGATTGATTTTTCATTAACGTGATAAGGGATGATTTAATAAGTAAGATAGTCAAAATGTATCCTATGCAAACATGTTAAAAATATTTATAATCAGGGACGGTCGTGATACAAAACTGCGATGGAAAACGATAAGGCGAGAGGTAGCTTCGAACTATGAATGTTCACAGTGAGAACCCAGAACCCCTGATCCAACTCTCCTTATTAAGGAGCGGGTAATTTTAAGCGCTTATGATAGTAATGAGATACCTACTTTACTCTGGACCCAGCTTCCCTTAGTGAAAGATGCGCAGCTTTAAGCGTTATCATTGTAATACAAAATTTCAAACTCGTTTTCTGTTGAAGTTATTGGAGTTATAACCCAATATGGGGGGTTCACATTAATTGCCATGCGAAAAAATTACCTGGACTAAGAATCGAACCACGGACCGTTGGCTTCAGGGCCACTGCGCAGACCACTACGCTACCCAGGATCCCTAGTGCGCACGGCAATTTCACCGAGGTTCAAGGTACTAGATGTTGAGCCCTCGTGGTCCATCAAGGATGGCAACGCAAGGGAGAAAGGGCTCCAAAGAAGCCACAGCCAAAGGTGAACCCCATCCAGCGCTAAAGCCGCGCTTGGCGGTAAATGTAGGATATTCGAAGCCTGCCGCGTGAATGGCAATTTGTAAGCAAACATCGAATCCTTAAATAATTATATTTATTATTTTATATGTAGGCCTCCAAATGATTTCTGATGTTCTGACCAGTCACAAATTTTTGACTTTCTTCTCTCTGACGCCGGAGGAAAAAATGCGAATACTCAAAATTATAAAATCCAGAAACCAGAAAAATATGATCATTTTATTGGTCACCTCAGCTGACATCATTTTTGTATCAGAAAACGATATCAATTAAATATCACTTTAAGATACGATCGACGATATCAATTTTACATCGGAGAAAGGTATCATTTATATGTCATTTTTGTATCGGTATTATCAGCCGATGTTGACACGACATTGGTGATGTCAAAATGACATTGGGCCGACGTATAACTGCCATACGATGCTGCTTGGGATATTTTAAAGGAATGTTTTGAATTTTCCTTGATTTCGCATCGCAATGTACTTCTGTTTCATTTCTATATTGTCATTTCTATATAAACGAGACGGTATCTTCTAAAGGCCGTTTTACGCCAGTCGTTACCGGTTACGGTTGTGCAGTGGACCAATCAGTGCCAACCATCTCTAAGCGGTTGGATGACAGCGGAACTCTATTCTATTTCCAAACGGCTGACGGTTGTGCAACCGTGGACAAATGCAGCTCGACTCCTGGTCACGTGCTGTATACATTTCACGATACTTGATTGTTGTCAATTCAACCGCTGCCTAAACTCACAAAGTATATTTAGAATACAATTGAAGCATCATTTAACTACCTTTCATCACTTATATTTTGTGAAGGGTGTATTATAATGGTGTGAATTATATTAACGTGAGGTTCAATGTACTTAACTCATTCGCACCTTTTATTTGAGGCAGGAGTCCTGTATTTGAGGAAGCAGAGTCACAACATGTGAACACAAACAGCACTTGATGGGATACCCGGCTTCGGTTGTTGCGGTCAGTGTGATGGGAACAAATGACAATTGGCAACCTACAGCGTGACACGGCCTTTAGAATATGGCCTGGGAAAGAATTGTCGGAAATAAAATCATTACGAGCACAGGCTAGAAGGGAAAATCCATGACTTTGTTTAAACAAAATGCCAACGCTTGAAAAACGAAGCGGCTGTGCTGTGCGTCACCTCATCCGTACGAATGGGGACTGAGCTGCAAAGCAAATAATCATCCTTTATTTTCTGGCGAAGATTTTCGCGGCGTTCCGATGATTGTAAAAAGCTTTCGGGATTCTTCCGCGTTGTCATTGTGTAAAATGGCGACGTTTCCCCCACTGTACTGCGGGCGTCCTCAGGCCAGGCTGAAGTGAAAATGCTCCGAAGTTGACGCGTATTTATACTTGTCTTCTGAGGTGGCCGCTGCTCGCTGATTGGCTGTTGGTGTTCGTGTGAATACTCGTTTCCACGTGTTGGAGAGTGGGTAGCTGTCCTCTCTATTCATATTGTTGGGCCTCTTGGAAATTTCAACTGCTTCCCTTATAATTCTAGGGAAATATCGCTTTTCCCTCGTGAGGATTTTTGGTTCCATTAAATTCACGGAATGGTTTGGTTCCATCGAAACGTGCTCCGCAATGGCCGATTTCTCCCCTTGTCCGTTTCTGAGGGCCCGTGAGTGTTCTTTCATTCGGCATTGTACAGCTCTCTTTGTTTGCCCTACGTAGGATTTTCCACAGCTGCAGATGACCTCGTAAACGCCTTCGTGGATTTCGGGCGGGAGGCGATCCTTCGCTCTGTTAAGGTTACCAAGAAAGAAGATGGATCCCTGGGCCACTCGGTACATCGGAAGGCAACCCACACAGATCTTTATCTCCACGCCTCCTCTCATCACCACCCGCAGCAAAAGAGTTCTGTGATAACCAGCCTCTTTCACCGGGCTCGAACTATTTCCGACCAACAATCGCTTCCTGAAGAGGAGGAACATCTCCTTGCTGCCCTAGGAAAGAATGAATATGATAAAGCCACAGTCCAAAAAACGGTTCTTCGGTTGGACCAACAGAGCGAAAAATCCAAGATTGTAGATCCTGTCGCACGTGCTTTCATCCCCTACATTGGAGGAACCACGGAGAAAATATCGCGAGTTCTCGCGAAGCATGATATACTAACTAGATTCGGATGCGACAATAAATTATCCAGTCTCCTCATCAGGGCGAGATAATAGCAATCTGATAGTAAAAAAAGTGCTCTAGACTAATGCACCGAACATTCCGGAATGCAAAGAAGATATCGTCGACCAAATTTCGCTTCCATTAACAATTGGAGAGGGCAATTAATGCGGCATTATTTGGCAAACGATATTCAGGTATCATCCGCTGGGGGGCAGTTAATTCGCCGACTGCCTCTCGCCCACTTCCGGTGGTAGGCATGTTTGCCCCAAGCTGCACTTCCATGTCACCCATCTTTAAGGCTCCTCTTTAAGAAGGAATTGGAACTGAGATAATGTGAGACATAGTGCGATGTATAGCTCAAAGGGAGTTATTTCGAAAATCGCAACCTTCGCCGTCATACTTACACTCTGTATCCGCATTCATAGGTTTCTTCTCTGAATTGTTGCGCAGTGAACCACGCCTTTTTGTCTTCTGCATCTACATTCTTCGAGTGACCATTTCATCAGATCCAAATAGGCAGACTGGAGCGCCCGAGAAACCTGTTCGTACGCAGAGGAGAAATCCCGACATCACTCGAGGCATCCTCCACCGCAACTTGAGATGGACCATAAAATGCGGCCGACATACTTGAAGGGAAGTGAGCTTTCGTGCGGAGGCGAGCACTTTCGACCGACGTCCGCTAACGACACCGCGCGAGTGTGGTCAGACGCAGTGGACGTGCGTGGAGCAGAGCAAGTGGCTCTCAACACGCCTCGAATTCCCATAATGCTCTCTTAAACCCCTTCCACTTTTTATTCACCTAGGAAAAAATAAATTGGGCACTTATTCACTACAAAAGTATGCGATTGCTTTTTAATTTTTGACGGTTGTATGTTAAATGAATGTTTAACGTAATGCGTGGATCCGTATAAATAATGTATTTCTTTTTAAGTATTTCATTGTGAATTACAAATGAATTTTTTGCTGTTTCATCCTGTCGTTGATATTCTTCAAACGTCACTGTTTGTTTAAAATAGCCGCTTGCATAGTTAGGATTTTTAAACTTTGCCTTATCAAATTTTAAGTGAATGAACTCCCGTCACGCACATAATTCGGTAGCGGTGAATTGCACTAAAATATACACTCCCCTCATGGCTACCTGCTGTGAATATTTTAATTGAATTTGAGAGTAACATAATTTGTTCACTCTAATTTTG
The DNA here is from genome assembly GCA_933228895.1 of Platycnemis pennipes. Lineage (NCBI taxonomy): Eukaryota > Metazoa > Arthropoda > Insecta > Odonata > Platycnemididae > Platycnemis > Platycnemis pennipes. Next base: position 151,438,589 of record OW121849.1, read on the forward strand.
GGACGCTACATGAATGCTGTCATTTTCTCGTTAAATTCAAGGAATCCTTTCAGCGGAAAGCTCATGCGTTGAACGTTCATTATCCATACCACCAAGTACTTATAGAAATCTTACCAGTCTCATCTTACCCCTTCTCAATGGAGTAGGCCGGCATCATGATCTTCCATTGCAAAATATCCTTGGATATTTTGCAATGAAATGCAATCTCCTCACTGTGGTGCTGCAAATGAAGCCGAGTCTCCTCGGAATTTATTTTATTACCTAACTTTTCAAAATGGTATCTTCAAGGAAATGGGACATTAGCATATTCGCCAATCTTGTGGCTAACGTTTAATCCCAATTAAGAGGTAACCAATAAGCACACAATTTTTCTGGTGCTGATACCATGTGCATTTAGATTCATTCATGATAAATATTTGCAGAATTGGTTTAGAAGGTGAAAATATATGAGAAATATCACAACCTAAATATTGACTCTCTTTTTTCTTCCTAAGATAAATTAATACAGATATAGCATTAAAAATTGAATTATCTCTTTGCGCAGTTCTATTTCCCTGCTTAGTATTCGTCCGTTTGACAGCCGTTTTACTTCCGAGAAGTCTTTTGGATAAGCACCAATATCTTTGCACAAATTCGCCAGAATCCAATTTTCCATCGAACACCCTTACATTTAATGCACAGTGATCACTTCCGTAGACAAAGTAATCTTTTCAGTAATTGGAAATATTTATGATGCAAGGGAATGTCAGTATAACATATTAGCAGTAATTATCACTTGGGAACTTCTTCCTTTTGACTTAGAACTGAGGTAAAACCAAATGTACAAATTGAATCGAAAAAATTTAATTGCATTTTAAGGCACGAGAAATATCTGATATTTCTAATATTTATTATACTCGGGAACAAACTTTGTTGTATTGTACATATCAGACAAGCACGCTTATCTAAATGAACAATACCCCCTACCAAAAGGTTTGATATTTTATACCACATGCAGTGCAGTATCCTGGAAAGGTCTTGAATTATAGATCGGAACCTATGATTTCGTACTCGATTCTGTTGAATATTGCTATTCAACAGGTCGAATCGAAATCGATTGAGTCGAATCCTAGGCAGAGGTTGAGTACCTCTCCAGAAGAGAGGTACTCAACCTCTGCCTAGGAATAGACAAATCACTGTGGTGATGTACCATTTGATGCCGTACTCAGGAAAAGGGAGGAATTTCACGACAGATAACTGTATCACATCTCTATATTTTGTTAAAACACTCAAAACTAGGAGTATTAGTATTAAGGTGACTCTAAACAGGGCGAGATTAAAAGTTCCTCCTTCAGCTTAGAAATCCAAGCGCTGTTTACAAACGTTGTAGCCTACAAAAATGGAGCTATCATCCTTACTTTAGATCAGGGAAAAACATCTTAGAATATTCTCATTCCGAGTAGCTTGCAAACTGTGTATGTATCAGTGAAGCAGAAAACTGACAAAAAGAAACCGAAAGCGGTCATTTTATAGAATGAAACTATGTTTGGCGATTGCATCACAGACCAAATACATTGTTAATGCTGTGGCGATGGCCAGTGCGTGCATTTTTCAGCATCTTAGACGCAGCCTTGATAAATGCATAGCCTTCCGTAGAACGCTGAATCTGACGAGGCTGTTCCGACGCTCGCTTGTTCTGCGATTGGTCCGAGCCAGGGAGTGTGTAAATTAATATAGTATCCCTGGGTCCGAGCATTCGCCGCATTGAGTTGCGAGAGTGAGAGCGCGGAATCTCACGGAACGCGCCTGCAATGTCAGATGGAGGCTCTAAAATGAAAGCCGAAAAAAAGGGAATATGTTTGGAATGCATCAAGCATCGGGTGGACACTGTCGAAGCACCGTCACGATTTGTCAAAAGTGCGAGCGTGAGCAAGCAACTCAAATCGCGAGGAACAATTTACCTCAGAATTTGTCATTTGCATACGCCATGGCAATAGCATTCAATCTTATAGGGGTACAATCCCTTTAAAACACTGAATTTAATTCGGAAATACGTTCTTCTATTATACTTATTCATTAATTTGCAGCAATATGGAATAGGTATATAAAAATAATAAATCATTGGATTAAAATAATTAATTACAAACTATGTAATTAAAATATATTTTGAATTGTTTTAAATTTATCTTACCCATTACCGTTAAAAGCGTTCTCAAGCGTTAGAAATGTTTCTTTTGCATTCAAAAGTCTGAAGGAATCACGCTGATAGGTAAGAAAGAGGAAGGCATGAGTGAAGTCTTCCCTTCTGCCTCTACTTCCGCTGACGTTTCGATTACCGACCCGGTCACCGCGTTCGGGGCTTCAAAAGCCGTGAAGACTTCACTCAGCAGGTACGCCGGGAAAGCACTCTTCGAGAGAAAAGCGTGCTGTAAGATGAAGGCGCCTTCTGTGGGGAACACTGACCTTCCAGCGCGGAGCGGAAGAGTTTTTTGGTCAACGTGTGGATCTCCGACTGAGAGTGTGCGAGATGGCGACTCTCCTTGAGACGGATTTCGCGACGGAGGCGTTGGTTCGGCTCCCGCTCGTCTTGGGGCGTTGCGCTCGAAACAGCCGCGCATAACTCCGCGCGTCTGACTCAGGGCTGCGCAGGCGCGCGGAGGATTCCTTGGAAACTGGTTCCGTGAAGTAGGGCTGGTGATAGGGATTGTCGGGAGAGTCACTGCATGTTACAGTGCATTTCTAAGGCATGGCTAGTAAAAAAAATGATAGTTTTGTGGGAAAATACTCATTTTTTTACGCATTTAAAGCTACATATTGTGCATTTCTCAGTGACTGAAATTAAAACGTCCATGAAAGCATTGCAAACGTAGTTTATAATGAATTATATCGTTTGGATATAGGCACTTTATTACCTTTCTCAGGAATGAAAGATACTGTAGTCAACGCGACAGGCCCATGTGGTCCAAGTCTTGAATATTTTGTTGCGCACTGAATAAATATTGACGTTTTCGATACGGAAACTTCGTAAGCCTCGGAAATAATTTTGACCTCAACGAATCATAAAACGACTCTTAAAAATACACCGAAAATCTTAGTCTCGTTCACTGCGATCCAAGTCCTCCAGATGATATTCTCGACGAGAGGCCCTCGCTAAAGTTGAAGCAATTTGCACTCTACCACAGCCAAAAATTAGAGAACAGGTGGTGGTAATGGCAAAGGACATAATTGGCTTGAAGACACTGGGAGTCTACCAGGTCCCATGTGAGTGCGGTGCACTTCTAAGGCATGGCTAGTAAAAAAAAATGATAGCTATGTGGGAGAGACTAGCTGGACCACTGAGATGAGATTAAAAGAACACGGGAGACATTTCCGTTTGGTGCAACCTGAAAAGTCGGCAGTGGCAGAACACAGTATCCTCAACGACCATTTGCCATTTTGTGGGACAACAAAACAAAATTACTTGCCCACTCTGGAGGCCACTGGGATCGGGATATCAAGGAGGCCACAGAGAGATCCACATAAATATGAAATAATTTCAATCCAGACGCTGGTTTCCACCTCAGCAGCACCTGGAAGCCAATTTTGAAATGCGTCCGGAGCATGAGGCAGAACGACCAGCCAATAGAGGACTCATGGAGTCAAGCCAGGATTTCCGCCAATCCTGGCAGAATATATATAAACCCACCAAATTTGACACGGCATATCACAGCCCTGAAGATGGAAAACGAGTCGTTTTCCGAAACGTCGGCAGAGACTATAAGCCTGACGACACATTCATCGGAGATATTGACGAGGATAATCTACAGAAGAATAGACCGAAAAGCTGAGATGTTCTGAATGTGAGCCTGAGATGTGATAAAATAGTGCATGCGAAATTTATTGTAGGCGTTGAAAGACATTATAAACCAAGGAGGAGGGTATACTTATTACGACGGTATGAAAGAGGAATTAAGGAAAGCGTTTAATTTATTTAGCGAACAAAGCAACCCAGTAATCCCCAGTGATGCATTGGCGCAACATTATTTTTACAAATTTTTAACACAAATTTGTATCTTAGGAATGCATTTGCATTCGGTTTACTGAACACAGAAAATATCTGCCCTTTTAATTATCTTTTCTTCGTCGAAATTAGAGTAAGATAAGTATTTATTTTTTTAATTCGAAATTTTCCTATTTTATCACCTTGAATTACCATATTTTATAAATGACATTACACTAAGTATTCTTGAGGTACCTTACTTTGGATATTGCTTCCTATTAGTTCTAAGTTTAATTATTCAGTCCTATTAACTTCGTTAAAATGTTACATCATTATTGGTTGGATGTTGATCGTTGTAAATGATGTTGCGTTTACGCAACGATGGGAATTCTCAGGCAGACCACGTGGCTTTTCTCTAAGCAGGTAGGAGCAGGTAGGTCATGTAAATAGCTTTGGAACCACTTAAGTGAGACTCCACGTATACCCAAATGATGCAGTTTACTTAAAAGAATGTCATGGTTCAAAGTATCAAATGCTTTCGAAATGTCAATAAATAAACTAATCACCCTCCTATGGGAGTTTATTGCCGAATACACTTGACTGAAGTGTAAGGCAAGTGCATCCTCTGTGCACTTATTAGACATAAAGCCGAACTGATTTTGACTAAAAAAGTTGCACTTGTTCAAGAATTTAATCAACCTAGATGTAACAAGCTTTTCTAATAACTTGGAAAAGATTGACAGCGATGAAATAGGCCTGTAATTCTGTACTTCAGTTTTGTCACCCTTTTTATGAATCGGAATCACAATAGCCTTCTTAAGTGAACTGGGAAATTCTCCATTTAACAGGCTCAGGTTGCATACGTGAGCAAATACTGGTGCAATATCTTTAACAATTTAGTATTTATCCCGTCAGGACCTGGCGATTTCCGCTGTGGAAGTGATTTGATTATATTAATAATAACAGTGGGTAAAACTGGCTCTAGGAAAAAAGAACCGGGGGGAGATTGCGTAGCACAAGGGTTTTTCAATTGCTTACTGATATCTATACGGGTTTTACTTGAATCAAAGGTACTAATAAAGTAATTATTAAATTCAGACGCTAAATCAAATGAATTCTTTATGGTTTTACCATTTATTTTCTATTGTTAAGTATCACGACATGCTGTTTTCTCTCCCACCAATTCCTTTAACAAATTCCATTGTTGTCCAACATTACCGCGAAATTCTTGAAATTTTCTCATGTAGTATTCGTTTGACGCAGACCTCTTATTCCTTAGTTTGTTTCCATACTTTAGAAATTTCATTCGAAGACTGTTATTGTTAGGATGGCGCCTAGTTTTCTTTAAGAGATCGTTTCTATTTTCAATAATTTTCAGCAGGTTTTCATTCATCCAAGGTTTCAGAAACATCGGTGAAATTTTTGCACTTAGTTCGTATTTCGATTGTTCAAGGGGATCGGGTTGGTGTGGTGGCCAGAGTACTGGCCTCCCATCCCGAGGGCCCGGGTTCGATTCCCGGCAGTGGCAGATTTTTCAGTGGAAAACCGGTTCCCACTTGAGTGCCTAGTGGAGGGCATTTCAAGTACAGTACTCCGTCCGTGGGATGGGACGTTAAGCCGTGGTCCCCTTGGCGCCTTTCGTTAAGAGTAGGCTAATGCCGACGCCGGGTTTCTCTCCACCCTTCCTCCGTTCCCTAAAAACTCCTACCGTTACCCAATTCCCCACCTATCCTATATGGCGCAAATGACCTCAGCTGTCGGTCGCCTCCCCTAAATAACCAACTAACCAATTCGATTGTTCAAGACTTGTACACAAGGAATCCATCATCAAATCAAAGGCTGTGGAAGCGTTGGTCTCTGTGTATACCGGAGACCAGTCAACATTTTTAACTAAGGATTTAAAAGTTTTAATGTTTGTTTTTTTCACAATATTTGTTTTCCCCTTGGTATAGTCAGCGGAATGAATTTCAGAGGTAGAAATGTTAAATTCAACCAAGGAATGATCAGTGATAGCCAAATGGTGCACATTTGCTGATATTTTATATTTATATGAATGGTAAATTCTGGCAAAAACATGATCAATAACTGGTTAAGCCGTAAGAACTCATCAGATTAATGTAGTGATCACGTTGGTCATCATATGCCAGTATCTTTATATTAATATCCCCCATTACTACTAAATTATTTTTACAGTCTCTTAAAATAGGTTCTATATCCTCGAAAAATTATTTTGCTGGTATATTTTGGTCTCGGTAAATACACAACAGATGTATTTCTATACTATTTAAGGATAAACGTAACAATATACAGTCAGCGGAACCTACTGTTATTGGAACTAAACAAGATTTGATCTCTTCCTTAACGTACACCATCACACCTTTACTATTTTCATAACATTTTGAAAAACATTAATAACCAGGAATTCTATACATATCGACCTCAGAGCTCGTTATCCATATTTCTGTTAACATTATTACTATTCGGGGAAGGAATTTAGATTAGTCAGTAAGTATTCGAAGTTACTTCTTAAACTACGAATATTTTGGTGAATAAATGTTATATTAGTAGCCAAAATTTCTGTACCACCTCGGTTTAACATGCATTGACTGTTTTCATTTGCCATTAAAAATTTAATCACAAGTTTTTTAGATCATCAAGACATGTAAGCACAAAAAGTGGCTCTTTTTCTGCTTTACGCATCAATATCTTTCCTCCTCTTACCCACAAGTAATCGTAGTTTTTGGCTTTCTTGACTTGCTTCGCTTCACTCAGGACTCGGCGCCGGCCTTGGCAAAGTGCTTCATTGACGTAAATAGGTGAAACAGATTCACCAAGGCCCAGAAGGCGAGTCGACGGGTTGCGCTTTACCCTCCGCTTGGTCAAAATGTTCTCCTTGAAGCTCTGTCTCAGGAATCTCACGTAAATGGCGCCTGACTCACTGCTCGATGCACTACCCACTTTTTGCTTATAGCGGTAGCAAATGTCGATGTCTTTTTCACACAATTTAACATCCAAGTATACACCTATTTTTGCCACTAACTGCGGCAAATTTTCATTTGGTGTATAGCATATTTGGTCATAGCATATAAATTTAGTTTTTTCGCAAATTCCGCATATGACGAATGCCAAGTGTAAAATATTTTAGCGCATTTAGGTATTCTTCAAGTAACTAGTACTCACAAGGAGAACAGTACAGATGGTACTGATCAATGACTCACTTCGAAGCATAAATCGTCTGCAATCGTGACGTAAGGAATGAATGACGGAGGTACCGGGCCAGTTTGTTTTCATTACTCCCCTAACATCGTTGCCAGACTTCTGTCACTATGGTGGCTAAGGAACGGAAGTTATACTCTTTATCGTTTTCCAATCATAAGTATTAGCCTTAAATGGCCGATGAGGAAACCCGAAAAAATAGATATTATTTTCTTCCTGTTATAAAATTGGTGATTCATCCCAATTTCAGCCCTGAAGAAGGAAAAAATACATTATCTGAAGCGTCGGCCAAAAGTTAAATATTTTTCATTTTCAAAGCAAGGACCTAAACTCCCGAAAAACCATCCATATATTTAATAAAAAGATGAATAAGGTAGGTAATAAGAGAGAAGAGGCAAAAACCAACATTGGAAGAGGTTAAAGAGTTCTGGTACCTGGGAAGCCGAGTAACCAACGATGGAGGAGGCAAGAAAGAAATAATCAGCAGAATAGCGCAGGCAAAGAGGGCATTCTATCATAAGAAGAATCTACTTACAGCTGGAAATACAAGCTTAGAAGTAAGGAAACTCTTCACCAGAACGTATATCTGGAGCATGTTTCTTTACGGCAGTGAGGACGATGGCATGCATGACGGCATGGACGATGACAGCAGCGGAAAAGAAAAGGGTGGAAGCATTCGAAATGTGGTGCTACAGAAGAATACTGAAGGTTAAATGGATCGACCGAGTAAGTACCGAGGAATCCTTAGAAGTGTGGGAGAAAAGAGAAGACTTCTGAATACCCTAAGAAGAAGATGGGACAACTTAATGGGCCATATCTTAAGACACGATGGCCTGATGAAGACAATCGTCGAGGGACAAGTGGAAGGGAAGAATGGCAAAGGAAGGCCTCGAGCGAGACATATGGAACAAGTGAAAAAGGATGTGAAAAAGAGAAGAATTATGTAAATATGAAGAGATAGAATGATTAGCCGATAGAAGAACTCAGTGGAGAGCTACGTCAAAACAATCTGAGGATTGATGACCAATGATGATGATGATGATGATATGCGTAATACAGCAATGATGTTCCCATGGGCATCTTTAAAAACGTTTTCCTTCACTATATCGTTCGGTGAAATGTGCTTTTCACCCAAAACTGGATAGCTTTTAGTTCGGCGATTGCCCTTGGAATTGTCTTTGCCGTTTAGCCTTCTTGGTGTCTTAGGACACGAAACAAAAGACAACATCCACTTTTTTTTTAACTGTATCCCTCATTGCCTCCAGGAGCAACAAAACTTCTCGGTATCTCTATTTTTTGAGATACTGAAAATGAAAAACTTTTCGTACCTAAAGGAGGGCAAATTCCTTTGTCACGATGGTGAAGCATCAAAACCTCAGGCTTCCAACAACAAGAGGAAACCACACTTAGGAATCTCTCTACGGAGCTTAACACAATCTCAAATAATATTCTCCGTGGCAATGTAATTCAAGAAATAATTTGGGTTGAGTTATGCCCAGTTCACACGATGCGTTTTTCTTTGAGTGCTAGCTTGCTGGATTTCGTGCATGCTACTCAGCGGGCGACAAAGGTGGCCGCTAAGCTGGCTTCGCTGATGGTTGTCGGTTCACACGTAGCAGAAGCTATCCTCCTTCCTTTTACTCTTCTTAGAGCCTCCACACGAAGATGTTTATTGTGACAGTTGCGATTACGAACTGCATATTAACAAGTTTCGTCTCTATATGCTTCGATAAGCACCGCAACTTCATCCCTAGTCTATAGATTTTCACCCATTTTTAAACACAACATCAACCATACAATTCTATCAAAGGCAGAACCTTTGTTTTGGTCACGTGATGCAAAGCTGAACGATGATTGGCCGGCAACTATAGCCATCAGCAAAACACGCAAGGAAAATAGCAACGGACCTAACCTCGAAATCAAACAAGCTGTAGCCGTCAGGGCAGCCAGACAGCAGTCAGCGTTTCCAGCAAGCGAGCACGCGATCAGCACCAGCATCAGCACTCGTACACAAGAAATGCATCCTGGAAAACGCACCGTGTGAACAAGGCTTTACCAGTGGCGACAATAGTAGACACAAGGCCGTAGCTTTAGTTAACACATCTACATCTACACGATACGCCATATGCATATAATGTACGATATAATACGCCACAAACCGTGCTCGGAGGATATTGGAAGTGTAAGGGGCGTACTATGCCCTGTCAGGGCAGCTTGCATGATGCAACATGTTGTTTTTTATCAAGTGAATAGTATCCGCAAATGCAAAATCTTTTCGCTTTGGATCCAGAGTATGAACGAAGTAATTTCGTATGTTCTCCTATTGAACATCAACTCCGACACAGGACCACATTTTCCTGTTTGTGGCAGCACCATCAGAATCAAAGCCATGAATTTTGGCTCCTGCTTTTTCTAGGAGGATGATTGCTTTGATAGCTAACTTAGCTATTGTTTCACCCTTAACTGATCCTCTTGAGGCAAACATAGTTCCTAGCTTAGAGTAGATGTCTGAGAGGGGCTGGAACATAAACACCAGAGCGTGATTTGCCTTCTCCTAATGCTTTATTTGGTTCCTCCTGGCCGAAGTCCATGAGGCCGACATAAGTGAGTTACCTGGAGAACACCGGAAGACTCTCTCTCTTACACTCCCATTTCATCCCTGAACTGGAGAACTCTTTGAGCCTCGACCTTACGTGATAGTTTCAATTTTATCAACTCAAAATGTTTGGCATCAAAGCCACAACTGGTATCAGTCAACTGCAAATATTTCCTAATAGTCCTCACATTGGGCAGCGGTAGGATTTCATTGCCTCGGATGAATCTGTATCGAGAGACCTGCTACGCATCAGCATCGTCCACTCCTTTGGATATCTCCGCCTTTTTCATTCTGCACGCCTTTTTCATCTCATTCAAAGCGGTCGGTTGATTGACTGAAATATTTGGATAGGCTCTCAGCGTCTTCATCAGCGACCCATCATTCTCTCGTGGGCCTCGGTACGAAGCTTTCTTTTGCTAGGGCCCTTGGTAATGAGCGCCTATTGCTTGTACGCCTTCGCTTGAAAATTGTGGGCATTGGGTGACTTCTATTCGATTGATTAATTAGAATCAACCTTAGTTAATTAGAATCCGATCAATTCTAATTAACTAAGGCTGGCGTCTAACAGGCTGGCCTTCCTTTTCACCCTCAAGTTATTTTGAACCAAGCCCTGCCGTACTTGGGTGCATGTTTGTTGCATAGACCACAATCCTCAATTATTATGCCTCGATTGACCTAATGCATCGTTTGAGCACACTTCACTGCTCACATTGGAGAAACCTTCTCTCATCGCGTTGACCTTGCACACTTCCACTGCATTTAACTTTTACATTGCATCCATCACCTGAGAGGTATGGGTGACAGGCTCATTAGAAATTCCTAAATTTTCATTAGGCACAGTCTTTTGGAGGACTTCAGCACTTTGTACACCCATTTTTACGAACACAGACATCTTTAAAAGTGACGGTATTTACCCTGCCACCTTCTACTATATTTGAAATGTTCTGCTCATAAACTATGACTTCAGGGCCAGAGATTGGAATTATACGAGCGAATGTTTACACTACTTCCAAAGATAACCGTGTGAACCAGTGATAACCGAAACATGCTCAAATAATTCAGGCCGTTTCATGATTCGCAAATCTTTGCTGATACTTTCTTTCCTGAGCATCACTTTTGGCTTGCTTATGTAATCCGGGCAACCCGAAACAGCACTAATACAAAATAGTAACATATGTACAATATAGCAACAAAAAAGCGCTGAAACAGCGTCATCTGCCAGTATGGGAATTCGAAATTGCACCTAAAACAAAGAAACATCTACATCTACATAATACCCTGAAAGCCACTTCAAAGGTGTGTGGGAGGGGGTGAATTCTCACCAAGCATGCACTACATATCATGCATTTAAAAGGATTAGTATTAATATACTAGTCTAGACTGCAATATTTAAAAAGATAAAAATAGCAAACTACGCATGCAAAAACATGCTGTTAGTTGGGTTACCTTCATGTCCTTATACCAAAATGCAATTACCAATGTTATCCATTGCTACACTCGTACTGGATATATTTAACGTTATTCATATCCCTAATTGTACGAGGAAAAAATGTCATTTTGAATCTGTCAGTTCGGCAATCAATTTCTCTAATTTTGTGATTATGGTCCAGTCTACCATAGTAAGTTGGGGTTCGCAAAATATTTTTAACATCATCACTGAAAATATGGTTATGGAATTTTTTTAAGAGATTAAGTCTAAATTTCAACCAGCGATCTGATAATGATTCCCAATTTAATTCATTTAATAGACTAGTTACGCTAATAACGTTATCGTACCGTCCCTTTACAAATCTTGCCGATCTTCGCTGCACACGTTCAAGTTCATTATTTAGACCGATTATGTAGGGATCCCATACACTTGAAGCATATTCCAAATGAGGTCTAACAAGGGAAAAGTAACTGATTTCTCCTGCATGCTCGTCATATTTACCCAATATTCATTTGATGAATAAAAGAAAATGACAATGTATATAGCATTTTTTTAAATTATTAAATCTATAAAAAATGCTGTACGTGACTCAGTAAAGTGCTTTTACTAACATGAACAAACTTCCGATTTACAAACGTCAACAAACCGTATCCCACACTAGGCATTAGTTGACTACAACCCATGGACCCCAGTGGCGCTCGTAGTTCGTAACAATTCCGCAGCTTCAAAAACGCGCCACCAAAAGTAAACGGCGGAAATGAGAAGTGTCTCTGGCATGCCTAGGCCTGGATCATGGATCTTCATAAGGCGTGAGCTAGCGTTACCGTTATTTTTTGATTTAACTTATGTCCGAAAGAACGTGATCCCTCTGACATAAGTTTTCATTTTTTTTCTTCATTTTTCGTGCTGTACTTCAAATCGCTTATCACAATTAGTGGAGCGAATTTCATTGGCGGTTATTGTTAACCCTGCGCTACTTAAGGGGGCTAGCGTTTTTGATACAGATTGCGATAACGCGAAAGATGCATCCACACCTGGATGGTGAGCGCCACGGTGGGGATTTGAATCTACCTCTATCGACGAGAGTGTTCGTTCTTTGGAACTTGGACTGAAAATGACGAGCACAAGCAATGCATTAGGATTAACATCGGTTTATTCTCCTTCTATAAAAATATTGTAAGTACGACATATTATAAACGAATTAAGTTGCATAAGATAAGAACCATAGGCGAACAACAGCAGATACAGCCAATATGGCGTCGCCTCAAAATTGATGTAGCGCAATAGAAAATATAATTCTATTAAATGCACTCAATACTTTTCGGCGTAACAATGTGGAAATTCATGGTCAAATAAAGAATCTAAAACTATGTGTATTTCCACTTAGATTTATTCGGCACTTAAATTTGGAATATATACATTAAAGTGGAAATATGCATAGTTGTTGAATTCTTTATTTGATTCTAATTAATATTGATCTTTTAATATCATATTTATTTCTTTGTTCGAGCATCACACCAGATATGCCTTTGGTCTATTTCAGGCTATACTTTCTAAATTTAGAGGCATATGAAAATACACATTGCCTAAGCGCACTCCATGTATGTCGCGAGACAAATTGGCCAATGCCATAAAACGTTTTTTGATTCGGTAAAGGTCAAGGTTAACACAGGTATTGAACGCATTTAGGCCCAATTTCATTATTGTTCTCTCTTTCTTTATTCTCTTTCATAATTTTCTCAATATGAGAGCAGTCACCATGACAAACACTTATGCTACCACTGCTCACAACCGACTCAAATAATCTTGAAAAAATTTAAACTCTTGGTTACCACGAGGTAATTTTAGCATGAAGGAACAAGTGATGATTATATGATTCACCTCGTTATTCTCACGACATGACAGTATGTTTTGAGGAGTTATTTATTCAGGAATGAAAATCGGATAGTACAACTTTAGTTTATGTATTTTTTGTTGGTCTTGTGTATGTACTTAGTTGCTCCGACGGCTAAGGTTATTTGGATTCATCTAAACTAAGGTAATAATCCTAATAATTCTTCAATTCTACTTCATCTGTATTTATATACATATTGTTTCAATTTTAGGGTGAATTCAGGTTCCACTAATGTGGTTTACTTTCTTCCTGTTAAAATCTGACTCTGATTTCGAATATTTGCTTTCCACATTATACAGTTTCTCTTTATATCTTTTTTCTATTTCATCCTTATTAAATATGCCACACACTTTTTTATGGCCCTTATCTATGTTTTGGTGCAGAGAGCACAAAGTATTATCCTTCTTACACACGCGCTAGCTTATCTGTTCACACCTCATGGCATCATTGATAGTTCTCTTTGCTTCAACAAGTTACATTATTTGGCATATGAGCTCCTAGCTCGTATGTTCGTTGGAATAACGCAGAAATGATTTAGAATAATAGGTGTTATTTTTTGACAGTTATTTCATGTGTGAAAATATACCTCTTCATGTATAAATTTACAGCAACTTTAGGAATGTGTACTATTGCTGTATCTGGAACATTGTTTAGATGGCGTTGCCTAGTGGCTGTTGGAGTGACTCCAACATTTTGAGAGAATTCTTCAGGAGAAAAATCTGCTCGCTGACATTTCTTTATATCTTTCTGAGAGAATAGTTGCTCTCCATCAACCATGCTCTCATCACCCATTTCTACCCCTTTTGAGGAATCACAAGTCGAATGCCTCACTTCAATATTAAGTATAAATATTTATTCACACCCACTTCCCCTGCCACTATTCCTGCCCTGGATTTCCAAACCAGTACTCAAGAAATGTAAACTGGCTTATCCCCTAGTCAATCATCTCCTTCTTTTACCATAATTCGTAGAATCTAAAAAAAATGTTATTTCACTCAGATGAAATTAGGGATGTTTTTTTCTAAACAAGAACTATTTTAATATATGAAAGCCCATGATAATAGTCTAAATACTTTTGTAGTATGTATCAATCGACACATTACATGAAATCTAGTTCTATTTTCTCTATCTGCGACCTTAAAAGGTTGAAAATTATGTTAAAGCAATCCACAGAATGAGCAATTCAGTGGATGACTTCCAAATAATGTCCTTCTCGCAATAAGTATATTTGACTCGGTTACATCCATTTTTGTAAACCCTTACTATGAATTTCTCATCGGCTACATAATTTGCCTTCGTGTGAAGAGGCTGTATCTCCTCTCCATTTACCAAAGTCTAATCTAGAACAAGCAAGGCAGGTTGATGGTCTTGGTCCTTTTAAAACTTTGGGTTATATTTGGCTTTGCATGTTAACTGTAGTTGAACACTGGGTTCCATCCTTCCGTACTAGGGCAAAAGAACACCGGAGATCCTTCCTGTATGGGAATGTTTCCCAGTCCTATTTCGCCAAGCACTTGTTAGTGGAGAGGACATATCCGGATATATATATATGAGGTAGCGACGAAGGGGCGTAAGATGGACAAGTTTTAGGAGATGGAAATAAGAAGACACCGGAAAAATGGACACATTTTAAATGAAATCACATTTGACAAACCCTCCCCAATGTTTGAAATCTCCTTGTCATCAACAAATGGGAAACTTTAACTCTGTGGTGGAAGTTTTTGTGGCAGAGGGACTCATATTTATGACAACACACTGTTTACGCTTCCTTGGTGTATAGGGATAGTTTACTAAAAGAAATCCGCCGTGCGTTTAACTCAGTTCTAAATTTGTTGGCCGATTCAACCTGGTCACGCTTCCCTGGTTATTAGGAATAAGATTTTGAACCCCGGCTGTGTGCCTTTCTACTGACCCATCACCTTCACACCTCAACCCTCAGAATTCACCTGCCTCCTCCCCTACCACCACCCTCCCCTAATTCTCCCCCATCTCCCTCCTGCTTTTTGATATTAACCTCTGACTATGATTGTAATGATTGTACCTGATACTGACGCTGTGGCGTTGAAACTAGCGTTGAGCACCCTTAATCCGGGAATCCTATATCCGGGAACCCCCATAATCCGGCAATTTTGCTGTGACCACCTACTTAACCGGTACATTGTGGAAAATGCCGAAAAAAATTTTACCGAAACATTCCGCGTGCATTATTGATTGACCGATGGACGTTGTTTGCTCAAATTATTTGTTATCTTCATATGTTTTTCCCTAATCATGTCTGAGGTATACACTTTTGGCAACAGCAGAGGAGTGAGCATCAGCACAAAATGTTAACGATTGCAGAAGAAGTGCAAATTGTGAAAAAGCTTGACGCCGTTGCACCAATCAGTAAAGCGTTTGTCTGAAACATACTGCGTGGAATATTCGACATTATAAAACATCAAGAAGCAGTAGGAGAAAATCCTCAAAATTTTTCTGTTAAAGTGATACGAAAAAATGGATGACTGAGAGAAAACTACGCAAGAAGATATAAGTGCCGATTAAGATCGCATGGTTTCGATTGCGTTGAAGTGAAGGGCTTAGTATTCCTGGCCGAAAGAAAATGGAGCAGGTTAAACTATTTCAGAAACAGATATAATCTAAAAGACGTGATGTGGAAAATTTTGCGTGCATGGAATAGTATTTCACAGTCAGTTTTAAAACTCGCGTGGATAAAAATGTGGCCCAATTTGAGGTTTGACGTAGACAAAATAAGGGGGGATTTCATAGGCTTTCGTAATTCTGAGGATAAACATATGACGATGGAGTTGGTTGACTATGCATAAAGCACCCATAACCCTGAATTAAAGGAAATGGAATTGGTAAATTTAGAGGAATGGATAGCTAGCGACCACGATACTCTCACCGCACATATCACAGATGATGAAATTACTGAAATATGAATTAATAACAATAAATCTGAGTGTGGATGGAGATAATGATCCTGAAATTGCTGAAGGAAGACTACTGCATATTAAAGATGGTCTTTAAAGAATCATTCAGTCCGGTCGCCCGCGGCGCAGTGATGGGGCAGCCGTACACACGACACCCACGCGTTGACATCGCGCTGAATCAGCTGATAGCAAATCGACCGCGGTGGGAAATATGTGACGCGAAGCGCAGCATAAGAAATATCAAATTTTATGTACCCTTTTCCAATAATAATCTTACACCCTTAAATTGGGAGTAATATGATGCACACAAATCTTAGCTTCCGTTATTTTCATTCAGTGCGATACTTCGGTTCTTTTAAGTAATAACTTTGTGAATTAAGAAAGCCATTTCTTTTTGATTATTTTCAGGGACTCTTTTAAAAATCAAGTTCAGTAAATGGAAATCGAATATAATTTTAAGAACTCTCATGACAGAACGTAATTTTGGGTTCCGGTCCAAATTAAACGCATAGCTGGACCAAATTACACGGAACCAAAACTTTTCTAAAAGATTTTTTAATGCCATACTTGAAAAAAATAGTGAAATCATAGACCTATAATTTCCATTCTTAATGGGTGTAGTTTGTCATGTAAAGATGCAGCTTTTGTATACAAAAGCTAGTGTGGGAACCAGGGAATAGCCAGGGAAGCGTGACCAGGTTGAATCGGCCAACAAATTCAGAACTGAGTTAAACGCACAGCGGATTTCTTTTTGTAAAATTCTTATCCCTATACAACAGGGAAGCGTAAACAGTGGGTTAGGTCATAAATGTGAGTCCCTATTCCACAAAAACTTCCACCACAGAGTTAAATGTTTCCCATTTGATAATGACAAGGAGGTGTCAATGGTAAAAACTATAGTGTACTTATGGAATAAGTTATATGCAATTGAATTTAGGCGGTCCAAATGACACGGACTTCCCCTGCTAAACGGCAGAGCCCCCTGCTTTGGAAGCGGCTCTCGAGTCTGCCCCTCGCCCCTATCCACTTCCCACCCCCTTTTAGCAAATTCCGCGCTAAAGCCGCCGCCTTGCTGCTGAGGCGACGGCAGCGCCTGCAGTGGTTGAGGGCCGAAGCCGGGGAGATGGTGGCACAGTTCCCATGGAAGCGAAGGAGGTCACACAGGGGCTTCCATGGAGAGCAGCACAGGAGCGTCTCAAGCAGCACGTGCCGCCCTCTCACTGCCCCCCCCATCTCATTAATTTGCCCCCCTCCCTCCCTATCTCTATCTCTCGTGTCTTCGGAGAGGGCGGCTTCTCATGCATTCATTTTCTGGATACTTGAACTCTCCTCCGTCATCCACTTTGCGCGTGAAGACAGCTTGGACCCGAGTAGACCCAGGCACTTGCTTTTCGGTGCTCCGTGGAGAAATTTGAGCGTTGTTTGCAACTTTTGTGTTTATGATACTCATCCATTTATATATTTTGAATTCTCTCCGTGCCACTGTCACCAAGACAGGGTAAACCACAGGGATATGTATCTCTCGTAGCACTGGCCAATATCAATTTATTTACTTATTTGTTGTCAGTTGGTAGGACCTTTTAATTTTTTTTTAGACTAGCGAAATACAAAATCGGGATGGTCCGTGATGCCACAATATCTGGCTATCTCAACGGGTCGGGTGGTTCACATGCTGCACTGTCTAAGAAAGTGTTAGTCTTTCTACCAGGACAATCAGTGGAGCATTGCCCTCAGTCAACTCCTCCTTGGTCTGAAGTACAATGCAACTTTGATTGATTCTGGCAGAAGAGAATACCTACTTCATTTCATACGCCGAAGCCATTTGCCGTATCTGCAAACCTTGATTGAAAAAATATTTAAGGATCGTAAATAGGCTACAGATAAAAACATCTGAATGAATAAATTTTCCTTCACATCACTAACATGTCGGAATGTCGGAAATTGTCTCCATCAAGGGACAACTACATTGGTTACATCGGATGTGACAGATTTTGTTGCCCCACCTCTCTCTTTCATCAGACTACTTTTTTCTTTCACTCTTGATAGGACTTCTTCCGTATTAATTCGGTCGATCCATTTTATCTTCAACAGTTTTCTGTACCAACACATTTAGACTGCTCCCACCCTTGAATTCCCTGCTGCTGTAATTGTCCATGCCTCACTTCCATAAATAAGATTGCGGATGTTAATGCAAATGAAGTTTTTACTTGCTCCCAAGTTTGTATTTCCAGCCATAAGTAAATTCTCCACGTGGTAAAAACCCTCTCTGAATACTCGGCTTCCCAGATAACAGAACACTCTTTCGCCTACTCAACCTTTTGCCTTCCTACTTTAACGCCGGCCTCAGCTTCTTTACTTCTTTTGCAAACCAGGTTATCTTTTTGGTCTTGGTTATCTTTTGGATGATCTCCAGATGTGGTCCATCCATTGTCCTCTCCATGGAGACTAGAAGTGTCTTGAAATCACTTTTCGTTAATGTCATAACAGATATATCATCCGCTAATCGCGGTATCTTGATTTTTCTCCCTGTTGATATTCATTTCTAAAGACTTTCCTTTAATTTCATTGATGACTTTCTCACTTTATACATTGAGGAGTACGTGAGACGGTAATCGCCATTGTCTCACTCCTTTCCTTGTTCTTACTTCTCTACTGCTGGGCTCTGATTTGAAATAAGGCAGCCTGGCGTTTATATCTGTGTCTTGGCTCTTCTTGAATGCATAATTCAGGAACTCATCTGATATTCGTTCTATTTATCTGCAGATGTTCACTGAGTATATCTTCTACTCCGGAGTAGCCAGGCTTATAGTCCAAAACTTTTCACAGTTCTCATCCCTTTTCTTTTTTTAATATGGAGAATGATGTTCTTATCGAATTCTGTTGGTACCTCTCCTTTTGAGAACATGTCGCAGATGGTATTGAACAAAAGAGAGGTTAACTGCGATGATGAAGCCATTTCATTATTATCCTGTGTAAATACAGCTACTCCACTCGTTAACAAGACTTGTAAGGCCCTTTATATTTCGCTTCCTCTTCCAGTTTTGGCGTTGAGGATCAAGAACAGTAGTCCTAGAACATTAAATATTCTTCTTATTGCAATACCAGTATTGTCAAGAAGGCAGGTGTTTGAAGGATAATTACATATTCTTATGTATCTCAGGGAATTAACTTCTTCAAGTGGATGTCTTTCACGGTTGAAGTGTGTGGACAGGCCTTAAAGTTCATTGAACCTCAACATCAGCATATATAGAGGCTAAGCCACTCCTTTTCCATCCTAGGGAAAAGTATGTATGTACCTTTAGAAATGAACCTTCACCTTTAACGATTCTGACCATTCAGCTCACTCTTAATGCAATGGTGCATCACTTCACTCACGTCACTGAAAAAGAAATTTTGAAAGAGCTGAGTGTCGCAAGACGCATATTCCGGGGAATGGATTTAATGAGACACTGACTGCACGAGACCGTAAATAGAGCCATTTTGGAGACTGCAATGATTTTCCAAGGTGCAACCAAAAATGATATTTGGAAGATGTTATCAATTTACAAAAACGTATCCTACAAACTGTGCAGCGTTATCCGCAAAACAAAATAATTTCTTTAAAATCAGATAACGAATGGAAAAATCCTGTTTAATTCGTGCTATAGATGTACAAACGAGAATATCTATTTTGTATATTCATCACAGTGCAACAGACCACAGAGAATGTTGCTTTTTACTAGTCAAGTGGGGAGAAGAAAGAGAAGAATCAGAATGACAGAGAAAACAATATTAATCTATTTGGAATCACAGTAACAATGTATATTTCCTGAAACATTTAAATGAAATATCGCCTCATTTCAATGAAATATTCTAACATTTATCTTAAAAGGGTGGCAAGTTAGTTGTTATGGTGCATTTGAATTTGTAATGCGTACGCATCCCAAAGTGTGTGTGGGTGTCCTCAGATGTTAAGGGAAGAAATCCCTCACCATCTCTCTTCTCGCTCACCCCCTTTGCCCTCCGTCAGCCACCCTTCCCTTGCTTCCCAAATGCCCTTTACCCTCACTATTGCCTGCAAACATTCACCCACTCCCAACCATTCCAGGCTTGCACAACACTCCTACACTTGAGGTGTATGTGGCGAAGCAAGTGTCCTCCAATAACCACACCTCTTGATACTGTGGTAACCGTCGACTCCGGTAGTAAAGTGAGAAATAAAGTTTGGATAATAGGAATATTTTGTTCACTTTACACCATGATCTTCCAGCTTGTGTCTGTCTGATTGGATGAAAGAGTCAATCGCCCTCTATTGACATTCACATGTAGTCTCTGCAAAATACTTAAAAATGCAGAAGAGCATCTATAAGTTAGTGCATGTAGCCTCATTGGCAGCTGTGAATTCATGTCACGCACTGAACCAAAGAAGCAGCCAGTCTCTGGGAGACTTTGCATGGTCTCTGAAAATACCACTGACCGAAATCATTGGCATTCCCTTGCTTTACGCAGTGTGATCGTGTGATCAGCACCAATTCACGTTCACTTAGGGGAAACGAAGCTCATTGCATTATTCCCCGGAGCATACTTTACTCGAACGTTCATGCATGCGACCAGTGACACCGAAAACCACTCAGGTCGCCAAATTTTTAAGAGCTTTTATTGCACTAAGCTACCTTTACAAACAGTGTGTGTAGCTTTCTTCTCAAACGGATGGAAAATATTCCATAAGCCCTTACCTATCGGGAATTAGCTGCAATACGAAGCGAAAATATCAAGATAAATGTTTAGGAATTGCGGAAGTAAGCTCTGCTCGCCTATTTCAAGGCCACCCGTCGAAAGATTATTGTAGCCTGAGAGACCATTGGGTCATGTTGCGTCAGCCACTCCTCTGCCACAGAACGCCTGAGGTGTTCGTGGGCCCACAACCGGGTGTCACCTAATGGGTTCCGGCCGGACTGGATCACCAGCATCACACGATTCCAAATCTGCTACAAAGTTTTATTACCGTTCATGCAACGTAGGGTAGCTATATTTTAGTTTCTGCTTTATGGATAAGATTTTGCCCTTATTACCTCATGGTATATCAAGATTATTCACTTTCCTTTTTTGTGTCACTTATTGTCCGGGCCAAAGTTATCGCGATGGAGGATTTAAGTCAAGCGATTATAACGCAAGGCATATCAGCGTGTAGATGAGTTAGTTCTGCGTTTAGCGCCGGTAAAGGGTTTTTTCATACATTATTTCGCGAGGCGTGTTTTGCAGCGAGCATGAAAGATGACCTCATTATTTGAGAGAAGCAGGATCACTTTGGCGTTTATTGCCAACAAAATGAAAATGCACAATTGATGAACATTTTGATTTAATACAAGCCGCACCAACTTTTCACGTTGTTTTTTAGTTGAACCCAACAAAGGTCTCGGCGGTCTTACGAGAGTGTGACCCTCAACAGACGCTATGGCGTTGAAATCTTTGACGCGTTCCACTAAAAAATCAATTTGGAGAAGTAAAACTAGTTTCATCAATCATATGGTATTATAATGTGGTAACTCTATTTTTCCTCTCTCATTTGCGTGAATATTTGGACGATGTAAATGCATTGCAAACCTGACACGAAAATTATTCGCTTGCGTTTGATCCGGATTGTGGCTGGGTTCTGTCACGACCGGAAATTTCTCTGGTTCGAGGGGCAGGTGAATGGTGGGGGGTCTCCAGATAGTTCGCCATCGCCGCTTTGATTGGATCTAGCGTCTCTCTCTGCATTACTTTCGTCTCATTCCGTTTCCGTCCCACTCCAACTTTTACCCATGATGCCCATCTCCATTCACGGCCGAGGAATGGATGCGCCCTTGACCGCGAAAGGAGATTTCCGAGTCGTTGGCCGCTTGCCCCAGAGAAAGGAACGCGCCTCCGCCGCCGTCGTCCCACTTAATAACGTGGATGGGGAAAAAAGAGCCTCCATTCGTAGTAACGGGACCGCGGCCTGCTTCTCATTTTTTGCCCCCTCCCGGTCTTTCGAGAGGAGGAGATCTCCTGAGGTCTTCTTCTCCCGTCAGATGTCTCCTCAGGCAGTCACTGCGTGTGAAGCTTTGTCATCCAATGAGATGGCGGACAAGGGAACCGGAAGTGATCGATAACCAAGCATCTCTCGAGGTAAGGCATGCAACATTCAAAGCATGGTCCAAGGCTTTTGAAGATGTCGAGACTCCTTACGAATAATCTTATTTTATCCTGAAAAGTAGATATCTTGAAACTTTGTTTAGTGATTACGACCTTATGCTATTGTTGGAAAAAAATAAGGGACTATCGAAAGCAAACAATTGAGGTTGAAATGTCATGCAATATCCTTTTTTTAGTCACCATTAACGTTTCCAGGTGACGTCGGAGAAGACTATTGTGATTTCATGGTCGGGGGATGACCCCAGTCAGTTGGACAGAAAATAGGTTTCCGTAAATACCTTTATTGCGCATGTTCACTCGTCAAAATTATAAGTGTACTTTTGACGACCAATGGCTTCTAGTGTAGAAGAAAATCAACTAATAGTTGTCGCAAGTCATGTCATTGCCCTTCGCAAGATGCCTACTGAATAGGAATTCTAAGTAAGTTCGCTCTAGCCGGGAGAGAGCAATCGTTGCTAAATCACTAAATACGGTAATTGGTATAACTAAAACAGTTCCAACTGTGCGAAAGTGTACCAGAACATGCAAGTCACTGCCAATGACATCTTAGGGAACATCGTTGATCATCTTAAAACACCTTCAGGGACGGTTTTACCCATACGGGTTCATGGTTCCCAAAGGAAATCATATTTTTTTCTTGAGGCGATAAAATGTCCAAAGCTCAATTTTTTCTGATTCAAGGATTGATAACTGTCCTGTGGTAAGAAGTGCAGTAATTCTACATAATGCTTCCGTATTTCAGAGATGCATAAAAAAACCAGGCGTGATTTAGGAATAAGTACCCTATGTCGTATATCTGGACGAAGTGAGACGTGAGCCAACTCGATTTTAGTAACCCTAAATCCTTATACGGCTTCCTTATTCCCTAAAATGGAGGAAAATCAATGGCGCAGTGGTTCCGATTTGCTTTTACGGTCACGGCATTGATGTTTTTTTTCGATTTTTTTATCCAGGATTGTTCCGATCTACCAAAAACAATTCCCACGTGCCAAAGAGGCCACTGTGGGTCCAGCTGCTTAGGAAAGGGCGGAGGAGAACCTCCAAAGGGAGGTCATCGCGTCATTACCCCCT
This sequence comes from Platycnemis pennipes, assembly GCA_933228895.1. Taxonomy (NCBI): domain Eukaryota; kingdom Metazoa; phylum Arthropoda; class Insecta; order Odonata; family Platycnemididae; genus Platycnemis; species Platycnemis pennipes. The sequence goes on from OW121849.1 coordinate 151,461,839, forward strand.
GGTTAGAATATATTATTCATCAATTAAAACTTATTTCACGGGGCGGGTAGGAGGCGCGTCAATCATCTATTGTATATTTGTGCAAATTACACTTTAAGCCTTTTAACGTTATGAAGCGAAAGTCTTAATTCCTTAGCTATAAAAATAATATTTCTTTCTATACCCTCCGAATGCGCTGTTAATTAAAATACATTTTATTCAATCATTCTCATTTTAAGAATTCTTTAGGTGTTTGCTTAATGGAAAAAGTAAAAAATTCATCGATAATGAATTCAAATAACAATCCTTTTTTAAAGATACGTTATAAAAATGTATATTTCTCTCCGTGACTGTTCCACTAGATCCTTCCCCTGGAAGGTTGTGTTTGAAACCTTCGGAATTATCTCGAAACCAAGGAGTCACGTGGTACGAACACGAATGGTTTGCAAATGTTATTTCTCTGAATCGCTCGTTACATTATCAAAAATTGTTTTCACTTGAGTTTTTCTCATCTCTCTCGGCTATAGATCCCACGAATGAGATAAAACACAATTGTAAACAATGAAAGAGGTTGTAATCAGAGGTTTTCAAACATCAAATTTGCGAGCCATTCTTGTTTATACCACGTGGTTACATACTCGAAATAATCTCGACTGTTTGAAACACAACCCCCTAGGGTAGTTCTGACACCAGCCTCCTTGGCTAAAAGAAATAGTTCTTGGTGGTCGGGAGTAAGGTAGGTTAAAAAACCGAAAACATGCACAAAAGCATAAAAATTCTATGGCTTGACCGCAAAAAGAAATCAGGAGCCGTGTGATGTTGATTTGGTTTCTTTTAGGGCAAAAAGAACTAGTCGCATGTAAGGAGAACGGATCCCACGCAAAAAGTAACATTTCTTTCCCAGCGGAGTGAAGGAGCTGACCTTCATCACACTGCGCAGTGAAGTTCTCATTCGAGAAGCACTTCGCCCCCGTTGAACGCGTTTGCAGCTCGGAAATAACTTGGATTCTGAATGCGAAGGGTCGCTCACGTTGAAGCAAGGACTTGATTCGTGCAAATCATTGGGGATATTCATTCCTTCATAGGATTTTGTACTCCGTATGCTACTCGATGGAAATGGATGTCACTTTGCAGAAGTGAATCAAAGAACGAACTCTTTTTTGATTTACACAACATTCTTATTCTCACATCCCATTTTAGTGGAATAATTTATCAGTGTGTGTGTGTGTTAGTTCATTGCTTATTTGCTGCAAACAGAATTCTATTTCAAGCTTATCAATTCTTTTACTCATAACATACCATGCCCATTACTTCTTTTTACGCTTAAGATACAAATTAATAAAATGGTTCTTTTCGTTGTTAGGTTGAAGACTCTTTATGCACAACTCTGCCAAAGACATATACATGTATGTGCGCTTGTTTCTGGCATATTAAGAGTATCAAGGTCATTCTATGTCATATCAACCAGGTGATTGCCCTTAGGATCACCAATTTTGACGACTTTAGGGTCAACGCAGCGCCCGACTAACGGTCGAACGTATTGTACTCTGGTGTCTTCAGATCTCAGTAACTTTCTAATTCATCTTCTTCTCACCAATTTTAACCTAAACCAACTCTTTGCCCGTTCATATCGCTATTTGCTTCACCCAGGTGTGACCACAGCCCCTTGGAATCCATGAAGAGCGGGACCTAGGGCGGAATTCTGTACATCCTAGCGACACCTATCGGCGATACCTAGCGACACCGGTAGATGTCGCTACCTCCCCCGAACGGCAAATGTCGGTAAGAGTGAATCCGGCTACGCATTCTACCGACACTTGTCGTTAATTTTACCGATACTTGTCGGTAACGACAAGTGAGCCTACCAACGATCTCCAAACCCTCTCTAGGCCTTACCGACATGTATTTCGTCTCTTCGCCAAGTGCATGCTGGGTGCAACAGTGCAACAGTGAAAGATCGGTCTACGCCTAGCGACGGACATATGTTCATACATGCATTGCGTAGGTGACTTTTGCAAATTGGCAGTTTTTCTGAGAATTTTGATCATTCTTTATTTACATTTTCATATGAGCTGGAGTGACAATCTTAACGATATCATTCGCACTTAGTTATATTCGTCTTTAATTTGCAAAATTAGCGCATCCAAAGCAAGTTTGCTTTAGAGTGTCCAAATTGCGGAGAGAGAGTGATGATTTAAGTTCTTCTAAACTTTATTAAATAAAAATAGTTTTATTTTTAATGTTCTGTGTACTAAGTATATTTTTACTTCAATTACTATAATATTTATGTGGAAATGCAGTTTAATATATTTAAATGTTTTACGGTGGAGACATTATCGATAGACTATAAGCAATGCATTTTACATTAGAGTGGTTGGTGTTTTTTAATTATCAGCCGAAAGAATGGCAGATATGGATATCTTGCTTTAGATCAAATGTTTATGCAATACGTAGAAAGTAGACTGGAAAGTGGACGATCATGCCGGGATACGAGAGTGGAGGGAAGCCCACGACCCGTTTGAGCTGGACAACGAGGAGAACATCAATTTATTTCGCCTCTCCCCACATATTGATTTGGTTCTTATTGTAACACTTCGACCGATATTGCAGCGGGAGCGGTCGATCGCCATTACGAGTGAGCAGTGTGTCCAGTTCATTCCAATGTATTTTCAAACGAAAGACAGTCATTATTCACATTACTGTTTCTTTGTTCGGGTCACTTTTACTTCCGTACCAATGAGTGTTTCTAATTCATAAGCACGGTCACTTTCATTAGATTGCCTCCCAAAAAAACAAACTCTTACACGTCAGCTGACTACTACTGTGATGTCTCTTTTATTTGTAATTTCAACGGAGATGTGATTCCTCCCTGTGTAGCAATTCCCTCTCACCCTGAGTTGAACTTATCTACTATTGCTCGGACCATCGTATGTAATCAATAACAAAGTATGAATAGAGATTTCATTCAAATGGCATGCATTCCCTTCAGTTTCAACTAATTCCACCTTTCATCCTGCCTTAGGTATTTCATACTGCTCTTCGATTTTATGCATGATCCATGAATGGATGTGAATTACAAATGATCCATGTCAAGTACACTGTAGATTTCAATGACTCTACTGCGTCAAGTTCAGATGGAAGACTTCGCATTTCGAAAGTGCACTTTTTTCGGTTTGTGTCATTCTATATCATTGGTCAAAACATATAGCCTCGCGGGCAGGTACCGATTCCTTACCGACAAATGTATGACGTCAGAGTTTCGTCGCTTGCACCGACGACTGTCGCTAGGAGATGGGTGCAGAATAGCTCGACCGTCGATGCAAGCGACGACCGTCGGTAGCCACCGATAGGCGTCGTTAGGCGTGTACAGAATTCCACCCCTGGCCTTATAGCAGTCGCCCTCGGAGAACAAACCTTGTCTAGTCTTCGGCTGCTACTGATTGTTTTTACATTTTTTAAAATTGATATTTACTTGATATAAGGTATTTTTTAGCGATAGCAGATGTTTGATCCAACTCTTTCAAAGTCTTGTTCAAACTGCTTAAGGATTTTTCTCCAGGCCTCCAGTCAGAAGCATGTATTGGCGCGGCACCAATACATGCTTCTGACTGAGACCCTGAAGATGTGTTTCTATCGTTATAGCAACATATAAAGGTGCATCTACGCATTAAATGATCCTCTGGTAGTAGTTTTCGGAGGAATGCACTGATTACCTATTATTGACTCATGCATCATTACTGACCTAAGACATCATTTTCGACTTGCTGAATTTTCCCACACCCACTCTACACGATGAAAAATGTTTCAAGCAATGAACTCAGGAAAATTTCTGTACCTTGACAACTCAGATTTAAAAAAACAGCGTATTATACTAGATTCGACCAGATAAATAAGATTAGAGAGATAGATTGTCGTACTGATAGATTCAAAATGGCATTTTTTCCCCGTACTATAAGAGAACAGAATAGGCAGCATAGCAAAGGGATAGGTAGGGGAAATATTTTAGAGTATTCTGTAGTGCATGATGCATGTATTAACCCCTTAAATACCATAGATACTAACAATCAAGTTGCGTGAGATATAGTTTCTAGTTTGCATGTAAGTAGTGCATGCTTGGTGATCTTCACCCCCTGCCACACACCCTCGCGGTGGCTTGCAGGGTATCGTGTAGATGTAGATTAAGTTTCTAACAATGTTCTGCGGGGTTTTCCCCGGGGATATAATGTGAGTACGACGGCATGACTAAATTGGTCGTATGCAAATTATATTTAACTTAGAAGTCAGAGACAAACCGAAATCATATGAAGTTGTCTTAGTTGGCAATTTATCCGGGAAACTTTCTTTTCTGTACCAAGACTCAGTAAAAGATATGCAGTGGATTAACTGCCAGGGTACGGTACATTCGATTACATGCTGAAATTGAAATATGAACGATCAAATGTGTGCCCCTCAGTGAGGTTATTTTTTCAGACTGTATGAAGCACTACGTCATCTTTCAAAGGAAGCTGCTCCATAGTGTAACAAGTGTCCTAAACCTACTAAAAAATTACTTTTTCAATGTTACGGGGACTCAATACAAGAACCACTACAAGCTGTTGAAATTGTTGCATCGCCACGATTTCGGAGTCGATGCTGAATGGCATTCCCATACCACATCTCAGGGAAAGATATATACACATAATACACGAAATACACATCTCAGGGAAACACACAAATGACGGATTTAAAGGGTCAGTGCCAGACGTGCCAGTCTGAAGCTCAATCCTAAGAAACGAATTCAGACTCTTGAGGAGCTTTACAAATGGGACACATCGAACGTGAAAGGAGTTTAACACTTAAGAAAACTTCGGGTTTGCAACCAACGATCAAGCGAAGGAGAAAAGATCTCATCAAAGAGAAATAGAAGAGCCTGAGATGAGAAGATTCCGAGATACACCTGCCGTGTAGTGTATTCATACCTACCGTACGGCTATTCCACAATCGTAGGAAGAATTGCTGTTGAAGTGCCTTTTTCAGTAATCCGAAGAGTCAAATTTTCAATTTTGTGGTACGGATAGGATGATGAGAGTTTGGAGGATAACATGGGTTTTGAAGGTGAAGTAAGAAGATTTAGCGTCTTCCCGAGTCGAGATTGTAAATTAAAACATTGATATACACGAATGTATTTAACTTTTATCTTTTTATTCTGCGGCAAGGAGAAAACCGACCTCGGCAAAATTAATGTACCAGCACAGCAGTACGACATCTGGAGACGACATTGATTTTTTTAAATTCCTTTCGATTTCTACTGCGCGCATTATTATTGTAATCATTTGCAACTTTCATATTGTGAGGGATGCGTGAGCTTTAATATGAATTTTGCATGAAGGGATGGCAAACATTTTCGTCAAAAATTTCTTATCCAACTTTCTGATACTGTTCAAGCGAATTGTATATAAGGGTAAAATAAGGAATTTGATGTTTTAGAATGCGAATGGTGTTTGAAGATGCGGATAATTTTTTATTTTACTTATTAAGGAGAATTAAAAATGATATTGTGAATTCATTTAAATATTAAATGCGAAATTAATTCCATTGCCTCACATAGCATAATTTATTTTTTCACTGATTCTTGTGACTTACACCATTCGTATGTGTGAAGTCATGTTGGGAACATGTTTAAATTAAAAAGAGTGACCAATTTGATTAATGGGTACGGGAGCAAAACCATATGGGATGTCAGGCTGTGTCCTTAGCCTGGGAGGCTATCGTATGCGAAGAGAAACAAAATATCCCTTTAGATGACATAAAGGTAGTAGCGCTCTGCCTTCCCCGTTGTTTGGTCAGAACCGGTGACCCTAAGGGTCATTTTTACCGAATTTATGATCGAATTGGCGTGGAATGATTCATATGTATTCGCTTTTTGGGCCAATCTCCTCTACGCCTCGTAGCTCCATTATGGCCTGGTCGTCTCCTCTAAAATCATTTTCATTCTTTCTCTTCCATTTTTCTGCTTTTCTCCGTTTTCGGGTTAAAACGTGCAAATTTTATCCTTAATCGCAATGTTCACGACATCTAAACAAAACATATGTTCTCCCCCCGTCCCTTCACAATGTCCGGCTTGAGCTCGGTCACATGATTAGTTGGTGGGAGATCTCGTATTAGCCGTCGACTTTGCCATTTTCAAGTATATTAGCGAATTTTTCGAAGAGTCTAGGCAAAACAATATCATGGAAATAAAAATGATTTGGTGTTTTCCACACCTTTTTATTATAAGAATCGACCGCGATTTCGACGGCTAGAGCGTCATTATCAAGGCAATATATCTAATGGATTTTGTAATTTTTAATTTTTTCTTCAATTTATGGTAGGCCATTTCACAAATATCAACTTTCCCATGCATTGAAGTCATCAACAAAAATAGATTCAACATATCATAGGTATGTTGCCTTGATAAAGACGCTCTAGCCGTGGAAACCGCGGTCGGTTCTTATAATAAAAAGGTGTGGAAAACACCAAATCATTTTTATTTCCATGATGCTTCGATTCCACTAAGTAACGCCTGAGGGTATTTCTTTGGAAACAATATCAATTTCTCACGCAATTAATTTTTAGGAACAACCATAAATTGATAATGGGCTACCGAAAATTGAAAAATATTAAAAATTACGCAATCCAAGCAGTTATTTTCCAAAGGGATAATGTCAAGTTCTCTATTGCAATTTATGGAACGTAATCAAATAGATACAACTCCAACTAACCGCTCGTTGGAACACTCTAGAAAAGTTGATTTAATTAGTTCTAGGAAGATGTGTTTGGACCCGTCGGGATTGCCTTGTACAAGTAACTTTAGTGTCACGTGGCATGAGAGCGAATGCTCCGTGAATTTGTTTTGCGGGAATGACTCGTCACAATCCCACTCTCGATCCCACAATCCCACTGTTTTCCACTCGAGTTTTGTCTCATCTGCCGAATATCAACGAGAAAAAATCGAGTGAGAACAAAAACGAGAGTGAGATTGCGACGACGAGCGATTCGAACGAAACAAATTTGCGAACCATTCGTGTTTATATCCCGTGTCTCCTTGGTTACCTGTTCGAGGTAATTCTTGGGCTAAGTTCAGGGAAGTACCGACTTCACTCCGTGCGTCGTGCATTCCGTGACCCTCGCCGTGTGACAACACGACTTGTGCCATGGGTACCTTTTTAAAACATCTCACACACTGTTCGATATGTCAAGATGGATAACCAAACAAGGATTCTCTGCTTGTACTTGTTGCGTTGCAAAGCAAAAGGGGACGAAATTAGGGTCTAGCCATGTGCAGATTTCCCGACATGCAGTTGATGTTTTGGATATACTATAGGACGACAGAGAACGATCCCACTATACGGATCGTTCTTATACAAGTGTAGTTAACACCTCGACATCCAAATCGTAAATATCTTCTCCTGGGACTATTTTCCGCCGCTGCAACTGACACAGTCACCAATCACTCCGTGCTATGCCTCACAAATCCAGAAAGACACTGAAATGAATAACTAATGCGCATGCGCTAGTCGGAACGACAGCGCGTCCACATGTATGAGCTCTATGCCATGAGCGATCAAACAGTTGTATCTTTCGGTACGATATAACCAAAAACCAGTCAACAACTTTCTCGTCACAGAAGTATCTACTTTGGAAGCACTTACGTATCGTTCAACACTTATTACTTTGATAGAAAAACGTCAGCTGTGACACATAGAGGGTGCATATTATCTAAAAACTACATCAAGTAGTAAAATTGCAAAGTATGTGTGGGAATGAATTCATTCATTGGCGTCTGTGCGTGGTTTCGGATTGCTGACCCTTCTTCGTACTTTCTTAACTCTGGTTTTCGCCGACCGAGGCGTCACCTTGCGCTGCGCGGACAAGAAGGGAAACGCCAGCATGCGTTACGGAGTCTCTCCTGAAGGTGGCAGTGCATTCTGTTTCTTTTGATCGAGTCGCGGCCAAACTGGGAATTGCTTCTTGCGCGAGTGAAGAAAGTGATGCAGCGCCGATGGCGCAGAACTACTTGCTGAGTCCCTTAGCTGGAAACGGGACTCATTTTCGCTTCAACGCGACTATTCCAGCTGTGCTCGTTACATGGCGGTGTCACATTGTAACTCTTTGCGGAAATTCTTTAATGCTTGGGATAAAAGAAAACCCACGCAAGCCCTTGCCTCCCTTCCGTCATACTTAGGTGCAAAAAATTAAATGATTGAATTATTAGTTGTTATCGTAATTGTTTCCAAAGAATATGTGTATCTCATTCTTAGTCTTAAGGTATCCAGTGATCTAGTGATATTGTTTTCATCCAATAAAATTGAAGATATTCATTAAAATATGCTTGAAATTCATCTCGAATTGTTTCATTGAGCACACAATTAAAGTGGTGGGCTGAAAAATTAAGAATGGCGCAAGAAAAAACAATGCTGTCATTGACTTAGTAATTTAACTGTCGCCGTGAGAGTTGACGATTATAATCTATTTAGTAGGCACTAGCGGAAGTTGCCCTTCGATTCTCAACGATAGGAATAATAGCAGGAAATGATAGAGTGGTTGTGATTTTACAGGAGAGAGTATTACACATAAATTCTTCAATTAATTTTTATTGCGAAATTGAATTTGCCCGTAGCATCGCTTCATTTTCATTTATGCGTCCAAGTTACATTCGCATTGCATCTTTGTCAATAATCGTCCCTTGAAGCCTTTGTGACATAATATGGCTGAAATTATATTTAAAGTTGATATACTTAATTTTCACATTTTAGTAGCCAAATGAAGAAAGCTGCGTATTTACACCGCTGCTGTTATCAGGGATCAAGCATGAAGAGGAAATTAAATAAAATAATACTCACCAATGCAGACGAATACCAGCAACAAAAACTCTAATTCAGGCGAATAGCATTAGCGATAAATGAGCAAAAATATATCGAAGGATTAAGTGTTGAGAGAAACACTATCACGAACATTTTGGTCGACGGCGTTATCAAACTTATCTGTAAACAAACCCACTGTCACCACGGTAATTGGCTGTTTACACAGTAAAATTTCATAAAAATCCGCAAAAATCTTCATAAATTCCGGTAATTTTAACCAGAGTCAGTATTCTACGATAAAAGTAAAAATCGTTATTGAATTATCTTCCAGCCACTATGCGTCACAAGTTCGTGCTCTGAATATTTTTAATTAGAATTTACAAATGAAATAATTGCTTCAAACAATAAGACCTTTACATGAACCTCTTACGGAAACGCTTTGACTTGTCTGGAGTCATATCGGGGACTATTCATTAAAATAAAAGCACCCATTATCTGTGCAAGGAAGACATTTATTAAATGTTAAATTTTGTGTACCGTACTATGTTTGGCTCTCGAGTTTTTGGTGAAAAAATACGCCTATATTCATGCCCAAATTCTACTTTATAATTTAACAAATTCTTTAGTCGTCGAGAGGATACGGCCATGTTTTCACTGAAAAAATTCGCCGGACATCGTAATATTTTACTGAATTACAAGTAATTTTTATCCGAAATCAGAATTCGGTGATAATAATAAAAATTTTGATTGAATTACCTTTCGGCTGGTGTGCGTTTCAAGCTTGCGCAGTGGATATTTCTAATTAAAACTTTAAAATGAAAATGTGGCTGCAAGCTGAAAGAAAGCCCTTTACATGTATTTCTTACGGGGATTCTTTTCACTCAAATGGGGTCAATCCGAGGACCATTAGTTACAAGAAAGGTAGCCTATTATCTAACCAAGGATGACATTTAATAAACCTTAGAGTTTCAAAGCTATGCTGTATTTGGTTATCGAGTTTTACGCGGGCATATTAATATATGCACTATGCTAACATTCTATATATAATATGACAACTGGGTTTATTACAAAAAATCTGTTACTGTCAATTGTTACGTACAGCTCCTCTGGAAAATCTTTATTGGAATCCTGACTCATCTTCTTTAAAATTCAGTTTTAACCTGCTCATAACGTCAATTCTGGTTCTTTCGTCGCTGAGAGTTTGCAACCTCTAACTTTAGCGATTTGATTGGTTGAATCCCGATTCCGGTTCTGGCTGAATTAGCGACCGATAAGGTCCGGGCAGGTTCGGGAAATTAGCGCTGGTTGCAAAGCAGTCAGGCACGTGATCCAAATCAACAATAAAATGGGGATAAATGAAACTAGAACGATATTCTATAACATCCTCAGGAATTAAGTAACCAAGAACTGCATGGAGTTGGCCGTGGAGAAAATATCAACGCTGAGTATTATCAAAAGCTTTTCTTTTTAAATTTCTGTTACTTGATTAATATATATTTACCTGTTACCCTTATGAATTATTCTCTATCGGATAAGGTCCGATTGAGAATTAAGGTTGCTCATTCAAACTAAAAGAGATATTTAAAATGTTTTGCTTGTTTGTTGAAGTTAAGCGAGCCTTGAATGAGTATCTTTGTGTCATTTTTCAAACCTTATGGAATTTATTTTTCCTATCAACAGAGAAGCAGTCAATATGAATAAAACTATCCAACCCAGCACCCAACATGCACAAGCTGCTAGATATGCACATGGCGTTCATATTCTCCTCTGACGAGGCCTGATTGGCGGGCGAAACACCCGCTGTCAGTTCTTGACGTTGGGCATCCTTTCCTACCCGTTTCCCTGTGTGTGTGGCGGGTCACTGGCTAAGGAGTTTCCTCGTAAACCCTGATTGTGCGTGTGAATGTGATTCACGAGGGTGACTGTACGTTTTGATTATACAAACCCGAGTGCGTGCTTGTGAAATAAGTCCCTGAACCCTGCATGTATGTGTGAATGAGAATCACGAGGGTTACTGTGTATCGTATGCAAACCCATGTGAATGAATGCTCGAAAGTTAGTATCAATTTCATTTTATTTACTCTAGTTATTTGTTTTATTTTTTCCCACACTTTTATTTTTATTCTTATCTTGTGTGCATGAAATTCTCCACTGGCGTTGGAGAAATCCTCGTAAACCCTGCTTGTGTGTGTGTGATTGAACTCACGAAGGTGACTGTGTTTTGTATACAAACCTGAGTGATTGTATGAGTCACTGTTTGTTTTTATTTTTACCTTGATTCCCTTAATTTTGAGTGTGACGGTCGTTTGTATACAAGCCCGAGTGAGTGTGCGAATGTGTCATTTTCTGCCACTTAAGTTTCTCCGTACGCTTGATTTTGTATGTGTGATTGTGAGCTCCCTTACTTTGCATATGCTCCTTCCTTCCCCCTCCCCCCTTTTCCTATTCCTTTGCCCCCTATCGGTAACGGCTTTGTAGATCTTAATTTGTTGGTATTCTTATCGTTAACTAGTTTTCATTTCATCGAAATTCGTCGTTTCATCGAAAAACGACGATTTTCAGGGGTAAAAAATTTTTTTTGAAGTTCGTGACTGTTAAGCTCACATTTACCAACTTTTGTGTCCTCTTAACTGATTTTCACTTTGTCCTCGAGGTTTCAGAGCAGTGTGGAATTTACGTTGATATTTATTGTTTTTTCCGTTCTTTTCCGAGCGTTGCCAAGGCGTTTGTCGCCGTTGTCGTCTCCGAAATGAAAACATCGCTGATGCTTAAACAGTTCGTCATCGTAGAGGGATGCCGTGAACGGAATCTTGCTTTACGCGAGGATAGAGGAAGCCACTGAAGGCAATGCAGGCTATTCATGAAGCGAAGTCAGCCATATTTATCCGCACAAAGATACGTGCTGACTGCTAGCGTTACTCACGGATTTAGAAGGTTAAAATTAGGAGTATTTAAATGAATGTTTCAGCGGTGCTCAAATTGTGAATGTTTATCTTTATTTCTTTACGGGATAGTGCAATTGAACCGAACTGGGACATGACCAGGGTTATTGGAAGAGATGGAAGGCTTTCGAAATCGTGGTCGATAAGGATAGCTTGAGATTTTATATAGTTAAACAATAAACAGGGAATAGAATTCAAATCCCAATGGAGCAAAATGTCTCATTACGTAACCGTGGGATGTTCATTGATGCCAATGCAATGTTTCTAAAAATGTCCGTGCAAAAGCGATGCCTTTGATAGCATTGTTTTTTCCGTGAAGACTTTGAAAGGTACTAAAAAAAGGTGTCACAGATAATTCTTGAATCTAGATCGGCCATTTCATTCGGAAAAATTATACGAGATTACTTTTAGCGCTACTCCCAGATAAACTAGGTTTGCATTCGTTAAAACTAAAAGTATTTAAATGAAAGTTTCAGCGAGGTTCAAAAGGTAAATATTTCATTGATTTATACCATATTCCGAAGTGTCCGCTTTTAAAATGGTTGTTTTTTGTGACACAAGGGAGTGACAAAAAACTTAAATGAAGTCTAAATAAAGAAAAATAAATGAATCAAAAATAAGAAAAGCAAGATGAAAGAATTGTAATATAGAAATAGGTCAAATGTAAAGTAGAAGGTGTGAATATATGCAACCGAGCGACAAGTGCCTGGTTTTTAAGGGGCCCTGGGACATAGCTGTTTTTCAGACCTATTTTTCAAGGAAGATTGCTTCAACAGGAAGCCAGATATCGGAATGCGGTTTTCAGTAATTAAAAGAGAAAGTATCAAACTATTACTCTATAATCCTAGATTTTACGTAATAAGCCTTGTTAAAAATATATATCGATGTAAAAATAGACCTTTTTGTTGCAAATATTGGGAGACAGAGGGGCTATTTTTTTAACTTTCGTTATTATAGAGTACAAGATTCAAGCTTAGTCTGTTGGATCCTTGAAAATTATTGATTTTTATTAAAAGACACGCTGTTGAGATATTCTGAAAGTAATTTATGTTTTTCGCCAACTCCAGCCCAGGGATACGCCTCGAGCGTCGTGCAAATCACTAAACAGTTCACACATTCTCCGCCTACTGCGCTACTCAAAAAGCGGCACGGTCCCTCTACCCTATATCCTAAAACGGTATCCTTGAGGTGTTGGAGCTGGGGGAAGGGAAAGTGCAGGCGGGCGGGAAGCAGAGGCGAGTGAGACGGAGCGTCTGGTTTACTGACGGGTTGTTTCTTGAGTCTCTGTTTGGTTGTCGCTCTCGGGGTGTCTAGTAATAGTCAAACTGACTAATAGTCAAGTCTCAAAATGTCATCGGAAGCGTACCGATATCGGAAAATTAAAGTAGGTAGTCGCTTGACATTTTCGATGGCGAGGAAAAAAAGAAAGGGTGAATTTTTGGCCAAGCGGAGGGAAGAAAAAAGGTAAATATTGTCATTTTTTGTGAAAACACTATCTTAATGTAGTGATATATTCATGTGTAAGTATGCAAATTTCTATTATCCGAAACAGGCGTCTCAAAATAATGGGAACAGAGTCGCACGTAGGAGGAACTTCTTGCGCTATTGAAGAAATCCCGTCCAATATTGACGATTCAGTAGCTGACGAAACTTTGCATGATTCATTTGACGATATGGCAATTGCCGAAGAAGGGAAAAACGAAGGCATACCTATCCGGTGGAGTAACGGGAAGAAGAATTATCGACTTAAAATATTCGACAAATCGGTTTCCAATTTACTGAAAAGGTTTAACCTAAATTTCAACCTGCGTTTTGATAGTAATTCCCAGCCTAGTTCTTCTATTAAACTCGTAACACTTATACAATTATCATAGCGGCCTTTAACAAATCTAGTGGATCTTCTTTGCACACGCTCTAATTCTTTTATCATACCTTCCTCGTACGGATCCCATATACTAGCGGCATATTCTAAATGAGGCCTGACAAGTGTAAAATAGCTTCTAGTACTCTCTCATCGCATTTGCCTAGAACTCTTTTTACGAATCCTGATATATGGTTTGCTACACTAGTTATTTCCCTGATGTGTTTCCCCCACAGCATGTCTTCAATGTTGGTGACGCCTAAGTATTTAATAAATTCTACGTTAGATATTTTCTTTTCTTTGATGCAATAATTTTTCTGGGGAAAGTTATTTTTCCCAAAGTTCTTTATCGTGCATATCTTCAAATTTAATTCTAGCTGCCAACTATCGCACCAATCATCAATCGCATATAAATCCTTAGCTAAAGAATGACTATCCTCTTAATTTCTTATTTCCTTATACACTACTGCATCAGAAGAAATACGTAAATATGAAGAGATTAGCCGACAGGACTCAGTGGAGAGCTGCGTGAAACCGATCTGAGGAATGATGACCAATGATGACTGCTGCATCATCGGCAAAAAGACGGAGCTTGCTATTTTTAGCTACTGTATTCAAGTCATTTACGGAGAGAGGAAATGAAATTGGGCCTATCACGCTGGGGAACACCCGATGTAACTTTTACTTCGCCTGAGGTGACACCATCTAATACCACCCTTTGAACGCGTTCATGTAGGAAATCTCCTATCCAGCCTACCATATTACTGTCTCCCGTATGATGCTAACTTCGCGAGTAAATTACATTACCTTATCAAACCTTTTCTAAATTTAAAAACGCTGCGTCTACCTGTACGTTACCTTCTCCGAAACTAAAATATCATGAACAAAAAGACCTAATTGATTTTCGCAGGACCGTCCCTTTCTGGACCCATGCTTATTTGTTATCAATAAATCCTGGCTATCGAGGTGTCCCCTTATTGATGTAACTATCATATGCTGTATAATTTTGAACGACAGTGACGTTATTGATATTGGTTTATAATTCGATGGATGTTCCCTATCGCCACTTCTAAAAATTGAGATCACGTTTGCTATCTTCCAGTCTTTGGGAACCGCGTGTTCTTCGAGGGATTTGTTAAATATTACTTTAAGATACGGTGCCATTTCGAGAGCTATTTCTTTATACACACGAGCAGGAATTTCATCAGGACCTGAGGACTTGTTCGGGCTATCGTATTTTAGTAAGGATACGATTCCGCTATAAGATACATTTATCGATCGGGGGCATTATTTGCTGAAATCGGTCTGGTATGGTTTCGAGCAAACTACGCTTAGATTGATTAAAAACGCTCTGGAAAAATAATTCAACAAATTAGCCTTATCTAATTATTTCGCCCCTATACCCTTTCAAGGAATTAACAGTTGAAATTTTAGTTCACTGTACTTCCCTAACATATGATCAAAATGCTTTCGGATTCCCCTCTAGTTGTTCTCCAAGTACTTTTCTCTTGAAATCACTTTACGCTTTTCTAAGGGCTGTTTTTGCGGCTGCTTTATATGTAACGTCCGATAATTTTTTGGATCGCTATTAGCTACATTTTTCTTCGTTTCGCGTGGATAACTCGTTGTCGTTTTAAACATTTTTACAACCTCCGCGTTGGACCACCTTGGTTCCCTATTCTCACTCTTATACTCACTCACCGTGTAATTTGGAGGAACTCTTTCCATGTCTGTATCACTATTTTTTCTGATGTTTAGAATTTTTCAAAAGAAGCCTGTAAGTCACGCCTAAATCCGTTAAAATCTGCTTTACTTAAAAGGCAAATCTTTCTTTTTAATTTTACATTTTTGTCAGTATTGAGGGATAATTTAACGTGTACTACCTTGTGGTCACTTATTCCATCGACATTTTTAACATTAATGACTTTTTCATGGATGTTTGAGACAAGTAAATCGAGAACATTCTCCCTTCTATTATGCAAATTTACTATTTGATATACTGCGTATTATGCGAACAGGTTAAAAAATGACGAGCAGATTTCTTTGTCCCTACCCCCCAGACTAATGACTACATGTTTTCCAATCTATCGATGTTGTATTGAAATCTACACCTTTCAATAATCTGTCGTTCGTTGGTATGAGAATTAATGTGCCTGATCTGTTTCTCGAGTTCTAATACTGAGTGTACATCGGAATGGGGTGGTCTGTAGTAGGCACAAACGTATATTACTTTCAAATTACCACATTTAGACATAAACACGTGCAAGCCAAGCTACCAGCTGAGACCACCTCCTATTTGTTGCAATTCTTACGGGTAAACTGTTGTCACAACAACCAATCAACGCGGCTACCCCGAAAAATGAAGTCCATTCATGACTTGGACCGCGGACACGTTCTCCTGCAGCTACGAACCCCACTAGGGTCAATCTAGCCAGACCGGCTCGGTTCTTAGAAAATCGTAGCGAGCGCATTTCCGCGAATTCCACGTTGCCACATGGTATAATGTGGAGTCTGCCAAACAGTTTGGTCCAATCGTGTGTTGAAATGGCAACATTGCGTCTAGTGGTCAGCTATGGTACGAAAACTCCGCGGACGGAGGGGCTGAGAGGGGAGGGTCGTTATTGCCTCATCACCTCTGCGCAAAGAATTAAAGCGTAGAAGAGACACTGAAAAAAAATATGGCTGGTTGGGTAGGCGCCGACTCTGGTAACTCTACCGGTCGACGGAAAAACTATCTCCATCATCTCAGCACTCGAAAGCGAAAAAATAATCATGTATCACGGCCCCTTAAGTAGGCTAAATCTGCGCTAGATAATAAGAATAGAATTTACTCTAAGATATTGAAAGGTAGATAGGTACTAAAAGAGGTATCGCAACTAATTCTTGAATCTAGATCGTCCGTTTCATTCGGCAAAATCACAGAAGTTTAGTTTTCGCGCTATTCCCAGATCAAGTAGGTTTGCATTCGGAAAAAATAAAGGTATATTGTAAAATAGCCAAATATGAAGTAGAAAGTTTAATTATATGCAACCGAGCGACAAGTACCTGTTTTTAGTAGGCTAAATCTGTACTAGGTAATAAGAATATAATATATTCTAATTGGAATAAACTGAATTAATACGTATCAGTAGAAAGTTCATTGACATTGTCATGAAGTTGGAGAATTGAGACACATATAACATTAGGGTGGCCCAAAAAAAATTTTTTTTTGAAATTTGGAAGTGCGGATGCATTTTCAGGTGCAATTTTATGAAACAAATACCTCACAAAACATTCAGTTCCATGGCACAATATTTGACCCTGCCGAATCGCGTTAAAAGATTTCCAGCTTTGATGTAGGCCAGATTGCCTACCATACAGGGGCTTCCGTTTGCGTCCTCCTAAGATTGCATCAGAAAACCAAGACAAACAGTAGATATATCGTATGCAGATAGTAGGTTCCACATGTTGTGATGAAAACACATCTATCGCATTATACATTTTGCTTATCTCCATAAATAACAGAATGGAAAGAGAATTAGCGTACACAGCAGTACTGCTATCATTTGGCGACTAAGTAAACTCCGTCCTTGCATTACTAGGACAAGACGGAACCAATAAAATTATACGCAAATTCCCTAAAATAATGCGAGACTGCTTCATTGTCCTGAAATAACGCAAGAAGGCAACAAAAGTTCATGATAACGACTGTATTGTTGCGCGGATCGAACCGGTACGGATGACTACAGTGGAAGGCGAGCGGCGAAGCGGTGGTGAATAAGTGAACGGAGTTTTTGAGTCAGGCAGCTGTGTGATTGTGAATTATTTTTCTACAAGGTAGTGTGATTTTACGTTGAAATGGCTAAGAAGAGTAATGTGTGTATTACATAGGGAAAAACGAATGTGTGGCTCGTTGGTGGCTGCATTGATGAAAACCTGACGAGGAATGGGAAACTACCAACACTGCGAGAAGTTCTTAAGAGTTTCTTCACAAGACTGCACTCTACGCCTGGCACTACTGATTCCAAGACATCGCCAGACACACGATGAGCTCATTGATGGAAATTTGGGTTGAAGCAAATATTCCTACTCAAAATGCCCGTGATGCTACAGAAAAACTTGTGAATGTTTATAAGGAATACAGTAGGCTAGAAAAGGACAACAATATGAGAAGTGATAAGCATTACTATAGAAGACAGCAATTTAAAGCCAAGTTGGACCGTTTGTTTGACATTGGTCACAGGAGAGCTCTTGAGCTCATTGAAGTTGAAGATGACCGCCAATTTTACATTTCTATGCAGATTGACCGCATATAATACATGGCTGGGAATGATAGAGAATGGTGCTCTAAGCAGGAGGTGAATCGTCAAAAAAACATTCAGGAACAGCTTGCGACAGAAAGGGCCCAAGCACGAAGCGAAAAGGAGAAGAATGAACTTCTTACCCACCAGCTTTCTGCCAAGGCTTCTTCTGAAGCAAGTACTGATGAAGATTGTGATGAGGGTAGGTAAAAATCGTCAAATAAAATTTGAGAGTAATTTTATTGATTTCTTTAACATAATATGTGTTATTACAGAATTTATAGCGAGCAAACCAAAGAAACTCAAGATTCACGTTCCGAATGACTTTATGGTATCTGCTGTGTTAGATAGAACGCAGACATCTTCCGCTGGGGGATCGATGTTGATAAAAGCTGTACCTCAGGCCACTGTGAAATCGTTTGGACTTGAGGAACAAGAGGTACAAATAATAACTTCCCGTTCACAACTGCAAAGAAAACGGCCAGAATGTAGAGAAGATATTGCCCTACTTATAAAGAAAGAGCTTGATCCTGACATTCCGATGGTCGTCCATTGGGATGGAAAGCTACTGCCCAGTAGTGAAGGTATTTATAGCAATTTTTTTTCTTACTAATTAACAATCTTCTGCATAGTATGTGGGCTTTTTGACCATGTATTGGATATTAATTCCATCTTTTAGATGCAGAAGCCAATACTGATCGTATGCCAATTTTAGTATCTAGAGAAGGGGTTGAGCAGATTCTTGGCCTTCCGGAGTTGAAAGAGGGCACTGGAATTTAGGTAGCTACTGTAGTGGTTGAACTTTTGACTAGTAGGGAACTTCAGGAACGAGTCATAGGCCTGTCTTTGACACCACAAACGTGAATAGTGGATGAGTTAATGGAGCCTGTGTTCTTATTCAACAAAAACTTGGGAAAGAGCTGCTGGAGCTTGCTTGGAAATGAAGATGTTTGAAAAGCAATTGGGCATTTCAACCAAAGACAGTGACAACATGTTTCAAATATGTTGCTTTATAGCTTCCGTGTATATTAAGTCCTGGTACACATGTCTAGTTGCATCTAGTGCATCAGCGCGTGATCTCGAGCTTCTGAAAACCCTCGCCAGCCACAAAGCAAACACTACCAAGCAGCTTTCAACAAATTCTACAACCATATGTGGTATTTATCAGAAACCTGTGTTCTTATTTTTATTTGACCGCCATGTTCCCTTAGCTGATAAGAGGGCGATGGTTAGCTCTTTTGGAAAGGAAGGGTGGGATGTTTGGAGCCCCCGGGCGCAACTTCCTCCCAATCGTTGTATTCAGGACCTGAAACTGAGTGACTTTGCGTCTAGTAATTCTCGACGATTCTTCGACATTACGGGCATTGACCAAGGATTTTTGTCAAAGAACTCTGAAGAACAGCTACAGGATGAAAGGTACATGAAAGGTTTCAAGATCATCAGACACATTAATTTTGTTAATGACACTGCGGAAAGGGGTGTGTCACTTATCAAAGATTATATTTTGAAGAAAAACTCACTAAATATGAACGTGAGAGAGAGAACTTGCTGCTTGTGGTACAGCAACATAAGCAAATCTTCGATAAGTACGGAAGAGAAAAGGTAAAGTTAATTTAAACCTTAGCCAACCCATTTAAAATTAAGAAACTCATTCAAAATAACAACTTTTATCACTACAGATTGTTTTCATTTCGGTTAACCGCTAATTCTGCGGTAGAATCTCGAAAAATAGTATAATCGCCCCTGTAAGGTAGGCACATTTGTCTACATCCGAGCATGAAATTTTTAAACGCGATTCGGCAGGGTCAAATATTGTGCGATGGAACTGAATTTTTTATGAGGTGTATTATTCATAAAATTGCACCCGAAAATGCATCCGCCCTTCTAATTTTCAAAAAAAATTTTTTTTTGGGCCACCCTAATATAACATGCACAAAAGGCCAGAGAAAACATTTCTGCCGACAAAGTTTGTGCTACCATTCCCAAAGCTCCGAACCTGGCCTCATGGTCAGCAATAGACAGACAAACATTTAAAGTATCTGTCAGAAGTTAGAAGTTAGAGAAAACGGACCCAAAACATGATTTTTAACGAGACCCGCTAATAGCGTCACTATTTGTACATACTTAGCGATCGCTAAGAAGAACGAGAAATGACGCACTGCAGTGACCGTGAAATAGTGACGCGTTTCTTAGGAACACGAGACTTCGTAATTAACGATGCACAGTGCGAGTTATATATCCGAAATTATTTCCAAAGCTTTTATAGTTGAAAAATTTACGTGGTATTATTTCGGTAAATATCAACATGAGAGAATGGAAAAAGCATCCCTCCCTTTAATGAAAGTTTATGAACCATATCCCTCAGTGAGCAATGGAATTCCTCGCCATTTTGGGAATCAAAAGAAACCGATTTATGGAACAAACTAAATGTGTCACACAATTTTCATAAGTCCCTTTAGTTTGGTAATCCAAAAATTACGATTTTCTGCATTGAAGAAGCTCAATGAAGGAGAAAATTACCTCCCATACTTCATGCAGCATACTTTCAACTCTCCTTTATCGCAGACATCTTTGGGAAGAGTAGAGCTTTCAGTTCTCTGAATATTTTTCACCCAACTTACAAAATTCTTTCTTAATATTCCTCTTGTTGGATAATTCCTGTGGGAACTTCACCGTTACCAACATATTTCTGTTTTTTACCCTCAAGGAAGTGAGGAGCAGTGGATTATGTCCAAGGGTGGCACATCTTATCCAGTTATTTCTCCAGCTGTCATTCCGTATTTTCGGCGCTATCCCGTGGTTCTCTATCCGAAGTTCAAGAAAAGACTAACAGTGAAACGGGGTCGCGATCGAGTCGTAATTTTGAGGAAGATATCGAGCAAAAGGCCGAAGCCCTTGCATGAAGAAACTTGGGCCCTTGAGTCATAGCACCCGTGAATGTCACCTCATCATCGGCAAGAGAAGCGGTTGCTCTCCGAGATCAAGTGTGAATCGCCTTTACGCTACCACTGAAGACGAAATGAGCGCATATTCCTTATCCTCCCAAGCAAATAATTGGCCGCATGTACACTAATTTGCGCTAAAATGGCGCCAAGTAAGATTGCATCTAAATGAGTAAGATTACCTCCGCGAAAACGCAACGGCTGGTGGTAAGATAAGGAATTTCTTTGGTGTTCCCAAATCAAAAGAGCTAAATGATTCTGGCGAAGTGATGATGCTCGCCAAGATCTCCCCTACCCTGAAACGAACTGAAACATGGAATACATGCTCTTAGTCGTCTCAGTCACGAGCTTATTCGTTTATATCGGATGCAGATAGGGTCCGTGCATGAGTCTCTGAAACGGAGGTATTGAGGCATCGTATTGTTTATCCCCATGCGGTTTAATTTGAATGGTAGAATTTATGGGCCGAGTTCATCATGTATACTACCCTTTCTTTTATTTATGGGAAGTAAGGCAAAGGAAAATGTAAAAAATATGACTATCTCGCCAGATTAAAGTAAGAAATCCTGGAAAACTGTCTGGATGGCTTCTGCTTACTCGTTATTTTACAGATAAGATGAAGTTGATGAATAATAAGTTTTAAATGATATCCAATGGTATTCAGTTCATTTATCCCTGAGGTGATCATCACCCTACCCTTCTCCCTTCCAAGGTAACTGAGTGTTTTTATTTTCAGTAAATTTAAAGTTCTTATTGTTGGGGGCATTCTGGAATGGTGGATGACAATCTTTAATGCATTCCCTTTAGAAAATAAATAAACTTGCAAAAATTACGTGAAACTTAATGAAATTCTTGAGAAATCTGGTTTTGTTATTACAAATTCAAATTACATCTGCATCTACGTGATACCCTGCAAGCCCAAGCTAAGCAAGGGAAAAAAAGAGGAAAAAAAGGGTTTAACATCTATCGGTGCGACAATTTATCTATCTCAAATCGCATGCATCTGTTCGAATCTAGCATAATACGCTGGTGTTTTTAATACATGCGTAACATCTTATGTAAAGCTCTCCGATATAAATTTCTGTAATAGCTTTAATCCGTATTTTAACTTATGATTTGATAATGATTCCCAACTTAATTCTTGTATTAATTCTGATACATTATTAAACCTAGCTGCTCTACGCTGCACAAATTCTAGTTCTCTGATCAAACCTAATTCATTCGGATCCCATAAACTGGCTGCATACTCAAGGTGGGGCCTAACTAGTGAAAAGTAACATCGCTCTTTTGTCTTCACATCACGTCTCCCAAGTACTCTTTTTATAAATCCTTGCTTTCTCTTCGCTCGGCCGCATATTTCCCGGAATTGTCTTCCCCGCGATAAAACTTTCGTGTTTTTTACACGTAAGTACCTTATGGTTTATACACTTTCGATCTTCGTGTTACTGATTTTATAGGATCGCTCTATAGAATTATTTCTCCTCCAAAAATTAATAGCTACACACTTTTTATGGTTAAGCTCTAACTGCAACTGCCTTCTTGCTGCTGAGAATTTTGAATTCAATTAATATTTCTTTCCCTTTTACGACTAAGGTAAAACAATAAAAAAAATAATAAAAAAATTTGAATAATCACAAATAGGGAATAATGTATTTGACGACACACATATATTGAAATCATTCAGTATGTTATCATAAAATAAAATAAAATCGGTAACAGCATTTTGTATGTACAGTAAATCATTCGATCGGAACATACCTCTCTCCAACACACACACTAACACACACAAACAGAATTGATCAGATACAAGTGCGAATCGGGGGAATCATTTTAATGCCCCGAAAACATTTCTTGGATTAGATTCGTCATTCATAAATGCTTCATACCAGAGAGTTCTTACCTGTAGAGCTTTCTCGTGGCAAATTTCATATCGTATTCGTATTTTCCAGTAGTATTTTTTCATTCTGTACTATTGTGAAATTTAAAAAATGTGTTCTTATAAAACATAACCTTTCGAGGCCAATCCAATGTCTAAAATTTAAATAGTACATCAAACATTTTAGTAGCACTTGCATCTCCTTTAGTAGCATATGAAATAAATAATGTTTCTTGATGACTAATGAGTTGAAGGTTGCTTGATTGATGTCAATGCTCACTTCTGGTGGTAGCCCTGGTAAGCAAGGTTGTGGGCATCGAAGTCGTTTGTGTTCGTCGGCTCCCTGCGAATAGAATTCCGCAGTGCATTAGTTGCGCATGGAAACAAATAATTTTTACAATATATTATTAGGATACTTGAAGGGGTCCAATATTTAAAAAAAAATCTAGGAGTTTGTTGGAGTAAATTTGTTTATATTAGTAATATTTCAAAATGTATCAAGAAATAAAAGTTAAATAAAATGTATTTTCATACTGCTAATACAGTACACGCAAGGTTGAATACTTGACCTATTACCATTCTTGGGGATTAAAATAAATCAGGTAATAACTTTATTTTTAGGGAAATTAAGAGTTTGTGTATTTTACAAATTACGACCCTTTAGCCTTAGTGTGACATACATATCTTCTTTTTTATAGACGATAAAATAAAGTTCATTTCGCAGTGTTGTTTAGATTATCTCGTCCAATTGTGGAACTTAAATCTAAGAAATACTTTTAAAAATGAAAAAAGTATGTAATGAAGTCCTTGAGAATTTTTCTCTTCTGAAAGACGTGTGTTAGTTGTGAGCGACAGATTTCGTAATTATGAGAGGGGTTCGCCTCATGCAATGGAATTGAGATAAAACTCCAAACTTATGTCATTACGTATGTCCATACGATGGCAATATTTCGAAAGCTATGCATTGAAGGGTGAGATTGCCAGCTCTATATGAACAAATGTAATTCAGAAATTGACATCGATAACATTTGTTTTTCGGGACAAAATCTTAAATTTTGGGAAAAAATCTTGATTTATAATTCTATGAAATTCATGGAATGAAGTTGGTTTGTTTTCTAGGATCAAAGATAAGTATTCTCGATTGATAAAAACAAATGCCTTTAAAAGAGCCTTTTAATAGAAGATCAGTGCAAAGAAACATTATGCCAAGCACCCAGTGTATTTTTAAACGAGCCTTATCAAGACCTCTTAACTTGTAGATGATCACAAGATTTTCATTTTTTCCTGAGCAAACGTGACTTTTCAATTTGCTTTTCAGAAAAGGCGCAAGGTCGTTGATCACACAAAAAGTATTCCAGTATAGTTCCTGCAGTCATCACGCCTGAATTTTGGAAGTTTTTATACCCTTAAAAACTACATGTTAGCCAATGATGAATCCCAAATATTCCGGTCACTTTCCCTTATTCAGAGAGGTAGTGACACGTTATAAGCTAGTTTTATAAATAATATAAAGTGTGGACAATACCACATCATAAGAAGGTTTTGTACTTCATTTATTTAAGATGCTGTTCCACCAAATCTCGCCTGACACTGTTGAATTCGTTCGTTGTCCCTTTTGAATATTAACTTCACACAAAGATTAGCTGAATCGAGACGATCGGACGAATTTGCGTGGAAGTAATAAGCGAGTGATGCACGGCGCCACTTGGATCAGGTTGAGTGACTGTTTGAAGACAAGTGATTTCCCTAATGGCTTTAATATCCCTTTGGAAATCAGGTTGTGGCATCCATTACTCCGTAAATAAAGTCGTGGTGGGTGTCCACGTCGAGATTAGCGTCCGACATCAGCCATTATCTTTTCACCATGAACACCACCCCCGTTATTGCGTCAGACAGTGTTCCGGCTCGCACGCTGGCCAATGAGCACCAGGTTCCCACGTGGTGTGAAGAGAGATTGGTGAATTCCCACACTCCCAATGAACTCGGTTTGTGGGTGCTTCCTATAGTATGCTACATCGCACCCATTGTGACACCTGTAACTCGTCGTAAGAAATTCCACGCCTTGATAGCCGCTCTGATGAATATTCAGATAGCTTCAAGGTAAAATGCAAAATGGTGCTCTGAGCGTCGGACTATCCACCGAGTACTTAAATGAATTCTTGCAGATGAGATTTTTGTTTAGTTCAGACCGGTAAATCTGAAATTTTATTCCATTTAAGTGCACTCGGAGGTACAAGCTCCGTTCTCTAGTTAATTCCTCTATTAGTTCATGCATGCAGTGAATGTTTGGTAATGATACACGCTGTTTCACGTGCCTAAGAGATTAAAGTATTTTTTGGAAGAAGAATTACATGTAGAAGGTGGAATGTTTCATCCAACTGTGATCATTCAAGCCATGGGTTTACTTCCTCCGCCGACTCTAGCCATTATGTTTATATATGATTCTACAAAAAGGGTCTCTGAATTCAGAGCCTTATATTATTAGATATATTTGAATGATTTTTTACACTTCCTCCGCCATTACTGATCCAAATTGATACGTATTCCATTTTAATGAGTAAATTTGCATGAGGGGCCTAATCGACAGCCGGAATGGTTTCGATGTAACACCTTCATTAGGTTATTTAACCTGGAAATGATGCTCAAGTATTAAAATACGTGCAATTATATAAATCCTTTCAATCAAAGATACCGTTTGGGGACTTAATGGTGGAGTCCAACAACTTGAACAAGCTGATCGGGTGGTACTCGATTAGTCATCTCCAAAGATGTTAACCAACTGATCACGCATTATTTATTCATAAGAATATAAATTTTAGACATTTACTGGAATACTGCCTGCTCAGTAATGGGGTCGTTTAACCTTTTTTTTATTGCCGAATATGATAGTGTTTGTAAAGTAAAAAGACCCTTTTTTTTCCGTTTTTTGATCCGTCAATTATTCCTCGAGTTATAAGCAGCGAAAAACTGATTTTTTTAACCCTCTCGGAAAAGTGGGTGTGGTGCAACCTCTAACGTATATCGACTTCGTCCAATCACAACTAAGCCCGCGAAGCTACTTCGCCTTATTTAAAAGGGGGGGTGGACACAGCTGGCTCTCCCAATGGGAGCGATTGCGACAGGATCTGTGCGAGCAGACCTTTCGAGAATCCCCTTCCACTCCCTTCCCTTCCCATAAAAGCAGTCAAGGATGGGATGAATTGGACGTCAATGTTATCACAGCAGCTTTTTCGGTGGGCGTCACCTTTTGCTTATTTTAATTTTTGAATTATGAGAGAATGGTTGTGGTTAGAAGATTAACTTTTTCACTAAAATTCTTTTTTCGTTTCCATCTAACAATTTCGTGTACACAATTGCGATTTCAGTTTAGAGTGAACGCCCCCATTGTCCAGCAACCCCGTGTGCGTGAACAGGAAGGCATGTCAGCCAGTCCACTACTACTCACCGGAAAGCGACGGAAGGTGAGGCGGGACCGTCCCTCGACGAATAGTAAGGCGAGTACGGATTGTTGTAGGACTGAGGCGGTGGTTGGTAGAAGCTGCTATGGCCGAAGCTGCCGTAGTTGTGGCTGAGGTCTGGCTTGCACAACTTGAAGAACCCGATGACTCCAGGGATGACGAGGGCGAGGAAGCCAAGCAGCTTCTTAAAGGAGGCCAGCCCCAGAATCAGGGGCAGGAAAAGCAGCAGCTTCAGCTTAAACAGCTTGAGAATGATCAGCAGCGGGATAAACAGCTTCTTCAGCTTTGTGCGAGCTGTCGAACAAAGGAAATTCAATCGTAACATCAGTTTTTCGCACTTGGAATAAATGTTTAGAACGATGAGTGTGATCCACATGACAGACTGATGTGCAATGAAGAGGTAACAGCTACCGTAGCTTAGCCAAATCCATCTTGCAAGTGCAGAGTAAGCATAGAAAATAAAATTTCTTACAAGAGTCCTCTAAAACTTGACTTTTAATACTTCATTGCATGTACTTTTATGACTATAATATAATGAAAATTTATTTACATTATAAATATTATATAAATATAATATGATATATTATATAAATAAAATTAAAATTATAAATAAAATTTCTTATAAGAGTATTCTAAAACTTGACTTTTAATACTTAATTGCAGGTACTTTTATGACTAAATAATAAATACGGTTAGGAAAATGTAGCTGATCACTACAAGACAAAACGCTTGAGCGTTGTACAAAACATAATCGCACAACCCTCGTGAAATGGCAGAGGTAAGTACCTACTGTATTGCATCTGTTGATTTTCCTACAGAAAAGTAAGAAACGGTAAGAAACGAAAAGACTTCTAAAGGAGCATCACAATACCGGATGTCAAAAAGAAGAGCGTAGAAAATTGTGAATATTTTAGGAACTATCAGTGCTACTGTAGTTGTGGCTCGAAGATTCCAACCTGGATATATTCAAAACACTCTTTTCTAAAGAAATTACTGGATGGAACAGTTTTAATTCAGGATAAATCACACAAAAACATGGTTGAAAGTTACAATGGCGTTAAATTGATGGTAATAATGAAGAAACTGTAAAAAAATTTAAAGAAAGCTTTCAGGAGTGACTGCCCATGGAGAACAGCATGCTTAAAAATCATCGTGATTAAATAAACCAATGAGGCTGAGATCATGGCAGAATTATATTAGTAACGTAGAAAACAAGATGTGTACCTGATGATGTAAAACTGGGAAAACAAACTCTCCATAAGGGGGAAGACTATTGTTATCTAGGAAGCCAAGCGACGAGCGATGGACGAACAAGGGAAACATAGTCGGTGGAATAGTACAGGCAAAAAGGGCATTCTAGGAAAATGAGAATCTACTTAAAACTGCAAATACAAGGCTAGATACATTCCATTAGAACATACATTTGGAGCATGTTTCTTTAAGGCAGTGAGGCATGGACGATAACGGAAGCAGGGAAGTAAAGGTGGGCATTTGAAATGTAGTGGTACAAGAGAATGAAGAGTATAAAATGGATTGACCGAATGGCAAACGAAGAGATCCTTGGAAGGGTGAGGAAAAAGTGCAGCCTTCTGACAAAGGTAAGAAAAAGACGGGATAACTTAATTATCTTTATCTTGAGACATGATAGTGAGGAATGAATGATGCAACAATCTACCAGGGAGAAGTGAATGACAAGGCATGAGGCGTATGGAGAAAGTGGTCAAGGATGTGAAAGGGGAGAATTATGTGAATATGAAGAGGTTATTTGATTGGAGAGTCGAGCTGTGTCCAACACATCGAAGGGTTTTTGACGAATGTTTGGGCAATGAAGACAAAGAAGAAGTTTAATCAAGAGGTGTATGGAAGAGCCTGCTGCTGCTGAATGCTATAAAATCAAGACTGAACAGCCTAATCAGCCACGTCCGATGAAAACGATTGCCCTGAAAAAAGAGATGAGGGTATGAGGTAGATATGATTCATTCAAGATAGGATGAAAAATGTGTACGAACCAATAGCGAAGCATTTAATATGTAGGAACCGTCTCCAAGTAGGGGAAAGAGGAGGAATGGTGATCAGAGTGGAAGCAATATCAGGTTTGATGACGTGTGATGACGAGCTATTTGGAGAGCATTCCACTGACTCTAGCCTTTTAGTATAGGGATGATTTTTTTTAACAACCGGCCAACTTCTTAAATTTTTTACAAGTATGTATTTGTTGCATTGAGTTATTGGAAGAACTTTATGAATTACTTAAAATTTAGTCACAGATCGTGGGAGAATGATAAACAATATTTGCAATGTGGTATTAAAAAAATCATTATATCTACAGTGTAAGTGGAGTTGATCATTTAGTTCTCCGCGTAGGTTACCCGTTGCCAGCGATTTGAGTTTTTCAACTTCATGCAAGTATTGCGGTACTTTATGCATATTAGATCGCAAAATATATCGGAGAAAGGCATTTTGCAGGTCACTGGCAGGCCTTGCTTCGAATGCTGGCTCTGTTCCATGGTTCTCTAAAACTAAACGAAGGCCGATTAGTTATAAGAGCATGTGGCAAGCCCAAACTTATTGGCAGAAACTAAAGTGAATTCTGTGCTCATTATTTATGCTAGTGACCAACAAATATCATTGGGTGATGACAGTGGAGTGACACAAGTTTGAAAAGGGCAAAGTTTTGTTACAGGGACAATCAGCCCTTTTCTCTGTTATCCCTTCACAACGCAATGATTCATAGCAGAATGAAAGGGTATGCCCTGTCAGCCAGGGGCCAGGACCTATTTAGGATCCGTTTGCATATTATTCCTAACTGAAATATAATATGAAAATCTGGCGTTTTAATGAAATATTTAAAATGACAAAATAATGATTTTATGGAAAATTTGCAATAAATAATCAAATATAACTCAGGCGATATATTTCTAGCTTTTCATTTGGTAATTATTTTATTTGCCAGAATAGTTATTGAAATAGAATCATGAGCATATGTCTTATATTCTGGCCATTTTAATTGTATGACGGTGTTTCACCCTGATTGTACCAGTGACGCTAGTTTTTCTTATCTTCTCTATAATCTGATAGTCCATTTAAAAGTGGCTGTGAACTATGATATATATTCATTATTATGACATAGTTATATAGCTTATTTATCGATAATTCGTAACATACTCCCGGTACACTATGAGTTTAATCACATATGGTACATGCTACCTATTCTTTACAATTACAACTATCACCCATTCAAACGATGCTTCATACAAAGAATTAGACTGTTTGTTTTTGAAATTTACAAAAGATGGTAATACAGGATCTTTTTGCCGGATCTAGAACTAAATCACAATCACTATTAAAACAGAAAACAATACACACTGAATGCAATGAATTAATTTAGATGACCCCTTACAATGCAAAATCTAGATGTTGAAATTCATTCCGTGAGTAACTGAGCTTTGAAAATACTCCATTGTGAGTGATTAAACCAATCTGTTAAGTGCGTGTTAATATACACTTTTCTATTTGTGCTAAGTTGTATTTCTTTGATATTATTTTATTTTTCAACAATGCTAGTGGGTATAAAATACTTTTGAATGGTTAACGTTTTGCTGAAGGGAGAATCAAGTGAAAAACTGCATTAAACAAATCTAAGGATTGTTGATTGGTGATGGAGAATATTTTTTTATGAACAAACATCAGTCACTCGGGAATAAAGGAATAGAAAGCTGTATTGAGAGGAATCCTATGCAACAAAGTGTTGACGGGTCAAAAATTCTTTTTTTACAGCAATCTGGAAATTCGCCAAAACTTCAAAAATGCATTCCGTAAAAATTCATATAATCACAGGCCAAAGTATTCGTGGTATTCAAAAAAGAGAGCTTTACGGGAATGAGCTAACGACACACTTTAACTGATGAGTCATTCATTTGAACTCTCTTGTGTCAGGACCTGCTCTCTGAAGCGCGTCTCGTTCACACGAGTGTAAATGCTTGAACCACTCACTTATCCTCCAAAACAGTCTTGGAGTATAGTCGGTGTACGGCAACGCCCTCTCGCCTAGACGGATCAGAATTAGAGGGACTGTTACCGCGTGCCACTGTCGACACACTGACACAATACAGAGCTGTCGCCGTTGTATGTCAGTGTGGCGACACCGCTTCGTCATGACTGATTCTGCTTCGGGTAAGATAGGCTTATTTCCCGCGGGCACCTGTACTCACACAGAGCGGGGTCATTTTTGTCCTCGATGAGGTCGATCTCGGTGGCGATGTCCTCGATGAAGCGGGGCGAGTACCTGCCTCCTCCAGTCAGCTGCGATGGGAATTCCAGCTCCAGCCCCGCCGACTTGATGAAGACTTCCACTCTGCGCAGCAGGAACTTGACGAAGCGGTCCCACTCGGAGTCGCTGGACCTAGGGACCCCCGAGAACTCGAAGCCCCCCCTGGCCGATCGGGCCTCGTCCTCACTGGCGCCGGGCGCCTTGAAGCGCCGGATGCGCGCGTTCTCCGTGAGCGGCAGTGAGTCGCTGGACGTGAGGAAGAAGTCGTCCAGCGAGGAGAGCGCCCGTGACTTGAAGCACTCGGCCAGGTCGCCGGCGAGGCACTGCTCGTTGGCCGCCGCCAGGTACGGGTCAACCTCGGGACCCGTTCCCAGGCCCAGCCACGAGAAAAGGTTCTTCCCACGGCGGCCGGTGGCGGGGGCGGTCGTCAGGTTCACGTTGGGGCCCAAGTCCGGGGCCGTGGACGCGTACCGCAGGGGCCCGGGATATGCCCGGCCCTCTTCCTGGGCAGGGGCGTCGCCGAAGACCACCTTGCCGCCGCAGAGCGCTGGTGAGCAGACGGCTAGCAGAAGCAGCAGCGTGCAGCCGGAGCGGAGGCTCCTCGATCTTGATGCGGTCATCGTGCCTGCAAAGAAGGAGGGAGAACTGAGTTTCCTGCGTTTCCAGGCCTGTTTGGACATTAGCGGAGGACTAGCTGTCGATTGACGAGCTGTACTTTCGGGCATATTTACGATCGAAACAATAGAATCACAATTCGCCTGGGGTAGATGGACGAGAGGAAAGCGACGATAGGTGTCTCCCCTCGCCGCCAGGAGGCTCTCGACGCTCCTGCTGCCACCTACCCCCGCCTCAACCCCTCAACCTCGTTTCGGAGCCACATGGATGTCCTCCCAGCACTCGGCAGCGACAATTCCACAACCTCACGTGTCTTACACGACTCGAATTCCGACCCGATTGCACACAATTGCCAGCAGAGGCGTCGTGTCTGCATCGGACTTGCGATCGTGTGCTTCAAAATTGAACTCACTTTTTCTTTAAAAAAAAAACCTCTTCTCTAATTGTCCATCATCATTGGCGTGTTGGAAACAATACATTCAGCACTAAGAAGTGGGTCGAGAAGTCTATTCCGCAGGCCGTGGTGTCCACGATCGAAGTGTATTCCGCTCGCAAGACGGCGCCGCCGCCGTCTCCCAAGACGCTTCCGTTAACTTCGTGTCCCGTTAGCCCCATCGCTCGGGGAGGCCAACGGCCTGCAGCGCCTCGCGTGGCGAACCAAAGTATCTTCCCCTCCGCTTCCAACACCTTCGAACAGTCACGTCTTGCGAGGAGTCCATTCTTCGCCTGCGATGTGTTCACGGACACTGTCCACAGGAGAGAGAGGCCCATTTTATTAAGTATCCCTATTTCCAAATCTAACTCCGAGTGAATAAACTAAATTTGCCTCGAATCAATTACATTGCCTCAGTGACATGTTTACATTTCGTAGGTCGCTCTGAAACAATCACTGGTATTCCCCGATCCCTCGCAAAACACTCCTTTAATCTGAAATGGACGCTCTGAAGAAAGCCACGCACGCCTAAGGTCAGCGCTAAATATATTCGTGAGTTTGCAGGATCAATCCGTGTGACTATGCTCTGGGGGATCGGGATTTACCCAACATTTATCGGCGGCGAAAGTATTTCCCTCTGTCGCCACAGTGGTCCTTCCACCCTCTCTCCTTCCCCCCTCCCGCCCCCACAAACTGACGCAGCCATCAGAAAACGCCGCCGAACTGCGATTGACGGGAACCGGGTTCGTATCCCGAGACTTGACTGCGAGGAAGGAGCGATAATGGGCAGACCGTTGGGTCATCAAGAAGTGAGTGATGAGAAAGGGTTTCGGATGAGTGGAGGGAAACCCGACCCGGCCTTGACGGTAGGCACGTCTTTAAAGCCCATAGCTTTACGTTCCCATCCGAAAGGCAGTACTCTAGATTAGAAGGTCCACACCAGAACCAAATTAGGCGCAGGCTATCCTCTAAAAAGAGTCTATTAATATCGAGACTCGAAGACGGTTGTATAATGAGGCAGTGTTAAGCACCGTTCAGATGATGGACCGTTTGAAATACTACTTTATAAATTTTGAATTGGTGACAATATTTTTTAGTCAGTTCACTTCACCTTAGAAACTTTAAGGAAATTCAAATGGTTAAAGTTACATGAAAATTTTAAATCACATGTATTCGAATCTTACATTTAAGGCACATCACTATGCTACATCAGCGGGTAAAAAATTAAAACAGAAATCAATTTTTGGACAGATGGATGCAAGAATTAGTTTTTCCCTCCAGACAATTCATTAATACAACGCAAACAAAATGCAAATCTTTTAAAATCAGTAGAAACCATCTTTCATTATTAAATAAGTCACCAAATCAACAATTTCCTTGAAGCTAAGAGTCAAACTTCTTGTGATCTAACACATCCTGCCACAGGTCCTTGTGACGCTTAAGCTTAAGGGTGAAATGAAGATAGGGTTATAGCCATGAGTATGGATCTAAAAGGAGGAATTTCTTATCAGCGGTGCCTTCTCAGGACTGGAGTTAGCAAGTATCGTCTCTTCACTGTTTTCCTCTCCACTTGATAACGAACACATGAAAATACCTGTTGTATCGTGGAGTAATCAAATCGAGTCATCCATGTTAGTATATAGAGGTATATCTAATTGTCACTATTTTGAGATGATGTTATCGTTAATGAACTGAAAATGTAGCAAGAGGACAATTACAATCTCACTAGCAATCCTGTTGTCACCTTATG
Organism: Platycnemis pennipes; assembly: GCA_933228895.1. Taxonomy (NCBI): domain Eukaryota; kingdom Metazoa; phylum Arthropoda; class Insecta; order Odonata; family Platycnemididae; genus Platycnemis; species Platycnemis pennipes. Next base: position 151,495,067 of record OW121849.1, read on the forward strand.
TATTATCAAAAGAAACTCAGGAAATGTACATTGCTCTTATTGGCATAAGTTAACGTGAATGCTTTATTTCACGCCGAACGAAAGATATGGGATATCAGGAAAAAAGCACCATGCTACTCTCTTGTTGCTAGGTACAGATAAAATGAGAAATAACTTCGTAAACTCCACTATTCATTTTTTTTATTGTCACCACCTACGTACTAACGCATTATGCTATCTTCAGATCTGAAGAGGATATTACGTGTTCCACTTGTGATACCTCGGTATCACAAGTGGAATTTACGAAGTCATTTTTTCTACATTTCATTTCATCTACGGTTCATTTCATCTACGGTTCCAAGGCTGTTCTAAACTTAATGGCACATATGTTCCTCGTGATTGAATGTCTAACGTCTTCCACAAAGTAGCACCTCTCTGTTACTTGCTCGTAGTACATACACAGACTAGTCTGTTCGTATGCATGCATATAGTAAGGGTAAAGGTAAAGTAATAATAAGGGTAAAGTTAAATCTATTTGATACAAAATGTATGCTTTCACCCAAAACATCCTTGTGGTGACTGGCAGGGTACTATAAGGATGTAGTTGTTAAACGCCGGTGGATAAACATCTCTTCTCATCCCCCAAAACACCTCGGAATACCGTGCGAACGGTCGACCATTTGCACCCCTAGATCTACCAGTCCTCCCGCCTTAATTATTGGCCACTAATTCCGTTCTTTTATCTTTTCTCAGATACATTCCTAGGGGGACCGAAGTTCCTCTTGAAACTTTATACTAACTAGTGGTCTAACCTCTGAATCGGAGACCAGGTCCCTCTTGTTTATTCTGTGGTGAACTCTTTATTTTCATCGCGAGCGAGTTTGTCGGAAAAGTAGTCTTGGGGCATATGGAAAGTGGAAAGTGTTCTCGTGCTGACTCTTCGTCATGCGGGAGAAAGTGAAGTTCACCTCTCGTCTTTGAGGCAAAGGCATTCACTGCCAGGCCCTCGAACACAGGGAGGCTATATCGAGGACGAAAACTTTCTTTCTAAAGCGGCAATTGTCCCCACAAATATTTATTATCGTTCTTCATTTCGAAGCAAAGCAATTACAAAGCAGTGAATCGAAATGAACAGATTGGACCTTGATAGAAAGTTGACTAGTCAGTCAAGGTGAGAAAAGATACCCTTTAGCAGCAAAGAGGCCATGTTACTTGTGAAATGCTTCAAGTCAGAATTAAAATAAAATGTATTATGGCAACGGTGGAGGGGGGTGGCCTAGACCTAGAAGGTACAGCGCTTGGCTACTGATCGAAGGGTCCCGAGTTCAAATCCGGGTGAAGCCTTTGGACGCTCCCGAACAAAAAATCCTCGGAGTGCGAGGTTACCCAGGGAAAGGAACTGCCTGCCCCCCTTATACCCTGAATGTGTGAAATTCACACGCCCGTGGCTTAGTCAGGGATGAGCTCTACCCTCACCTATCCAAACCAACCTTCGGGTTGAATCACTGAGTGAGTGATTATAGCAGCATGATACATTATTGCTTTTTTTCGCTGTCCAGGCGGTAGAAAAATTGCACTTCGTTAAGCCAAAAAATCTCGATTAGAATTTAAAAGCATTCATGCATCTGGCTCCATAGCTTAGTAGCAAGTAACTGGTGGATAGCTATGTTCGCGTATTATACTTAGGAAGCGAACGGAAGTGTTTTATATCTAAATTAACTTAACTGGCGTGCACAATTCCTCTTCTTATCTTCAAAGATTCTATCGGTATCTCAGATATGCCCGGCAATATTTTCACTGACATCGAGAAGAATAGGACATGAACTTCGCACTGACTTTTTTTTTTAGATGTTCCGTATCGATTTGTAGAAAAATGTAACCTTCCACGCTCACAATACGCTGAAAGGGAAGCGACAAAGCTAAGCGGTTCTGAGAGATGGACTTTTAATCACTCCCAGAGAACAAATGGAGAAGTTGATGCCGTCTGTCTGCCGTAGAATTTACCTTTAGCTCTTGTTTTCTTAAGGCACAAAACCCTTCTTTTGGAATCCACGGACGAGTGGAGGACAAGTCACAAATTATTCTCCTTTTACCGGCAGCACAAATAATGTTAAAAGATTACACTTTTTAGCTATTATTTATATGCGGGTAGGACAAAACATTAATGGGTTTTATAAAGAAAAAGTGATTTTGTAACTCATAACTCAAAGGCACAGCTTAAGTTATATGGTGTGCTATGTATAAACTTCGTGCGTTGGCAAGTTTTGAGTATTCACTCAAGCAGCAGCGCTAGGGCACAGCAACTCGTGCAATCGCCTTGTTCAATTCAACCCTTCAGTTGTCAACGAACGTGGTGACGATAGTATTTGAAATAATTTTAAGGGTGGATCCAAATAAATGATTTGATTGACCACATAGCACCACTATCGCAGCTCTCTACGACTCCGGGCGAGAGGGGACAGGGGTTCGAACCTTTGTCAGCGACGCGACGTTCCTCTGTTCCTCTCCGCTTTCTCCGTGGTGGACACAACAATCGCCGACACGCACTTTCTCCCACGGCGCAAGACGTCTGACTTGGTCGTCCCCTCTTCGGTGCCTTATATCCGCGGCCCTTGGGAGAAGGTGGGGGTAAGGGGAGAAAGGGGGAAGGGGGAAGGGGGCGGGGGAGGAGTAGGAGGAGGACCCGGTTGTAGGATTTCCCGCCGTTGCAAAACCCGGGTCCGTTGCCCAACGACCCACCTCTTGCTGCCGAGTACGGACGAAGGCGCGTCTCTAAAACCCTCGCAATTTTTGTATTCGGGAGGATCCTGGATGCATTATTGGATTTTTAATTGGCGCGAGAAAACGCCTTGGGATGGGAAAGGGTCCTAGGAGACGACTTGCATTGACCTCTGAATGCAAATCTCTGTGCACTCCTTTTCCCTTCCTTTATCGATCGATTCGCTATCTACGAGACCTCTTGCTTCTCTCATTTTCTCGTCCACATCGTAATGTCTTGCCGTGAGTCATAGAGATGCGTATCGTGTGCGTAGGCGTTTATGCGTAAAAGGGCATAAAATATATCCATTTTGAGAACGGGCTCTAAGAATTCATTTTCCCATTTCCTTACGATTCGTGTAAAAAGAAGAGATGTGCTTCATCTAAACAAACCTAAATGGTAGATCTCAACTGTAAATATGCATATTAGAGAAACTTATCTGAAAGATGCGAAGGATCATCACGTTGAGCAAACTATAGTGGGCGCTGGAAAGATCATCATTTATTCAATTAAAAGGAGTCATTCAATTTCACGTGGGGCAGGTATATATATACTCCAGCACATGACAAGTCATGTTATTTTTCATGCATATTTTCTTTCCTGTCGTGAGTAAACATTTCCGGTCGTTTTGACACACGATATTTCCTGGGGTAAACACATACGTGAAATAATGGGTCAAGAGAATCGTAAACTGGGATTCATCGAAAGAGTACTGGGTAAATGTGACGATCATGTACGAGAAATCAGCTACTTTTCCCTTGTAAGACCTCATTTGGAATATGCTGCCAGTGTATGGGATCCCTACGAAATCGGTCTAAATAATGAACTTGAACGTGTTCAGCGAGGAATGGCAAGATTTGTAAAGGGACTATTTAATTAAATGAGTTTGGCAATTTTCCACAAAAAAATCTTTACTTCGACCGGTTTCGATGTGATACATCATCATCAGGATCTGATCACCATCACCATCACCTGATGATGATGTATCACATCGAAACCGGTCGAAGTAAAGATTTTTTTTTGTGGAAAATTGCCAAACTCATTTAATTATGTTATTCCACCATATAACGCCTGAAACGTCTCTTTTTATTTGTAAAGGGACGGTACAATAACCTTGTAGCCAGTCTATTAAATGAATAAAATTGGGAATCATTGTCAGATCGCAGGTTGAAATTTAGACTTAATCTCTTAAACAAATTCCAAGACCATATTTTCAGTGATGATGTTAAAAATTTTTTGCGAGCCCCAACATACTATGGTAGACTGGACCATAACCACAAAATTAGAGAAATTGATAGCCGAACTGACAGATTCAAAATGTCCTCTTTTCCTCGTACAATTAGGGATATGAATAACAGTAAATATATCCAATACGAGTAGCTGCATGATGGTATAAGGACTTGAAGCTAACCCATCTTACAGCATGTTTTTGCATGTTTGCTATGCTATTTTTATCTTTTTTTAAGTAGTGAAGTTTAGAACAGTATATAAATACTAATCCTTTTTTATGTATGATATGTATTGCATGTTTGGTGAGAATTCATCCCCTGCCACACATCTTTATGGTGGCTTGCGGGGTTTTATGTAGATGTAGATGTAAACACCTTGAGTTTAATCTTAAAATACTTGGTAGTAGCAGTAATCCCGGCGCCTCATCGAAAGCTTCTCTCCCGATGTCATTCTCTTGCAAATGCAAATCACGTCGTGATCTGTGCTTCCCTTTCGGATTCTCGTGCCGCACTCTCCCATCACTCCTTCCAAGACTAATCAAAAACGACGCTCGACGCGACCTCGTTTGTTTTCGGTTAGTTCCCCAGCGCATGAGTCTGTGCATCGCGGTGGCGCTGCACTTCCCTTAGGGTTCGTTAGCCCCGGAAAGGGTTCTGCCTGTCGCGTTGTCCACCCTAACATGGCATTAGGGTTCTGGGGAAATATTTTCGTTTCACGAAAAAGAGCATCTTACATGAAATAATATTTAGTTTTCTTCTCTTCTAGAGCGCTGAAACTGAACATGACTCATACACCTTATTGCTTTTGAAGCATTCTGCCCATCAACCCGGTGTCGTCCGATACATACTTGTAGGAATCCTATGCAATGTTGTCAGGATGCTCTGCTTGGTTTTAATCGCAAGGGTAGAGGGTTCTTCTAGACATCCATTTTCTAGTGAAATGAAGTGAGGTTGGAGAAATGTGGTTGGTATAATTCTTCGGGAATTAAGAAGTGCAGCCGAGGTACACCAAGGTATGTACCTCGTACAATTAGGGATACGAATAACGGTAAATATATCCAATACGAGTGTAGCAATGGACAGCATTGGCAGCTGCATTTTTATAAAGACTTGAAGCTAATCCAACTAACATAATGTTTTTGCATATTTGGTTTGCTCTTTTTATCTTTTTTAAATAGTGAAAATTAGAACAGTATATAAAAACTAATCCTTTTTTATGCAGGATATGTAGAGCATGTTTGGTGAGAATTCACCCCCTGCCACACACCTTTATGGTGGCTTGCAGGGTGTTATGTAGATGTACGCCAGCTCGACGCGGTCTTCCTCATCAAAAGGCACCCTGATCTGCATCCTTCTCATCTCCGAAAATCGTCGCGTCGGGACTGCACACCACAACGGCAAATATTAATCCGTGTCGCAAGTAGTGGAAATTTATTCGGCGTTTCAAAGTGTAATTACGTTCCTCAAACTCTCTGCTGAGATTTGGACTCTGAGAGGACTTCAAACTTAAGGTATTTGCTTTGTTTTCAATGCATAATTATTCAAATATGAGCTCTTTAAGGTGAAAATGTACGTACAATCTTTAGGGGACTGATATCCAAGCCATTGAAATGTCTCTGTAGTTACGTAGGAAATACCTCATTAAAACAACATCAATTCTCAAGAGATTTTTGATATTTTCAAATAAATGAGTGGAAGGCACTCGATATGCAATAGCTCAGATATTTACGGAAGTATTATTTTTCAACTTACATTGCCTATAGAAATATCCTGCCTATAAGGAAGATGTCATCTCTTTATCAAACAGGAAGTACCCTGAATTGAATGAGGATTGGTAAGGAATAACATGAGGTATAGGTACGTACTTTGTAGACCATGATTGTCAGATGGAAGAAAGGATGTAATAACGGAAGACGCAAGAACAGTGCGAATGATTATGCCATAGCTTCAATTGGTACAGAAACTTGGGATTGATATTTTATAACTGTATTAAGATAGGATCATTTTTGCGTTGTGGAGACATAAAAAATCTCCATTCAAAAAGTATAGTGTTCTCGAATACAAAAAAGTTCCCTCAAATTGTTTCCTGCGATTATTTCATGCCGATCGCTTGAAATAATGGCAGGAAAATACTTTAATGAGTGTCAAGGTGTCACAGACGGACCATATCCCAAAAAATTGGTCGATTAACTAAATATAAAGTAAGGTAAAAAATAAAAAATATGTTTTAATATTTTAGATGCTTAAAATATGCACCATTTGCCTTCAAATGACTTATGGCAATAGGATAGTGATGTGGTCATCGATTAAAATCAAACTTTTTTACAGTTGTCAAATATTTGATAATAAGTTCTTCCTGTTTGCGTCTAAATGCATACATGTTTTTAAGGAAGCAATACTTGGGAAAGTCGCTGTATTTACAATTGCCAACTAAAGCAGCGGCAGCGAAATTTACATAAATCTGTGTATCTGTTTTTAATTATACGAAATGCATATTACTAAGTTTCTATTCATTTAATTCCATAATTATGCATAATTAATTATGCATAGCATAATTATGCATATGCGCAGAATAAATTATAGCATAAATATGAATAGCTTAATTAAGCATAGCGTAATTATGCATATGCATAGAATAAATTATAACATAAATATGCATAGCATAAAAATTGAATAAATTTATATTGTTCATTATGAAATAGAACGGTCACTTTAAATATTAAATATCAGTGTTTATGATAATTTTAATTTTTGTTTATGATTTATTGCATGTTAAACACTTTTACGTAGATGTGTTCATATCAATTCAATATTTCACACAAATAATAAAAATAAGTTCGGGATTGCATTTTTCAATTTTGCCACAATGTTCAAAATATTTATGACTTTGGGTTCAAAATTTATGTTTTCGTAATTGAAAGCTCAAAATTCTCCCTGATGACCTCAGAAATCACTTAATACCAAACTTCAAGGTAATCGGACAAGTTTTTCATGTTGTGACCACGTTTTAGGTCCCGCGGTTCGTCTTGAATCTCAAGCATCGGGAAAGAAATTGCTTATGGTACAGCACACCAGATGGTGTTCCATTCTACACGTAAAAGTGAAGTGGATGTAGAATTATTAGGCTTTAAGGTGCTCTAAACTGCAAGCGGCATATACCGGGTTGACCTGATCAAAACTCTTATCGGGAAGTCATTTTGTTTAAAGATTTGTTTTTGTTTAAGTTTAAACAACACAGTTTTCGTATCAAGATTGATCGCAGTGGTGTCAGATATTTTTGAGGAGTACAATTATTCGACTGACTAAAAAGAAGATTTTAGGAAAGGAATTTCGGTTGTTTATTTTACGGATTGCCAAAGAACATTGCCTGCTCCGTCTTAATACTCTTAGTATAACTGCAAGTAAAAACATATTATTCGTAAGTACTAATCGCTTAGTGTGTGTGTGTGCACTGAATAATAGTTTAGCCAGCCCATCCTCACGAAATGTCTGCGATGCCGTCTTCAATGGCACCCTCCAGCCTCATTGCGAGAGTCGCATCTCTCTCTCTCTCTCTCGCCACTCCAATATTCCACGGTGGTTTAGTTTCCAGCTGCGCACCAGAAGTTTCTCAAACATTTTGCTACTCGCTGATTTTCCACTCATCACGTCATGACATGGCGGAAGCGTGCATTAATCGGGGATAAGGGTGAGAGGGTGGCATTTTTTGTTTTTTCGCGTCTCGAGTGCTCACAGGGTGAGGACGAAGTTCCACAGATGTAACAACTGTCGATCCGAGCGAAAATGCGATTGAATGCATTGAGGGATGCTTTCAGTTGATAAAGAAGGGCTGGAAGTTTGATGTCCTTTCGTATGTACTTATTTCTTATGAACCAAGCGGCTCCTAGGATTTCCCTCTCCATTTTGTGCTCTATAGATTGTAATCTCTTCAGATGATTTTTGGCAGCAGCAGAATGCCTGACAGGAGGAGCGTATGAAATTGGTAGCTTCAAGATTAATTTACAAATAGGATTATTGGATTAGAGAGAGAGATAGTGGATATTGTTGAGCGAAGAAGCAGATTGGGAGCCGACCACACATTTGCTTTCCTTTTTGTATGTGAGGCCCCAAAAGTAAGGCCAAGGTTTAGGCCAAGGTAAGGCCATAACAGTCGCTGCGTTCGCCTTTGGGATGATGGTGATTCAGGAAAAAAATTGGACCTTTGCCTGCTTGGGGACGCAGTTGGTATCTTTCATAGACGAACTTCTTAAGCGTCATTCGGCTGCTAAGAAACAGCAGTTCTTAGCAGTGTTCGGAATACAACCGAAAAAATAAATAAATGTCTTTGTAAATTACTAATTTTAGATTACTCTGGATTGTAACTGATTGAAACGATTGAAAAAATAATCGTAAGGTGTTCAGCTTTGCCAGTAAAATAAAGAAAAATGAAAGAGATCAATTAGCTTTTAGGTACTATTTATGAGTAAAAAAAACTCACACTGTTCAATAATGGAAAACCTAATTTAGGTGTACAAATACATCTACATCTAAATAATACCCTGCAAGCCACCATAAAGTTGCGTGGCAAAAGGGTGAATTTTCACCAAGCATGCACTACAGATCATGCTTTTAAAATGATTAGTATTCATATTAGTCTAAACTTCACTGTTTGAAAAAGATAAAAATAGCAAAGTTAGCATGCAAAAAATACTGTTAGTTGGGTTACCTTCAAATCATTATACCAACATGCAGCTACCGATGCTATACATTGATTCACTCGTATTGGACACATTTACTTCTATGCATATCCCTGATTGTACGAGGAAAAAAGGACATTTTGAATCTGTCAGTTCGGCAATCAATTTCTCTAGTTTTGCAATTATGGTCCACTCTACCATATTATTTTGGGGTTTGCAAAATATTTTTAACGTCATCACTGAAAATATTATTTTGGAATTTATTTGGGAAATTAAGTCTAACTTTCAACCTGCGATCTGGCAATGATTCCCAATTTAATTCATTTAATAGACTGGTTACCCTAATAGGATTATCGTACCGTCCCTTTGCAAATATTGCCGATCTTCGCTGCACACGTTCAAGTTCGTTATTTAGACCGATTTCGTAGGGATCCCATACACTGGCAGCATATTCCAAATGAGGTCTAACAAAGGAAAAGTAGCTGATTTCTCGTACATGATCGTCACATTTACCCAATACTCTTTTGACGAATCCCAGTTTACGATTCGTTTGACCCATTATTTCACGTATATGTTTACCCCAGGAAAGATCATGTGTCAGTCTTATTCCAAGATATTTAATGGATTCCACGTTTGTTAATTCATTATTACTTATTTCGTACGTGCTACGAGGAGAGCTATTCTTTTTCCAAAAATTCATTACCACGCATTTTTTCAAATTTAATTCTAACTGCCATGTATCAAACCATTTTTCAATTGCTTGTAGGTCATCATTTAAATATTCTTTATCATTTGGGCATAGAATTTCCCAATACACTGCGTCACCGGAAAATAGACGAAGCTTACTTTTTACCACCTTATTGATATCATTTATGTACAGAAGGAACAGGAGTGGAAGGTAACAGGAATGGGAGGTAACACCATCCAAAACAACCATTTGCACTCGATCATGTAGGAAAGCATTTATCCATGGTATAATATTAGTGTCTAACCCATAAGAGTTTAATTCCAAAATTAGTTTACTATGAGACACCTTGTCAAAAGCTTTCTTGAAATCGGGAAATAATGCATCCACTGGAATATTATTTTCTGCAGAAACTAAAATATCGTGAGAAAAGAGAGCAAGTTGAGTTTCACATGATCTAATCTTCCGGAAACCATGCTGAACATTGGAAAATAAATTCTGGCTTTATAGGTGCTCCATGACTGAACTGACAATTATATGTTCCAGGACTTTGCATGAAATGGATGTGAGGGATATAGGTCTCGGCTGCTCCCTATCAAAAATTTAGGTATTAGAAATATAATATAAAAATCCATTTTTCGTGTTGGCCTATTGTTTGAGATACCTTCAAACATTTCCACAGCTAACACATGACAATGAAAAAAATGTTATCGTAAACCTTGAACCGGTTTTTACTAAAAGCGTACTAAAAACGTAACAGGCTGAAAAGTCACTAAATCTTTATTTGTATAGATGTTCCTGTGGAATAATTAGAAGTTTATGTCTCGAGTACTGCCAGTCTTGGTTTTCGGGACTGTTCAAAGCCCATTATCGATGGTTTTGTCGTTTCTGGCCAGGTTGTAAAGCTGCTTATTCTTTACCCTTGAGTCTCTTGGATCCTGCTCTTACGACAGGCGTGGTGAAGCTTACGGAGGAAGTCTTCATTAGCGAATCGACAGTCGGAGGAAAAACTAGCGATGATGCAAGAAATGAAAGCAGTGGATCCCGTTCATTCCACACCCCATTCCAAATCAGGTCAACATCCGCTTGTCGTTCGTACCTTTCGTGCATTAATTGTGCATCACGTTTGGCCCTTGATGACAAAATCACTGGAGTGAATGTAAAGTGATTGTGATTATTAACCCGAAGACACTGAAATAACGGAGGAAATATGAAGAGTGTTTCTTCTTTCGACGGCGATCTCGGCCTCTTAGGCAAGAAGAGCTGTCTGCTTAGCCTTTGCAGTCACTAAACAACTTGTAAAAATTCCAAGTTCAGCTTTGTTGAAAGCCTTTTATGCATTGAAAAAAAACATAGTATGAGAGTGATCGTATCAACCTAAGAATTGCGCGTTATAATTAAATTTGCTGGATACTGGCTCACCATGCAATTATCCGAGGCAGTCGTTTTAAAAACGACGGAGTTGTACCTAATGACCGACCTACTTGGTCCACGAGTAGTTTGGTTGGCACATTCAACTGTACAGGATATTATCAAGTAATCGTCATTCTGTCATCACCATCCCAGCCATCGTGAGGTAACCATTATTGAATATAAGGCGTTGTTATTGTCGTAGAGAAATAGAAGTTAGACAGTTCATCATGCATAAGTTTAATGAAGCAAGGAGCATAAATCCACAATTACACAAGAACGCACAATTCCATATTAAGCGGCAGTATGCATTCTAACTGCTGTCCTCTAGACCACATATTAATTATCGTTCGACATTCTCACAAATATTACCGGGTGGAAAGTTAGTAAATTTGCACATATTGTATGTTATTGTAACTTAATATGCATGATGAATATATCATAAAGTATTTACACATATTGTATGTTATTGTAACTTAATATGCATGATGAATATATCAGAACCCAATTTATAAAACTCAACACATATGTTTCGCACATCACCATTTCCATTGCATTACATGCCGTCAATGTCACCAATGTATTCAATTCCACTCTACCAGTATAGAATTTCATTTACCATACTATATTCTTCACTAAATTCGAACTCTTGTGAAGCAATCAACTACAGGACTTATAAAAAATCATCATCGCCAAAGCGTTAAAGTTCAGTATCATTGAATACATTAATTGCAAGTGCTATTTTTACGATTTTTCAAACATGCACAATACAATTAGTTCCTTAGCGGTGTATATACGGGAGGAAGATATTGTGCGTGGTTGACAGGAATGGTGTTTTATTGTCCACGACACAAACCTTAGCATGCTTGTGAATCGCATGATTGTAGATGCAGATGTAATCGGTTGCCGTATATCGGTTTGGAATCAGGGAGAGGTATTAATCGCTCGTAAAAATTGAGGAAGCGCCAGGGCGTGAGTGGGTCCTCGCACTCTGTTTGTTATCGACCCCCCAACACAAAAGGTGGTGATCGATTATTCACTGTGATATATCCAATCACGAGATTGTGAAAGTACCGTGGAGGAGCAAATACAGACATGTAAAACCCTTGGAGCTGAATGGAGCTTTGGGTGGACCACTGCAATTACTTGCGCCCCGTTGGATGTTGCAGAAGTCACTTAATGCTGACCTTGGTGCTGTACCTAGACTTGAAAGACTAAGAATAATTAGGCTGATGAAATTCACGAAGAGGCAGGATATACTTCCTAAACCCTGTTCATTTAAGTGTAACTAATTTTTTGAGGCTAGCCACAATACAAGCCAGATTCCTAATAGGATATCTATTTTTCCATGTCAGACTAATGTAAAGTGTAAATTCTGCGAGGATGGATAAAATATTATTATAATTTCTACTGTAAGACTGGCGTTACTTATTTCAATAGTTAGGAGCAAGATATTTTTGCTGGAGGTGCTGTGTTATTAGCGTCTTGTGACGACAAGGTTGATTTCAATGGACACCGGATACCCATAAAGTAAAAGCAACTATCTACGTCTACATCTACACGATACCATGCAAGCCAACGCAAGGGTGTGTGGCAGGGGGTGAATATCACCAAGCATGCACTACCGACATGCAAACATCTATCTACATCTACACGATACCCTGCAAGCCACCGCGAGGATGTGTGGCAGTTAGTGAAGATCATCTATATACCAAACAAGCAACTATAGGGTCTCATGCAACTAGATTGTTAGTATCTATAGTATTTAAGGGGTTAATACATGCATCATGCACTACAGACTACTCTAAAATTTTTCCCCTACCTATCCCTTTACTATGCTGCCTATTCTGTTCTCTTATAGTACGGGGGAAAAATGCCATTTTTAATGTATCGGTACGACAATCTATCTCTCTAATCTTATTTATCTGGTCGAATCTAGCATAATACGCTGGTTTTTTTAATATGTGCCTAACATCTCCAGTAAAGCTATCCGATTGAAATTTCTCTAATAGATTTAATCTGTACTTTAACCTACGCTCTGATAATGATTCCCACCGTAATTCTTTTATTAATTCTGAAACGCTACTCAACCTATCGTAACATCTTTTAACGAACCTAACTGCTCTACGCTGCACACTGTCTAGTTCTCTGATCAAACCTAATTCATTAGGATCCCATACACTGGCTGCATACTCAAGGTGAGGCCTAAGTAGTGAAAATTAACATCGCTCTTTTGTCTTCTCATCACATTTCCCAAATGCTCTTTTTTTATAAATCTTAGCTTTCTCTTCGCTCGGCCGCATATTTCCCGGATGTGTCTTCCCCACGATAAATCTTCAGTTATTGTTACACCTAAATACCTTACAGTTTTCAACTATCTCGATCTTTATGTTATTGATTAATTTTAATCATTATGCAACGCTCTCGATCAACGTGTTATTATTAATTTCGCTATGCTTGAATCCACTGATTATTTGATGGCACGACTAATTTTCAACGCTTTGGCTTCGGCATCAGGTACTGTGCTTCGTCGCCATGGTACCTGATGGGGACGCCAAGCATTGGGAACTAGTTGCACCATTAAAATTCAGTGGATTCAAACATAGTTGTTTTTACTTATTATATTTGGTGATCTTCACCCCCTGCCACACACCCTAGTGGTGGCTTATAGATATGATGAACTTCCGCAGTGTCTCGCCGCCCGAGATGATTTAATCAGATTAGCGGTGGCCAGGGCAGGAGAATATCAGGCGTATGCCGTGGGTTTCCCCGCTCTGGTTCGGGCTTTGACCCCCAAGGCGCAAGAACACTCGTGCAGAAGGCAGGAGTGAGTTAGTCACGGATCCCGGATGGCAGCTTTCGCCGAGTGAGTCACCCACGCCGAGAAGAAAGTGAAAGCCCGTACGGGAATCCCGGCCCGGACCCGAGGAGACGAATTCACTCTCGGAGCACGACGAAGATTGCCTTCACGGCGGTGGGACCTTTATGAAGCGAGAATGACTGTCGCGGGAGCCTGGCGAAATATACCTACTGTGTGTGCAGCGAAGATCGGATAGATTTGTAAAGGGACGGCCGGATAACCAGTCTATTAAATGAAGTAAGTTGGGAATCATTGTCAGATAGCAGGTTGAAATGTAGACTTAGGGCCATTTTCACCAACGAAGATAATGGTTTTAACTCGGTTAATTTTGGTATTAACCAAGTTAATATGACTTTTCCGTTTCACCAGCACTATTAACTCGGTTTTGGGGCATTATCTCGCTAAATTTAGCGAACAAAGCAAAGTATTAAATACAGAGAATTCGTGGAGAGAATTTCTTGAGGTCACCCGTAACGCAGTTCATAAATACATACCAAATAAATTTATTAGTGATATTACAGAGCCAAGGTGGTATAACGCGGGGGTTAGGAAATCACTAAAGGCATTTTTCCCCCGTACTATAAGAGAACAGAATAGGCAGCATAGGAAAGGGATAGGTAGGGGAAATATTTTAGAGTATTCTGTAGTGCATGAAGCGTGTATTACCCCTTAAATACTATAGATACTAACAATCAAGTTGCATGAGACAATATAGTTGCTAGTTTGCATGTAAGTATTACATGCTTGGTGATATTCACCCCCTGCCACACACCCTCGTGGTGGCTCGCAGGGTATCGTGTAGATGTAGATGTAAATATTTTTACCGGAGGTTTTCGCCAGGTGAAAGGTTTTTATCCGAGATAATTCTGTAAAAGCAATATGGCGTGCAGGCAATTTCGTGAGCTACTTTTAGATATTAGTCGAGACATTTCAGCTCAATTATCGTTATTTAAGGCAATTGCTAGGTGGATTAAGGAATGTCCTAATTGATTTGAACCCAAAAGCTGAGATTTTATTTATCCTGTGTTAATAAACGCTACGAAAAGCACTTAGCAACAATTCAGGTGAAGTCTTCTCGGGATTTCCACCGGTTTAAATATTTATATAGCACCAACGTTTCCACGGATGACTCGTCCATCGTCTTCAGGGTGAGAGCATCTTCACTCATCCTGAATACGATGGACTAGTCGTCAGTGGAAACGTTGGTGTTACATAAAGGAAAAATAAAAACAAATGGCGCTTATCATACCTCTAAAACTCTATCTTAGTTGAATGTAAATAATACACCTCTCACAATATATACTCCTACACACTTCAAGCATAATTAAACATATTTTATAACCCTCATGAAATCTTGCTGAGTAATCAGGGAATGTTAAAGCCGCATACGGCCATGTATACGATTCGCCCGTCGCTAAATAATCTTAGCGTGCCAGCCAGCCGGAATCAAATCGTAAAATATCAATATAATTATAAACATATATACCTAAGGTTGATCAAGTATCTCTTGTCACCGAAATTGCTTCTCTCGTCGTCGTGTCCGATCTTTCTTAATCAGGTCTGGTGAGATTTAATGTAGTATGAAATTGCTCCAGCGTCTTTCTTAATAAATTACGATAGGCCTCACATTCCTATAAAACAGTTTATTTTGTATCAGGCCTAGCGTGCCTCGATCTCTCACCTAGCTATCTCCGGCAAAATTGTGGCTGCCACCGTTGTAATGGACACTGTAGCATAAGATACGAAAATTAATAATAATAATTTCTATAATGATCACAGGTGACCCCAATTACGATCATTTTAATATATATATGGACAACACATTTAAAAACACCCATGCCCTGGGCAGGTGAGTTTTACCCAGGCGGGATTCGAACCCGCGACCTTCGGAATGACAGGCGAGGACTTCACCCCGCCGCCACCGAGGTCGGCATTAAGCCATACCGATCCATTTTTAATTGCTCTACTTCACTTCAGATAACCTTAAATCTCAATATCTAGAAAGCTTGGTATAATGAATATTATAATTACTAAATATACAGCATACTTTATTTCATCTATCATGTATCACTTCTGAACAAGGCAGAAGACGTAAACAAATCATTGCAACCATTGATACAGCTGCTATGGTTGGAAATCTCCCGTTAATCGATATGTGCTATCGATAGGCCTAACATTGAGCATGCTTTCTGCACATAACCAGGGATACAATATTTACATACTCCCTGCACATGATATTTCATTTTGGAGTGGTTCCTTGTTCGTAGGAATAATTTTATGGAAATATTAGTAATTTCCATTTTGCAATCCTTAATTTATCAATGAATTTCATGAATTCTAGTTCTTTTCCACAGAAATCACTTCAATCGTTTGTTTTTTTGTGTTTCTTTGTTACTTGTGAAATATATTCTGGAAATATTCGTATTTTCGATTTTGCAAGGCTATTTAGATTCTTCAATTCCTAACAAAATATTACCTTACAGTTATTTTAGGCATAAATCACTCACTTTTCATGATTTTTGATGTGCTTCATTTATATTAAGAATTATTTCACAGAAATAATTATATTCTAGAATTTGTAAGGCCTATAACGTCCTTCATTTATTAATGTTTTTGATGAATTCCAGTGTTTTCCTTAGAAAACACCCTCATTTGTTTATTTCTGGTGTGTATTATTGAAACTATGGAATAATTTTATGGAAGTTATAGTAATTTCTATTTTTCAAGGCTATTTAAGTTCTTGAATTTGCAACGAACTTCTTGATTTCCAGTTCTTTCTCGTAGATATCACTCACATTACTTTATTTTTGATCTGTCGGAGTAACTAGGGATTTATTTTATGGAAAAAATTAGAAAAAGTTTGCAAAAATATTATTATTTTCGATTTTGCAATTGAATTTAAGTCCTTGATTATCAAGGAATTTCTGGTATTCCGTGCATTTCAGCTGATATCACACAGATTTCTTTATTTCTTGTGTGTTACGTTGTTACATTGGAACAATTTGCTGAGAAAATTAGGATTTTCGATTTTGCTAGTAAAATAAGTCCTTGATTTTCCAGGATATTTTCATTTTCGGAGCTATACGAAGAAATCACTTGCATTTGTTTCATTTTGGTGTGTTTCTTTGTTACTAGGAATAATTTTATGGAAATATAAGTAATTTCTGTTTTGCAATGCTAATAAATCATATAATTTATCAATGAATTTCATGAATTTGATTTAATTTCCGCAGTAATCACTTCATTCGTATGTTTTTTTGTGTGTTTCTTTGTTACTGGTGAAATATATTCTGGAAATATTAGTATTTTCGTTTTCGTAAGTCTATTAAATCCTTGAGTTTCAACGAATTTCTTTAATTCCATAGCTTTTGTGTGGAAACCAATCACATTTGTTTATTTGTGCTGTGTTTCATTAATACTAGGGAGTTATTTTGTTGAAATGTCAGTAATTTCTAATTAAGAAGGCCATTTTCAAGTACTGTTGGTGCCTTGGATCACGTTTCGAAGCGCTAGGCCGGCTCGACAGCCAAGCGGTCGGATGTCCGGCTGGAGGAGCACGAGAGCGAGCCTACCCAGTTTTGGGCAGTCGAGAGAGAACCCCAACCTGGGACAAGCAGGCAGAAGGCGGACGTGCTCGGAACTGACTGCTTGGCTGTTTACAATACCTTGACGTTATATTGTACCTAGTCTGAAATAGGCGTTAAAAACTTATTCTCATTTCCGTAGGATTTTTTTGCTAGCATCATCAACATTTTTTGGTCCTTCGGGCCGGATGGATAAGTTTTACGATTCTTATCTTTCGAAGTATTTAATGCCGTATTTCAGAATTTCGTATCATAGATTCCAGCTGCACATCTGCAGCACTTCGTCCACACAACAGTAGCAGAATTCATCGCATCTCGGCTACACTTTGGCAGCTGAATTCATCGCTACCGTGCAGGCAGTCCATAAGCGTCGTGCATCGAATTCGTCGCATTTTCGTCGCCGTCGTCAAGGACAACTTGGCTTCTCATCAACGGTTCCGGAAGGCAGTTCGCATCAACGAAGTGGTCATTTCACAGGCGGTAAGCAGTGAGTGCCTCCTATTATCATACATTCATATCCTCTGTTGCCCTTCCTTCCGATGTTTCCTTTCCCATTTTTGCAATAAGGCATGTTTTCGTTCTAATTTACGTGTGGAGCTTGAATTGATCTGAAACGTTACATTTAACTCACATAGATAGGTGATTGTCAACTGGCGTCGCAACCGCTTAAATGGAAAATTTGAAAGAATTAACCTGCAAGCGAGGTCAAATTAAGGCTAAACTGACCAGATTTAAGAACTTCTTGGATAGCCTTTCGGAGGATATAGACCTAATGCAAGTCAAGGTACGCTTCGAAAAATTGGAAGAAATTTGGCAGGCATTTGAAGTCGTACAATCGGAAATTGAATGTTTGCAACAGTTTAGCCCGGCTGAAACCTGCGAAAGAGACTTTTTTGAGGAGTCATATTATGAAGTATCTGCTCGTGCGCAGTCCATTCTCCTTCGTAGTCAACCTAACCTAAATGCTGGATGTACCGCTCAGAGGTCAACTGATCAAGATAAAGTGCCAGTGAAATTGCCAGTTATCAATCTACCTTCTTTTTCGGGAAATTATGATGAGTGGATGAACTTTCACGATACCTTTCGTAGTCTAATACATGAAAACGAAGCCGTCGCGAGCATTCAAAAATTTCATTATCTTCGATCAGCCTTGTTCGGTGAAGCACTTCAGATGTTGGCATCATTAACCGTATCAGCTGATAACTACAATATCGCTTGGGATCTTTTGACTCAACGGTACGAAAACAAGCGGTATTTGATAAGCAGACATGTTAAGACTCTCTTTGACATGACAAGGGTAGAAAGGGAGTCATCGCCTTACGACAACTGCTTGATGATACTAATAAAAATCTCAGAGCGCTCACGGCATTAGGTCAGCCAACAGACCATTGGAATGCGATCATTTTGCATTTAGTTACTAGCAAATTAGATGCTGTGACATTTAAGGAGTGGGAGGCAACACTTCACGGCAATGAGTTGCCTGACTGTAATTCATTGTTGAAATTCTTGCAGAATAGATGCCAAACTCTAGAAACGGTTGACGTCCATCGTGGGACTAAGACACCTTCAGTAGCATTTAATAAGAACAAACGGAGTTCATACGCAGTGCATGTTTCAATTAATTTAAAATGCAACCTTTGCGGCAAGACTCACCAGTTGTATCAGTGCAAATCATTCTTGAACAAATCAGTTCCAGGTAGACTCGCTGATGTCAAACGATTAAAATTATGCAGCAATTGTTTGAAACCAGGCCATTATGTCAAGGATTGCCGTTCTAGCTCATGTAGAACTTGCTACCAAAAACACAATACGCTTCTCCACGTTTCTCATCAACCTTCGTTAGGAAATAGTGATGCTAAAGAGGGAGAAATAGTAACCAAGTCTCAACCACTGACTATTACTCAAGTCGAACCGGCAGAATCGGCCTTAACCCTCTTAACTCATCGTCAAGGAATGTGTAACCCAATACTTTTGTCTACTGCTGTTGTCTGGGCCTATGATTCTCAAGGTGCAACACATCACATGAGGGTTCTACTTGACTCAGGTTCACAGTCGAACTTCATTTCGGAACGAATGGCACAATTATTGCAGCTCAAACGAAAAAGGGGTTATTCATCAGTAAGTGGTATTTCAGGATCCGAGACAAAGATTTATCACATGGTTAATACGACACTGAAATCCAGATTTGGCGGATACAAGGTATCCTTGGATTTCCTGGTATTACCTAAAATTTCAAGAGATATTCCCTATCTTCAAATAGATATCTCAAGGTTGCAGTTGCCACCAGACATTCAACTTGCTGATCCAGAGTTTCACCGCCCCCAGAGAGTGGACGGATTGCTTGGTGCAGAAGTCTTCTGGGATTTGTTCAGCCCTGAAGGATTTAGTCTTCATCCAATCATACCAACACTTCGGAAATCGACATTGGGCTGGATAATAGGAGGAAGAATTGGCGATCAAGAGGTAATTAATGAAACCCACAGTTACACAAGTTCATTCATCACCATAAATGAACAGTTACAACGATTTTGGCAATTAGAAGAATGTTCCACAGTGAAACAAATTCAATCACCTGAGCAGTTACAGTGTGAAAGACACTTTGTTAATAATGTTAAACGAGATAAAGACGGCAGATTTATTGTGAAATTGCCTTTAAGGGAATCTATTACACAGTTAGGTGAGTCCAGAGACATAGCCATTAGAAGATTTCTTTCATTGGAGCGTCGATTACAGAAGGATGAAATTTATCGTTCTGCTTACATAGAATTCATGGAGGATTACGAGAGACAACATCACATGGAGGTCATATCAGATACTGAGAATAGAGGGAATACGTACTACATTCCGCATCATGCTGTCATCAAACCTAGTAGTTCAACAACTAAGCTACGTGTAGTTTTTGATGCCTCCTGTTCATCATCTTCTGGTGTATCACTGAATGATGTCCTCATGGTGGGACCCTTAATCCAAGAGGATATTTTTTCCATTCTAATCAGATTTAGATTACACCGTTACGCAATAACAGCAGATATAGAGCAAATGTATCGCCAAATCAAGATAGATGATGACGACACAAATCTTCAGCGAATTATTTGGAGGTCTAATCCAGATTCCCCATTGCTGACATACCGACTAAGAACAGTAACATATGGCACTGCAGCTGCACCATTCTTAGCCACTAGGTGCCTTCAACAGTTAGCCTACGAGGAGGAAGGGAGGTTCCCAATAGCATCAGCCATTGCGTTAAGGGACTTCTACGTAGATGATCTAATTACTGGGGCTGACACTTTAGAGGAGGCAGTGGAGATACATCAGCAAATGATTAGCATGCTTAAGCATGGTGGATTTCACATAAGGAAATGGTGCACAAACAATCTAACATTGTTATCAAGAATTCCTGAATTCCTTAGGGAAATTAAGTATGATGTGCATTCAGATAGTAACTTCACAGTAAGGAGCTTGGGATTAACATGGAAACCAATTCAGGATATCCTTTGTTTTGTTGTAAGGCCAATACTTAGACAATTTTCAGTTACCAGACGTATGGTGCTGTCAGACATAGCACACCTTTTTGATCCTTTGGGATTAATAGGACCAGTTATTGTTAAGGCTAAGATATTCCTTCAGAAATTATGGGAACTCAAAGGTGATTGGGATGATCCTCTTCCAGCAACTCATCATGCTGCTTGGTGTCAATTCCGTGAACAGCTCTCATTATTGGAGAACCTTAACGTGCCTCGTTGGGTGGCTTATGAAAGGGGATCAAGAGTTGACATACATGGTTTTTGCGATGCTTCAGAAAGGGGATATGGAGCGTGCGTATACATCAGAAGATCATCTAAAACTGATTGTAGTGTACATTTACTGTGCTCCAAGTCCAAGGTTGCCCCCTTGAAGAAGATCACATTACCACGTCTAGAATTGCTTGCTGCCGTTTTATTATCCAAACTGATTTGTAATGTTTCAAAGGCTTGCAGCTTTGAAGGAAACATTTCACTGTGGTCTGACTCAATGATTGTATTATCTTGGTTGTCTGGACCAATGGAAAACATTTGTCGCTACTAGGGTAGCTGAAATCAATGAGCTAACTAGAGAATGCGTTTGGAAACATGTCCAAGGTAAAGAAAATCCTGCAGATCATGTGTCAAGGGGACTGTCACCTCAAGAAATCCTTACAAATGAAGTTTGGTGGAATGGTCCCTCTTGGCTATCATTACAGGAAGACGCCTGGCCTGCAGCCGCAACTCCGTTGACGTCATCCATTCCTGAACAACGAGTCGAAACTACAGTTTTCTTGGCCACATCGAAGGAATTTGATCTGCTTCACAGATATTCATCACTGGGCAAGCTACAAAGAATAACAGCATATTGTTTAAGATTTCTACATAATACAACAAGGCCATCAGCTAGACTTACAGGACCATTGTCATCACAAGAGATCGATCGAGCTATGTTGCAGTTAGTTAAAATGGTGCAAAGACAGGTGTTTGCGCAGGAGTTTCGAGAACTATCCAAAGATGGGGAAGTTGGAAGGAAGTCCAGGCTCAGAACACTAAGCCCATATTTGGACAACAACATGATTATTAGAGTAGGTGGCAGGATCAGTGCCTCCCATGAAGCTTATAACACTAAACATCCAATCGTTTTGCCCGGAAATGGCCATTTATCAAGATTGATTGCTGCGAAGGAGCACATCAAGCAGTTACATTGTGCACCTCAAGCTTTATTGTCGTCACTTCGATTAAATTTTTGGCCTTTAAATGGACGAAACTTAACTCGAAAGGTGGTTCATCAATGCCTTAAGTGTTTCAGGTGCAACCCTAAGGCTGGTCAACAGAAAATGGGAAGTCTTCCTATGGAGCGAGTTCAACCCAGTCGTCCGTTCCTGAATTCTGGAGTTGATTTCTGTGGTCCAGTATACATCAGAAGTCGTAATGGTCGAGGTAGTAAGTCAGTGAAGGCATATATTGCTGTTTTTGTATGCTTTGCTACAAAGGCAATTCATCTTGAATTAGTAGGTAACCTGACTTCTGAGGCATTTATTGGATGTTTGAGAAGATTCATGGCTCGAAGGGGAAAATGTGCAAATTTATTTTCTGATAATGCTACTAATTTCAAGGGTTCACAGAAGGAATTGCAAGAACTATTTACCTCAGCTGCTCATGAGACCAGACTCAACAAATTTTTGATTGAAGATAACATCAAATGGCATTTCATACCGCCCAGAAGTCCACACTTCGGTGGTCTTTGGGAGGCAGCTGTAAAATCTGTTAAATTCCATTTAAGGCGTCTTTTAGGTGAGGCACATCTTACCTATGAGGAAATGTACACATGTCTCACATTGATCGAAGCATGCCTTAATTCACGCCCTTTAAATCCCTTGTCATCTGACCCAAATGATTTCAATCCTTTAACCCCAGGTCACTTCCTAGTCGGTACTGCACTCACTGCTGCTCCTGATCCTAACCTTCGAGACATACCACTTAACAGACTCTCAAGGTGGCAATATGTTCAGCAGTTGCAGCAACATTTCTGGGACAGATGGTCCAAGGAGTATTTAACTAGTCTTCAGCAGCGAACATTGTGGACAAAGAAGAAACCAAATCTAACTCCCGGTGATTTGGTGGTGCTGAAGGAGGATAATCTTCCTCCTTTGAAGTGGATGTTGGGCAGAATCATCGAAGTGTTCCCTGGAGAGGATGGACTGGTTCGCGTGGCCGCTGTGAAGACTGCGCACGGAATTAGTAGAAGAGCTGTTTCCAAACTGTGCCCTCTCCCCATTGGAGAATAATTTTGTTATTTATTTTCCTGTGCATTTTGTAATATTTTTTATTTATTTCAGTCAGATTCCTAATAATCCTTCCACGCATCAGCCCGTGGTTCAAGCTTGCTGAACTTTGAAACCGATGCTTTCAAGGCGGGCGGGATGTTGGTGCCTTGGATCACGTTTCGAGGCGCTAGGCCGGCTCGACAGCCAAGCGGTCGGATGTCCGGCTGGAGAAGCACGAGAGCGAGCCTACCCAGTTTTGGGCAGTCGAGAGAGAACCCCAACCTGGGACAAGAAGGCAAGAAGGCGGACGTGCTCGGAACTGACTGCTTGGCTGTTTACAATACCTTGACGTTATATTGTACCTAGTCTGAAATAGGCATTAAAAACTTATTCTCATTTCCGGCGCATTTTTTTGCTAGCATCATCAACAAGTACTATTCCGCAGAAATCACTCGCATTTTGTCTTGTTGTTACAATGGGTATAATAATATGGAAAGATTAGTATTTTTAATTTTGGAAGGCTATTGAAGTCCTTGATTTCGCAAAGAATTCCTTGATTTCAAGTGCATTTCCGGAGAAATCATGCACATTTTTTATTATTGGTTTTTTTAGTTGTAACCAAGGTATATTTTTATGGAAAACATAGTAAATTAATTTTTTAAAGCATTTTTAAGTCCTGGATGTTACAAAGAATTTATGACAGCAAAGCTTTTCAGCTAATGTAACACAATAGTTTTTTTTGGCGTGTATCGTTGTCACTATGGTATAATGTTATGGAAATATTAGTATTTTCTATTTTTCAAGGCCATTTTAGTCCTGGAATTCGGAAAGAAATTTTCATTTACAGTTCTTTTGAGCATTACTTTACTTGAGAATTAATTATATTACGAACATATTAAAAATTTTGATTTTGCAAATCCAATCAGGTATCTAATCTACGACGAATTTCTTGATTTCAGTGCTCTTTTTCTGAAATCACCCACATCATAATCACTTTTTGGTGTGTTTCGTTGTTACGAAGGAATGACTTTATGTACATATTAGTATTTTCTGTTTCACTAGGATACTGAACTCCTTGTTTTTGCAAACATTTTCTTGAATTTCTGTTCTTTTCCGCAGAATCACCTTCATTTGTTTATTTTTGGTGTGTTTAATCGTTACTAGGGAATAATTTTCTTGTAGTATTAGTATTTTAAATTTTCAAGTCTATTTAGTCCTTGATTTTGCTACAAATTTCTTGATTCCAAGTGCTTTTCCTCAGAAATTCCTAACATTCCTATATTTTTTTGCCTTTCTTTGTTATTAGTGAAAAAATTTATTGAAATATTAGCATTTCTTATTTTGGAAGTCCATTTCAGTCCTAGAATTAGCAAAGAAATCCTCATTTCAAGTTCTTTAAGTCATAAATCACTCACGTATTTTAACTTATTTTTGTACTTCATTAATACTAAGAATTGTGGTACGGAAATATTGATATTTTCGATTTTGCTATTTAAGGCTATTTAAGGCCTTGATTTATCAATAAATTTCATGAATTCCAGTTCTTTTCCGCATAAATCAGCCTCATTCCTTTTTTTGTGTGTTTCGTTGTTACTTGTAAAATGTTGATTTCACTAGTAACAAAATAGTAACTATAAGTAGTATTTTTTGTCTGCGTCCTGTTTTATTTGTGTCCTTTATTTTCAACGAATTTCTTTAATTCCATAGATTGTGTGTGTAAATCACTCAACTTTGTATAATTTTGGTGTGATTGGATATAACTTGGGAATTATTTGCTGGTAATATTAGTATTTTCGATTTTTAAGTCAATTTAAGTCGTAAATTTTCAACGAATTTCTTGAATTCCATAGATTATGTGTGGAAATCATTCCCATTTGTTTATTTTTGGTATTATCATTGATACAATAAATAATTTTATAGAAATATTATAATTTCTTTTTTGCAAGGCTATTTAAGTCTTTTTTTCAATTAATTTCATGAATTCCAGTGCTATGGCGCAGAAATCACTCAGTATTATTTTATGTGCTGTTTTTTTTGTCACTAGGGAAATATTTTATGGCAATATTGTATTTTCTATTTGTCAAGGCCATTGTAGTCCTGGAATTTGGTACGAAATCTTCACTTCCAGTTCTTTTAAGCATAAATCAGTTTGGTGTGTTTCATTTTTTCTTATATTACGGAGACATTAATAGTTATTACTTTGCAAATCGCGCCAGGGAATCGGTTTCGTCCGAGGACGTTGTCTGCCGGTCGCTGGTTCCCGGGTGTCATTACCGCTCACTGGCGTTCCGGGTGTCTCCGCTAATCAGCCCCTCACAAAGAAGCCGCCCTCCGCCGGTAGGCTTTTGAAGACCTGGAATCCGCAACGATTTTCATCAATTTATCAACAAATTGTTTGAATTCAAGACCTTTTCAGTTGTAATCACATTTATTTATTTATTTTTGGTGTGTTTCAATGTTACTTAGGAATTGTTTTCTGCAAAATATTAGCAATTTCGAGTTAGCAATTCTATTTGAATCCTGGATTTTCAATGAATTTCTTGAATTATAACGCTTTTACGCTGAAATCACTTTATTGAAATTTAATGGAAATGTTATTATTTTCAATTTGCAATCGCTACTTCAGTCTTTGATTACTAGGGAATTATTTTCTTGAAATTTTAGTAATTTCTAATTTGCAAGGGTGCTTAAGTCCTGGAATTCGCAACAAAATCTTAATTTCCAGTTCTTTTAGGCATAAGTCCATTATTTCCAAATTTTTGGTGTTTCATTTATGCCAAGAATTTCTTCCCGGGAATATTAATATTTTCGATTTTGCAAGGCCAATTGAATCCTTAATTTATCATTGTATTTCAGGAATTAAATTTTCATCAGCAGAAATCACCCTCATTTGTTACTATTCAATGTGTTTCATTGGTACTAGGGAATTAGTAGTGCATGAATAGGGATTCCCTAGTATGAATAACACCAAAACGATGCTGGTGTTAATTTTACCAAGGTCTTATTTTCTTGAACCATTTGTAATTTCTAATTTAGCAGGCTATGTTAGTCATTTAGTTTGCAACGACACTCTTGATTTCAAGTGCTATTCCGTGGAAATCACTCACATTCCGTTATTTATGTCTTTCGTTGTTGCTATTGAATAATGTTATGGAAATATTGGTAAGTTCGATTTAGCAAGGCTCTTTAAGTCCTGAAATTTGCAACGAAATCTTCATTATCACACTGTAAAAAGTTGATCTGATTTTCAGTGCGATCTGAATTTAAGCGCTGTCTGGTTGTAAGGCAGGAACACGGATTTAAGGTACGGAAGAGGCAGGAACATGGATGGTTGGTACAGGAGCAGTTGAGCAGGAAGCAGAGGAAGCAGGATTCTGGATGGTCTGATTTTCAGCCGTTCACTTGCCTTATTTTTAGACAAGATATTACTGCTGAAATTCAACATACCCTGTCTTAAAATTGTTGCATCTGAAATTCAGATCGCTTTTGTACCTTAAAATCAGATCTACTTTTTACAGTGCAGTTTTTTTAGGCACAAATAACTCGCAGTTTATTATTTTTGGTTCGTTTCCTTGCTACTAAGAATCATTTTACGGAAAAATTAATATTTTCGATTTTGTAAGGCCTATAAAATCACCAACTTATCAACGAAATTCTTGAATTCCAGACATATTAAGCATAAATCACTTGCATTTTTTTATTTTTTCTGTTTCGTTGTTACTAGGGAAATTCTTTCTTGAAATATTAGTATTTTCCAGGTTGCAAGTCTATTCAATTCCTTAATTTTCAGAGAATTTCGAGATTTCCAATTATTTTTCGCAGAAATTATACCTATTCGTATTTTCTTGGTGAGTATCGGTGTAACTAAGGAATAATTCAATCGAACAAATAGTGAATCGATTTCTAGATTTCCAATTATTTTTCGCAGAAATTACTCCTATTCGTTTTTTCTTGTGAGTATCCGAGTAACTAGGGAATAATTCAGTCAAACAAATAGTCAAGTCAAACCTTTTAAAATTTTAGAATTCACTATTGACTTCTTGAATTGTAGTGCTTTTTAGCTGATATCACTCAAATTCGTTTATTTTAGTTTTGTTTCGTTGTTAGAAGGGAAATATATTCTGGAAATATTCGTATTTTTGATCTCAAGGCTATTTAGGCTCTTCGATTCCTAACGAAATCTTCCCTTGCAATTATTTTAGGAATAAATCACTCACATCTCATGACTTTGATATGCTTCATTTACATTAAGAATTATTTTACAGAAATAATTTTATTCTAGATTTTGCAAGGCCAATAACGTCCTTAATTTATTAATGTATTTGATGAATTCCAGTGTTTTCTTTAGAACACCCTCATTAGTTTATTTATGGTGTGTATTATTGATAGTAGGGATTAATTTACGTACGTTATAGTAATTTCTATTTTTCAACTTTTTAAGCAGGCTTTTTAAGTTCTTGAATTTGCAACGAACTTCTTGATTTCCAGTTCTTTCTTGCAGATATCACTCACATTATTTTTGGTGTGTCGTAGTAACTAGGGATTTCATTTATGGAAAAAAAGTTAGAATAATTGTGCAAAAATATTATAATTTTCGATTTTGCAAATGAATTTAAGTCCTTGATTATCAAGGAATTTCTCATATTCTAGTGCTTTTCCGCTGATGTCTCACATTTGTTTTTTTCTTGTGGGTTACGTTGTTACATTGGAACAATTTACTGAGAAAATTAGGATTTTCGATATTGCTAGGTAAAATAAGTCCTTGATTTTCCAGGATATTTTTATTTTTGGAGCTTTACGAAGAAATAAATTGCATTGGTTTCATTTTGGTGTTTCTTTGTTACTAGGAATAATTTACTGGAAATATTAGTAATTTCTATTATGCAAGGCCAATAAATCCTTAATTTATCAATGAATTTCATGAATTTGAGTTAATTTCCGCAGTAATCACTTCATTCGTATGTTTTTTTGTGTGTTTCTTTGTTACTGGTGAAATATATTCTGGAAATATTAGTATTTTCGTTTTCGTAAGTCTATTTAAATCCTTGATTTTCAACGAAATTCTTTAATTACATAGCTTTTGTGTGGAAACCAATCACATTTGTTTATTTGTGGTGTGTTTCATTAACACTAGGGAGTTATTTTGTTGAAATATCAGTAATTTCTAATTTGGAAGGCTATTTTCAAGCGCTATTCCGTGAAAATCACTCACATTTGTTTTACTATTTTGTCTTGTTGATACAAGGGTATAATGATATGGAAAGATTAGTATTTTTTATTTTGGAAGGCTATTGAAGTTTTTGATTTCGCAACGAAGTCCTTGATTTGAAGTGCTCTTCCGGAGAAATCACGCACATTTTTTACTATAAGTATGTTTCGTTGTAACCAGGGAATTATTTTATGGAAAACAATGTAGGTATATTAATTTTTTTAAGCATTTTTAAGTCCTGGATTTCACAACGAATTTATGATAGCAATGTTTTTCAGCTGATATAACTCGCAATCGTTTATTTTGGGTGTGTATCATTGTCACTATTGTATAATGTTATGGAAATATTAGTATTTTCTATTTTGCAAGGCCATTTCAGTCCTAGAATTGGCAAAGAAATCCTCATTTTCAGTTCTTTAAGTCATAAATCACTCACGTATTTTAACTTATTTTTGTACTTCATTAATACTAAGCATTTTGGTACGGAAATATTGATATTTTCGATTTTGCAAGGCTATTTAAGGCCTTGATTTATCAATAAATTTCATGAATTCCAGTTCTTTTCCGTATAAATCAGCCTCATTCCTTTTTTTGTGTGTTTCGTTGTTACTTGTAAAATGTTTATTTCACTAGTAACAAAATAGTAACTATAAGTAGTATTTTTTTGTCTGCGTAAGACTATTTATGTCCTTTATTTTCAACGAATTTCTTTAATTCCATAGATTGTGTGTGTAAATCACTCAACTTTGTATAATTTTGGTGTGATTGGATGTTACTTGGGAATTATTTGCTGGGAATATTAGTATTTTCGATTTTTAAGTCAATTTAAGTCCTTGATTTTCAACGAATTTCTTGAATTCCATAGATTATGTGTGGAAATCACTCACATTTGTTTATTTTTGGTATTATCATTGATACAATAAATAATTTTATAGAAATATTATAACTTCTTTTTTGCAAGGCTATTTAAGTCTTTTGTTCAATGAATTTCATGAATTCCAGTGCTATTGCGCAGAAATCACTCAGTATTATTTTATGTGCTGTTTTTTTTTGTCACTAGGGAAATATTTTATGGCAATATTGTATTTTCTTTTTGTCAAGGCCATTGTAGTCCTGGAATTTGGTGCGAAATCTTCACTTCCAGTTCCTTTAAGCATAAATCAGTTTGGTGTGTTTCATTTTTTCTTATATTACGGAGACATTAATAGTTATTACTTTGCAAATCGCGCCAGGGAATCGGTTTCGTCCGAGGACGTTGTCTGCCGGTCGCTGGTTCCCGGGTGTCATTACCGCTCACTGGCGTTCCGGGTGTCTCCGCTAATCAGCCCCTCACAAAGAAGCCGCCCTCCGCCGGTAGGCTTTTGAAGACCTGCAATTCGCAACGATTTTCATCAATTTATCAACAAATTTTTTGAATTCAAGACCTTTTCAGTTGTAATCACATTTATTTATTTATTTTTGGTGTGTTTCAATGTTACTAAGTAATTTTCTCTGGAAATATTAGCAATTTCGAGTTAGCAATTCTATTTGAGTCCTGGATTTTCAATGAATTTCTTGAATTACAGAGCTTTTACGCTGAAATCACTTTATTTAAATTTAATGGAAATGTTATTATTTTCAATTTGCAATCGCTACTTCAGTCTTTGATTACTAGGGAATTATTTTCTTGAAATTTTAGTAATTTCTAATTTGCAAGGGTGCTTAAGTCCTGGAATTCGCAACAAAATCTTAATTTCCAGTTCTTTTAGGCATAAGTCACTCACATTTCCAAATTTTTGGTGTTTCATTTATGCCAAGAATTTCTTCCCGGGAATATTAATATTTTCGATTTTGCAAGGCCAATTGAATCCTTAATTTATCATTGTATTTCAGGAATTAAATTTTTATCAGCAGAAATCACCCTCATTTGTTACTATTCGATGTGTTTCATTGGTACTAGGGAATTAGTAGCATGAATTCCCTAGTATGAATAACACCAATAAAATGTTGGTGTTAATTTTACCTGGGTATTATTTTCTTGAACCATTTGTAATTTCTAATTTAGCAGGCTATGTTAGTCATTTAGTTTGCAACGACTTTCTTGATTTCAAGTGCTATTCCGTAGAAATCACTCGCATGCCGTTATTTATGTCTTTCGTTGTTGCTATTGAATAATGTTATGGAAATATTGGTAAGTTCGATTTAGCAAGGCTCTTTAAGTCCTGAAATTTGCAACGAAATCTTCATTATCAGTTTTTTTAGGCACAAATAACTCACAGTTTATTATTTTTGGTTCGTTTCCTTGCTACTAAGAACACTGTTCTGCAAAAAAAAAGTTCAAAAAATGCTCGGCTACAATTTAGGGAGTTTCTGGCTAATTTTGGGTCGCTGAATCCGAAAATGACCTCCGTTTTTTTCCATCACCCTCCATTTTTACGAGCAACCCCTAAATTGGGGAAACCAAACCCGTATCTAAACTTATCGCTTTTCAAGGGACTTTTACTAATGTTATCTGCTTCTGATTCAAAAAACTGACGTTTTGAGGCTATCAGGGTCTTAAAAGAGACAAACTTGACTGGGGTTGAAAATATTTAGGGGGTGAAAATCGAAAAAAACCTTAAAAAAAACATTGATATGACCATTTTTCTTCGCTTTTTATTGCATATGATATGGTAGCTAATAGAAAAGTTTTTAAGGGATGAATACTGTTCACCCCCCCCCTTTTGTAAAGGATTAATATTACATAAAATATAAGAGGGGAAGGGGGGGTATAGGAGGTGGTATAAAGAGCTGCCACAAAAATCTATGTACAAAAATTAAATTTGTTTATAGATTACGTACTTGTGAAGTAAGAAAACAATTCAGTGATTTTTTCCAAGTAAAAATCCTTAAAGCAATGTAAAAAAAATAGTGAAGCTGTATAATTTTTTCTAATGGGTTGTTCGTTTCCTTTTGTACTGCTCTTCTGGAACTTCTCTGATGATGCGTACCCAACAGAAATCTCCCAACATACTCGGTGTCCATTTGCCAGCGTACCTTTTTTCCATGTTCGCGATTTCTTGATGGAAGCGTTCTCCTTGCTCGTCTGACACTTTGCCACAGTTGGCTGGAAAGTAGTCTAAATGAGAGTGCAAGAAGTGGACCTTCAGTGACATATTACATCCAAGTGACTCATATGAAGACAGAAGTTCTTGAATTTGTTTTCGATAGTCGGCTGATCTGTTGTTACCCAAAAAATTGTGACTGATGTTATAGAATTCCAGCCATGCTCTTTTTTCTTTTCTACCTTAACTTTGAACAAAGGTTTCGTCGTTAAAAGAGTTTTTTTGATTTGAGGTCCCACGAATACACCTTTCAATTTCGCGTCACTAATCATCGGAAATTTCGTTTTCAAGTATTCATATCCTTTCCCTTCTTTATTCATAGCTTTCACAAATTGCTTAAAGAGGCCTAGATGGAGGGGAGGAATAAGGATTTTACTTGGATCCACTAAAGCCTTGTTAGAGATATTTTTTCCCCGATCACATGACTTTGACGCAACGGCCAGTCTTTTTGCTTGTAATGTTTCGCGTATGCTCTGCTGTCCCATTCGCAAATAAAACAGAAATGTTTTGTATAGCCTCCCTATAACCCTGCAATAATAGCTACAACTTTCAAATCTGCACAAATATACCATTGGTTCCTTACGTAATTGATTTTTTCCAGAGCTCTTTCCAAATTTTCTTAGGTTTCCTTTAAAACAGTGGCATATCCAACAGGAACCGAAGGTAAATCGCGGCCGTTGTTCAGTAAAACAACCTTTAAACTTGTCTTCGACAAGTCGATGAATAGCCTCCATTGGTCTGGATCATACGTAATTGCTAATTCTCTCATCAGTCCTTCAATATCAGTGCAGTAAATCAGATCATCATTTTCACCATCCGTTGAAAAGAATGGAGTGAGGGTTGACTGTCTGCCTCTGTAATAAGAAACATTCACACCATCGGCCAAAAGATTCCACTGCTGTAAACGCGAGCCAAGAGGTTGTGCTTTACACTTTGGTAGATCTAAATCTCGTATTAGATCACTTAGCTCCTCTTGTGTTATTGGATGAGGTGCCCTTTTTTGACTAGTCTGGGGTTATTCCATATCAGGGCTGAAATCTTCAATTCGGCGGCTAGGACCTGCTTCCACTTCTGGTGTAGCTGCGTTCATTAATTCCTTAATTTTCAGAGAATTTCGAGATTTCCAATTATTTTTCGCAGAAATTATTCCTATTCGTATTTTCTTGGTGAGTATCGGTGTAACTAAGGAATAATTCAATCGAACAAATAGTGAATCGATTTCTAGATTTTCAATTATTTTTCGCAGAAATTACTCCTATTCGTTTTATCTTGTGAGTATCCGAGTAACTAGGGAATAATTCAGTCAAACAAATAGTCAAGTCAAACCTTTTAAAATTTTAGAATTCACTATTGACTTCTTGAATTTTAGTGCTTTTTAGCTGATATCAATCAAATTCGTTTATTTTAGTTTTGTTTCGTTGTTAGAAGGGAAATATATTCTGGAAATATTCGTATTTTTGATCTCAAGGCTATTTAGGCTCTTCGATTCCTAACGAAATCTTCCCTTGCAATTATTTTAGGAATAAATCACTCACATCTCATGACTTTGATATGCTTCATTTACATTAAGAATTATTTTACAGAAATAATTTTATTCTAGATTTTGCAAGGCCAATAACGTCCTTAATTTATTAATGTATTTGATGAATTCCAGTGTTTTCTTTAGAACACCCTCATTAGTTTATTTATGGTGTGTATTATTGATAGTAGGGATTAATTTACGTACGTTATAGTAATTTCTATTTTTCAACTTTTTAAGCAGGCTTTTTAAGTTCTTGAATTTGCAACGAACTTCTTGATTTCCAGTTCTTTCTTGCAGATATCACTCACATTATTTTTGGTGTGTCGTAGTAACTAGGGATTTCATTTATGGAAAAAAAGTTAGAATAATTGTGCAAAAATATTATAATTTTCGATTTTGCAAATGAATTTAAGTCCTTGATTATCAAGGAATTTCTCATATTCTAGTGCTTTTCCGCTGATGTCTCACATTTGTTTTTTTCTTGTGGGTTACGTTGTTACATTGGAACAATTTACTGAGAAAATTAGGATTTTCGATATTGCTAGGTAAAATAAGTCCTTGATTTTCCAGGATATTTTTATTTTTGGAGCTTTACGAAGAAATAAATTGCATTGGTTTCATTTTGGTGTTTCTTTGTTACTAGGAATAATTTACTGGAAATATTAGTAATTTCTATTATGCAAGGCCAATAAATCCTTAATTTATCAATGAATTTCATGAATTTGAGTTAATTTCCGCAGTAATCACTTCATTCGTATGTTTTTTTGTGTGTTTCTTTGTTACTGGTGAAATATATTCTGGAAATATTAGTATTTTCGTTTTCGTAAGTCTATTTAAATCCTTGATTTTCAACGAAATTCTTTAATTACATAGCTTTTGTGTGGAAACCAATCACATTTGTTTATTTGTGGTGTGTTTCATTAACACTAGGGAGTTATTTTGTTGAAATATCAGTAATTTCTAATTTGGAAGGCTATTTTCAAGCGCTATTCCGTGAAAATCACTCACATTTGTTTTACTATTTTGTCTTGTTGATACAAGGGTATAATGATATGGAAAGATTAGTATTTTTTATTTTGGAAGGCTATTGAAGTTTTTGATTTCGCAACGAAGTCCTTGATTTGAAGTGCTCTTCCGGAGAAATCACGCACATTTTTTACTATAGGTATGTTTCGTTGTAACCAGGAAATTATTTCATGGAAAACAATGTATATTAATTTTTTTAAGCATTTTTAAGTCCTGGATTTCACAACGAATTTATGATAGCAATGTTTTTCAGCTGATATAACTCGCAATCGTTTATTTTGGGTGTGTATCATTGTCACTATTGTATAATGTTATGGAAATATTAGTATTTTCTATTTTGCAAGGTCATTTTAGTCCTGGAAATCGGAACTAAAATTTCATTTCCGGTTCTTTTGAGCATAAGTCAGTTTGGTGTGATTCATTGTAACTTAAAGTACGGACATATTAAAATTTTTGATTTTGCTAATCCAATTAGGTTATCTATTCTACGACGATTTTTTTAATTTCGGTGCTCTTTTTCTGTAATCACCCACATAATATCACTTTTTGGCGTGTTTCGTTGTTACTAAGGAATGATTTTATGTAAATATTAGTATTTTCTGTTTCACTAGGGTACTGAAGTCATTGATTTTGCTTTGAATTTCTTTATTTCAAGTGCTTTTCCTCAGAAATCACTCACATTCGTATATTTTTGTTGTCTCTCGTTGTTGTTAGGGAAAAATGTTATTGAAATATTACCATCTTTTACTTTTCAAGGCCATTTCAGTTTTGGAATTCGCAAATAAATCCTCATTTCTAGTTATATTAATCATAAATCACTTACATATTTTAATGTTTTTGTACTGCATTAATACGAAGAATTTTGGTACGGAAATATTGATATTTTCGATTTTGCAAGGACAATTAAGTCCTTGATATATCAATAAATTTCATGAATTCCAGTTCATTTTAAATCCCGGTATTCACAGCTAATTTCTTTATTTTCAGTGCTCTTCAACTGATATCAGCCACATTCGCGTACATAGGTGTGTTCGGTTGACATAGGGTATTATTTTATGGTAATGTTGGTAATTTCCTCATTTCTATTGCTTATCCTCTCAAGTTACTCTTATTTGTTAATTTTTGTTAACTTAGAATTATTTTATGGAAAATTATATTTTCGATTTTGCTAGGACAATGAAGTCGTAAATTTTTTACGAATTTCTTGAAATCCAGTGCTTTTTAGCAGAAACAATTATATTTGTGTATTGTTCCCTATTAAATTGCATAATTGGCGGGGGCTTACGCTGAGAGGAGCCAAAGGTGTCAATTTCATTTGGAAATCAGTGGTGAAATAAATGTAGTAGAAATAATCACCGTTTGAGAGAGAATAAGAATCAGCATTTTTTATTTAGCCTTAAGAATTTGCAAAATTTGCGGTGAACTACGCTGAGAAGAGGCGAATGATTAAATTTTATATGAAAAACAGCGGTAAAAAGATTAAGTTGGAATAATCACAGTGTAAGAGAAAGACTCAGAAATGTTATTTATAATGCCGTAATAATTTGCGTAAATTGCGATGAAAGTCGCTGAGAGGAGACGAAATAGTCATTTTCAGTTGAAAAACATCGTTAAAATAAATTAGTTGGAATAATCACAGTATAATCACAGAGAACATCTCTGAATCAGCAATTTTTTTTGCCCTAATATTTGGCATACAATGCGGTGAACTACGGGGAGAGGAGGCGAAAGAGTTAAGTTTAGTTAAAAAAACAGCGGTAAAAATAATGAAGTTGGAATAATCACAGTTTGAGAGAACAACTCATAAACAGCATTTTTTATTTTGTCATTGTAATCTGCATAAATGGCGGTGAGACGAGACGAAAGAGTTAAGTTTAGTTAAAAAACAGCGGTAAAAATAATGAAGTTGGAATAATCACAGTTTAAGAGAACAACTCATAAACAGCATTTTTTAATTTTTCCATAATATTTTGCATACAATTCGGTGACTGCGATAGAGGTTG
Organism: Platycnemis pennipes; assembly: GCA_933228895.1. Lineage (NCBI taxonomy): Eukaryota > Metazoa > Arthropoda > Insecta > Odonata > Platycnemididae > Platycnemis > Platycnemis pennipes. The sequence continues at coordinate 151,530,861 of OW121849.1, forward strand.
CGAATGAGTCAATTTTAGTTGAAAAACAGCGGTAAAATAAATGAATTTACAACAATCACAGTTTAAAAGAACAACACAGATTCAGCCTCTTTATTTTGCCCTAATATTTTACATGAAATATGGTTTACTTTTCTAAGAGGTGGCGACTGAGTCAATTTTACTTGAAAATCAGCGGTAAAATGAATTTAGTTGGAATAATCACGGTTTTATAGAGAACAACTCAGAATAAGTATTTTAGATTTTGCCCTAAAATTTTGCATAAACTGCGGTGTCTTCGCTCAGAGGAGGCGAATGAGTCAACTTAAATTGAAAAATAGCTGTAAAATTGATTTTGTAGGAATAATTTTAGAGAACGACTCAGAATCAGAATTTTGCTATATTATTTTGCATAAATTGCGCTTAACAACGCTGAGAGGAGGCGAAAGAATAAATTTTAGTTAATAAAACAGTGGTAGAAATGAATTTTTTTGGAATAATGATGGTTTTAGTGAACGATTCAGAACTAACCTTTTTTGTGGTTTGCCATAATATTCTGCATTAATTGTGGTGAACTGCGTAGGGAAAAGAGAAAAGTCATTTTTAGTTGAGAAACAGCGGTAATATGAATATAGTTGGAATTATCACAGTTATTAAAACAATTCAGAATCAGCATTTTATATTATGTTATTATGTTTTGCATAAAATTCCGTGATCATCGCTAAGAGATGGTGAATTAGTCCATTTTAGTTACAAACAGCGGTAAAATAAATTAAGTTGGATTAATCATGGTTTAAGAGAACAACTCTGCATCAGCATTTTTAAATTTCTCGTCATATTTTGCATTAATTGCGGTGAACTTCGCTTAGAGGTGGCGAAAGAGTCATTTTTTGTTTAAAAACAGCGGTAAAAGAAATTAGCTGGAAAAGTTATGGTTTTAGAAAACGACTCAGAATCAGCATTTTTTATTGTGTCCTAATATTCTACATAAAAATCGAAAATCTCGTTTAGAGGAGGCAAATGATTGAATTTTAGTTGAAAAAATATAGTAAAATAAATTTAGTTTGATTAATCACAGTTTAAGAAAACGACATAGAATCAGAATTATTTAATTTTGCCCTGATATTTTGCATAAATTTCGGCGAAGTTCCCATAGAGGTTGCGAATGAGTCGGTTTTAGTAGAAAAACAGGGTAAAAATTATTTTAGTTTTAAAGATCAGTTTTAAAAAACAACTGATAATTAGGATTTTTTATTTTAACTTAACATTTTCTATAATTTGCGGTAAACTTCGCTAAAGAGGAGGCGAATGATTCCCTATTAGTTGAAAAATAGCTATTAAATAAATTTAGTTTGAATAATTACAGTTTAAGAAAATAACTCAGAATCAACTTTTTCCATTTTGACATTATATTTAGCATAAAATTCGGTGAAATTCTCTGGGGGAGACGAAAGAGTAAATTATAGTTGAAAAACAGCGGTAAAATGTATTAAGTAGTAATAATCACACTTTTAAAAAATAACTAAGAATATGGATTTTTTTATTTTTCCCGAATATTTTGTATAAATTCCGGTGAACTACGTTAAAAGGAGGCGAAAGTGTGAAACTTAGTTAAAAAAACAGCGGTAGAAGAGAATTTAGTTTATATCATCATGGTTTGAGAGAAGTACTAAAAATCGTTATTTTTTAATTCGCACTACTATTTTGCAAAAATTGCTGGGAGAGAAGCGAAATGAGTCAACTTATGTATAAATACGGCGGTAAAATGAACGAACTTGGGATTAACATGGAGAACGACTCAGTAAATGCATTTTTACTTTGCCATATTCTTTGCATAAATTGATGCGAACTTCGCTAAGAGGAAGCGAATGAGGAAATTGTAGAAAAAAATACAGCGGTAAAAGGAAATTAGTTGGAATAATCATGATTTTAGAGAACGTCTCAGAATCAGCATTTTTATATTATACATTAATATTTTGCATAAAAAAAGGTGAAGTTCGCTAAGAGGTCGCAAATGAGTCAATTTTTTTTAATACTGCGATAAAATAAATTTAGTGGGAATAATCACATGTTAAGAGAAAAACTCAAAATCAGATATTTTTATTTTACCCAAAATTTTTAAATAAAAAGCAATGAACATAGTTAAGAGGTTGCGAATGTGACAATTATAGTTAAAAAAACAGCGGTAAAATAAATTTATTCGGAATAATCATGGTTGTAGAGAAAAACTCAGAATCCGCTATTTTTATTTTCCCCTAATATTTTGCATAAATTACGATGAATATCGCTGACAAGTGAAATAGTCAATTCTAATTGACTAACAGCGGTAGAAATGAAATTATTTTGAATAATTAAGGTTTGACAGAAAGTCTCAGATTTGGAAATATTTACTTTGCTATGACATATTGCATAAATTTTGGAGAAATGCGCTGAGGAGAGGCTATATCGTCAATTTTTGTTGAATAAGAGCGGTAGAAATTTATTATGTAGTAATAACAACCGTTGTAGAGAAAAGCTCGGAATCAGCTTTTTTTATTTTGCACTAATATTTTGCATAAATTGCGGTCAAAATCGATAAAAGGAGGTGAAGTAGTCAATTATAGTTGATAAACAGCGTTAGAAATGAGATTATTTTGAATAATCCAGGTTAAACAGAAAGTCTCAGATTTGGATATATTTATTTTGCTATTACTTTTTGCATAAATTTTGTTGAACTGCGCTAAGGAGGGACGATATTGTCAATATTTGCTGAATAACACTGCTACAAATGTATTAAGTAGTAATAATCACCGTTGTAGAGAAAAAATCAAAATCAGCTTTTTTTTCCCTAATATTTTGCATAAATTGCAAGAAAAATCGCTGACAGGAGGGGAAATAGTCAATTTCAAATAATGATCAGCGGTCAAAATGAAATTATTTTGAAAAATTCAGGTTTGACAGTCTCAGATTTAGATTTATTTATTTTCCTATGATATTTTGCATAAATTTTGGTGAACTGCGCAGAGGAGAGGCGATATTGTCAAATTTTGTTGAATAACAGCGGTAGAAATGTATTAAGTAGTAATAATCACAGTTGTAGAGAAAAAATCAGAATTCTCTAGAACCGTGATTATTACTACTTAACACATTTCTGCCGCTCTTATTCAACAATAATGGACGATATAGCCTCTCCTCAGCGCATTTCTCCAAAATTTATGCAAAATGTCATAGCAAAGTAAATATATCAAAATCTGACTTTCTGTCAAACCTGAATTTTTCAAAATAATTTCATTTCTACCGCTGTTTATCAAAAAAAATTCACTATTTCACTTCCTTTCAGCAATTTTCAACGCATCTTATCTTAGGGCAAAATAAAAAAAAACTGGTTCTGATTTTTTCTCTACAACGGTGATTATTACTACCTAATACATTTCTACCGCTGTTATTCAACAAAAGTTGAAACTATTGCCTCTCCTCTGCGAAGTTCACCAAAATTATTAAAAATGTCATAGCAAAATAAATATATCTAAATCTGAGAATCTCTTTAGAATCTGAAATTTTAAAAATAATTTCATTGCTACCACTGTTTATCAACTAAAATTGACTATTTCATCTCCGTTCAGTGATTATCACCTTTTTTTATGCAAAATATTAGCGCAAAATAAAAAAAGCTGATTTTTATTTTTTCTCTAGAACCGTAATTATTACTACATAATACATTTCTACCACTCTTATTCAACAAAAATTGACGATATAGCTTCTTCTCAGCGCAGCTCACCAAAATTTATGCAAAATGTAATAACAAAAGAAATATATCAAAATCTGACTTTCTGTCAAACCTGAATTTTTCAAAATAATTTCATTTCTACCGCTGTTTATCAAATAAAATTCACTATTTCACTTCCTTTCAGCAATTTTCAACGAAATTTATGCAAAATATTAGGTCAAAATAATAAATCTGCTTCTGATTTTTTCTCTACAACGGTGATTATTACTACCTAATACATTTCTACCGCTGTTATTCAACAAAAGTTGACATTATGGCCACTCCTCAGCGAAGTTCACCAAAATTATTAAAAATGTCATAGCAAAATAAATATATCAAAATCTGACTTTCTGTCAAACCTGAATTTTTTAAAATAATTTCATTTCTACCACTGTTTATCAACTAAAATTGACTATTTCACTTTCTTTCAGCGATTTTCAACGCAATTTATGCAAAATATTAGGTCAAAATAAAAAAATCTGGTTCTGATTTTTTCTCGACAACTGTATTTATTACTACCTAATACATTTCTACCGCTGTTATTCAACAAAAAATGACAATATCGCCTCTCCTCAGCGAAGTTCACCAAAATTATTGAAAATGTCATAGCAAAATAAATATATCTAAATCTGAGAATCTCTTTAGAACCTGAAATTTTAAAAATAATTTCAATTATACCACTGTTTATCAACTAAAATTGACTATTTCATCTCCGTTCAGTGATAATCACCTTTTTTTATGCAAAATATTAGCGCAAAATAAAAAAAGCTAATTTTTATTTTTTCTCTAGAACAGTGATTATTACAACATAATACATTTCTACCGCTCTTATTCAACAAAAATGGACGATATAGCCTCTCCTCAACGCAGCTCTCCAAAATGTATGCAAAATGTCATAGCAAAGTAAATATATCAAAATCTGACTTTCTGTCAAACCTGAATTTTTCAAAATAATTTCATTTCTACCACTGTTTATCAATCAAAATTGACTATTTAACTTCCTTTCAGCGATTTTCAACGCAATTTATGCAAAATATTAGGTCAAAATAAAAAAATCTGGTTCTGATATTTTCTCTACAAGGGTGATTATTACTACCTAATACATTTCTACCGCTGCTTTCAACAAAAGTTGAAACTATTGCCTCTCCTCTGCGAAGTTCACCAAAATTATTAAAAATGTCATAGCAAAATAAATATATCTAAATCTGAGAATCTCTTTAGAATCTGAAATTTTAAAAATAATTTCATTGCTACCACTGTTTATCAACTAAAATTGACTATTTCATCTCCGTTCAGTGATTATCACCTTTTTTTATGCAAAATATTAGCGCAAAATAAAAAAAGCTGATTTTTATTTTTTCTCTAGAACCGTAATTATTACTACATAATACATTTCTACCACTCTTATTCAACAAAAATTGACGATATAGCTTCTTCTCAGCGCAGCTCACCAAAATTTATGCAAAATGTAATAACAAAAGAAATATATCAAAATCTGACTTTCTGTCAAACCTGAATTTTTCAAAATAATTTCATTTCTACCGCTGTTTATCAAATAAAATTCACTATTTCACTTCCTTTCAGCAATTTTCAACGAAATTTATGCAAAATATTAGGTCAAAATAATAAATCTGCTTCTGATTTTTTCTCTACAACGGTGATTATTACTACCTAATACATTTCTACCGCTGTTATTCAACAAAAGTTGACATTATGGCCACTCCTCAGCGAAGTTCACCAAAATTATTAAAAATGTCATAGCAAAATAAATATATCAAAATCTGACTTTCTGTCAAACCTGAATTTTTTAAAATAATTTCATTTCTACCACTGTTTATCAACTAAAATTGACTATTTCACTTTCTTTCAGCGATTTTCAACGCAATTTATGCAAAATATTAGGTCAAAATAAAAAAATCTGGTTCTGATTTTTTCTCGACAACTGTATTTATTACTACCTAATACATTTCTACCGCTGTTATTCAACAAAAAATGACAATATCGCCTCTCCTCAGCGAAGTTCACCAAAATTATTAAAAATGTCATAACAAAATAAATATATCTAAATCTGTGAATCTCTTTAGAACCTGTAATTTTAAAAATAATTTCAATTATACCACTGTCTATCAACTAAAATTGACTATTTCATCTCCGTTCAGTGATTTACACCTTTTTTTATGGAAAATATTAGCGCAAAATAAAAAAAGCTGATTTTGATTTCTTCCCTAGAACCGTGATTATTCCTACATAATAAATTTCTACCACTCTTATTCAACAAAAATTGACGAAATAGCCTCTCCTCAGCGGAGCTCACCAAAATTTATGCAAAATGTCATAGCAAAATAAATTTATCAAAATCTGACTTTCTGTCAAACCTGAATTTTTCAAAATAATTTCATTTCTACCGCTGTTTATCAACTAAAATTGACTATTTCACTTCCTTTCAGCGATTTTCAACGCAATTTATGCAAAATATTAGGTCAAAATAAAAAAATCTGGTTCTGATTTTTTCTCGACAACGGTGATTATTACTACCTAATACATTTCTACCGCTGTTATTCAACAAAAAATGACAATATCGCCTCTCCTCAGCAAAGTTCACCAAAATAATTAAAAATGTCATAGCAAAATAAATATATCTAAATCTGTGAATCTCTTTAGAACCTGTAATTTTAAAAATAATTTCATTTCTACCACTGTTTATCAACTAAAATTGACTATTTCATCTCCGTTCAGTGATTTACACATTTTTTTATGGAAAATATTAGCGCAAAATAAAAAAAGCTGATTTTTATTTTTTCTCTAGAACCGTGATTATTACTACTTAATAAATTTCTACCGCTCTTATTTAACAAAAATTGACGATATAGCCTCTTCTCAGCGCAGCTCACCAAAATGTATGCAAAATGTCATAGCAAAATAAATATATCAAAATCTGACTTTGTGCCAAACCTGAATTTTTCATAATAATTTCATTTCTAACGCTGTTTATCAACCGAAATTCACTATTTCACCTCCTGTCAGCGATTTTCAACGCAATTTATGCAAAATATTAGGTCAAAATAAAAAAATCTGCTTCTGATTTTTTCTCTACAACGGTGATTATTACTACCTAATACATTTCTGCCGCTGTTATTCATCAAGTTTGACAATATCGCCTCACCTCAGCGCTGTTCACTATTATTTATGCAAAATATCATAGCAAAATTAATATACCTAAATCTCACACTCTCTGTCGAACCTGAAATTTTAAAAATAATTTCATTTCTACCGCTGTTTATCAACCAAAATTGACTATTTCATCTCCGTTCTGTGATTTTCAAATTTTTTATGCAAAATATTAGGTCAAAATAAAAAAAGCTGATTTTGAGTTTTTCTCTAGAACCGTGATTATTACTACTTAATAAATTTCTACCGCTCTTATTAAACAAAAATTGACGATATAGCCTCTTCTCAGCGCAGCTCACCAAAATGTATGCAAAATGTCATAGCAAAATAAATATATCAAAATCTGACTTTGTGCCAAACCTGAATTTTTCATAATAATTTCATTTCTAACGCTGTTTATCAACCGAAATTCACTATTTCACCTCCTGTCAGCGATTTTGAACAAACCTAATGCAAAATATTAGGGCAAAATAAAAAAATCTGGTTCTGATTTTTTCTCTACAACCGTGATTATTACTACTAAATACATTTCTACCGCTGTTATTCATCAAGGTTGACAATATCGCCTCACCTCAGCGCTGTTCACTATTATTTATGCAAAATATCATAGCAAAATTAATATATCTAAATCTCACACTCTCTGTCGAAACTGAAATTTTAAAAATTATTTCATTTCTACCGCTGTTTATCAACCAAAATTGACTATTTCACTTCCTTTCAGCGATTTTCAACGCAATTTATGTAAAATATTAGGGCAAAATAAAAAAATCTGCTTCTGATTTTTTCTCTACACGGTGATTATTACTAAATAATACATTTCTACCGCTTTTATTCAACAAAAAATGACAATATCGCCTCTCATCATCGCAGATTACCAAAATTTATGCAAAATGTCATAGCAAAATTAATATATCCAAATATGAGAATATCTTTAGAACCTGAAATTTTAAAAATAATATCATGTCTACACATGTTTATCAACTAAAATTGACTATTTCATCTCCGTTCTGTGATTTTCACCTTTTTTTATGCAAAATATTAGGTCAAAATAAAAAAGCTGATTTTTATTTTTTCTCTAGAACCGTGATTATTACTACTTAATAAATTTCTACCGCTCTTCTTAAACAAAAATTGACGATATAGCCTCTTCTCAGCGCAGCTCACCAAAATTTATGCAAAATATCAGGGAAAAATCAATATTTCGAATTCTCACACTCTGTCGAACCTGAAATTTTAAAAATAATTTCATTTCTACCGCTGTTTATCAACTAAAATTGACTATCTCACTTCCTTTCAGCGATTTTCGACGCACTTCATGCAAAATATTTGGTCAAAAGAAAAAAATTTAGTTCTGATTTTTCCTCTACAACGGTGACTATTACTACCTAATACATTTCTACCGCTGTTATTCAAAAAAAGTTGACAATATCGCCTCTCCTCAGCGAAGTTTACCAAAATTTTTAAAAATGTCATAGCAAAATAAATATGTCTAAATCTGAGAATATCTTTAGAACCTGAAATTTTAAAAATAATTTCATTTCTACCACTCTTTATCAACTAAAATTGACTATTTCATCTCCGTTCAGTGATTTTCACATTTTTTATGCAAAATATTAGGTGAAAATAAAAAAAGCTGATTTTGAGTTTTTCTCTACAACCGTGATTATTACTAAATAATGCATTTCTACCGCTCTTATTCAACAAAAATGGTCGATATAGCCTTTCCTCAGCACAGTTCACCAAAATTTATGCAAAATGTCATAGGAAAGTAAATATATCAAAATCTGACTTTCTGTCAAACCTGAATTTTTCAAAATAATTTCATTTCTACCGCTGTTTATCAACCAAAATTGACTATTTCACTTCCTTTCAGCGATTTTCAACGCAATTTATGCAAAAAATTAGGTCAAAATAAAAAAAATCTGGTTCTGATTTTTTCTCTACAACGGTGATCATTACTACCTAATACATTTCTACCGCTGTTATTCTACAAAAGTTGACAATATCGCCTCTCCTCAGCGATGTTCACCAAAATTATTAAAAATGTCATAGGAAAATAAATATATCTAAATCTGAGAATCTCTTTAGAACCTGAAATTTTAAAAATAATTTCATTTCTACCACTGTTTATCAACTAAAATTGACTATTTCATCTCCGTTCAGTGATTTTCACATTTTTTATGCAAAATATTAGGTCAAAATAAAAAAATCTGATTTTGAGTTTTTCTCTACAACCGTGATTATTACTACTGAATACATTTCTACCGCTGTTATTCAACAAGGTTGACAATATCGCCTCACCTAAGCGCTGTTTACTATTATTTATGCAATTTTCATAGCAAAATTAATTATTCCAAATCTGAGACTTTCTGTCAAACCTGAAATTTTAAAAATAATTTCATTTCTACCTCTGTTTATCAACCAAAATTGACTATTTCACTTCCTTTCAGCGATTTTGAATGCAATTTATGCAAAATATTAGGTCAAAATAAAAAAAATCTGGTTCTGATTTTTTATCTACAACGGTGATTATTACTACCTAATACATTTCTACCGCTGTTATTCTACAAAATTTGACAATATCGCCTCTACTCAGCGAAGTTCACTAAAATTATTAAAAATGTCATGGCAAATAAATATATCTAAATCTGAGAATCTCTTTAAAACCTGAAATTTTAATAATAATTTTATTTCTACCACTGTTTATCAACTAAAATTGACTATCTCCGAATGGTGATTTTCACAATTTTTTATGCAAAATATTAGCGCAAAATAAAAAAAGCTGATTTTAATTTTTTCTCTAGAACCGTGTTTATTACTACTTAATACATTTCTACCGCTGTTATTCAACAAGGTTGACAATATCGCCTCACCTCAGCGCTGTTCACTATTATTTATGCAAAATTTCATAGCAAAATTAATTATTCCAAATCTGAGACTTTCTGTCAAACCTGAATTTTTCAAAATATTTTCATTTTTACCGCTGTTGATAAACAAAAATTCACTATTTCACGTCCTTTCAGCGATTTTCAACGCAATTTATGTAAAATATTTGGTCAAAAGAAAAAAATTTAGTTCTGATTTTTCCTCTACAACGGTGACTATTACTACCTAATACATTTCTACCGCTGTTATTCAAAAAAAGTTGACAATATCGCCTCTCCTCAGCGAAGTTTACCAAAATTTTTAAAAATGTCATAGCAAAATAAATATGTCTAAATCTGAGAATATCTTTAGAACCTGAAATTTTAAAAATAATTTCATTTCTACCACTCTTTATCAACTAAAATTGACTATTTCATCTCCGTTCAGTGATTTTCACATTTTTTATGCAAAATATTAGGTCAAAATAAAAAAAGCTGATTTTGAGTTTTTCTCTACAACCGTGATTATTACTAAATAATGCATTTCTACCGCTCTTATTCAACAAAAATGGTCGATATAGCCTTTCCTCAGCACAGTTCACCAAAATTTATGCAAAATGTCATAGGAAAGTAAATATATCAAAATCTGACTTTCTGTCAAACCTGAATTTTTCAAAATAATTTCATTTCTACCGCTGTTTATCAACCAAAATTGACTATTTCACTTCCTTTCAGCGATTTTCAACGCAATTTATGCAAAAAATTAGGTCAAAATAAAAAAAATCTGGTTCTGATTTTTTCTCTACAACGGTGATCATTACTACCTAATACATTTCTACCGCTGTTATTCTACAAAAGTTGACAATATCGCCTCTCCTCAGCGATGTTCACCAAAATTATTAAAAATGTCATAGGAAAATAAATATATCTAAATCTGAGAATCTCTTTAGAACCTGAAATTTTAAAAATAATTTCATTTCTACCACTGTTTATCAACTAAAATTGACTATTTCATCTCCGTTCAGTGATTTTCACATTTTTTATGCAAAATATTAGGTCAAAATAAAAAAAGCTGATTTTGAGTTTTTCTCTACAACCGTGATTATTACTACTGAATACATTTCTACCGCTGTTATTCAACAAGGTTGACAATATCGACTCACCTAAGCGCTGTTTACTATTATTTATGCAATTTTCATAGCAAAATTAATTATTCCAAATCTGAGACTTTCTGTCAAACCTGAAATTTTAAAAATAATTTCATTTCTACCTCTGTTTATCAACCAAAATTGACTATTTCACTTCCTTTCAGCGATTTTGAATGCAATTTATGCAAAATATTAGGTCAAAATAAAAAAAATCTGGTTCTGATTTTTTATCTACAACGGTGATTATTACTACCTAATACATTTCTACCGCTGTTATTCTACAAAATTTGACAATATCGCCTCTACTCAGCGAAGTTCACTAAAATTATTAAAAATGTCATGGCAAATAAATATATCTAAATCTGAGAATCTCTTTAAAACCTGAAATTTTAATAATAATTTTATTTCTACCACTGTTTATCAACTAAAATTGACTATCTCCGAATGGTGATTTTCACAATTTTTTATGCAAAATATTAGCGCAAAATAAAAAAAGCTGATTTTAATTTTTTCTCTAGAACCGTGTTTATTACTACTTAATACATTTCTACCGCTGTTATTCAACAAGGTTGACAATATCGCCTCACCTCAGCGCTGTTCACTATTATTTATGCAAAATTTCATAGCAAAATTAATTATTCCAAATCTGAGACTTTCTGTCAAACCTGAATTTTTCAAAATATTTTCATTTTTACCGCTGTTGATAAACAAAAATTCACTATTTCACGTCCTTTCAGCGATTTTCAACGCAATTTATGTAAAATATTAGGGCAAAATAAAAAAATCTGGTTCTGATATTTTCTCTACAAGGGTGATTATTACTACCTAATACATTTCTACCGCTGCTTTCAACAAAAGTTGAAACTATTGCCTCTCCTCTGCGAAGTTCACCAAAATTATTAAAAATGTCATAGCAAAATAAATATATCTAAATCTGAGAATCTCTTTAGAATCTGACATTTTAAAAATAATTTCATTGCTACCACTGTTTATCAACTAAAATTGACTATTTCATCTCCGTTCAGTGATTATCACCTTTTTTTATGCAAAATATTAGCGCAAAATAAAAAAAGCTGATTTTTATTTTTTCTCTAGAACCGTAATTATTACTACATAATACATTTCTACCACTCTTATTCAACAAAAATTGACGATATAGCCTCTTCTCAGCGCAGCTCACCAAAATTTATGCAAAATGTCATAACAAAAGAAATATATCAAAATCTGACTTTCTGTCAAACCTGAATTTTTCAAAATAATTTCATTTCTACCGCTGTTTATCAAATAAAATTCACTATTTCACTTCCTTTCAGCAATTTTTAACGAAATTTTTGCAAAATATTAGGTCAAAATAATAAATCTGCTTCTGATTTTTTCTCTTCAACGGTGATTATTACTACCTATTACATTTCTACCGCTGTTATTCAACAAAAGTTGACATTATGGCCACTCCTCAGCGAAGTTCACCAAAATTATTAAAAATGTCATAGCAAAATAAATATATCAAAATCTGACTTTCTGTCAAACCTGAATTTTTTAAAATAATTTCATTTCTACCACTGTTTATCAACTAAAATTGACTATTTCACTTTCTTTCAGCGATTTTCAACGCAATTTATGCAAAATATTAGGTCAAAATAAAAAAATCTGGTTCTGATTTTTTCTCGACAACTGTATTTATTACTACCTAATACATTTCTACCGCTGTTATTCAACAAAAAATGACAATATCGCCTCTCCTCAGCGAAGTTCACCAAAATTATTAAAAATGTCATAGCAAAATAAATATATCTAAATCTGTGAATCTCTTTAGAACCTGTAATTTTAAAAATAATTTCAATTATACCACTGTGTATCAACAAAAATTGACTATTTCATCTCCGTTCAGTGATTTACACCTTTTTTTATGGAAAATATTAGCGCAAAATAAAAAAAGCTGATTTTGATTTCTTCCCTAGAACCGTGATTATTCCTACATAATAAATTTCTACCACTCTTATTCAACAAAAATTGACGAAATAGCCTCTCCTCAGCGGAGCTCACCAAAATTTATGCAAAATGTCATAGCAAAATAAATTTATCAAAATCTGACTTTCTGTCAAACCTGAATTTTTCAAAATAATTTCATTTCTACCGCTGTTTATCAACCAAAATTGACTATTTCACTTCCTTTCAGCGATTTTCAACGCATCTTATGCAAAATATTAGGTCAAAATAAAAAAATCTGGTTCTGATTTTTTCTCGACAACGGTATTTATTACTACCTAATACATTTCTACCGCTGTTATTCAACAAAAAATGACAATATCGCCTCTCCTCAGCAAAGTTCACCAAAATAATTAAAAATGTCATAGCAAAATAAATATATCTAAATCTGTGAATCTCTTTAGAACCCGACATTTTAAAAATAATTTCATTTCTACCACTGCTTATCAACTAAAATTGACTATTTCATCTCCGTTCAGTGATTTACACCTTTTTTTATGGAAAATATTAGCGCAAAATAAAAAAAGCTGATTTTTATTTTTTCTCTAGAACCGTGATTATTACTACTTAATAAATTTCTACCGCTCTTATTAAACAAAAATTGACGATATAGCCTCTTCTCAGCGCAGCTCACCAAAATGTATGCAAAATGTCATAGCAAAATAAATATATCAAAATCTGACTTTGTGCCAAACCTGAATTTTTCATAATAATTTCATTTCTAACGCTGTTTATCAACCGAAATTCACTATTTCACCTCCTGTCAGCGATTTTCAACGCAATTTATGCAAAATATTAGGTCAAAATAAAAAAATCTGGTTCTGATTTTTTCTCTACAACGGTGATTATTGCTACCTAATACATTTCTACAGCTGTTATTCAACAAAAGTTGACAATATCGCCTCTACTCAGAGAAGTTCACCAAAATTTTTAAAAATGTCATAGCAAAATAATTATATCTAAATCTGAGAATCTCTTTAGAACCTGAAATTTTAAAAATAATTTCATTTCTACCACTGTTTATCAACTAAAATTGACTATTTCATCTCCGTTCTGTGATTTTCAAATTTTTTTATGCAAAATATTAGCTCAAAATAAAAAAGCTGATTTTTATTTTTTCTCTAGAACCGTGATTATTACTACTTAATAAATTTCTACCGCTCTTATTAAACAAAAATTGACGATATAGCCTCTTCTCAGCGCAGCTCACCAAAATGTATGCAAAATGTCATAGCAAAATAAATATATCAAAATCTGACTTTGTGCCAAACCTGAATTTTTCATAATAATTTCATTTCTTACGCTGTTTATCAACCGAAATTCACTATTTCACCTCCTGTCAGCGATTTTGAACAAACCTAATGCAAAATATTAGGGCAAAATAAAAAAATCTGGTTCTGATTTTTTCTCTACAACCGTGATTATTACTACTAAATACATTTCTACCGCTGTTATTCATCAAGGTTGACAATATCGCCTCACCTCAGCGCTGTTCACTATTATTTATGCAAAATATCATAGCAAAATTAATATATCTAAATCTCACACTCTCTGTCGAACCTGAAATTTTAAAAATTATTTCATTTCTACCGCTGTTTATCAACCAAAATTGACTATTTCACTTCCTTTCAGCGATTTTCAACGCAATTTATGTAAAATATTAGGGCAAAATAAAAAAATCTGCTTCTGATTTTTTCTCTACACGGTGATTATTACTACCTAATACATTTCTACCGCTGTTATTCTACAAAATTTGACAATATCGCCTCACCTCAGCGCTGTTCACTATTATTTATGCAAAATTTCATAGCAAAATTAATTATTCCAAATCTGAGACTTTCTGTCAAACCTGAATTTTTCAAAATATTTTCATTTTTACCGCTGTTGATAAACAAAAATTCACTATTTCACGTCCTTTTATCGATTTTCAACGCAATTTATGTAAAATATTAGGGCAAAATAAAAAAATCTGCTTCTGATTTTTTCTCTACACGGTGATTATTACTACCTAATACATTTCTACCGCTTTTATTCAACAAAAAATGACAATATCGCCTCTCATCATCGCAGATTACCAAAATTTATGCAAAATGTCATAGCAAAATTAATATATCCAAATATGAGAATATCTTTAGAACCTGAAATTTTAAAAATAATATCATGTCTACACATGTTTATCAACTAAAATTGACTATTTCATCTCCGTTTGGTGATTTTCACATTTTTTTATGCAAAATATTTGCGCAAAATAAAAAAAGCTGATTTTTATTTTTTCTCTAGAACCGTGATTATTACTACATAATACATTTCTACCGCTCTTATTCAACAAAAATGGACGATATAGCCTCTCCCCAGCACAGCTCACCAAAATGTATGCAAAATGTCATAGCAAAATAAATATATCAAAATCTGACTTTCTGTCAAACCTGAATTTTTCAAAAAAATTTCATTTCTACCGCTGTTTATCAACCAAATTTGACTATTTCACTTCCTTTCAGCGATTTTGAATGCAATTTATGCAAAATATTAGGTCAAAATAAAAAAATCTGGTTCTGATTTTTTCTCTACAACGGTGATTATTGCTACCTAATACATTTCTACAGCTGTTATTCAACAAAAGTTGACAATATCGCCTCTACTCAGAGAAGTTCACCAAAATTTTTAAAAATGTCATAGCAAAATAATTATATCTAAATCTGAGAATCTCTTTAGAACCTGAAATTATAAAAATAATTTCATTTCTACCACTGTTTATCAACTAAAATTGACTATTTCATCTCCGTTCTGTGATTTTCAAATTTTTTTATGCAAAATATTAGCTCAAAATAAAAAAGCTGATTTTTATTTTTTCTCTAGAACCGTGATTATTACTACTTAATAAATTTCTACCGCTCTTATTAAACAAAAATTGACGATATAGCCTCTTCTCAGCGCAGCTCACCAAAATGTATGCAAAATGTCATAGCAAAATAAATATATCAAAATCTGACTTTGTGCCAAACCTGAATTTTTCATAATAATTTCATTTCTAACGCTGATTATCAACCGAAATTCACTATTTCACCTCCTGTCAGCGATTTTGAACAAACCTAATGCAAAATATTAGGGCAAAATAAAAAATCTGGTTCTGATTTTTTCTCTACAACCGTGATTATTACTACTAAATACATTTCTACCGCTGTTATTCATCAAGGTTGACAATATCGCCTCACCTCAGCGCTGTTCACTATTATTTATGCAAAATATCATAGCAAAATTAATATATCTAAATCTCACACTCCCTGTCGAACCTGAAATTTTAAAAATTATTTCATTTCTACCGCTGTTTATCAACCAAAATTGACTATTTCACTTCCTTTCAGCGATTTTCAACGCAATTTATGTAAAATATTAGGGCAAAATAAAAAAATCTGCTTCTGATTTTTTCTCTACACGGTGATTATTACTACCTAATACATTTCTACCGCTTTTATTCAACAAAAAATGACAATATCGCCTCTCATCATCGCAGATTACCAAAATTTATGCAAAATGTCATAGCAAAATTAATATATCTAAATCTGAGAATATCTTTAGAACCTGAAATTTTAAAAATAATTTCATTTCTACCACTCTTTATCAACTAAAATTGACTATTTCATCTCGGTTCAGTGATTTTCACATTTTTTATGCAAAATATTAGGTCAAAATAAAAAAAGCTGATTTTGAGTTTTTCTCTACAACCGTGATTATTACTAAATAATACATTTCTACCGCTCTTATTCAACAAAAATGGACGATATAGCCTTTCCTCAGCACAGTTCACCAAAATTTATGCAAAAGGTCATAGGAAAGTAAATTAATCAAAATCTGACTTTCTGTCAAACCTGAATTTTTCAAAATAATTTCATTTCTACCGCTGTTTATCAACCAAAATTGACTATTTCACTTCCTTTCAGCGATTTTCAACGCAATTTATGCAAAAAATTAGGTCAAAATAAAAAAAATCTGGTTCTGATTTTTTCTCTACAACGGTGATCATTACTACCTAATACATTTCTACCGCTCTTATTAACAAAAGTTGACAATATCGCCTCTCCTCAGCGAAGTTCACCAAAATTATTAAAAATGTTATAGCAAAATAAATATATTCTAATCTGAGAATCTCTTTAGAACCTGAAATTTTAAAAATAATTTCATTTCTACCACTGTTTATCAACTTAAATTGACTATTTCATCTCCGTTCAGTGATTTTCACATTTTTTATGCAAAATATTAGGTCAAAATAAAAAAAGCTGATTTTGATTTTTTCTCTAGAACCGTGATTATTACTACTGAATACATTTCTACCGCTCTTATTCAACAAAAATGGACGATATAGCCTCTCCCCAGCACAGCTCACCAAAATGTATGCAAAATGTCTTAGCAAAATAAATATATCAAAATCTGACTTTCTGTCAAACCTGAATTTTTCAAAAAAATTTCATTTCTACCGCTGTTTATCAACCAAATTTGACTATTTCACTTCCTTTCAGCGGTTTTGAATGCAATTTATGCAAAATATTAGGTCAAAATAAAAAAATCTGGTTCTGATTTTTTCTCTACAACGGTGATTATTGCTACCTAATACATTTCTACAGCTGTTATTCAACAAAAGTTGACAATATCGCCTCTACTCAGAGAAGTTCACCAAAATTTTTAAAAATGTCATAGCAAAATAATTATATCTAAATCTGAGAATCTCTTTAGAACCTGAAATTATAAAAATAATTTCATTTCTACCACTGTTTATCAACTAAAATTGACTATTTCATCTCCGTTCTGTGATTTTCAAATTTTTTTATGCAAAATATTAGCTCAAAATAAAAAAGCTGATTTTTATTTTTTCTCTAGAACCGTGATTATTACTACTTAATAAATTTCTACCGCTCTAATTAAACAAAAATTGACGATATAGCCTCTTCTCAGCGCAGCTCACCAAAATGTATGCAAAATGTCATAGCAAAATAAATATATCAAAATCTGACTTTGTGCCAAACTTGAATTTTTCATAATAATTTCATTTCTAACGCTGTTTGTCAACCGAAATTCACTATTTCACCTCCTGTCAGCGATTTTGAACAAACCTAATGCAAAATATTAGGGCAAAATAAAAAAATCTGGTTCTGATTTTTTCTCTACAACCGTGATTATTACTACTAAATACATTTCTACCGCTGTTATTCATCAAGGTTGACAATATCGCCTCACCTCAGCGCTGTTCACTATTATTTATGCAAAATATCATAGCAAAATTAATATATCTAAATCTCACACTCCCTGTCGAACCTGAAATATTAAAAATTATTTCATTTCTACCGCTGTTTATCAACCAAAATTGACTATTTCACTTCCTTTCAGCGATTTTCAACGCAATTTATGTAAAATATTAGGGCAAAATAAAAAAATCTGCTTCTGATTTTTTCTCTACACGGTGATTATTACTAAATTATACATTTCTACCGCTTTTATTCAACAAAAAATGACAATATCGCCTCTCATCATCGCAGATTACCAAAATTTATGCAAAATGTCATAGCAAAATTAATATATCCAAATATGAGAATATCTTTAGAACCTGAAATTTTAAAAATAATATCATGTCTACACATGTTTATCAACTAAAATTGACTATTTCATCTCCGTTCTGTGATTTTCACCTTTTTTTATGCAAAATATTAGGTCAAAATAAAAAAGCTGATTTTTATTTTTTCTCTAGAACCGTGATTATTACTACTTAATAAATTTCTACCGCTCTTATTAAACAAAAATTGACGATATAGCCTCTTCTCAGCGCAGCTCACCAAAATTTATGCAAAATGTCAGGGAAAAATCAATATTTCGAATTCTCACACTCTCTGTCGAACCTGAAATTTTAAAAATAATTTCATTTCTACCGCTGTTTATCAACTAAAATTGACTATCTCACTTCCTTTCAGCGATTTTCGACGCACTTCATGCAAAATATTTGGTCAAAAGAAAAAAATTTAGTTCTGATTTTTCCTCTACAACGGTGACTATTACTACCTAATACATTTCTACCGCTGTTATTCAAAAAAAGTTGACAATATCGCCTCTCCTCAGCGAAGTTTACCAAAATTTTTAAAAATGTCATAGCAAAATAAATATATCTAAATCTGAGAATATCTTTAGAACCTGAAATTTTAAAAATAATTTCATTTCTACCACTCTTTATCAACTAAAATTGACTATTTCATCTCCGTTCAGTGATTTTCACATTTTTTATGCAAAATATTAGGTCAAAATAAAAAAAGCTGATTTTGAGTTTTTCTCTACAACCGTGATTATTACTAAATAATACATTTCTACCGCTTTTATTCAACAAAAAATGACAATATCGCCTCTCATCATCGCAGATTACCAAAATTTATGCAAAATGTCATAGCAAAATTAATATATCCAAATATGAGAATATCTTTAGAACCTGAAATTTTAAAAATAATATCATGTCTACACATGTTTATCAACTAAAATTGACTATTTCATCTCCGTTTGGTGATTTTCACATTTTTTTATGCAAAATATTTGCGCAAAATAAAAAAAGCTGATTTTGATTTTTTCTCTAGAACCGTGATTATTACTACATAATACATTTCTACCGCTCTTATTCAACAAAAATGGACGATATAGCCTCTCCCCAGCACAGCTCACCAAAATGTATGCAAAATGTCATAGCAAAATAAATATATAAAAATCTGACTTTCTGTCAAACCTGAATTTTTCAAAAAAATTTCATTTCTACCGCTGTTTATCAACCAAATTTGACTATTTCACTTCCTTTCAGCGATTTTGAATGCAATTTATGCAAAATATTAGGTCAAAATAAAAAAATCTGGTTCTGATTTTTTCTCTACAACGGTGATTATTGCTACCTAATACATTTCTACAGCTGTTATTCAACAAAAGTTGACAATATCGCCTCTACTCAGAGAAGTTCACCAAAATTTTTAAAAATGTCATAGCAAAATAATTATATCTAAATCTGAGAATCTCTTTAGAACCTGAATTTTTCAAAAAAATTTCATTTCTACCGCTGTTTATCAACCAAATTTGACTATTTCACTTCCTTTCAGCGATTTTCAACGCAATTTATGTAAAATATTAGGGCAAAATAAAAAAATCTGCTTCTGATTTTTTCTCTACACGGTGATTATTACTACCTAATACATTTCTACCGCTTTTATTCAACAAAAAATGACAATATCGCCTCTCATCATCGCAGATTACCAAAATTTATGCAAAATGTCATAGCAAAATTAATATATCCAAATATGAGAATATCTTTAGAACCTGAAATTTTAAAAATAATATCATGTCTACACATGTTTATCAACTAAAATTGACTATTTCATCTCCGTTGGTGATTTTCACATTTTTTTATGCAAAATATTTGCGCAAAATAAAAAAAGCTGATTTTGATTTTTTCTCTAGAACCGTGATTATTACTACATAATACATTTCTACCGCTCTTATTCAACAAAAATGGACGATATAGCCTCTCCCCAGCACAGCTCACCAAAATGTATGCAAAATGTCATAGCAAAATAAATATATCAAAATCTGACTTTCTGTCAAACCTGAATTTTTCAAAAAAATTTCATTTCTACCGCTGTTTATCAACCAAATTTGACTATTTCACTTCCTTTCAGCGATTTTGAATGCAATTTATGCAAAATATTAGGTCAAAATAAAAAAATCTGGTTCTGATTTTTTCTCTACAACGGTGATTATTGCTACCTAATACATTTCTACAGCTGTTATTCAACAAAAGTTGACAATATCGCCTCTACTCAGAGAAGTTCACCAAAATTTTTAAAAATGTCATAGCAAAATAATTATATCTAAATCTGAGAATCTCTTTAGAACCTGAATTTTTCAAAAAAATTTCATTTCTACCGCTGTTTATCAACCAAATTTGACTATTTCACTTCCTTTCAGCGATTTTCAACGCAATTTATGTAAAATATTAGGGCAAAATAAAAAAATCTGCTTCTGATTTTTTCTCTACACGGTGATTATTACTACCTAATACATTTCTACCGCTTTTATTCAACAAAAAATGACAATATCGCCTCTCATCATCGCAGATTACCAAAATTTATGCAAAATGTCATAGCAAAATTAATATATCCAAATATGAGAATATCTTAAGAACCTGAAATTTTAAAAATAATATCATGTCTACACATGTTTATCAACTAAAATTGACTATTTCATCTCCGTTTGGTGATTTTCACATTTTTTTATGCAAAATATTTGCGCAAAATAAAAAAAGCTGATTTTGATTTTTTCTCTAGAACCGTGATTATTACTACATAATACATTTCTACCGCTCTTATTCAACAAAAATGGACGATATAGCCTCTCCCCAGCACAGCTCACCAAAATGTATGCAAAATGTCATAGCAAAATAAATATATCAAAATCTGACTTTCTGTCAAACCTGAATTTTTCAAAAAAATTTCATTTCTACCGCTGTTTATCAACCAAATTTGACTATTTCACTTCCTTTCAGCGATTTTGAATGCAATTTATGCAAAATATTAGGTCAAAATAAAAAAATCTGGTTCTGATTTTTTCTCTACAACGGTGATTATTGCTACCTAATACATTTCTACAGCTGTTATTCAACAAAAGTTGACAATATCGCCTCTACTCAGAGAAGTTCACCAAAATTTTTAAAAATGTCATAGCAAAATAATTATATCTAAATCTGAGAATCTCTTTAGAACCTGAAATTATAAAAATAATTTCATTTCTACCACTGTTTATCAACTAAAATTGACTATTTCATCTCCGTTCTGTGATTTTCAAATTTTTTTATGCAAAATATTAGCTCAAAATAAAAAAGCTGATTTTTATTTTTTCTCTAGAACCGTGATTATTACTACTTAATAAATTTCTACCGCTCTTATTAAACAAAAATTGACGATATAGCCTCTTCTCAGCGCAGCTCACCAAAATGTATGCAAAATGTCATAGCAAAATAAATATATCAAAATCTGACTTTGTGCCAAACCTGAATTTTTCATAATAATTTCATTTCTAACGCTGTTTATCAACCGAAATTCACTATTTCACCTCCTGTCAGCGATTTTGAACAAACCTAATGCAAAATATTAGGGCAAAATAAAAAATCTGGTTCTGATTTTTTCTCTACAACCGTGATTATTACTACTAAATACATTTCTACCGCTGTTATTCATCAAGGTTGACAATATCGCCTCACCTCAGCGCTGTTCACTATTATTTATGCAAAATATCATAGCAAAATTAATATATCTAAATCTCACACTCCCTGTCGAACCTGAAATTTTAAAAATTATTTCATTTCTACCGCTGTTTATCAACCAAAATTGACTATTTCACTTCCTTTCAGCGATTTTCAACGCAATTTATGTAAAATATTAGGGCAAAATAAAAAAATCTGCTTCTGATTTTTTCTCTACACGGTGATTATTACTACCTAATACATTTCTACCGCTTTTATTCAACAAAAAATGACAATATCGCCTCTCATCATCGCAGATTACCAAAATTTATGCAAAATGTCATAGCAAAATTAATATATCTAAATCTGAGAATATCTTTAGAACCTGAAATTTTAAAAATAATTTCATTTCTACCACTCTTTATCAACTAAAATTGACTATTTCATCTCGGTTCAGTGATTTTCACATTTTTTATGCAAAATATTAGGTCAAAATAAAAAAAGCTGATTTTGAGTTTTTCTCTACAACCGTGATTATTACTAAATAATACATTTCTACCGCTCTTATTCAACAAAAATGGACGATATAGCCTTTCCTCAGCACAGTTCACCAAAATTTATGCAAAATGTCATAGGAAAGTAAATATATCAAAATCTGACTTTCTGTCAAACCTGAATTTTTCAAAATAATTTCATTTCTACCGCTGTTTATCAACCAAAATTGACTATTTCACTTCCTTTCAGCGATTTTCAACGCAATTTATGCAAAAAATTAGGTCAAAATAAAAAAAATCTGGTTCTGATTTTTTCTCTACAACGGTGATCATTACTACCTAATACATTTCTACCGCTCTTATTAACAAAAGTTGACAATATCGCCTCTCCTCAGCGAAGTTCACCAAAATTATTAAAAATGTTATAGCAAAATAAATATATTCTAATCTGAGAATCTCTTTAGAACCTGAAATTTTAAAAATAATTTCATTTCTACCACTGTTTATCAACTTAAATTGACTATTTCATCTCCGTTCAGTGATTTTCACATTTTTTATGCAAAATATTAGGTCAAAATAAAAAAAGCTGATTTTGAGTTTTTCTCTACAACCGTGATTATTACTACTGAATACATTTCTACCGCTGTTATTCAACAAGGTTGACAATATCGCCTCACCTAAGCGCTGTTTACTATTATTTATGCAATTTTCATAGCAAAATTAATTATTCCAAATCTGAGACTTTCTGTCAAACCTGAAATTTTAAAAATAATTTCATTTCTACCTCTGTTTATCAACCAAAATTGACTATTTCACTTCCTTTCAGCGATTTTGAATGCAATTTATGCAAAATATTAGGTCAAAATAAAAAAAATCTGGTTCTGATTTTTTCTCTACAACGGTGATCATTACTACCTAATACATTTCTACCGCTCTTATTAACAAAAGTTGACAATATCGCCTCTCCTCAGCGAAGTTCACCAAAATTATTAAAAATGTTATAGCAAAATAAATATATTCTAATCTGAGAATCTCTTTAGAACCTGAAATTTTAAAAATAATTTCATTTCTACCACTGTTTATCAACTTAAATTGACTATTTCATCTCCGTTCAGTGATTTTCACATTTTTTATGCAAAATATTAGGTCAAAATAAAAAAAGCTGATTTTGAGTTTTTCTCTACAACCGTGATTATTACTACTGAATACATTTCTACCGCTGTTATTCAACAAGGTTGACAATATCGCCTCACCTAAGCGCTGTTTACTATTATTTATGCAATTTTCATAGCAAAATTAATTATTCCAAATCTGAGACTTTCTGTCAAACCTGAAATTTTAAAAATAATTTCATTTCTACCTCTGTTTATCAACCAAAATTGACTATTTCACTTCCTTTAAGCGATTTTGAATGCAATTTATGCAAAATATTAGGTCAAAATAAAAAAAATCTGGTTCTGATTTTTTCTCTACAACGGTGATTATTACTACCTAATACATTTCTACCGCTGTTATTCTACAAAATTTGACAATATCGCCCATACTCAGCGAAGTTCACTAAAATTATTAAAAATGTCATGGCAAAATAAATATATCTAAATCTGAGAATCTCTTTAAAACCTGAAATTTTAATAATAATTTTATTTCTACCACTGTTTTTCAACTAAAATTGACTATTTCATCTCCGAATGGTGATTTTCACAATTTTTTATGCAAAATATTAGCGCAAAATAAAAAAAGCTGATTTTTATTTTTTCTCTAGAACCGTGTTTATTACTACTTAATACATTTCTACCGCTGTTATTCAACATGGTTGACAATATCGCCTCACCTCAGCGCTGTTCACTATTATTTATGCAAAATTTCATAGCAAAATTAATTATTCCAAATCTGAGACTTTCTGTCAAACCTGAATTTTTCAAAATATTTTCATTTTTACCGCTGTTGATAAACAAAAATTCACTATTTCACGTCCTTTCAGCGATTTTCAACGCAATTTATGTAAAATATTAGGGCAAAATAAAAAAATCTGCTTCTGATTTTTTCTCTACACGGTGATTATTACTACCTAATACATTTCTACCGCTTTTTTTCAACAAAAAATGACAATATCGCCTCTCATCATCGCAGATTACCAAAATTTATGCAAAATGTCATTGCAAAATTAATATATCTAAATCTGAGGATATCTTTAGAACCTGAAATTTTAAAAATAATATCATGTCTACACATGTTTATCAACTAAAATTGACTATTTCATCTCCGTTTGGTGATTTTCACATTTTTTTATGCAAAATATTTGCGCAAAATAAAAAAAGCTGATTTTGATTTTTTCTCTAGAACCGTGATTATTACTACATAATACATTTCTACCGCTCTTATTCAACAAAAATGGACGATATAGCCTCTCCCCAGCACAGCTCACCAAAATGTATGCAAAATGTCTTAGCAAAATAAATATATCAAAATCTGACTTTCTGTCAAACCTGAATTTTTCAAAAAAATTTCATTTCTACCGCTGTTTATCAACCAAATTTGACTATTTCACTTCCTTTCAGCGGTTTTGAATGCAATTTATGCAAAATATTAGGTCAAAATAAAAAAATCTGGTTCTGATTTTTTCTCTACAACGGTGATTATTGCTACCTAATACATTTCTACAGCTGTTATTCAACAAAAGTTGACAATATCGCCTCTACTCAGAGAAGTTCACCAAAATTTTTAAAAATGTCATAGCAAAATAATTATATCTAAATCTGAGAATCTCTTTAGAACCTGAAATTATAAAAATAATTTCATTTCTACCACTGTTTATCAACTAAAATTGACTATTTCATCTCCGTTCTGTGATTTTCAAATTTTTTTATGCAAAATATTAGCTCAAAATAAAAAAGCTGATTTTTATTTTTTCTCTAGAACCGTGATTATTACTACTTAATAAATTTCTACCGCTCTTATTAAACAAAAATTGACGATATAACCTCTTCTCAGCGCAGCTCACCAAAATGTATGCAAAATGTCATAGCAAAATAAATATATCAAAATCTGACTTTGTGCCAAACTTGAATTTTTCATAATAATTTCATTTCTAACGCTGTTTGTCAACCGAAATTCACTATTTCACCTCCTGTCAGCGATTTTGAACAAACCTAATGCAAAATATTAGGGCAAAATAAAAAAATCTGGTTCTGATTTTTTCTCTACAACCGTGATTATTACTACTAAATACATTTCTACCGCTGTTATTCATCAAGGTTGACAATATCGCCTCACCTCAGCGCTGTTCACTATTATTTATGCAAAATATCATAGCAAAATTAATATATCTAAATCTCACACTCCCTGTCGAACCTGAAATATTAAAAATTATTTCATTTCTACCGCTGTTTATCAACCAAAATTGACTATTTCACTTCCTTTCAGCGATTTTCAACGCAATTTATGTAAAATATTAGGGCAAAATAAAAAAATCTGCTTCTGATTTTTTCTCTACACGGTGATTATTACTAAATAATACATTTCTACCGCTTTTATTCAACAAAAAATGACAATATCGCCTCTCATCATCGCAGATTACCAAAATTTATGCAAAATGTCATAGCAAAATTAATATATCCAAATATGAGAATATCTTTAGAACCTGAAATTTTAAAAATAATATCATGTCTACACATGTTTATCAACTAAAATTGACTATTTCATCTCCGTTCTGTGATTTTCACCTTTTTTTATGCAAAATATTAGGTCAAAATAAAAAAGCTGATTTTTATTTTTTCTCTAGAACCGTGATTATTACTACTTAATAAATTTCTACCGCTCTTATTAAACAAAAATTGACGATATAGCCTCTTCTCAGCGCAGCTCACCAAAATTTATGCAAAATATCAGGGAAAAATCAATATTTCGAATTCTCACACTCTCTGTCGAACCTGAAATTTTAAAAATAATTTCATTTCTACCGCTGTTTATCAACTAAAATTGACTATCTCACTTCCTTTCAGCGATTTTCGACGCACTTCATGCAAAATATTTGGTCAAAAGAAAAAAATTTAGTTCTGATTTTTCCTCTACAACGGTGACTATTACTACCTAATACATTTCTACCGCTGTTATTCAAAAAAAGTTGACAATATCGCCTCTCCTCAGCGAAGTTTACCAAAATTTTTAAAAATGTCATAGCAAAATAAATATATCTAAATCTGAGAATCTCTTTAGAACCTGAAATTATAAAAATAATTTCATTTCTACCACTGTTTATCAACTAAAATTGACTATTTCATCTCCGTTCTGTGATTTTCAAATTTTTTTATGCAAAATATTAGCTCAAAATAAAAAAGCTGATTTTTATTTTTTCTCTAGAACCGTGATTATTACTACTTAATAAATTTCTACCGCTCTTATTAAACAAAAATTGACGATATAGCCTCTTCTCAGCGCAGCTCACCAAAATGTATGCAAAATGTCATAGCAAAATAAATATATCAAAATCTGACTTTGTGCCAAACTTGAATTTTTCATAATAATTTCATTTCTAACGCTGTTTGTCAACCGAAATTCACTATTTCACCTCCTGTCAGCGATTTTGAACAAACCTAATGCAAAATATTAGGGCAAAATAAAAAAATCTGGTTCTGATTTTTTCTCTACAACCGTGATTATTACTACTAAATACATTTCTACCGCTGTTATTCATCAAGGTTGACAATATCGCCTCACCTCAGCGCTGTTCACTATTATTTATGCAAAATATCATAGCAAAATTAATATATCTAAATCTCACACTCCCTGTCGAACCTGAAATATTAAAAATTATTTCATTTCTACCGCTGTTTATCAACCAAAATTGACTATTTCACTTCCTTTCAGCGATTTTCAACGCAATTTATGTAAAATATTAGGGCAAAATAAAAAAATCTGCTTCTGATTTTTTCTCTACACGGTGATTATTACTAAATAATACATTTCTACCGCTTTTATTCAACAAAAAATGACAATATCGCCTCTCATCATCGCAGATTACCAAAATTTATGCAAAATGTCATAGCAAAATTAATATATCCAAATATGAGAATATCTTTAGAACCTGAAATTTTAAAAATAATATCATGTCTACACATGTTTATCAACTAAAATTGACTATTTCATCTCCGTTCTGTGATTTTCACCTTTTTTTATGCAAAATATTAGGTCAAAATAAAAAAGCTGATTTTTATTTTTTCTCTAGAACCGTGATTATTACTACTTAATAAATTTCTACCGCTCTTATTAAACAAAAATTGACGATATAGCCTCTTCTCAGCGCAGCTCACCAAAATTTATGCAAAATATCAGGGAAAAATCAATATTTCGAATTCTCACACTCTCTGTCGAACCTGAAATTTTAAAAATAATTTCATTTCTACCGCTGTTTATCAACTAAAATTGACTATCTCACTTCCTTTCAGCGATTTTCGACGCACTTCATGCAAAATATTTGGTCAAAAGAAAAAAATTTAGTTCTGATTTTTCCTCTACAACGGTGACTATTACTACCTAATACATTTCTACCGCTGTTATTCAAAAAAAGTTGACAATATCGCCTCTCCTCAGCGAAGTTTACCAAAATTTTTAAAAATGTCATAGCAAAATAAATATATCTAAATCTGAGAATATCTTTAGAACCTGAAATTTTAAAAATAATTTCATTTCTACCACTCTTTATCAACTAAAATTGACTATTTCATCTCCGTTCAGTGATTTTCACATTTTTTATGCAAAATATTAGGTCAAAATAAAAAAAGCTGATTTTGAGTTTTTCTCTACAACCGTGATTATTACTAAATAATACATTTCTACCGCTTTTATTCAACAAAAAATGACAATATCGCCTCTCATCATCGCAGATTACCAAAATTTATGCAAAATGTCATAGCAAAATTAATATATCCAAATATGAGAATATCTTTAGAACCTGAAATTTTAAAAATAATATCATGTCTACACATGTTTATCAACTAAAATTGACTATTTCATCTCCGTTTGGTGATTTTCACATTTTTTTATGCAAAATATTTGCGCAAAATAAAAAAAGCTGATTTTGATTTTTTCTCTAGAACCGTGATTATTACTACATAATACATTTCTACCGCTCTTATTCAACAAAAATGGACGATATAGCCTCTCCCCAGCACAGCTCACCAAAATGTATGCAAAATGTCATAGCAAAATAAATATATAAAAATCTGACTTTCTGTCAAACCTGAATTTTTCAAAAAAATTTCATTTCTACCGCTGTTTATCAACCAAATTTGACTATTTCACTTCCTTTCAGCGATTTTGAATGCAATTTATGCAAAATATTAGGTCAAAATAAAAAAATCTGGTTCTGATTTTTTCTCTACAACGGTGATTATTGCTACCTAATACATTTCTACAGCTGTTATTCAACAAAAGTTGACAATATCGCCTCTACTCAGAGAAGTTCACCAAAATTTTTAAAAATGTCATAGCAAAATAATTATATCTAAATCTGAGAATCTCTTTAGAACCTGAATTTTTCAAAAAAATTTCATTTCTACCGCTGTTTATCAACCAAATTTGACTATTTCACTTCCTTTCAGCGATTTTCAACGCAATTTATGTAAAATATTAGGGCAAAATAAAAAAATCTGCTTCTGATTTTTTCTCTACACGGTGATTATTACTACCTAATACATTTCTACCGCTTTTATTCAACAAAAAATGACAATATCGCCTCTCATCATCGCAGATTACCAAAATTTATGCAAAATGTCATAGCAAAATTAATATATCCAAATATGAGAATATCTTTAGAACCTGAAATTTTAAAAATAATATCATGTCTACACATGTTTATCAACTAAAATTGACTATTTCATCTCCGTTTGGTGATTTTCACATTTTTTTATGCAAAATATTTGCGCAAAATAAAAAAAGCTGATTTTGATTTTTTCTCTAGAACCGTGATTATTACTACATAATACATTTCTACCGCTCTTATTCAACAAAAATGGACGATATAGCCTCTCCCCAGCACAGCTCACCAAAATGTATGCAAAATGTCATAGCAAAATAAATATATCAAAATCTGACTTTCTGTCAAACCTGAATTTTTCAAAAAAATTTCATTTCTACCGCTGTTTATCAACCAAATTTGACTATTTCACTTCCTTTCAGCGATTTTGAATGCAATTTATGCAAAATATTAGGTCAAAATAAAAAAATCTGGTTCTGATTTTTTCTCTACAACGGTGATTATTGCTACCTAATACATTTCTACAGCTGTTATTCAACAAAAGTTGACAATATCGCCTCTACTCAGAGAAGTTCACCAAAATTTTTAAAAATGTCATAGCAAAATAATTATATCTAAATTTGAGAATCTCTTTAGAACCTGAAATTATAAAAATAATTTCATTTCTACCACTGTTTATCAACTAAAATTGACTATTTCATCTCCGTTCTGTGATTTTCAAATTTTTTTATGCAAAATATTAGCTCAAAATAAAAAAGCTGATTTTTATTTTTTCTCTAGAACCGTGATTATTACTACTTAATAAATTTCTACCGCTCCTATTAAACAAAAACTGACGATATAGCCTCTTCTCAGCGCAGCTCACCAAAATGTATGCAAAATGTCATAGCAAAATAAATATATCAAAATCTGACTTTGTGCCAAACCTGAATTTTTCATAATAATTTCATTTCTAACGCTGTTTATCAACCGAAATTCACTATTTCACCTCCTGTCAGCGATTTTGAACAAACCTAATGCAAAATATTAGGGCAAAATAAAAAAATCTGGTTCTGATTTTTCTCTACAACCGTGATTATTACTACTAAATACATTTCTACCGCTGTTATTCATCAAGGTTGACAATATCGCCTCACCTCAGCGCTGTTCACTATTATTTATGCAAAATATCATAGCAAAATAAATATATCTAAATCTGTGAATCTCTTTAGAACCTGAAATTTTAAAAAAAATTTCAATAATACCTCTGTTTATCCACTAAAATTGACTATTTCATCTCCGTTCAGTGATTATCACTTTTTTTATGCAAAATATTAGCGCAAAATAAAAAAAGCTGATTTTTATTTTTTCTCTAGAACCGTGATTATTACTACATAATAAATTTCTACCGCTCTTATTCAAAAAAATTGACGATATAGCCTCTTCTCAGCGCAGCTCACCAAAATGTATGCAAAATGTCATAGCAAAATAAATATATCAAAATCTGACTTTCTGTCAAACCTGATTTTTTCAAAATAATTTCATTTCTACCGCTGTTTATTAACCAAAATTGACTATTTCACTTCCTTTCAGCGATTTTCAACGCAATTTATGTAAAATATTAGGGCAAAATAAAAAAATCTGGTTCTGATTTTTTCTCTAAAACGGTGATTATTGCTACCTAATACATTTCTACAGCTGTTATTCAACAAAAGTTGAAAATATCGCCTCTACGGAGCTAAGTTCACCAAAATTATTAAAAATGTCATAGCAAAATAAATATATCTAAATCTGAGAATATCTTTAGAACCTGAAATTTTAAAAATAATTTCATTTCTACCACTGTTTATGAACTAAAATTGACTATTTCATCTCCGTTCTGTGATTTTCAAATTTTTTTATGCAAAATATTAGCTCAAAATAAAAAAGCTGATTTTTATTTTTTCTCTAGAACCGTGATTATTACTACTTAATAAATTTCTACCGCTCTTATTAAACAAAAATTGCCGATATAGCCTCTTCTCAGCGCAGCTCACCAAAATGTATGCAAAATATCATAGCAAAATAAATATATCAAAATCTCACACTCTCTGTCGAACCTGAAATTTTAAAAATAATTTCATTTCTACCGCTGTTTATCAACCAAAATTGACTATTTCACTTCCTTTCAGCGATTTTCGACGCACTTTATACAAAATTTTTGGTCAAAAGAAAAAAATTTGGTTCTGATTTTTCCTCTACAACGGTGATTATTACTACCTAATACATTTCTACCGCTGTTATTCAAAAAAAGTTGACAATATCGCCTCTCCTCAGCGAAGTTTACCAAAATTATTAAAAATGTCATAGCAAAATAAATATATTCTAATCTGAGAATATCTTTAGAACCTGAAATTTTAAAAATAATTTCATTTCTACCACTGTTTATCAACTTAAATTGACTATTTCATCTCCGTTCAGTGATTTTCACATTTTTTATGCAAAATATTAGGTCAAAATAAAAAAAGCTGATTTTGAGTTTTTCTCTACAACCGTGATTATTACTACTGAATACATTTCTACCGCTGTTATTCAACAAGGTTGACAATATCGCCTCACCTAAGCGCTGTTTACTATTATTTATGCAATTTTCATAGCAAAATTAATTATTCCAAATCTGAGACTTTCTGTCAAACCTGAAATTTTAAAAATAATTTCATTTCTACCTCTGTTTATCAACCAAAATTGACTATTTCACTTCCTTTAAGCGATTTTGAATGCAATTTATGCAAAATATTAGGTCAAAATAAAAAAAATCTGGTTCTGATTTTTTCTCTACAACGGTGATTATTACTACCTAATACATTTCTACCGCTGTTATTCTACAAAATTTGACAATATCGCCCATACTCAGCGAAGTTCACTAAAATTATTAAAAATGTCATGGCAAAATAAATATATCTAAATCTGAGAATCTCTTTAAAACCTGAAATTTTAATAATAATTTTATTTCTACCACTGTTTTTCAACTAAAATTGACTATTTCATCTCCGAATGGTGATTTTCACAATTTTTTATGCAAAATATTAGCGCAAAATAAAAAAAGCTGATTTTTATTTTTTCTCTAGAACCGTGTTTATTACTACTTAATACATTTCTACCGCTGTTATTCAACAAGGTTGACAATATCGCCTCACCTCAGCGCTGTTCACTATTATTTATGCAAAATTTCATAGCAAAATTAATTATTCCAAATCTGAGACTTTCTGTCAAACCTGAATTTTTCAAAATATTTTCATTTTTACCGCTGTTGATAAACAAAAATTCACTATTTCACGTCCTTTCAGCGATTTTCAACGCAATTTATGTAAAATATTAGGGCAAAATAAAAAAATCTGCTTCTGATTTTTTCTCTACACGGTGATTATTACTACCTAATACATTTCTACCGCTTTTTTTCAACAAAAAATGACAATATCGCCTCTCATCATCGCAGATTACCAAAATTTATGCAAAATGTCATTGCAAAATTAATATATCTAAATCTGAGGATATCTTTAGAACCTGAAATTTTAAAAATAATATCATGTCTACACATGTTTATCAACTAAAATTGACTATTTCATCTCCGTTTGGTGATTTTCACATTTTTTTATGCAAAATATTTGCGCAAAATAAAAAAAGCTGATTTTGATTTTTTCTCTAGAACCGTGATTATTACTACATAATACATTTCTACCGCTCTTATTCAACAAAAATGGACGATATAGCCTCTCCCCAGCACAGCTCACCAAAATGTATGCAAAATGTCTTAGCAAAATAAATATATCAAAATCTGACTTTCTGTCAAACCTGAATTTTTCAAAAAAATTTCATTTCTACCGCTGTTTATCAACCAAATTTGACTATTTCACTTCCTTTCAGCGGTTTTGAATGCAATTTATGCAAAATATTAGGTCAAAATAAAAAAATCTGGTTCTGATTTTTTCTCTACAACGGTGATTATTGCTACCTAATACATTTCTACAGCTGTTATTCAACAAAAGTTGACAATATCGCCTCTACTCAGAGAAGTTCACCAAAATTTTTAAAAATGTCATAGCAAAATAATTATATCTAAATCTGAGAATCTCTTTAGAACCTGAAATTATAAAAATAATTTCATTTCTACCACTGTTTATCAACTAAAATTGACTATTTCATCTCCGTTCTGTGATTTTCAAATTTTTTTATGCAAAATATTAGCTCAAAATAAAAAAGCTGATTTTTATTTTTTCTCTAGAACCGTGATTATTACTACTTAATAAATTTCTACCGCTCTTATTAAACAAAAATTGACGATATAGCCTCTTCTCAGCGCAGCTCACCAAAATGTATGCAAAATGTCATAGCAAAATAAATATATCAAAATCTGACTTTGTGCCAAACTTGAATTTTTCATAATAATTTCATTTCTAACGCTGTTTGTCAACCGAAATTCACTATTTCACCTCCTGTCAGCGATTTTGAACAAACCTAATGCAAAATATTAGGGCAAAATAAAAAAATCTGGTTCTGATTTTTTCTCTACAACCGTGATTATTACTACTAAATACATTTCTACCGCTGTTATTCATCAAGGTTGACAATATCGCCTCACCTCAGCGCTGTTCACTATTATTTATGCAAAATATCATAGCAAAATTAATATATCTAAATCTCACACTCCCTGTCGAACCTGAAATATTAAAAATTATTTCATTTCTACCGCTGTTTATCAACCAAAATTGACTATTTCACTTCCTTTCAGCGATTTTCAACGCAATTTATGTAAAATATTAGGGCAAAATAAAAAAATCTGCTTCTGATTTTTTCTCTACACGGTGATTATTACTAAATAATACATTTCTACCGCTTTTATTCAACAAAAAATGACAAT
The DNA here is from genome assembly GCA_933228895.1 of Platycnemis pennipes. Lineage (NCBI taxonomy): Eukaryota > Metazoa > Arthropoda > Insecta > Odonata > Platycnemididae > Platycnemis > Platycnemis pennipes. The sequence continues at coordinate 151,565,122 of OW121849.1, forward strand.
ATCGCCTCTCATCATCGCAGATTACCAAAATTTATGCAAAATGTCATAGCAAAATTAATATATCCAAATATGAGAATATCTTTAGAACCTGAAATTTTAAAAATAATATCATGTCTACACATGTTTATCAACTAAAATTGACTATTTCATCTCCGTTCTGTGATTTTCACCTTTTTTTATGCAAAATATTAGGTCAAAATAAAAAAGCTGATTTTTATTTTTTCTCTAGAACCGTGATTATTACTACTTAATAAATTTCTACCGCTCTTATTAAACAAAAATTGACGATATAGCCTCTTCTCAGCGCAGCTCACCAAAATTTATGCAAAATATCAGGGAAAAATCAATATTTCGAATTCTCACACTCTCTGTCGAACCTGAAATTTTAAAAATAATTTCATTTCTACCGCTGTTTATCAACTAAAATTGACTATCTCACTTCCTTTCAGCGATTTTCGACGCACTTCATGCAAAATATTTGGTCAAAAGAAAAAAATTTAGTTCTGATTTTTCCTCTACAACGGTGACTATTACTACCTAATACATTTCTACCGCTGTTATTCAAAAAAAGTTGACAATATCGCCTCTCCTCAGCGAAGTTTACCAAAATTTTTAAAAATGTCATAGCAAAATAAATATATCTAAATCTGAGAATCTCTTTAGAACCTGAAATTATAAAAATAATTTCATTTCTACCACTGTTTATCAACTAAAATTGACTATTTCATCTCCGTTCTGTGATTTTCAAATTTTTTTATGCAAAATATTAGCTCAAAATAAAAAAGCTGATTTTTATTTTTTCTCTAGAACCGTGATTATTACTACTTAATAAATTTCTACCGCTCTTATTAAACAAAAATTGACGATATAGCCTCTTCTCAGCGCAGCTCACCAAAATGTATGCAAAATGTCATAGCAAAATAAATATATCAAAATCTGACTTTGTGCCAAACTTGAATTTTTCATAATAATTTCATTTCTAACGCTGTTTGTCAACCGAAATTCACTATTTCACCTCCTGTCAGCGATTTTGAACAAACCTAATGCAAAATATTAGGGCAAAATAAAAAAATCTGGTTCTGATTTTTTCTCTACAACCGTGATTATTACTACTAAATACATTTCTACCGCTGTTATTCATCAAGGTTGACAATATCGCCTCACCTCAGCGCTGTTCACTATTATTTATGCAAAATATCATAGCAAAATTAATATATCTAAATCTCACACTCCCTGTCGAACCTGAAATATTAAAAATTATTTCATTTCTACCGCTGTTTATCAACCAAAATTGACTATTTCACTTCCTTTCAGCGATTTTCAACGCAATTTATGTAAAATATTAGGGCAAAATAAAAAAATCTGCTTCTGATTTTTTCTCTACACGGTGATTATTACTAAATAATACATTTCTACCGCTTTTATTCAACAAAAAATGACAATATCGCCTCTCATCATCGCAGATTACCAAAATTTATGCAAAATGTCATAGCAAAATTAATATATCCAAATATGAGAATATCTTTAGAACCTGAAATTTTAAAAATAATATCATGTCTACACATGTTTATCAACTAAAATTGACTATTTCATCTCCGTTCTGTGATTTTCACCTTTTTTTATGCAAAATATTAGGTCAAAATAAAAAAGCTGATTTTTATTTTTTCTCTAGAACCGTGATTATTACTACTTAATAAATTTCTACCGCTCTTATTAAACAAAAATTGACGATATAGCCTCTTCTCAGCGCAGCTCACCAAAATTTATGCAAAATATCAGGGAAAAATCAATATTTCGAATTCTCACACTCTCTGTCGAACCTGAAATTTTAAAAATAATTTCATTTCTACCGCTGTTTATCAACTAAAATTGACTATCTCACTTCCTTTCAGCGATTTTCGACGCACTTCATGCAAAATATTTGGTCAAAAGAAAAAAATTTAGTTCTGATTTTTCCTCTACAACGGTGACTATTACTACCTAATACATTTCTACCGCTGTTATTCAAAAAAAGTTGACAATATCGCCTCTCCTCAGCGAAGTTTACCAAAATTTTTAAAAATGTCATAGCAAAATAAATATATCTAAATCTGAGAATATCTTTAGAACCTGAAATTTTAAAAATAATTTCATTTCTACCACTCTTTATCAACTAAAATTGACTATTTCATCTCCGTTCAGTGATTTTCACATTTTTTATGCAAAATATTAGGTCAAAATAAAAAAAGCTGATTTTGAGTTTTTCTCTACAACCGTGATTATTACTAAATAATACATTTCTACCGCTTTTATTCAACAAAAAATGACAATATCGCCTCTCATCATCGCAGATTACCAAAATTTATGCAAAATGTCATAGCAAAATTAATATATCCAAATATGAGAATATCTTTAGAACCTGAAATTTTAAAAATAATATCATGTCTACACATGTTTATCAACTAAAATTGACTATTTCATCTCCGTTTGGTGATTTTCACATTTTTTTATGCAAAATATTTGCGCAAAATAAAAAAAGCTGATTTTGATTTTTTCTCTAGAACCGTGATTATTACTACATAATACATTTCTACCGCTCTTATTCAACAAAAATGGACGATATAGCCTCTCCCCAGCACAGCTCACCAAAATGTATGCAAAATGTCATAGCAAAATAAATATATAAAAATCTGACTTTCTGTCAAACCTGAATTTTTCAAAAAAATTTCATTTCTACCGCTGTTTATCAACCAAATTTGACTATTTCACTTCCTTTCAGCGATTTTGAATGCAATTTATGCAAAATATTAGGTCAAAATAAAAAAATCTGGTTCTGATTTTTTCTCTACAACGGTGATTATTGCTACCTAATACATTTCTACAGCTGTTATTCAACAAAAGTTGACAATATCGCCTCTACTCAGAGAAGTTCACCAAAATTTTTAAAAATGTCATAGCAAAATAATTATATCTAAATCTGAGAATCTCTTTAGAACCTGAATTTTTCAAAAAAATTTCATTTCTACCGCTGTTTATCAACCAAATTTGACTATTTCACTTCCTTTCAGCGATTTTCAACGCAATTTATGTAAAATATTAGGGCAAAATAAAAAAATCTGCTTCTGATTTTTTCTCTACACGGTGATTATTACTACCTAATACATTTCTACCGCTTTTATTCAACAAAAAATGACAATATCGCCTCTCATCATCGCAGATTACCAAAATTTATGCAAAATGTCATAGCAAAATTAATATATCCAAATATGAGAATATCTTTAGAACCTGAAATTTTAAAAATAATATCATGTCTACACATGTTTATCAACTAAAATTGACTATTTCATCTCCGTTTGGTGATTTTCACATTTTTTTATGCAAAATATTTGCGCAAAATAAAAAAAGCTGATTTTGATTTTTTCTCTAGAACCGTGATTATTACTACATAATACATTTCTACCGCTCTTATTCAACAAAAATGGACGATATAGCCTCTCCCCAGCACAGCTCACCAAAATGTATGCAAAATGTCATAGCAAAATAAATATATCAAAATCTGACTTTCTGTCAAACCTGAATTTTTCAAAAAAATTTCATTTCTACCGCTGTTTATCAACCAAATTTGACTATTTCACTTCCTTTCAGCGATTTTGAATGCAATTTATGCAAAATATTAGGTCAAAATAAAAAAATCTGGTTCTGATTTTTTCTCTACAACGGTGATTATTGCTACCTAATACATTTCTACAGCTGTTATTCAACAAAAGTTGACAATATCGCCTCTACTCAGAGAAGTTCACCAAAATTTTTAAAAATGTCATAGCAAAATAATTATATCTAAATCTGAGAATCTCTTTAGAACCTGAAATTATAAAAATAATTTCATTTCTACCACTGTTTATCAACTAAAATTGACTATTTCATCTCCGTTCTGTGATTTTCAAATTTTTTTATGCAAAATATTAGCTCAAAATAAAAAAGCTGATTTTTATTTTTTCTCTAGAACCGTGATTATTACTACTTAATAAATTTCTACCGCTCTTATTAAACAAAAATTGACGATATAGCCTCTTCTCAGCGCAGCTCACCAAAATGTATGCAAAATGTCATAGCAAAATAAATATATCAAAATCTGACTTTGTGCCAAACCTGAATTTTTCATAATAATTTCATTTCTAACGCTGTTTATCAACCGAAATTCACTATTTCACCTCCTGTCAGCGATTTTGAACAAACCTAATGCAAAATATTAGGGCAAAATAAAAAAATCTGGTTCTGATTTTTCTCTACAACCGTGATTATTACTACTAAATACATTTCTACCGCTGTTATTCATCAAGGTTGACAATATCGCCTCACCTCAGCGCTGTTCACTATTATTTATGCAAAATATCATAGCAAAATAAATATATCTAAATCTGTGAATCTCTTTAGAACCTGAAATTTTAAAAAAAATTTCAATAATACCTCTGTTTATCCACTAAAATTGACTATTTCATCTCCGTTCAGTGATTATCACTTTTTTTATGCAAAATATTAGCGCAAAATAAAAAAAGCTGATTTTTATTTTTTCTCTAGAACCGTGATTATTACTACATAATAAATTTCTACCGCTCTTATTCAAAAAAATTGACGATATAGCCTCTTCTCAGCGCAGCTCACCAAAATGTATGCAAAATGTCATAGCAAAATAAATATATCAAAATCTGACTTTCTGTCAAACCTGATTTTTTCAAAATAATTTCATTTCTACCGCTGTTTATTAACCAAAATTGACTATTTCACTTCCTTTCAGCGATTTTCAACGCAATTTATGTAAAATATTAGGGCAAAATAAAAAAATCTGGTTCTGATTTTTTCTCTAAAACGGTGATTATTGCTACCTAATACATTTCTACAGCTGTTATTCAACAAAAGTTGAAAATATCGCCTCTACGGAGCTAAGTTCACCAAAATTATTAAAAATGTCATAGCAAAATAAATATATCTAAATCTGAGAATATCTTTAGAACCTGAAATTTTAAAAATAATTTCATTTCTACCACTGTTTATGAACTAAAATTGACTATTTCATCTCCGTTCTGTGATTTTCAAATTTTTTTATGCAAAATATTAGCTCAAAATAAAAAAGCTGATTTTTATTTTTTCTCTAGAACCGTGATTATTACTACTTAATAAATTTCTACCGCTCTTATTAAACAAAAATTGCCGATATAGCCTCTTCTCAGCGCAGCTCACCAAAATGTATGCAAAATATCATAGCAAAATAAATATATCAAAATCTCACACTCTCTGTCGAACCTGAAATTTTAAAAATAATTTCATTTCTACCGCTGTTTATCAACCAAAATTGACTATTTCACTTCCTTTCAGCGATTTTCGACGCACTTTATACAAAATTTTTGGTCAAAAGAAAAAAATTTGGTTCTGATTTTTCCTCTACAACGGTGATTATTACTACCTAATACATTTCTACCGCTGTTATTCAAAAAAAGTTGACAATATCGCCTCTCCTCAGCGAAGTTTACCAAAATTATTAAAAATGTCATAGCAAAATAAATATATCTAAATCTGAGAATATCTTTAGAACCTGAAATTTTAAAAATAATTTCATTTCTACCACTGTTTATCAACTAAAATTGACTATTTCATCTCCGTTTTGTGATTTTCACATTTTTTATGCAAAATATTAGGTCAAAATAAAAAAAGCTGATTTTGAGTTTTTCTCTACAACCGTGATTAATACTACTGAATAAATTTCTACCGCTCTTATTAAACAAAAATTGACGATATAGCCTCTTCTCAGCGCAGCTCACCAAAATGTCATAGCAAAATAAATATATCAAAATCTGACTTTGTGCCAAACCTGAATTTTTCATAATAATTTCATTTCTAACGCTGTTTATCAACCGAAATTCACTATTTCACCTTCTGTCAGCGATTTTGAACAAACCTAATGCAAAATATTAGGGCAAAATAAAAAAATCTAGTTCTGATTTTTTCTCTACATCCGTGATTATTACTACTAAATACATTTCTACCGCTGTTATTCATCAAGGTTGACAATATCGCCTCACCTAAGCGCTGTTTACTATTATTTATGCAATTTTCATAGCAAAATTAATTATTCCAAATCTGAGACTTTCTGTCAAACCTGAAATTTTAAAAATAATTTCATTTCTACCTCTGTTTATCAACCAAAATTGACTATTTCACTTCCTTTCAGCGATTTTGAATGCAATTTATGCAAAATATTAGGTCAAAATAAAAAAAATCTGGTTCTGATTTTTTCTCTACAACGGTGATTATTACTACCTAATACATTTCTACCGCTGTTATTCTACAAAATTTGACAATATCGCCTCTCATCATCGCAGATTACCAAAATTTATGCAAAATGTCATAGCAAAATTAATATATCCAAATATGAGAATATCTTTAGAACCTGAAATTTTAAAAATAATATCATGTCTACACATGTTTATCAACTAAAATTGACTAATTCATCTCCGTTTGGTGATTTTCACATTTTTCTATGCAAAATATTTGCGCAAAATAAAAAAAGCTGATTTTTATTTTTTCTCTAGAACCGTAATTATTACTACATAATACATTTCTACCACTCTTATTCAACAAAAATTGACGATATAGCCTCTTCTCAGCGCAGCTCACCAAAATTTATGCAAAATGTCATAACAAAAGAAATATATCAAAATCTGACTTTCTGTCAAACCTGAATTTTTCAAAATAATTTCATTTCTACCGCTGTTTATCAAATAAAATTCACTATTTCACTTCCTTTCAGCAATTTTTAACGAAATTTTTGCAAAATATTAGGTCAAAATAATAAATCTGCTTCTGATTTTTTCTCTTCAACGGTGATTATTACTACCTAATACATTTCTACCGCTGTTATTCAACAAAAGTTGACATTATGGCCACTCCTCAGCGAAGTTCACCAAAATTATTAAAAATGTCATAGCAAAATAAATATATCAAAATCTGACTTTCTGTCAAACCTGAATTTTTTAAAATAATTTCATTTCTACCACTGTTTATCAACTAAAATTGACTATTTCACTTTCTTTCAGCGATTTTCAACGCAATTTATGCAAAATATTAGGTCAAAATAAAAAAATCTGGTTCTGATTTTTTCTCGACAACTGTATTTATTACTACCTAATACATTTCTACCGCTGTTATTCAACAAAAAATGACAATATCGCCTCTCCTCAGCGAAGTTCACCAAAATTATTAAAAATGTCATAACAAAATAAATATATCTAAATCTGTGAATCTCTTTAGAACCTGTAATTTTAAAAATAATTTCAATTATACCACTGTCTATCAACTAAAATTGACTATTTCATCTCCGTTTGGTGATTTTCACATTTTTTTATGCAAAATATTTGCGCAAAATAAAAAAAGCTGATTTTGATTTTTTCTCTAGAACCGTGATTATTACTACATAATACATTTCTACCGCTCTTATTCAACAAAAATGGACGATATAGCCTCTCCCCAGCACAGCTCACCAAAATGTATGCAAAATGTCATAGCAAAATAAATATATCAAAATCTGACTTTCTGTCAAACCTGAATTTTTCAAAAAAATTTCATTTCTACCGCTGTTTATCAACCAAATTTGACTATTTCACTTCCTTTCAGCGATTTTGAATGCAATTTATGCAAAATATTAGGTCAAAATAAAAAAATCTGGTTCTGATTTTTTCTCTACAACGGTGATTATTGCTACCTAATACATTTCTACAGCTGTTATTCAACAAAAGTTGACAATATCGCCTCTACTCAGAGAAGTTCACCAAAATTTTTAAAAATGTCATAGCAAAATAATTATATCTAAATCTGAGAATCTCTTTAGAACCTGAAATTATAAAAATAATTTCATTTCTACCACTGTTTATCAACTAAAATTGACTATTTCATCTCCGTTCTGTGATTTTCAAATTTTTTTATGCAAAATATTAGCTCAAAATAAAAAAGCTGATTTTTATTTTTTCTCTAGAACCGTGATTATTACTACTTAATAAATTTCTACCGCTCTTATTAATCAAAAATTGACGATATAGCCTCTTCTCAGCGCAGCTCACCAAAATGTATGCAAAATGTCATAGCAAAATAAATATATCAAAATCTGACTTTGTGCCAAACCTGAATTTTTCATAATAATTTCATTTCTAACGCTGTTTATCAACCGAAATTCACTATTTCACCTCCTGTCAGCGATTTTGAACAAACCTAATGCAAAATATTAGGGCAAAATAAAAAATCTGGTTCTGATTTTTTCTCTACAACCGTGATTATTACTACTAAATACATTTCTACCGCTGTTATTCATCAAGGTTGACAATATCGCCTCACCTCAGCGCTGTTCACTATTATTTATGCAAAATATCATAGCAAAATTAATATATCTAAATCTCACACTCCCTGTCGAACCTGAAATTTTAAAAATTATTTCATTTCTACCGCTGTTTATCAACCAAAATTGACTATTTCACTTCCTTTCAGCGATTTTCAACGCAATTTATGTAAAATATTAGGGCAAAATAAAAAAATCTGCTTCTGATTTTTTCTCTACACGGTGATTATTACTACCTAATACATTTCTACCGCTTTTATTCAACAAAAAATGACAATATCGCCTCTCATCATCGCAGATTACCAAAATTTATGCAAAATGTCATAGCAAAATTAATATATCTAAATCTGAGAATATCTTTAGAACCTGAAATTTTAAAAATAATTTCATTTCTACCACTCTTTATCAACTAAAATTGACTATTTCATCTCGGTTCAGTGATTTTCACATTTTTTATGCAAAATATTAGGTCAAAATAAAAAAAGCTGATTTTGAGTTTTTCTCTACAACCGTGATTATTACTAAATAATACATTTCTACCGCTCTTATTCAACAAAAATGGACGATATAGCCTTTCCTCAGCACAGTTCACCAAAATTTATGCAAAATGTCATAGGAAAGTAAATATATCAAAATCTGACTTTCTGTCAAACCTGAATTTTTCAAAATAATTTCATTTCTACCGCTGTTTATCAACCAAAATTGACTATTTCACTTCCTTTCAGCGATTTTCAACGCAATTTATGCAAAAAATTAGGTCAAAATAAAAAAAATCTGGTTCTGATTTTTTCTCTACAACGGTGATCATTACTACCTAATACATTTCTACCGCTCTTATTAACAAAAGTTGACAATATCGCCTCTCCTCAGCGAAGTTCACCAAAATTATTAAAAATGTTATAGCAAAATAAATATATTCTAATCTGAGAATCTCTTTAGAACCTGAAATTTTAAAAATAATTTCATTTCTACCACTGTTTATCAACTTAAATTGACTATTTCATCTCCGTTCAGTGATTTTCACATTTTTTATGCAAAATATTAGGTCAAAATAAAAAAAGCTGATTTTGAGTTTTTCTCTACAACCGTGATTATTACTACTGAATACATTTCTACCGCTGTTATTCAACAAGGTTGACAATATCGCCTCACCTAAGCGCTGTTTACTATTATTTATGCAATTTTCATAGCAAAATTAATTATTCCAAATCTGAGACTTTCTGTCAAACCTGAAATTTTAAAAATAATTTCATTTCTACCTCTGTTTATCAACCAAAATTGACTATTTCACTTCCTTTCAGCGATTTTGAATGCAATTTATGCAAAATATTAGGTCAAAATAAAAAAAATCTGGTTCTGATTTTTTCTCTACAACGGTGATCATTACTACCTAATACATTTCTACCGCTCTTATTAACAAAAGTTGACAATATCGCCTCTCCTCAGCGAAGTTCACCAAAATTATTAAAAATGTTATAGCAAAATAAATATATTCTAATCTGAGAATCTCTTTAGAACCTGAAATTTTAAAAATAATTTCATTTCTACCACTGTTTATCAACTTAAATTGACTATTTCATCTCCGTTCAGTGATTTTCACATTTTTTATGCAAAATATTAGGTCAAAATAAAAAAAGCTGATTTTGAGTTTTTCTCTACAACCGTGATTATTACTACTGAATACATTTCTACCGCTGTTATTCAACAAGGTTGACAATATCGCCTCACCTAAGCGCTGTTTACTATTATTTATGCAATTTTCATAGCAAAATTAATTATTCCAAATCTGAGACTTTCTGTCAAACCTGAAATTTTAAAAATAATTTCATTTCTACCTCTGTTTATCAACCAAAATTGACTATTTCACTTCCTTTAAGCGATTTTGAATGCAATTTATGCAAAATATTAGGTCAAAATAAAAAAAATCTGGTTCTGATTTTTTCTCTACAACGGTGATTATTACTACCTAATACATTTCTACCGCTGTTATTCTACAAAATTTGACAATATCGCCCATACTCAGCGAAGTTCACTAAAATTATTAAAAATGTCATGGCAAAATAAATATATCTAAATCTGAGAATCTCTTTAAAACCTGAAATTTTAATAATAATTTTATTTCTACCACTGTTTATCAACTAAAATTGACTATTTCATCTCCGAATGGTGATTTTCACAATTTTTTATGCAAAATATTAGCGCAAAATAAAAAAAGCTGATTTTTATTTTTTCTCTAGAACCGTGTTTATTACTACTTAATACATTTCTACCGCTGTTATTCAACAAGGTTGACAATATCGCCTCACCTCAGCGCTGTTCACTATTATTTATGCAAAATTTCATAGCAAAATTAATTATTCCAAATCTGAGACTTTCTGTCAAACCTGAATTTTTCAAAATATTTTCATTTTTACCGCTGTTGATAAACAAAAATTCACTATTTCACGTCCGTTCAGCGATTTTCAACGCAATTTATGTAAAATATTAGGGCAAAATAAAAAAATCTGCTTCTGATTTTTTCTCTACACGGTGATTATTACTACCTAATACATTTCTACCGCTTTTTTTCAACAAAAAATGACAATATCGCCTCTCATCATCGCAGATTACCAAAATTTATGCAAAATGTCATTGCAAAATTAATATATCTAAATCTGAGGATATCTTTAGAACCTGAAATTTTAAAAATAATATCATGTCTACACATGTTTATCAACTAAAATTGACTATTTCATCTCCGTTTGGTGATTTACACCTTTTTTTATGGAAAATATTAGCGCAAAATAAAAAAAGCTGATTTTGATTTCTTCCCTAGAACCGTGATTATTCCTACATAATAAATTTCTACCACTCTTATTCAACAAAAATTGACGAAATAGCCTCTCCTCAGCGGAGCTCACCAAAATTTATGCTAAATGTCATAGCAAAATAAATTTATCAAAATCTGACTTTCTGTCAAACCTGAATTTTTCATAATAATTTCATTTCTACCGCTGTTTATCAACTAAAATTGACTATTTCACTTCCTTTCAGCGATTTTCAACGCATCTTATGCAAAATATCAGGTCAAAATAAAAAAATCTGCTTCTGATTTTTTCTCTACACGGTGATTATTGCTACCTAATACATTTCTACAGCTGTTATTCAACAAAAGTTGACAATATCGCCTCTACTCAGAGAAGTTCACCAAAATTTTTAAAAATGTCATAGCAAAATAATTATATCTAAATCAGAGAATCTCTTTAGAACCTGAAATTTTAAAAATAATTTCATTTCTACCACTCTTTATCAACTAAAATTGACTATTTCATCTCCGTTCAGTGATTTTCACATTTTTTATGCAAAATATTAGGTCAAAATAAAAAAAGCTGATTTTGAGTTTTTCTCTACAACCGTGATTATTACTACTTAATAAATTTCTACCGCTCTTATTAAACAAAAATTGACGATATAGCCTCTTCTCAGCGTAGCTCACCAAAATTTATGCAAAATATCAGGGAAAAATCAATATTTCGAATTCTCACACTCTCTGTCGAACCTGAAATTTTAAAAATAATTTCATTTCTACCGCTGTTTATCAACTAAAATTGACTATTTCACTTCCTTTCAGCGATTTTCGACGCACTTCATGCAAAATATTTGGTCAAAAGAAAAAAATTTGGTTCTGATTTTTCCTCTACAACGGTGACTATTACTACCTAATACATTTCTACCGCTGTTATTCAAAAAAAGTTGACAATATCGCCTCTCCTCAGCGAAGTTTACCAAAATTTTTAAAAATGTCATAGCAAAATAAATATATCTAAATCTGAGAATATCTTTAGAACCTGAAATTTTAAAAATAATTTCATTTCTACCACTCTTTATCAACTAAAATTGACTATTTCATCTCCGTTCAGTGATTTTCACATTTTTTATGCAAAATATTAGGTCAAAATAAAAAAAGCTGATTTTGAGTTTTTCTCTACAACCGTGATTATTACTACCTAATACATTTCTACCGCTGTTATTCTACAAAATTTGACAATATCGCCCATACTCAGCGAAGTTCACTAAAATTATTAAAAATGTCATGGCAAAATAAATATATCTAAATCTGAGAATCTCTTTAAAACCTGAAATTTTAATAATAATTTTATTTCTACCACTGTTTATCAACTAAAATTGACTATTTCATCTCCGAATGGTGATTTTCACAATTTTTTATGCAAAATATTAGCGCAAAATAAAAAAAGCTGATTTTTATTTTTTCTCTAGAACCGTGTTTATTACTACTTAATACATTTCTACCGCTGTTATTCAACAAGGTTGACAATATCGCCTCACCTCAGCGCTGTTCACTATTATTTATGCAAAATTTCATAGCAAAATTAATTATTCCAAATCTGAGACTTTCTGTCAAACCTGAATTTTTCAAAATATTTTCATTTTTACCGCTGTTGATAAACAAAAATTCACTATTTCACGTCCTTTCAGCGATTTTCAACGCAATTTATGTAAAATATTAGGGCAAAATAAAAAAATCTGCTTCTGATTTTTTCTCTACACGGTGATTATTACTACCTAATACATTTCTACCGCTTTTTTTCAACAAAAAATGACAATATCGCCTCTCATCATCGCAGATTACCAAAATTTATGCAAAATGTCATTGCAAAATTAATATATCTAAATCTGAGGATATCTTTAGAACCTGAAATTTTAAAAATAATATCATGTCTACACATGTTTATCAACTAAAATTGACTATTTCATCTCCGTTTGGTGATTTACACCTTTTTTTATGGAAAATATTAGCGCAAAATAAAAAAAGCTGATTTTGATTTCTTCCCTAGAACCGTGATTATTCCTACATAATAAATTTCTACCACTCTTATTCAACAAAAATTGACGAAATAGCCTCTCCTCAGCGGAGCTCACCAAAATTTATGCTAAATGTCATAGCAAAATAAATTTATCAAAATCTGACTTTCTGTCAAACCTGAATTTTTCATAATAATTTCATTTCTACCGCTGTTTATCAACTAAAATTGACTATTTCACTTCCTTTCAGCGATTTTCAACGCATCTTATGCAAAATATCAGGTCAAAATAAAAAAATCTGGTTCTGATTTTTTCTCTACAACGGTGATTATTGCTACCTAATACATTTCTACAGCTGTTATTCAACAAAAGTTGACAATATCGCCTCTACTCAGAGAAGTTCACCAAAATTTTTAAAAATGTCATAGCAAAATAATTATATCTAAATCAGAGAATCTCTTTAGAACCTGAAATTTTAAAAATAATTTCATTTCTACCACTCTTTATCAACTAAAATTGACTATTTCATCTCCGTTCAGTGATTTTCACATTTTTTATGCAAAATATTAGGTCAAAATAAAAAAAGCTGATTTTGAGTTTTTCTCTACAACCGTGATTATTACTACTTAATAAATTTCTACCGCTCTTATTAAACAAAAATTGACGATATAGCCTCTTCTCAGCGTAGCTCACCAAAATTTATGCAAAATATCAGGGAAAAATCAATATTTCGAATTCTCACACTCTCTGTCGAACCTGAAATTTTAAAAATAATTTCATTTCTACCGCTGTTTATCAACTAAAATTGACTATTTCACTTCCTTTCAGCGATTTTCGACGCACTTCATGCAAAATATTTGGTCAAAAGAAAAAAATTTGGTTCTGATTTTTCCTCTACAACGGTGACTATTACTACCTAATACATTTCTACCGCTGTTATTCAAAAAAAGTTGACAATATCGCCTCTCCTCAGCGAAGTTTACCAAAATTTTTAAAAATGTCATAGCAAAATAAATATATCTAAATCTGAGAATATCTTTAGAACCTGAAATTTTAAAAATAATTTCATTTCTACCACTCTTTATCAACTAAAATTGACTATTTCATCTCCGTTCAGTGATTTTCACATTTTTTATGCAAAATATTAGGTCAAAATAAAAAAAGCTGATTTTGAGTTTTTCTCTACAACCGTGATTATTACTAAATAATACATTTCTACCGCTCTTATTCAACAAAAATGGACGATATAGCCTTTCCTCAGCACAGTTCACCAAAATTTATGCAATATGTCATAGGAAAGTAAATATATCAAAATCTGACTTTCTGTCAAACCTGAATTTTTCAAAATAATTTCATTTCTACCGCTGTTTATCAACCAAAATTGACTATTTCACTTCCTTTCAGCGATTTTCAACGCAATTTATGCAAAAAATTAGGTCAAAATAAAAAAAAATCTGGTTCTGATTTTTTCTCTACAACGGTGATCATTACTACCTAATACATTTCTACCGCTCTTATTAACAAAAGTTGACAATATCGCCTCTCCTCAGCGAAGTTCACCAAAATTATTAAAAATGTTATAGCAAAATAAATATATTCTAATCTGAGAATCTCTTTAGAACCTGAAATTTTAAAAATAATTTCATTTCTACCACTGTTTATCAACTTAAATTGACTATTTCATCTCCGTTCAGTGATTTTCACATTTTTTATGCAAAATATTAGGTCAAAATAAAAAAAGCTGATTTTGAGTTTTTCTCTACAACCGTGATTATTACTACTGAATACATTTCTACCGCTGTTATTCAACAAGGTTGACAATATCGCCTCACCTAAGCGCTGTTTACTATTATTTATGCAATTTTCATAGCAAAATTAATTATTCCAAATCTGAGACTTTCTGTCAAACCTGAAATTTTAAAAATAATTTCATTTCTACCTCTGTTTATCAACCAAAATTGACTATTTCACTTCCTTTCAGCGATTTTGAATGCAATTTATGCAAAATATTAGGTCAAAATAAAAAAAATCTGGTTCTGATTTTTTCTCTACAACGGTGATTATTACTACCTAATACATTTCTACCGCTGTTATTCTACAAAATTTGACAATATCGCCTCTACTCAGCGAAGTTCACGAAAATTATTAAAAATGTCATGGCAAAATAAATATATCTAAATCTGAGAATCTCTTTAAAACCTGAAATTTTAATAATAATTTTATTTCTACCACTGTTTATCAACTAAAATTGACTATTTCATCTCCGTTCTGTGATTTTCAAATTTTTTTATGCAAAATATTAGCTCAAAATAAAAAAGCTGATTTTGAGTTTTTCTCTAGAACCGTGTTTATTACTACTTAATACATTTCTACCGCTGTTATTCAACAAGGTTGACAATATCGCCTCACCTCAGCGCTGTTCACTATTATTTATGCAAAATTTCATAGCAAAATTAATTATTCCAAATCTGAGACTTTCTGTCAAACCTGAATTTTTCAAAATATTTTCATTTATACCGCTGTTGATAAACAAAAATTCACTATTTCACGTCCTTTCAGCGATTTTCAACGCAATTTATGTAAAATATTAGGGCAAAATAAAAAAATCTGCTTCTGATTTTTTCTCTACACGGTGATTATTACTACCTAATACATTTCTACCGCTTTTATTCAACAAAAAATGACAATATCGCCTCTCATCATCGCAGATTACCAAAATTTATGCAAAATGTCATAGCAAAATTAATATATCCAAATATGAGAATATCTTTAGAACCTGAAATTTTAAAAATAATATCATGTCTACACATGTTTATCAACTAAAATTGACTATTTCATCTCCGTTCTGTGATTTTCACCTTTTTTTATGCAAAATATTAGGTCAAAATAAAAAAGCTGATTTTTATTTTTTCTCTAGAACCGTGATTATTACTACTTAATAAATTTCTACCGCTCTTATTAAACAAAAATTGACGATATAGCCTCTTCTCAGCGCAGTTCACCAAAATTTATGCAAAATATCAGGGAAAAATCAATATTTCGAATTCTCACACTCTCTGTCGAACCTGAAATTTTAAAAATAATTTCATTTCTACCGCTGTTTATCAACTAAAATTGACTATCTCACTTCCTTTCAGCGATTTTCGACGCACTTCATGCAAAATATTTGGTCAAAAGAAAAAAATTTAGTTCTGATTTTTCCTCAACAACGGTGACTATTACTACCTAATACATTTCTACCGCTGTTATTCAAAAAAAGTTGACAATATCGCCTCTCCTCAGCGAAGTTTACCAAAATTTTTAAAAATGTCATAGCAAAATAAATATATCTAAATCTGAGAATATCTTTAGAACCTGAAATTTTAAAAATAATTTCATTTCTACCACTCTTTATCAACTAAAATTGACTATTTCATCTCCGTTCAGTGATTTTCACATTTTTTATGCAAAATATTAGGTCAAAATAAAAAAAGCTGATTTTGTGTTTTTCTCTACAACCGTGATTATTACTAAATAATACATTTCTACCGCTTTTATTCAACAAAAAATGACAATATCGCCTCTCATCATCGCAGATTACCAAAATTTAAGCAAAATGTCATAGCAAAATTAATATATCCAAATATGAGAATATCTTTAGAACCTGAAATTTTAAAAATAATATCATGTCTACACATGTTTATCAACTAAAATTGACTATTTCATCTCCGTTTGGTGATTTTCACATTTTTTTATGCAAAATATTTGCGCAAAATAAAAAAAGCTGATTTTGATTTTTTCTCTAGAACCGTGATTATTACTACATAATACATTTCTACCGCTCTTATTCAACAAAAATGGACGATATAGCCTCTCCCCAGCACAGCTCACCAAAATGTATGCAAAATGTCATAGCAAAATAAATATATAAAAATCTGACTTTCTGTCAAACCTGAATTTTTCAAAAAAATTTCATTTCTACCGCTGTTTATCAACCAAATTTGACTATTTCACTTCCTTTCAGCGATTTTGAATGCAATTTATGCAAAATATTAGGTCAAAATAAAAAAATCTGGTTCTGATTTTTTCTCTACAACGGTGATTATTGCTACCTAATACATTTCTACAGCTGTTATTCAACAAAAGTTGACAATATCGCCTCTACTCAGAGAAGTTCACCAAAATTTTTAAAAATGTCATAGCAAAATAATTATATCTAAATCTGAGAATCTCTTTAGAACCTGAATTTTTCAAAAAAATTTCATTTCTACCGCTGTTTATCAACCAAAATTGACTATTTCACTTCCTTTCAGCGATTTTCAACGCAATTTATGTAAAATATTAGGGCAAAATAAAAAAATCTGCTTCTGATTTTTTCCTTACACGGTGATTATTACTACCTAATACATTTCTACCGCTTTTATTCAACAAAAAATGACAATATCGCCTCTCATCATCGCAGATTACCAAAATTTATGCAAAATGTCATAGCAAAATTAATATATCCAAATATGAGAATATCTTTAGAACCTGAAATTTTAAAAATAATATCATGTCTACACATGTTTATCAACTAAAATTGACTATTTCATCTCCGTTCTGTGATTTTCACCTTTTTTATGCAAAATATTAGGTCAAAATAAAAAAGCTGATTTTTATTTTTTCTCTAGAACCGTGATTATTACTACTTAATAAATTTCTACCGCTCTTATTAAACAAAAATTGACGATATAGCCTCTTCTCAGCGTAGCTCACCAAAATTTATGCAAAATATCAGGGAAAAATCAATATTTCGAATTCTCACACTCTCTGTCGAACCTGAAATTTTAAAAATAATTTCATTTCTACCGCTGTTTATCAACTAAAATTGACTATTTCACTTCCTTTCAGCGATTTTCGACGCACTTCATGCAAAATATTTGGTCAAAAGAAAAAAATTTGGTTCTGATTTTTCCTCTACAACGGTGACTATTACTACCTAATACATTTCTACCGCTGTTATTCAAAAAAAGTTGACAATATCGCCTCTCCTCAGGAAAGTTTACCAAAATTTTTAAAAATGTCATAGCAAAATAAATATATCTAAATCTGAGAATATCTTTAGAACCTGAAATTTTAAAAATAATTTCATTTCTACCACTCTTTATCAACTAAAATTGACTATTTCATCTCCGTTCAGTGATTTTCACATTTTTTATGCAAAATATTAGGTCAAAATAAAAAAAGCTGATTTTGAGTTTTTCTCTACAACCGTGATTATTACTAAATAATACATTTCTACCGCTCTTATTCAACAAAAATGGACGATATAGCCTTTCCTCAGCACAGTTCACCAAAATTTATGCAATATGTCATAGGAAAGTAAATATATCAAAATCTGACTTTCTGTCAAACCTGAATTTTTCAAAATAATTTCATTTCTACCGCCGTTTATCAACCAAAATTGACTATTTCACTTCCTTTCAGCGATTTTCAACGCAATTTATGCAAAAAATTAGGTCAAAATAAAAAAAAATCTGGTTCTGATTTTTTCTCTACAACGGTGATCATTACTACCTAATACATTTCTACCGCTCTTATTAACAAAAGTTGACAATATCGCCTCTCCTCAGCGAAGTTCACCAAAATTATTAAAAATGTTATAGCAAAATAAATATATTCTAATCTGAGAATCTCTTTAGAACCTGAAATTTTAAAAATAATTTCATTTCTACCACTGTTTATCAACTTAAATTGACTATTTCATCTCCGTTCAGTGATTTTCACATTTTTTATGCAAAATATTAGGTCAAAATAAAAAAAGCTGATTTTGAGTTTTTCTCTACAACCGTGATTATTACTACTGAATACATTTCTACCGCTGTTATTCAACAAGGTTGACAATATCGCCTCACCTAAGCGCTGTTTACTATTATTTATGCAATTTTCATAGCAAAATTAATTATTCCAAATCTGAGACTTTCTGTCAAACCTGAAATTTTAAAAATAATTTCATTTCTACCTCTGTTTATCAACCAAAATTGACTATTTCACTTCCTTTCAGCGATTTTGAATGGAATTTATGCAAAATATTAGGTCAAAATAAAAAAAATCTGGTTCTGATTTTTTCTCTACAACGGTGATTATTACTACCTAATACATTTCTACCGCTGTTATTCTACAAAATTTGACAATATCGCCTCTCATCATCGCAGATTACCAAAATTTATGCAAAATGTCATAGCAAAATTAATATATCCAAATATGAGAATATCTTTAGAACCTGAAATTTTAAAAATAATATCATGTCTACACATGTTTATCAACTAAAATTGACTAATTCATCTCCGTTTGGTGATTTTCACATTTTTCTATGCAAAATATTTGCGCAAAATAAAAAAAGCTGATTTTGATTTTTTCTCTAGAACCGTGATTATTACTACATAATACATTTCTACAGCTCTTATTCAACAAAAATGGACGATATAGCCTCTCCCCAGCACAGCTCACCAAAATGTATGCAAAATGTCATAGCAAAATAAATATATCAAAATCTGACTTTCTGTCAAACCTGAATTTTTCAAAAAAATTTCATTTCTACCGCTGTTTATCAACCAAATTTGACTATTTCACTTCCTTTCAGCGATTTTGAATGCAATTTATGCAAAATATTAGGTCAAAATAAAAAAATCTGGTTCTGATTTTTTCTCTACAACGGTGATTATTGCTACCTAATACATTTCTACAGCTGTTATTCAACAAAAGTTGACAATATCGCCTCTACTCAGAGAAGTTCACCAAAATTTTTAAAAATGTCATAGCAAAATAATTATATCTAAATCTGAGAATCTCTTTAGAACCTGAAATTATAAAAATAATTTCATTTCTACCACTGTTTATCAACTAAAATTGACTATTTCATCTCCGTTCTGTGATTTTCAAATTTTTTTATGCAAAATATTAGCTCAAAATAAAAAAGCTGATTTTTATTTTTTCTCTAGAACCGTGATTATTACTACTTAATAAATTTCTACCGCTCTTATTAAACAAAAATTGACGATATAGCCTCTTCTCAGCGCAGCTCACCAAAATGTATGCAAAATGTCATAGCAAAATAAATATATCAAAATCTGACTTTGTGCCAAACCTGAATTTTTCATAATAATTTCATTTCTAACGCTGTTTATCAACCGAAATTCACTATTTCACCTCCTGTCAGCGATTTTGAACAAACCTAATGCAAAATATTAGGGCAAAATAAAAAAATCTGGTTCTGATTTTTTCTCTACAACCGTGATTATTACTACTAAATACATTTCTACCGCTGTTATTCATCAAGGTTGACAATATCGCCTCACCTCAGCGCTGTTCACTATTATTTATGCAAAATATCATAGCAAAATTAATATATCTAAATCTCACACTCCCTGTCGAACCTGAAATTTTAAAAATTATTTCATTTCTACCGCTGTTTATCAACCAAAATTGACTATTTCACTTCCTTTCAGCGATTTTCAACGCAATTTATGTAAAATATTAGGGCAAAATAAAAAAATCTGCTTCTGATTTTTTCTCTACACGGTGATTATTACTACCTAATACATTTCTACCGCTTTTATTCAACAAAAAATGACAATATCGCCTCTCATCATCGCAGATTACCAAAATTTATGCAAAATGTCATAGCAAAATTAATATATCTAAATATGAGAATATCTTAAGAACCTGAAATTTTAAAAATAATATCATGTCTACACATGTTTATCAACTAAAATTGACTATTTCATCTCCGTTCTGTGATTTTCACCTTTTTTTATGCAAAATATTAGGTCAAAATAAAAAAGCTGATTTTTATTTTTTCTCTAGAACCGTGATTATTACTACTTAATAAATTTCTACCGCTCTTATTAAACAAAAATTGACGATATAGCCTCTTCTCAGCGCAGCTCACCAAAATTTATGCAAAATATCAGGGAAAAATCAATATTTCGAATTCTCACACTCTCTGTCGAACCTGAAATTTTAAAAATAATTTCATTTCTACCGCTGTTTATCAACTAAAATTGACTATTTCACTTCCTTTCAGCGATTTTCGACGAACTTCATGCAAAATATTTGGTCAAAAGAAAAAAATTTAGTTCTGATTTTTCCTCTACAACGGTGACTATTACTACCTAATACATTTCTACCGCTGTTATTCAAAAAAAGTTGACAATATCGCCTCTCCTCAGCGAAGTTTACCAAAATTTTTAAAAATGTCATAGCAAAATAAATATATCTAAATCTGAGAATATCTTTAGAACCTGAAATTTTAAAAATAATTTCATTTCTACCACTCTTTATCAACTAAAATTGACTATTTCATCTCCGTTCAGTGATTTTCACATTTTTTATGCAAAATATTAGGTCAAAATAAAAAAAGCTGATTTTGAGTTTTTCTCTACAACCGTGATTATTACTAAATAATACATTTCTACCGCTCTTATTCAACAAAAATGGACGATATAGCCTTTCCTCAGCACAGTTCACCAAAATTTATGCAAAATGTCATAGGAAAGTAAATATATCAAAATCTGACTTTCTGTCAAACCTGAATTTTTCAAAATAATTTCATTTCTACCGCTGTTTATCAACCAAAATTGACTATTTCACTTCCTTTCAGCGATTTTCAACGCAATTTATGCAAAAAATTAGGTCAAAATAAAAAAATCTGGTTCTGATTTTTTCTCTACAACGGTGATCATTACTACCTAATACATTTCTACCGCTCTTATTAACAAAAGTTGACAATATCGCCTCTCCTCAGCGAAGTTCACCAAAATTATTAAAAATGTTATAGCAAAATAAATATATTCTAATCTGAGAATCTCTTTAGAACCTGAAATTTTAAAAATAATTTCATTTCTACCACTGTTTATCAACTTAAATTGACTATTTCATCTCCGTTCAGTGATTTTCACATTTTTTATGCAAAATATTAGCGCAAAATAAAAAAAGCTGATTTTTATTTTTTCTCTAGAACCGTGTTTATTACTACTTAATACATTTCTACCGCTGTTATTCAACAAGGTTGACAATATCGCCTCACCTCAGCGCTGTTCACTATTATTTATGCAAAATTTCATAGCAAAATTAATTATTCCAAATCTGAGACTTTCTGTCAAACCTGAATTTTTCAAAATATTTTCATTTTTACCGCTGTTGATAAACAAAAATTCACTATTTCACGTCCTTTCAGCGATTTTCAACGCAATTTATGTAAAATATTAGGGCAAAATAAAAAAATCTGCTTCTGATTTTTTCTCTACACGGTGATTATTACTACCTAATACATTTCTACCGCTTTTATTCAACAAAAAATGACAATATCGCCTCTCATCATCGCAGATTACCAAAATTTATGCAAAATGTCATAGCAAAATTAATATATCTAAATCTGAGGATATCTTTAGAACCTGAAATTTTAAAAATAATATCATGTCTACACATGTTTATCAACTATAATTGACTATTTCATCTCCGTTTGGTGATTTTCATATTTTTTTATGCAAAATATTTGCGCAAAATAAAAAAAGCTGATTTTGATTTTTTCTCTAGAACCGTGATTATTACTACATAATACATTTCTACCGCTCTTATTCGACAAAAATGGACGATATAGCCTCTCCCCAGCACAGCTCACCAAAATGTATGCAAAATGTCATAGCAAAATAAATATATCAAAATCTGACTTTCTGTCAAACCTGAATTTTTCAAAAAAATTTCATTTCTACCGCTGTTTATCAACCAAATTTGACTATTTCACTTCCTTTCAGCGATTTTGAATGCAATTTATGCAAAATATTAGGTCAAAATAAAAAAATCTGGTTCTGATTTTTTCTCTACAACGGTGATTATTGCTACCTAATACATTTCTACAGCTGTTATTCAACAAAAGTTGACAATATCGCCTCTACTCAGAGAAGTTCACCAAAATTTTTAAAAATGTCATAGCAAAATAATTATATCTAAATCTGAGAATCTCTTTAGAACCTGAAATTATAAAAATAATTTCATTTCTACCACTGTTTATCAACTAAAATTGACTATTTTATCTCCGTTCTGTGATTTTCAAATTTTTTTATGCAAAATATTAGCTCAAAATAAAAAAGCTGATTTTTATTTTTTCTCTAGAACCGTGATTATTACTACTTAATAAATTTCTACCGCTCTTATTAAACAAAAATTGACGATATAGCCTCTTCTCAGCGCAGCTCACCAAAATGTATGCAAAATGTCATAGCAAAATAAATATATCAAAATCTGACTTTGTGCCAAACCTGAATTTTTCATAATAATTTCATTTCTAACGCTGTTTATCAACCGAAATTCACTATTTCACCTCCTGTCAGCGATTTTGAACAAACCTAATGCAAAATATTAGGGCAAAATAAAAAAATCTGGTTCTGATTTTTTCTCTACAACCGTGATTATTACTACTAAATACATTTCTACCGCTGTTATTCATCAAGGTTGACAATATCGCCTCACCTCAGCGCTGTTCACTATTATTTATGCAAAATATCATAGCAAAATTAATATATCTAAATCTCACACTCCCTGTCGAACCTGAAATTTTAAAAATTATTTCATTTCTACCGCTGTTTATCAACCAAAATTGACTATTTCACTTCCTTTCAGCGATTTTCAACGCAATTTATGTAAAATATTAGGGCAAAATAAAAAAATCTGCTTCTAATTTTTTCTCTACACGGTGATTATTACTACCTAATACATTTCTACCGCTTTTATTCAACAAAAAATGACAATATCGCCTCTCATCATCGCAGATTACCAAAATTTATGCAAAATGTCATAGCAAAATTAATATATCTAAATATGAGAATATCTTAAGAACCTGAAATTTTAAAAATAATATCATGTCTACACATGTTTATCAACTAAAATTGACTATTTCATCTCCGTTCTGTGATTTTCACCTTTTTTTATGCAAAATATTAGGTCAAAATAAAAAAGCTGATTTTTATTTTTTCTCTAGAACCGTGATTATTACTACTTAATAAATTTCTACCGCTCTTATTAAACAAAAATTGACGATATAGCCTCTTCTCAGCGCAGCTCACCAAAATTTATGCAAAATATCAGGGAAAAATCAATATTTCGAATTCTCACACTCTCTGTCGAACCTGAAATTTTAAAAATAATTTCATTTCTACCGCTGTTTATCAACTAAAATTGACTATTTCACTTCCTTTCAGCGATTTTCGACGAACTTCATGCAAAATATTTGGTCAAAAGAAAAAAATTTAGTTCTGATTTTTCCTCTACAACGGTGACTATTACTACCTAATACATTTCTACCGCTGTTATTCAAAAAAAGTTGACAATATCGCCTCTCCTCAGCGAAGTTTACCAAAATTTTTAAAAATGTCATAGCAAAATAAATATATCTAAATCTGAGAATATCTTTAGAACCTGAAATTTTAAAAATAATTTCATTTCTACCACTCTTTATCAACTAAAATTGACTATTTCATCTCCGTTCAGTGATTTTCACATTTTTTATGCAAAATATTAGGTCAAAATAAAAAAAGCTGATTTTGAGTTTTTCTCTACAACCGTGATTATTACTAAATAATACATTTCTACCGCTCTTATTCAACAAAAATGGACGATATAGCCTTTCCTCAGCACAGTTCACCAAAATTTATGCAAAAGGTCATAGGAAAGTAAATATATCAAAATCTGACTTTCTGTCAAACCTGAATTTTTCAAAATAATTTCATTTCTACCGCTGTTTATCAACCAAAATTGACTATTTCACTTCCTTTCAGCGATTTTCAACGCAATTTATGCAAAAAATTAGGTCAAAATAAAAAAATCTGGTTCTGATTTTTTCTCTACAACGGTGATCATTACTACCTAATACATTTCTACCGCTCTTATTAACAAAAGTTGACAATATCGCCTCTCCTCAGCGAAGTTCACCAAAATTATTAAAAATGTTATAGCAAAATAAATATATTCTAATCTGAGAATCTCTTTAGAACCTGAAATTTTAAAAATAATTTCATTTCTACCACTGTTTATCAACTTAAATTGACTATTTCATCTCCGTTCAGTGATTTTCACATTTTTTATGCAAAATATTAGGTCAAAATAAAAAAAAGCTGATTTTGAGTTTTTCTCTACAACCGTGATTATTACTACTGAATACATTTCTACCGCTGTTATTCAACAAGGTTGACAATATCGCCTCACCTAAGCGCTGTTTACTATTATTTATGCAATTTTCATAGCAAAATTAATTATTCCAAATCTGAGACTTTCTGTCAAACCTGAAATTTTAAAAATAATTTCATTTCTACCTCTGTTTATCAACCAAAATTGACTATTTCACTTCCTTTCAGCGATTTTGAATGCAATTTATGCAAAATATTAGGTCAAAATAAAAAAAATCTGGTTCTGATTTTTTCTCTACAACGGTGATTATTACTACCTAATACATTTCTACCGCTGTTATTCTACAAAATTTGACAATATCGCCTCTACTCAGCGAAGTTCACTAAAATTATTAAAAATATCATGGCAAAATAAATATATCTAAATCTGAGAATCTCTTTAAAACCTGAAATTTTAATAATAATTTTATTTCTACCACTGTTTATCAACTAAAATTGACTATTTCATCTCCGAATGGTGATTTTCACAATTTTTTATGCAAAATATTAGCGCAAAATAAAAAAAGCTGATTTTTATTTTTTCTCTAGAACCGTGTTTATTACTACTTAATACATTTCTACCGCTGTTATTCAACAAGGTTGACAATATCGCCTCACCTCAGCGCTGTTCACTATTATTTATGCAAAATTTCATAGCAAAATTAATTATTCCAAATCTGAGACTTTCTGTCAAACCTGAATTTTTCAAAATATTTTCATTTTTACCGCTGTTGATAAACAAAAATTCACTATTTCACGTCCTTTCAGCGATTTTCAACGCAATTTATGTAAAATATTAGGGCAAAATAAAAAAATCTGCTTCTGATTTTTTCTCTACACGGTGATTATTACTACCTAATACATTTCTACCGCTTTTATTCAACAAAAAATGACAATATCGCCTCTCATCATCGCAGATTACCAAAATTTATGCAAAATGTCATAGCAAAATTAATATATCTAAATCTGAGAATCTCTTTAGAACCTGAAATTTTAAAAATAATTTCATTTCTACCACTGTTTATCAACTTAAATTGACTATTTCATCTCCGTTCAGTGATTTTCACATTTTTTATGCAAAATATTAGGTCAAAATAAAAAAAGCTGATTTTGAGTTTTTCTCTACAACCGTGATTATTACTACTGAATACATTTCTACCGCTGTTATTCAACAAGGTTGACAATATCGCCTCACCTAAGCGCTGTTTACTATTATTTATGCAATTTTCATAGCAAAATTAATTATTCCAAATCTGAGACTTTCTGTCAAACCTGAAATTTTAAAAATAATTTCATTTCTACCTCTGTTTATCAACCAAAATTGACTATTTCACTTCCTTTCAGCGATTTTCAACGCAATTTATGCAAAAAATTAGGTCAAAATAAAAAAAAATCTGGTTCTGATTTTTTCTCTACAACGGTGATCATTACTACCTAATACATTTCTACCGCTCTTATTAACAAAAGTTGACAGGAAGTAAATAACAAAGGAAAGTAAATATATCAAAATCTGACTTTCTGTCAAACCGGAATTTTTCAAAATAATTTCATTTCTACCGCCGTTTATCAACCAAAATTGACTATTTCACTTCCTTTCAGCGATTTTCAACGCAATTTATGCAAAAAATTAGGTCAAAATAAAAAAAAATCTGGTTCTGATTTTTTCTCTACAACGGTGATCATTACTACCTAATACATTTCTACCGCTCTTATTAACAAAAGTTGACAATATCGCCTCTCCTCAGCGAAGTTCACCAAAATTATTAAAAATGTTATAGCAAAATAAATATATTCTAATCTGAGAATCTCTTTAGAACCTGAAATTTTAAAAATAATTTCATTTCTACCACTGTTTATCAACTTAAATTGACTATTTCATCTCCGTTCAGTGATTTTCACATTTTTTATGCAAAATATTAGGTCAAAATAAAAAAAGCTGATTTTGAGTTTTTCTCTACAACCGTGATTATTACTACTGAATACATTTCTACCGCTGTTATTCAACAAGGTTGACAATATCGCCTCACCTAAGCGCTGTTTACTATTATTTATGCAATTTTCATAGCAAAATTAATTATTCCAAATCTGAGACTTTCTGTCAAACCTGAAATTTTAAAAATAATTTCATTTCTACCTCTGTTTATCAACCAAAATTGACTATTTCACTTCCTTTCAGCGATTTTGAATGCAATTTATGCAAAATATTAGGTCAAAATAAAAAAAATCTGGTTCTGATTTTTTCTCTACAACGGTGATTATTACTACCTAATACATTTCTACCGCTGTTATTCTACAAAATTTGACAATATCGCCTCTACTCAGCGAAGTTCACTAAAATTATTAAAAATGTCATGGCAAAATAAATATATCTAAATCTGAGAATCTCTTTAAAACCTGAAATTTTAATAATAATTTTATTTCTACCACTGTTTATCAACTAAAATTGACTATTTCATCTCCGAATGGTGATTTTCACAATTTTTTATGCAAAATATTAGCGCAAAATAAAAAAAGCTGATTTTTATTTTTTCTCTAGAACCGTGTTTATTACTACTTAATACATTTCTACCGCTGTTATTGAACAAGGTTGACAATATCGCCTCACCTCAGCGCTGTTCACTATTATTTATGCAAAATTTCATAGCAAAATTAATTATTCCAAATCTGAGACTTTCTGTCAAACCTGAATTTTTCAAAATATTTTCATTTTTACCGCTGTTGATAAACAAAAATTCACTATTTCACGTCCTTTCAGCGATTTTCAACGCAATTTATGTAAAATATTAGGGCAAAATAAAAAAATCTGCTTCTGATTTTTTCTCTACACGGTGATTATTACTACCTAATACATTTCTACCGCTTTTATTCAACAAAAAATGACAATATCGCCTCTCATCATCGCAGATTACCAAAATTTATGCAAAATGTCATAGCAAAATTAATATATCTAAATCTGAGGATATCTTTAGAACCTGAAATTTTAAAAATAATATCATGTCTACACATGTTTATCAACTATAATTGACTATTTCATCTCCGTTTGGTGATTTTCACATTTTTTTATGCAAAATATTTGCGCAAAATAAAAAAAGCTGATTTTGATTTTTTCTCTAGAACCGTGATTATTACTACATAATACATTTCTACCGCTCTTATTCAACAAAAATGGACGATATAGCCTCTCCCCAGCACAGCTCACCAAAATGTATGCAAAATGTCATAGCAAAATAAATATATCAAAATCTGACTTTCTGTCAAACCTGAATTTTTCAAAAAAATTTCATTTCTACCGCTGTTTATCAACCAAATTTGACTATTTCACTTCCTTTCAGCGATTTTGAATGCAATTTATGCAAAATATTAGGTCAAAATAAAAAAATCTGGTTCTGATTTTTTCTCTACAACGGTGATTATTGCTACCTAATACATTTCTACAGCTGTTATTCAACAAAAGTTGACAATATCGCCTCTACTCAGAGAAGTTCACCAAAATTTTTAAAAATGTCATAGCAAAATAATTATATCTAAATCTGAGAATCTCTTTAGAACCTGAAATTATAAAAATAATTTCATTTCTACCACTGTTTATCAACTAAAATTGACTATTTCATCTCCGTTCTGTGATTTTCAAATTTTTTTATGCAAAATATTAGCTCAAAATAAAAAAGCTGATTTTTATTTTTTCTCTAGAACCGTGATTATTACTACTTAATAAATTTCTACCGCTCTTATTAAACAAAAATTGACGATATAGCCTCTTCTCAGCGCAGCTCACCAAAATGTATGCAAAATGTCATAGCAAAATAAATATATCAAAATCTGACTTTGTGCCAAACCTGAATTTTTCATAATAATTTCATTTCTAACGCTGTTTATCAACCGAAATTCACTATTTCACCTCCTGTCAGCGATTTTGAACAAACCTAATGCAAAATATTAGGGCAAAATAAAAAAATCTGGTTCTGATTTTTTCTCTACAACCGTGATTATTACTACTAAATACATTTCTACCGCTGTTATTCATCAAGGTTGACAATATCGCCTCACCTCAGCGCTGTTCACTATTATTTATGCAAAATATCATAGCAAAATTAATATATCTAAATCTCACACTCCCTGTCGAACCTGAAATTTTAAAAATTATTTCATTTCTACCGCTGTTTATCAACCAAAATTGACTATTTCACTTCCTTTCAGCGATTTTCAACGCAATTTATGTAAAATATTAGGGCAAAATAAAAAAATCTGCTTCTAATTTTTTCTCTACACGGTGATTATTACTACCTAATACATTTCTACCGCTTTTATTCAACAAAAAATGACAATATCGCCTCTCATCATCGCAGATTACCAAAATTTATGCAAAATGTCATAGCAAAATTAATATATCTAAATATGAGAATATCTTAAGAACCTGAAATTTTAAAAATAATATCATGTCTACACATGTTTATCAACTAAAATTGACTATTTCATCTCCGTTCTGTGATTTTCACCTTTTTTTATGCAAAATATTAGGTCAAAATAAAAAAGCTGATTTTTATTTTTTCTCTAGAACCGTGATTATTACTACTTAATAAATTTCTACCGCTCTTATTAAACAAAAATTGACGATATAGCCTCTTCTCAGCGCAGCTCACCAAAATTTATGCAAAATATCAGGGAAAAATCAATATTTCGAATTCTCACACTCTCTGTCGAACCTGAAATTTTAAAAATAATTTCATTTCTACCGCTGTTTATCAACTAAAATTGACTATTTCACTTCCTTTCAGCGATTTTCGACGAACTTCATGCAAAATATTTGGTCAAAAGAAAAAAATTTAGTTCTGATTTTTCCTCTACAACGGTGACTATTACTACCTAATACATTTCTACCGCTGTTATTCAAAAAAAGTTGACAATATCGCCTCTCCTCAGCGAAGTTTACCAAAATTTTTAAAAATGTCATAGCAAAATAAATATATCTAAATCTGAGAATATCTTTAGAACCTGAAATTTTAAAAATAATTTCATTTCTACCACTCTTTATCAACTAAAATTGACTATTTCATCTCCGTTCAGTGATTTTCACATTTTTTATGCAAAATATTAGGTCAAAATAAAAAAAGCTGATTTTGAGTTTTTCTCTACAACCGTGATTATTACTAAATAATACATTTCTACCGCTCTTATTCAACAAAAATGGACGATATAGCCTTTCCTCAGCACAGTTCACCAAAATTTATGCAAAAGGTCATAGGAAAGTAAATATATCAAAATCTGACTTTCTGTCAAACCTGAATTTTTCAAAATAATTTCATTTCTACCGCTGTTTATCAACCAAAATTGACTATTTCACTTCCTTTCAGCGATTTTCAACGCAATTTATGCAAAAAATTAGGTCAAAATAAAAAAATCTGGTTCTGATTTTTTCTCTACAACGGTGATCATTACTACCTAATACATTTCTACCGCTCTTATTAACAAAAGTTGACAATATCGCCTCTCCTCAGCGAAGTTCACCAAAATTATTAAAAATGTTATAGCAAAATAAATATATTCTAATCTGAGAATCTCTTTAGAACCTGAAATTTTAAAAATAATTTCATTTCTACCACTGTTTATCAACTTAAATTGACTATTTCATCTCCGTTCAGTGATTTTCACATTTTTTATGCAAAATATTAGGTCAAAATAAAAAAAAGCTGATTTTGAGTTTTTCTCTACAACCGTGATTATTACTACTGAATACATTTCTACCGCTGTTATTCAACAAGGTTGACAATATCGCCTCACCTAAGCGCTGTTTACTATTATTTATGCAATTTTCATAGCAAAATTAATTATTCCAAATCTGAGACTTTCTGTCAAACCTGAAATTTTAAAAATAATTTCATTTCTACCTCTGTTTATCAACCAAAATTGACTATTTCACTTCCTTTCAGCGATTTTGAATGCAATTTATGCAAAATATTAGGTCAAAATAAAAAAAATCTGGTTCTGATTTTTTCTCTACAACGGTGATCATTACTACCTAATACATTTCTACCGCTCTTATTAACAAAAGTTGACAATATCGCCTCTCCTCAGCGAAGTTCACCAAAATTATTAAAAATGTTATAGCAAAATAAATATATTCTAATCTGAGAATCTCTTTAGAACCTGAAATTTTAAAAATAATTTCATTTCTACCACTGTTTATCAACTTAAATTGACTATTTCATCTCCGTTCAGTGATTTTCACATTTTTTATGCAAAATATTAGGTCAAAATAAAAAAAGCTGATTTTGAGTTTTTCTCTACAACCGTGATTATTACTACTGAATACATTTCTACCGCTGTTATTCAACAAGGTTGACAATATCGCCTCACCTAAGCGCTGTTTACTATTATTTATGCAATTTTCATAGCAAAATTAATTATTCCAAATCTGAGACTTTCTGTCAAACCTGAAATTTTAAAAATAATTTCATTTCTACCTCTGTTTATCAACCAAAATTGACTATTTCACTTCCTTTCAGCGATTTTGAATGCAATTTATGCAAAATATTAGGTCAAAATAAAAAAAATCTGGTTCTGATTTTTTCTCTACAACGGTGATTATTACTACCTAATACATTTCTACCGCTGTTATTCTACAAAATTTGACAATATCGCCTCTAC
The DNA here is from genome assembly GCA_933228895.1 of Platycnemis pennipes. Lineage (NCBI taxonomy): Eukaryota > Metazoa > Arthropoda > Insecta > Odonata > Platycnemididae > Platycnemis > Platycnemis pennipes. The sequence goes on from OW121849.1 coordinate 151,597,111, forward strand.
TCAGCGAAGTTCACTAAAATTATTAAAAATGTCATGGCAAAATAAATATATCTAAATCTGAGAATCTCTTTAAAACCTGAAATTTTAATAATAATTTTATTTCTACCACTGTTTATCAACTAAAATTGACTATTTCATCTCCGAATGGTGATTTTCACAATTTTTTATGCAAAATATTAGCGCAAAATAAAAAAAGCTGATTTTTATTTTTTCTCTAGAACCGTGTTTATTACTACTTAATACATTTCTACCGCTGTTATTCAACAAGGTTGACAATATCGCCTCACCTCAGCGCTGTTCACTATTATTTATGCAAAATTTCATAGCAAAATTAATTATTCCAAATCTGAGACTTTCTGTCAAACCTGAATTTTTCAAAATATTTTCATTTTTACCGCTGTTGATAAACAAAAATTCACTATTTCACGTCCTTTCAGCGATTTTCAACGCAATTTATGTAAAATATTAGGGCAAAATAAAAAAATCTGCTTCTGATTTTTTCTCTACACGGTGATTATTACTACCTAATACATTTCTACCGCTTTTATTCAACAAAAAATGACAATATCGCCTCTCATCATCGCAGATTACCAAAATTTATGCAAAATGTCATAGCAAAATTAATATATCTAAATCTGAGGATATCTTTAGAACCTGAAATTTTAAAAATAATATCATGTCTACACATGTTTATCAACTATAATTGACTATTTCATCTCCGTTTGGTGATTTTCACATTTTTTTATGCAAAATATTTGCGCAAAATAAAAAAAGCTGATTTTGATTTTTTCTCTAGAACCGTGATTATTACTACATAATACATTTCTACCGCTCTTATTCAACAAAAATGGACGATATAGCCTCTCCCCAGCACAGCTCACCAAAATGTATGCAAAATGTCATAGCAAAATAAATATATAAAAATCTGACTTTCTGTCAAACCTGAATTTTTCAAAAAAATTTCATTTCTACCGCTGTTTATCAACCAAATTTGACTATTTCACTTCCTTTCAGCGATTTTGAATGCAATTTATGCAAAATATTAGGTCAAAATAAAAAAATCTGGTTCTGATTTTTTCTCTACAACGGTGATTATTGCTACCTAATACATTTCTACAGCTGTTATTCAACAAAAGTTGACAATATCGCCTCTACTCAGAGAAGTTCACCAAAATTTTTAAAAATGTCATAGCAAAATAATTATATCTAAATCTGAGAATCTCTTTAGAACCTGAAATTATAAAAATAATTTCATTTCTACCACTGTTTATCAACTAAAATTGACTATTTCATCTCCGTTCTGTGATTTTCAAATTTTTTTATGCAAAATATTAGCTCAAAATAAAAAAGCTGATTTTTATTTTTTCTCTAGAACCGTGATTATTACTACTTAATAAATTTCTACCGCTCTTATTAAACAAAAATTGACGATATAGCCTCTTCTCAGCGCAGCTCACCAAAATGTATGCAAAATGTCATAGCAAAATAAATATATCAAAATCTGACTTTGTGCCAAACCTGAATTTTTCATAATAATTTCATTTCTAACGCTGTTTATCAACCGAAATTCACTATTTCACCTCCTGTCAGCGATTTTGAACAAACCTAATGCAAAATATTAGGGCAAAATAAAAAAATCTGGTTCTGATTTTTTCTCTACAACCGTGATTATTACTACTAAATACATTTCTACCGCTGTTATTCATCAAGGTTGACAATATCGCCTCACCTCAGCGCTGTTCACTATTATTTATGCAAAATATCATAGCAAAATTAATATATCTAAATCTCACACTCCCTGTCGAACCTGAAATTTTAAAAATTATTTCATTTCTACCGCTGTTTATCAACCAAAATTGACTATTTCACTTCCTTTCAGCGATTTTCAACGCAATTTATGTAAAATATTAGGGCAAAATAAAAAAATCTGCTTCTGATTTTTTCTCTACACGGTGATTATTACTACCTAATACATTTCTACCGCTTTTATTCAACAAAAAATGACAATATCGCCTCTCATCATCGCAGATTACCAAAATTTATGCAAAATGTCATAGCAAAATTAATATATCCAAATATGAGAATATCTTTAGAACCTGAAATTTTAAAAATAATATCATGTCTACACATGTTCATCAACTAAAATTGACTATTTCATCTCCGTTCTGTGATTTTCACCTTTTTTTATGCAAAATATTAGGTCAAAATAAAAAAGCTGATTTTTATTTTTTCTCTAGAACCGTGATTATTACTACTTAATAAATTTCTACCGCTCTTATTAAACAAAAATTGACGATATAGCCTCTTCTCAGCGCAGCTCACCAAAATTTATGCAAAATATCAGGGAAAAATCAATATTTCGAATTCTCACACTCTCTGTCGAACCTGAAATTTTAAAAATAATTTCATTTCTACCGCTGTTTATCAACTAAAATTGACTATCTCACTTCCTTTCAGCGATTTTCGACGCACTTCATGCAAAATATTTGGTCAAAAGAAAAAAATTTAGTTCTGATTTTTCCTCTACAACGGTGACTATTACTACCTAATACATTTCTACCGCTGTTATTCAACAAAAGTTGACAATATCGCCTCTACTCAGAGAAGTTCACCAAAATTTTTAAAAATGTCATAGCAAAATAATTATATCTAAATCTGAGAATCTCTTTAGAACCTGAAATTATAAAAATAATTTCATTTCTACCACTGTTTATCAACTAAAATTGACTATTTCATCTCCGTTCTGTGATTTTCAAATTTTTTTATGCAAAATATTAGCTCAAAATAAAAAAGCTGATTTTTATTTTTTCTCTAGAACCGTGATTATTACTACTTAATAAATTTCTACCGCTCTTATTAAACAAAAATTGACGATATAGCCTCTTCTCAGCGCAGCTCACCAAAATGTATGCAAAATGTCATAGCAAAATAAATATATCAAAATCTGACTTTGTGCCAAACCTGAATTTTTCATAATAATTTCATTTCTAACGCTGTTTATCAACCGAAATTCACTATTTCACCTCCTGTCAGCGATTTTGAACAAACCTAATGCAAAATATTAGGGCAAAATAAAAAAATCTGGTTCTGATTTTTTCTCTACAACCGTGATTATTACTACTAAATACATTTCTACCGCTGTTATTCATCAAGGTTGACAATATCGCCTCACCTCAGCGCTGTTCACTATTATTTATGCAAAATATCATAGCAAAATTAATATATCTAAATCTCACACTCCCTGTCGAACCTGAAATTTTAAAAATTATTTCATTTCTACCGCTGTTTATCAACCAAAATTGACTATTTCACTTCCTTTCAGCGATTTTCAACGCAATTTATGTAAAATATTAGGGCAAAATAAAAAAATCTGCTTCTGATTTTTTCTCTACACGGTGATTATTACTACCTAATACATTTCTACCGCTTTTATTCAACAAAAAATGACAATATCGCCTCTCATCATCGCAGATTACCAAAATTTATGCAAAATGTCATAGCAAAATTAATATATCCAAATATGAGAATATCTTTAGAACCTGAAATTTTAAAAATAATATCATGTCTACACATGTTTATCAACTAAAATTGACTATTTCATCTCCGTTCTGTGATTTTCACCTTTTTTTATGCAAAATATTAGGTCAAAATAAAAAAGCTGATTTTTATTTTTTCTCTAGAACCGTGATTATTACTACTTAATAAATTTCTACCGCTCTTATTAAACAAAAATTGACGATATAGCCTCTTCTCAGCGCAGCTCACCAAAATTTATGCAAAATATCAGGGAAAAATCAATATTTCGAATTCTCACACTCTCTGTCGAACCTGAAATTTTAAAAATAATTTCATTTCTACCGCTGTTTATCAACTAAAATTGACTATCTCACTTCCTTTCAGCGATTTTCGACGCACTTCATGCAAAATATTTGGTCAAAAGAAAAAAATTTAGTTCTGATTTTTCCTCTACAACGGTGACTATTACTACCTAATACATTTCTACCGCTGTTATTCAAAAAAAGTTGACAATATCGCCTCTCCTCAGCGAAGTTTACCAAAATTTTTAAAAATGTCATAGCAAAATAAATATATCTAAATCTGAGAATATCTTTAGAACCTGAAATTTTAAAAATAATTTCATTTCTACCACTCTTTATCAACTAAAATTGACTATTTCATCTCCGTTCAGTGATTTTCACATTTTTTATGCAAAATATTAGGTCAAAATAAAAAAAGCTGATTTTGAGTTTTTCTCTACAACCGTGATTATTACTAAATAATACATTTCTACCGCTTTTATTCAACAAAAAATGACAATATCGCCTCTCATCATCGCAGATTACCAAAATTTATGCAAAATGTCATAGCAAAATTAATATATCCAAATATGAGAATATCTTTAGAACCTGAAATTTTAAAAATAATATCATGTCTACACATGTTTATCAACTAAAATTGACTATTTCATCTCCGTTTGGTGATTTTCACATTTTTTTATGCAAAATATTTGCGCAAAATAAAAAAAGCTGATTTTGATTTTTTCTCTAGAACCGTGATTATTACTACATAATACATTTCTACCGCTCTTATTCAACAAAAATGGACGATATAGCCTCTCCCCAGCACAGCTCACCAAAATGTATGCAAAATGTCATAGCAAAATAAATATATAAAAATCTGACTTTCTGTCAAACCTGAATTTTTCAAAAAAATTTCATTTCTACCGCTGTTTATCAACCAAATTTGACTATTTCACTTCCTTTCAGCGATTTTGAATGCAATTTATGCAAAATATTAGGTCAAAATAAAAAAATCTGGTTCTGATTTTTTCTCTACAACCGTGATTATTACTACTAAATACATTTCTACCGCTGTTATTCATCAAAGTTGACAATATCGCCTCACCTCAGCGCTGTTCACTATTAGCTATGCAAAATATCATAGCAAAATTAATATATCTAAATCTCACACTCTCTGTCGAACCTGAAATTTTAAAAATAATTTCATTTCTACCGCTGTTTATCAACTAAAATTGACTATTTCACTTCCTTTCAGCGATTTTCGACGAACTTCATGCAAAATATTTGGTCAAAAGAAAAAAATTTAGTTCTGATTTTTCCTCTACAACGGTGACTATTACTACCTAATACATTTCTACCGCTGTTATTCAAAAAAAGTTGACAATATCGCCTCTCCTCAGCGAAGTTTACCAAAATTTTTAAAAATGTCATAGCAAAATAAATATATCTAAATCTGAGAATATCTTTAGAACCTGAAATTTTAAAAATAATTTCATTTCTACCACTCTTTATCAACTAAAATTGACTATTTCATCTCCGTTCAGTGATTTTCACATTTTTTATGCAAAATATTAGGTCAAAATAAAAAAAGCTGATTTTGAGTTTTTCTCTACAACCGTGATTATTACTAAATAATACATTTCTACCGCTCTTATTCAACAAAAATGGACGATATAGCCTTTCCTCAGCACAGTTCACCAAAATTTATGCAAAATGTCATAGGAAAGTAAATATATCAAAATCTGACTTTCTGTCAAACCTGAATTTTTCAAAATAATTTCATTTCTACCGCTGTTTATCAACCAAAATTGACTATTTCACTTCCTTTCAGCGATTTTCAACGCAATTTATGCAAAAAATTAGGTCAAAATAAAAAAATCTGGTTCTGATTTTTTCTCTACAACGGTGATCATTACTACCTAATACATTTCTACCGCTCTTATTAACAAAAGTTGACAATATCGCCTCTCCTCAGCGAAGTTCACCAAAATTATTAAAAATGTTATAGCAAAATAAATATATTCTAATCTGAGAATCTCTTTAGAACCTGAAATTTTAAAAATAATTTCATTTCTACCACTGTTTATCAACTTAAATTGACTATTTCATCTCCGTTCAGTGATTTTCACATTTTTTATGCAAAATATTAGGTCAAAATAAAAAAAGCTGATTTTGAGTTTTTCTCTACAACCGTGATTATTACTACTGAATACATTTCTACCGCTGTTATTCAACAAGGTTGACAATATCGCCTCACCTAAGCGCTGTTTACTATTATTTATGCAATTTTCATAGCAAAATTAATTATTCCAAATCTGAGACTTTCTGTCAAACCTGAAATTTTAAAAATAATTTCATTTCTACCTCTGTTTATCAACCAAAATTGACTATTTCACTTCCTTTCAGCGATTTTGAATGCAATTTATGCAAAATATTAGGTCAAAATAAAAAAAATCTGGTTCTGATTTTTTCTCTACAACGGTGATTATTACTACCTAATACATTTCTACCGCTGTTATTCTACAAAATTTGACAATATCGCCTCTACTCAGCGAAGTTCACTAAAATTATTAAAAATGTCATGGCAAAATAAATATATCTAAATCTGAGAATCTCTTTAAAACCTGAAATTTTAATAATAATTTTATTTCTACCACTGTTTATCAACTAAAATTGACTATTTCATCTCCGAATGGTGATTTTCACAATTTTTTATGCAAAATATTAGCGCAAAATAAAAAAAGCTGATTTTTATTTTTTCTCTAGAACCGTGTTTATTACTACTTAATACATTTCTACCGCTGTTATTCAACAAGGTTGACAATATCGCCTCACCTCAGCGCTGTTCACTATTATTTATGCAAAATTTCATAGCAAAATTAATTATTCCAAATCTGAGACTTTCTGTCAAACCTGAATTTTTCAAAATATTTTCATTTTTACCGCTGTTGATAAACAAAAATTCACTATTTCACGTCCTTTCAGCGATTTTCAACGCAATTTATGTAAAATATTAGGGCAAAATAAAAAAATCTGCTTCTGATTTTTTCTCTACACGGTGATTATTACTACCTAATACATTTCTACCGCTTTTATTCAACAAAAAATGACAATATCGCCTCTCATCATCGCAGATTACCAAAATTTATGCAAAATGTCATAGCAAAATTAATATATCTAAATCTGAGGATATCTTTAGAACCTGAAATTTTAAAAATAATATCATGTCTACACATGTTTATCAACTATAATTGACTATTTCATCTCCGTTTGGTGATTTTCACATTTTTTTATGCAAAATATTTGCGCAAAATAAAAAAAGCTGATTTTGATTTTTTCTCTAGAACCGTGATTATTACTACATAATACATTTCTACCGCTCTTATTCAACAAAAATGGACGATATAGCCTCTCCCCAGCACAGCTCACCAAAATGTATGCAAAATGTCATAGCAAAATAAATATATCAAAATCTGACTTTCTGTCAAACCTGAATTTTTCAAAAAAATTTCATTTCTACCGCTGTTTATCAACCAAATTTGACTATTTCACTTCCTTTCAGCGATTTTGAATGCAATTTATGCAAAATATTAGGTCAAAATAAAAAAATCTGGTTCTGATTTTTTCTCTACAACGGTGATTATTGCTACCTAATACATTTCTACAGCTGTTATTCAACAAAAGTTGACAATATCGCCTCTACTCAGAGAAGTTCACCAAAATTTTTAAAAATGTCATAGCAAAATAATTATATCTAAATCTGAGAATCTCTTTAGAACCTGAAATTATAAAAATAATTTCATTTCTACCACTGTTTATCAACTAAAATTGACTATTTCATCTCCGTTCTGTGATTTTCAAATTTTTTTATGCAAAATATTAGCTCAAAATAAAAAAGCTGATTTTTATTTTTTCTCTAGAACCGTGATTATTACTACTTAATAAATTTCTACCGCTCTTATTAAACAAAAATTGACGATATAGCCTCTTCTCAGCGCAGCTCACCAAAATGTATGCAAAATGTCATAGCAAAATAAATATATCAAAATCTGACTTTGTGCCAAACCTGAATTTTTCATAATAATTTCATTTCTAACGCTGTTTATCAACCGAAATTCACTATTTCACCTCCTGTCAGCGATTTTGAACAAACCTAATGCAAAATATTAGGGCAAAATAAAAAAATCTGGTTCTGATTTTTTCTCTACAACCGTGATTATTACTACTAAATACATTTCTACCGCTGTTATTCATCAAGGTTGACAATATCGCCTCACCTCAGCGCTGTTCACTATTATTTATGCAAAATATCATAGCAAAATTAATATATCTAAATCTCACACTCCCTGTCGAACCTGAAATTTTAAAAATTATTTCATTTCTACCGCTGTTTATCAACCAAAATTGACTATTTCACTTCCTTTCAGCGATTTTCAACGCAATTTATGTAAAATATTAGGGCAAAATAAAAAAATCTGCTTCTGATTTTTTCTCTACACGGTGATTATTACTACCTAATATATTTCTACCGCTTTTATTCAACAAAAAATGACAATATCGCCTCTCATCATCGCAGATTACCAAAATTTATGCAAAATGTCATAGCAAAATTAATATATCCAAATATGAGAATATCTTTAGAACCTGAAATTTTAAAAATAATATCATGTCTACACATGTTTATCAACTAAAATTGACTATTTCATCTCCGTTTGGTGATTTTCACATTTTTTTATGCAAAATATTTGCGCAAAATAAAAAAAGCTGATTTTGATTTTTTCTCTAGAACCGTGATTATTACTACATAATACATTTCTACCGCTCTTATTCAACAAAAATGGACGATATAGCCTCTCCCCAGCACAGCTCACCAAAATGTATGCAAAATGTCATATCAAAATAAATATATAAAAATCTGACTTTCTGTCAAACCTGAATTTTTCAAAAAAATTTCATTTCTACCGCTGTTTATCAACCAAATTTGACTATTTCACTTCCTTTCAGCGATTTTGAATGCAATTTATGCAAAATATTAGGTCAAAATAAAAAAATCTGGTTCTGATTTTTTCTCTACAACCGTGATTATTACTACTAAATACATTTCTACCGCTGTTATTCATCAAGGTTGACAATATCGCCTCACCTCAGCGCTGTTCACTATTAGCTATGCAAAATATCATAGCAAAATTAATATATCTAAATCTCACACTCTCTGTCGAACCTGAAATTTTAAAAATAATTTCATTTCTACCGCTGTTTATCAACTAAAATTGACTATTTCACTTCCTTTCAGCGATTTTCGACGAACTTCATGCAAAATATTTGGTCAAAAGAAAAAAATTTAGTTCTGATTTTTCCTCTACAACGGTGACTATTACTACCTAATACATTTCTACCGCTGTTATTCAAAAAAAGTTGACAATATCGCCTCTCCTCAGCGAAGTTTACCAAAATTTTTAAAAATGTCATAGCAAAATAAATATATCTAAATCTGAGAATATCTTTAGAACCTGAAATTTTAAAAATAATTTCATTTCTACCACTCTTTATCAACTAAAATTGACTATTTCATCTCCGTTCAGTGATTTTCACATTTTTTATGCAAAATATTAGGTCAAAATAAAAAAAGCTGATTTTGAGTTTTTCTCTACAACCGTGATTATTACTAAATAATACATTTCTACCGCTCTTATTCAACAAAAATGGACGATATAGCCTTTCCTCAGCACAGTTCACCAAAATTTATGCAAAATGTCATAGGAAAGTAAATATATCAAAATCTGACTTTCTGTCAAACCTGAATTTTTCAAAATAATTTCATTTCTACCGCTGTTTATCAACCAAAATTGACTATTTCACTTCCTTTCAGCGATTTTCAACGCAATTTATGCAAAAAATTAGGTCAAAATAAAAAAATCTGGTTCTGATTTTTTCTCTACAACGGTGATTATTACTACCTAATACATTTCTACCGCTGTTATTCTACAAAATTTGACAATATCGCCTCTCCTCAGCGAAGTTCACCAAAATTATTAAAAATGTTATAGCAAAATAAATATATTCTAATCTGAGAATCTCTTTAGAACCTGAAATTTTAAAAATAATTTCATTTCTACCACTGTTTATCAACTTAAATTGACTATTTCATCTCCATTCAGTGATTTTCACATTTTTTATGCAAAATATTAGGTCAAAATAAAAAAAGCTGATTTTGAGTTTTTCTCTACAACCGTGATTATTACTACTGAATACATTTCTACCGCTGTTATTCAACAAGGTTGACAATATCGCCTCACCTAAGCGCTGTTTACTATTATTTATGCAATTTTCATAGCAAAATTAATTATTCCAAATCTGAGACTTTCTGTCAAACCTGAAATTTTAAAAATAATTTCATTTCTACCTCTGTTTATCAACCAAAATTGACTATTTCACTTCCTTTCAGCGATTTTGAATGCAATTTATGCAAAATATTAGGTCAAAATAAAAAAAATCTGGTTCTGATTTTTTCTCTACAACGGTGATCATTACTACCTAATACATTTCTACCGCTCTTATTAACAAAAGTTGACAATATCGCCTCTCCTCAGCGAAGTTCACCAAAATTATTAAAAATGTTATAGCAAAATAAATATATTCTAATCTGAGAATCTCTTTAGAACCTGAAATTTTAAAAATAATTTCATTTCTACCACTGTTTATCAACTTAAATTGACTATTTCATCTCCGTTCAGTGATTTTCACATTTTTTATGCAAAATATTAGGTCAAAATAAAAAAAGCTGATTTTGAGTTTTTCTCTACAACCGTGATTATTACTACTGAATACATTTCTACCGCTGTTATTCAACAAGGTTGACAATATCGCCTCACCAAAGCGCTGTTTACTATTATTTATGCAATTTTCATAGCAAAATTAATTATTCCAAATCTGAGACTTTCTGTCAAACCTGAAATTTTAAAAATAATTTCATTTCTACCTCTGTTTATCAACCAAAATTGACTATTTCACTTCCTTTCAGCGATTTTGAATGCAATTTATGCAAAATATTAGGTCAAAATAAAAAAAATCTGGTTCTGATTTTTTCTCTACAACGGTGATTATTACTACCTAATACATTTCTACCGCTGTTATTCTACAAAATTTGACAATATCGCCTCTACTCAGCGAAGTTCACTAAAATTATTAAAAATGTCATGGCAAAATAAATATATCTAAATCTGAGAATCTCTTTAAAACCTGAAATTTTAATAATAATTTTATTTCTACCACTGGTTATCAACTAAAATTGACTATTTCATCTCCGAATGGTGATTTTCACAATTTTTTATGCAAAATATTAGCGCAAAATAAAAAAAGCTGATTTTTATTTTTTCTCTAGAACCGTGTTTATTACTACTTAATACATTTCTACCGCTGTTATTCAACAAGGTTGACAATATCGCCTCACCTCAGCGCTGTTCACTATTATTTATGCAAAATTTCATAGCAAAATTAATTATTCCAAATCTGAGACTTTCTGTCAAACCTGAATTTTTCAAAATATTTTCATTTTTACCGCTGTTGATAAACAAAAATTCACTATTTCACGTCCTTTCAGCGATTTTCAACGCAATTTATGTAAAATATTAGGGCAAAATAAAAAAATCTGCTTCTGATTTTTTCTCTACACGGTGATTATTACTACCTAATACATTTCTACCGCTTTTATTCAACAAAAAATGACAATATCGCCTCTCATCATCGCAGATTACCAAAATTTATGCAAAATGTCATAGCAAAATTAATATATCTAAATCTGAGGATATCTTTAGAACCTGAAATTTTAAAAATAATATCATGTCTACACATGTTTATCAACTATAATTGACTATTTCATCTCCGTTTGGTGATTTTCACATTTTTTTATGCAAAATATTTGCGCAAAATAAAAAAAGCTGATTTTGATTTTTTCTCTAGAACCGTGATTATTACTACATAATACATTTCTACCGCTCTTATTCAACAAAAATGGACGATATAGCCTCTCCCCAGCACAGCTCACCAAAATGTATGCAAAATGTCATAGCAAAATAAATATATCAAAATCTGACTTTCTGTCAAACCTGAATTTTTCAAAAAAATTTCATTTCTACCGCTGTTTATCAACCAAATTTGACTATTTCACTTCCTTTCAGCGATTTTGAATGCAATTTATGCAAAATATTAGGTCAAAATAAAAAAATCTGGTTCTGATTTTTTCTCTACAACGGTGATTATTGCTACCTAATACATTTCTACAGCTGTTATTCAACAAAAGTTGACAATATCGCCTCTACTCAGAGAAGTTCACCAAAATTTTTAAAAATGTCATAGCAAAATAATTATATCTAAATCTGAGAATCTCTTTAGAACCTGAAATTATAAAAATAATTTCATTTCTACCACTGTTTATCAACTAAAATTGACTATTTCATCTCCGTTCTGTGATTTTAAAATTTTTTTATGCAAAATATTAGCTCAAAATAAAAAAGCTGATTTTTATTTTTTCTCTAGAACCGTGATTATTACTACTTAATAAATTTCTACCGCTCTTATTAAACAAAAATTGACGATATAGCCTCTTCTCAGCGCAGCTCACCAAAATGTATGCAAAATGTCATAGCAAAATAAATATATCAAAATCTGACTTTGTGCCAAACCTGAATTTTTCATAATAATTTCATTTCTAACGCTGTTTATCAACCGAAATTCACTATTTCACCTCCTGTCAGCGATTTTGAACAAACCTAATGCAAAATATTAGGGCAAAATAAAAAAATCTGGTTCTGATTTTTTCTCTACAACGGTGACTATTACTACCTAATACATTTCTACCGCTGTTATTCAAAAAAAGTTGACAATATCGCCTCTCCTCAGCGAAGTTTACCAAAATTTTTAAAAATGTCATAGCAAAATAAATATATCTAAATCTGAGAATATCTTTAGAACCTGAAATTTTAAAAATAATTTCATTTCTACCACTCTTTATCAACTAAAATTGACTATTTCATCTCCGTTCAGTGATTTTCACATTTTTTATGCAAAATATTAGGTCAAAATAAAAAAAGCTGATTTTGAGTTTTTCTCTACAACCGTGATTATTACTACTGAATACATTTCTACCGCTGTTATTCAACAAGGTTGACAATATCGCCTCACCTAAGCGCTGTTTACTATTATTTATGCAATTTTCATAGCAAAATTAATTATTCCAAATCTGAGACTTTCTGTCAAACCTGAAATTTTAAAAATAATTTCATTTCTACCTCTGTTTATCAACCAAAATTGACTATTTCACTTCCTTTCAGCGATTTTGAATGCAATTTATGCAAAATATTAGGTCAAAATAAAAAAAATCTGGTTCTTATTTTTTCTCTACAACGGTGATTATTACTACCTAATACATTTCTACCGCTGTTATTCTACAAAATTTGACAATATCGCCTCTACTCAGCGAAGTTCACTAAAATTATTAAAAATGTCATGGCAAAATAAATATATCTAAATCTGAGAATCTCTTTAAAACCTGAAATTTTAATAATAATTTTATTTCTACCACTGTTTATCAACTAAAATTGACTATTTCATCTCCGAATGGTGATTTTCACAATTTTTTATGCAAAATATTAGCGCAAAATAAAAAAAGCTGATTTTTATTTTTTCTCTAGAACCGTGTTTATTACTACTTAATACATTTCTACCGCTGTTATTCAACAAGGTTGACAATATCGCCTCACCTCAGCGCTGTTCACTATTATTTATGCAAAATTTCATAGCAAAATTAATTATTCCAAATCTGAGACTTTCTGTCAAACCTGAATTTTTCAAAATATTTTCATTTTTACCGCTGTTGATAAACAAAAATTCACTATTTCACGTCCTTTCAGCGATTTTCAACGCAATTTATGTAAAATATTAGGGCAAAATAAAAAAATCTGCTTCTGATTTTTTCTCTACACGGTGATTATTACTACCTAATACATTTCTACCGCTTTTATTCAACAAAAAATGACAATATCGCCTCTCATCATCGCAGATTACCAAAATTTATGCAAAATGTCATAGCAAAATTAATATATCTAAATCTGAGGATATCTTTAGAACCTGAAATTTTAAAAATAATATCATGTCTACACATGTTTATCAACTATAATTGACTATTTCATCTCCGTTTGGTGATTTTCACATTTTTTTATGCAAAATATTTGCGCAAAATAAAAAAAGCTGATTTTGATTTTTTCTCTAGAACCGTGATTATTACTACATAATACATTTCTACCGCTCTTATTCAACAAAAATGGACGATATAGCCTCTCCCCAGCACAGCTCACCAAAATGTATGCAAAATGTCATAGCAAAATAAATATATCAAAATCTGACTTTCTGTCAAACCTGAATTTTTCAAAAAAATTTCATTTCTACCGCTGTTTATCAACCAAATTTGACTATTTCACTTCCTTTCAGCGATTTTGAATGCAATTTATGCAAAATATTAGGTCAAAATAAAAAAATCTGGTTCTGATTTTTTCTCTACAACGGTGATTATTGCTACCTAATACATTTCTACAGCTGTTATTCAACAAAAGTTGACAATATCGCCTCTACTCAGAGAAGTTCACCAAAATTTTTAAAAATGTCATAGCAAAATAATTATATCTAAATCTGAGAATCTCTTTAGAACCTGAAATTATAAAAATAATTTCATTTCTACCACTGTTTATCAACTAAAATTGACTATTTCATCTCCGTTCTGTGATTTTAAAATTTTTTTATGCAAAATATTAGCTCAAAATAAAAAAGCTGATTTTTATTTTTTCTCTAGAACCGTGATTATTACTACTTAATAAATTTCTACCGCTCTTATTAAACAAAAATTGACGATATAGCCTCTTCTCAGCGCAGCTCACCAAAATGTATGCAAAATGTCATAGCAAAATAAATATATCAAAATCTGACTTTGTGCCAAACCTGAATTTTTCATAATAATTTCATTTCTAACGCTGTTTATCAACCGAAATTCACTATTTCACCTCCTGTCAGCGATTTTGAACAAACCTAATGCAAAATATTAGGGCAAAATAAAAAAATCTGGTTCTGATTTTTTCTCTACAACCGTGATTATTACTACTAAATACATTTCTACCGCTGTTATTCATCAAGGTTGACAATATCGCCTCACCTCAGCGCTGTTCACTATTATTTATGCAAAATATCATAGCAAAATTAATATATCTAAATCTCACACTCCCTGTCGAACCTGAAATTTTAAAAATTATTTCATTTCTACCGCTGTTTATCAACCAAAATTGACTATTTCACTTCCTTTCAGCGATTTTCAACGCAATTTATGTAAAATATTAGGGCAAAATAAAAAAATCTGCTTCTGATTTTTTCTCTACACGGTGATTATTACTACCTAATACATTTCTACCGCTTTTATTCAACAAAAAATGACAATATCGCCTCTCATCATCGCAGATTACCAAAATTTATGCAAAATGTCATAGCAAAATTAATATATCCAAATATGAGAATATCTTTAGAACCTGAAATTTTAAAAATAATATCATGTCTACACATGTTTATCAACTAAAATTGACTATTTCATCTCCGTTCTGTGATTTTCACCTTTTTTTATGCAAAATATTAGGTCAAAATAAAAAAGCTGATTTTTATTTTTTCTCTAGAACCGTGATTATTACTACTTAATAAATTTCTACCGCTCTTATTAAACAAAAATTGACGATATAGCCTCTTCTCAGCGCAGCTCACCAAAATTTATGCAAAATATCAGGGAAAAATCAATATTTCGAATTCTCACACTCTCTGTCGAACCTGAAATTTTAAAAATAATTTCATTTCTACCGCTGTTTATCAACTAAAATTGACTATCTCACTTCCTTTCAGCGATTTTCGACGCACTTCATGCAAAATATTTGGTCAAAAGAAAAAAATTTGGTTCTGATTTTTCCTCTACAACGGTGACTATTACTACCTAATACATTTCTACCGCTGTTATTCAACAAAAGTTGACAATATCGCCTCTACTCAGAGAAGTTCACCAAAATTTTTAAAAATGTCATAGCAAAATAATTATATCTAAATCTGAGAATCTCTTTAGAACCTGAAATTTTAAAAATAATTTCATTTCTGCCACTCTTTATCAACTAAAATTTCATCTCCGTTCAGTGATTTTCACATTTTTTATGCAAAATATTAGGTCAAAATAAAAAAAGCTGATTTTGAGTTTTTCTCTACAACCGTGATTATTACTAAATAATACATTTCTACCGCTTTTATTCAACAAAAAATGACAATATCGCCTCTCATCATCGCAGATTACCAAAATTTATGCAAAATGTCATAGCAAAATTAATATATCCAAATATGAGAATATCTTTAGAACCTGAAATTTTAAAAATAATATCATGTCTACACATGTTTATCAACTAAAATTGACTATTTCATCTCCGTTTGGTGATTTTCACATTTTTTTATGCAAAATATTTGCGCAAAATAAAAAAAGCTGATTTTGATTTTTTCTCTAGAACCGTGATTATTACTACATAATACATTTCTACCGCTCTTATTCAACAAAAATGGACGATATAGCCTCTCCCCAGCACAGCTCACCAAAATGTATGCAAAATGTCATAGCAAAATAAATATATAAAAATCTGACTTTCTGTCAAACCTGAATTTTTCAAAAAAATTTCATTTCTACCGCTGTTTATCAACCAAATTTGACTATTTCACTTCCTTTCAGCGATTTTGAATGCAATTTATGCAAAATATTAGGTCAAAATAAAAAAATCTGGTTCTGATTTTTTCTCTACAACGGTGATTATTGCTACCTAATACATTTCTACAGCTGTTATTCAACAAAAGTTGAAAATATCGCCTCTACGGAGCTAAGTTCACCAAAATTATTAAAAATGTCATAGCAAAATAAATATATCTAAATCTGAGAATATCTTTAGAACCTGAAATTTTAAAAATAATTTCATTTCTACCGCTGTTTATCAACCAAAATTGACTATTTCACTTCCTTTCAGCGATTTTCGACGCACTTTATACAAAATTTTTGGTCAAAAGAAAAAAATTTGGTTCTGATTTTTCCTCTACAACGGTGATTATTACTACCTAATACATTTCTACCGCTGTTATTCAAAAAAAGTTGACAATATCGCCTCTCCTCAGCGAAGTTTACCAAAATTATTAAAAATGTCATAGCAAAATAATTATATCTAAATCTGAGAATCT
Organism: Platycnemis pennipes; assembly: GCA_933228895.1. NCBI lineage: Eukaryota > Metazoa > Arthropoda > Insecta > Odonata > Platycnemididae > Platycnemis > Platycnemis pennipes. The sequence continues at coordinate 151,614,195 of OW121849.1, forward strand.
CTTTAGAACCTGAAATTTTAAAAATAATTTCATTTCTACCACTGTTTATCAACTAAAATTGACTATTTCATCTCCGTTTTGTGATTTTCACATTTTTTATGCAAAATATTAGGTCAAAATAAAAAAAGCTGATTTTGAGTTTTTCTCTACAACCGTGATTAATACTACTGAATAAATTTCTACCGCTCTTATTAAACAAAAATTGACGATATAGCCTCTTCTCAGCGCAGCTCACCAAAATGTCATAGCAAAATAAATATATCAAAATCTGACTTTGTGCCAAACCAGAATTTTTCATAATAATTTCATTTCTAACGCTGTTTATCAACCGAAATTCACTATTTCACCTTCTGTCAGCGATTTTGAACAAACCTAATGCAAAATATTAGGGCAAAATAAAAAAATCTAGTTCTGATTTTTTCTCTACAACCGTGATTATTACTACTAAATACATTTCTACCGCTGTTATTCATCAAGGTTGACAATATCGCCTCACCTCAGCGCTGTTCACTATTATTTATGCAAAATATCATAGCAAAATTAATATATCTAAATCTCACACTCTCTGTCGAACCTGAAATTTTAAAAATAATTTCATTTCTACCGCTGTTTATCAACCAAAATTGACTATTTCACTTCCTTTCAGCGATTTTCAACGCAATTTATGTAAAATATTAGGGCAAAATAAAAAAATCTGCTTCTGATTTTATCTCTACACGGTGATTATTACTACCTAATACATTTCTACCGCTGTTATTTAACAAAAGTTGACAATATCGCCTCTCATCATCGCAGATTACCGAAATTTATGCAAAATGTCATAGCAAAATTAATATATCCAAATATGAGAATATCTTTAGAACCTGAAATTTTAAAAATAATATCATGTCTACACATGTTTATCAACTAAAATTGACTATTTCATCTCCGTTCAGTGATTTTCACCTTTTTTTATGCAAAATATTAGGTCAAAATAAAAAAGCTGATTTTTATTTTTTCTCTAGAACCGTGATTATTACTACTTAATAAATTTCTACCGCTCTTATTAAACAAAAATTGATGAAATAGCCTCTTCTCAGCGCAGCTCACCAAAATTTATGCAAAATATCATAGAAAAATCAATATATCGAAATCTCACACTCTCTGTCGAACCTGAAATTTTAAAAATAATTTCATTTCTACCGCTGTTTATCAACTAAAATTGACTATTTCACTTCCTTTCAGCGATTTTTGACGCACTTCATGCAAAATATTTGGTCAAAAGAAAAAAATTTGGTTCTGATTTTTCCTCTACAACGGTGACTATTACTACCTAATACATTTCTACCGCTGTTATTCAAAAAAAGTTGACAATATCGCCTCTCCTCAGCGAAGTTTACCAAAATTATTAAAAATGTCATAGCAAAATAAATATATCTAAATCTGAGAATATCTTTAGAACCTGAAATTTTAAAAATAATTTCATTTCTACCACTCTTTATCAACTAAAATTGACTATTTCATCTCCGTTCAGTGATTTTCACATTTTTTATGCAAAATATTAGGTCAACATAAAAAAAGCTGATTTTGAGTTTTTCTCTACAACCGTGATTATTACTACTGAATACATTTCTACCGCTGTTATTCAACAAGGTTGACAATATCGCCTCACCTAAGCGCTGTTTACTATTATTTATGCAATTTTCATAGCAAAATTAATTATTCCAAATCTGAGACTTTCTGTCAAACCTGAAATTTTAAAAATAATTTCATTTCTACCGCTGTTTATCAACCAAAATTGACTATTTCACTTCCTTTCAGCGATTTTGAATGCAATTTATGCAAAATATTAGGTCAAAATAAAAAAAATCTGGTTCTGATTTTTTCTCTAACACGGTGATTATTACTACCTAATACATTTCTACCGCTGTTATTCAACAAAAGTTGACAATATCGCCTCTACTCAGCGAAGTTCACTAAAATTATTAAAAATGTCATGGCAAAATAAATATATCTAAATCTGAGAATCTCTTTAAAACCTGAAATTTTAATAATAATTGAAGCAAAGTAAATTTGTTAAATAATAATCGCGGATCAAATTAAAATAAATGTTTTGTTTTTCCATGGTTGTCATGGGGGAAATAGTTTGTTGATAACGAGGATTCGGGGCATAACGATATTGAACACGAAAGAGAATGGTTGTATCATTGATTTGAATAAAAACTTAATCCAACAATTTGGTAGCAGAGCGTGGTTATAAGATACACGAGTGAAATTTCCAGGAGGTCAAGAAAAGTGACAAGGGAAAATGTCAGACTTTGGAGTTTCAAGAATCGAGCCTCTAACAAACAAGAATTATGGACTTTGGAGCATGAGATTGGTTGCAGTTCTTAAGGCGAAAGGATTGTATCAAGATATCATTTTCGGTGATGAACCAGAGAAGAATGGTGCTGATGCAGCGGCTGTGGCGAAGTGGGAAGCCTGGTCAAAGAAGAACGACGAGGTCAACATGCTGATCATTATGACACTTTCGGCGGAGCAGGCGTTAGCATGTCAAGGTATTTCCAATGCAAAAGAGTTGTGGCTTTTGTTAAAGAAACGTCATGACGGTGTTGAGAAACATAGAAAGACTCAGTTAATGATTGAATTGGCTAAATTAGAAAAATTAGAGAAAGAAAGCATTGACGGTTATTTAACTAGAGCTCAAACATTAGAGACTCAACTTAAGGAAATGGGTAATAATATTGAAGATTATGAATTAATTATGTACGTAATCGAGGGTCTACCAAAGAGTTTCAGTGAAGTTGCAACAGCGATTTCTTCCAATCCAACGGTGGATTTCGAATTCATGAGAGGAGCACTTTTGCGATATGAGGAGAAAAACAAGAAATCAACCAATGAAGGAGAGGTCAAGGCTTTTAAGGCGAAGGTGCAGACTAAGAAAAAATGTTTCTGTTGTGGCAAAATTGGACATTTTGCTCGTGATTGCTGGCACAAGGACAAGGAGAATTCAATTGAGACTAAAGAAAATTCAAAGGATTTTTACAAGAATAAGAGCAAATTCAAGGGAATTTTCAAAGGAGGCAAGAATCAACATGCATTTGAAGTGAGGGAGCATCACAAGATAAATGCAGAAAATGGAGTCACTTGGATGCTTGATTCGGCGTGCACATCTCACATGACTCATCAAGAGGAGTTATTGATTAATAAGAGGAAAGACAATGTGGAGATCGTGACGGCTGAAGCAGGCAGAAAGATTCACGCTGAATTTCGAGGAGAAATTGAAGGAACCAGCTATCTTGACGATGGTGAGGTAGCATTAACTATAAAAGACGTACTTTATGTTCCAGATTTAAACAGCAACTTGATGTCAGTTCCAAGTCTGGTCAAGATGGGCAAGAAAATAGTTATTGATGAAGATGGATTTGGAATTTATGACAAGAAAACAGGAGAATTAGTTGCACAGGGGATCTTTGAAGCAGATGCTTTTATGTTTCGAATGAACACGGACAGCGATGAACGAGAGCTGAAGAAAGAAGTTTGCTTTAGCACAAGCGAAATAAATAGTAATTTATGGCACCAGAGGCTTGGTCACATTAACAATAATTATCTTTCTAGATTGGCGAAAGAGAATCTTGTCAGAGGACTCGAAAATGTGTCGATCAAGGACGACAACTGCGAGGATTGCATTCAAGGGAAACTGACGAGAGCACCATTCAAAGAAGTCGAAATCGAAGGTGCACAGCAGATCTTGGAAAGACTGCACGCGGATTTGTGTGGTCCAATGCAACAAGAATCAATTGGAGGGAGTAGGTACATGCTGACTATTGTGGACGAGTACAGCAGAAGATATTTCGTCGATTTTTTGAAGAGTAAAAGTGAAACTGCCGATAAACTGATCGAGTTTATTGAGAGAAAAGAGAACGAGACAGGACAAAAGGTCAAGAATTTTCGCTCAGACAATGGTACGGAATTTACCAACGACACATTGCAAGAATATTTCAAGAAGAAAGGCATCAAGCACGAGAGAACGACGATCTATTCTCCACAGAGCAACGGAATTGCTGAGAGAGCCAATCGAACGTTGGTGGAAATGGCTCGAACGTTACTCATTGCAGCTGGATTAACACTGATGTTTTGGGCAGAAGCCGTGTGGACTGCGAGCTACTTGCATGATCTTTCACCTACGAAGAAGAGGGATCAAGTTCCACTTGAGATTTGGAAAAACAAGAAACCATCGGTCAGACATCTCAGAGTTTTTGGCTGCAAGGTCTTCTACAGAAATGAAGATGTTCAAAAAAAGAAGCTTGACGTGAGATCAAATGAAGCTGTGTTCGTGGGATACTCGAAGAACAGGAGAGCCTACCGAGTATTTGACTTGAGTGACAGGAAGATTCACGAGAGTCGAGACGTAAAGTTCATTGAAGAAAAAATGGGTTTTCAGAAGAAGGAAGAAGACGTTGGTTATGACGAGACTAACTACGTTTTTATCCCAATTGAGAGGCAAGAGAATCGAGACGAACGACACGAGGAAGAAAACAATTCAGGAATTATCCATGACGTTGTTGAAGATTTTCAAGGACAATTCGACAGTGATGATGATTCATCTCATAAAAATCCGTTGGTAATTGTTCAAGCTGGAGAGAGAAGAAGAGGGAGAAAAAAAGGTGACACGAACGATGTCCTGAAACAGAGACACCAAGAAGAATTAAAAGGAATAGAAGATGAATTAAGACAACAAGGAGTAAGAAGGTCAACGAGAGAGAAGAAGGAGCCCGATTGCATTGTCAATATGGTGCAAGAAATCAATCCAAGGAACTACAAAGAAGCAATCGAGTCCAAGGACAAGATCAAATGGATTGAAGCAATGAACAAGGAATTGAAAAATATGAAAAATTATCAGACTTGGGAAATTGTTAACAAGCCAAAAGAGGTAAAATTAATTCAAAGCAAATGGGTTTTCAAGAAAAAGGGAACCAAAGATGCGGAAGTATACAAGGCAAGACTGGTAGCTGATGGTTCACGACAGCGAATGGGAGTGGATTACAAAAGCTCTTACAGTCCAGTGATGAAGCAAGAGTCATTGAAGACACTGTTGGCAATTGCAGCGAAGAAAAATTACAAAGTGGAGTTCATTGACGTCGAAGCAGCGTACTTGAACGCAGAATTGGACAGGCATGTGTACATGAATCCACCAAAAGGAGTAAACATTGAAGAAGGGAAGATATTTAGACTAAAGAAGAGTTTATATGGACTTCCAGAAGCAGGAAGATGTTGGTTTAAGAAATTATCTGGAATTTTGAAGGAATTGGGATTGAAACCATGTAAAGCAGATCCATGTGTATTTGTCGAAGAGTCAAAGAAGGGATTTTTGGCAATTGGATGCTACGTGGATGACTGTATAATTGTTGGTGACAGTCAAAAGAAGATTGATCAACTGGTGGAAAAACTGAAAAAGCAATTGAAGATTAAGGTGTCAAAGGAGGATGAAGTGAAGTTCCTAGGAATAAAAATCAAAGAAGAAAAAGAAGGATTTATCATGGAACAATCAAGCTACATCGAAGAAGTTATTGAGAGATTCGGAATGGAGAATTGCAATGGAGTGAAGACACCAGCAGCAAGTGGAGTCAAACTTGACGATTACGAAGATTCGGAGAAAGCAAACAAGGATTTGTACCAAGAAATACTTGGATGTATTGGATATTTGGTGAGAGGGACGAGGCCGGACTTGGCATACACCTACAGCAAACTATCGCAGTACTCAAAAGATCCAAGGATGATTCATTACGAGGCGTTGAAGAGAGTTTTGAGATATTTGAAGGGGACCAAAGGGTATCGTTTGAAGATTGGCAGAGAAGTTGGAAGACTGGAGATTAGTTCAGATGCCAGTTGGTGTACCACTTTGGATTCGAAATCATTTGGCGGATATTCAGTGAAGATTGGAGACGCATTGATCAGTTGGAGAAGCGGAAAGCAGAAGATGGTAGCTTTATCAACTATGGAATCGGAGTTGGTGGCATTATGTGATGGAGTTTGTGAGGGCATCTGGTTGACAGAGTTGTTAGAAGAGCTGGGACAATTTGAAGTTGTTGAACGACCAATAAAAGTTCGAACTGACAGTCAATCAGCATTGAATTGGAATAACAATGAGAAGATCAACAAAGAAAACAAGCACATCAGAAGAATGTATCATTTTGTCAAGGATGAAATCAAAAATGGTGAGGTGGTTCTTCATCACGTGGGTTCAGCAGACTTGGAAACTGATGTTTTGACCAAGGACGTCAGCGAAGCATTAATGAAGAAGCACATTCCAAACTTGAGTTTAATTATTTAAAATTTGTCACGCGAAAGGAGGAATTTGAAGCAAAGTAAATTTGTTAAATAATAATCGCGGATCAAATTAAAATAAATGTTTTGTTTTTCCATGGTTGTCATGGGGGAAATAGTTTGTTGATAACGAGGATTCGGGGCATAACGATATTGAACACGAAAGAGAATGGTTGTATCATTGATTTGAATAAAAACTTAATCCAACAATAATTTTATTTCTACCACTGTTTATCAACTAAAATTGACTATTTCATCTCCGAATGGTGATTTTCACAATTTTTTATGAAAAATATTAGCGCAAAATAAAAAAAGCTGATTTCTATTTTTTCTCTAGAACCGTGATTTTTACTACATAATACATTTTTACCGCTCTTATTCAACAAAAATGGACGATAATGCCTCTCCTCAGCACAGCTCACCAAAATGTATGCAAAATGTCATAGCAAAATAAATATATCAAAATCTGACTTTCTGTCAAACCTGAATTTTTCAAAATAATTTCATTTCTACCGCTATTTATCAACCAAAATTGACTACTTCACTTCCTTTCAGCGATTTTCGACGCACTTTATGCAAAATATTAGGTCAAAAGAAAAAAATTTGGTTCTGATTTTTCCTCTACAACGGTGATTATTACTACCTAATACATTTCTACCGCTGTTATTCAAAAAAAGTTGACAATATCGCCTCTCCTCAGCGAAGTTTACCAAAATTATTAAAAATGTCATGGCAAAATAAATATATCTAAATCTGAGAATCTCTTTAGAACCTGAAATTTAAAAAATAATTTCATTTCTACCGCTGTTTAGCAACTACAATTGATTATTTCACTTCCTTTCAGCGATTTTGAACAAAATTTATGCAAAATTATAGGGCAAAATAAAAAAGCTGATTCTGAGTTTTTCTCTACAACCGTGTTTATTACTACTTAATACATTTCTACCGCTGTTATTCATCAAGGTTGACAATATCGCCTCACCTCAGTGCTGTTCACTATTATTTATGCAAAATTTCATAGCAAAATTAATTATTCCAAATCTGAGACTTTCTGTCAAACCTGAATTTTTCAAAATATTTTCATTTTTACCGCTGTTGATAAACAAAAATTCACTATTTCACGTCCATTCACCGATTTTCAACGCAATTTATGTAAAATATTAGGGCAAAATAATAAATCTGCTTCTGATTTTATCTCTACAACGGTGAGTATTGCTACCTAATACATTTCTACCGCTGTTATTCAACAAAAGTAGACAATATCGCCTCTACTCAGCGAAGTTAACCAAAATTATTAAAAATGTCATAGCAAAATAAATATATCTAAATCTCAGAATATCTTAAGAACCTGAAATTTTAAAAATAATTTCAATTATACCACTGTCTAACAACTAAAATTGACTATTTCATCTCCGTTTGGTGATTTTCACATTTTTTTATGCAAAATATTTGCGCAAAATAAAAAAAGCTGATTTTGATTTTCTCTCTAGAACCGTGATTATTACTACATAATACATTTCTACCGCTCTTATTCAACAAAAATGGACGATATAGCCTCTCCTCAGCACAGCTCACCAAAATGTATGCAAAATGTCATGGCAAAATAAATATATCAAAATCTGACTTTCTGTCAAACCTGAATTTTTCAAAAAAATTTCATTTCTACCGCTGTTTATCAACCAAATTGGACTATTTCATCTCCTGTCAGCGATTTTGAACAAAATTTATGCTAATTGTTAGGGCAAAAGAAAAAAATTTGATTCTGATTTTTTCTCTACAACGGTGATTATTGCTACCTAATACATTTCTACAGCTGTTATTCAACAAAAGTTGACAATATCGCCTCTCCTCAGCACAGCTCACCGAAATTTATGCAAAATGTCATAGCAAAATAAATATATCTAAATCTGTGAATCTCTTTAGAACCTGAAATTTTAAAAAAAATTTCAATAATACCTCTGTTTATCAACTAAAATTGACTATTTCATCTCCGTTCAGTGATTATCACTTTTTTTATGCAAAATATTAGCGCAAAATAAAAAAAGCTGATTTTTTTTTCTCTAGAACCGTGATTATTATTACATAATAAATTTCTACCGCTCTTATTCAAAAAAATTGACGATATAGCCTCTTCTCAGCGCAGCTCACCAAAATGTATGCAAAATGTCATAGCAAAATAAATATATCAAAATCTGACTTTCTGTCAAACCTGAATTTTTCAAAATAATTTCATTTCCACCGCTGTTTATCAAATAAAATTCACTATTTCACTTCCTTTCAGCAATTTTCAACGCAATTTATGTAAAATATTAGGGCAAAATAAAAAAATCTGGTTCTGATTTTTTCTCTAAAACGGTGATTATTGCTACCTAATACATTTCTACAGCTGTTATTCATTAAAAGTTGACAATATGGCCTTTCCTCAGCGAAGTTAACCAAAATTATTAAAAATGTCATAGCAAAATAAATATATCTAAATCTGAGAATATCTTTAGAACCTGAAATTTTAAAAATAATTTCATTTCTACCACTGTTTATCAACTAAAATTGACTATTTCATCTCCGTTTGGTGATTTTCACATTTTTTTATGCAAAATATTAGCGCAAAATAAAAAAAGCTGATTTTGAGTTTTTCTCTACAACCGTGATTATTACTACTGAATACATTTCTACCGCTGTTATTCAACAAGGTTGACAATATCGCCTCACCTAAGCGCTGTTTACTATTATTTATGCAATTTTCATAGCAAAATTAATTATTCCAAATCTGAGACTTTCTGTCAAACCTGAATTTTTCAAAATAATTTCATTTTTACCGCTGTTGATAAACAAAAATTCACTATTTCACGTCCTTTCAGCGATTTTCAACGCAATTTATGTAAAATATTAGGGCAAAATAAAAAAATCTGGTTCTGATTTTAACTCTACAACGGTGATTATTGCTACCTAATACATTTCTACCGCTGTTATTCAACAAAAGTTGACAATATCGCCTCTCCTCAGCACAGCTCACCGAAATTTATGCAAAATGTCATAGCAAAATATATATATCTGAATCTGAGAATCTCTTTTGAACCTGAAATTTTAAAAATAATTTCATTTCTACCACTGTTTATCAACTAAAATTGACTATTTCATCTCCGTTCAGTGATTATCACTTTTTTTATGCAAAATATTAGCGCAAAATAAAAAAAGCTGATTTTTATTTTTTCTCTAGAACCGTGATTATTACTACATAATAAATTTCTACCGCTCTTATTCAAAAAAATTGACGATATAGCCTCTTCTCAGCGCAGCTCACCAAAATGTATGCAAAATGTCATAGCAAAATAAATATATCAAAATCTGACTTTCTGTCAAACCTGATTTTTTCAAAATAATTTCATTTCTACCGCTGTTTATCAAATAAAATTGACTATTTCACTTCCTTTCAGCGATTTTCAACGCATCTTATGAAAAATATTAGGTCAAAATAAAAAAATCTGGTTCTGATTTTTTCTCTAAAACGGTGATTATTGCTACCTAATACATTTCTACCGCTGTTATTCAACAAAAGTTGACAATATCGCCTCTACTCAGAGAAGTTCACCAAAATTATTAAACATGTAATAGCAAAATAAATATATCTAAATCATAGAATCCCTTTAGAACCTGAAATTTTAAAAATAATTTCATTTCTACCACTGTTTATCAACTAAAATTGACTATTTCATCTCCGTTCAGTGATTTTCACCTTTTTTTATGCAAAATATTAGCTCAAAATAAAAAAGCTGATTTTTATTTTTCTCTAGAACCGTGATTATTACTACATAATACATTTCTACCGCTCTTATTCAACAAAAATGGACGATATAGCCTCTCCTCAGCACAGCTCACCAAAATGTATGCAAAATGTCATAGCAAAATAAATATATCAAAATCTCACACTCTCTGTCGAACCTGAAATTTTAAAAATAATTTCATTTCTACCGCTGTTTATTAACCAAATTTGACTATTTCACTTCCTTTCAGCGATTTTCAACGCAATTTATGCAAAATATATGTGGGCAAAATAAAAAAATCTGGTTCTGACTTTTTTCTCTACAACGGTGATTATTACTACCTAATACATTTCTACCGTTGTTATTCAACAAAAGTTGACAATATCGCCTCTCCTCAGCGAAGTTCACCAAAATTATTAAAAATGTCATAGCAAAATAAATATATCTAAATCTCAGAATATCTTTAGAACCTGAAATTTTTAAAAAAATTTCAATTCTACCACTGTTTATCAACTAAAATTGACTATTTCATCTCCGTTTGGTGATTTTCACATTTTTTTATGCAAAATATTAGCGCAAAATAAAAAAAGCTGATTTCTATTTTTTCTCTAGAACCGTGTTTATTACTACTTAATACATTTCTACCGCTGTTATTCAACAAGGTTGACAATATCGCCTCACCTCAGCGCTGTTCACTATTATTTATGCAAAATTTCATAGCAAAATTAATTATTCCAAATCTGAGACTTTCTGTCAAACCTGAATTTTTCAAAATATTTTCATTTTTACCGCTGTTGATAAACAAAAATTCACTATTTCACGTCCTTTCAGCGATTTTCAACGCAATTTATGTAAAATATTAGGGCAAAATAAAAAAATCTGGTTCTGATTTTTTCTCTACAACGGTGAGTATTGCTACCTAATACATTTCTACCGCTGTTATTCAACAAAAGTTGACAATATCGCCTCTACTCAGCGAAGTTAACCAAAATTATTAAAAATGTCATAGCAAAATAAATATATCTAAATCTCAGAATATCTTTAGAACCTGAAATTTTAAAAATAATTTCAATTATACCACTGTCTAACAACTAAAATTGACTATTTCATCTCCGTTTGGTGATTTTCACATTTTTTATGCAAAATATTAGCGCAAAATAAAAAAAGGTGATTTTTATTTCTTCTCTAGAACCGTGTTTATTACTACTTAATACATTTCTACCGCTGTTATTCAACAAGGTTGACAATATCGCCTCACCTCAGCGCTGTTCACTATTATTTATGCAAAATTTCATAGCAAAATTAATTATTCCAAATCTGAGACTTTCTGTCAAACCTGAATTTTTCAAAATATTTTCATTTTTACCGCTGTTGATAAACAAAAATTCACTATTTCACGTCCTTTCAGCGATTTTCAACGCAATTTATGTAAAATATTAGGGCAAAATAAAAAAATCTGGTTCTGATTTTTTCTCTACAACGGTGAGTATTGCTACCTAATACATTTCTACCGCTGTTATTCAACAAAAGTTGACAATATCGCCTCTACTCAGCGAAGTTAACCAAAATTATTAAAAATGTCATAGCAAAATAAATATATCTAAATCTCAGAATATCTTTAGAACCTGAAATTTTAAAAATAATTTCAATTATACCACTGTCTAACAACTAAAATTGACTATTTCATCTCCGTTTGGTGATTTTCACATTTTTTATGCAAAATATTAGCGCAAAATAAAAAAAGGTGATTTTTATTTCTTCTCTAGAACCGTGTTTATTACTACTTAATACATTTCTACCGCTGTTATTCAACAAGGTTGACAATATCGCCTCACCTCAGCGCTGTTCACTATTATTTATGCAAAATTTCATAGCAAAATTAATTATTCCAAATCTGAGACTTTCTGTCAAACCTGAATTTTTCAAAATATTTTCATTTTTACCGCTGTTGATAAACAAAAATTCACTATTTCACGTCCTTTCAGCGATTTTCAACGCCATTTATGTAAAATATTAGGGCAAAATAAAAAAATCTGGTTCTGATTTTTTCTCTACAACGGTGAGTATTGCTACTAAATACATTTCTACCGCTGTTATTCAACAAAAGTTGACAATATCGCCTCTACTAAGCGAAGTTAACCAAAATTATTAAAAATGTCATAGCAAAATAAATATATCTAAATCTCAGAATATCTTTAGAACCTGAAATTTTAAAAATAATTTCAATTATACCACTGTCTAACAACTAAAATTGACTATTTCATCTCCGTTTGGTGATTTTCACATTTTTTTATGCAAAATATTTGCGCAAAATAAAAAAAGCTGATTTTGATTTTTTCTCTAGAACCGTGATTATTATTACATAATACATTTCTACCGCTCTTATTCAACAAAAATGGACGATATAGCCTCTCCTCAGCACAGCTCACCAAAATGTATGCAAAATGTCATAGCAAAATAAATATATCAAAATCTGACTTTCTGTCAAACCTGAATTTTTCAAAAAAATTTCATTTCTACCGCTGTTTATCAACCAAAATTGACTATTTCACTTCCTTTCAGCCATTTTCAACGCAATTTATGCAAAATATCAGGTCAAAATAAAAAAATCTGGTTCTGATTTTTTCTCTACAACGGTGATTATTACTACCTAATACAGTTCTACCGCTGTTATTCAACAAAAGTAAACAATATCGCCTCTCCTCACCGAAGTTCACCAAAATTATTAAAAATGTCATAGCAAAATAAATATATCTAAATCTGAGAATCTCTTTAGAACCTGAAATTTTAAAAATAATTTCATTTCTACCACTGTTTATCAACTAAAATTGACTATTTCATCTCCGTTTGGTGATTTTCACATTTTTTTATGCAAAATATTAGCGCAAAATAAAAAAAAACTGTTTTTTTTCTCTCTAGATCCGTGATTATTACTACATAATACATTTCTACCGCTCTTATTCAACAAAAATGGACGATATAGCCTCTCCTCAGGACAGTTCACCAAAATTTATGCAAAATGTCATAGCAAAATAAATATATCAAAATCTGACTTTCTGTCAAACCTGAATTTTTCAAAATAATTTCATTTCTACCGCTGATTATCAACCAAAATTGACTATTTCACTTCCTTTCAGCGATTTTCAACGCAATTTATGCACTAATATTAGGTCAAAATAAAAAAATCTGGTTCAGATTTTTTCTCTACAACGGTGATTATTACTACCTAATACATTTCTACCGCTGTTATTCAACAGAAGTTGACAGAATCGCGTCTCCTCAGCGAAGTTCACCAAAATTATTAAAAATGTCATAGCAAAATAAATATATCTAAATCTGAGAATCTCTTTAGAACCTGAAATTTTAATAATAATTTCATTTCTACCACTGTTTATCAACTAAAATTGACTATTTCATCTCCGTTTGGTGATTTTCACTTTTTTTTAATGCAAAATATTAGCGCAAAATAAAAAAAGCTGATTTTTATTTTTTCTCTAGAACCGTGTTTATTACTACATAATACATTTCTACCGCTCTTATTCCCCAAAAATGGACGATATAGCCTCTCCTCAGATCAGTTCACCAAAATTTATGCAAAATGTCATAGCAAAATAAATATATCAAAATCTGACTTTCTGTCAAACCTGAATTTTTCAAAATAATTTCATTTCTACCGCTGTTTATCAAATAAAATTCACTATTTCACTTCCTTTCAGCAATTTTCAACGCAATTTATGCAAAATATCAGGTCAAAATAAAAAAATCTGGTTCTGATTTTTTCTCTACAACGGTGATTATTACTACCTAATACAGTTCTACCGCTGTTATTCAACAAAAGTAAACAATATGGCCTCTCCTCACCGAAGTTCACCAAAATTATTAAAAATGTCATAGCAAAATAAATATATCTAAATCTCAGAATATCTTTAGAACCTGAAATTTTTAAAAAAATTTCAATTCTACCACTGTTTATCAACTAAAATTGACTATTTCATCTCCGTTTGGTGATTTTCACATTTTTTTATGCAAAATATTAGCGCAAAATAAAAAAAGCTGATTTCTATTTTTTCTCTAGAACCGTGTTTATTACTACTTAATACATTTCTACCGCTGTTATTCAACAAGGTTGACAATATCGCCTCACCTCAGCGCTGTTCACTATTATTTATGCAAAATTTCATAGCAAAATTAATTATTCCAAATCTGAGACTTTCTGTCAAACCTGAATTTTTCAAAATATTTTCATTTTTACCGCTGTTGATAAACAAAAATTCACTATTTCACGTCCTTTCAGCGATTTTCAACGCAATTTATGTAAAATATTAGGGCAAAATAAAAAAATCTGGTTCTGATTTTTTCTCTACAACGGTGAGTATTGCTACCTAATACATTTCTACCGCTGTTATTCAACAAAAGTTGACAATATCGCCTCTACTCAGCGAAGTTAACCAAAATTATTAAAAATGTCATAGCAAAATAAATATATCTAAATCTCAGAATATCTTTAGAACCTGAAATTTTAAAAATAATTTCAATTATACCACTGTCTAACAACTAAAATTGACTATTTCATCTCCGTTTGGTGATTTTCACATTTTTTATGCAAAATATTAGCGCAAAATAAAAAAAGGTGATTTTTATTTCTTCTCTAGAACCGGGTTTATTACTATTTAATACATTTCTACCGCTGTTATTCAACAAGGTTGACAATATCGCCTCACCTCAGCGCTGTTCACTATTATTTATGCAAAATTTCATAGCAAAATTAATTATTCCAAACCTGAGACTTTCTGTCAAACCTGAATTTTTCAAAATATTTTCATTTTTACCGTGGTGATAAACAAAAATTCACTATTTCACGTCCTATCAGCGATTTTCAACGCAATTTATGTAAAATATTAGGGCAAAATAAAAAAATCTGGTTCTGATTTTTTCTCTACAACGGTGAGTATTGCTACCTAATACATTTCTACCGCTGTTATTCAACAAAAGTTGACAATATCGCTTCTACTAAGCGAAGTTAACCAAAATTATTAAAAATGTCATAGCAAAATAAATATATCTAAATCTCAGAATATCTTTAGAACCTGAAATTTTAAAAATAATTTCAATTATACCACTGTCTAACAACTAAAATTGACTATTTCATCTCCGTTTGGTGATTTTCACATTTTTTTATGCAAAATATTT
The DNA here is from genome assembly GCA_933228895.1 of Platycnemis pennipes. Lineage (NCBI taxonomy): Eukaryota > Metazoa > Arthropoda > Insecta > Odonata > Platycnemididae > Platycnemis > Platycnemis pennipes. The sequence goes on from OW121849.1 coordinate 151,629,452, forward strand.
GCGCAAAATAAAAAAAGCTGATTTTGATTTTTTCTCTAGAACCGTGATTATTATTACATAATACATTTCTACCGCTCTTATTCAACAAAAATGGACGATATAGCCTCTCCTCAGCACAGCTCACCAAAATGTATGCAAAATGTCATAGCAAAATAAATATATCAAAATCTGACTTTCTGTCAAACCTGAATTTTTCAAAAAAATTTCATTTCTACCGCTGTTTATCAACCAAAATTGACTATTTCACTTCCTTTCAGCCATTTTCAACGCAATTTATGCAAAATATCAGGTCAAAATAAAAAAATCTGGTTCTGATTTTTTCTCTACAACGGTGATTATTACTACCTAATACAGTTCTACCGCTGTTATTCAACAAAAGTAAACAATATCGCCTCTCCTCACCGAAGTTCACCAAAATTATTAAAAATGTCATAGCAAAATAAATATATCTAAATCTGAGAATCTCTTTAGAACCTGAAATTTTAAAAATAATTTCATTTCTACCACTGTTTATCAACTAAAATTGACTATTTCATCTCCGTTTGGTGATTTTCACATTTTTTTATGCAAAATATTAGCGCAAAATAAAAAAAAACTGTTTTTTTTCTCTCTAGATCCGTGATTATTACTACATAATACATTTCTACCGCTCTTATTCAACAAAAATGGACGATATAGCCTCTCCTCAGGACAGTTCACCAAAATTTATGCAAAATGTCATAGCAAAATAAATATATCAAAATCTGACTTTCTGTCAAACCTGAATTTTTCAAAATAATTTCATTTCTACCGCTGATTATCAACCAAAATTGACTATTTCACTTCCTTTCAGCGATTTTCAACGCAATTTATGCACTAATATTAGGTCAAAATAAAAAAATCTGGTTCAGATTTTTTCTCTACAACGGTGATTATTACTACCTAATACATTTCTACCGCTGTTATTCAACAGAAGTTGACAGAATCGCGTCTCCTCAGCGAAGTTCACCAAAATTATTAAAAATGTCATAGCAAAATAAATATATCTAAATCTGAGAATCTCTTTAGAACCTGAAATTTTAATAATAATTTCATTTCTACCACTGTTTATCAACTAAAATTGACTATTTCATCTCCGTTTGGTGATTTTCACTTTTTTTAATGCAAAATATTAGCGCAAAATAAAAAAAGCTGATTTTTATTTTTTCTCTAGAACCGTGTTTATTACTACATAATACATTTCTACCGCTCTTATTCCCCAAAAATGGACGATATAGCCTCTCCTCAGATCAGTTCACCAAAATTTATGCAAAATGTCATAGCAAAATAAATATATCAAAATCTGACTTTCTGTCAAACCTGAATTTTTCAAAATAATTTCATTTCTACCGCTGTTTATCAAATAAAATTCACTATTTCACTTCCTTTCAGCAATTTTCAACGCAATTTATGCAAAATATCAGGTCAAAATAAAAAAATCTGGTTCTGATTTTTTCTCTACAACGGTGATAATTACTACCTAATACAGTTCTACCGCTGTTATTCAACAAAAGTAAACAATATCGCCTCTCCTCACCGAAGTTCACCAAAATTATTAAAAATGTCATAGCAAAATAAATATATCTAAATCTGAGAATCTCTTTAGAACCTGAAATTTTAAAAATAATTTCATTTCTACCACTGTTTATCAACTAAAATTGACTATTTCATCTCCGTTTGGTGATTTTCACATTTTTTTATGCAAAATATTAGCGCAAAATAAAAAAAAACTGTTTTTTTTCTCTCTAGATCCGTGATTATTACTACATAATACATTTCTACCGCTCTTATTCAACAAAAATGGACGATATAGCCTCTCCTCAGGACAGTTCACCAAAATTTATGCAAAATATCATAGCAAAATAAATATATCAAAATCTGACTTTCTGTCAAACCTGAATTTTTCAAAATAATTTCATTTCTACCGCTGATTATCAACCAAAATTGACTATTTCACTTCCTTTCAGCGATTTTCAACGCAATTTATGCACTAATATTAGGTCAAAATAAAAAAATCTGGTTCAGATTTTTTCTCTACAACGGTGATTATTACTACCTAATACATTTCTACCGCTGTTATTCAACAGAAGTTGACAGAATCGCGTCTCCTCAGCGAAGTTCACCAAAATTATTAAAAATGTCATAGCAAAATAAATATATCTAAATCTGAGAATCTCTTTAGAACCTGAAATTTTAATAATAATTTCATTTCTACCACTGTTTATCAACTAAAATTGACTATTTCATCTCCGTTTGGTGATTTTCACATTTTTTTATGCAAAATATTAGCGCAAAATAAAAAAAAACTGTTTTTTTTCTCTCTAGATCCGTGATTATTACTACATAATACATTTCTACCGCTCTTATTCAACAAAAATGGACGATATAGCCTCTCCTCAGCGAAGTTCACCAAAATTATTAAAAATGTCATAGCAAAATAAATATATCTAAATCTGAGAATCTCTTTAGAACCTGAAATTTTAAAAATAATTTCATTTCTACCACTGTTTATCAACTAAAATTGACTATTTCATCTCCGTTTGGTGATTTTCACATTTTTTTATGCAAAATATTAGCGCAAAATAAAAAAAGCTGATTTTTATTTTTTCTCTAGAACCGTGTTTATTACTACATAATAAATTTCTACCGCTCTTATTCAAAAAAATTGACGATATAGCCTCTTCTCAGCGCAGCTCACCAAAATGTATGCAAAATGTCATAGCAAAATAAATATATCAAAATCTGACTTTCTGTCAAACCTGATTTTTTCAAAATAATTTCATTTCTACTTCTGTTTATCAAATAAAATTGACTATTTCACTTCCTTTCAGCGATTTTCAACGCATCTTATGAAAAATATTAGGTCAAAATAAAAAAATCTGGTTCTGATTTTTTCTCTAAAACGGTGATTATTGCTACCTAATACATTTCTACCGCTGTTATTCAACAAAAGTTGACAATATCGCCTCTACTCATAGAAGTTCACCAAAATTATTAAAAATGTAATAGCAAAATAAATATATTTAAATCATAGAATCTCTTTAGAACCTGAAATTTTAAAAATAATTTCATTTCTACCACTGTTTATCAACTAAAATTGACTATTTCATCTCCGTTCAGTGATTTTCACATTTTTTTTATGCAAAATATTAGGTCAAAATAAAAAAAGCTGATTTTGAGTTTTTCTCTACAACCGTGATTATTACTACTTAATACATTTCTACCGCTCTTATTCAACAAAAATGGACGATATAGCCTTTCCTCAGCGCAGCTCACCAAAATGTATGCAAAATGTCATAGCAAAATAAATATATCTTAATCTGAGAATCTCTTTAGAACCTGAAATTTTAAAAATAATTTCGTTTTTACGACTGTTTATCAACTAAAATTGACTATTTCATCTCCGTTTGGTGATTTTCACATTTTTTTATGCAAAATATTAGCGCAAAATAAAAAAAGCTGATTTTTATTTTTTCTCTAGAACCGTGATTATTACTACATAATACATTTCTACCGCTCCTATTCAACAAAAATGGACGATATAGCCTTTCTTCAGCACAGTTCACCAAAATTTATGCAAAAAGTCATAGCAAAATAAATATATCAAAATCTGACTTTCTGTCAAACCTTATTTTTTCAAAATAATTTCATTTCTACCGCTGTTTATCAACTAAAATTGACTATTTCATCTCCGTTCAGTGATTTTCACCTTTTTTTATGCAAAATATTAGCTCAAAATAAAAAAGCTGATTTTTATTTTTTCTCTAGAACCGTGATTATTACTACATAATACATTTCTACCGCTCTTATTCAACAAAAATGGACGATATAGCCTCTCCTCAGCACAGCTCACCAAAATGTATGCAAAATGTCATAGCAAAATAAATATATCAAAATCTCACACTCTCTGTCGAACCTGAAATTTTAAAAATAATTACATTTCTACCGCTGTTTATTAACCAAATTTGACTATTTCACTTCCTTTCAGCGATTTTCAACGCAATTTATGCAAAATATATGTGGGCAAAATAAAAAAATCTGGTTCTGACTCTTTTCTCTACAACGGTGATTATTACTACCTAATACATTTCTACCGTTGTTATTCAACAAAAGTTGACAATATCGCCTCTCCTCAGCGAAGTTCACCAAAATTATTAAAAATGTCATAGCAAAATAAATATATCTAAATCTCAGAATATCTTTAGAACCCGAAATTTTTAAAAAAATTTCAATTCTACCACTGTTTATCAACTAAAATTGACTATTTCATCTCCGTTTGGTGATTTTCACATTTTTTTATGCAAAATATTAGCGCAAAATAAAAAAAGCTGATTTCTATTTTTTCTCTAGAACCGTGTTTATTACTACTTAATACATTTCTACCGCTGTTATTCAACAAGGTTGACAATATCGCCTCACCTCAGCGCTGTTCACTATTATTTATGCAAAATTTCATAGCAAAATTAATTATTCCAAATCTGAGACTTTCTGTCAAACCTGAATTTTTCAAAATATTTTCATTTTTACCGCTGTTGATAAACAAAAATTCACTATTTCACGTCCTTTCAGCGATTTTCAACGCAATTTATGTAAAATATTAGGGCAAAATAAAAAAATCTGGTTCTGATTTTTTCTCTACAACGGTGAGTATTGCTACCTAATACATTTCTACCGCTGTTATTCAACAAAAGTTGACAATATCGCCTCTACTCAGCGAAGTTAACCAAAATTATTAAAAATGTCATAGCAAAATAAATATATCTAAATCTCAGAATATCTTTAGAACCTGAAATTTTAAAAATAATTTCAATTATACCACTGTCTAACAACTAAAATTGACTATTTCATCTCCGTTTGGTGATTTTCACATTTTTTTATGCAAAATATTAGCGCAAAATAAAAAAAGGTGATTTTTATTTCTTCTCTAGAACCGTGTTTATTACTACTTAATACATTTCTACCGCTGTTATTCAACAAGGTTGACAATATCGCCTCACCTCAGCGCTGTTCACTATTATTTATGCAAAATTTCATAGCAAAATTAATTATTCCAAACCTGAGACTTTCTGTCAAACCTGAATTTTTCAAAATATTTTCATTTTTACCGTGGTGATAAACAAAAATTCACTATTTCACGTCCTTTCAGCGATTTTCAACGCAATTTATGTAAAATATTAGGGCAAAATAAAAAAATCTGGTTCTGATTTTTTCTCTACAACGGTGAGTATTGCTACCTAATACATTTCTACCGCTGTTATTCAACAAAAGTTGACAATATCGCCTCTACTAAGCGAAGTTAACCAAAATTATTAAAAATGTCATAGCAAAATAAATATATCTAAATCTCAGAATATCTTTAGAACCTGAAATTTTAAAAATAATTTCAATTATACCACTGTCTAACAAATAAATTGACTATTTCATCTCCGTTTGGTGATTTTCACATTTTTTTATGCAAAATATTTGCGCAAAATAAAAAAAGCTGATTTTGATTTTTTCTCTAGAACCGTGATTATTATTACATAATACATTTCTACCGCTCTTATTCAACAAAAATGGACGATATAGCCTCTCCTCAGCACAGCTCACCAAAATGTATGCAAAATGTCATAGCAAAATAAATATATCAAAATCTGACTTTCTGTCAAACCTGAATTTTTCAAAAAAATTTCATTTCTACCGCTGTTTATCAACCAAAATTGACTATTTCACTTCCTTTCAGCCATTTTCAACGCAATTTATGCAAAATATCAGGTCAAAATAAAAAAATCTGGTTCTGATTTTTTCTCTACAACGGTGATTATTACTACCTAATACAGTTCTACCGCTGTTATTCAACAAAAGTAAACAATATCGCCTCTCCTCACCGAAGTTCACCAAAATTATTAAAAATGTCATAGCAAAATAAATATATCTAAATCTGAGAATCTCTTTAGAACCTGAAATTTTAAAAATAATTTCATTTCTACCACTGTTTATCAACTAAAATTGACTATTTCATCTCCGTTTGGTGATTTTCACATTTTTTTATGCAAAATATTAGCGCAAAATAAAAAAAAACTGTTTTTTTTCTCTCTAGATCCGTGATTATTACTACATAATACATTTCTACCGCTCTTATTCAACAAAAATGGACGATATAGCCTCTCCTCAGGACAGTTCACCAAAATTTATGCAAAATGTCATAGCAAAATAAATATATCAAAATCTGACTTTCTGTCAAACCTGAATTTTTCAAAATAATTTCATTTCTACCGCTGATTATCAACCAAAATTGACTATTTCACTTCCTTTCAGCGATTTTCAACGCAATTTATGCACTAATATTAGGTCAAAATAAAAAAATCTGGTTCAGATTTTTTCTCTACAACGGTGATTATTACTACCTAATACATTTCTACCGCTGTTATTCAACAGAAGTTGACAGAATCGCGTCTCCTCAGCGAAGTTCACCAAAATTATTAAAAATGTCATAGCAAAATAAATATATCTAAATCTGAGAATCTCTTTAGAACCTGAAATTTTAATAATAATTTCATTTCTACCACTGTTTATCAACTAAAATTGACTATTTCATCTCCGTTTGGTGATTTTCACTTTTTTTTAATGCAAAATATTAGCGCAAAATAAAAAAAGCTGATTTTTATTTTTTCTCTAGAACCGTGTTTATTACTACATAATACATTTCTACCGCTCTTATTCCCCAAAAATGGACGATATAGCCTCTACTCAGATCAGTTCACCAAAATTTATGCAAAATGTCATAGCAAAATAAATATATCAAAATCTGACTTTCTGTCAAACCTGAATTTTTCAAAATAATTTCATTTCTATCGCTGTTTATCAAATAAAATTCACTATTTCACTTCCTTTCAGCAATTTTCAACGCAATTTATGCAAAATATCAGGTCAAAATAAAAAAATCTGGTTCTGATTTTTTCTCTACAACGGTGATTATTACTACCTAATACAGTTCTACCGCTGTTATTCAACAAAAGTAAACAATATCGCCTCTCCTCACCGAAGTTCACCAAAATTATTAAAAATGTCATAGCAAAATAAATATATCTAAATCTGAGAATCTCTTTAGAACCTGAAATTTTAAAAATAATTTCATTTCTACCACTGTTTATCAACTAAAATTGACTATTTCATCTCCGTTTGGTGATTTTCACATTTTTTAATGCAAAATATTAGCGCAAAATAAAAAAAAACTGTTTTTTTTCTCTCTAGATCCGTGATTATTACTACATAATACATTTCTACCGCTCTTATTCAACAAAAATGGACGATATAGCCTCTCCTCAGCACAGCTCACCAAAATGTATGCAAAATGTCATAGTAAAATAAATATATCGAAATCTGACTTTCTGTCAAACCTGAATTTTTCAAAATAATTTCATTTCTACAGCTGTTTATCAACCAACATTGACTATTTCACTTCCTTTCAGCCATTTTCAACGCAATTTATGCAAAATATCAGGTCAAAATAAAAAAATCTGGTTCTGATTTTTTCTCTACAACGGTGATTATTACTACCTAATACATTTCTACCGCTGTTATTCAACAAAAGTTGACAATATCGCCTCTCCTCAGCGAAGTTCACCAAAATTATTAAAAATGTCATAGCAAAATAAATATATCTAAATCTGAGAATCTCTTTAGAACCTGAAATTTTAAAAATAATTTCATTTCTACCACTGTTTATCAACTAAAATTGACTATTTCATCTCCGTTTGGTGATTTTCACATTTTTTTATGCAAAATATTAGCGCAAAATAAAAAAAGCTGATTTTTATTTTTTCTCTAGAACCGTGTTTATTACTACATAATAAATTTCTACCGCTCTTATTCAAAAAAATTGACGATATAGCCTCTTCACAGCGCAGCTCACCAAAATGTATGCAAAATGTCATAGCAAAATAAATATATCTAAATATGAGAATATCTTTAGAACCCGAAATTTTTAAAAAAATTTCAATTCTACCACTGTTTATCAACTAAAATTGACTATTTCATCTCCGTTTGGTGATTTTCACATTTTTTTATGCAAAATATTAGCGCAAAATAAAAAAAGCTGATTTCTATTTTTTCTCTAGAACCGTGTTTATTACTACTTAATACATTTCTACCGCTGTTATTCAACAAGGTTGACAATATCGCCTCACCTCAGCGCTGTTCACTATTATTTATGCAAAATTTCATAGCAAAATTAATTATTCCAAATCTGAGACTTTCTGTCAAACCTGAATTTTTCAAAATATTTTCATTTTTACCGCTGTTGATAAACAAAAATTCACTATTTCACGTCCTTTCAGCGATTTTCAACGCAATTTATGTAAAATATTAGGGCAAAATAAAAAAATCTGGTTCTGATTTTTTCTCTACAACGGTGAGTATTGCTACCTAATACATTTCTACCGCTGTTATTCAACAAAAGTTGACAATATCGCCTCTACTCAGCGAAGTTAACCAAAATTATTAAAAATGTCATAGCAAAATAAATATATCTAAATCTCAGAATATCTTTAGAACCTGAAATTTTAAAAATAATTTCAATTATACCACTGTCTAACAACTAAAATTGACTATTTCATCTCCGTTTGGTGATTTTCACATTTTTTTATGCAAAATATTAGCGCAAAATAAAAAAAGGTGATTTTTATTTCTTCTCTAGAACCGTGTTTATTACTACTTAATACATTTCTACCGCTGTTATTCAACAAGGTTGACAATATCGCCTCACCTCAGCGCTGTTCACTATTATTTATGCAAAATTTCATAGCAAAATTAATTATTCCAAACCTGAGACTTTCTGTCAAACCTGAATTTTTCAAAATATTTTCATTTTTACCGTGGTGATAAACAAAAATTCACTATTTCACGTCCTTTCAGCGATTTTCAACGCAATTTATGTAAAATATTAGGGCAAAATAAAAAAATCTGGTTCTGATTTTTTCTCTACAACGGTGAGTATTGCTACCTAATACATTTCTACCGCTGTTATTCAACAAAAGTTGACAATATCGCCTCTACTAAGCGAAGTTAACCAAAATTATTAAAAATGTCATAGCAAAATAAATATATCTAAATCTCAGAATATCTTTAGAACCTGAAATTTTAAAAATAATTTCAATTATACCACTGTCTAACAACTAAAATTGACTATTTCATCTCCGTTTGGTGATTTTCACATTTTTTTATGCAAAATATTTGCGCAAAATAAAAAAAGCTGATTTTGATTTTTTCTCTAGAACCGTGATTATTATTACATAATACATTTCTACCGCTCTTATTCAACAAAAATGGACGATATAGCCTCTCCTCAGCACAGCTCACCAAAATGTATGCAAAATGTCATAGCAAAATAAATATATCAAAATCTGACTTTCTGTCAAACCTGAATTTTTCAAAAAAATTTCATTTCTACCGCTGTTTATCAACCAAAATTGACTATTTCACTTCCTTTCAGCCATTTTCAACGCAATTTATGCAAAATATCAGGTCAAAATAAAAAAATCTGGTTCTGATTTTTTCTCTACAACGGTGATTATTACTACCTAATACAGTTCTACCGCTGTTATTCAACAAAAGTAAACAATATCGCCTCTCCTCACCGAAGTTCACCAAAATTATTAAAAATGTCATAGCAAAATAAATATATCTAAATCTGAGAATCTCTTTAGAACCTGAAATTTTAAAAATAATTTCATTTCTACCACTGTTTATCAACTAAAATTGTCTATTTCATCTCCGTTTGGTGATTTTCACATTTTTTTATGCAAAATATTAGCGCAAAATAAAAAAAAACTGTTTTTTTTCTCTCTAGATCCGTGATTATTACTACATAATACATTTCTACCGCTCTTATTCAACAAAAATGGACGATATAGCCTCTCCTCAGGACAGTTCACCAAAATTTATGCAAAATGTCATAGCAAAATAAATATATCAAAATCTGACTTTCTGTCAAACCTGAATTTTTCAAAATAATTTCATTTCTACCGCTGATTATCAACCAAAATTGACTATTTCACTTCCTTTCAGCGATTTTCAACGCAATTTATGCACTAATATTAGGTCAAAATAAAAAAATCTGGTTCAGATTTTTTCTCTACAACGGTGATTATTACTACCTAATACATTTCTACCGCTGTTATTCAACAGAAGTTGACAGAATCGCGTCTCCTCAGCGAAGTTCACCAAAATTATTAAAAATGTCATAGCAAAATAAATATATCTAAATCTGAGAATCTCTTTAGAACCTGAAATTTTAATAATAATTTCATTTCTACCACTGTTTATCAACTAAAATTGACTATTTCATCTCCGTTTGGTGATTTTCACTTTTTTTTAATGCAAAATATTAGCGCAAAATAAAAAAAGCTGATTTTTATTTTTTCTCTAGAACCGTGTTTATTACTACATAATACATTTCTACCGCTCTTATTCCCCAAAAATGGACGATATAGCCTCTACTCAGATCAGTTCACCAAAATTTATGCAAAATGTCATAGCAAAATAAATATATCAAAATCTGACTTTCTGTCAAACCTGAATTTTTCAAAATAATTTCATTTCTATCGCTGTTTATCAAATAAAATTCACTATTTCACTTCCTTTCAGCAATTTTCAACGCAATTTATGCAAAATATCAGGTCAAAATAAAAAAATCTGGTTCTGATTTTTTCTCTACAACGGTGATTATTACTACCTAATACAGTTCTACCGCTGTTATTCAACAAAAGTAAACAATATCGCCTCTCCTCACCGAAGTTCACCAAAATTATTAAAAATGTCATAGCAAAATAAATATATCTAAATCTGAGAATCTCTTTAGAACCTGAAATTTTAAAAATAATTTCATTTCTACCACTGTTTATCAACTAAAATTGACTATTTCATCTCCGTTTGGTGATTTTCGCATTTTTTAATGCAAAATATTAGCGCAAAATAAAAAAAAACTGTTTTTTTTCTCTCTAGATCCGTGATTATTACTACATAATACATTTCTACCGCTCTTATTCAACAAAAATGGACGATATAGCCTCTCCTCAGCACAGCTCACCAAAATGTATGCAAAATGTCATAGTAAAATAAATATATCGAAATCTGACTTTCTGTCAAACCTGAATTTTTCAAAATAATTTCATTTCTACAGCTGTTTATCAACCAACATTGACTATTTCACTTCCTTTCAGCCATTTTCAACGCAATTTATGCAAAATATCAGGTCAAAATAAAAAAATCTGGTTCTGATTTTTTCTCTACAACGGTGATTATTACTACCTAATACATTTCTACCGCTGTTATTCAACAAAAGTTGACAATATCGCCTCTCCTCAGCGAAGTTCACCAAAATTATTAAAAATGTCATAGCAAAATAAATATATCTAAATCTGAGAATCTCTTTAGAACCTGAAATTTTAAAAATAATTTCATTTCTACCACTGTTTATCAACTAAAATTGACTATTTCATCTCCGTTTGGTGATTTTCACATTTTTTTATGCAAAATATTAGCGCAAAATAAAAAAAGCTGATTTTTATTTTTTCTCTAGAACCGTGTTTATTACTACATAATAAATTTCTACCGCTCTTATTCAAAAAAATTGACGATATAGCCTCTTCACAGCGCAGCTCACCAAAATGTATGCAAAATGTCATAGCAAAATAAATATATCAAAATCTGACTTTCTGTCAAACCTGATTTTTTCAAAATAATTTCATTTCTACTTCTGTTTATCAAATAAAACTGACTATTTCACTTCCTTTCAGCGATTTTCAGCGCATCTTATGAAAAATATTAGGTCAAAATAAAAAAATCTGGTTCTGATTTTTTCTCTAAAACGGTGATTATTGCTACCTAATACATTTCTACCGCATTATTCAACAAAAGTTGACAATATCGCCTCTACTCATAGAAGTTCACTAAAATTATCAAAAATGTAATAGCAAAATAAATATATCTAAATCATAAAATCTCTTTAGAACCTGAAATTTTAAAAATAATTTCATTTCTACCACTGTTTATCAACTAAAATTGACTATTTCATCTCCGTTCAGTGATTTTCACATTTTTTTTATGCAAAATATTAGGTCAAAATAAAAAAAGCTGATTTTGAGTTTTTCTCTACAACCGTGATTATTACTACTTAATACATTTCTACCGCTCTTATTCAACACAAATGGACGATATAGCCTTTCCTCAGCGCAGCTCACCAAAATGTATGCAAAATGTCATAGCAAAATAAATATATCTTAATCTGAGAATCTCTTTAGAACCTGAAATTTTAAAAATAATTTCGTTTTTACGACTGTTTATCAACTAAAATTGACTATTTCATCTCCGTTTGGTGATTTTCCCATTTTTTTATGCAAAATATTAGCGCAAAATAAAAAAAGCTGATTTTTATTTTTTCTCTAGAACCGTGATTATTACTACATAATACATTTCTACCGCTCCTATTCAACAAAAATGGACGATATAGCCTTTCCTCAGCACAGTTCACCAAAATTTATGCAAAAAGTCATAGCAAAATAAATATATCAAAATCTGACTTTCTGTCAAACCTGATTTTTTCAAAATTATTTCATTTCTACCGCTGTTTATCAAAAAAATTGACTATTTCACTTCCTTTCAGCGATTTTCAACGCATCTTATGAAAAATATTAGGTCAAAATAAAAAAATCTGGTTCTGATTTTTTCTCTAAAACGGTGATTATTGCTACCTAATACATTTCTACCGCTGTTATTCAACAAAAGTTGACAATATCGCCTCTACTCAGAGAAGTTCACCAAAATTATTAAACATGTAATAGCAAAATAAATATATCTAAATCATAGAATGCCTTTAGAACCTGAAATTTTAAAAATAATTTCATTTCTACCACTGTTTATCAACTAAAATTGACTATTTCATCTCCGTTCAGTGATTTTCACCTTTTTTTATGCAAAATATTAGCTCAAAATAAAAAAGCTGATTTTTATTTTTTCTCTAGAACCGTGATTATTACTACATAATACATTTCTACCGCTCTTATTCAACAAAAATGGACGATATAGCCTCTCCTCAGCACAGCTCACCAAAATGTATGCAAAATGTCATAGCAAAATAAATATATCAAAATCTCACACTCTCTGTCGAACCTGAAATTTTAAAAATAATTTCATTTCTACCGCTGTTTATTAACCAAATTTGACTATTTCACTTCCTTTCAGCGATTTTCAACGCAATTTATGCAAAATATATGTGGGCAAAATAAAAAAATCTGGTTCTGACTTTTTTCTCTACAACGGTGATTATTACTACCTAATACATTTCTACCGCTGTTATTCAACAAAAGTTGACAATATCGCCTCTCCTCAGCGAAGTTCACCAAAATTATTAAAAATGTCATAGCAAAATAAATATATCTAAATCTCAGAATATCTTTAGAACCAGAAATTTTTAAAAAAATTTCAATTCTACCACTGTTTATCAACTAAAATTGACTATTTCATCTCCGTTTGGTGATTTTCACATTTTTTTATGCAAAATATTAGCGCAAAATAAAAAAAGCTGATTTCTATTTTTTCTCTAGAACCGTGTTTATTACTACTTAATACATTTCTACCGCTGTTATTCAACAAGGTTGACAATATCGCCTCACCTCTGCGCTGTTCACTATTATTTATGCAAAATTTCATAGCAAAATTAATTATTCCAAATCTGAGACTTTCTGTCAAACCTGAATTTTTCAAAATATTTTCATTTTTACCGCTGTTGATAAACAAAAATTCACTATTTCACGTCCTTTCAGCGATTTTCAACGCAATTTATGTAAAATATTAGGGCAAAATAAAAAAATCTGGTTCTGATTTTTTCTCTACAACGGTGAGTATTGCTACCTAATACATTTCTACCGCTGTTATTCAACAAAAGTTGACAATATCGCCTCTACTCAGCGAAGTTAACCAAAATTATTAAAAATGTCATAGCAAAATAAATATATCTAAATCTCAGAATATCTTTAGAACCTGAAATTTTAAAAATAATTTCAATTATACCACTGTCTAACAACTAAAATTGACTATTTCATCTCCGTTTGGTGATTTTCACATTTTTTTATGCAAAATATTAGCGCAAAATAAAAAAAGGTGATTTTTATTTCTTCTCTAGAACCGTGTTTATTACTACTTAATACATTTCTACCGCTGTTATTCAACAAGGTTGACAATATCGCCTCACCTCAGCGCTGTTCACTATTATTTATGCAAAATTTCATAGCAAAATTAATTATTCCAAACCTGAGACTTTCTGTCAAACCTGAATTTTTCAAAATATTTTCATTTTTACCGCTGTTGATAAACAAAAATTCACTATTTCACGTCCTTTCAGCGATTTTCAACGCAATTTATGTAAAATATTAGGGCAAAATAAAAAAATCTGGTTCTGATTTTTTCTCTACAACGGTGAGTATTGCTACCTAATACATTTCTACCGCTGTTATTCAACAAAAGTTGACAATATCGCCTCTACTAAGCGAAGTTAACCAAAATTATTAAAAATGTCATAGCAAAATAAATATATCTAAATCTCAGAATATCTTTAGAACCTGAAATTTTAAAAATAATTTCAATTATACCACTGTCTAACAACTAAAATTGACTATTTCATCTCCGTTTGGTGATTTTCACATTTTTTTATGCAAAATATTTGCGCAAAATAAAAAAAGCTGATTTTGATTTTTTCTCTAGAACCGTGATTATTATTACAAAATACATTTCTACCGCTCTTATTCAACAAAAATGGACGATATAGCCTCTCCTCAGCACAGCTCACCAAAATGTATGCAAAATGTCATAGCAAAATAAATATATCAAAATCTGACTTTCTGTCAAACCTGAATTTTTCAAAATAATTTCATTTCTACCGCTGTTTATCAACCAAAATTGACTATTTCACTTCCTTTCAGCCATTTTCAACGCAATTTATGCAAAATATCAGGTCAAAATAAAAAAATCTGGTTCTGATTTTTTCTCTACAACGGTGATTATTACTACCTAATACATTTCTACCGCTGTTATTCAACAAAAGTTGACAATATCGCCTCTCCTCAGCAAAGTTCACCAAAATTATTAAAAATGTCATAGCAAAATAAATACCTATATCTAAATCTGAGAATATCTTTAGAACCTGAAATTTTAAAATTAATTTCATTTCTACCACTGTTTATCAACTGAAATTGACTATTTCATCTCCGTTCTGTGATTTTCACATTTTTTCATGCAAAATATTAGCGCAAAATAAAAAAAAGCTGATTTTTATTTTTTCTCTAGACCCGGATTATTACTACATAATAAATTTCTACCGCTCTTATTCAACAAAAATGGACGATATAGCCTCTCCTCAGCACAGTTCACCAAAATTTATGCAAAATGTCTTAGCAAAATAAATATATCAAAATCTGACTTTCTGTCAAACCTGAATTTTTCAAAATAATTTCATTTCTACCGCTGTTTATCAACCAAAATTGACTATTTCACTTCCTTTCAGCCATTTTCAACGCAATTTATGCAAAATATCAGGTCAAAATAAAAAAATCTGGTTCTGATTTTTTCTCTACAACGGTGATTATTACTACCTAATACATTTCTACCGCTGTTATTCAACAAAAGTTGACAATATCGCCTCTCCTCAGCGAAGTTCACCAAAATTATTAAAAATGTCATAGCAAAATAAATATATCTAAATCTGAGAATCTCTTTAGATCCTGAAATTTTAAAAATAATTTCATTTCTACCACTGTTTATCAACTAAAATTGACTATTTCATCTCCGTTCTGTGATTTTCACCTTTTTTATGCAAAATATTAGCGCAAAATAAAAAAAGCTGATTTCGATTTTTTCTCTAGAACCGTGATTATTACTACATAATACATTTCTACCGCTCTTATTCAACAAAAATGGAAGATATAGCCTCTCCTCAGCACAGCTCACCAAAATGTATGCAAAATGTCATAGTAAAATAAATATATCGAAATCTGACTTTCTGTCAAACCTGAATTTTTCAAAATAATTTCATTTCTACAGCTGTTTATCAACCAAAATTGACTATTTCACTTCCTTTCAGCCATTTTCAACGCAATTTATGCAAAATATCAGGTCAAAATAAAAAAATCTGGTTCTGATTTTTTCTCTACAACGGTGATTATTACTACCTAATACATTTCTACCGCTGTTATTCAACAAAAGTTGACAATATCGCCTCTCCTCAGCGAAGTTCACCAAAATTATTAAAAATGTCATAGCAAAATAAATATATCTAAATCTGAGAATCTCTTTAGAACCTGAAATTTTAAAAATAATTTCATTTCTACCACTGTTTATCAACTAAAATTGACTATTTCATCTCCGTTCTGTGATTTTCACCTTTTTTATGCAAAATATTAGCGCAAAATAAAAAAAGCTGATTTTGAGTTTTTCTCTACAACCGTGTTTATTACTACTTAATACATTTCTACCGCTCTTATTCAACAAAAATGGACGATATAGCCTTTCCTCAGCGCAGCTCACCAAAATGTATGCAAAATGTCATAGCAAAATAAATATATCTTAATCTGAGAATCTCTTTAGAACCTGAAATTTTAAAAATAATTTCATTTCTACCACTGTTTATCAACTAAAATTGACTATTTCATCTCCGTTCTGTGATTTTCACCTTTTTTATGCAAAATATTAGCGCAAAATAAAAAAAGCTGATTTTGAGTTTTTCTCTACAACCGTGTTTATTACTACTTAATACATTTCTACCGCTCTTATTCAACAAAAATGGACGATATAGCCTTTCCTCAGCGCAGCTCACCAAAATGTATGCAAAATGTCATAGCAAAATAAATATATCTTAATCTGAGAATCTCTTTAGAACCTGAAATTTTAAAAATAATTTCGTTTTTAAGACTGTTTATCAACTAAAATTGACTATTTCATCTCCGTTTGGTGATTTTCACATTTTTTTATGCAAAATATTAGCGCAAAATAAAAAAAGCTGATTTTTATTTTTTCTCTAGAACCGTGATTATTACTACATAATACATTTCTACCGCTCTTATTCAACAAAAATGGACGATATAGCCTTTCCTCAGCACAGTTCACCAAAATTTATGCAAAAAGTCATAGCAAAATAAATATATCAAAATCTGACTTTCTGTCAAACCTGAATTTTTCAAAATAATTTCATTTCTACCGCTGTTTATCAACCAAAATTGACTATTTCACTTCCTTTCAGCCATTTTCAACGCAATTTATGCAAAATATCAGGTCAAAATAAAAAAATCTGGTTCTGATTTTCTCTACAACGGTGATTATTACTACCTAATACATTTCTACCGCTGTTATTCAACAAAAGTTGACAATATCGCCTCTCCTCAGTGAAGTTCACCAAAATTATTAAAAATGTCATAGCAAAATAAATATATCTAAATCTGAGAATCTCTTTAGAACCTGAAATTTTAAAAATAATTTCATTTCTACCACTGTTTATCAACTAAAATTGACTATTTCATCTCCGTTCAGTGATTTTCACCTTTTTTTATGCAAAATATTAGCGCAAAATAAAAAAAGCTGATTTTGATTTTTTCTCTAGAACCGTGATTATTACTACATAATACATTTCTACCGCTCTTATTCCCCAAAAATGGACGATATAGCCTCTCCTCAGCTCAGTTCACCAAAATTTATGCAAAATGTCATAGCAAAATAAATATATCAAAATCTGACTTTCTGTCAAACCTTAATTTTTCAAAATAATTTCATTTCTACCGCTGTTTATCAAATAAAATTCACTATTTCACTTCCTTTCAGCATTTTTCAACGCAATTTATGCAAAATATTATGTCAAAATAATAAATCTGCTTCTGATTTTTTCTCTACAACGGTGATTATTACTACCTAATACATTTCTACCGCTGTTATTCTACAAAAGTTGACAATATCGCCTCTCCTCAGCGATGTTCACCAAAATTATTAAAAATGTCATAGGAAAATAAATATATCTAAATCTGAGAATCTCTTTAGAACCTGAAATTTTAAAAATAATTTCAGTTCTACCACTGTTTATCAACTAAAATTGACTATTTCATCTCCGTTCAGTGATTTTCACCTTTTTTTATGAAAAATATTAGCGCAAAATAAAAAAAGCTGA
Source organism: Platycnemis pennipes (assembly GCA_933228895.1). NCBI lineage: Eukaryota > Metazoa > Arthropoda > Insecta > Odonata > Platycnemididae > Platycnemis > Platycnemis pennipes. The sequence goes on from OW121849.1 coordinate 151,647,654, forward strand.
TTTTGATTTTTTCTCTGGAACCGTGATTATTACTACATAATACAATTTTACTGCTCTTATTCAACAAAAATGGAAGATATAGCCTCTCCTCAGCACAGCTCACCAAAATGTATGCAAAATGTCATAGTAAAATAAATATATCAAAATCTGACTTTCTGTCAAACCTGAATTTTTCAAAATAATTTCATTTCTACCGCAATTTATCAACCAAAATTGACTATTTCACTTCCTTTCAGCCATTTTCAACGCAATTTATGCAAAATATCAGGTCAAAATAAAAAAATCTGGTTCTGATTTTTTCTCTACAACGGTGATTATTACTACCTAATACATTTCTACCGCTGTTATTCAACAAAAGTTGACAATATCGCCTCTCCTCAGCGCAGCTCACCAATATTTATGCAAAATGTCATAGCAAAATAAATATATCTAAATCTGAGAATCTCTTTAGAACCTGAAATTTTAAAAATAATTTCATTTCTACCACTGTTTATCAACTAAAATTGACTATTTCATCTCCGTTCAGTGATTTTCACCTTTTTTTATGCAAAATATTAGCGCAAAATAAAAAAAGCTGATTTTGATTTTTTCTCTAGAACCGTGATTATTACTACATAATACATTTCTACCGCTCTTATTCCCCAAAAATGGACGATATAGCCTCTCCTCAGCTCAGTTCACCAAAATTTATGCAAAATGTCATAGCAAAATAAATATATCAAAATCTGACTTTCTGTCAAACCTTAATTTTTCAAAATAATTTCATTTCTACCGCTGTTTATCAAATAAAATTCACTATTTCACTTCCTTTCAGCATTTTTCAACGCAATTTATGCAAAATATTATGTCAAAATAATAAATCTGCTTCTGATTTTTTCTCTACAACGGTGATTATTACTACCTAATACATTTCTACCGCTGTTATTCTACAAAAGTTGACAATATCGCCTCTACTCAGCGAAGTTCACCAAAATTATTAAAAATGTCATAGCAAAATAAATATATCTAAATCTGAGAATCTCTTTAGAACCTGAAATTTTAAAAATAATTTCATTTCTACCACTGTTTATCAACTAAAATTGACTATTTCATCTCCGTTTGGTGATTTTCATCTTTTTTTATGCAAAATATTAGCGCAAAATAAAAAAAGCTGATTTTTATTCTTTCTCTAGAACCGTGATTATTACTACATAATAAATTTCTACCGCTCTTATTCAACAAAAATGGAAGATATAGCCTCTCCTCAGCACAGTTCACCCAAATTTATGCAAAATGTCATAGCAAAATAAATATATCAAAATCTGACTTTCTGTCAAACCTGAATTTTTCAAAATAATTTCATTTTACCGCTGTTCATCAACCAAAATTGACTATTTGACTTCCTTTCAGCGATTTTGAACGCAATTAATGCAAAATATTAGGTCAAAAGAAAAAAATCTGGTTCTGATTTTTTCTCTACAACGGTGATTATTGCTACCTAATACATTTCTACCGCTGTTATTCAACAAAAGTTGACAATATCGCCTCTACTCAGAGAAGTTCACCAAAATTTTTAAAAATGTCATAGCAAAATAAATATATCTAAATCTGAGAATGTCTTTAGAACCTGAAATTTTAAAAATAATTTCATTTCTACCACTGTTTATCAACTAAAATTGACTATTTCATCTCCGTTCTGTGATTTTCAACTTTTTTTATGCAAAATATTAGCGCAAAATAAAAAAAGCTGATTTTGATTTTTTTCTCTAGAACCGTGATTATTACTACATAATACATTTCTACCGCTCTTATTGAACAAAAATGGAAGATATAGCCTCTCCTCAGCACAGCTCACCAAAATGTATGCAAAATGTCAAAGCAAAATAAATATATCAAAATCTGACTTTCTGTCAAACCTGAATTTTTCAAAAAAATTTCATTTCCACCGCTGTTTATCAAATAAAATTCACTATTTCACTTCCTTTCAGCAATTTTCAACGCAATTTATGCAAAATATTAGGTCAAAATAATAAATCTGCTTCTGATTTTTTCTCTACAACGGTGATTATTACTACGTAATACATTTCTACCGCTGTTATTCAACAAAAGTTGACAATATAGCCTCTCCTCAGCGATGTTCACCAAAATTATTAAAAATGTCATAGGAAAATAAATATATCTAAATCTGAGAATCTCTTTAGAACCTGAAATTTTAAAAATAATTTAATTTCTACAGCTGTTTATCAACTAAAATTGACTATTTCATCTCCGTTCAGTGATTTTCACCTTTTTTATGCTAAATATTAGCGCAAAATAAAAAAAAGCTGATTTTTATTTTTTCTCTAGAACCGTGATTATTTCTACATAATACATTTCTACCGCTCTTATTCCACAAAAATGGACGATATAGCCTCTCCTTAGCACAGCTCACCAAAATGTATGCAAAATGTCATAGCAAAATAAATATATCAAAATCTGTTTTTCTGTCAAACCTGAATTTTTCAAAATAATTTCATTTTACCGCTGTTCATCAACCAAAATTGACTATTTGACTTCCTTTCAGCGATTTTGAACGCAATTAATGCAAAATATTAGGTCAAAAGAAAAAAATCTGGTTCTGATTTTTTCTCTACAACGGTGATTATTGCTACCTAATACATTTCTACCGCTGTTATTCAACAAAAGTTGACAATATCGCCTCTACTCAGAGAAGTTCACCAAAATTTTTAAAAATGTCATAGCAAAATAAATATATCTAAATCTGAGAATATCTTTAGAACCTGAAATTTTAAAAATAATTTCATTTCTACCACTGTTTATCAACTAAAATTGACTATTTCATCTCCGTTCTGTGATTTTCAACTTTTTTTATGCAAAATATTAGCGCAAAATAAAAAAAGCTGATTTTGATTTTTTTCTCTAGAACCGTGATTATTACTACATAATACATTTCTACCGCTCTTATTCAACAAAAATGGAAGATATAGCCTCTCCTCAGCACAGCTCACCAAAATGTATGCAAAATGTCAAAGCAAAATAAATATATCAAAATCTGACTTTCTGTCAAACCTGAATTTTTCAAAAAAATTTCATTTCCACCGCTGTTTATCAAATAAAATTCACTATTTCACTTCCTTTCAGCAATTTTCAACGCAATTTATGCAAAATATTAGGTCAAAATAATAAATCTGCTTCTGATTTTTTCTCTACAACGGTGATTATTACTACGTAATACATTTCTACCGCTGTTATTCAACAAAAGTTGACAATATAGCCTCTCCTCAGCGATGTTCACCAAAATTATTAAAAATGTCATAGGAAAATAAATATATCTAAATCTGAGAATCTCTTTAGAACCTGAAATTTTAAAAATAATTTAATTTCTACAGCTGTTTATCAACTAAAATTGACTATTTCATCTCCGTTCAGTGATTTTCACCTTTTTTATGCTAAATATTAGCGCAAAATAAAAAAAAGCTGATTTTTATTTTTTCTCTAGAACCGTGATTATTTCTACATAATACATTTCTACCGCTCTTATTCCACAAAAATGGACGATATAGCCTCTCCTTAGCACAGCTCACCAAAATGTATGCAAAATGTCATAGCAAAATAAATATATCAAAATCTGTTTTTCTGTCAAACCTGAATTTTTCAAAATAATATCATTTCTACCGCTGTTTATCAACCAAAATTAACTATTTCACTTCCTTTCAGCGATTTGAACGCAATTAATGCAAAAAATTAGGTCAAAATAAAAAAAATCTGGTTCAGATTTTTTCTCTACAACGGTGATTATTACTACCTAATACATTTCTACCGCTGTTATTCAACAAAAGTTGACAATATCGCCTCTCCTCAGCGCAGCTCACCAATATTTATGCAAAATGTCATAGCAAAATAAATATATATTAAAAATCTGACTTTCTGTCAAACCTGAATTTTTCAAAAAAATTTCATTTCTACCGCTGTTTATCAACCAAATTTGACTATTTCACCTCCTGTCAGCGATTTTGAACAAAATTTATGCTAATTGTTAGGGCAAAATAAAAAAAGCTGATTCTGATTTTTTCTCTACAACGGTGAAAATTACTACCTTAAACATTTCTACCGCTGTTATTCAAAAAAAGTTGACAATATAAGCCTCTCTTTAGCGAAGTTCACTAAAATTATTAAAAATATAATAGCAAAATAAATATATCTAAATCTGAGAATATTTTTAGAACCTGAAATTTTAAAAATAATTTCCTTTCTACCACTGTTTATCAACTAAAATTGACTATTTCATCTCCGTTTGGTGATTTTCACATTTTTTATGCAAAATATTAGCGCAAAATAAAAAAAAGCTGATTTTTATTTTTTCTCTAGAACCGTGATTATTACTACATAATACATTTCTACCGCTCTTATTCAACAAAAATGGACGATATAGCCTCTCCTAAGCACAGCTCACCAAAATGTATGCAAAATGTCATTGTAAAATAAATATATCAAAATCTGACTTTCTGTCAAACCTGAATTTTTCAAAATAATTTCATTTCTACCGCTGTTTATCAACCAAAATTGACTATTTCACTTCCTTTCAGTGATTTTCAACGCAATTTATGCAAAATATTAGGTCAAAAAAAAAATTCTGGTTCTGATTTTTTCTCTACATGGGTGATTATTACTACCTAATACATTTCTACCGCTGTTATTCAACAAAATTTGACAATATCACCTCTACTCAGCGAAGTTCACTAAAATTATTAAAAATATAATAGCAAAATAAATATATCTAAATCTGAGAATATTTTTAGAACCTGAAATTTTAAAAATAATTTCCTTTCTACCACTGTTTATCAACTAAAATTGACTATTTCATCTCCGTTTGGTGATTTTCACATTTTTTATGCAAAATATTAGCGCAAAATAAAAAAAAGCTGATTTTTATTTTTTCTCTAGAACCGTGATTATTACTACATAATACATTTCTACCGCTCTTATTCAACAAAAATGGACGATATAGCCTCTCCTAAGCACAGCTCACCAAAATGTATGCAAAATGTCATTGTAAAATAAATATATCAAAATCTGACTTTCTGTCAAACCTGAATTTTTCAAAATAATTTCATTTCTACCGCTGTTTATCAACCAAAATTGACTATTTCACTTCCTTTCAGTGATTTTCAACGCAATTTATGCAAAATATTAGGTCAAAAAAAAAATTCTGGTTCTGATTTTTTCTCTACATGGGTGATTATTACTACCTAATACATTTCTACCGCTGTTATTCAACAAAATTTGACAATATCACCTCTACTCAGCGAAGTTCACTAAAATTATTAAAAATATAATAGCAAAATAAATATATCTAAATCTGAGAATATTTTTAGAACCTGAAATTTTAAAAATAATTTCCTTTCTACCACTGTTTATCAACTAAAATTGACTATTTCATCTCCGTTTGGTGATTTTCACATTTTTTATGCAAAATATTAGCGCAAAATAAAAAAAAGCTGATTTTTATTTTTTCTCTAGATCCGTGATTATTACTACATAATACATTTCTACCGCTCTTATTCAACAAAAATGGACGATATAGCCTCTCCTCAGGACAGTTCACCAAACTTTATGCAAAATGTCATAGCAAAATAAATATATCAAAATCTGACTTTCTGTCAAACCTGAATTTTTCAAAATAATTTCATTTCTACCGCTGTTTATCAACCAAAATGGACTATTTCACTTCCTTTCAGCGATTTTCAACGCAATTTATGCAAAATATCAGGTCAAAAAAAAAAAAAACTGTTTTTTTTTCTCTCTAGAACCGTGATTATTATTACATAATACATTTCTACCGCTGTTATTCAACAAAAGTTGACAATATCGCCTCTCCTCAGCGAAGTTCACCAAAATTATTAAAAATGTCATAGCAAAATAAATATATTTAAATCTCACAATATCTTTAGAACCTGAAATTTTAAAAATAATTTCATTTCTACCACTGTTTATCAACTAAAATTGACTATTTCATCTGCGTTTGGTGATTTTCTCATTTTTTATGCAAAATATTAGCTTAAAATAAAAAAAGCTTATTTTTATTTTTTCTCTAGAACCGTGATTATTACTACATAATACATTTCTACCGCTCTTATTCAACAAAAATGGACGATATAGCCTCTCCTTCGCACAGCTCACCAAAATTTATGCAAAATGTCATAGCAAAATAAATATATCAAAATCTGACTTTCTGTCAAACCTGAATTTTTCAAAATAATTTCATTTCTACCGCTGTTTATCAACCAAAATTGACTATTTCACTTCCTTTCAGCGATTTTCAACGCAATTTATGCAAAATATCAGGTCAAAAAAAAAATTCTGGTTCTGATTTTTTCTCTACAACGGTGATTATTACTAACTAATACATTTCTACCGCTGTTATTCAACAAAAGTTGACAATATCACCTCTCCTCAGCACAGCTCACCAAAATTATTAAAAATGTCATAGCAAAATAAATATATCTAAATCTCAGAATATCTTTAGAACCTGAAATTTTAAAAATAATTTCATTTCTACCACTGTTTATTAATTAAAATTGACTGTTTCATATCCATTCAGTGATTTTCTCATTTTTTATGCAAAATATTAGCTTAAAATAAAAAAAGCTTATTTTTATTTTTTCTCTAGAACCGTGATTTTTACTACATAATAAATTTCTACCGCTCTTATTCAACAAAAATGGACGATATAGCATCTCCTCAGCGCAGCTCACCAAAATTTATGCAAAATGTCATAGTAAAAGAGATATATCAAAATCTGACTTTCTGTCAAACCTGAATTATTCAAAATAATTTAATTTTTACCACTATTTATCAACTAAAATTGAGTATTTCATCTCCGTTCAGTGATTTTCAAATTTTTAATCGAAAATATTAGTGCCAAATAAAAAAAGCTGATTTTTATTTTTTTCTCTAGAACCGTGATTATTACTAACTAATACATTTCTACCGCTGTTATTCTACAAAATTTGACAATATCACCTCTCCTCAGCGAAGTTCACCAAAATTATTAAAAATGTCATGGCAAAATAAATATATCTAAATCTGAGAATCTCTTTACAACCTGAAATTTTATGAATAATTTCATTTTTCCCACTGTTTATCAACTAAAATTCACTATTTCATCTAGGTTGAGTGAATTTCAACGCAATTTATGCAAAATATTAAGGCAAAATAAAAAAAGCTGATTTTGATTTTTTCTCAAGAACAGTGATTATTACTACCTAATACATTTCTACCGCCGTTATTCAACAAAAGTTACCAATATCGCCTCTCCTCAGCGAAGTTCACCAAAATTATTAAAATTGTCATAGCAAAATAAATATATCTAAATCTGAGAATATCTTTAGATCGTGAAATTTTAAAAATAATTTCATTTCTACCACTGTTTGTCAACTAAAATTGACTATTTCATCTCCGTTCTGTGATTTTCACATTTTTTCATGCAAAATATTAGCGCAAAATAAAAAAAGCTGATTTTTATTTTTTCTCTACAACCGTGATTATTACTACATAATACATTTCTACCGCTCTTATTCAACAAAAATGGACGATATAGCATCTCCTCAGCACAGCTCACCAAAATTTATGCAAAATGTCATAGCAAAATAAATATATCAAAATCTGAATTTCTGTCAAACCTGAATTTTTCAAAATAATTTCATTTCTACCGCTGTTTATCAACCAAAATTGACTATTTCACTTCCTTTCAGCGATTTTCAACGCAATTTATGCAAAATATCAGGTCAAAATAAAAAAATCTGGGTCTGATTTTTTCTCTAGAACCGTGATTATTACTACATAATACATTTTTACCGCTCTTATTCAACAAATATGGACGATATAGCCTCTCCTCAGCACGGCTCACAAAAATTTATGCAAAATGTCATAGCAAAATAAATATATCAAAATCTGAATTTCTGTCAAACCTGAATTTTTCAAAATAATTTCATTTCTACCGCTGTTTATCAACCAAAATTGACTATTTCACTTCCTTTCAGCGATTTTCAACGCATTTTATGCAAAATATCAGGTCAAAATAAAAAAATCTGGTTCTGATTTTTTCTGTACAACGGTGATTATTACTACCTAATACATTTCTACCGCTGTTATTTAACAAAAGTTGACAATATAGCCTCTCCTCAGCAAAGTTCACCAAAATTATTAAAAATGTCATAGCAAAATAAATATATCTAAATCTCAGAATATCTTTAGAACCTGAAATTTTTAAAAAAATTTCAATTCTACCACTATTTATCAACTAAAATTGACTACTTCATCTCCGTTCAGTGATTTTCAAATTTTTAATCGAAAATATTAGTGCCAAATAAAAAAAGCTGATTTTTATTTTTTCTCTAGAATCGTGATTATTACTACCTAATACATTTCTACCGCTGTTATTCTACAAAATTTGACAATATCACCTCTCCTCAGCGAAGTTCACCAAAATTTTTAAAAATGTCATGGCAAAATAAATATATCTAAATCTGAGAATCTCTTTACAACCTGAAATTTTATGAATAATTTCATTTTTCCCACTGTTTATCAACTAAAATTCACTATTTCATCTAGGTTGAGTGAATTTCAACGCAATTTATGCAAAATATTAAGGCAAAATAAAAAAAGCTGATTTTGATTTTTTCTCAAGAACCGTGATTATTACTACATAATAAATTTCTACCGCTCTTATTCAACAAAAATGGAAGATATAGCCTCTCCTCAGCACAGTTCACCCAAATTTATGCAAAATGTCATAGAAAAATAAATATATCAAAATCTGACTTTCTGTCAAACCTGAATTTTTCAAAATAATTTCATTTTACAGCTGTTCATCAACCAAAATTGACTATTTGACTTCCTTTCAGCGATTTTGAACGCAATTAATGCAAAATATTAGGTCAAAAGAAAAAAATCTGGTTCTGATTTTTTCTCTACAACGGTGATTATTGCTACCTAATACATTTCTACCGCTGTTATTCAACAAAAGTTGACAATATCACCTCTCCTCAGCACAGCTCACCAAAATTATTAAAAATGTCATAGCAAAATAAATATATCTAAATCTCAGAATATCTTTAGAACCTGAAATTTTAAAAATAATTTCATTTCTACCACTGTTTATCAACTAAAATTGACTATTTCATCTCCGTTCAGTGATATTCACATTTTTTCGTGCAAAATATTAACGCAAAATAAAAAAAGCTGATTTTTATTTTTTCTCTAGAACCGTGATTATTACTACATAATACATTTTTACCGCTCTTATTCAACAAAAATGGACGTTATAGCCTCTCCTCAGCACGGCTCACAAAAATTTATGCAAAATGTCATAGCAAAATAAATTTATCAAAATCTGACTTTCTGTCAAACCTGAATTTTTCAAAATAATTTCATTTCTACCGCTGTTTATCAACCAAAATTGACTATTTCACTTCCTTTCAGCGATTTTCAACGCAAATTTATGCAAAATATCAGGTCAAAATAAAAAAATCTGGTTCTGATTTTTTCTCTACAACGGTGATTATTACTACCTAATCCATTTCTACCGCTCTTATTCAACAAAAATGGACGATATAGCCTCTCCTCAGCACAGTTCACCAAAATTATTAAAAATGTCATAGCAAAATAAATATATCGAAATCTGAGAATCTTTTTAGAACCTGAAATTTTAAAAATAATTTCATTTATACCACTGTTTATCAACTAAAATTGACTACTTCATCTCCGTTCAGTGATTTTCACACTTTTTTATGCAAAATATTAGGTCAAAATAAAAAAATCTGGTTCTGATTTTTTCTCTACAACGGTGATTATTACTACCTAATACATTTCTACCGCTCTTCTTCAACAAAAGTTGACAATATCGCCTCTCCTCAGCAAAGTTTACCAAAATTATTAAAAATGTCATAGCAAAATAAATACCTATATCTAAATCTGAGAATATCTTTAGAACCTGAAATTTTAAAATTAATTTCATTTCTACCACTGTTTATCAACTGAAATTGACTATTTCATCTCCGTTCTGTGATTTTCACATTTTTTCATGCAAAATATTAGCGCAAAATAAAAAAAAGCTGATTTTTATTTTTTCTCTAGACCCGGATTATTACTACCTAATAAATTTCTACCGCTCTTATTCAACAAAAATGGACGATATAGCCTCTCCTCAGCACAGTTCACCAAAATTTATGCAAAATGTCTTAGCAAAATAAATATATCAAAATCTGACTTTCTGTCAAACCTGAATTTTTCAAAATAATTTCATTTCTACCGCTGTTTATCAACCAAAATTGACTATTTCACTTCCTTTCAGCCATTTTCAACGCAATTTATGCAAAATATCAGGTCAAAATAAAAAAATCTGGTTCTGATTTTTTCTCTACAACGGTGATTATTACTACCTAATACATTTCTACCGCTGTTATTCAACAAAAGTTGACAATATCGCCTCTCCTCTGCGAAATTCACCAAAATTATTAAAAATGTCATAGCAAAATAAATATATCTAAATCTGAGAATATCTTTAGAACCTGAAATTTTAAAAATAATTTCATTTCTACCACTGTTTATCAACTAAATTTGACTATTTCATCTCCGTTTGGTGATTTTCACATTTTTTCATGCAAAATATTAGCGCAAAATAAAAAAAAGCTGATTTTTATTTTTTCTCTAGACCCGGATTATTACAACATAATACATTTCTACCGCTCTTATTCAACAAAAATGGACGATATAGCCTCTACTCAACACGGCTCACAAAAATTTACGCAAAATGTCATAGTAAAATAAATATATCAAAATCTGACTTTCTGTCAAACCTGAATTTTTCAAAATAATTTCATTTTTACCGCTGTTTATCAACCGAAATTGACTATTTCACTTCCTTTCAGCGATTTTGAATGCAATTAATGCAAAATTTTAGGTCAAAATAAAAAAATCTGGTTCTGATTTTTTCTCTACAACGGTGATTATTACTACCTAATACATTTCTACCGCTGCTTTCAACAAAAGTGTACAATATCGCCTCTACTCAGCGAAGTTCACCAAAATTATTAATATTGTCATGGCAAAATAAATATATCTAAATCTGAGAATCTCTTTAGAACCTGAAATTTTAAAAATAATTTTATTTCTACCACTGTTTATCAACTTAAATTGACTATTTCATCTCCGTTCAGTGATTTTCACATTTTTTATGCAAAATATTAGCGCAAAATAAAAAAAGCTTACTTTTATTTTTTCTCTAGAACCTTGATTTTTACTACATAATAAATTTCTACCGCTCTTATTCAACAAAAATGGACGATATAGCCTCTCCTCAGCGCAGCTCACCAAAATTTATGCAAAATGTCATAGTAAAAGAAATATATCAAAATCTGACTTTCTGTCAAACCTGAATTATTCAAAATAATTTAATTTCTACCACTGTTTATCAACTAAAATTGAGTATTTCATCTCCGTTCAGTGATTTTCAAATTTTTAATGCAAAATATTTGCGCCAAACAAAAAAAGCTTATTTTTATTTTTTCTCTAGAACCGTGATTTTTACTACATAAAACATTTCTACCGCTGTTATTCAACAAAAGTTTACAATATCGCCTCTACTCAGCAAAGTTCACCAAAATTATTAAAAATGTCATAGCAAAATAAATATATCTAAATCTGAGAATATCTTTAGAACCTGAAATTTTAAAAAAATGTTCATTTCTACCACTGTTTATCAACTAAAATTGACTATTTCATCTCCGTTCTGTGATTTTCACATTTTTTCATGCAAAATATTAGCGCAAAATAAAAAAAGCTGATTTTTATTTTTTCTCTAGAACCGTGATTATTACTACATAATACATTTCTACCGCTCTTATTCAACAAAAATGGACGATATAGCCTCTCCTCAGCACAGTTCACCAAAATATATGCAAAATGTCATAGCAAAATAAATATATCAAAATCTGACTTTCTGTCAAACCTGAATTTTTCAAAATAATTTCATTTCTCCCGCTGTTTATCAACCAAAATTGACTATTTCACTTCCTTTCAGCGATTTTCAACGCCATTTAAGCAAAATATTAGGTCAAAAGAAAAAAATCTGGTTCTGATTTTTTCTCTACAACGGTGAATATTATTACCTAATACATTTCTACCGCTGTTATTCAACAAAAGTTGACAATATCGCCTCTCCTCAGCAAAGTTCACCAAAATTATTAAAAATGTCATAGCAAAATAAATATATCTAAATCTCAGAATATCTTTAGAACCTGAAATTTTAAAAATAATTTCAATTCTACCACTGTTTATCAACTAAAATTGACTTTTTCATCTCCGTTCAGTGATTTTCACATTTTTTATGCAAAATATTAGCGCAAAATAAAAAAATCTTGTTCTGATTTTTTCTCTACAACGGTGATTTATACTACCTAATACATTTCTACCGCTGTTATTCAACAAAAGTTGACAATATCGCCTCTCCTCAGCGAAGTTCACCAAAATTATTAAAAATGTCATAGCAAAATAAATATATCTAAATCTCAGAATATCTTTAGAACCTGAAATTTTAAAAATAATTTCAATTCTACCACTGTTTATCAACTAAAATTGACTACTTCATCTACGTTCAGTGATTTTCAAATTTTTAATCGAAAATATTAGTGCCAAATAAAAAAAGCTGATTTTTATTTTTTCTCTAGAATCGTGATTATTACTACCTAATACATTTCTACCGCTGTTATTCTACAAAATTTGACAATATCACCTCTCCTCAGCGAAGTTCACCAAAATTTTTAAAAATGTCATGGCAAAATAAATATATCTAAATCTGAGAATCTCTTTACAACCTGAAATTTTATGAATAATTTCATTTTTCCCACTGTTTATCAACTAAAATTCACTATTTCATCTAGGTTGAGTGAATTTCAACGCAATTTATGCAAAATATTAAGGCAAAATAAAAAAAGCTGATTTTGATTTTTTCTCAAGAACCGTGATTATTACTACATAATAAATTTCTACCGCTGTTATTCAACAAAAGTTGACAATATCACCTCTCCTCAGCACAGCTCACCAAAATTATTAAAAATGTCATAGCAAAATAAATATATCTAAATCTCAGAATATCTTTAGAACCTGAAATTTTAAAAATAATTTCATTTCTACCACTGTTTATCAACTGAAATTGACTATTTCATCTCCGTTCTGTGATTTTCACATTTTTTCATGCAAAATATTAGCGTAAAATAAAAAAAAGCTGATTTTTATTTTTTCTCTAGAACCGTGATTATTACTACATAATACATTTTTACCGCTCTTATTCAACAAAAATGGACGATATAGCCTCTCCTCAGCACAGTTCACCAAACATTATGCAAAATGTCTTAGCAAAATAAATATATCAAAATCTGACTTTCTGTCAAACCTGAATTTTTCAAAATAATTTCATTTCTACCGCTGTTTATCAACCAAAATTGACTATTTCACTTCCTTTCAGCCATTTTCAACGCAATTTATGCAAAATATCAAGTCAAAATAAAAAAATCTGGTTCTGATTTTTTCTCTACAACGGTGAGTATTGCTACCTAATACATTTCTACCGCTGTTATTCAACAAAAGTTGACAATATCGCCTCTACTAAGCGAAGTTAACCAAAATTATTAAAAATGTCATAGCAAAATAAATATATCTATTTCTCAGAATATCTTTAGAACCTGAAATTTTAAAAATAATTTCAATTATACCACTGTCTAACAACTAAAATTGACTACTTCATCTCCGTTCAGTGATTTTCACTTTTTTTATGCAAAATATTAGGTCAAAATAAAAAAATCTGGTTCTGATATTTTCTCTACAAGGGTTATTATTACTACCTAATACATTTCTACCGCTGCTTTCAACAAAAGTTGACACTATCGCCTCTCCTCTGCGAAATTCACCAAAATTATTAAAAATGTCATAGCAAAATAAATATATCTAAATCTGAGAATATCTTTAGAACCTGAAATTTTAAAAATAATTTCATTTCTACCACTGTTTATCAACTGAAATTGACTATTTCATCTCCGTTCTGTGATTTTCACATTTTTTCATGCAAAATATTAGCGTAAAATAAAAAAAAGCTGATTTTTATTTTTTCTCTAGAACCGTGATTATTACTACATAATACATTTCTACCGCTCTTATTCAACAAAAATGGACGATATAGCCTCTCCTCAGCACAGTTCACCAAACATTATGCAAAATGTCTTAGCAAAATAAATATATCAAAATCTGACTTTCTGTCAAACCTGAATTTTTCAAAATAATTTCATTTCTACCGCTGTTTATCAACCAAAATTACCTATTTCACCTCTTTTCAGCGATTTTCAACGCAATTTATGCAAAATATTAGGTCAAAATAAAGAAATCTGGTTCTTATTTTGTCTCTACAACGGTGATTATTACTACCTAATACATTTCTACCGCTGTGATTCAACAATAGTTGACAATGTAAGCCTCTCCTCTGCGAAGTTCACCAAAATTATTAAAAATGTCATAGCAAAATAAATATATCTAAATCTGAGAATATCTTTAGAACCTGAAATTTTAAAAATAATTTCATTTTTACCACTCTTTATCAACTAAAATTGACTATTTCATCTCCGTTCAGTGATTTTCACATTTTTTATGCAAAATATTAGGTCAAAATAAAAAAAGCTGATTTTGAGTTTTTCTCTACAACCGTGATTATTACTAAATAATACATTTCTACCGCTCTTATTCAACAAAAATGGACGATATAGCCTTTCCTCAGCACAGTTCACCAAAACTAATGCAAAATGTCATAACAAAATAAATATATCAAAATCTGACTTTCTGTCAAACCTGAATTTTTCAAAATAATTTCATTTCTACCGCTGTTTGTCAAATAAAATTGACTATTTCACTTCCTTTCAGCAATTTTCAACGTAATTTATGCAAAATATTAGGTCAAAATAAAAAAATCTGCTTCTGATTTTTTCTCTACAACGGTGATTATTACTACCTAATACATTTCTACCGCTGTTATTCAACAAAAGTTGACAATATCGCCTCTCCTCAGCACAGCTCACCGAAATGTATGCAAAATGTCATAGCAAAATTAATACAAAATAATTTCATTTCTACCGCTGTTCGTCAACTAAAATTGACTATTTCATCTCCTGTCAGAGTTTTTCACCGCATTTTATACCAAATATTATGGCAAAATAAAAAAAGACAAAAAATTGCTTATCTCAAAATCTTAGAATCAGACCTATGTCAAGCTGGCCTAAATTTTGCCTACCTTCCAAAATTTCAGGGGCAAAAAATAAATGAGCATGTAAGCTTTAAAACTATTGCAAACTATTTTCCTATTAAACTCAATACGTTAACTTCCATACATCATGTTAACCTAAAAACATCCATATTAACTTCTGCATTTGCATATTCTGATGACGGGATATTAAATATGAATAAACATTCCATTAAAAAGTAACAATTTTTCTCAAAGTTAAACAACTGTTAACTATAAAACGCAACCGTAACTTTTTTTCATACTACAGAGGATTAATCTTCAATGTCGTTTCTACATAATAAACATAGTGTGTAGTTTGTGCCCTTATTTTTATAAAAGTTATTTCATTTCGAAAAACTGCCTGGAAACCGTTTTGAAGTTTTATCGGTGAACTTAAATGGTGTTATCATATAGAATAGAGATAATAAAGTAGTAAAAGCGCTCATATTGTTAATAATTACACATTAAACTACCGTTATATCAAATGCAAGCAGTCGCACATACATAGACAAGAGTTCAGCTCATCAAATAAATATTTCAACTTTTGCAAATTTTTAATGGCAACAGAAAAAAAACCGTGCCGACGATTTTTTTTAAACTTGCTGTAAACATTTAACATACAATTGCCTGTGAATCTGCATGTGGTTCATAGTTTGTGCCCCTCCAGGAGAGATATTACAATCAAATGAATTTACCATTACATGCCGCAGCATCGGAGCGTCGCACTTTGCATAACTACCCTAAATAGAAGGGGCCTAGAAATTACGTAAATGTAATCTTTAAAACTATTGAGTATTTTATGCTATGACATTTAATATGGAATATTTTACCATTCCTTGTAAACACAGCTAGGTCCATATTAACATCTTCAACTGCGTATTCGGTTGACGGCATATTAAGTACATTTCAGAATTGATCTGTGTGCAAATTTTAATGACTCATTTATTCACGCAGAAATTTATGTTTTCGTGTAAGGATACTTAGCAGCATATAATTCACTGGAAGATTTCTTCGAAAAGTCCGTACTGGCTCTAGTGATAATTACCATGGATCTAGGCTGTGAACCATTGTTCTTTCATGAGATTTTACGTTAAAATATTTATTAGAAAAATTGGAAAAAGTGATCTAAATCCAAAAGGTGTCGTTAAATGTCTCTTTATGTACCCAAATAAACTTTTAATTCAACCTTAAATATTTAAGTTCATTGTCATTTGAACTGTGCTGACATTATTACTGTTAATTATAGTCAATCAATATGTATGAACGACAGATTCTTGTAGTAGAGTTTTACATGCCAAGAGACATTTGGAAAATAATTCTGGAAGGCTGAATATTTCACAGATTGTTGCTTCCCTATTTCTGAATCCATGGTTTGCCGCTGCTCTAGAAATATATAACTTCACCCGCAACTTTTTAATATTTTCATTGTTAGTTTAGCATATGAACTAGTTTTGCTGGTAATACAACTTTTTGTTAACTTTTGCTTTTATAAATACACTTTGTATTTAATGTATAGAATTTAGTTTTTATATAGGTAGAAATCAGCATTTGTTTAGTATACTTTTATATCTTTATGCTAAAATGTTGGCATACATTTTCAACAGTAAAACCCAATATAACCCAATTACCCAAAAAAAAACCAGTGGGCTGGGTTTTTATACAATCCTGATAAATGAGGAACACATTTCATTAAAGTTGAATAATTATTAAATGATTAACTGTGAAATAATTTTTTTATTGACAACATGTATTATTAAATTTCTTTTCTACGCATCTTACTTTGTGTATAGTGTATTAAAAAAATACCACTCTGGGAATAACAGCCCACTAAGCCATTACGTCTTTATTACTAAAATTAAATTGTGAAATTTTCTCGAACCCAGATAATTAACTAGCAAATGATCGAATTTTGTTAGAAGGAAGGTTTTACCTTTACCGTTTCATTAAATGTACGCTGTTGCATGTACACATAAAAATCCAAAACTTCAGATAATAAGATAAATATTCCAACTTTTGCAAATATTGAACGCCAATTAGAAAAAAAGGGTGCCTAATATTTCTTTAAAAATACTAAAAAAAACCAAAACATCCGTTTGTCTACCAAACGACATGGTGGTCATAGATTGTTCGCCTACAGGAAAGATATTATAATCAAATGATACCACTACATGCCACGGCTGTCGTTCATAGCAATTTGCTTACTCTCCGAAGATATTAGGTGCACTTAATGAATTAAAATAGCACTTGGGACAGAACTAGGGGAATATCAAGGAAACAAACATACAAAGTAACTTCTTTATTAACAAAAGCAACATCTTATACAATGAAAGGAAAATTTTTTAACGTGAGCTCAGAAACGTCGCTACAGTTAATGTTAGCAAAGTATGTATTCTTCCTGAGCTTCTTTTTCTTCCATCTCTCCCCTGGTTCCCCTTTACGCCCCCTTTTCCTATTCTTTCCATAGTTTGGTATGTCTAATGCTATCTCTTTAACAAGTGCAGCGACATGAGTGTGCATTGCCCGCAGGAATCTCCCGCACTTAATATTACACTCCCCGTTTAAAATATTGGTTTTCACTTGTCCGAACCAATTTTCCACACAGGCGTTGCTGGACCGGTTGCAAACTTTAGATATACTCTCTTTCCGAGCCCCAAGGATTCCTGACCATGGAGTGGCATAAGGAATACAACGTTTTAATAAGAAGTTAAATAGTTTTGGACAGTAATAAACGTTTTCTTCTCCAATTAAATCAAAGGGAACTTTAGCAGAATGTTGACTGAAAACCTGATAAAATGGGCTGGATGCGTACAGAGGATCGAGAGGGAGATCTTTAACGTCATCAGGTAACATTTCATCGAAATGGCCTAATGCTTTCGTAAACTTACGCAGCATTAATAATGAATTATACACATTTCACCCCTGAAATTGTTGCTTAAGATGGTCATAAGCACTTTGAACATATGGGAGAATTCCTCAAAAGAAGAAGCGCACACTAATAACGCCACTGCTTCCATAACCATTTTCCTTATTGACTTTTTTTCGGAGCACTTCCAGATTTGTTTTGCTACTATATGCATGAAATGGGCACAACATATTCGAACATAAATTATTTGATCCCCGCGGATTTTCCCCATGCATATATCATAACAAACTTTTAAATAAGAAGGCATGTCACAATTGCACCAATTACCATATACAGCATTGAGGATAGCGAAGCTGAAGTCACATACCACGTCTGAGAACAGTGGCCATCTCCCCAACTTCTTTGCGAACACTTTATAGGCTCCTAATAGAGCTGCTATTGATTGCGCGTCGTGAAAAATTGTAATCATTTCAATCATAGGTATCAGTTTTCCATCAAAGTTACTTAAACCCGCCTACTAGAATGCCTTCTTATCATAGAATGTGGGGGATCTAACCACAGAACCCGTAGCATCAAAGTGGAGCATAGGAAGAGATGTCTTTGGGATGGAGTTTAAAAGATTCACTTGCCCGGCGGAAAAGCAGTACACCGTTAAGGGTTCCCCAACGCGTTGAATGCACTGCTCACTGGAATGTGCCCCTTATATGAATTTGTACAGAATATCCAAAAAATCGTCCGAATCCAAGTCATCGGATGCTTTTGCCTCGGCACGAGCCTGCCTTAATACCTGAGAGGTTTTGATGCCCTGTAAGTTTCCGTGAAGAATACCTGAAGTGCTTGCTTCCAATACTATGCGAGACCTATATATTGAAACTTTTTCATGTTTCAGCTCTGTCTTTGCGACAACTCTATCGTACAAACTTAAATTGCGGGTTAACTTCTCCCTTCCATGATTCTCTTCTCCGCGACTCAAGACAGTAAGAAGCGAAGTAAGTATGACGGTTTGTGCATGATTCATGGTAAACCTAAACTCCTTGCAGTTAATGTGCTTGCAATAAGCGTTCACAACTAGGTAGGGGGAGTTGAATCGTATAACTTTGTTAAAATAGTATCCTCTTAATTGGACCACACAAGATTGATTCACCGCTCCGAACTTCTTATTAAATACACTGTCCATCTACCTTTTACTAGATTTCCTAGATCAAAAACTTCATCCCACTCAACAAAATTCAAATTAAAGGTGCCTTCCAGGCTCCATGCCATTGATACTTAGCCCGAAAACAGGGATTCCATTGAAGAAAATGGCTGATGGTTAGTACTCTCAATTATGGGATAAGTCTGGTCTTTAAATGGGGATATGTCCGCGATTAGAACCTCCACTTGAGGTTCCAGGGTCATAGGGGCATAGCAATGAGTTTTATCATCTCTCTCAGCGATATTTTCAAGTTTCGTTACATTTACCCTCAGATTGAGTAAACGCTGAACGCGCTTCAGAGGTGTGCCACATTAAGTACTGAATGAAGAACTATGGTTAACCTTAATGAAGTGATCGCGAATGCTATCAGAGTTTCTCTTCCAAAATGTTTGGATTAATTTCTTCCCATTCAAAGAATTTTCACCCAGGAAATATAAGGCAGCCTTGCCAAATATGGAGCCTTCCCTGCAGCCCCCCCAATACAACATAGCTAGTGACACATTTTTCTCCAAAAAGAAATTAGCTAGGGCTAACGCGGTAATATTGTGCTGTCGAGGGTGCATTGTTAATTTACATACATAAACACACAATCCGTGGCCCTGAGTTTAAATTTAATAAAATGTGTTACTCTTTAATCAGGATTGTAGAAAAACCTGGCCCACTGGTTTTTTGGGTAATTGGGTAGTTTGGGTTTTATTGTTGAAAACGTATGCCAACATTTTAGCATAAAGATATAAAAGTATACTTACCAAATGCATATTCCTACCTATATAAAAACTAAATACTATAAATTAGTTACACAGTGTATTTATAAAAGCAAATGTGAACAAAAAAAATGTATTACCAGCAAAACTAATTATCATTCTAAACTAGCAATGAAAATATTAAAAAGTTGCGGGAGAAGTTATGTATTTCCAGGGCAGTGGTGTACCATTGATTTAGAACTAGGGAAACAAAAATATGTAAAATATGCAGTCTGCCAGAATTATTTTCCAAATGTCTCTTGGCATGTGAAACTCTACTACCAGAATCTGTCGTGTTTACATATTGATAAACAATAATTAACAGCAATAATGACAGTACATGTCTAATGACAATGAACTTAGATATTTAAAGTTAAATTACAAGATTATTTGGAAAGGAAACATTACAATCTAAGGAAATCTAAATTACTAAGGAAACATTTTACGCCACCTTTGCATTAAGATCGCTTTTCCAATTTTCTGAGAAATATTTTAACGTATTATCTCATAAAACAACAATGGTCATCAACCTAGATAATTAGTAATTATCACTAGAAAAAGTTTAGACTTAAGAGAGAAAACTTCCAGTAAATGACTTGCTGCAAAATATACTTGCACGAGAACATAAATGTCTGAGCTGAAATAAACACCTGAACTTTTTAATTGTATGTGCGACTGCTTGCATTTGATAGAACAGTAGTTGAATGTGTAATTAATAACAATATGAGCTCTTTTACTAGTTAATTAGCTCCATTCTATATGATAACACACTTTAAGTTTACCGATAAAACCTCAAAACGGTTTCCAGGCAGTTTTTCGAAATGAAATAACTTTTTAAAAAATAAGGGCACAAACTACACACTATATTTATTACGTAGAAATAACATTGACGATTAATACTCCCGAAGTATGAAAAAAAGTTACGGTAGCGTTATATAGTTAACAAATGTTTAACTATGAGCAAAATTGTTACTTTTTAATGGAATGTATGTACGTATTTAATATACCGTCAACCGAATACGCAGTTGAAGATGTTAATATGGACCTTGCTGTGTTTACAAGGAATGGTAAAATATTCCATATTAAATGTAATAGCATAAAATACTCAATAGTTTTAAAGATTACATTTACGTAACTTCTAGGCCCCTTCTATTTAGGGTAGTTATGCAAAGTGCGACGCTCCGATGCTGCGGCATGTAATGGTAAATTCATTTGATTGTAATATCTCTCCTGGAGGGGCACAAACTATGAGCTACATGCAGTTTCACAGGCAATTGTATGTTAAATGTTTACAGCAAGTTTAAAAAAAATCGTCGGCACGGTTTTTTTTCTGTTGCCATTAAAATTTTGCAAAAGTTGAAATATTTATTTGATGAGCTGAACTTTTGTCTTTGTATCTGACTTCTTGCATTTGATAGAACGGTAGTTGAATGTGTAATTATTAACAATATGAGCGCTTTTACTACTTTATTTGCTCTATTCTATATGATAACACCATTTAAGTTTACCGATAAAACCTCAAAACGGTTTCCAGGCAGTTTTTCGAAATGAAATAACTTTTAAAAAACTAAGGGCACAAACTACACACTATGTTTATTATGTAGAAACAACATTGAAGAATAATCCTCTCTAGTATGAAAAAAAGTTACGGTAGCGTTTTATAGTTAACAATTGTTTAACTTTGAGAAAAATTGTTACTTTTTAATGGAATGTATGTACGTATTTAATATACAGTCAACCGAATACGCAGTTGAAGATGTTAATATGGACCTAGCTGTGTTTACAAGGAATGGTAAAATATTCCATATTGAATGTAATAGCGTAAAATACTCAATAGTTTTAAAGATTACATTTACGTAACTTCTAGGCCCCTTCTATTTAGGGTAGTTATGCAAAGTGCGACGCTCCGATGCTGCGGCATGTAATGGTAAATTCATTTGATTGTAATATCTCTCCTGGAGGGGCACAAACTATGAGCTACATGCAGTTTCACAGGCAATTGTATGTTAAATGTTTACAGCAAGTTTAAAAAAAATCGTCGGCACGGTTTTTTTTCTGTTGCCATTAAAAATTTGCAAAAGTTGAAATATTTTTTTGATGAGCTGAACTTTTGTCTTTGTATGTGCGACTGCTTGCATTTGATAGAACGGTAGTTGAATGTATAGTTATTAACAATATGAGCTCTTTTACTGGTTAATTAGCTCCATTCTATATGATAACACCATTTAAGTTTACCGATAAAACTTCAAAACGGTTTCCAGGCAGTTTTTCGAAATGAAATAACTTTTAAAAAAATAAGGGCACAAACTACACACTATGTTTATTATGTAGAAACGACATTGAAGATTAATCCTCTGTAGTATGAAAAAAAGTTACGGTAGCATTTATAGTTAACAGTTTTTTAACTTTGAGAAAAATTGTTACTTTTTAATGGAATGTATGTACGTATTTAATATACCGTCAACCGAATACGCAGTTGAAGATGTTAATATGGACCTAGCTGTGTTTACAAGGAATGGTAAAATATTCCATAATAAATGCAATAGCATAAAATACTCAATAGTTTTAAAGATTACATTTACGTAACTTCTAGGCCCCTTCTATTTAGGGTAGTTATGCAAAGTGCGACGCTCCGATGCTGAGGCATGTAATGGTAAATTCCTTTGATTGTAATATCTCTCCTGGAGGGGCACAAACTATGAGCCACATGCAGTTTCACAGGCAATTGTATGTTAAATGTTTACAGCAAGTTTAAAAAAAATCGTCGGCACGGTTTTTTTTCTGTTGCCATTAAAATTTTGCAAAAGTTGAAATATTTATTTGATGAGCTGAACTTTTGTCTTTGTATGTGCGACTGCTTGCATTTGATATAACGGTAGTTTAATGTGTAATTATTAACAATATGAGCGCTTTTACTACTTCATTTGCTCTATTCTATATGATAACACCATTAAGTATACCGATAAAAGCTCAAAACGGTTCAAAGCAGTTTTTCGAAATGAAATAACTTTTAAAAAAATAAGGGCACAAACTACACACTATGTTTATTATGTAGAAACAACATTGAAGAATAATCCTCTCTAGTATGAAAAAAAGTTACGGTAGCGTTTTATAGTTAACATTTGTTTAACTTTGAGAAAAATTGTTACTTTTTAATGGAATGTATGTACGTATTTAATATACAGTCAACCGAATACGCAGTTGAAGATGTTAATATGGACCTAGCTGTGTTTACAAGGAATGGTAAAATATTCCATATTGAATGTAATAGCGTAAAATACTCAATAGTTTTAAAGATTACATTTACGTAACTTCTAGGCCCCTTCTATTTAGGGTAGTTATGCAAAGTGCGACGCTCCGATGCTGCGGCATGTAATGGTAAATTCATTTGATTGTAATATCTCTCCTGGAGGGGCACAAACTATGAGCTACATGCAGTTTCACAGGCAATTGTATGTTAAATGTTTACAGCAAGTTTAAAAAAAATCGTCGGCACGGTTTTTTTTCTGTTGCCATTAAAAATTTGCAAAAGTTGAAATATTTTTTTGATGAGCTGAACTTTTGTCTTTGTATGTGCGACTGCTTGCATTTGATAGAACGGTAGTTGAATGTATAGTTATTAACAATATGAGCTCTTTTACTGGTTAATTAGCTCCATTCTATATGATAACACCATTTAAGTTTACCGATAAAACTTCAAAACGGTTTCCAGGCAGTTTTTCGAAATGAAATAACTTTTAAAAAAATAAGGGCACAAACTACACACTATGTTTATTATGTAGAAACAACATTGAAGAATAATCCTCTCTAGTATGAAAAAAAGTTACGGTAGCGTTTTATAGTTAACAATTGTTTAACTTTGAGAAAAATTGTTACTTTTTAATGGAATGTATGTACGTATTTAATATACAGTCAACCGAATACGCAGTTGAAGATGTTAATATGGACCTAGCTGTGTTTACAAGGAATGGTAAAATATTCCATATTGAATGTAATAGCGTAAAATACTCAATAGTTTTAAAGATTACATTTACGTAACTTCTAGGCCCCTTCTATTTAGGGTAGTTATGCAAAGTGCGACGCTCCGATGCTGCGGCATGTAATGGTAAATTCATTTGATTGTAATATCTCTCCTGGAGGGGCACAAACTATGAGCTACATGCAGTTTCACAGGCAATTGTATGTTAAATGTTTACAGCAAGTTTAAAAAAAATCGTCGGCACGGTTTTTTTTCTGTTGCCATTAAAAATTTGCAAAAGTTGAAATATTTTTTTGATGAGCTGAACTTTTGTCTTTGTATGTGCGACTGCTTGCATTTGATAGAACGGTAGTTGAATGTATAGTTATTAACAATATGAGCTCTTTTACTGGTTAATTAGCTCCATTCTATATGATAACACCATTTAAGTTTACCGATAAAACTTCAAAACGGTTTCCAGGCAGTTTTTCGAAATGAAATAACTTTTAAAAAAATAAGGGCACAAACTACACACTATGTTTATTATGTAGAAACGACATTGAAGATTAATCCTCTGTAGTATGAAAAAAAGTTACGGTAGCATTTATAGTTAACAGTTTTTTAACTTTGAGAAAAATTGTTACTTTTTAATGGAATGTATGTACGTATTTAATATACCGTCAACCGAATACGCAGTTGAAGATGTTAATATGGACCTAGCTGTGTTTACAAGGAATGGTAAAATATTCCATAATAAATGCAATAGCATAAAATACTCAATAGTTTTAAAGATTACATTTACGTAACTTCTAGGCCCCTTCTATTTAGGGTAGTTATGCAAAGTGCGACGCTCCGATGCTGAGGCATGTAATGGTAAATTCCTTTGATTGTAATATCTCTCCTGGAGGGGCACAAACTATGAGCCACATGCAGTTTCACAGGCAATTGTATGTTAAATGTTTACAGCAAGTTTAAAAAAAATCGTCGGCACGGTTTTTTTTCTGTTGCCATTAAAATTTTGCAAAAGTTGAAATATTTATTTGATGAGCTGAACTTTTGTCTTTGTATGTGCGACTGCTTGCATTTGATATAACGGTAGTTTAATGTGTAATTATTAACAATATGAGCGCTTTTACTACTTCATTTGCTCTATTCTATATGATAACACCATTAAGTATACCGATAAAAGCTCAAAACGGTTCAAAGCAGTTTTTCGAAATGAAATAACTTTTAAAAAAATAAGGGCACAAACTACACACTATGTTTATTATGTAGAAAAAACATTGAAGATTAATCCTCTGTAGTATGAAAAGAAAAGTTACGGTAGCATTTATAGTTAACAGTTGTTTAACTTTGAGAAAAATTGTAACTTTTTAATGGAATGTATGTACGTATTTAATATACCGTCAACCGAATACGCAGTTGAAGATGTTAATATGGACCTAGCTGTGTTTACAAGGAATGGTAAAATATTCCATATTGAATGTAGTAGCATAAAATACTCATTAGTTTTAAAGATTACATTTACGTAATTTCTAGGCCCCTTCTATTTAGGTTAGTTATGCAAAGTGCGACGCTCCGATGCTGCGGCATGTAATGGTAAATTCATTTGATTGTAATATCTCTCCTGGAGGGGCACAAACTATGAGCCACATGCAGTTTCACAGGCAATTGTATGTTAAATGTTTACAGCAAGTTTAAAAAAAATCGTCGGCACGGTTTTTTTTCTGTTGCCATTAAAAATTTGCAAAAGTTGAAATATTTTTTTGATGAGCTGAACTTTTGTCTTTGTATGTGCGACTGCTTGCATTTGATAGAACGGTAGTTGAATGTATAGTTATTAACAATATGAGCTCTTTTACTGGTTAATTAGCTCCATTCTATATGATAACACCATTTAAGTTTACCGATAAAACTTCAAAACGGTTTCCAGGCAGTTTTTCGAAATGAAATAACTTTTATAAAAATAAGGGAACAAACTACACACTATGCTTATTATGTAGAAACAACATTGTAGATTAATTCTCTGTAGTATGAAAAAATGTTACGGTAGCGTTTTATAGTTAACAGTTGTTTAACTTTGAGAAAAATTGTAACTTTTTAATGGAATGTATGTACGTATTTAATATACCGTCAACCGAATACGCAGTTGAAGATGTTAATATGGACCTAGCTGTGTTTACAAGGAATGGTAAAATATTCCATATTGAATGTAATAGCGTAAAATACTCAATAGTTTTAAAGATTACATTTACGTACCTTCTAGGCCCCTTCTATTTAGGGTAGTTATGCAAAGTGCGACGCTCCGATGCTGCGGCATGTAATGGTAAATTCATTTGATTGTAATATCTCTCCTGGAGGGGCACAAACTATGAGCCACATGCAGTTTCACAGGCAATTGTATGTTAAATGTTTACAGCAAGTTTAAAAAAAATCGTCGGCACGGTTTTTTTTCTGTTGCTATTAAAATTTTGCAGAAGTTGAAATATTTATTTGATGAGCTGAACTTTTGTCTTTGTATGTGCGACTGCTTGCATTTGATAGAACGGTAGTTTAATGTGTAATTATTAACAATATGAGCGCTTTTACTACTTTATTATCTCTATTCTATATGATAACACCATGTAATTGTAGCGATAAAACTTCAAAACGGTTTCCAGGCAGTTTTTCGAAATGAAATAACTTTTAAAAAAATAAGGGCACAAACTACACACTATGTTTATTATGTAGAAACGACATTGAAGATTAATCCTCTGTAGTATGAAAAAAAGTTACGGTTGCGTTTTATAGTTAACAGTTGTTTAACTTTGAGAAAAATTGTTACTTTTTAATGGAATGTTTATTCATATTTAATATCCCGTCATCAGAATATGCAAATGCAGAAGTTAATATGGATGTTTTTAGGTTAACATGATGTATGGAAGTTAACGTATTGAGTTTAATAGGAAAATAGTTTGCAATAGTTTTAAAGCTTACATGCTCATTTATTTTTTGCCCCTGAATTTTTGGAAGGTAGGCAAAATTTAGGCCAGCTTGACATAGGTTAGGAATTGCA
Organism: Platycnemis pennipes; assembly: GCA_933228895.1. NCBI lineage: Eukaryota > Metazoa > Arthropoda > Insecta > Odonata > Platycnemididae > Platycnemis > Platycnemis pennipes. The sequence continues at coordinate 151,674,772 of OW121849.1, forward strand.
ATAATTAATTTTGTCATAAAATTTTGCATAAATTATAGTAAACTGTGCTAGGAGAGTCGATATTGTCAACTTTGTTGAATTACACTGGCAGAAATGTATTAATGTATTAAGTATAATCACGGTTGTACGGAAAAACCTAACATCAGCTTTTTGCAATAAATTGCGGCGAAAATCGGCGACAGGAGGTGAAATAGTCAATGTTAGTTGATGAACAGCGGTAGAATTGAAATTATTTTAAAAATTTCAGGTTCGACAGAGAGCCTCAGATTTACATATATTAATTTTGCTATGACATTTTGCATAAATTTTGTCGAACTGCGCTGAGGAGAATTGATATTGTTAATTTTTGTTGAATAACAGCGGTAGAATTGTATTAAGTAGTAATAATCACGGCTACAGAGAATACCTTAGAATCAGCTTTTTTTATTTTGCCCTAATATTTGGCAAAACTACGGTGAAAGTCGCTGACAGAAGGTGAAATAGTCAATTTTATTTGATGAACAGCGGTAGAAATCTAATTATTTTAAAATTTTCAGGTTTGACAGAAAGTCAGATTTTGATATATTTATTTTGCTATGACATTTTGCATAAATTTTGGTGAGCTGTGCTGAGGAGAGGCGATATTGTCAACTTTTGTTGAATAACAGCGGTAGAAATGTATTAGGTAGTAATAATCACCGTTGTAGAGAAAAAATCAGAACCAGATTTTTTTATTTTGCCCTAATATTTTAAATAAATTGCGTTGAAAATCGATGAAAGGAGGTGAAATAGTCAATTTTTGTTTATCAACAGCGATAGAAATGAAATTATTTTGAAAAATTGAGGTTTGACAGAAAGTCTCAGATTTGGAATAATTAATTTTGCTATGAAATTTTGCATAAATAATAGTGAACTGCGCTGAGGAGAGGCGATATTGTCAACCTTGTTGAATAACAGCGGTAAAAAAGCGGTAGAAATGTATTAAGTAGTAATAATCACGGGTGTAGAGAAAAACTCAAAATCAGCTTTTTTTATTTTGCCCTAACATTTTGCATGAATTTTGTTCAAAATCGCTGACAGGAGGTGAAATAGTCAATTTTAGTTGATGAATTGCGGTCGGAATGAAATTATTTTGAAAAATTCAGGTTAGACAGAAAGTCTCAGATTTCGATATATATATTTTGCTATGAAATTTTGCATAAATTAAAGTGAACTGCGCTGAGGAGAGGCGATATTGTCAATTATTGTTGAATAACAGCGTTAGAAATGTATTAAGTAGTAATAATCACGGTTGTACAGAAAAACTCAGAATCTTTTTTTTTAGTTTTACCCTAATATTTTGCATAAATTGCGGTAAAAACCGCTGACAGGAGGTGAAATAGTCAATTTTAGTTGATGAACAGCGGTAGAAATGGAATTATTTTAAATAATTCAGGTTTGACAGAAAGTCTCAGATTTGGATATAAATATTTTGTTAGACATTTTGCATAAACTTTGGTGAACTGCGCAAGGGAGAGGCGATATTGTCAATTTTTGTTAAATAACAGTGGTAGAAATGTATTAAGTAGTAATAATCACGGTTGTAGAGAAAAAATCAAAATCAGCTTTTTTTAATTCTATCTAAGATTTCTAAGATTTTGCATAAATTGAGGAAAACATTTTCTGACAGGAGGTGAAATAGTCAATTTTAGTTAATGAACAGCGGTAGAAATGAAATTATTTTGAATAATTAAGGTTTGACAGAAAGTCTCAAATTTGGATATAAATATTTTCCAATGACATTTTCCATACATTTTGGTGAACTGCGCTGAGGAGAGGCTATACTGTCAATTTTTGTTGAATAATGCCAAACGTAATACGCGAATCGGACAGGCTTGATGCAATGCTGGCAAAGCATTACAAAGATCTCGCAAGAGCCACTACAGGTGATGGCATAAGTGTCAAAATGTATTGCATTGTATTGTATGTATGTAACGTATTATATTTTCGGGTTCTTGAACGTATGGTGACATAGCACCAAAAACGTTTTATAAGAACATATCTGGAAGTTGATAGCCACTTTAGAGGCGTAAAGAGAATTAATCTCATGGTAGAAGCAAAAATATCTTTGCTGAATTTTATTCTGATTGATGAAGCAATGGAAGACGGATAAATGTGAATTGATTAAAATTAATTCATTTCACTTCATTTCAATTGATATCACTCGCTGAGCGTGTAAAACAATATGCATAAATAAGCTGTGGAGAAGGTAGCTTGTCATATCTCGAAATCATTTGTGAATCTAACGATTTGGCGTCTCGTGCTCAATAGCGAGGAAACTTTTTATGAAATTTCCGGGTAAAAATCTGGAAATAAATTATCACTGAAGAAATTTCAACTCCATGTCTTTTAAAACATCGAAATAGCAGTTAGCGACATCCATCGCGATATTAATGTGAATAATTGCTCTAAACACGTAAAATGAAGAGAATCGTATCATTAAAACCATAAGTCGTTGATCATTGATGCATAGTATCTGAGATTACTCGAGTCAACTTTTCTACCTCCAACACCTTTCTCACATCAGTAATTCTAGAGGCAGCAGTAATTCCAGAAAATAAAAATTCGATTCTACATAAAAAAAATCAGTTTTTCCACTGCTATTCATTATTTTCGTCATTTCAAAAGTTTGCAAAAAGAATATCAAAATGATAGAGGTGATGCGGTTTGATGAGATAGCTGTGTAAAGATGGTAGATACGGGGACACTTAAAAATGCTCAAAAGTAGTTTCCAAACGGCACAAAACACTTCGACGTCATTCGATGTTCGTAAGTTGATGAGCGAGCTTAGTCCAATTATTGTTGCTGTTACGAGAAAGCACAATGATGCTTTGATTTTTTTATGTTTTACTTTTAATAATCAATTTTAAACACACTTATTTCAACTTTTTTATGTGTTCTTGCATTTTTTACTTCTCTAACTATATTGAAATTTGATTGCTTACTTGCATAAGATTTTACTGTCAATTTTTTTACGCTTCTATATAAATGCATTAAGTGATACATGAAAATGAAGAATAGCATTTAGAGTATTAAAGTAAATTCTTGTTTAATCTATAATACGGCGTGATAATATTAATCAAACCGATTGTTTATTGTTCGATTTAAATAATGCTGCGTTTTCGTAAATTTGGGCTTGTAAAAGCACCTAACCTGACATCACGCACGCAAACGTTAGACTTCCGACTTTTTTTCTATGTCAGATTATACTGAAATAAAATAATATTTTTTTAAAAGGAAAAGTATCTTGAGAGTACTTTAATTATAGGTATCCTTTATGCTTGTAGAAGCAAATTATGATCTCTCGAGCTTTTACTGACAATATATTGCAATTTTTAAAGTTCGTAGGTATTTAATGTGAGATAGAGTTTGCCTATGCTAGTTAAAAAAAATTAAATGTGTTCCAATTTTGCTATTGATATAAAGTGAACAACATGACCTTAGGCGTCAACTCACCCCAAAAACCAAATTCATATCCTTGAGAAGGATATGAATTTGGTTTTTATTAGGTTGATGCGTCACGTGACTTGGTCTGGATCTTCGGGATCCTGGACATTAGGGAAGGACGAGAAAACATTGGAGAAGTTGCAATGGACGGAAAGGAGGGGAGAGTTGCTGAACTCGGAAAGTGGTTGCTGGGAGACAATAGGAGAAGGCAGGACAGGTGAAGGAGCAATGGATTATGCTGAAGGCCGAAGACGTCCAAGGCGAAATGTCTCGAAGGAACGGCGAGAGATACTGGAGTGAACTGCCTCCAAGCGGAGTGAACTGCCCCCAAATAATGGGCCACATTCTCGATTCTAATTTCATCAGGGCTTAGTCACTTTGAGTAGTAAAGCTATAACATTGGATCTTCATGTCAACACATGAACATCGGGTTAAAGAATTCATGCCGTGCTTGAAGTGAACCAGGAGTCACTTCCAGTACTGCCGGGATGTTAACCGTAATGTGATGACCTTTATGAAACTAGAGATTAGGATCCATCACGAATCTGTAGCCAATGAAATCCTGCTCACCATTCGAAAGCGGAAGAAATGTTGTGCCGATATTCGGAATGGTGGGCGTAGTATGCAATGCCAATTTACCTCATCTTCCTGATGATGGTGAAAGGGTCCGCCCCCATTTCGAGTTGGAAAGTAGGCTTGTTTGTTTCATTTGCTTCTCTCAGCAATTCTGCATCGCAAGGGTCTTTTGTGAAAGAGGGTTCCAAGGTGAAAGAGGCGATGACGACCGAGAGAAAGTGATTGAGAGTCCCTCAAACGAACTTATAGCGCATTGGCCGGAGAAAGTGTTTGCAGCCGAAATGCAGAGGCCTTGTCACGACTTCCCGTCCCTCTCTCTTTCTTTAAGGTACCTCCCAAAGACCTTGAAGAAAAACCATCACAGCATGTCTCGCCCTGATTGCCATGAAACCTCCATTCACTTGATAACATTGATTGTCCCAGCTCCAACACAAACTTTTCACGCAGAAGTAATCTGGATATATTACTGCGTCCTGCCCTACACTGTAAAAAGTATATCTGATTTTAAGGCACAAAAGCGATCTGAATTTCAGATGCAACAATTTTAAGACAGGGTATGTTGAATTTCAGCAGTAATATCTTGTCTAAAAATAAGGCAGGTGAACGACTGAAAATCAGACCATCCAGAATCCTGCTTCCTCTGCTTCCTGCTTAACTGCTCCTGTACCAACCATCCATGTTCCTGCCTCTTCCGCACCTTGCATCCGTGTTCCTGCCTTAAACCAGACAGCGCTTAAATTCAGATCACACTGAAAATCAGATCAACTTTTTACAGTGTAGAGTAATGAAAGTCAGAGATGTATATCAGATGTAAGCGAAAATGAGTATGATTATTAGACTCATATTTAAATCATTTTATGAATAAAGTATTCATTCAGATGGTCACCATAACATGCAATAAGGGAAATTATGTTGGACTAATTTTAAAAAAATAAGCCTCTCTTTGACACGGTCCAATTTATTGGCAAACAATTCGGCACAATATCGAGTTTAAAAGTGTACAGTATGTTCGGTATGATAGTCACCGGTATTGTTCATAACAATGCTCATTTATGGCTGATAATTTCCATAAACACTTAAATTATAATCATATATAGGTTGTGTTATTCAAATTGCGGTCAGGGTGGTAAGTGTATATCACGTAAACGATGGAATATTATTAGTGGAATTAAAACCATATAGAGTTACCACAGTAAATGATTCAACGTATTCAAAACACATCTCGCATTTCTCCGCACTATGCATTATTCTTGAATCACTCTCGTTATGTCATAGAAGTGAGTGTCAGGCTAGGGGTTCCAAAAACATTTTTTTTTTAAAGTTGGAAGTACGGATAAATTTTCGGGTGCAATTTTATGAAACAAAAAATCAGTTTCATCGCACAATATGGCCGCACAACACCCTGCTGAATCGCGTTTAAAAAGTTTCAGCTTCGAAGTCGGTCAGATTGCCAATACCACAGGGGCCTCCGTTTGCGTCCTTCTCAGATTGTGTGAGAAAACCAAGGCAATTGGTAGATATATCGTAATCAGATAGTAGGTTCCACATGTTGGGACAAAAGCCCTTCCACCGCATTATGAATTTCGCTTATATTCATAAATCACAGGATGGAAATCGAGAATTAACGTTCAGAGCGGTACTGCTATCATCTGGCGCCTAAGTAAACTCCGTCCTTGCATTAGTAGGACAAGATGGATTCATTGTCCTAAAATAATTCAATACGGCATCATTGCTCTAAAATGATGCCAGCAACATTATTACCCTACAATAAGGCAAGAAGGCAACAAAAGTTCGAGATAAGGACTGTATTGTTGCGCGGAACTCCCGGTACGGGTGACTACAGCGGTGACAGCGGCGGTGAATTAGTGAACGCAGCTTTTGAGTCAGGCAGCTGTGTGCCTGTGAATTATTTTTGGAAAGGTTTTTGGCAATTATATTTATTGACGGGTTATCATTCTCAACCATAAACAAATTGGTGCTAATATCCTGACAAAGAGTGAAAAATCATTCGAGAAAGCATGCCAAGGTTCAATAATCTAATATTATATTTCAGTATCTCTGACAATCAATCGCACGTTAAGTGACAGAAAGAAAGGAACTTGCTATTGCCAAACTGACGAAAATAATTAAATCCTTGTAGTGCATTGGCATGATAATTTAGTGTTCACCGTTAAAACATATGTGGGCACCTTATCTCCTCTTCCCAAGGCAAAAAGCCAAGGCAAAGCACGGAAAATATTGAGAATATGCTCTAACCACATAGCATATCACTTTTTAACAGGGGTGTATAATGTGGGAGGGGTGGATGTCCATGATAACGGAGTTGGCAACTAAGAAATAAAGCCAGGAGGGAAGGATGTTCGTGGCTACTTTTTAACACTGCGTTTGATAGTTGCGTCGTCAACATTTGGAAATTGTACAGGATCGTAAATGATAGCATAATTACACAACTAAATTTTCAATGATGTTAGGTCTACTGCGAGCGGAGGACATCACAGTTGGATGCGATAGCAAAGGAACAAGAATCCAGAGCTAGGGCCTCACACAGGAAAGGGAGTCTATCAGATTCCATGACGCAGGATATTGCTTTTCATACTATTGTAGCAAGTGACAGGAGAAAATGGTATTACAAATCTACATCTACGCGATTCTCTGCAAGCCACCGCGAGGGTGTGCGGCAGGGGGTGAAGATCACCAAACATGCACTAGGATAATACATGGAACTATTGACATGCAATAGGCTACTACATGGAAACGTGCTTACATGCAGCTTGACTGTTACTAACTACTTAGTAATAAAGGGATAGGTTGTTAATACATGCAATAAGTAGCAAGCAATGCACCCTAGACTACTCTACAATATTTCACCTAACTATCCCTTTGCAATGCTGCGTATTGTGTTCTCTTATAGTACGGGGGAAAATTGACATTTTTAATCTATCAGTACGACAATCTCTCTCTCTCTAATCTTATTAATCCGGTCTAATCTAATAATAAGCTGGTTTTTAATGTCTAACAACTTCAGTAAAATTATCCGTTTTAAATGTCAGTAATAGATTTAAAATGTGGCTCACAAATTTATGTGCAACAAGTGCAATGTCGCCTTGCATTATCGTTATTTCTTGGTTTTAATTTGTGAATGCGTGAGTTATGTCAACAAATTTTCTTGCAAAAATGTAGGATTGTTTTTCAATTATCCATGTTGATTTGACTAACATATTTAACTTACATTTTTTGAATGAACTTCAAACTATTAATTCATTGTTATTTGGCAGTTTAAAAATTAAAAAAAACCGTTCGAAGCATTAGAATAGTTTCAATTTAAGTATCCAATTTCAATTAATTAGCAGTTTCAATTAACTCCCAAAATACGGAAAGTCAATATTTTGCAATTGTTCTAAATATCAATGGCGAAAATATGTAACGTATGAGACGATATTTCGCATTAAATAAACAAGTTTGTATGAAAAAATATTAAAAATTAGTTTGTGGTGGTTTTCGCAGATACGGGTTGATCGTTTTCTCGAAGCCCAGACATGATGTGGAATATCTCGCTTTCAGACCCTCCGTCAAAATTCCACGCTGCTCTTCGAGCGAGGAAGAAACTTGATCGCTTAGAGATAAGGAAGCCTTCTCCCCCCCCCCCCCCCCCCCCCCCCCCCCCCCCCACCCTCCGCCTCTCCTCTCGGAGGCGAGATGAAGCGGCGGAATGGGGAGAAGAGGGGCAGATTGGGCGGGAGAAATATGAGGAATAAAACTCAGCTTGCGTTTAGTTCGGTGAACGCGATGCATCGTCTCGCAATTTTAGATGCCGCAGGAATGGGTCTAATCGCATGGCATTATAATCTTTTCTTAAAAATGAAGGATTTTAGATCGGCTGTGTCGAAGGAATTTTCCATTTACGTTCATGCACCGCTGCGATAGGCGTTCATAAACGCCTAAACACAGTGGAGTTTAACATGCGATTCTTAATTTTCAAGCCTCAGAGAAGAAATTTGTCAGATATAACCAAAGACTGAACCTTTGTGTATAATCGAATGAAAACAAAATGGACGTATCTATTATAAAACGAGCATTTACAAGAAAAATATTCAGCAGCGTAATTTTTTGGCGATGTGTTGAACACCCTTAAAACTAAGAAACTCATTTATTATAAAAACTTTTAACACCGCAGATTGTTTTTCTTTCGGATAACCTCTATTTCTGCAGTAGAATATAGAAAAATAGGAGAAGCAATAGTACGGCAGGCCATTTTGTCTGCATGCGAGCAGGAAACTTTTAAAAATAAAATTTGGACTTGTTTCTTACGTTAGAGTAAAAAAATGGCCCATTTTTTGAGCGCTACGGCGCCATGCGTCATTTTGACGTGTGATAACTTTCAATAAAAGCGTTTGACTAAAACGAATTTTTAATAAAAGGTGAATTACATCTTTATTATTACGTCTGCAAAGTTTCAAGGTTTTAACTTTAGTACTTATTAGCATGCTATTCAATTTATAACTGCACTTTTTCTCGGCAACTATTGGCACCATGAGACTAAAATAAACAAGCCCAGCGCAAAAAAAAACGCAGCGTTCCTAGCGGAGTGTCCTGCTCTTGGCTTGCACGATATTTCAGGAAACATAAAATTCGATATAAAATAAGGTACTAACTTCAGCTTAATGATAATAACTGATTCGCTCTGGAAAATGAAAGAGGAGGATGTCACTTTTAGTCTCATGGAGCCATGATGAATAGTTGCCGAGAAAAAGTGCAGTTATAAATTGAATAGCATACTAATAAGTACTAAAGTTGAAACCTTGAAACTTATCAGACATAACAATAATAAAGATGTAGTTTATGTTTTTTTAAATTCGTTTTAGTAAAACGCTTTTCTTGGAAGTTATTAGACGTCAAAATGACGCATGGCGCCGTAGCGCAAAAAAAAATGGGCCCTTTTTTTCCTCTAACGTAAGAAACAGGTCCAAAATTTGTTTTAAAAAATTATTATAACAATTTAGCCAGTCTAAAACAAAATTATATAAATTACTGCGCAAATGACATGAAAATCCAAAGGACGGTTTCGGAGTTATTTAGGTTTAAACTCGAGTCTACAAGATTTTGGCGCGGACAGTTGGATACGGCAGAGCTAACCTCTGATTGAAGTGCGGTTGGCATGAAATGGAACGTGTTTCACGATCCAAAATTGGGTTAGAAATGGTTGATGAGGCAGAGAACTGGTGGGGAATACGTGTATGGCATGTCATGCGGCACACAATCCAATTTTCTATGGATTGGCCAATAAATTAGACCGTGCCAAAAAGGCTTAAGGATACAATTCACCGATATGCCAAATGTACACCACCACAGGTGAACAGCATTGGCAACCACAATTGTGACTTAATATAAATTCTTACTGCAAAAAAATAAAAATTAAGGAACGTGGAGATAATAATTTCAACATTTTCACAGCCAGTTAAACCCATGGAACAGAGCTACTATAGTAATGCAATTCACCCTGCCTTTCTCAGCATCACATACAGGAAGCAGTACATGATTAGTAGACATTAATATATAACCTGCAGCAATAGAAAAGGGCAGCCTTGATGCCCAAAGCATTGAATACAAGGTAGGAGGCTCAACAAGAAACCAAAAAGTCCCACAATCCAATTAGAAAAACAAAAAGTGGTGTTTCACTTACTATGAATGCAACAACCTTGGCGTCCACAGCATTGCAAATAAAGCAGAGTGCACAACAAGTACACGCACACACAATATTAGCGACGCAATCACTCACTCAGCTCTCCTTCATTACGGTGCGAGAATTACGTGACTTCAAGAAAGATGCACTTGCTTCATTGGGGTCCCGTCTGAATATACCACTATCTGCAGCCAAGATTCGCGATGTCATTATCTCTCGTGTTAACGGTGTGTAATCATTATTAGATGGCAAGAATAACGGGCTGAACCAAGGCTAAAAGCGTCTCGTAGTGTTTACATACACGGACAGAGGCACCGTTTGAAAGGATAATGGCCAACTATTCCGCTTTACCTGGCTATTGCTAAGGGCATGCTAAACAGCTGAAAAAATAGCAAGTGCAATAGCTTCATTTTACACAAATTCCACTTGATTACGCTAGAATCTTCGGATTTTACATGTTACACTGCTGTTTAGCACTTTTGTTTACAGTCAATATTCTTGTCTCCTTCGTGGCATTTCATGCCCATGAGGCTAGATATTCCAACGCTAGAGTAGTAAGTCGCGGCAATGTTATTAAATTTGCAAATGAAAAGGGGACACCCACGAAATATACCGGGAGAAAGGAGAAAGTGAACCGCTGGGCAAATGTGAAAGTGTCGGGTCAGGTGTCGGCCGCCCTCTCCGCCGTTGAAGACATCGATGCACACCCAGCTCTGAAATCTCCTTTTCTCTTGTTAACTAGCCATTTCACATGCGACGTAACCGTTGAAAAATTCAACGGCTAAAAGTTATTATATCATTCACTAGTAGCTGAACCTACTAGCTGAAGGTGCCTGTTGAGATTCAACGGGAGGGAGAAATATAAAAAATAAAACTTTTATTAAGGAATCTAAACATTATTCATGAAGAGGCGAAAACAAACTTGTTTTATGGAGTAAGCTTTGATTCCAAGTCACTATCGGAACCATAAATGCAATTTAAACCAATGTAAACGTATAAAAACTGCCAGGACCCATGCCTTTACAAAAATAATAATATTATTTAGAAACTTTCAGGACAGATGAAACATTCTATGTTAGAAGGGGAGGTGCATACGAATGTTGGCAATGAGGCCTGATATGGGTTTTCGGGAATGGTACGACCCACCTCTTCGGCAAAAAATGCTTTCTCTGGCCTTTTATGTACTATCTTATGATTGTTTCAATTCTCCAACTTCAAGACAGTGGCGTCAATGAACTTCCTATGGATACGTATTAACTCATTCTATTCCAATTAGAGTAAATTCTATTCTTATTACCTAGTGTGTACAGATTTAGCCAACCGGGTACTTGTCGCTCGGCTGCATATAGTCACACCTTCTACTGTGTAATTGACGCATAATTATAATATTTTTCATCCTGTTACTCTTACTTTTGATTAGACTTCATTTAAGTTTGCTATCACGTTCTTTTGTCTCAAAATACAACAATTTTGATAGCGGTCAACTTAGCAGAACAGTATAATTCCATAAAATATTCACCTTTTGAACCCTGCAGAAACTTTCATCCAAATACTTTTAGTTTTACCGAACCCTATTTGATCTGGGAGTAGAGCGAATGGTAAGCCCGTACGATTTTTCAGAATGAAATGGTCGATCTAGATTCAAGATTTAGCTGCGAAACCTCGTTTAGTACCTTTCAATATCTTCACGAAAAGAAGAATGCTGGGTACGGCATCACTTTTGGACCTACTTTTTAGCATCATTGCAAAGCATAAATGAACATCCCACATGTACGTAATGACAAATTATGCTCCATTGGGATTTGAATTTTAATCTTTTGATTTTGTTGACCTATCTCAAATCTCAAGCTATCTCCATCGACGACGATTTCGAAAGCCTTCCATCTCTTCTCTCCATGTCCCAGGTCGGTTCAATTGCACAAACCCGTAAAGAGATAAAGAGAAACATTCACAAATTGGCACCGCTGAAGAATTCATTTTAATACTCCTACTTTTAACCTTCTTAATCCGTGAGTAACGCTAGCAGTCAGCACGTATGTTTGTGCGGATAAATATGGCTGACCTTGCTTCACGAAGAGCCAAACAATGATTCCAGTACCTTCCTATATCCTCGCGAAAATCACGATTCCGTTTACGGCATCCCTCTGTGACGAACTTTTTAAGCATCAACAATATTTTCATTTCAGAGACGACAGTGGCAAAGGCCTTAGCAACGGTCGGAAAAGAACCGAAAAAACAGGAAATTTCAACGTAAATTACACAGTATCCAAAAACCTCGAGGACAAAGTGAAAGTCACAAGTGTGAATCGAGGACAAAGTGTAAAAGTAAATCGGTTAAGAGAATGAGAAAGTTTAAACATTTTCCCATTATATACAGAAAGTATGAAAGAAATCAATTAATATTGAGTTATTTTACTAGTTTTTTGTATTATTTATTTATTTTCCAGATCTCTTGCACTGCCATAAATTGAAAAAGTCATTTTAAACCAATTTAATGGCATAATAAACGCCAGGAATCGAACCCGGGCCTTGAGCTTTTCTTCATATAGCCTATAGCGCCTTCTAGTGTATACACTAGAATCCTACAAACATTTCAGCTTGATCGGTTTAGTAGTTTTAGAGGAGATGCGTGACAAACATAGAACCACCGGACAGACGGACACCATTCCATTTTTATATATTAGTATGATATTACTATATTCTCGTCGCTATACTTAAAGCCACCGAGTGCGGTTGTGGATTGTGGTTCATTAAGGTAAGTCATTAAATAACACATAACCTGTGAAAACGCCATGACTTGGTGACAGGAGGCCGCCAACAATTATGCTTCTCATCACCCGGAGGAGAGGGCAGCAGCTTTTCTTCACATGAGTTTAGGTGGAGACCACAGTGGTCGGTAGAGCGACACTCATTTCACTACAGGCGTGGTAACATTTATTTTAACGGCTGTAGTATTGCGATGTGGAAGGAAATAACAAACCACCACATTATTATCCCGAGGAGTCGCAGCTACTCCACTCTTTCCTTTATTATCAGACGTGATGGAACCCTCTCAGACAAAATATTCCGGAGGTAAAATTCATATCTGCGGGCGGGGACATCAGTCAAATATGATACAAATTTTAGGGTAGGAACATGGAACGTGAGATCGCTTCGGACCTGTAAAAAACTGGAAAACTTAAAGGTGGAAATGCAGAGAATGGACCTCGATGTATTAGGAATCAGCGAAATGAAGTGGCCCGAAGAAGGAGACTTCTGGAGCGGAAGCTACAGGATTATGCCCACTGGATCATCGAATGGTAATGCTGGAGTAGGCATAATGCTCAGGAAGAGTGCGGGACTGCGTGTGAAGAGCTTCCTGCAGTACAGTGAAAGGATTATAATGGTGAAGATCGAGACCAAACCTGTAGATACTGTGGTGGTGCAGGTTTACATGCCTTCGACGGACTACGAAGATGAAGAAGTGGAAGACCTCTACGAGGAGATATAATGGAAGTTATAAAGCATGTAAGAGGAGAAGAAAACCTAATTGATTTAGGAGAATGTAACGCGGTCGTCGGCGAAAGTGAAGATGGAAGAATAACTGGGAAATATGGATTGGGTAACCTAGAGGAAAAAGGAGAAAGACTGCTAGAGTTCTGCTTACAGCAAAGGTTATTGGTTGTTTAAAAACCACAACTGAAAAAGATATACGTGGAAATTTCCAGAATATAGAAGAAGATTTCAAATAGACTACATTTTAGTGAAGTAGAAATTTATAAACCAGGTGAAGGACTACTGAAGCTACCCTGAGGCAGACATCAAACGTCACCATAATTTAGTGATGATGAAACGCCATCTAAAATTCAAGAAATTGATGAAAACAATTAAGAACCTATGGCAAGTAGAAAAACTGAGCCAATGGGCATATCAAAAAGCTGTGGGAAAATTTATAGTTGGAATACGTGGAAGAGGGTTGGGAAAATATTAAATGAGGACTGTAGGAAGGCGCAAAGGAAGGTCTTGGAAGAAGAAAAGTTGCCATGGATCATGGAAGAGGTCTTAGACTTCATTGAAGAAATACTAAAGTAAAAGAATACGAGAACTGAAGAAGAGCAGTTTTGTTAAAAAAAATAAGGAACGACATAAGTCGCAAAGCCAGGAAAGCTAGAGAAATGTGGATGAAGAACCTATGAGAAGATGTATCAAACAACCTTGCACTTGGGAAGGTGTTAAGCTGCGTATAGGATAGTGAGGAACCACTATGGAAAGAATATCTGGAAGAGTTATACAACGGGAACAATCTCAGCTCGACAGTGATCGAAGAGAAAAGGCTCTTCATATGGCTCAAAAGCAAACATAAAGCATTGTGAGTGTTGTAACTATAGGGGTAAATCATTCACAAAAATTAAGAATAAAAGAGGTCCTAAATTAGATCCTTGTGGCATTTCAATATTTTTCCTCATCACTTTAGTGGATAATTTTACTTAGAATTCTAGAGCTGGAAGATGACTGTCTTCTTCAGGGGGCTCTTATTTACGGGATCAACGCTAACACAGTGCAAATTGGTCAGCACTAAATCTAATATTTTACCTTTATCATTCCTTACATAGTTTAATTGCTCTAAATCCACGGCATTTTGGAATGATTAAATTTCTATAACCACTGCACTATTTTTTCTAACGTAAGAGTTTAGGACAGTTTAATCACCTATTATTATTACATCAGAATTTATAGCATCGCTGTATGAGACCATATTAAATTACTTTTTAAATGACTCAATTCCGGTATCACGTGGAAAGTATACGGCACAAAGATTTTGTTTCTACCAACAGATAACTTCATCCTTATATTTTCATCGCTGGCTTGAAGTTCAGGCACTCGACAAGATTCGTATTTATTCTTAACCAATGCCAATACGCCACCACCCAGTTTCTTTCCGGTAAAACCTGTGTCACTATCTTTCCTGTAAACTTTATAATTTTTATGCGTGCATACTTCAGAGTCGTACATGGAATTATCAAGCCATGTTTTAGTAAAACATAATGCTTCGTACTCAGAGTTCAACATAGATAAATTAAACTTACAAAGTTTGCATCTCATACCTCTAACATTATGGAAATACAATCCAAGGTCTTTGAGATTACAATTGACAGCGTCATTATCCGGAGGTTTTGGGTTGTTTTCAGCCTTGAATTTCACAAATTTGTAGCCAGGGCTGAAACAATACTCTCTATCTCTTCTGAATGGATTTAAATCATCCTTGTTTTTAATAAGAATCCGTTCCCTACCTTCACTTTTTTAAGCGAAGATGTGCCCACCATAAGTATTATATTTCCTCTTGCTTTTAAATTCTCTTGCTATGGCCCCTTCTGACATAAAGATACATTGACATAAAGAAGACTTTCGCTAGCATTAAGGTTAAGGTCAACAACTGATTTCTTTTGACTCTCCGGGCTTGCAATAGCAAGGAGGCTGAATGGGACCTAGCTAATCTCACTACAATGGGTTGGGAATAGGACGCATTCCGATTTTTCCCGCGGACTCTGAATACAGACTGGATATCATTCACATCTAATTTGATTCCTAAAGCAAGGCCTGTTTAAAAGACTAAGCCCTCAGGACCTTCGATTTCGGGAATCCCATGGATTTCTACTGTGCTCCTAAGTGAGTTCTGCTCCAATGAATTCAAATGGCACTCAGGGTCACAAATACTTTTCTTTAAAAACCTTATTTCGTCAAATAGTACATTGAATCCATCATGCTAATACTATTTTTTTACCTGTTTAGAGAGAGTTAAATATTTGTCTAGGCTCATTTTGCTCACTTCAGTGATCTTGTCTACGACTTCTTTCAGCATCACCGAGGATGTTTCCCGCGAGGCACTGCTCCTCACCGTTGTTTCATCACTGCGTGACTTTTGGGTCTCCGTGATGCATGGAGTACACAGCCAGTCTTGTTGTGGATCCAACAGTGCCTGAATATCGTTTTCAGCAAGCGATGTGCAATGTAATTGATGCACATTGTTGCAGCGGCGACATGTGACTAGTTATTGGCCACGATTAGTTGGCTGACCGCACTTAACACTGGTACCTGCCATCGAAAGAAACTCAGTCACTTTGAGAAAAGGAAACTCAACTCGCTCGCTCACCACCAACACAACCTTTCAAGACTGGAGCTGCCGACAGACTTTCCACTGCACCTCGCATGCCTCAGTCAGTTTTATGTCAGAAAGCTATGATTTATGAAGATAATGTTCGGGAAATGTGGGAAGTAGCGATGAAAATGTGAAAACCACTGGGATAGAGGTAGAGGGGGCCAATGGACCTTATTTAGCCCAGGTCGAATGAATAAAAAACCAAAGTCTCTTTCCTCTCTTGTCAGGGCACACGTAGAATGTCCAGTGAGAGCATGTGATGAAGAAGGGTTTGTCTCGCAATCGGAGGGCAAAGGATTAGGATAGGCTGGTAAAAAGATATGGGGGCAGGTTAATCAGTGTTTCACGGTGGTAAGTTAGATGATTACAAACTAGCAGGGAGTCAAAATTATCCGATCTCAGGGTGTCAAACGAGCAAAAAAGCAAATACGTGCATTAGAGTGACTGTGATAAGATGGGGAAATCTCACTGCATCTTCCCGTCTCACTCCATGGCTTCAGATCCATACAAAGCCACACTCCGTATAATGACGCTCCTAACAGCCTTTCTCTCCACAATACTGTTAAGAATCACGTCAGGAGTTATTCTATTGTATTTAGATACACTCATCTGTTGGCAACATTGTTTCATATATTTCCATAAGTGTATATATTAACAACACATAATGCTTCGCAAAGGGATATTGTCACCATTAATTATTTGTGAATTGATTTTCATTTTTATTACATTTGCTTATTCTTTTGCAAAGCAATTGTTTCCTAGCCTTATCCCCACTCACCCGCCTTCGTCAAATATGCCAACCAAATAACAGCACTATAGCAAGAAGTTCCACAGAGAAAAAAATCATTCGCCTTGACCGGGACTCGAACCCGGACCCCCTGATTTCCGGCCAGATGCTCTATTTTTTCTCTGTAGAACTCTCTTTTTCTTGCTATAGTGCAATTTTCAGCGGGTGACGCCACTAAAGTTTCCGCGGCCAGTTCGCGGTCTTTGAAATAGCAACACTGTTCTACCTGTTTTAGGCACTATGTTAGGTACCTATGTTAAGGTATGGCATCTTTTTCCTGAGGAGTCTCATTACCTTAGTCCTTCTTCTGATGTATTTTCAGTGCAAATTAATTCACGTTAAATTTGCAAACCGTCGGACCGCATTTGCAATCTGCTGGCCACCCCGCGCACCAACGTTTTGTCATCTTCATTCCTGACTGACTAACTCTCCACCTTGTTTGCAGTGAGTTGCAGCAGTACTATGGCGTCACCGATGGCTCTCCGTTCTCCAAAACTAAACTCCATTTTCAAACACTTCTAAAAGCCTTCGTGACCCATTGCTCATTTATTTTTAGGGATAGGAATAAACACGTTTTTTACGAAGTCTTCCTTTCACTTCTTATGTCCTACGAAACAGTTCATAAAGTTCCAATCTTCCAATCCCTCCAGTCTTTTTTTCTATTGCACAGGATTTACTGCACTCCTAATACTTTTCTTGATTTCCTTCCACGTAACCCTTTTCCAGTCTCATAGTTCAAGGCCCCAAGTGATTTACGATTTTGATGGTACGCAGCGGGAAATTATCTACGAGAAGTGGACAGTATAAATAGGAAATTAATTTACGAAGGTGGCGAGGGAGAGAGAGATTCGAAGGCTCAGTAGCGCCGGCGCTAATTGGAACTTCACCCTCTCCTCGCTCCTAATGAACGGCTGTCCGCGTCGACGAACTGCTCGCCCCAGTCGCAAGGAGTGAATACATCCGCGGATTCTGGGTTAGAACTCGAAGCGGCGATATACGGAAGTTATTAACGATTGTAGCCAAATGAAGGGCCGAATTCATTAAAGAAATGCTCATCCACTGGTAGCATGGAGCGTCTCCTTCGCGATGGGAAGGCCTTAGTTCTAAGCGGCGGAGCGTATGAGATGGAATGTACAAACGACGTTGAGAGGTGATGCCCATCAAGCGGAATAGTTGGGAATCTCAGTTCACTGCACGATTCGGTGCGCTTTGCAATAATGCACGCAGTGAACTAAGTATAAGTGAACACGAAGTGCTTCAGCCGATGACAGACGTTACGAGTCCGTCTTCGGATAAGTGAGCCTGTCACGCTCACCACTGTACACAGCAGCGAAGCGAATGATTTTATGTTTGAATGGAAAAGGTGAATGAATATTTATGCGTAAGATTCAGGTAAATGATATACTGTACTTGGCATAAAAACTTGAGTCAGTTGTGAGTTGAAATGGAAAACTGACTTACGTGACTTACTTACGTTAAGTGTACTTCATTTGATTCCACGAATCTTTTCTATATAAGAGTCTAACCTAATTTAAATTCTCAAAACTTTTCGGCTCTTTAATGTGACTGAGGCATAAAATGAAAGACGAAAACAGACGGCGAGCTCTTTTATGAGAATTTGATCTGCAACGTTGGTCAATGAACTTTTGTTTGCGTGCCTTGTCTCTGTTGTTTCGCGTCCGAAATGAATGGTGTTTTGAAACAACTTTATTCACCGTCTATCTCATGTTGCTGTTTTTCCATCGTAGCTCATTTCATTTTCGCTTGCATTTAGTGTATGGCGAGTAATACCCTTGGAATGGAATATCCGCTCAACTTTCCGACAGGCTTTTCCAACTTTTCACTCAAAGGCCCTGGGAAACTTTACGAGCTCCGCCCACAGTCATAACACCGTTCTCCGGTTGGATGAGGATCCTTCCAGGACTCATCATCCGTATTTTTAGAACGGTACTAAAAGGTAAAGTTATGGTCCGCGCCCTCTTTCTTTCCTGAGCATTATGTTCCCCATGCAAATGTCTTCCGCCTCCGCTCCTATCATCTAATATATGGCTTCACTAATCTTTTCATTTTAGCCGATAACCCAATTTTTTGTTTTATAAATGGCCCTTCGAATGGATGCATCTGATGAATTTCATTTTCAGTGAATTCTGAAATCCGTATTTTAGCTTGTAACTTTAGTCTAGCCTCCATTCAGATTTCACCTTAACAGACAACAGATCCATAAATCTTTTCTCAGGTCCCTCTCATTAGCATCTTGTTCTACGAAGCAATCAAATTTCCTCTTTTCTAAAACTCAAGATTTTCCTAATGAGATTATAGTGTTATTCCTTCCCCACCCATAAAAAGGAGATCTTCCCGAAGGAATAAATACTTATAATAACATCTGCTCGACTTGGCAAAGGACTGGGCACCAGGGACTCACATTCACCTCGATCAATCGAAAAACGAATGGGAATCGATGTCGGATCGCTGAGTGCGGTGGTTCAGGACATCGAAATGTCGGTGGATCTGACCCTGTGGAGAACTGGAACAACTTTATTAATCGATCTTTTCAAATTTTTCCAACAATAATTTTTAAACTCTGCTCCCTCGTCCTCAGCAGCTGTAGGTACATCAATGATTCATTTTCAATTATGAATTAATTCGGTATTTCCCATGCATTGGATGAATTTAATTCTAATATTTTATCTTTCGACCTACGATATACTTCTACAAACACGTCTAATTCTTTCATGACTTATAATTCTTATCTTTGAGAATAGTGTTCACACTTGTCCAAAAAAACTTTGAAGAAGGTTGAAGTCATAGCGATCCACATTTTGTGGGTATTTATATGACGTTGAATGGAGGTACTTTCCCACCTTCAAAAGAAAGAGTGGAACTTGATGAGCGAAGCGCTCAGCTCAACACGTGATTTTAAGTGTATGAGCGTGTGCATTCATCAAGATTCCGTGAAAGTAAAAGTTGTTCTCGCAAGAATAAATATTCCTAAGTGGCTTGGTGAGACCCATGCTTCCTTTTCTTACCTGCATTTCCGCAAGGGATTCCTCAGTGAACTCCTTTTTCTTGCTAATGGAATTCGTAAATTGAGATCCTCATTTCGATTCATCGCTGTGCGGAAATTTATCAAATATTGCTGGGTGTTCGGCAAACTGATAGTGACCATTACCAGCCCAAGTACCACACCTTTAACATGGCATCTGGATGTCTGCCGCTCTAGAAACGAAGAGGAGAAGACATTGGGGGTGACATCATACCCAGAACGTGTGCTCCGCTGAACTTTCTTGGGTGAGGCGAGCAATCTCGAAGCATCGGACACTTTCGCTTTGATCCGGCGAGGGCGCGTCCTGCCGGCGGGAATCCCAACATCCGTTTTGACTGCTCCTCAAAAGCCCTTCACTCCCCCTCGCATTCCTCTTCGCTGATTGGTGGTGGAACTATGCAGGTTATTCCTGTTAGCGGATGGGAGGGAAGACCTTTCAGTGATTACCCTCTGCTTAATTTGGGCTTCGCTTCCCGTGCTGCCTCTTGCCTTCCTCGTCGACTCCGGAGACACGCAAATTGGGAGCGGAATTTCTGTGGCTAAGGGTATGTTTCGCGTTCACTTTGTAGAGCTAATTAAATTACGGAATCGTCGATCGCCGTGCTATTTTCCTCCGAAGTACCAAGATCTAGTTTATTATCAAAAGTATTTCAATACAGCTTCCATGGCAAAGTGAAAATTTTATAAATTATACCGATTTCCTTATAAGAAGCAGCCACAGGAATTTCCAGGTTTTTTTTGGTTTCCTAACCTTCTAACTCTAATCCTGAAAAAAATACAGCAAATGCACAATGAAATATCAACCTTTACCACGATATCCTGTTAGATAAACTACACCAGACCGGAATAAGGGGTATTGTACTGCAGTGGTTTAAAAGCTATTTATCTTTGCGCTCACAAAGTGTTAGGGTTTGTGACTGCCACAGTGAATGTAAAGTAATAAAGGCAGGAGTTCCGCAAGGTTCGGTGTTGGGGCCTATTCCCTTTCTGGTATATATCAACGATCTGTTTCATCAAAAGTTTCAAGGGAATATAACAGCTTACGCAGACGATATTGCTATAAATTATCAAGGTGAATCCTGGGATATCGTTAGAGAAAAAATGGAAAAAGATCTGGTACTACTCAGGCAGTGGTTTAATCAAAATAGACTTTAAGCCCTAAATCCAAATACATGATATTTGACCTATGCAATAGATATAAAGAAAATTGGAATATTGTGTACCACACCCTAGAATGTTCCACGCATAACTGTTCAAATTGTATCCCGATAGAATGCGTTTCAGATTTTAAGTACTTAAGGATAATTATTGATAATAAATTAAAATGGAATGTACATGTTAACAATATCGCAGCAACATTACGGAACTGTCTCTCCAAATTATATTTTATGCGAAACAAATGTCCACTGTCCTTTCTCAAGGTAATATATTCATCTCTTGTAGAATCTAAATTAGCCTACGGCATACAATGTTGGGGCGGTGCATATAAAAACAATATATATCCACTAATGTACTTACAAAAGAGAATTTTACGAATAATTATGCGAAAAACCAGATTCTGCCACACTTTCCCCTTATTTATTGAGCTAAAATTATTACCAATTCGTTACTTGTATTTTTACAAAGTCCTGAAAAACTTTTACACAAGAAGTGGTAATTATGCAAGTTTTCTTCCTAAAAATTATTTTTTTAATTTACGTGGAAGGAATGAATTAATATTACCGAAGCCGAACATAACATTTTATCAAAGATGTTTCCTCTACATTCAGCCAAAAATATTCAATTTATCCCCGATGCTATAAAAAAAGAAAGAAACACTAGAAAATTTTTGATGGAGGTAAAGAATTGGTTACTAAGCATAAGTGAAATTGAACTTTTATTCAGTAATCTCCATGTAGTAAGTCTTATGCTAAATAGAAAGTGATTTCAAATATAGAATTTGTGTACGTATTTTGATTGAAAAAATGAATACTAATATGATGATAAATAAAAAGATATATTCAGGTATGTATTGCATTGTATTATGTATATGAGACGCAATATGTATGTGTAAGTATGTGTGTGTAAAAAAGGCGTATTATTTATATATATAGGTCTTTGCTGTTTTTTTTGCGTGATGAACAATGCAATTATGCCTTTTGTTGTCCTTTGCACAGTATATATTGTTTTCTTTTCTTCCTGTTTACAGATAATGTTTTCATATGAATATTTATTTATTAATATTGTTTATAATTGTATATACCTACTCTGTACAAATGTTACATGGTCTAACAGATGGTAGCCCCACCACAGGTACACCTTAGGGGCTATCAACGCTTCATTTTTTATAATGTTACACTTTGTAATGGTTTACTTTGGAAGCAATTAAAATTTATTATATTATTATTATATTATTATTAAAAAATCAACATGAAAGTGATAATCATCCTCTGACACTTTCATATTTCATTTATTTTGTAAAGCATTAATTCGAAATAAAAATATAATCCGTGGAACTAAACAATTTCTACATCCGAGGTTTTCGCTATAATTCACTGATACACTGCGATAAAATTAAGTTGAAATGATCGATGATACCACAAGAACTCTTCGATTTAAAATGATGAAATAAGTGTCAAGGTTTGAAGTATATAATTATGATATTATACCTCCAAGTAAAATAATCACTGCCAATAAAATTAATTAAATGTGCATGTTTACTTGTTAGCCGATGATTTTGTGCCTTATTTGTCACGGAGCGAAAATATTAGAGAAATAAAGATCCGACAAGGTGTCTACCAAACTTAAAAACCGGTAAAAATACGTAAATTTCATTTGGAACCTGAACACCGGAAACTAGACGTGAATTTAGGATACTTACCTTGAATTTTGAAGAGTTTCATGAAACCCTGTTTTCTACGCAGGAATTATATTTGATTGTGTTTCAATAACTAATTATTTGAAAATTCTGTTCATTGCATGACACCTCCATGTCAAGACTTAGAGCAGGAAATGGCACGTTGTAGTCGGAGAGAAGGTCGAATCTTAATGTTCATTAAGCGTAAATTCGCTGGAAAGCGACGATATCATTTGAGTTCATACGACGTAAGATTCATAGGTTCAGAAAGGCGTTACATTTCACCGCCTATTACTTCTTAATTGTCGCACCACCTCTCTTCGTTTTAGATTAGTTTTTGTTAGATGCCGTTTCTGAATGCTTGTGATAGCTTCATTCTTTCATTGGTAGGATCTCTCCGTTGTTTGGTTTTGCTTTGCTATTAGAGAGAGGAACACATTGGTTGATTAATTACTAGCATTGCATAGGTTATAATTCGAAATTAGAATAAAATTTAGGTTTCCGGCTGCTGTAATTGTCAACTCGCGCTAAATACAAGTATTTTTCGACTGCCATAGTTTTGTCTAAGCCCTCAGAGGTAGGCAGCAGACGTTACAGAGAAAATAAATGGTTTACTATTGCTATGCCTCACAAATGCTTTATCGTAAAAAGTATTATCTATATTGTGGTAGATCATTACCACACCACAGTCATTAATTTTGGTCTAATCATTCCAAAGTACATAAGGGCAATAATTTTAGTGATTATTAACGATGATCATCACATAAGTGAATAATATTTTCACAGCGTTTGAATTTGTAAAGTTCAAAAATTCACTTCAAGAGGTGTACAATGTAAGACCTCCTACAGTTTATTCAGGAATTTGATAATATTATTTTTTCAATACTCTTTCTCGGCAAAGCAAAAATTTATGCAGCTCTAATTAGAGATATTTTTTTACTAGGAACAACTAATAAAAGAATTCCTTCTTTGTGTTTTTGGAATCATTCACTGACAACTAAATCATTTTAATGAATTTTCTATTAGTCAATCACTAGGCTACGGGTGTTGGTAATTCTCTTCCGTAATTCTACCATTCATCGACGATGCCACCGATGGGAAACAGTATAGCTGAACGAATCTCCGATATCTCATTCCGAAACCTGCTTTGAGTCACTCCGATTTTCTAAGCTTTTCAAGAAGAACAATTCCGTTGCAGTAGCATGTATCTACATTGATAGAGGCGTGAATTCCGCAACTAAACGTATTTCTGCCGTATTCCTAGCCACTCATGTCAACCTAGGCGAACTGTTTGCACTCCCCTTCGAAAAGAAGAAGGACTTTAAGACACTCCGATCGAAGGCGCCCGGCGGCGGCGTCGCGACGGTAAAGGGCGTCTTCGAGTGTCCACCGTCACAAAATGAGCAGCGAAACGGTGGGTGCCAGAAATTAGGCCAAACAAATAAAAAGCAATACTTTATTTTCGATTTTACTTGTAAATAAATTAAATTGAAAATGTAAATTAAATAAATTAATAGATAATATTTATACAAACAATTTACACTCGATCGTCACCGCTGTTGATTTCCACAAAAACGGCGAACTTCTGCCCAGCAAGCGTCCACACAATCGGAGCCCTTCATACCATTCCTTAATATTTTCATGCGGTGACCTTTGTCCAGTTGACATTGGCAATATTCACCCAATCCCAGGTACACATGCATATGTTAAAAATACCAACCAGCAAAGGGATAAGAGTGGGATATGGTAAACAGATCAATTTTGACTAGCGCGCTGTGTTCCTTCGAATAGAATCTGGCGGGTTTGACCTCTGCACTTCTTGTCGGGTGCGGCCACTTTCATTTGACTAGTCCGCTCCCACCCCTTCACCCCAGCCACGCAGCCGCGCTGTCCAGCATCGTTCCCAGCAGCCATCGCGCCGTCAGTTGCCGCGCCTCCACCAGCCGGTTGATGTCGTTGTACGTGGTGACCATGGGCGGTTGTGAGGCGCCGCGACGCCCGCCGTCGCCGATGCTGGCGGGGTCGCAGCTGGCGTACGCCTGGCTGCATTCCTCCCGGTTGTCCTGCCCCACCTTGGCCGCCTTCATGTAGCGGAAGAAGCGTAGGATCTCCGGGTTGTCCACCTGGGGCTTCTTCAGCTCGTTCAGCTCCCTGTGGGGTTAGATGCATCATGGCCCTGAAACCACTTCACCCTAGCAAGGGCAGGTTCACAAAGAAAGCCAAGGATTCCTCATGCTACTTTTATTTTTCTCGGGCAGGTTTTGGCGCAACGCAGTGTCACTCGGTAAATTTGGCCCTCGGGAGCGTCAACGTGTTGGTAGGAGGGAGAGAAGCGAACAAGAGCACCATATCTACGATATCCGCTGCGCAGTGGGTATTTAAGAGAAACGGTCTATTTGTAACACTCAGCCCTGAACGTCACCTTAGCAGCCGCGAAGGATCTGACCCAGTCGGGAACTTTCACCAAGTGCTGAGGAAAAATATAGGAGTACACGTGAAGAGCTTCGAAGGTTTAAGAAAAGAAAGGAGATGTTATTAATGGAGAAATCAGGCGTACCGTGGTGTGGAGCATGTTTATGTTGGACTGCGGAGATGAATCTGGAGAAGTACGGATTTGGAAAACGGAGTAAGACCATTCCCATGATGCATTTAGCACAAATCTGGTGGCGAAAGCGCATTGTTTACAAAAAAAATCGAAAAGGTTCAAATCTAACCAACCGTAAATTCCCTTGTCCCGTTTTAAAAGCCATGTTGCGTCCTCTTTTTCTCATTTCATTATCCGCTAGCATTGACGCTATAGTCTCTGAGCACGTCCCAATTTTTTTCCTATTCATTTGGTGCGGTTTCCTTTATTTTTTACAGCACCTCTTAATTAGGCGTCCTTTCACAAATAGTCCTCATCACCCCTTCTCCAGATTCACATCTATACAGCCTCCAAATGGTCCCTCTCCCTCGCAACCAATGTCCGATTTTCACACCCAACTAGCAATTCTTTTCCCTCCATTCCGCTTTTCCATTTTTTACGCATTTCTACTTTTTAGTGACTCTATGTTTGTTAGTAAAGATGCAACGCAGACTGCCTGGGACAGCCAAGGTTAGAACTTAATCAACACCGACTTGACTAAAATATACGATTCCAGCAAATATGCTTAAATATAGCATAAGGCTAAGAAAAAATTATTCGGAGCTAGTGCTTAAAGTAGGTAAAGAAATGCACTCCAGTGAGAATACTCCGAGGGGAAAGATTGGTAAACATGCTTAAGTAACTTCTTACAGCAGAAGACTGTAAAAATTTGGTACATATGACAAGAGAATTATGTAATATCATCATGATCGGGAACTGGGAATTACCGTAAGCAAGATATAATGCAGGTGTTTAGGAAGGGGAGGAGGGAACATGCTGATAACTGAGTATCTTCTTCATCAAGATCTTGGGATGAATCTTGCAGAAAGGGGATCATTGCACTTATAAGAAAACTGTCTAAAAGGCATAACTGTCATAGAAACATAGAAGCCTTAACTCTCATGAGTATATAAAGAAAACAAGCAAATAAAGATAAAACCATATTAAAGAGTGTGATAACTTACAGCTGTGAATTAATAAGGCCTCAAAAATAAACATTCGAAAGACCATCGTTAGCAACCAATTGGACTCTAGGAGAAGGGTAGTATGATGAATAAATGGAAAAATAAGGATCGAAAGATTAAGAAAAGGCGTTCATATAAAATACACGTTAGTAGAGGACACAAGAGTGCTGTGATTTAGCGGGTCAGGATGTATACAAAGAATGGAGCATGATGGGAGTCTCCCCAGACAATTGCTGATGTGCTTATCCTTAGACGAGGACGAAGGAGATGTGGGCGTAGAAAAACTTTGATGGAAAGAACGAAGAAGACGACAGTGGAAAGAGGACGGGAAGGAAGGCTCTAGAATAATGGTGGACATTCGGATTATCGGAAGGAGTCATAGAAATTCGTAAATCGATGATACACATATATATATAATACAGCTGAATAATAGGTTTGCGTCTAGAGAACTCTCTTACACTAGAGAAAGTTTATCCATTCCACCCCCTCTACTTTATATCTGTGGCAATTATGTTCTCCCTGTGATCATTCTTAAATAATATTAAAATTTTAATTGCTATATTACATTGTCTAATACTGTGACAATACGTCTATTTTAGCCACATTTTTACTCACGGCCGTTATTTTTTTAGCATAATTTCCATTTCTTACATGACGTACGCAAGATACTTAGCATCTCCTTTAGTTTTTAGCTGACTCCGCTGCTGATACATTATATCCAGTAACTCCAATGCCAAATATTCTTCTCCATCTATTTACACTCATGTTGCGTTTTCACCATTGCCTCTAATACTTTCCTCAGTAAGCATGTTCGGTGTTCAACATGCAACCCCTCTCCCTATCTTTGTCTTGCATTGGAATCCATTCATGGAATTTTCAAGTCATGTGCTATTTTATTTTGGTTTCAATGTAATCTCAGTGTATCTTATCCCTCGATGCCGATTTATTTAAAAAAATGTGAACACTTGTTTTTCACAGGTTAAGGTTTAAAAAAGGTTAATACGGTCCATTGGAATGTTCTGTATTAGTTCGCAAAAATTAGATTGGAAATATTCTCGGTACGAAAGCATTGATTAAATGCTGACTATGGAATACTAGTGAAAAAATTAAAATTGAACTTAGGAAAAAGAGTGATTCAGAAAAAATTTAATGGAATATAGAATCTACCCAGAAGCAAATATCCCATGCGATCACATATTTTGTATTTTTAGTTGAATTCCATTTTCATATTATTTGTTGTTATTATTGCCACTGCATCCTCCATAATTTCATTTTTTAAATATTTATGATTTTCAGAGCAGCGCCTGCATGTCCCGCAATTTCATTGCCTTTTCTGATGCTATGACGTTTTTACGTTTTGGTGTCATTAAGAAAAGTCGGTTCCTCAAAGAGGATGCGATCCCGAAGGGGAACCCATCTATTCATTACTTGCGCCCTGTATTGCTCAGTTTTGTCAAATGACTTTATTTGAAAAGATTTTGTATATACACATGCTAATACACGGAGAATAGATAAATAAACATTAATTTCAAATAAAAGATATTGAGATTCCAAATGAAATTAAATAAAATAAATACCTATATCTACGAACAATTTATATCAAGTAGAAAAATCCTATAAGACCCTAAATGAATTGGACAATCAAAGTTAATGAAAGAAATACGTGGGTTTTACTACACCTGTCTTAGAATAAACACAGAGAACGCAAGGTGGGAAAATATTAATAATAGGCTAAGCACAAAGGAAACTCTTTGTGGAAGGAAAGTGGTGAAGTAGAATCCATGTTTCACAGAAGAAATCATCGAGTAAACTGAAGGTTGACAAGAATCGCCACTGAAGAGTTTAGGATAAAAATAAGCCAAAACTAAGACGACAGCGGCGAATCTGCTACAAAAGAAAAAGGACTGAGATAGGATGGGAAGGTGGGAGAAGAACGTAGAAGATTTCAGGAGAGGCGTAGAGGGAGAGTATAGAATGCATTTGATTGATTATGAGTATATAGTGAAGAGACGGAAGGAAATCTGAGAGTAATAATGCAGTTGGAGTGTTCTCTTTTGGAAGGCACATAAGAGGGGCGATTAAGAGTATATCAATTAATTTTATTAAAGAAAAATTTCGCAGCGTAGCAGTCAAATCAGGCTTTAATCTCGATACAACTGCTAAGATTATATTTCACCATTTAGCCATTCTTAATTTGAACTGTGTATTCTCAATCCAAAGACCAGCACAACAACTATGTGGAAGAATGCAGAAGTGAAATAAATAAAAAGTCAAGAAAAGCGGGCGTTCTTGAAAAAGAATAATACACTTAGAGTCCTAAACAGAAGATGAAAAACATTGAATTGGAGATTATATCAGAAACATTTTATGTTTTTATTTATTTGTTTTGTGAATAACGACAGCTTCATAAACCGCAAAACTCAAAACTTTTCATGTGGTGCTTCAAAAAATGATGAAAATAAAATGGATGTATAGTTTGCAGATATACGTATACTTTATGCCTATGTAGTAACTAAAGAAAACATAAGTGTGATCAGTGGTTCTTCCGAGACATATATTGGAGTGGGGAAGTAGTGAGTGGGGCTTGAGTGCGAATGTTGAGTTGAATGATGAGCTGAAGGGGAAAGAGGCTGGGAAGAGGATTGCAAATTGAATGTGACTGGAGGCACAAGAATGGGAAGGGGAAATAAAGAAGAAGAGAAAGAAGGAGGGGAGAACTGACAAAGAAATAATCCTCGGGGTTTCAAGTGAGAAAGGATGGCGCGAAGGAGGAATACAAATGCGGAACGCCAACCTCATATCCGTGAAGGCGAAGAATTAGGAGAGAACGGGTTCATTTCTAGTCATACTCATGCACAACCAATCCAATACCTATCTGCGACACTGATTTTGGCACTTTTTGGGACATCATCGATCCAAAATAATTCCATTTTACTGTCGGGATATTTCAAGTTTCATAACATTTAGAGTATGGAAAAATCGTCTCAATATAACTCTATTCCTGTATGCATTCCTACCATACTTTTGTTAATACTATGAACCAACCATGAACTATGACCCACCATGTTCAAAACCTTTTCTTTAAAATTGAAATTTAGGTTAACTTAAAGCTACTAAATTCCACTATCAATCCTTAAAATATGTGTAATATTTAGTTTATGATAGAATAGTCAACGTAGTCAATGATCCAGATATCGCGTGAGAATGAATTTTGAAGACAATACTGGAGTATATAGAGGAAACGAGAATTAACTAATACTTGATTTAATTTTCGTCTCATTTAAAAAAAGTCAAATAAAGTATTCGAAGTAAGGTAAGCAAAAGTTTGTAATCTACAACATTCTTGCAGATCACAATTTTTTGTTTAGTTTATCAACGAAGCCAGTTTGCTTTGAAGACTATGTACTCTAGAGAGAAGACACGTGATGATGACGGTCGAAACCTCGTCGTAGGCCATACTTAGTAAATATTTTTCATTAAGTCATTCATTTAATTCTTTCTTTCTAAATGATCAAGTGACTAAATGCATTGCACCGCGATTCGCTGCGATTTTTAATATTTGTTAAATCCGTTGAACCTTAGTCGTACATTTTTAATTTATTTAACAAAGGGGAGAAGTTTTCTGCAACCAAAATACGTAGTGAATTACTTTTGCCCAACGAGAGTTGATAAAAAGTTTTTCCACGTGACAATAAAAACCAACAATATGTAAGTATTTTCCGACTCACTCAGAAGAGAAGGAAAGAGATGCTTCCTTGATGGATGTGGTGAACGTTTGCAAAAATATTGCAAAGTTAAGCGATCATTAGACCAGCTATATCCTGCGAATCCACAAACAATCTAACCCCAAATTTTTATGCACTTTATGGCAGCTCAGCGCCTTCAAGCCGTAATATATTGTCCATAAACTCTGTGACATAATCGAAACGATTACAGAATATCACACTTCCTAAGGGTCATAGTGATCCCCTAAGGTTCATAGTGCTCCCCTAAGTTTCATAGTGCACCCCTAATGGTCAAAGTGCTCCCCTAAGGGTCATGGTGCTCCCCTAAGGGTTTTAGTGCTCCCCTAAGGGACATGGTGATCCCCTAAGGGTCACAGTGCTCCCCTAAGGGTCACAGTGCTCCCAAAAGGGTCATAGTAAGGCGGTAAACGGCAGCCAACCGCAGGAGCAGAGCAGGGCGCTAAATGAAGAATCGGCGTCGTGTAGAGGGGAGAGGTAGACGGGGGTCCTCACAGACAGAATGATAAGACACAAGACAGACAAATGACTTCACAAGACAGGCCTGCAATGCGAAGCTGACTCCCAAAAGTCCTCCCAAAAGTAGTCCCCCCGAATTATTTCCGGAGTTTTATGTTTGGAAAGGAGTGCGGATTAGATTTGTAGAGCGGATATTAAAGCTGGTCAGGACTACACCGCCGCAGAAAGGATTAATCTGTGCCCTCCGCATTTGCCGCTATAGATTCATCCGTCGGGAGAGCCTGTCTCAGCTGACTGGAGACCAACCCTCTACTTCCAGGCAGTCCAACTCACGATTCAAATCGGCTTTCCCTTGTTCTACCTTTCCCTTTCATCTCGCAAGGAGACGAGAAATCGTGCAAGTTTTGGTGCAAGTTCGCGATATCACAGAAAGCATTTACCAAGATAAATCTATAAACAAAGGTTGCCCAGCGATAAAGTCATATCTGTAAAAGAGAAAAGTATTAATTAATCTTTGTTTCGATTCTATTTTCCCCAAAGCTAGAGTTCAAGCTGGCATTTCAGGAAAATATGTGTACTATAAAATTTCTCATCGCATACATTTTTATTTTTGGAAAGCCATATACTTCGAAGAGGATGAAAAGTTTTCCTCCTCGTCCATCTTCTCCGGGAAACTGAGACTCAAGCGCAACATGCCATTGACGGGATAGGAACCAGCGACCTTTGAGTAGACAGACCACCGGCCTGAATAGTACAGCCGACTCTAGGGATGTAGCAGGAATAGTAGGCCTTCAATTCAATGGTTGAGCCAATCTAATGGCCTGGAGTTTTTTACGGATTGACTCAGAGCACTTTTATCCAATGTTATGTTTTGTTGAGTAGTTTTTTGTGTGCAGTCTCAATAAAAAAGTGTTCTATTGCACCTAAAATATTATAGTATGATTTCATTCTTGCTTAGGAGATGTGCACAATGGAAAAATTAGGATTTTCAATATAAAATTCATAGCAAGGATATAATTTCCAATTTATTCAAAGCATGAAGATGTATCGAAGCAATTCACTGCTTAAAGTAAGAAATAAGAAAGGAAAGATTAACGAAACTTGTTGAATAATGCTTAGATAATATTTAGAGCCTAGAACATTCAAAGAAATAAGACAGCAATATCTTCTAGATATGCCTCATATTTGGTGTAAGAGAGATGTCGGATGAAGATAAATCATTTGAATAGCGATTTTGTTAAATAGCTGTGAACTCTTTTGTTTCTTGCTTGTCTTAATACGCATCCAAGAGATCTGAAGAATACGAAGATCTCCGGCGAATTGAGGTGTTCTCTCCGGGTCACATCGTAATTTAGCACCGACGACGCGACGTGTCGGACGCCAAATGGTCGCCATCGTCCGAAATCAACGCGAAACAACACGTTGGTGCGATCTCCACGCTTGGTGACTGAATGAGAATACTTTTGGTGATTTTCGCTATAATTTACTAGCTAAGCCTTTCATTGAAAATGAAGTTCATAATGTTGAATACTAATCGATTCTGGGACTAGCAGGTACAATAGGTTGAAGGAAAGCATGAAAGTGGAAAGGCAAGAATCCGAGCGAGTGGAGTAGTTGTGTGTGACTTGGGAGTACTTGGGAGAGAAAGCGCGTGAATAATCAAAGATAGTGTGCATTGCGTTGTCCAATACATCATTTAATTTTAAATCGACAAATTTTTCGGGTTACACGTTATTTCACCATTTCAGATTTCGACGAAAATTAGCAAATGTGAGGATCCAACCTTCGTGAGCCGAAAGCCATTCCTTAAAGTCACTCCTGGTATGAAGACAGGTTTTGGCAATCTTATAAAAAGTACTTAATAAAAGTTCTTAAAGTATACTGCAAAAAAATAAGCTATTTTTGCCACTGTAAATTTAATTTCCAAAATCTAGTTTTTTACAGATTGAGGCTAAAAATAACAAGAAAACCATAATCATTAGCGTCGTAACATTTACACGTACACAGTGTGCGAATTAATCTAGAAAATTGGAATTTAACTGATGGAATATCGCTCGAAATCCCTCTGATGCGCTCCTCACGGATGCGTTCCAAACTACGATGCGTCCCTCACTGATTACCTCTTGACATTGAGAAATTTGGACAAAATTGCTTTTTAGGAGCCAAAAAGACCATGCGGGCTTAATTGTCAGAAAAGCATTGATTTTTTAATGTTCCACTTGGAAACAAAACAGTTGTTAAGTTGTCTCTGGGGTTTTCGAAGAGGAAGGAAGAAAGGGCGCTTAATTGATCGTGTGCAATGAATTCTAAGCATGTCACTGACGCAAACAGAAAGCACTCATTGGGAGGAAGGAAATTGTCGAGGGGATTAGAAGGGTGCAGAAGGATTAGTGATTGGCAGCCTTGCTAGACTGATAGGGAAGGCGATGGTTTCATTGAAGTCTCTCAGAGAAGAGAACGAGGAGGATTAGACAGAGCTTAGCAGAGATTAGCAGGGAAGTAGGATTTTTATCTAAATGAAGAGGGAAGCCGCGAAATTGGTAGAAGAGCAGTTAAATACAGGGATCAGTTGAGCTCCATTAGTTTATTCATAATTTATTTATGTCAGGAATCCGACCATGTTGCTATTTATATTATAGCGACATGTGAACACAATGAATTTGATCGAAATAAAATTTTTCAGGCTTGGCTTTATTATATTATATAATAATATAATAAAGAGAATATTTGGTCATATTTTTGTGCACCAAATCCGTTACTGTGGAAACGTTTCAACGCGTAACAGTCGATCAGAGAGCGATATTATTTTAACATTAGTAAATCTTTAAAGACTGTAGAATAATTTGTTCTTGTTGTTCAAAAATTTAAAAATTTCTCCGAATATATTTTATGATAGTCACAGTTGAATTTTGAATTTTCTCTGAATGATTTTATTTTATGATAGTGACAGTTGAATTTTTAATCGATGTTCAACTCAATCATTCTCGGGTGTAATTTACTGTTGGCTCAAATGTATTGGAAATATACTTTTTGTGATGAGGGCTGATTAAATTCACTTTCTTTGGCATTTGCTGCCACAATACGACCTACGTTAGCTCACAATGAGTCAATGCACAATTCACCCGAATGGCATTTTGTGTAGCGGTGGAGGTTTTAAAGCGTTCAAATTTCAATGCGCCACTGTCTCTTCGCTTGGCGCCATAACCGCGTGTATCGGAGGTCACCTCTTCCCGTGGTGCATCGCGTGTGTGTGTGTGAAGGGCTGAATCTGAATGGGGTGGACAGCATTCGAGGCAGCCAATGAGATTCGGGGCCTTTCGTGTCTGGAAAACACACACAGTGAATCTATTCTTCGGTGGAAATGTTGATAACAGAACTTTGGCTTTATGTCCAGCTTTAAGACACTGAACCAATGAACGAGAAGCAGTCTCCTACAAAGGACTAACAAGTGAAAATCAATTATTTTCATCTACAAAGCATGCAACTGAGCAAAATCACAAGTGAGTATGCGAAATGTTGACTGTTATAGGAGGTGGAAAAGGTGCATTAATCAGTTGGAATTCGGTTACTTTTCGATTAGCTTCTAAATTGCGGATACATGATTTTGGGAAAGTGACTGAACAAGGAATCTCAAGAAATTCATCAAAATAATAAAAGTGACTTTTATTATTTAATCGTGCAGGGGATCCACCAAGTGACGCCGGAAAGAGTTGATTTCGAATCTCAAGAAATTCCCTTCAGGGCCCTTACTAGTCAAAAGTATTTGGTATTGGTGTAAACATTAATATTATGTATGTGGCCTGGCTTTGGAAATAAACTGGAGGAATATCTGAAGATATCAAATTTTATAAACAGTTTCAAACACTTTACCATGGAAAGTGCTAAATTACCTTGATTATGTAGAAAAGTAACCATAAGCTTGATATTTCCATTTACCGCTTGTAACTCAAACCTAACGATCCACTCCAATCCCAGGCTCTCATCAGGTGAGGTGAGCAGAGACATCATGTAAAATACCTCTGACTGAAAGCAGCAGACAATCTGAACTGACGATGTACATTGTTCTTCCTCTTATTTTTATTCCGTGATCCTAAATGATATCAAAAAGTCGGTAAAAAGTAAGTTTCGTCTATTTCCAATGACATAGTAGTGTGCAGGGAAATACAAAATCCAAACGAGAAGAATCTTCATGTGATGTCCATTTGAATTATTTGAAATAAGTTGAATGTGATTCGTCCGTGTTGCTACTTTATTAGGTGGCATTTTCTTCTGGATAGAGAACTAATTAAAGGTAGTGTGGGTTCTATATTGAGATGTTTTCAATCCCCCTTTAAATTTAAACGTATTGCAGTTTACGGGTTTTAGAAAATGTTATTCATTTTTATTTGTAAGCCGTTAGAGTTAGAGCTTCCTAATCAAGAAGGAATTACATATACTCAAGCCCGATACCTTCCTTTCAAAAAAAATATGTGTTCCCCCCCCCCCCCCCCCCCCTCCTCTTTCCCCTCTGGACAAATGAGTCCATAAGAAAAATGATGATGGAACAAAACCGCACACTTTTCACCTTTTTATGAACTGGCGTGTCAATTGTTTTCAAAAATCTCAGAACTCAGAGCTCAGGAACTGCTTAAAATTAGGTATAATGCAATGCCTTAGCGGCTGTTTTTCTCGCCGAAGTTTACTATATTGAAGGACACAAAACTTGTGTGCTGTGAATTATGAAACAGCAAGTCTAGATTCCGAAGAGAAGCGTCTGTTCCTCCGAAAATCTTCACTGATCAGTTGCACTCACGTCATTTGCAAGCAGTGGCTCACTCAAACCAACCCGTGGTGCAAAATTGTGTCTATCATGTTTTTTCTGGTGATAATTACAAATATTATTTCAAACATTCAAATCCAGCGTTTTTATTAAAAATTATCATTTTATGCATTGGGCATATTAGTTACTTTTTTCAGTGACAATCCTCAGTCAGATTTCATTTCATGATAAATTAATTATTTTGAGAAAAATAGCAGAAATTCCACCGAGAAAAAATCATTCGCCTTGACCGGGATTCGAACCCGGATCCCCTGATATCCGGCCAGATGCTTTACCAGTTAAGCTACCTAAAGGAGGCCTCTAATATTCCACAGAGAAAAATAACGCCAGATGCTTAACTGGTAAAGCACCTGGCTAGAAATCAGGGGATCCGGGTTCGAATCCCGCTCAAGGTGAATGAATTTTTCTCGGTGGAATTTCTGCTATTCTGCATTTTCAGCGGGTAACGCCGTTAAGGTCCTCGCGGTTAGTTCGCGAACCTTCAATTTGATTTTGAGAAAAATCTCCTCAAATTAGTTTCATGATTTTATTTTTGATATTGAACGTTAGCATGTTGAAAGTGAAAATAAAACAGAGTTTACAATATCTTTGAGTTAACATATAGCAATTTGGAAGCACAAGAGACGCTCATGGGTTTTAGAAAGACAGCATCCTTCCTAGACAGTTCTGTATTCCTCATTAATGCAGGCATCTTTGTCAATCGGTTGGTGATATATTTTGGTGGGCTGCAAACGTACACGGTGAATTGCTCCCAAAAAAACCTTAGCACGTTTATAATACCTACTCTTATTTTTGGAATTAGTTGGCAGAAAGTATTTTAAGATAATGAAAATATACCCATTACAATTATAAATTAAAAGTTTTGAAAAATGAAATTACTTTTGAAAAAAACGGGTTTAAAGAAAGTAGTTGAATATACACTATGGTAGGTAATAGCTTAAAAATAACAATTATTAATTTAAAACTGCTTTCAATTACTTCAAGCTATAACACAAATAATATTAAAGATAGAGGTATCGTAATTAAATGAAAAAGTCTAGAAAAGTCATTTTGATCACAATTTATGTCCCTGGGGATACTGGAAAAAGCGTACGCCCGTGGCGATAGACACGGAAAAGACCTTCGTGGCGAACGTGTTAATATACTTGCACATATCCTTGAAATATTTAATTACTCTTTGGATCACTCCGATTTCCCACCAGCCTGGAGAAAGGATCAGATTCTTCCGAAAATGTAGAGAAATAGCCCAAAGCTGCCTTCCGACATCAACGATGGTCTTAGAGAGAAGAGTCTTCCATCAAGTTACGGCGTCTCTTACATCTAAATAGAAAATTCAACACTCTACAATCAGGGTATCGGCTTGGCATTAGCGCGCATACTGCTTTACAAAAAGGGACTGATTACTTTCGACTGACGATGGACTTACGAATGGTAACAATTCTTGTATTTCCGGCTTAAGAAAACTTTCAGATCAAGTTAAATGTGAATTGCTCATTAATAAAGTGAAGAAACTGTATTTAGCATGCTCGGTTCTCGACTGGTTTTATTCCTCTTTGATTGGCAGGACTCAATCTGTCATAGGCCCTGATACTGGCTCCAGTATCCTGTAGGATTGCTCAGTTGATCAGTTATGGTGCATCTTGAATTTACTGTATTATTTGGTTACATTTCTCACATGATAAATATAACAAGTGCATTTTATATTTATATGCTGACGAACTTAAATATACCTTCATTTCCCTGGTGGAAAAAACATTTGTAATATTATCGCTTTATTAATTTAAGACGTCAGAGAAATAAGTAATTGGACTGGAGACAATGCACTTGTCTCCAGTCCAATTACTTATTTCCCAAATACCAAAGAGATTATAATCGGGAACAAAGAAATTCTCGAAAAAATTGATAAGGATCTACTTTTCAATGTCTTTTTGTGAATTTGCATTTTTGGACTCACTCTTACTAACAATCCATCTTGTAGCTCAATTGCATATATAATAAACCATCCATCAAATTAACCTTTAAATATATCTAAACCCACTTGCTATCCGATAATTTTAGTAGCCTCGCTAATATTCCCTTGATATTGCATCTTTTCCTTAAATGATATGGCTCGGGATTCAGACTAGGAAATACACAGGCTACTTAACTCTTGTCTCAAGAATATTGCTAGAAACCCGGAGAGGATGTATTATCCTAGGAATGTTTGGGTATCTCCTTGAGTGCCAACCTTTCATGGGAGACTCAAATAAACCATATCCTACAAAAAATGTGTTCAATTTGTAACCTGTTAAGGCATTTACGTGTAACCATGAGTACAGCAATCTTGTTAAATTTATATTATGGTGAATTGTACTCTCATATTGACTATAGCATTATTTTCTGGGACTCGGCTAAAATCTGTCTTGCTGTCTTTAAACGTCAAAAGAAAGCAACCAGAATAATTTCCGGCAAACCTTACAATCCACCATCCAAACCAATATTTGTTGATCTACAAATGTTGCCCCTTCCAAGTATATACATTACGCTATTAATCTTGTATATAAAAAACAATATCAATGATTACTCATTAAATTGTAATTATCATCACTATTTACAAGAAGTAATAATGACATACACTATTAATCTTTAAGAACTAAAGCTACAAAAATTGGCCACACAGAGTTGGGTATCCGATTATTTAACAAGTTACCAACAAAAATTAGGAATATAAAAGGGGTTGCCACTTTTAAAATAAATCTCAAAGCAAACTTACTTAAAAAGATGTACTACTCAAATTGAGGAATACCTGAATGATAATGGATATTGCTGAGTTTCTCTTATGTACTACATTGCAGCACGGGTTTCAATTTGCCAAATGTATTGTGATTATATTCTTTTACCCTTTGCTTTTACACTATCTAATGTACTACTTGTAATAATCTCTGCAATGTTCTCTTTTTTTGTTGACGTGCCTTATATCTTGTACACGTATACTTTTCTTTGTAAACTGCGACAAGGTCGCTAGGCAAATAAATATTATTATTATTCATAAATATTCAAATAGTGAATGGAGAGTGGTTTTGACCAATGTGCTCCACCGTTCAATTCCAGAAGCAAGAGCAGCTGGATAGGAAGCGACGTCAGAGCGTCGGGTGCAGGGATATTAGTGTCTGGTCGTCCATTCCCGAGACCTCATTCGGTGTACCATGGCACTCACCGGCTCAGCTGTGCCGAGACGAGGTTGCTGAACGGAGCGAACTTGGCCGGGTTGCGGTACATGTCGCAGACCAGCCTCTCCCGACACGCCTCCGTCTGGCGACCCAGCTGCTTGAACACGCTGTCCACCCGGGAGAGGAGCGGGCTGTAGAAGGGATCGTACGTGGTGAGCAGCAGCGCCGACGACGGGATGTTGTGGAACACCTGAGCGGAAGGACGAAATGCGTGTGAGTGTCGACGAGAGAACGAGGAGGGAAGGGGGAGGGGGGGCGGCGAAAGGGGGTGCGTCCGAACGCACTCATTCAGCCTGGCTTCACTCCCCGCTCGACTTTTCATTCAGGTTTGATTCTTGCGTACATTTGTCTTGAGGGACAGAAGCGAAATGGATTGCTAAAGGCAGCAGAATTTGATTGAAAAACAGCAAAAAAGTGCGTTTTTTGATTCAAGAGACAAAATTAAAATACAAGAAAAAATTAAAAAGTTTAGACTGGAAGCGGAATAGTACATGATACCTACTCGGAATAGTTTCACAAACAGCACTTGAATTAAATGAATGTTATCGTGGAAATGGGTGACTGTGTCAAAAGGAACTTCTTTGGTTGTTTATTTTTACCTTTCATGATAATTCCACTTTCAACTATCACTATTGTATTTTTAAAAAATTAGAAACGTTAGTGATGTATGTAAAATTTATGAAGGTTGCCTCAGCACAGGTTTCTCCTTTGAGGCAACCCAGCTTTTCTATTTTCCTCTGGATATAACGTCAGTATTTTGTACTTTTTTGTTGAAAGCAATAAAAAATTATTATTATTATTATTATTGTTACTTTTTTAACATCCACCTTCGAGTCTCCGGCTAGCATCAGGTTTCGTTGCCGTCATAATTGCCGGGGACTCGAGAGGGGTCGTGCCTAGGGGTAGCCACGTCCGCCACCGGTGGATAGGTGGCTACCTGGCATTAGGGTCATGCGCACGAAGCAGGCGGAGAGACCCGAGAAGGACAGCCTTCTGCATTGCACTTGCAAGTGCATCCGCTCGCGCCCTGCACGCTGGGATGCACTTGAGATTTTCGATTTTTTATTATTATTATTATTATGTTTGACAGGAGGGTAAAAACAAACCATGTCAAGAGCAGGAAATTCAATACTGATTTATCAAGGCAAAATCAAAGGAAATGAGAATGCATTGAGAATGCGCTGATTCTTTATCGGTGATTGCACCTCAAAGTCCCCACCGGATTATAGATTGTGAAAGTTATGAGAAAGATGCAGAAACTGGCGAAGTACTTGGTTCTCGCCCTATCAGTAATGAAGCGTAAAATACTAAGTAGGCTTTCGCTCCATTGTAATATAATTTGATGGTTATCACGCGGATAAAGAATCCGGCCAAAATATGCTTTCAAGGACAGTCGGCATTTATTAAAAAGTGAGATATTGGTGCGAGCAAAATGACGGCTGAGGGAGTGATGCGTATGTACATCGGGAGCCAGTTTCCTGCTTTCCTGGAACATGAAGAATATCATTTACTATAAGGAGGTGTTCACTAATGTGACGCTGGTAGAAAATGAAGTTTGAAGAAGATGATGGAGTGTATTGAACCATTTTTGGTCACTCTCCCGCAGCGGGGAAAGGATTTGTATAAATATTTGGAGCATATTATGGACCGTATATTTGTAGGATATCAGTTTTGCTCCATTCCTGTTAATGGATGTTCATATCAGATATATACACTTAAAATCGAATTAGAATTCCATCTATGAGCTGAAAACTACATTATTTATTAAGTAAGGCAGTTTATACCGTTGAAATAAGGTTTGATTGAAGGAGGACTGTTATTGAAGCACTATAAATCTGATTGCTTGGAATTGAGCTTTTTGTAAATGCCTTTCAATGATACGAGGTAATTCAAGGCAACTAGGCAATTTTAGGTTGCAATTAATGCTGCTTCCTTCACTCAGTTGAGCAACCTCAGTTTCAGCCAATTCAACATCAGCACGACTGTAGAAAAGTGTTCGTCTGATAATCTTTGAAATAATACCGAGGGATGAGTAAATCATAGATGCTCACGAGATGGAAACAGAGCGTAGGGACTAAGTTAGCACGTTGTTGGCTCTTCGCTTGCTTGGTTGATTGCTGCGAGAGATTCAGTAGAGGAAGTAACAGAAATGCACTGAATATCCATTTTTGGAAAATTATCAAACGGGAGCTGGACGCATCAGTTATCAGTTCTCGTGATTGGCGAGTTTCTTGGAAGGAGAAATGCAGAGTGAAATTTTAAATTGACGAAATCGAACGTTGGAAGTGAATGCGGAGAGTCAGCCTTTCCCCAGAAGGTGCAACTCAGAGAGTGTATAATTGCGAGGAATGTGTGCCCAAGCACTGTTGACAGAAGATTCATCGTTTTTTACTGAGTAATTCTTGTTGAATATACTGGGAAGACAAATGGACTATGATACTTCTTTGTGGTAGCAATTCAATGGATATTATTTTCTGGTTTTCCAGAAAACGTCCAAAAATCGTTTCTTTAACCTTAAGGGCCGTTATTCACAGAATGCTTATTTCGCGAATTGAAAAATATAACATTATCATGCTTTTAGACGAAATAAAAATATCATTTGCATAAAAAATCGCTTCAAATGTCATTTTCTCTATCACCACGGATGAGTACCTCCCAAAGGTGTTGTACCTTCATACCTTGAAATCTGACGATCCTTGCACTGCATTCTTGTTATTTTTCGTCGCATAGGTGAATTTCTGCCCGTAGGATCCTGGTGCTGTAACCGATGTCAGTTTCAGCTTGTTCCCTCCGGGCCCAGTTGTCAGACGGTTTCCCTGAAAGTGTGAAGGTTCACATATGAAGAGCCTTTACCATATGTCATAAAGGATAAATCGTAGGAGATAATATATATATGCCCTCTAGTTATTGTTTTACAGAACATGAAGAAAGCAATGTATCGTATCCTCTCCATAAAAAAACAACGCATTCTTTCCAAATAAAAAAAATACCGGAAGTAATCCTTTTGTAGTCAACTCTGATAATTTCACGCATCGGTATTGTGTTTTTGTCAAGTCCT
The DNA here is from genome assembly GCA_933228895.1 of Platycnemis pennipes. Taxonomy (NCBI): domain Eukaryota; kingdom Metazoa; phylum Arthropoda; class Insecta; order Odonata; family Platycnemididae; genus Platycnemis; species Platycnemis pennipes. The sequence goes on from OW121849.1 coordinate 151,716,171, forward strand.
TACTTGTACATGTTGTAACTATTCAACCTAATGGGAAATACAGTCTCAGTGGTGCAGCTGTAGAACTCATCTGGCTGCAGCATACGGAAAAACATGACAAACCTTTGACCCTATGCAAACGGGCAGCTGACATCCAGTCCGTGGGACGCGAGTCTAGAAAGTGGGGGGGCGCTATCGAGGGAAGACTTGGTAGCAGCAGCACAGCAGCAGTAGAAGATTAATTGGTGAAGGAGAGGCGGCTAGGGGCGTGGAATGATAGGACCGCAAAATGGTGAGGGAATATAAGTTGGATAACAAGACATAAAATAAGAAAATACGTAGCAGATCTCTGCGAGAAGACGCGATGGAAAGACAACAGAGGCTTTGGAAGCTGCCTTTGGTGCAGCTTTTGTTAAAGAGAGGAGGAGAGTCAGTGGGGATTCCCTTCGGTAATGTTGAATATACTTAGCTTAATAATACAGCTTAATAATAGCTCTAATTAAGACCAAGACAGATCGAACTAATCACGAGTTAAGTCTGCATTTTATAAAGAGTCGTGAGGAGAGGAAGTTGATACATGACTGGACATTATTTAGAGCAGTTAGATTTCGTTCGGCCACTATGAACGGCTTAGCAAGCGTGTTGATAATCCCCAGAGGAAAAAGGTTTCCTGCAGCGGACATTAGACTTTCAGGACAGACCAACTTGCTACCCAGTATTCCTAAATTCAATGTTTAGGAGGGCTGTGGGAGATAAGATTATCGGTCGAAGAAATCTCTTTCCTTAGGCAATTTTCAGCAAACCTTAGGAATTAATGAGGAGATCCCGATAAGAAAACATTCAATAATAATGTGGGTTGAAACGTTTGCTCTGCAAAGATTGAGTTGAAAATAAGATTGAGGAATATGCGTTAGGATAAAAAATACCCTTCTCCATCTGTTGGATGTACCTTCAATCCGTGGACCCTTAATTGGAAGCTCTCTCTACTTTCCTTCTCTCTCCCTCAATCTGTATCCCATCCCAAATCCGAATTACCATACGAGAAAGATGCTCTTGCGGTGGCTCGCAGGGAAAGTGCGAATGCAGATGAATTCTTATCCTTAAGGAAATTTTGGCGATGACAAATATAAACAATACCGTTTGTCGAACGCCTTTTCCAATAAAAACTCTTTTAATTACAGGCAGAACTGAAGGAGGTAGGATTAGTCAATATCTCTACAGGAGTGTTGAATGCCTTTAGAAAATGAAAAAAGCAAGCATATTAGAACTATGAACGAGGGGTCAGGTTTCAAGACTTCATCAAAAGTTGACTTTATCTGCATTCCATGAAAGATCATAGATTTTCCCATTGAATACTTGTTCTCATGTCCGAATTTCTCGCTCGAGCCCCTCTTTCCTAATGCCACCCATCTCCCCGGAAGACATTCGTCTCACCTGAGCCGTCAACGCAGGGATATAGAGGCCGGCGCCCGTGGAGGAGAAGGACGGGATCTTTTGCAGCACGCCGCCGGCCGTGGACAAGTAGTACGGCTCACCACCCCCCACCTCCACCCTGTTCTGCGGGTACGCCAAGGCCTGCGCCACGTTGCTGGAGCCGGACGCCTGCAGCGTGGTGGCCGACGAAGTGGACGCTGCCGCCGAGTAAGGGGACAGCGACCCGCCGTGGGCGTCCTCGTAGCCTCCGCCGCCGTCCTTGAAGTCGAAGTCGTCGATGGCGCCGCCGTGCGAGGAGGCGCCGGCCGAGGCGGCGCCTAAGGACGACACTCCCTTGCCCAGCAGTTTGCCGATGCCGCCCAGGATGGAGGGGAGGAACATGGCCAGCAGGACCGACTTGACGATCTGCGCCCCGATGAAGAACGGCAGAAGCAGCTTCTTGAGGCCGAAGGCGAGGAAGCCGAGACCGAAGCCAGTGAGGAAGCTGTTCCTGCCGAAGCCGGCTGCAAAGAAGCGAAAGAGCCCCGTGACAGAAGGCACTGGGCGCAGGTTGGGACTCGTTAGGGGCTGGGTGCGGGGCGATTGCGATGCACGACATTCACGTGGAGGCTGCTGCTTGTGCATGCGGGAGGTGCAGTCGGATTCCGTGAATTTCACTCACCCCCCTCTAGAGGAGATTGGATGTCGCATTTGAGTCCTTAAGTGGATCCAAGTCCTCGAGAGGTGGTGAACCCAACGACAATCCGAGTGCGTGTGCCAGGTGAAATACATTTATTATTTACAGGGTTCATCATGCTGAGGAAAGAGTCAACTAGGTACTAGTGAACAAAAGCCAGGTTTAGTCGCATCGGATTGCTCTTGTTCTTCCATTGAGAAGTAATTCTAAGCAGGGCCCACGACTGAAGGTTTTTAATTTGGTTTCAATGAGCTCATGATTGTTTTTTATTGCTACTTTTATGGTTTATTGTGATACACGTTGCCGTGAAACTTACTAGTGTTACTAAGAAACACTTATTGAATTCAATGCCTCGTGATGCCAAAAGATTTGAACTTGGGAAGGAGACGAGCCGTTATTCCCCGGAGTTGATAGCATCCTCAATCCACACAACACAACATTCCGAGGTTTCGTTGTGACGCCAGACCGAATTGCGGCGGAACAGGGAGATGAGGGTGGGGGTTTCGTCGCCAGGATGGATCTACGGCTGACGAGAGGCGTGGACCCAGCTGCGTCGTCCCACAGCTATTTACCGAGTTATGTCGACCTGACTAAAAGTATATTTACTATGTGAACCTGACCCATTTATTTTTATTCCTCCAGATCCTCCGGCCCTGAATTGAACTTCATTACGCGTCGCTTGGTGGAAACTCTGCATATTGGGTGAAATTAATGCCACGTTAAATAAAATCGTAGAACTTAATACTAACCACAATACTAACGTTAACACGGCAGCCACCCTTAGCCAATCTTCCTCATTCATTAGGGCTAGTTTAGTTACAGCTAGTTCAGTGACGTATGTATACATGCACGGTTTCTATCATAAAATCCTTCTTTACTTAGCGAGTGTTTACTCCCTTGGTCTTCCTTGTGGTCAGTGGCGCTGCCAGAAATATTGTGTGGGGGGGGGGGGGGGAGGGGGCGGCTATCCTCCCGATCCTTTGCAAAGTGTTACCAAAATGTTATTTTAATCAGTATATTTTGAAAGTTATAGTAGAGCATATTAGTCATTACATGTCTGCACCTTATTGGTAAACTTTCATAAACCATATAATATCTACAGAAAACAATAGTCATAAACTTTTAAGCCTATGCTAATTTGGTTATGTGTTCATGTTAAATAAAAAGATCGCTGGTACAGTTTCCACACTTCAATCCCGTCCACACCTCCGACCATGTTACGGCACAATACTCCAATCGTCTCGGAATGTATAAAAGGCCGAGAAGATCGGAGAGTATAGGGTAGTTTCCTTCATCAAAGATAACAGACTTCAATAAAATCAAAGTTCGAAGCCTTGACGTGGTGGAAGGATGTCATGATGTCAACTAATAAGAAATCTTAGTCACTTCCACAGGATTTTATTTAACATACGACCGGTTTCGGCAGTTACGCCATCTTCAGGTAACAATGGTCATATCATTCTCAGAATATATCCTTGATAATCTGAGATAAAGCTCCGTTTTTTGCGTGACACTCGCCAAAGTTCGAAGCCTTGACGTGGTGGAAAGTTGTCATGATGTCAACTAATAAGACTAATAACAGACTTCATTGAATGTGAATTGTGCCCTGCCATAAATGTATTTAATTTACGCAAAAAGTTTGTATTGAGAAATCTCAGTTTACTAGAGAATTAAATGTTAATTTTAAGGCCATTTGAAAAGGCTCTGAAATGGCGGGGTGCGCTGCCCTCATGCTGACGTAACAGGTAGGTAGTTTACGTTGCGAGGCATAGGAAAATTCGTCTCCTGAACTTAGCGTTGATTTTTAGGGCCCCTCAGCTCTGGTGAATATTTATTATTTATTAGCCTGTAAAAACTATCAAATTTGGAAAAGTATTCTCAGTTAAACATGGTGTTGTTAGTCATTTTATAGGCTCAAGGACGTCCTGCTCGTTGTGTCTTCTGCTACGACGAAGCATGGCGTGAAGGTCGTATAAACTCTGTAAAAGAGCCCTGGGCAGGTGGAAGAGGGGGCCGGATTGTGGCCTCAACCTGCCCAGGTAAAATAAAGCACAAGTCAAGTCAAGTCAAGTCAAGGTCGTGCGGCGATGGGCGAACTACATGGTATGCTTGTGAAAGGAATACTAACTGATTTTAAATGAATGTAATGTTAAATGAATAAATAAAAGTTAATTATAATAAATTAACAGAATAAATATGCCGCCAATACTTGTTCATAAGCTTTAACGGAGTCTAGCGTCTGCTTGGAAGCGTCCGCAGCATCACCTGGTGGCAGATAGAGGAAATAGTTTGACGTCACACGTAGGATTAACCGGCATGCAATAGTTTGCCGTCGCGTTTTCGCGCAATTTATTTTTTCACTTTTTAATTAATGAGGAAAAATACTTAACGTCATTTAAAAATCGAATGGCTTAAAACACGTACTCCAGAGGTTATAAACTTTCGATCAAGACAATAAAAAAATAATAGGATCTACCCTATTGTACCCTGATGATGGCATAATGTGCCGAAATCATGGTCGGAGGCGTGGACGGGATAAACGAGTGGAAATTGTACCAGTGATCTTTTTATTTTTTAACATGGATATCAATCGTTTCCACAAAGTCAATGCCAATACGCTCTCTCATATGGGTTATGAGTCACAGCACAGATATAAGAGCCTTTCTTTTACCTTTGATCTAGTCGTAATCCAGTAAAATGATGTAACGAGTTTTCCCTATTTTTCCAATTCTGCTACCAAGTGACTGTGACTTGTTAATTAGAGATTAACTTGAGTTTTGCAGAGGGCTAAAGGGGGGCGGGGGTTGGGCCCCTTTCTCCCTTTGCGGGTCCGCGAGTGCTTGTTGAATCATAATTTCTTGTGACATATGCATAGGGCTCTGATGTGTAAGTGAAGCGATATTACTGTGAGGATCTTGAACTCAAATGCTGATCTACGGGATGAATTGGGGGCATTGGCGGAGATGCTCTCCATGAAATGGCTCGTCGGCAACTAACGAGTCGAAATGGGGACACGACAGGTTAGCGACCTCGTTTGCCGCCGCTGACGTCAATGCAAGTGATCCACTGTTCTGATTCCGAGCGTGAAATGTGGCTGACATCGCACAGTGGGCCAGAACTGTGATCAGGGGATAGAAGGCTGCATTTTCGGCCTCTCCTCATCCCTCCAATGAGTTAGGTTCTGCAGGCAAAATACTCATAGGTTGTTAGACCTGGCTTTTACGTTCTACTTGAAACTTGCCCTATCAATAATCGGCAGCTTAATAGAGCGTAGTCATTCTCTGCCAGGAACTTTGGGAGACTTTGTTCACTCTCCGTTTACTTTCCGAGGTTCCGGCCCTTCCGGCACTGAGTAAACAGATTTCCTTTCTTCCCTGTAGTAAGTAGTACGCAGTACAGTTGCGAAGACACCTTGTTTTCTGTTTCCACTTAAACGCTTCCAATCACGCTTTTTTTCGCCAGGGTGGTGTGATCTTAATCCTGAATATCACACCGCCAGGGTATCGAGCGCCTTGGGCGGAGAACGGCCGCCAGGGAGCAGTTCCGGGGTGGAGGACCCTGGCGTAGCATCCGGGAGGCGTAGGGAGCGTAGCGTAGCGTACTTGCCGCCCGGGGTTAGGAAATGTTTGTAATCTACATTAGCCATTGCTCAAATTTAGGCCTGCCTTTGACGACTTCGTGATGTGTGCAGCAAAAGTGACACCTTTAAGGGGTGCAAGGGTGTAGCCTAGTTGGCACATTGGTTCTCGTGTGGTTCCCGAAGTTAAACAACGTTGGGCCCGGACGGAAGTTGGTTGGGTGACCTTCCTCCGTTCCTCTACCGTTCCCTGTCCGCGGGCAGGTTAAATGTGGGTCGGGGCACAATGGATCCAAAGGGTTCCAAGTGCCAGGGGGGCTACAGAAGGCCCTCGCCTGCCCCTCCAATTTTTTCACACCTTTTAGGAAGCCTGGTTTTGCAATTAAAATTCAATGGACACAATCCCCACCCGACCTCCTTCAACAAGATGAAACTCGTTGTGGTCCCTCCAAACAACAAGCTAGCCCGTAAAAAAGGTTTTTGAGTGCCTGTTCTAAAACACTTCAAAGTTAAGCAAAAGTTGTTTTTAAGTGTAAAACGTTCCTTGGCTCCCAGCAGGTGCCCAGGACAACTGCCACCACCGAGGCAGGAAGCCCCCAGCCAGGGACGTGGTGCCACGATGTGGCATAGTGCCACGAATTATTCAAAAAAGAAAAATAGATGTTGAAGAAAACTATTCTATCAGAATCTCCAATAAAATAACTCCAGCCACCCCAAATAAAGTTATAATATCTTCAATTGTTTTCAAGGGAAACCTGAGACACTATTTTCATTTCGGCCATGATTTGTTTTTTTTATTTTCTTCTCATGATGCATATCCAGCACATTTGCACGATGCATGATCGTAACTCCAACGTCTACAAATAGCTACAACTCTTCAAATGTTAATGTAAAAAGCTCAAAAGGGGGTTAGCATTTGGATAAGTACAAACATTTCCCGATTTCCTCTAAATATCGCGACGTAAGAGCAGCACTCGACAACCTCGTAAAGCTTTTATTTTCTTACTTAACCCAATTTTTGGCTGCTATTCATGCTCTCCTTACCAATACAATACTGTACTCTGCTTTTTATTGATCTTCAGGTGATACATGGCCATTGTTTCTACATTGTTTACTAGAGTCTTCCAATGGTCTCTACGATGACTATAATGTCATCGTTGAATCACAGAACATAGATTTTATGCCCGGGAATATTCACTCTTCAAGCCTTCTTTTTGATATCATTCACGATAAAGAGTACGGAGACATTGCACAACCTTGTCTCAATAATTTCTCTATTCATGCTTCTGTGCTCATGGATCCTGAATTGATAACAGTCACCTGGTTTTTATTCACCCTGTGGATTAATGTTCGTTCACTGAATGACACTCCCATTTTCCTTACAAATCTTGAGCACAGAATTCCAATCAATGTTGTCAAAGCCTTCACCAAATCCACAAACGCAAAGAAAGTCGGTAAATTTGTCTTTATTTTATTCTGTGCAGTTAGCAAAAGTGCCAAAATTTTCTAAAGGGATTCTTATTCCTCTGCATATTTCTTCTTACAGGCTTAATATGGACAAAGTCTTGCATGATGAGGATTTTCTGCGGCCTAATTTTGTACACTAATCACGAAGACAATGAATCCGCTCTCGAAGAACCAGAAAAGACTCGAATTCTCAGTGGGAAGCCCATGATCTTGTAGCAACCATGAGTGGCGAGTTGATGGGATTGGCTGGGCGGGCGTCGAAGCCGGGTCTGCTGCGTAAATGCTTTGGGCATCCCCTTTTCACCTCCAGTGGATGTAGGAGGTCATGCATCAATGGCTGGCAACAATATGATGCCTTCACTGGAATAGGACGAAGTAAATTATGAACTTTACAATTCAATGATGATTCATTAATTCCTTTCGTGGACGGAAAAGGGATTTCTTTCTCCACGCAATGAACTGTGTCGGTCAATATATCTGCTCCCATTGTGATCGTCCATGCACTTCCGCGCTGCCCCCCGGGCCAGGGTACGGGGGGGGGGGCTCGGCCGGGAAACCAATTTATCAATATCGACTGCCGGGCACCACGGTCGATTAATGCGTAACACAATCGACGTCGGATGTCGAGATCCGGATTTGGCGTGGAAAAGGAGCCGTAAAGAGCGCCACGTGATTTATCTCGGTGAGCAGAAATGGAGGCTGCGGAAATGGAGATGGATAAGGGTGAAAGAGTTTTGATGGATGGATCTCGCACGGATTCGGCGAAAGCGTGACATTGTTTCCGAAACGTATATGATCGGCGAGGAGATCGTCATTTGATGACAAAATATCGGAAGAGGAAAGTTTTTCGAGAGTCGACTTTCCATCTCTAAGCGACAACCGATCGAGGATACCTTAAACTCTGTTCGATACTTTTCCTACGGTTCACACCTTGGAGATATTTTGAATGCTACCGCGTAAATTGCAATAGAGCTTCAACTCTTTTTGCGAGCAACTATTTTAGCGTCATGTAAGGACTTGGGGTGAATTATGGCAGATGTTTTTCCATCTTTTAGCTATCGAGACTACATACTACGTTTATATCTCAACATTCCTCACACTCTTCCAGCAGTGATAATGTAGGAAAAAATATGTCTGAAACACGAGATCCTAGTGACAACTTGCGATATCGCATATTTGTCGTCGCACTGGTTTCTTGCTGCAGAAGGCTGTGAATAGAGGTCTGACTTTTCCAACGACTAAGGCGCACACGCTATGCACAGGAATCTTACATCGCGGCATCGGAACGTCCCACCACCTCAGAACTTCATGCTTAGAAATCTTCTAAGGGTCCGGAATCTGGAGGTGTCCTCCCTGCCCTGACCTGTCAATAATCCATGGAAATCATAAGTTAATTCATACATTTTGCGCATAATACACAGCCATATTATGTATTCATAAGACCCTTGTATTTTTTTTCGCCAAAATAGAGGTCTGAATACTTGTAACTCTCATTTTATTGGAGAAACATTATATGATTCCGTCGCTGGTGTAAGTACCAAGGTTTAATTTTTAAAAACTCAATAATTTAACAGGTATTAAAAAAAGCTCAGTAAAAATGTTATGAAGAGAATTATATGGCTGATTCTTTTCCGGAACTTTAAATCCTAAAAATCCAAGTACAATATGCCAATAGTGGGCAAGAGCTACTCAGTGTCACCATTATTAACGGTCAATATGTATGCCCTTATTAAATTAATTAAGAAAATAACTCTGAGAAAGACGCCGAGAATGAACCCAACACTTTATTAGATCCCACAACAAATCTCCATCAGGACAGCGAAATGAAGACGAAAGGTGGTTTACGAATGTTTAGAATTTAGAAGGCCGGGGTTAAGGTCCAGTTACTCATCTGTAACTGGACCATAACCACGGCCTCCTACGCATAATAGACACCAGGAATTTCCCAGATTGAATACTCAAACAGCTCAACTCATGCCTTTCGACAAGTCTAATAGTGGCTAAAGAGGGAAACGCCTATCGAACAGCGAAGAAAGCTGCAACAGGTGTCCCAAAAGGGTCAGAACTTGCCAAACGTATTAAAAGGTGACGTACACAAAGATGAGAGCTGGCCTAACCTTATGTGCCAGTGACGCAATCCTCTTGGCGGAAATCAAAACGTTGTATCTTCCGAATGCGCGGTATGAAATGGATTTTGCAGTTTGATAACTCGAGAAGTAAGACCAAAACAGCTAAGGTAACAATATTTTCAAAACCTAATACGCCAAGTGACAATGAAGAACATCTATGCATTGACATTCAACTCAGCAAGGAGTGACACTAAAAGTGCACCAATATTTTTTTCCATACTCACGATGTGATTAAAATACATCGAAGTTGTTACCTGAGAGGCGACAAAATGAGGTGGATCATCAACAAGGCCGGAAAACAGAGGGGATCGCTCGGAAGTGATTTGGGCATCGCCTTGGATTTCCACAATGTACCAAAATAGACATTGTTTACCTAATATACCCCCATGATAAAAATGCATGATAAAAAATGTAATATTGCATGATAAAAATGCAATGTTGCATGATCAAAATGTCATATAGCATGATCAAAATGTAATATTGCATAATCAAAATGCATGATAAAAAATGCATGATAAAAAATGCATGATACAAATGCATAATAAAAAATGTAATATTGCATGATAAAAAATGCATGACTAAAAAATGTAATTTCAACCCGAAGGTTGGTTTTTGTATAGATAAGAGCAGAGCTCGCCCCGTAGTAAGCTCGTGTGAAATTCACACATATTCTGGGTTAGGTGGAGGGAGTTCCTTTCTGTGGGCTGCCTGCGATTTCCTACAGAGTTCTGACACACATAAAATCGAATCGCGAAAATCGATTTGAGGTGGGGGCGTCCAGAAAGGTCCTTGCCCAAGATGTGAGCCCGGGACCCACCTTTCATTGGCTCAGGCCTACACCCACTATGGGCCATGGAGGCTCATGAAATGCTATGCATAATAGTAGGAGCAAGTTCAATTCTCTTTTGATTTATAAAGCATGCGTGAAGTTATTGATCAACCCCAGCTACACACCACCCTTTTGTTGTTTTGCTAAGTTGATATTTAGAAGAATAAAGGACTTCCCATAGAGTTTGCTTATCCTAGAACATCGCTGTAATCATTTAAGGTCTAAATCGTTCCTTTTGAAGGATGTCAAGTAGCTAGGGGTCATGCTTACCATTAAGCTGTCGTGTAGGCATCACATTCAAAGAATTCGCGTGTGTGCACGTAAAGAAGCTTTATTAGAGAAGTGGTGGGAAATTTCGGCGAGAGAGCCAACGGGAGATGTTATTTTCATTGATCTCGCCTCAACTGGAGTTAGCCTCGAGGATTTGGAATCTGTCTGGAAAGGAATTGCTAAGGACATTCAATAAAGTTCAAATAATACCTGCCAAATTTTTGAACAAGTGGTAAGTTATAAATAACGCTGTAACAGCTCTTCCATTTATCTATTTTCATGAATCCGGCATACGCTTGCAATGCATCCGAATACGAAAAGTTCCATGCACCGCGAAATTTCGTCAAAACTAGATTTTTACGACTAAATGTCAATTAATTAGTCCAATCAACGTTAATATTGCTTTTATCATTCTCTACGAAGATTTAACCTTGTAAGAGAATTTTAAAGACACCTTAATGAAAGTTTTATCACGTCGCAGTGCACAGCTAGTCTCCGAATTTACCCAAGTGAGGCATAGACATAATATTTTCCAGACATATTTCGGACGAAAAACTTTAGGATTAGTGAGCAATTCAGTTGTTGTTTATTCTGCATAATCACACATAATCACACCTCCTCTCGCATCCGTTTTCCATTTTCTCACCAGGACTTGCCCGAACTCATTTTCTACGTTTGTAGTTGATCCCAACTCCGTTCCTCGAGTTCCCAGTGGTTCTTAGCCGGAATGATGTTTACATTTCGCAAAACCTGGAGCTCTATAGATTATGACATTTGGTGGCGATGAACTTACACATAATAATGTAGAGTCTAGAGGCGTAACGAGTAAATGCCGATCGGAATATTGGGGCCTCGAAAATGCATTGTAGAACTCAGTCAATGGTGCTAGCAGCCCCTCTGTGCGAACAAGCAAAGCGCTTTCTTGTGTGAATAAAATGCTGCTGTCCCCGTCTGCCCCCTCAAGATTTCTCGAGAATGACTGACGGGAGACTGCCTCTTTAGTTCGATTTCGCTCGGCACCGCAGCGCCGAGGTGGCGGTTATGTGAAGCAAGTAAGGGTTCTCGAATGGGAGTTGCCTGGCAACGTGGGGGCTGAAGCAGCGACCAAAGTGAAGGCAAATTAAGTGGAGGGAAGTGACGGCGGTGGAATATTGAAGTGTAGGGCGGGGGGAGTGCCTCGTAGCCGCGAAAAACATCGGACGTAGGGGTGAACTCTCTTTGGGGGGGCGAAGGATTTGGAGAGGAGAGCGCGCGTGGCGACGGATATCACCTCTCGGATGTTTTCAGTGTTTCCGAAGGAAGCCGGCGAGTGGACCGCTCAACTAAGTCCTTCCCGAAATCAGTTGAAGACGAGCAAAAAGTTTCAAAAGTAAAGACCATATCATAGAAAAACGCCCATCGCTGAGTGAGGATTCTCTTTGCATTGGAGAGCAAAGACCCTTTTGCAGTAAACATTGCGCTTATTCCTGTAAACGTGAATTCATTACAAAATGGTATGATTTAATATATTATAACGAAAAATTAAAAATTGTAATAACATCCCACACTGAAGCCCATATGTTACATATATATCCCACATACCTATAGGCCTCAGTGTGGGATGTCTCATAATAATTAATTAAATAATTTTCCGTCGATAGGTGGGTAGGTGGAGTACGACTATTTCTTCCATTCCATTCAATGGGATAAAGACATAAAAAGAGGACAGTATTTTTAATATAGGTTCCTCCTCTACGCTACAATCTCCAATACTATACCATTATTTAAGAGCTTCTGGGCGATTTCTTAGTGTTTGGATATTGCTGTGTTTGAGCACTGGTCCTACAGGGTTTGGCCCGGGAAATAACAGTTGCTGTTGGGAGCACGGCTTTCAAGTGAGTACATAATCGTGCCTAATACTCTGTCGGCTGTACGTTAAACTGCAGCTCCTCATGGCCGCCGGGTTTTCAGCAATGACCAGTGCTAACTGACATTGACTCGGAGCCAATGCATATTACTACCAAAACCCCAAAAAAACCAGATAGATCCTCTATAAGAAGAGCAGAAAAATGTGGAAAATTTTGTCCACATTTATCTGCTCTATAACATACCACATATTGCAATAGATCGAACTGTTGAAACCTTAGACAATTCAATAGCCAAAATCTCAGAATCCATACAAAACGCCCTTTCAAGATCCTTCCATGAGCTCAAGAAACCGCAAACACCCCAAGATTCACAACTCCTGCAAATCACAAAAATACTAATAAGAAACCGAAAGAGAATCAGAAGAGATTATGGTAAAACCCACTACGTAAATCTATGAGTAATGCACTGAACAAAGAAACCAAACGGCCAATTAAAACATTTAACAATAATTGGTGAGAAAATAAGCTCAAACATGTAACTACTATGAATGGATCCGTATGGCAGTTGGCTCGTGCTCTCAGAAACAAGAAGTTACACGCTCCGCCGTTGAAATAGTCTGCAACAGTCCTATTCATCAATCCATGACAAAGGAAACGTATTCGCAGACATGTTGGAACATAGATTCACCACGCACAACATAAAAGCAATCACGAAAACACAGTCAATACAGAATATTCATCCCTTAAACACACTTCTCATCGACATGCACTACAATGAGTAACCAAAGAACTCAAAAAGATGATTTGCACTCTTCGCAACAAAGCGAACCTGACCAAATACCCTTTAAAACCATTAACTCCTTCCGGACGAATTCATGTCAACACTAACCAAGATATACAGCAATTGCCTTCAGCTTTACTACTTCCCAGACAAATGGAAAAATGCTTAAATTATTCTCATTCCCGAACCAAACAAAGATCTAACGAACCTAGAAAATTTCAGGCCAATTTCCCTCACAAGCTAATTTTCCAAAATACTATCAATAATTATGGATAAATACATAAAAAGGGATTTCCATTCAATACAGATCCAACAGCAAGCAAGTATTACAACCAAACACATCTACATACCATCTAGCAGTGTCACTTATTGATGAAATTTACCCCAATGCACACTACGGGTGCATCACATCAACTGTTTTCATGGACGTTGATAAAGCCTTTGGTAAGGTGTGGCTTGAGGCTCTTATTTCTAAACCCATTTCCATTTCCATTACGGATCCCATGTGGGGAAGCCGCCCACTCGATTGAACACCTAAAGATTATAACATGATTGAATTGTTACTTAATACTTAATATCTTAATCCTAGAAAGGTATAGAACAGACTTTATGGTCAGTAATTAGCTTATGCAGTGTATTTTTAGTGGGACGATCAAAGTCGTAGTCCCAGATCGAAGAAATATATTCATTTGTTATGCCCGGAAGTCTGGCTTTCAAATTTATGACTTTTGCTTCTGAAGGAGGCATACGGCAATGTTATGTAAGGAGGGAATGTTATGCGTACACCTCACACACGACATATGGTCGCGAGTCAGCTGAGATGGAGCGATTTATTTTGGAAAATCTGGATATCCGACAAATGAAATCCTATAGCCATGAATCAGAATCGGACGAATTATGGACATGTACCTACAAGCGAACTCGTGCCGCATGCGATATTTTTTAAAAAGTACTACGAGAGAGGGGATGATTAACCAAGACGCTAAAAGGGCAAGGAGTCCCTAGTAAGGAGGGGGAAGGGTTTGATAGTCGCGAAAAACAGCCCAATTTTATAAACCTCTACCTCAGTTAATGACCGACGATTTTATGGATAAATTTGAATGGAAACGTTTTAATTCCATTTATAACCTTTTAAACTGCGTATTTTATCGGCTAACTTATGTGGATGTTATGTTATTTTCACTATGTTGTAGGATATACTGACATAGACAAGGGGCTAAATTTTTTAGCTTTTTAAATGTTTTACGTTCAAGTACGATTTTTAGACAGAGTCAGGAAGATAGTTATATTCCATGCATCTCAGTATTTCTATTTGACAGAGCAAGAGGATCTTCAATATTTACATAAGCCCATATACTCTGACCAAGTTATACTATCAGATTTCTACTACACCTTGTTCCATTAAATAGGCACCTTTTACTCCATGATCTCACGAGTGTTAATTATTCAGCTTTTCTAACACGAATTTGACAAAGAATTCAACAACATTAAGTGCATTGCATTGGTCAATGGCTATCAGGCCTCCTGGGTAGAAGCAATTTTTTAAATTCCTTTTACCAAGGAGATAAAAGAAGCCAAACATACAACACATTGACTCCACTCAGGGACGCAATGGGTAAAAAATTAGCTGGATTCCTTACCTCAGCCGAGGGAACAGCGCAATACCTCCCAAAATACGAACGTGAGATCACATTTTGGTGCACATCGGCAAAACTTTTGAAATTCGATTTAACGAAGTGGTAGACTGAACCCAAATCCCTTCTTTCAATGCACCTGATGGAGGAGTAGTCTTTTTAAACTGACTTCGGATGTGAAGATCCTCCATCCCGTAAAGAACACCTCGGAGAGTTGGAACGGCGGGAGATTATCGAGAGGAAGGAAAAGAAAATCAAACTTCTGAACAACGCACATGTATTAGATGGTACCTACATTACAAATAAGTGGAAAGTACAATTTGTGCAGTTTCATTTTAGTCCTCGAAAAGAAAAGTGATTGTGAAAAGAACTCTGAGTCAATAAGAAGATTAATAATGATTTTCGTATGTGTATATCCATGCGTGTTCACAAAAAAGATAAAATGTACTCGGCTAGTTTAAATTTTAATTATATCATTTCTAATGTGCACTGACGGTTTACACCAATCGGGACCATTGGTCGTAATTATCGCACCTAAATTGGAAAGGTGTTCACTTTTCTTTTATCACTAGCAGTTGCAACACATCTGTTACAAAACATCTGCTGTTAGTGCGAACTTAGAGGCAGTGCTCAAGGATTTTGAGATGTGCAGAGAAGGACGATAACGGGTTGAAGGACAGGCCATAGAGCAAGTAAACGGAAGAAGAAAACGGAGAGGATGTCGGGAAAAGGTGTGGATGGTGCTGGTGAGGAGAGGTGTTGTGGCAAAGGAAGGGGCAACATCAAGAGGGTGGATGACTGAAAGGCTGTTCGTGTGGGGTGAAAAACAGGAGCATCTTGAAAAGCCTTCATGGAAATAGAAGGGCCCAAAAACATATCCGTCTGTGCGGCAAAGGGTCTCAAGATAAATGGCAGGATGGATGAAAATCTCTTGAGGTGGTAACGAGTGTCTGAGGCCAGAGTGCCGCTCGGTGAACCCGCTACATAAGACAGGGCAGGAAGGGCCTTGGCGGGAAAGATGCAGCTAACTGTCTACTCCCCCTCCAGCAGCACTCGACGCTGGAGATGGTTACAGCGCCAGTGAAAGAGATATATCTTTGTTACGTGCGAGTATTGGCTTTCCCTTCAGATGGACTGAGATCGACCCCCATTTGTCAGTTACTCATTGATAGCGGTGTGAAGGGCGAGTGAAGTTAATTGAGTCTCATCCCCCTCCTCAGGCTCTTGCAGGTTATTCACAACCCTCTTCGTGTGAGGGTGTTTCCCTGCACTGGGTTATTTACCGTGATAGACATCATCCAAAATCCTCACGTTTTTTCCCACCGCTGTACATATCTTTCACATATACCTTTGATATCATCATTTGCATCTTGTTGATTTTATATTCGTTCTTTCCTTATCAAAACCTTCTATTCATATTTCCCCCTATTGTAAAACTATGTTTACTCATTTTTCATACTGTAATCTCATTTTCATCTTTGTCTCATTGTAATTTTATATATTTTTTGAGTATTTAGAGCAACTTTCTCAGGATGCACCAAGATGGTATATGTCTGGAGGGTGTTTCTGACTCTCATCGGATTGACGGAGACGGAAACCTTTTCTTTCCGAATCGAACGGGAATTATCCCGCTTCCCGTTTCCCGTGCGTTTCACACTGCCCGTCGTAAAGGAATCCGTCTGGACAATGACGTCACACCCCATCCCAGTGGCGAGGAGAAGAAACGTCATAAGTAGCCACATGTTTTGAAAGGACAAGTGAGCAGAGAAATTCATCACCCGCGAAAACATCTGAAACTTGAAGATGGAAGCGAAAGTTATGTACTAGTGTGTCTCTGTATTAAGTGGTTTTAAAAACTGTTTTATGCAACTGAAGTAGTTGTGAGTGAAAATATTAGAATTTATAATTCACGACCGTTGTATTGTTTTGAGTGTTGTAGTCGTCATGGTAACAGTTTATACTGTTGCAGTTAGAGTTTTAATAGAATGGGTATTAGGAATTAGTTTTGTGGAGGCTTCGATTACATCGGTCGTTCGCTTGAGAAAGATTTGATATATGTTTCATTGAATACATCGAGGTTGTTTCATCGAATACATTGACCTTATGCCGTAACTGTATATTAAAAATGCTGGTTGGCACTACCGTGAAGAGGTTCAGCTAAAACCAATGGAGACACTGAGAGTTAGTCCACTACTTATTTGCCAAAAATCATGCATGAATGGTTCCCATCACGTGGTACATTTCTGATAAAATGCTTATGAACCAGTGTAGTAGTAGTAAATTCGTACTGGAATTGTGGAGCTATACAGGGATATAGTATATGCTGTTTTCGCCATGCAAGCAGCAAGAAAGGAATTACATTGAAAATGAAAATGGCATGGGTTAGGTATAAGAATTAACTAAAAGGACGTAGTCCCTCAAGAAAACTTAGTTAAATAAGCCATTAACATGATGGAAAGAAAGATGGGTGTATTTGTTGGCATAGGAAAAGGGATTGGTTCTTAGAAAAAGAGTGTACTATGTTGCAAGTATGCCGTGTCTAACAACAGCGGTTGTTAGACACGGGACTAGACCTCGGTCTTGCTAACAGGCATGATCTAGGTCTTGCTGACGTCCATCTATTAAACCCAGCGCTAACCATTGGTAGAATTCATCCTCCCTGCCACTACCAATGTGGTAAGAGTGGGAAGAAAGACAAAATGAAGTTGTGGTTTAATGTCTAATAGTCAGTACTAATGAAAAAGCGATTTATCAGAAAAAAAAGTGAGTTAATACTTTGTAATGGAAAGAGAAGCTTAATTTAATTTAATGCCCTCAAAATATAAGTAGTGTCACTATATTATGTAAAAATATCATTTTACAATTAATAAGCATATGTCTATTACTGAGATAAGGCACATAAGTTATTCAAATGAAATCAACGGCCAAATTTAACTATAGTTTACCAAACGTTCGAGCACGATAGAAATTAACAGTAAAACAGGTTTGATTAGTTACATTCATTAATTCATGTATCGGTTCACCAATTATATTGGGAATTAAACCTAGATTGAGGTTTTGGAAAGAAATTAAATAGCAACGTCCATATATTCTCACGCATATATTATAAATTACTTCCACTCACTTACTATTATATTCGTAGTATACGAATGCGCGTTCTTAAAAGAATATGCTAGTATGTCACAGTTGTGACAAAACAACCTAATAACAATCGAAAAATAACAATATCCGTTGAAAGAGCACACACGGAAAGATTTCCCGACACCACAGCAGCCGTCGACGGTTTTCCCGATCGGAAAGACTCTCACGATTCGAACGGTAACTCTCAGAAACGCCCGGATTGCTCTTCCGATCGTAAATGACGTAGAATCCTATCGAAACTTTCCGTTCCGTTCGAAATGGGTAACTCAGAAACACCCTCCTGGTGTGTAAACTATCTCAAATGCAGTAGCCTTCAAAGTTGATAAAATAAGATAAGCATTTGAACTATCCAATTTCACATGCATAAACTAATTCAGTAATTCAAAGTTTTTATATCCAACTACTATAAATTAAATTTATTGATTCACATAAAAGCTCATTTCAAAAAAGAGTGTTCCGAGTTGAAGCTGATAGTAGGTACATTACAAAGGTCACACCAGTAAAACGACTGACCTCGATGACTTAGCCATCATGCGGGATTACCAAAGTACTATTACGCATCCAACTTTGCCATCCCCTCGACAAAACAAAATAATGCATTCGCAAGCAATGGACGCCAAAAATCACGTAAAATAGACATCAACAGATGGCCATATCATTAAACATTAAACGCCAGTATGTCTATATTAACTCCTTAATACGAACTAAACGTTCTGCTATACATAAAGTGCAAATAAGCTTCCAAATGAGGATATGACCTCTCTCCATTATTTGAAGGCCGTTTGGAAATCTCAGGATAAAAACTTACTTTTTGCATGAATATCACACGTTTTAAATGGGTACCTTTCCATAATAACAGCAACAGTTTGATCAATTATATAAAACGTTAGTGCTAGATACGGTTTTGTAAGACACATCTATGACCTCGGGAATCAGTTCCTCAGTTTCCAATTTTTTGGTTGTTTGAGCAACTTAATGTAAGTGCTCACAGAAAAGTGTGCCAAGCCGTTTTTTGATGAAACTCGTGAGAGAAAAGAATCAACTCTGAGAACTTGAGATCCCTATTAATTTCTCTCAGCTGACTCTATTGCAAGAGATATCAACAAAACATTTAACCAACCAATGAGCTCTTAAATGATTTAGGAGGGAACATGCTTGGCCAATTTCTATCCCGAGGGCTTCAACTATCAACAGCGGTAGGGATTTGTCATAGGTACCCAGTCGGGTAGCAATGTGGAGAGAGTTATCAGTTATCCGTCCGTCGGCTAGCCTCTCCTTCTGCTGTGACTTCTCTCCTCCGTTCTGTGAACATTCCACCCATTCCAAATGGCGTGAAGATCCTTACCCTCCCCCCGGAATGATCTGGGCATTGAGTGAGATTGGCTCCATTCTCCCTCTCATTCCGATCGTGCCCCTCATTCCCAGCATTCCGCTCCTGAATGCCAAGGAGGGTGGCGATGCGGTGGACTGCATTCTCCGCTTTCGAACGGAGTCCATCGAAAATTGTGCTGGAAATTGGGCGAATGGAAATCCTTGAGCCCCATGAACACAATGACACCACAAGCATAGACCTGTGAAGTGTCATTTATTCCATGGGATCGTTTACGCAAATAAAAAAAATTAATTTTCTCGGATTTCACTCGAGAAAAAATCCCACGTTGATGTTGATGTCTTTTTGAAAGACACTCTTGCTCATTGCTCCCATGGACC
This sequence comes from Platycnemis pennipes, assembly GCA_933228895.1. Classification (NCBI taxonomy): domain Eukaryota; kingdom Metazoa; phylum Arthropoda; class Insecta; order Odonata; family Platycnemididae; genus Platycnemis; species Platycnemis pennipes. The sequence goes on from OW121849.1 coordinate 151,735,645, forward strand.
CAGGGAAATAAAAGCAAGCAGCTTCGCCTTCCTCAGTGCGCACTTTTGAGCGCCCTTCCTGTAAGGAGACTGCAGAAGATAGAACTGCCGACTGAGAATGCAAATGCCATCGCTACACATCCGTCGTGCCTTAGACAATGGTTTGATGGGACCTTGCATATCAAAAAAGCGCTCTCTGACGACATTTACTTGTCGACTTTGCTGACAGTGAGAAGGGGTCACAGTTCTCTTCGATGGTATGCACACGATTACCTCGAGGCACCTCGCCTTCCTCCGTACACGTTGTTCCTTTAAAGCCTCTGCGGTTAGGAGAGGGAGTCTCTGGCAGCTCAACTGGCTGAGTTGGCACCTGGTTGGGTTCCATGGCACCGGGTTCGAGTCCCCGGTGGAGTCCAAGTTTGGGCGAATGATTCATTTCCTATGGAAATCCTGCTATTGCGCACATAGGTGATGATCCAACTTAGGTTAGAGGGAGAATTGATTCCCAATCTCGCCCCAAATATAGACAATTATTGTTATCATCAACGGGTAAAAAGAAAAGCTATGTATCATGAAATTATAGCATTCATTTCAATTTTTAGAATCTCTTTCGAGCCAGTAAACAGGTCAGGAGGATTACTAATTTTTTCATTCTCTCAAAAACTGTCCTTGAGTTTCACGGGTATTTTCTCTTTTTCTCATGACTTTTCTTTTTTTTCATTAAGTTTCTTTGTTTTCCTTCAGAATAAACTTGTCACATACTCAAATTGTATGCAACCATAGCGGCTAAATTGTAGATGGCCTAATGGCTAGCGTACATTCAATGTGGTGATTTGCAGACATGGATAAGAATCGATGAAAGTGCACGTTGAGCAGCAGCAGTGGTTTGTTCTTTCTTCGCCTCCAGAATCATCTCTCACACGGCGTTGGCCTGATTAACTTTCTCCTGTATTTGTCATAAGTTCCTATTTTCTCGTTAACTAACTTTCGCGGTATCTCGGTATTATTATTTGTGATGTAACCTACTCACATGTACTTTATCATTTGAGCTCAACAGCAATGTTCACCTCTGTGCTACTCCAGACTATTTTTGTTATTCCTTAAATGCCGTCTATTTTTTTTCTCTGCAATATTGCATTTACGTTCAAATATTTCAAGTGTTCAGTGGGACACATTTTCAATTCTCATCGCTCAGACGGCATACAAAACCATGTTTACTATCATCGTTCCGCACATAAATTTCTGTGCCCTTTTTTTGGTGAGGCCGGATTTTTTTAGATTGTCCAGTGCGTGGGATGAATTTCAATTGCTTTTCTGTTAAGCTTCTCAATATGGCCGTCCTTTTTCACACAATCATCAACCAGTCAAACTAGATAGTCTCTATGTAGCTGGAGTATGAAATTTAGTGCAGAGCACTAAATTTCATTCTCCAGCATTTCAGTGGCTTGGTGTTCGCCTCGGCTTTCGTTGGGAATAAAATCCATCTCCTTTTGTCAAAGAGTAATACAAGTGATTTCCAAGTAATCACAGCTTCACATTTGTTCCATTATTTGTGATGGCGTTTTCTCACAAATCCTTCTCAATAAATCTTGTCCTTCATTGAGCCTCCCACGAAACCGATCTCCTAAGCCTCCGATGGTCCACTGAGTCCGATCACTTTCCTGCATCCCTTTACTCTCTTTTCCCCCCTCCCCCACCTCCCTCTTTACAAGTATAAGTCCTCTCTTGCCACTTTTCTTCGCCGCGTTGATATTTATCCTGGCTAAGAGGACTGGTGGTTTCCATGGCGTTTGGAAAGGAACACCCTCTGTGCTACTCCAGACTACGTTTCGACGACCGGTTTCAGCGCTTTCTCGCGTCGTTCCCTTGGGGATGGGCTCGCTTCATTCCACTTCCCTTGAAAACGAGGCGAAACCGGACGGGGTCATCAAAGATACGAGGAAACAGCAAACACCTCATTTCTTTCCAAGGCTTCTTCGAACCAAACCATTTCCTCTCAAGTGATTACGGTAGCATTTTGATTTGGAAGGCCGGTGCACACAAAGCCCGTTGGCACTTGAAGCTGTGCACATGTTTCGCAACTTTCTGTGATGTTGTTCCACCAAAACAGTGACTCTTCGGCATGGCCATTCAGAAGTTTCGCTCCATCAGCCTTTGTGCATATTTTATTTCACTCTGAATGCCACAGGCCACAGGCAAGGGTCTTCATTCGACACTCTCTTCATTTCTCTGTCGTATCGGAAAATAATTTTCCTCATAACTCACAAGCAGAACCTAAAATGCATTCTTATATTAAAAAATCCAGGCAGTCTCAAATCAACGCCGAATAAATAATGATGTTTTCTTTTTACAAGGGCGCTATAAATTCTTTCAACTGAAAATGGCTGGGTCATTCTCTACCACTGAAGATCAAGGTTGCAGAAAAGCTCTTGAGAGAGCACTTGTCAAAATGCCAATATTCTGTTCGCTTTTATTCCCATTTGACCACACATAGATTGATATGTTGCGGGAATATGTGTACGAGACAGCACATGTCGCGTGGAGGCAAACGTGGATATCGCTGAAGGTTTTTATGATGAGATTTGAGCGGGTTTTACGGAATTGGACCTAAGTGGGTCAAAGGTGAGATTGCTGCCATGAAAACGAGTCGCCAGGTGACTTTTGGCGCGAAAAAAGCAACGGAATCCGGCCCGAACCGGTACTTAGCATCACAGGTGGCTGCCCGCGGCTCCCAAAATAATGTAAGAGTTACGGAGCATCCGGTCACGATATGTAGGTTTCTGGAGCACTGTTTGGTCAGCTCTCCCTAAAGTGGCTCGGGTTGTAAATGAATCACATCTTAATGGTGGAATAATCCAACGCAAAACCTTGATCAATTACTGCCGTGCAAGTGAGCAGAATTGCTTTTAAAAGCTCGCAGTGGCCCAAATCTTCTCTTCAAGACGTGTGGCCAGCCATGAATAGGAAACACAGGCCGTTCAAATGAAAGCACCATTCTGAAGTGGAACGCCTCCTAAAGGAAGCCACAGAGTGAGGGATTCATTCTCCGCAGGTTCAACCAGTGCATTAATAGAATAAGTCCACCAAAAGGCTGCTTTTCTTAGGCTCACAATATAATTCCGTTAATTAAACGCTAACCTCCCAAGATAAAACTCGTGCCTTACATCAAATACGGCTAACAGGAGAAACGTATGAACTAAACTATAAACTAAATTAAACGTATTTAATATTCGGAAATGTTCACGATACTGTTTACACGGAAATTTGGCAATAATATTTCCTTGTTAAACTCAACACGGCATTCAGCATGAAAGTTGAATATAAACGAATTTAACACAGAAAGAAAAACACGAGCCAAATCCACAAAAATAAACTTTACTACGACCCGAGTTTCACTGTATTACAGCATCGTCAGGTGACGATACCTGACGATGCTGTAATACAGTGAAACCCGGGTCGTAGTAAAGTTTATTTTTGTGGATTTGGCTCGTGTTTTTCTTTCTGTGTTATCATGTTTCGCTTCCATTCCATATCGCCTGAATCTTCAGAATTTGTGGATGAACGAATTTATAAAATTATGTAGGAAAGACATTATTGGTATTAAACATCGCAAAGATTTAGATACATTCAATCAAATTCAATTGTTGACAATTCTATCAATTTAAACGACATCTTTGATTGAATTACTGTTCAAAGAAAAACAGAAAACTAATTTACGGGTAAAATATTGGCAGCAACATATTTAAAATTAAAAAATCTTTGAAAACCAGTCCAGTAGGTGAGATGTGTAAAATCGAAACTGGAACCGCAAAGATAGTGGACGCCCATTCGATACCCGCCGGGTATCGAATGGGCGTTGATTATCGGTCCGTAATCAGTTATCCAAGTTAGTTCAGAAGGCTATATGCAACCAAAGACGTCGGAGCACCTAAAAACGCAATTCTACCTAGAATCCGTGAATAATGATTTTCCTAATGGCAAAGTGTTTTAGCCCTGTTTATAAATTCGAGGTCATCGCACTGATAGTCGCTTCGTTCTCAAATAAATTAACTGCACATTTATAGTTGGGAATAAGTAGCCTTTCTTACGTGGTTTTCGAACCAGGTCATTCGCTTCAACGTCCTCGGCACACTCTCAGCAGGTCGGACTGCGAAGGTCATCATCCGCTTGCCATTGACCTGCGGGCGTCCCCAAGGCCACGCGGAAGCACCCCATGCCATGCGCCTCCGGACCAATAAGAGGGCGGCGGCGCTTGAGGAATGTCTCATGCGCCGGCGCCTCCGTGCTGCCCCTCCTTCGCACCCCGTGTGCACTCTCTGCGATTTCATTCCCTCGAGCAATCCCTCCCTTCTACGTCCGCCCTCGTTGCCGATTCAACGGCCTAGATGACCAACCCTTCAAGAGCCAATACGTGACCGAATTACGACACATAAGGCAGAACAAAAGAGCATTCACCAGCGATTTGCTCTGAGCCCTTCCTCATTTGATTCCCTGCTAGGGGAGTGTTGCGAGGTGAATATGTTCCCTCGCCACAGTGAAAAAACACTCGGATTCCACGTTTAGTGGCGTGCTGCGGTGTGGGTGGGCACCCAGTTGGGAGTGTCAGGCACGCCTTAGCGGCGGGGAGGCAGGGGAGGGCGCTTGGCAGTCAGGCGGAGACTCGGAAAGTGGGTAAGTCGGGCAACGGAGGAATTCCCGGCCCACGTGACTTCCAAAGCGAATGAAGACGAGAGGGTGCAGCGGCGGGAGGCAAACGTCTTGGGACGGATCCTCCGGCGTCTTGAGGACCGGCAATCTAATATTTGCAATCGAGGGACTAAGCAATGTCTGCAGGTGTAAAGCGAACCACCCTTCACCCCTCTGCACAGCCACCGAAAGAGAGAATGTCATCAACAACGTGGAAGTAGAAATACGAAAGGATTCTCAAGAGAGAATACGTCATCCCCCCGCGCAAGTGACTCACGCAGTGTGCGGTCCGTGGGAAAGCTGCGCTCCGCGGCATCCAGCGCCTTGGTCAGCTGCACCTTGACGGCGTGCGTCTGCAGGAAGCGCTGCACCCGGGACACGAGGGCGTCGCCCAGCGTCTCCGCGGCCGCCGCCGGCGCCGCCGCCCGCCCCGACGACACCCGCTCCACCACCACACCCGGCACCACCTCCCGGGTGTCCATGTCCACGATCGAGTCCAGTAGGGGCAGGGCCCGCTCCCGGAGGCACGACTGCATGTCCTCCAGGCAACCCTCCCACGACGATGACGATGCAGCGGCAGCTAGCAGCAGCATCAGCAGCACCGAGCGGCAGTAGTTACACCCGTCCATCGTGGCCGAGTGCAGCGGAGCGAGTGAAGAGCACCACCGCCGAACACCAACACCACCTCTTCCTCCCCCCCCTCTCTTCCCTCCCTCCCTCCCCCCCCACCCAGCCTACTTCCAGAGCGGTGTTTGTCGGCCGCCGCCGCCGCCGCCCTCCACGAGGTCAACACGGAAACTCTCTCTCTCCCCTCCCTCCATCGCGTCGTCCGCATTCAATTTCCGCGCGGCACGCCGTGTTCTTCCTCCGCTTCCGAGAGCGCACGCTCCCCCGTGTGTTGAGTTCGTGTGCGCCGTGGACATAAGAGTTGAGAACTCTACAAGTACGTAACACCCTTTGAGCCACACGAGGGTCTGTGGCAGGGGTTGAAGTGAACCAAAGGTGCACTACCGACGTACGACTAAGCGGCACAATGCTCCTACTTCTTGGAAATGAGTTAGACATAAAATATGATGACATAAGAAACTAGATGGTTAGTATCTTCATGGCATTTAATGAATTACTGGTTACAAGAACTGTCTTCAAATTTATTTATCTGTATTTCCTTAGCATGCATATTCGTTCGCAATGTTTAGACATTCTTCATACACTGCAGTATTTCTCCAGCAGTATTTCCCATCCCTTGGCTATGATGCCTATTGTCTCTCCAATGGTATGCGGGAAGAATTACATTTAAATCCATCGGTTCGACATTATACATATCTAATGATGTTCATTTGAACAAATATAGCATTTTACGCAATGTGTTCTTAATAAATATCTAATGTCATCTCTGAACATATTGGCTTCGTATTTACTTGCCTAAATTTTAACCTGCGTGTTGATAATAGTTCCCATCCTAGTTCTTCTATTAAATTCGTTACAATAATGTAATTATCATGAATTTGACAAATGCGGGAATCGGGAGGGATTTTTCTCAGGACTTGGGCCTCTTTAACTTCAGGGGGTCCCCTATTTGTATATATTTGGTGTTTCTATCTTAGGAGTTTAAACGAAATTATGCATGGGTTAAATTAATATAGATGAGCTCAAGACAATTGCAGCAAAAACTTCTTTGGACGCGGGGATATGTTCCGCAGTTAAACTGCGTTGCGCGACCCGTGTTGGGCCTCATAGAAGTTATAGCAAGGGGGCTTCGTTCCGAATGGGGTGAAATATCCCGTAAGGACCTTTATTCCATTAATTTTGTTCGAGTACGTATGCTTTTGTTTCTTCAAAAGGCAATAATTCACATCCCTCAAACAATTTAAGTGGTTCAATCCAGAATCAAATCAATCCTCAAATACTCTTGCCATGACCCCAGTGGTGAAGTTATAAATTAATTTTGAAATGAAGTTGAATTTTTTAGTTTCCGGTTTCATCCAGAGAAAATGCTGGGATTTTGTAATTTCGTTGTTTTTTGCGGCTGCTGTGTAACTAAGGGCGCAACAAAAGGGGACCTAAAAAACGGAATTGGAAAAAGAGACATGGAATGCCAAATAAACTATGGAGGGAAGCATGTATATCTCGATGGGTCCTGGCCGTCCAACACACGCGAGTCACCCTTTAAGTGAATAGAGGGGCTGCATATGCGAGATAGTGTTAAGTTTGCTGTCTCTTCATGTCAGCGATCTGGAGGAATGGATCTGGCGAAACACATGTGGCTGGATGTGGCCAATTTGGAAGCGGAAATTGCGGGACCACCACGAAGGAGCCCTCGACGCAATTGGTAGAAAATTGGAGAGACCCGAGCGAAACTGTGTCGCCTGATGCCACGGAGGAGGTCACAAAAGAGCGCAAGAAGGACAGCGATCTATTCCGTGAGGCTATGCAAAGTCCACTATTTCGAGTTCGGTGAGTGACGCAATTCATGAGAAAACCATGGATAAAGAGTCGGCGCGGTGAGAGGCGAGGGAAGCATTAGAGTTGGATTTCAAGGAGTCATCCAATGCCCATCTGTTCAAAATATGAGTTTTAATAATAACACGGAGTTTTTTTTACGTTTTGCTGGATTAATTGAGAGGACTAGCAGACCTTCTGCCTTTTTTAAGGCACTTTTCATAAGCATTTGGAATGCAGAGAGAAGGACGTGGTCATTTATATACAGAGAAATGTGTTCCATTCTAATTATCCTATGTTTTTGTACTTTTTCGGTGCCATATTTTCAATAAATGTTGTCTCCCACTCTCAAAAACAAAGTTTTTTGCATTTTTCTCTGCACCTAAAACTTATAAAAGTCCAAAACTACTACCAAATCATACAGACACAGAGAATCCAAACTCAACGCATCAAACCTCACTTTTTTAGCTCACAACTTGTGAGAGAGCAAAACAAAACGGATGCAGAATGACTGACTGATTGACTCACACGCTACAATATTCATATATATTCGAATTTACCTGCTGATTTAGCAACAAACATTAATACATACTAAACGTTTTATAACCTTATTTCAACTACCTACTAGAAAAGTAGTACTTCAAAATGCTTAGCTTGTAAATTCACAAATCATACATAAGTTCGGAGCAGCGGGTAGGCAAAAATTGTTTTATTTCATTATCTGAACATCGAAAACGTCAATTAATATTTTCATACTTAGAAAATTGATTGATGAAACTAATTCCAATTTCTTCAACTTTTTCCAGCCAATCCATTTGGGTGGTGCTGTGATTTTCTATGCGCCACGTCGCACAGTGGGCTAAAATCGAAAAAATGCAGCAAAATTCAAAAAGTGATTTTTTTCAAGCCAGGAAGCTGAAAATTTGCATAAATATTCTCGAAATACCTGTGCATGCTCTGGTGTAAGGCATTTTCCTTAGTAATCAACAATTAACTAGTTGAATGAGGTCAAAATTGCACAAATTTCGCAAAAATGGTCTACACTCAATTTTCTCTCGAAATCTTCAAAATCAAGCCCTTGCTGAACCTTTATGGGTAGAGAATTGGAATGAAAGGTGGTGTAATTACGTGAAAAAGTTTTTCATCTTCGTTTTAATGTAGTCTACTTAAATTTTTGTTGTTGTTTACCAAAGATATTAAACAAAATGGTTGACCCTCATTTCTTAATATATGTAGAGAAAAAGTAAATTGCATCGCCGAGCATCAAAGAGTAACTTCTATGGAGAAACTCTACAAAGCTTCCATAGTGCGAATCCGATGAGTTATGCTGCGAATGTTTGCGACGCCGAATTACACAGTTTTTCGATCGCGCGGTCGAGTCTGGTCCAACCCGCCTGCAACGGGGCAACGGCAAGTGTGTGGAATGGATTGTAGCCGCATCCACTCCGCTATGGAGATTTTCGAGATACGGACATTGAAAAGAGCCTCTATCTATTACCTTTTGAAGAATTCGCGAAAAAAGTACGCATTTTATCACGTGGAGTTAAGGTCTAGACTGAAAGACTGCTTTCTTCGGGTGCACCGCGGAGTAAGGAGTTGATGAACAAGAATTCAACCGACATCGATTCTCAGTGACGTATTTGCTCAAACTGAGAATGGCCTGAGCTTCTGTCAAAGCCATTTTTACAAATAGTGTACAATTTATGTTATGCGAGGTTGTTGAATAACTGGAAATGCATTAAAAGGTACGTGATGCTGTATGATCAAGTAGACAACTTCACATGAGTCATCTGAAATAAAACTGGATAAGTAGTAATTGTACCAATCCGTTTTTTTTTCGTAATAAGGATATAATTTATGGGGATGACATTCTGATACAATTCGAAGACCTATGTACATACTGGTGAGAGCAAAATCACCCTGAGGTGATGCGACCTTAAAGGCCGCGAATGCTTGGTCTACAAGGCGCCACACGCTACTGCTCCCGACAATGACTCATGCACACCTATATACTGACTCTTCGAGAGTCCCATGGAAATAATTAGCAATAGGTCATCTTCCTCTGGCATAGCTATTGGCACCATGACAGCTTTCTTCCACTTCGAAAGTACTCTTCTCAACCTAATTGGTGTGGTCGTGGTAATTTCTTTGAGGAGCTTGGAGGCTGCTTCATCTTCCTCTTTAAATTAAACTCATAGAGGCCGTGAATGAAAGAGTTGCCGCAGGATGAGACGATGCAAGACTTTCTGTTTTCTTTCCCTTTGATCTTTCGCTGCAAGTGCGAAAACATTTCTTCGGGCGCCCAGAAGGGCCTAGTAATCGATGCAAAGCAAAAATAAATTTGATTTTAAAAAGTCATTCAAACTACCAGGTTATTTCTTAATAATCACTCGGATAGGGTGGGTTGAAGAACCTGGAAAATTTTGCATAAAATATTCGGGAAAAACAGCATTAACCTTTTGCCATTCGCCATAGCGCATCAAAAATCTGTTGTTATTCCGTAAGCATCGTTCCCACCGCGACGCATATCCATTATGAAAGAACCTCTTAATGTAATCTCTAAAAACCTTCAAAACTTCATTTTTCCCTTCCAAATGCAACCTTTAGCAGGACAATTTAAGAAGTACTTTGATTTCATACGAAATGATGCATTTTTCACTTCCATTACTATTTTATACGTTTGTAAACTTGTGATTGCCAATTGAAGCATTTTGTTCATTCATTAAGACCACCAACCCCTAAAAGAGAGCCGAAACTATTAGCTTAAAGAGGAAAAAGGCGAGCACAATTTCATGAACACTCCAAAAGAAAAGAATATTCGAAAAAGCGAATTGAAATAATAGTAAGAATTCTGAAATGATATTGATGTTTTGCTGTTCGAAGCAATTGAATACAAAAAATAACGCCATAAATGTAATTACAAATGAAACATTTAAATAATAGATATTAGCTTAATTATCTGACATAATTTTTTCGCGTATAACATTTTTTCTATTTGTCTGTAATCATATTTTCCGTCTTTTTCTGTCGATTCTCTCGAGCTCTTGATCATTAGCAATGAGAAGAGTACTAGAATGTACAGAGATATACGTGTATAGGTGGCTGTAATTTATTCAATTGTATTCGTAACTGGGAATTGTCCTGAAATATATTGACTCATTCCAACTGTACCATCACATGCATGAAATATTAATTGTTTTTGGGATAGAAACAAATGCGCAAACCATTAGTAAAAATTATGCCACGGGGCCGATAATATTAAATCATATACTCTGTTAGCAGTCCTATTTGAGTACACAAACCTTGAAAAAGCGAGGAATCTTGAAGTGGTTCGGAAGGTATCCACACCACTAGGAGTTGTAGGGAGAATTTTGAGGGATCCAATACTGACAACAACATGAATGAAATCCGAGCTGAAGTTTCAAAAACATTATGATAAACACCACTGCAAAAATGAAACTGAACGCTGTAGTGCATTTCTGTGGAGACTAGAAAACGTTCTCCCAAAAATATGTGCAGCGCAAAGGATTTGCGATAAAACGGACCCTTCGCCGAACGCCCAACCGCAGTGCAAGTGGGGGCGGGGGAGTTGCAGCCGTGCGCGACAACAGCTGTGGCCTCCAAGAGGCAATAATCCTCTGTGGTGCGCATCTAAGACCATTTAAATATCCATGCCGGTCTAAGGTATGCATTTTGTCTCCGTTAAAAGTGTACTCATTCCTCGGTAGGCGATGTCAAGTTGGTAAGAATAGAAACTCCCGCGGTGCAACCGAAGAAAGAAGTCTTTCACTACCTCCTAGACCTTTACTCCACGCGATAAAATGCGTAATTGTTTCCGCGATTTCTTCAAAATGTAATACATGGAGGCTCTTGCCTGTATCTCGAAACTCTCCATAATGTAGTGGATCAATTCCACACACTTCCCGGTGGGTTACAGGTGGATTGGACCAAACTCGACCGCGCGATCGAAAAACTAACATCTACATCTACACAATACCCTGCTGGCCACCGCGAGGGTGTGTGGCAGGGGGTGAAAATCACCAAGCATGCACTATTGACATGGAAATGTGAATTTCTCTAATGTGAAATTCGGCGTCGCAAACAGTCGCAGCATAACTCATCGGATTCGCACTATGGAAGCTTTGCAGAGTTTCCCCATACATGAAATAGTAAAATGGCATAGGAGATATACGTAAAGAAATTTAAGTTACGCAATATCCACTTTTATCCACCATCTCTGATGCTCGGCGAGGCAATTTACTTTTTCTCTACATATATTTAAAAATGAGGGTCAGCCAGTTTGTATCATAATATCTTTGGCAAATAATAACAAATTTTTAAGAATATTACATTAAAACGAAGATGAAAAACTTTTACACCTAATTACATCACCTTTAATTCCAATTCTTTACCCATAAAGGTTCAGCAAGGGCTTGATTTTGAAGATTTCGAGAGAAAAATGAGTGTAGACCATTTTCGCGAAATTTGTGCAACTTTGACCCTTTGATGCAAATAATTAATTGTTGAGTACTAAGAATAATGCCTTACATCATCGCATGCACAGGTATTTCGAGAATATTTATGCAAAGTTTCAGCTCCCTGGCTTGAAAAAATCACTTTTTGAATTTTGGCTAGCTTTTTTCGATTTCAGCCCACTGTGTGTCGTGACGAAGTGACATACACTTTGTACGTATTGCCAATCAGATAGGTATGCCAAATCCAGCATTCATAATTCCGCGAAACAATTGGTGCAGCACCAATTGCCATGATAAAATGCATAACATTATTGAATTTGGTGAAGAATCGTGCCGAAATGTTGTATCCGCCGAAGATGTTTTCTTCGATGTTCAAAAGGAAATTTGATCGGTCGTGCTGGTGTATGAGGGTCGATTCGTGTGAGATTAAAAAACTCGAAAAATCGGTGATTTTGTAAAATTGTTTGTTAAGATCGGAAAGAAATTATCATTATATTTCGATCTTATCCGGGAAAAATGGTAAAAACCAACTAAAACAGCGTAAATTAGAATCCGAGAAGAGGGAGTCACTTTGCTTAAAAATTGCTAACAACAACCAGAATTGGCACATAAGACTCGAAGCCGGACCCCCCGACATTCCATCCAGATGCTTCATCTAGTTAAGCTACCAAGGTGTCATTATTATTAATCGCGAATGTCTTGTGGCCTGGAAACAACAAGATGTAAGCCGTAATTTTATGCACTGCGCCACCGTCCATGAGGTTAAAGCCGACTTCATAAGCACTCAGGTGTTTACTTATGTTTCAAGGATTACGAACTAGCCACGAAAGTGTACTTCTGGTCCTTGAATTTGAGACAATACCTCTTAAATAAATTGGAAGCCAAACGGTTATCACTGGAATACAGCTTTCTTGGCCAAGTTACCTTCATAGGATGGAAGGAAATCAGCAGAAGGCTGCCCGAGCCATAACGAATGAAGGGAGTGATGGGAAGGGTGGTTTAAAATAGGGACTAGGCAAAAATAAGGAAAATTTACCTTCATGAACAGAACGATCGAGGAGTTTGCACCCTTTCACAAATATTTATAAGGATTTCAAAAAGAGGATTCGTCTCACAAATAATAATCTGTGATGGGAATCATATTGAGCGTATATTATTTTTGTAAAGTGAAGCCTCATCTTTTGCGTCGTAGTGTTTACAGTGGGTGTCGTAAGTTTTACTAGAAAGAATTTTTACTTCTTAACTACAGTGAAATGTTGGCCATTAGCACCAGGCACAATGCAATTCTATGAGTAATGATAGTAATAATAAGTTCAGATTTTGGTGTACTACGCTCCTAGATGCATAACGGGTAGCCCTCGTGTGTTTCGAATGCTGGAATAGTGCCAGATTGATTTTTGCCGGCTTTGAACAAATTTACATTATGGTACAGTATCCTTCCAACCCAGTTTGTGTACAAAGGTATGTTCAACCCGAAGGTTGGTTTTTGATAGGTGAGGTTAGATACCTCACCCATTGGCGCGGGTGGAATTCACCCATTCAGGGTAGGGGGGCCACCTACTTTCCCTGGGCCACCTGCGATTTCCTACAAAGTTCTGACACGCATAAAATTGGATCGCGAGGATTTTAGGTCGGGGTGTCCAGAAAGCTTCTTGCCCGGGATTCGAACCTGGGACCCTCCGGTCAGCAGCTCAGCGCTCTACCTACAGCACTAGGCTACCACGACCCCGAGCAGCTTAGCTTAGAGTAGCTAAAATAGTAAAGATAGAATATCTTTTCTAAGTGCTAAGGATGTATCACAAAGTCTTATGCAATCGCTACATCAACGTCAAGTTCCGATCCGAGGTCTCTTTGCTTGTGGCGCCACAGCCTTGAGAGCGCGGATTCCCTTTCTGCCTCGCTAGCCAAAACAGTTCCTGCCGAGTGCCTTTGACTGGAGGATTAGACGGACGCGATCCCTTTTCTTCATCACTCAACCTGGGGAGGTGGTCTTACATCGCGGTCCAACGCTTACCGGGTACTGTACCGCCAAAGGAAAAGCTAATTTGTAGGAAAAGCAGTTTTGTTTGGAGCATCTATGGCCGCTCGGCATGACGCAGGTCTTTATCTGGGACGGAGCCTGTTTCGCCGCTTCATTTCAAGGTCAAGGTGTGAATGCACAAATCCGTGGGGAATGTGGGAGAGAGGGTGGGTGCCAAATTGCTACCTGCCCAAATAAACCCATTTCTATTCTCATGTTTGACTTGCATGGCCCCATCTCGCGTCTAACATCCGTTCCGTTATGAATCTATTGATAATGTCAATGTGATGAACAACCGTTACAATATTAGGCGTGAAAGAGGAAACATTTTTTTATCCGCACAGCTATAGATGGCTGACCCAGTTGCCTCCTTCTGCTCCTATGCAAATGAAGACACGGGTTTTTACGTGAACATTTCGTATGTGCATCCGTAATTCGCTTGCCTAAGTCTTTGATAATCTCATCGTTCTTGGTATGAGGCGCGCTATGCTATCTATGCGCTAGTTTCATATTCCTTCGACTGCGTCGGCAGAAGTCGATTTAGAGGAAAGGATTTCTAAGAGATCTCACTAGTGAAGGTGCCACTACGATTTTGAAAACCATGACGAGAAAGGACTTGGACGGACAGATTGGTATACAGTTGACTTAGGTTTTAAGAAGTTCCGTCTTCCAAAGTAATTTCGCACTTTTTAAAGTAAATTACTTCCGTCATTCTCAACATATCGGTGACTGAAGAGTGACTCTACCCGCGGTGCCGCGTTGCCAGGGATAATCGTCATACGTCTCCAGCAGGAAATATATCACAAATGTGGCCTGCAATAAGAAGGAAGGAATAGTTTTAAGCTCGTAATTCATAAGCAATGCCTATTGAACACAAAAGCAAGACGACGTGGAAGGTATTTGTTCTCAAATTACCGAATTATACATTAGAATGACATGGCCTAGGCCTCGGTATGCTAACCACCTAGGAATCTCATATGAGGAGATCTGCCATTCATCCCGTTCACTGGTCTTTCGATGTCTTTGTCTTCATCAAGTGATAATGCTTCAAGATATGGCCGAGTAGGTTGCTCCGTCTTCTTCTTAGGGTATTCAGAAGACTTCTCTTTTCTCCCACTGGACTCGCTCGTTACTAACTCCGTCGATTCATTTTATCTTCATCGTTCTTGTGGTGCACCACATTTCGAATGCTTCCGCCTTTTTCTTTTTTCACTGCTATCATCGTCCATGCTCTTTATTGCCATGAATATAAATGCTCCGGATGTACTTCCTCTGATGCATTGCTTCCTTACTCCTACCATTTTATTTCCGAAAATCTCTCTTCCAAGCGTTTCAGTTGCTGATGAGGGTTGTATCCGCAACACATGAAAAAATGAGCACCATCGAAGACATCGTCAAAAATCGATTTGGAAGTTTAAATTGTTATAAACTTGATAAAATTCTTTGCATCTTACTCAACAATAATTCTTAATTGTGATTTGCTAATTCTAGACCTTTAATTAAAGCCCTTTTACAAATTGGTGGCCTTAATAGCCTTGGAGATGTGCAGTAACTTTTGTAAAATTTGATCTTGGCAACGCTCGCAAGCGGTTGCATGTATTACAAAACGGCTTTGAAGTTCTCACTTGTTTCCCAAATTATGACATTGGGCCAAATGTGGTGAAAATTGGTTCCCCTAAGGGCAATGACCTCGATTTGATTGGAATTATACTCTTCAGTGCCGTGAAATATTCCTAAAAATAACATTCTTCATATACCAATCCCTTTATTGAACTTTATTGATTGGTGTGTGAAAACAAATAACCTTTGTGAGGAAGGAAATAGTTCATATTCTCCCAGTGGAATAGGAATGACGGTTCCCATCTGTGTTCAATGAATATTGATCGTTTGCAATGAAAAGCTAACCGGTAAAAATCCTGCGTTTAACCTCACAGTTATTAAGGTAGTAATTACTTAAAAGAGTCATCCAGGTTTCATTAGAATTGTAAATTAACGTCCGCTGCTCGTCAATTAAGAAATCAATGAGCTGCTCAATTGCCGTGGACATTATATCTTCACTTACTCTACAATCATCTTCTCTGTTTCCCCAAAATGGAGTGGAGAGTAGGCGTTGTGTTCACCAATTGCCTCATATCGGCGGCTCGTATTCGTAAATGAAGCCAAAGGCAGCGAGATATTGATGGAGAAGCTAAAGCTCTCTCTCTTGAGCATTTATATTTTTGGCAATGTAAATGGAAAAGTAAGCAATCACGTTTTCAAGGAAAAAATTCACGCTCATCAACAAAACTGTAAGGGAATCTAATCTAAATATAAACTTGAAAGAAGAAATATGTATCTGTCTAAAACATTATGATCACTTATACCTTCGTCGGAGTTGATATGATGAGCAAGTAGGTAATAGGAATTCAGATTGAATGTAATGCTGATCAGTAATTCATCTTTAGTTAGATCCGTCTTATCAGTCATTCATTTTCATTTAAATCAAGAGGCGAACCTTTGAACGCACACTCATCACAGTATAGCAACATACTCTTTGGACACCCCACTTTTTAAGAAACTAAATATCCCACCAGGCACTTATTCATCCATAAAGTCCTCAGAGTATTTTATAATCGTTCCGGCGAAAAGGCCAAACCAAAATTTTATTCTACTAGATTAAAATGGGATTTCGAAATATCAAGGCCTAGAAATGAAATATTGCGGCAATCATGTCAATACTTGGGACCAAAACTATTCCCTTCACTGCCAAACAATGTGGCCAGGGTAGAAACTGAATTTGCATTCATTAAAGAATTTAACCAATGGCTTATATGCAATGAGTAAGTCGAATTTTTACTAAAAATGTTATATAAAAATGTAAATAATTTATGTCTGTTTGTGCGTTGTTATATGATGTGTATGAGTTATATATTAGCATAATTATATCTTGAATATTAAAACAGAAAATATTTTTAAAAAAGCTTCAATCATTGTATCACATATATTACTATAACCAAAAGTTGAAATAGCTCCTTCTCTGCCCGTCTTATGTTGATTATAATGGTAACCCCAATGCAGGTATTGGTCCTCTGGGGAACCTATTTTGCATTAATTTTCATAAATTGTCCAAGATAATATTGTAAATGATGTTCTCATGGAATATAAAAATATAATTATTATTAATATTTTGCTAAATATCCTTAATTAAGCAGAAATGAAAGATGAGACCATTCTGTTCAATTTGATTCCAATTGTTATTTCTGTTACACTAGTGATTGAACAAGAGACAGATTGGAGTCAAAGTGCAAAGTTACTCATTGCTTTGCAATCAAGTAATAGAAAATTTGCTCCCTAATTCCTCAAAAACTTTATAAAATTGTACATTGATTGATTCCCTCCACAAACATATCAACACATAATTTTACCGTCCAGGTAATGGTTTTGTTTAGATCTCAATCAGTGAAGTGGCTGCTTCGAAAATTCAGCTGCAGACTTCAAATCAAAGAGCGCATTGTCACCTCGTGCCAGACAACATGGTTTGTGGATCAACCGTGAGGGACGCGAATAATTTACCCTGCAACCAAAGATGGTCGAACTAAAAAACACGCAGCGATGGGCGAACGAAATACAAGATGGTTCTGGGGAAGTGACTGCTCTAATCCTTCTCCATAAATACACTGGTTGAACTGTGTAGTATTGGACTACGCTTGGATTGTTTCGCGGAATAATACACCATGCCAATTATATGGGGTGAAGTACCAGAACATATAAAGTAAATGTATATGCTCCGGTGAAGTAGGTATGCATGTCGTCATAGATACGGTACGCGTGCAGGGCTGATTTCTGATAAACTGAATGTGATTTATTGATTTGGTGTTTTTGTCAGTTCAGCCCTCAGTGTATGAAAGTGATTCATTCTTTTGGTTTTTGAGAAAAAATTGAATTATATGACAATGAATGGACTCCCCTCCCTAGTGCCTCCTGTCTTAGAACTTACTCTATTATATAAGACGCTGAGAGTGGCAGTTTTCGCGGGAATGCAGTGCAATTCAATCCAAGATCCAAAATGTACTTTCACAGTTACAGCTGGGAATGCACATGTGGAAGTAAGGATACGATTTATCGGAATCATTTCCTCTCGAGTAATATCTTAAAATATTAGTGTTTCTTAGACCGTGATCTGGAGCCTGCTTCTCTTTGCAGCGAAGCACGGAGGATAACAGACAAGTCAAAGTCGGAAGTATTTTGATGGCGGTGCTACAAAAGAGTGATGAAAATAAAATGGAATTACTAACTGACAAAAGGAGTAGTTCTAAAACAGTCACATCAGAAGAGTTAGGGAAAATAAAACTCTACTTAAAACTTTGAAGATGAGAAATTGGTGTAATCGTGTATTGAGACATAATGAAGATAATCACCGAGGGAAAACTAACTGGGGATAACGGCAAAGGAAGGCCTCGCATAAAGTGTGTAGCGCAATTAATCGAGGATATAAAAGAGAAGAATGATATGAACATGAAAATCCGACAAGAAATTTAATTTGAGAGCTGCATCAAACCAATCTTTGGATTAACGACTGATGATGATGACGCTATTGCAAATCTTATGACTGGATGTTAATGAATTGCTCTGCAAATGGACAAATGCCTTTGGTTAAGCTGTGCATCAATTTCCTGTCCGACCAGCTCTTGCCATGGTGTGACATGAGGCAAAAGTTAAACATGAGACTTTGTCGGCGTTGACATGCAAGCAATAATTATGTGCATTAAATATAATAAGTTGATTTTTTCCAGAAAATCATTTTAAAGATGCTTTTTACATGAAAAAATCTTCTCCATACTAATTATGTAGTATCTGAAGAGATTATAAATAAAATGGAGTCACTGTAATGAGAAACGAAGATTTTTTCAAGCTCCTAATACCATAATAGATTTTCATATCAATTTATAAAGCATTATAATAATTTAATTTTTGAAAGAATTGTGATATACTGTATAAATTTACATTTTTATAACGTTTTTTCTTTTTCTTCAATGCCCAAAAATTATTAGAATTAAATACGTGACCGAAGTCCCCCAGTTACTTTTACCTTAAGCATGCTGTTTGTCCCTTTGTCCTACATAGGGAGAAACAGGGACAAACGCAAACTCAGCTCATAGGTTTCCTCAACTTAAGGTGTATCAAGTAGTTCAACAGGGCAAGGGATGGCATTCGCCACGCTTGGAGAGCACAATTCGCCCCTAAGTGTGTAGGAATAAGAGGCACGCCACGCTTCGTATGGAACTGGATAAAGTGCAACTGCCTTGGCTGCAAACTCAGGTCGACACGTGGTTTTATACCCTCCTTAAGCATGTTGGCTTGGGCTTCTTAGTAAAAGGAGCCAATTTTTTTAATATATCCTGTCACTTACATTTGGTTTCGCCCTCCTGCCAAAAGTCAACAGGAGGAGAAAAACTAAATGTGATTTTCCAAAATCTATTTCAACGGGCGCCTCAACCAGAATCGTATCATTCAATATTTAATGGCGTATTGAATAAATAAAGTACGAAAGAGTAGAGCAATGTGTAAAATACTCAAATATTAATCAATTCCCTTTGTTTTTTTGCATTTAATGGAAAAAGCGTTTGGCTTTTAAGTTTTTTTAAAATCGTTTTACCCTTTTCTTTTTGGTTTGTTTTCAATAAGGTAAACTTTGGTGAAATTTATAAATAAAGTCATTGCCACCGTCGCTTCCGGTGATCCTTAATCAGCTCCTCGTCCAAGGGAAATGCTGTATGATATGCCATGATATACATTTTGTTTTTGGAAAGCTTATTGGTAAATGTGATATCGCAAATGATTTAAAAAGGAAGGTCGGCCAATTTATTTGCAAAAAGGACATTTCTTTCCCTAAGTATTGATTTTTGGAATACCTTTTTAAGTTAAGCAAACAAAATTTAGAAAACTTGACAACCTTTGTCCCTTTATATGATTGATAAATAATTTCTAATAAGACGTTTACAGCAGTGAAGTTGGTAATTATTAACTCCGGAGTTATTACCAAATTCACATACGTAAATGCCTTTAAATGCCAATCCGCTTTCGCAGATTAGAAATTCCCATCGCTAAAAGCAATTTGAAACATTTAATAGATTAAAGTTATTAGGATGCAGAACATGCAACTTCCCTCTTCAAAGTGCTGTGGAATTTATTTAATGAAAAATATGAATAAATTCTTATTCCTAAGTCAAGCATAAAAATCGACTATGAGTAAAGAGTAAACCTCTTAACATCAATTTACGAATGATTTAGATTGGCCATCTTAAAATAAAATCCAACATGAGAAGGCAGTTCATGGAGCAGTTGTCCCTTGGCGTCTGTTGAGTAGATAACATAACGTACTTTGCGCAAGAACACATACTTGTGTAACAAAGGCAGGAATGAGGTTCCCTTTAGCTAAAAACTAAAAACTGAAAACTGTAGTGAAAAATGCGAGTTAAATCTTTCCAGTCTGGCAAATTAGCTTCCATATTCATAAGCAGATAGAAGAGAACAAGGGCAGATAGAGGCAGGCTAAGGGTCAGGCCCACGTGGATGAGCTGGCAACTGAACGATTCATGCTCCGATTCAAAGGTGAAACATTTGTTGAAACATGCATATCATTAAGAAGAAATGAGAGAACACATTACCATTAAAATGAAAAAGTTACAATACCTTACCAGAGAATTCAGTTGTTAAGGTTTCAATTGCTTAGGTTCCAAAATCTCTGGAATGTATCGAGGTGACTTTTACAAATACCAGAAGTTACAATACGGCCACACGTGTTGTATATCGCAGCACATCGAGTTTACTTGTATTACAACCAAATTTATTTGCCTTTTAAGTACCTTTTTAATTAAAAAATATGTTTATAACAAAGAAAAAGTTTCCAAATTATCAAATCAAAATCGTCCAAATTTATATTGTAGATATCCCAATTCTACATTTAGATTTTTACATAAGAACTTCATGTCACTACCATAGGTAAAGTTGATCAAATGTTGATTGAAAAATAGCCTGTTTTTGGGCCCTTGATTCCGATGATCCAAATTGGTTGCTTGCGCCTGTCATACTTTGTCATATCAAATTCATATTTCAGCAACTTCAAGCCATTAATGTCTTTAAATGTTAAGGAAACCATTGTTTTTGTATATTTTAACAGTTGTAAAAGTTTTTTTGAAATTTATAAAACCCTACTGCTCTTGAAATGAGTGACCTGACTAAAAAATTAAGAGCTCCGTTTTTGCTGAAAGGATGTCAGAATCGTAAAATCAAAATATATACATAAAAGTTACCAGGAGCATCACATACAGGTTTTATTAATTATCCATTTCTGTGGTCATTCAATCACTGCTGCCTTAGTAGGCGCATTATAGGAATTCGGGGGGAAGGAGGTAGGAGTTGACTAATCGCGTACGTTGTTGCCACAGCGAAAGCTAACTGAGAATTTATTTTTAAATTATGTTTAAGTGCGTTTAAGTGGTGCATCATGCGTCGGAAAACAGGCAACAAGGACGTGTAAGTCCGAATTACGGTGCTCTTTGCTTTTTCCCGACCTGAAGCGGAAACAAGCCTTATAGATGTTATCCAGCGGGCTAAGTTCTTTTCATCAACACTTTTTATCAATCGGGTGGGTTGCTATTGACTTGCCATGAGAGAAAAGAATGCATTGCCAGAATACATTTGTGGAAACGAAAATACTCGGCATGGAATCCATTAACAAGGAAGAGCCTTGTAGTAAAGACACCCAGCCTTCTTGTGTCATTCATTGAACGAAGCGGCGAATGAAGAAATGGACCTCTCTCACCTCCATCTTACTTGCTAAGCTCGGCGATTTCTATGCGAAAAGTTGAGATAAAAGAACAAACGATGCTGATTATAGAGATAATTTTTATCTATGTAGTAGTTAATGTAGAAAATGCTGAGATATCATTTCGGTGACAACACTTCAAGTTTTAATCGAGTCACCCCTTTTGTAGTCAGTAGGGTTTCACCAGTTTAAAAAAAACTTTTGCAAATATTGAAATGGTTTAAAATTGTTTAGCCTGTGTAGCCTTAAAATCATGAAATTCTTCTTATTATTAAATTTGAAGTTACTATGGAAACATATAACGGAACGGCAAATTCGGATCGTTCGACTTGAAGGCTAGAAAAACTGTTATTAAAAAAATAAAATGCTGGAACGTTTTATCAACAGCGAAAAAAGGACATTGCATAAGATACATTTCACTGCATAAATATTGTTTCTCTCGTTTTTCCCACTTTATTTTAGCGCACAGTAAGTGAGACTAGATAACCCGTGCGAAAATTTCGCACTTTCACGCCATCAAGGAATAAGTATGTTAAGGAAACGGTGTAGGGTAAAGGGGGGTGAATCGGACCAGCGGGTGAATAGGAACGCTTTTCAAAAAGTGCGCTCAGACCCGAAACGGTATCACTTGAGACTGACTACGTTTTAGGAATTGCTTCTTTGTAATCTTGTCCTTCTAGTAGAGTGAAAACGAGAACTCGACGACTGAATTTAAGCAAATGATACTCTGTCGAATGGAAGCCTACCATACGAGAGAGGTGTGAAATTGGGTATTTAGAAAACCTCGTATAGGTTCAAAGTAAGGTGACATTGTAGCGCTTACTCAGATTTCAAGTTTTTCTTTCCTGAAAGGAAATCTAATACCATAGCTGCCACATTAGGTTACTTTTTTGAGCCTTGTATGAATATCGGAGTTACCAAACATGATACAAAATCATATTACTTAGTCGGGTGAAAAGGACCAGCACGCGCAGGAGTTCAGTTCCAAGCCGCTGGTCGAGGGTGAAGCATTGAACCAGTTATACTCAACTGACACTTGGAAAAATTCCTTATGCTACTGAAAAGTAAGTAGATATACAACTAATATTGATAAATTGCTTACTTACACTTAATGTTTTACATTAAAAACATCAAATGTTTATAAGAATGTTTGAGCGAAAGTGGCTAAAAATTTGTTTTTAGGCCATACTCTTTTATTTAAGTATTATAAGAAGTTTAATGGAATAAACCTATTTTAAGGCTATTCTATATCACGTTATAGATATTTACTACGTATAACGAGGAGGAGGAAAGAGATTTTCCCCGTCATAGAGGTGAATTATTACGGCGACGAGCACGATTTACAGGCTGAGCGAGAGGTAAGCTACCTTCGTTAGATGTAACATATGTTGTGTACTGTTCCATATATATTAACCAATTATTCGCTGAAACAATATCATAAAACATACGCATTTCGTGATGGAAATTTATTGTTAATAATTCACATTGAGTTCCATACCTATACATTCTACATTACTCAGTGGTCTATATTTTCCAATCTGAAAGAAAAGGAGGTGATATAATGTACGTGATAGAGGGATTGCCAGAGTATTAAATATTATATATGGCAACAGAATTAGTTGTGGAACGCCTTACAACCTCCTTTTGATAGCGTAACATTAGCAAAATTTCATTTAAAACGTATTTATAAAAGTGATAATTTTCGCTTGCCGTTAATGTTTTTCCTTTTGGATTAAGATGGGGAAGTACCGGCGAAAAACGGAACAGACATGGACAGAGGAGGATATGAGAATGGCGCTGAAAGCTTTCAGAGAGGGAAGAAGCATGAGGCATTCTGCCGAACTTTTCAATGTTCCCCGTACTTGCCTCTATCGTAGGATAGTAGCGGATACGGAAAAATTGAAGACAAGAGGGGGGCAAAATGTCTTCTCAGTGGAAGAAGAGGAAGCATTAATTAGAATAATTCTTAGGTTATGTGAAATTGGGTTCGGATTGACAAGAGATGATGTCATGAAGGTGGCATATGAATTTTCCATTGAAAACAACATAAAAAACAATTTCTGTGCGTTAAAAAAACGAGCAGGCAAGGATTGGTTCTTGAATTTTATATCTAGACATCCTTTAAGTCTTTGAAAACCCGAAGGTTTGTCAGTGGCTCGAGCTGAGGGTTTAAATAAGGAAGATGTAGACGATTTTTTTTCAAAGTTAACTATTTCGATGGCTGAGGCTGGAGTTATGGATAGGCCCCACCTTACATACAACGTTGACGAAACGGGATGTGTATTAAATAATCGCCAAACCCAAAAGAATGTTGCAAGAACAGGATCTAAGGTAGTCATAAAACAGACGTCAGTGGAA
The DNA here is from genome assembly GCA_933228895.1 of Platycnemis pennipes. Classification (NCBI taxonomy): domain Eukaryota; kingdom Metazoa; phylum Arthropoda; class Insecta; order Odonata; family Platycnemididae; genus Platycnemis; species Platycnemis pennipes. Next base: position 151,759,409 of record OW121849.1, read on the forward strand.
AAGGGGGAATTGGTGACAGTTGTTGCGTGCTGCAATGCAAGTGGACATTACATACCACCTTTTGTAATTTTTAAGGGGAAAAAGTTCCATAAGGAATGGGAGGATGGATTTCCGTTGGGATCTAAAATTTTTATGTCCGATTCAGGGTGGATAAATGAGGATCTTTTTTTGGAGTGGCTAAAGCACTTTCAAGCAAACAGGATTCCTGGCCGATGCATTTTAGTCCTCGATGGCCACGCATCACACAAGACTCTTCCTGTTCTACTGTTCTGTGAAAGGAATGAGATCACTCTCTTATCACTGCCCAGCCACACTACACAAAGGTTGCAACCTCTGGACAGGTCTTTTTATAAACCATTAAAGACACGCTACGATATTGAAACAAATGCGTATATGACAGTTTGTAAGGGGGATAGAAAGATGACTAAATTTAATTTTGGTTGGCTTTTTCGAAATGCATGGAGCAAAGCCGCAACAATCGGCAACGCTGAAAATGGATTCCGATCAACAGGAATATTCCCTCTGAATCCGGGTATCCTGACGGAGTTAGATCTTCATCCTTCTAATCTCGGAAGCTCACACGCCCCAGAAGAAGCATCAACTCCTTTTTCGACAAATTCATCTTCCGATCAAAAATCAACTGCCAGTCCCTATGAAGAAAGCCAATCCTCGACATCAACATCTGAGGAATCGTCAAACACTTTGGGTAGGTCTTTCCATAATTTACTACCTACACCAGAAAAAAGAATGAAAGTCAATGTGAAAAGGTCAAGAAAGCAAATTGCTCAAATACTTACTTCTCCAGCTGTAATAGAAGAAACAAAGCAACGACTGAAGAAACAAAATATTAGGAACGCGAAGGGAACTTGCAGAAACTTATATGAATCATCTTCAGATAGGGACGGCAATACTGAGAATGGGGAAAACTCAGCTGATGATACGCTTTGTGGCTTCTGCTCCAAGTCTTATAATTGTGCGAATGCGTCAAAGTTTAGAGACTGGATTAAGTGCATGAAGTGTAATTGTTGGTACCATGAGCTGTGTGTAGGTGCTAAGGGGCGAGATAAATTTACTTGTGGTAAATGTGCTTAATTGTTTTGGTAAATTTGTTCTATTTTGTTCTATATGTTCAGATTTGGTGATGTATGTCTATTTGTAAAGTTATGTTTGACTCTAAGAAGGTGTCGTCGAAATATCTCCAGACTGCACTACATTGTTAATAGCAATGATGCAAAATTTCAAAATTTTATGGAATGAAACTTAAGAAAACTAAAATTTATAACGTTATTTTACTGGTCCGATTCAGCCTCTAATCTGGTCCGATTCGCCCTCCAAGTCGTCGGGCGAATAGGACCATGCAGTCTCATGAAGAAATTGCTCCAGGACCGTTCTATTCAGAGCAACCACGCTGAAAATTGCGTTTTAAACTGGAAAAACATCAAGTCCTTTGCTGATAATGCTTTCAGAATGTAACTGTTTACACAAACGAGGAAATCGACGATTTTCCTTTTTGTGGCCCGATTCACCCCCCTTTACCCTAATTGGGTTTTAAATGGGGAAGAAGGTGCATCATAAAGTACTTTCTTTATACTTGTTTTCTTCCAAAAATATACAAAACATATGAATACAATACAGGCAAGAGAGTATGGTACCAGTAGGAACAATCATGACGTCTGTAACTGAATAATGGCACGCAATTCACAAAACTTCCTAAAAGACAATATTAGAAGTAACACTGTTGTCGTCTGTAACTTTTTGGTTATGAGTTTCTTTAACACAAACATTAATATCACGGAAAGTGCGAACTCGTTCTATAACATTGAACGGGATGTATGCGTGAGCAAGTTATGTTCATAAATGTGTACAAACTATTTTTGTGAGCGAATATCATATAAATATGAAATCAAAAAGTTTTAATTGCATTGACTAACCAGATGACCATTCACCCATGTACAATCACCATTTGCATTTCGTACTATTTTCATTTTAAACCTTTTTTTGAAGTGTAGAATAAAAAAATGTGTGGAGTCGATATACCTCGTGCGAGTAATCGACATGGAAAAATCGAAACTTTAAAGTCAAATTAATGGGTAAATAGTGAAATTTGAGATTGAGATTGTATTTTTCGTCAGAAGCCGGCGATTCAACGTTTAAAATGATACCTCATTTATCACTGTAGGTGCAGTATTAACGGAGCATGTACGGAATGACAGAAAAAGACATTTCTGTAATGATACGTATGATGACTGCATGTTTAGACTGAGGCACCGGTCTGGGAACCCGAAGGTCGTGAATTCGAATTCCATGGCTGGACATGCTTTTCCTAGGTTGAGGTCACTTTAGATGGTGAGATACAGTCCCCGAAGTTGCAACTCCTTGAATAGGGATTAAAAAACTTCAAACTCAGAGACACCCGTCTTTCACTGAATAGCAGGACTCTGTCCTAGTTCCATGATTAACTGTTTCGTCGCGGATGTGGACGTTACGCAGCAGCACCTGCCCCAGATCCGCTGCTGACGCTCGGGAGAGAGAGAGTTCCAGGAGAAAGTCTTGTGTGACGGGAGGAGGAAGGACGAAGGAGGAGGAGGGGGGGGGGGGGGACGGCCGGAGAGGTCATCCTTGCGGTCAAAGGGCGTTGCCAAAGAATCGGTTCTCGAAAGAGAGTGAAACTCGAAGGTCGTCAAAGGCGGAGAGCGACAATCCAAACTGCAACATCGTCCTCCTGAATTCCAGAGCGAAGTAATGAGGAGGAGGTTAACAGTTTTCCGGTCGACTTCGAGAAATCGGTATGCGATCAAACCGAGACGCGGCATTTCAACCCATTCTATTTTCACAACATTCATTCATCATCTTCATATGTCAACAATCCTAGGGTTGCTTAGCGACGCAGCCCTCCACTCCATTGGCCAGCCTCTTCATATTGACGTTGCTCCGCTGTTTTATATCCTTCCAATATTTATCACTGATTAAAATCTTCCTCTGGACCTATCTAGCCTTATTCTTCCGAACCTTCCCAGCCGGGCTGCCCCTGTGGACGCCTTCGTTTCTGAGCAGCCGACCATCGTCTGTAAGGCCCCTGCAATATGGGAGTATGCATGGAATTTGTTTCTCGAAGATTAATGATGTAATAGATGCGACATTTTCTCACCAATTCAAATATATAAGCCAAACTTCTCTACGCCCACCACAAAGATTGTTAAGTGATATTAAAATGTTCCCGAAATTGACGAAAGTCACGTGATCTGAAAAGCCTTCTGACGTCACTGCACGGTATAGTTTCCATATTGCTACGAGGATGGACATTTATTTTTAAAGAAAAACGAAGTGAATTTATTGTTTTGAGATTTTTAGCCGTTTCTCGAACGAAACGATGACTGAAAAAATACTTTAAAAAAGCACATTCCGACAATTTCCTTTGGTTGACTCCCTTATGGCGGCGTTCTCCTTAACAAAAAAACCAGCGATTGCATAGACATAATAGAAATTCTTGGGCATTATGCAAGAATTATATATAATTTATATTATATTTATATTATATATAATTTATGGACGATTTGCTCGTTACCGTCCATACTACGCATGTAAAAAATCGAAATACAATCGTTTATTGCATTAAACAAATGAGATTAATACATACGTTATCGCCAAGTATTCAAGTATTTTAGCAACTTACCTCCACGAATAAACAGATAAAGAACGCCGATGGTGATACCGTGCCGTGACGTCATGCGATGACGTCGTGTTTTTAAGCTGCCGAAAAGGTACAATTTTCAAAGAGTAGTACAAATTAATTCTTCAGCAAAATTTTCGCCAAGCACGTTTTAGCTAATAAACTTCACATTCAAAGAATTATAAATGATAATGCATGTTCCCCATTCAACCGTTCCTCTCCTGCTTCGCATGGCCAAAAGTATCCCTTGCACATAATTATGGCAACTATAAGCAGTGTAACTAAATCAGGATAAGTTAGGAGTTGAAAAAATAAAGCCAAAAAGCTGAACAGTAAATAAAAGCACATATTAATGGTGATTCAAAGGTACACTTTCGTTTTCTCCTGCTTCAAGCTCTCACTTATGAAGAGGGAGGTTATTTCGCTGTGCAAATTTACTGTAGTTGAGGATGGAGGTGTGATGTGGTGGAGTAGTCACTATTGGCAACGTAGTCTTAAGTTCTTCCTGCAAACATAGCGCACACGATGACGACATAAGCGTCAGTGAAAGCGCAATTTCTTTTGCCGATAATTTCAATGCAAGTACCTTAATTTATATTTTGATGAAAATACCTCACTTCCGCATAGAAATGATCGAAGATAACGCATTTGGAATTTTTTTTATTTCTTTTATTCAAAAATTATGTTTTTTTGTTTTAAAAATGAACTTTCAAGCACTCTTCCGAGAACCACGAACAAATTAAATGTAAGTATGTCGATAGAAATCAATAGACCTCTCATTTTAGGATCTTTAGCTGCATTAAAGAACAGGCTTTTGGGGTCCTAAAACCTAATAGCAATGAAAAGCGTTGTGACTTCCACAATTTTATTAAACGAACTACCGGTTTCGGCTGTCAAGCCATCCTCAGGTACAAAATGTACCTCAGAATGTACCTGAGGATGGCTTGACAGCCGAAACCGGTAGTTCGTTTAATAAAATTGTGGAAGTCACAACGCTTTTCATTGCTATTATGGAATCCTTCCACTACGTGAAAGCTTCAAATTTCAATTTAAGTCCTAAAACCTGTATTAGCTCATCTCGGCGCGAAAAAGAATTTGGAATAAAATGAATTCCATATTTATTTTCTAGGTTATTTCCTTCCATATTCGCTGTTCGCGAGATACCAGAACACTGGCGTCAAAATTATTGTACTATAGATATGTTAGGAACTTATGATGTCCAATTTATCAACCGTACTTTAATATAATATATAGTAATAGAATAATAAGTTTATTATCATAGACCAATATTGGCCTTTTAGACATACAGTACAGTGTAAGCTGCGAATAATATTCAATTTCAATTCAAGATCATGCTATAGATACAATCAATGATGATAACAATACAATCAATGATGATAGGTCTTGCAAACTGTGTATTTTTTAAATAAGTGTTTTTAAGCGTTTTATGAGAGAGGAAAACAAAAAAAGTGTGACGCAAGAGTGGTTATTGTTGGAGTGGCCTCACCGGTTCAACTGCACGTGGCTCCGACTGGCGAAGAATGCAGCACGGCAACAATGAAGGCCAACTTTCGATTCCATGATGCATCACCAAGGGCAACAACATCTGTTCCTCTCGAAGAGGAGACGAGCGTCGAGATGGAATATTGTGAGGTAACGCTTCCACGGGACTTCAATCTGGAGCACTGTCCTTTCCCGGCTCGACTGGCTCAATGCAAACGCTCGAAACACAGGGAAAGAGGGTCGCTCAGTAAATCGGACACATGAGCCAGCAATGGGGAAGTGGTTCTGCCCGAAAATAACCTCTCCGCGTCGATAATTGTGCTCCGGTTAGCGGGTGAGCATTCTGCGGACGACTCTTCGATCGGGATCGAGGGCGGATCTATGCGAGAACGAGTTTTCGGACGCAGTTCGGCGAAAATAAGGATAATGCGCCCTCTTACGGTATGCGAGCCCAGTTTGTAAAGCACATGGTCGCGTTCTAGTACGCACAGGGCCGTGGGGGCGATCTTATTTATCGGGGATATTGCCTTGTGCGGCAAGTGTCTCACCAGATCACTGCCTCCAATCGCGCCTCAACACCAAAGGTGAAATAAATTGATGCCTACAGAATGTACGTGTACCTACCGTGACTGCTAAAATGTCTGCATTTCTACTTGTCGGCCAAATTTAACAGAAATATTAACTTCGTGAAGTTTGTTTTTTTTTTAATTCACCCTAAAAAAACTTATTTCAAGTTCCTGATTTGTTTAATAAGGGACTATTCTTGATCTCAAACGTTATTATTACATCAAACTTTATTTTAATGGACTACACACTGCAAGGTTTTTTTTCGTGCCTCCAAGTTGATACCTCTCTCAGTTGCGAATCGTTTTTGGATGACTCCGTCCAAGAAATGTTTTTTCTTCGCTCCCTTTTCCTTCCTTAGCAATTACTTCCCATTGGAGGTTGTGTAAGGTCCTTATAACTTCCCCTGTTCACCCACAACCACCTCTTTTCCCTTAGATATTATTTAATTTCCTCTCAGCCGATCAACCACTCTGCTCTTCCGTTCGCGGGCAATTTCAAAACACCATGCTCTCCAAGGCCTCTGCTTTTTTCTAAGAAGTAGGTTTTAATTGCAACATTAAGGAATAAGTTTGTGGTGGACTGAAATTCATCTGGATTCGTAAGGATCCCTTTTATTTCATGCAATAAGGTAATCCTGATCTACTAGTGGACTAGCTTCTCTAGAGGCTAAGATAGGGCACACAGTTTAAAAATTGGACGATAATTGGATGTTGAAGATGGAGTTTTCCATTTTTTATCGTGAAAGCTGTTCCTCATTCCCAAACGGAAAAAATGGAAAAAACTGTTTCACATAAGAAACAATTGATAATTTCTAAGATGACAGGAACCAGGATATCTTTACCCTTAATGACAAAGCCAGTTAATATTTTTAATGACCATGGAGTTTGATTTACAGCCAATCCTAGGGTCCTCACTGAAGAGATCAGGATTAATGTACCTAATGTGACAATTGTTAACCCTTTAACAGGGATTAGAAGGTCAATTATACGATTCTATGAATCATCGTGATCTCCTGCGGTACTGCTTGTAAAATAGGTAATCACTCAGGTGGTTTAATGAGAAGTCAGTTCTCTCTCTCTGCCACTATAAAGCAAACCGTCGCGACGGTAGCTGTCGCCACGCGATATTTTGGTCCATTTTGTTGAGAATACATTGGAGTAAAATTGCGATAATGAGTGTCTTCACTCCGTGACCTCGGGATCTCACAGAAGCAACTTTATTCCTCTCTTTGAGAAGTCTCCGTATTTTTCCGTGAACTAAGGAGACTGTGGTCGTTCAATTTTCATCAAATTTTTGCATGCAATTCGGATGCAACTGAGTTGGACCATGTGACAGGGTCAAAGATTCAATTGGATTTTGGCTCAAACATTTGTGCCAGAATATTTTGGTCCAAAGAGATAAAACCTGTTCTAAACTTCCATCCAAGGATATGCAGCCAACCATTCACAGGCTTTTAAAAAAGTGAGCATCGTATTCCGCTTTTTTGAGAGTGATTTGATTGTAGCTCTTTGGATTGGAGTTTCGATGACGGAGGAGATGGAGCCGATATTTCAAGCCCTGAGGCAGTTGTTGTTACTCTTGTTGAGTGCATGGAAAACATGAATTTATGTACGGTAGGTACCTTATGCATGACTTGCTTGCATTAACTTAGTTCAATTTATGTGCGAATAGGTCTCTGGACAACTTTTTAAATCGCCTTGAAATGCTATTTAAAAATTGTAAATGATACTAAAGCACCTTATCGATGAAAACTTTGCATTTATTTAATGTGTTTTTCGAGAAATAAGCAAAAAAATGCGCAAAGAACACGCCATGTGTGCACTCGAGTGTGAATACGGATAACAAATTAACAGCTAGGCCTACAGAAAAAATTTAATCACTCCGTAATTTTTATTGTCTTATTCTGCGCTATTGTATAGGAGACCTAAGTTTTTAAACGCATTTTCATATTTTTTACAACGGTTGTAATGTAAAAAGTGCCGGTTTTAGAAGACGGTGTTCGAGCGAAGCACCGACTTTGATGATTAAATCAAAATAAATTAGGCGTTCAAATTGAAACCAAAGTTTGAAGAATGACAGATACATATGTTTCCCATTCACTCTGTAAGTTTCCAGTGTACAACTTAAATAGAAGAAAAGTTGTTATCAGTTTTAAAAAAAGTTATCATTTCAAAACTGGGGTGTCGTGGAATTACGTTTTTGGTCGCGTTATAATCCACATGTCCTCAACGTATTCAATATTTAATTGTCTAATATTTCAACACATGCGTTTAATTTAAAACGATGTATTTATACTGGCGAAAGCGAACTCCCCGGCAAGGAAACACTGCACGGCTTAAACCACCATGGTCGCCATTTTAAAAATGTAGGTCTCCTGTAAAATAACGCTGAATAAGATAAGAAAAATTACGGAGCGATTAGTTTTTTCTGCAGGCCTAGCTGTTAATTTGTTACTCGTATTGAAACTCGAGTGCACATAATTTCTGCGCCGACAACAGTGTAAATCCAAAATTAAAGTAAGTTTGTGAGCATTGTCCAAGGTTGCCGCTTCATAAAATCTTTTATTCTGTTGCATACTGTCATCATTTATGTTTAAGCAGTCACATTTCTTACTTTGACACCTTTTCTTCCAAATTTGGAGCATTTTGCAAATAGTTAATGCATTCTACGTGATAGGTTCTGAGAGCCCATGCCCGGCCGTCTACGTTGCTATGTTCTAGTAACTATGATCTTGAACCTTTCCTCCGAGCCACGTGTCTATTAAAAATGTTCCTTGAATTCCATGCTTCATTCATTCAAATCGCAGGTTAATTTAGCCGAGATTCATCTTTGCCGTAAATGTTATTATTAATCTAATGAGAAAAATTTTCTTGGCACTAGTTTGTAGTTAGATTGAAAAATCGACAAAAATCGGACGTTATATTACATTTTCTGCAATCATTTATTAAAACTAAAATGCTAAAGTGCCGCTAAACCCTGTTTTTGAGCAATGACTCAAAGGATAAAATCTGATTCTCTATAAATTGGACAGGAATCGCGAATATTCTTGGCTGAAATGAAAGCATTCATTAAAATGTGTCGTAATATGATTGAATCGTTTAATAATGCATGTACATATCATATTTAAGTCATGCATATCACCAAATGGTATCAAAAACGGCCATCCATTAATAGTGTAACTGACGCAGTCTGATCCGATGAGCAACTCCTTGCATCTAGTCGTGGAAGGCATCAATTGCGATTAGGAAGCTAATACAACGCAGGAAACAGTAGGCGTCGATTGGCTTTCCTTCCACATATATTTATTTAATCTTCATCGCCTGGGCTGTCCGCTCTCAACCGTTGAACGTTTTCTTAGTCAATCCAATTAGCATTGCCATCCTCACTCTAATCCATCCTATAAGAGATACAGCACTTTGTTTCCTTAAAGACCCCCGTGTGGTCTTGAATTGAACAGACTTGATTTCTGGGTCTTCTTCATCCATTTTCCTGCAGAATATTTCGCCCGCACCGGCTTCTTTAGATCCGCTGGAGTCTCGATCCGGGTTTATATACCTGCTCCATCAGGCTGGATTCGTCATGATTGGTCCATTCGGTTGAATACATGTTTCCACGCGCTAGTAAACGTGTAGTCTTGGTTGATGTTTTTCGTGGTTTTGGCTATTTTTACAGCTTATCTGAAAATTCTCGGGAAAGAGTTGGCTCTCTTTTGTCAATAATTTGGTTCCACTTAACCCCATGTTGCGTTAAGGCCCGCTCCAATTATGTTCCGCGACTGCCGACAGCCGCAATTATCAGTTTTTTTTCGACCCTTCAATAGGCCGTAAACCAAAGGGCCTTATGCTTTCCTGCCGCACGTCTCCTGAACCACAGACTAGATCACGAGAGCACACGGCCGACACAGCGTGGTGACGAGGTTTAAATGTGTCACCAAGACTGCCGATATCCTCCTTGAACTCCAAGGAGACAAGTTTTGAGGAGTGTACCAGGTCAAGTGCAACTATGGATACTCGTACATCGGCCACACCTCCAGAGCTCTGGAATACTGACATGCATGTTTTGGTTTCAATGACTATGTCTCTGCATTCGAACTATTGAAGGCTGCCTATTTGCGATCTCTTATTGCTTACGATGCGACAGTTTAATGCAAGAATGTGTATGTGGCCCAACATTAGTGTTTTTAAGTTACTTTTTCTCCAGTAATTAACTTACTTAATGGTCTGCGCTCTCTGTCCTGAAAAAGCCCTTCAGTGCTCCGATATCCGAATCCCTAGACGCCTGGCGGCTGCTTAGTGAACCTCGGAGAGGATTAAGCGATTTCAGAGTGAGCAGTCAACGAAGTGGGACCTCCCGCGAAGAGTGCCTCGTTAATGCCTCCCCTCGACTCGGTCCTCCAAACGAGAGGACCCGGATCGATTCCCGGGACAGGAATGCAAACCGTGAGTGCCATTTCGACGCCTCCGCTTCACCTTGGAGTTCAAAGAGTTCAAATTCTAATGCATAAAATTTTAACTTCTCAAGTGGCAGGCTATGGAACATCCTGTCAAATCTTCATTAACATCGATAAATGTATCCATACATGAACTGACTCCTCTGCTAGTCACCTCAAGGGTGTATAACAGGGGGAGATCCCAATCACCAAATAGTCACCAAAGATCACCCACACCACGAATCTAAGGAGGGACTTCCATGAATATGAAGCACTTTTCATCGAACATGCGAAAAAGCGCGCAAGACAGACACGCAGGCATTACTCCACGCAGGCATTCCCAAGTCCTAAAATGAATATCCAAAATCTTATCTCCGCTTCCTTCACCAAACCAACGCGTGCAGCTTCATCTTAGGCAAATATGTCTCATGACGTGTGATGGATTCTGAATCTGGTAGTGTGCGTGCGTTTGAAACCGTGGGATCCTCACTACTATAGAGTTGATATAGAGCCAGCAGAAACGAAGGAGGGGTTTTGATAGCTGCGAAGCGTCCGTACACCATTAGAACAGGATTCTTTCCAAGGGCAATGTGGTAGGAGTTCCGTTCAACGAAAAAAAAAAAGCGAAAAGGATATACGTGAATGCATATCATAGACCACCGATGCCTATTCATTAGTGGACTAGAGTCAGAGATAGGTACTCTGCTCTCTCGGAACAATGACAGGGGAATAATAATAAGACTTCTATCTTCATCCAATAGACTGGAATAAGTGGTGTTCCATCACAGGTGGCAAGGATAAAGAACTCTGCGAATCACTGTTGAACACCTTTGCATCATATTCTTTACAACTGTTAGTTATACTCTTTACTAACCGACCATTCAATTCAAGACTTATTGGCAACATATATACCCGAAATAGCTCTAAATATAATTAGACTGGAATTAGTGCATGCATAATTTATCCTAGGCGTAGAAAGATATTAGTAACTAAAGAGAAGGATTTATATGTATGGCAGGGCAAATTACGATGACGTGAAAGAGAAGTTTAGGGAATCATTCAATGCATTTAGTGAATAAAGTAAGGGACTAGCGAAAAAGGATTCGTTGGAAGCATTTAATGAGATCCACAGCAAAGTAGTTAACAAATACATGTGAAGGCAATTGACATGCGATAATGTAGAGCCAAGGTGGTGTAACGCGGAGGTTAGGCAATTATAAAAGTGATAAAGTGCATGTCACATCAGGCTAAAGAAAGTAGAACAGGGTCTACCGGTAGAGACAAGGAATGAGATAGTTGAAAACTGTAAATATATACGCCCAGGGCATCAGCAGAGTAAGCTCGTCGATAAACGTCGGTAATATTTCAAGAGGAAATTACTGGGTGAATACTTTGATAAAAACCTTAGAGTTTTTAGGTAATTTACGGAATTAATAAAGAGCATATATTTTGGAGCGATAAAGGAATTAGGATTTAGAAAAAAGAGACTTTAAGTACAGTATTCCAACGCTTTTTCAAAAGCATTTTCAACTCCCACAAATGGTTGAATGCCAGGCATATGCAGAACCCAATTCCTAGAAATTATAGTTTCATCGCGCAGAATAGAATCCTAGTTAAAAAGTATCAGTCTAAACAAATAGCCAGGCACCGATCAAATTCGTTCTAATGTGTATAAGACATTAGCATCCGAAATTGCGACCTACCGGGACATGATATCTAATAAAACACTTAATACACATTAGTACTTGGAGATTGGAAATTACGTAATACTCTACCTATATTTAAAAGCGGTGATATGGAAGAACCAAGTAACTGCAAACCCAATACAGTCATATTAATCTCATGTAAGTTACTTAAGTACATAGTTGTCGGTTTGACCATGATGAATCTGGATAGTCAGAGATTACACATGAAGGATGGATTCCGTAAATGTACCTACATCTTGCGAGACAATTAGTTTTCTTGGTACACAATATTTTACTCTCCCACGAAAACAATACCTAGTTGGTATTCCATATTCTTAGATTTTCAAATATAACTCGATAAGGTTCCTCACATAAAATTAACATTGAAATTTGAAGAGAGTTTTGGTATTAATAAAGACGTCGTATGAGTTGCAATGATGAACATTTGGTAATCAGTGGGTTGTTTTTAATGGTATCATGTTTGACACAATCATACTCGACTCAGGAGTTTCTCAGGGGATTCAAATAGGTCCTCCTCTATTTCTTGCATGCTTCAGCAATATAGGTACCGCAGTAACGTAGGTAAGCGTAGAATTTTTGAAAACGAAGTGTATATGGGTACATCAAATGCAGAAAATCGTAAACAAGGGCCCTGATGCAATGCCATTTTAGCGCGATAAATGTCAGTTAGAACAAAATATAAAAGGGTGTGTACCGATAAATACTCGGGAAAAGAACAGTTCACTAGAGCGAGCCTACGGCATCAATTAAGCCACATTCGATAGCGTTAAATACTTAGGTGTACAAATCCTAAAGATTTATCATGGATAAGACAAATCAGGGACATTCGGCCATGGGATAGGGATATGTGGCCAAGCCAATAGTAGGCTGTGAATAGAAGACAAAGGAGTTGTGTTACTTGTCACTTGATAGGCCTCACCTGGAATATTCAGCGAGTGATATAAATGAATTGTGTTTTATCGCAATCAGTTTGACGAAGACAGTTTGATTAAAGGTACTTTGATGTACAAAGATCCTTACCATTTACAGTGTTTAATCTAAATTACTGAAAGAATCAGATTGGAAATCATCACCAGCCCGTAGCACTGTAGTCTGGAATCGGAAATATCCGGACAAAAGTAACGTTAGTTCAGCCTACGCGTAGGTTGAAATGCCCAAAGCTCAAAGAACAAATTCTGATTTAAATCTACCCAGACGATTCCACAAATATATTACGCCAACCTTTACATTTCTTTTGGTATACTATTTACCAAATATTGCGTCAAAGCCATTCGATCGACAATACTAAAACCTTCCAGGCCTTACCATTTTTTTATCAATTTCAAAAAAGACATTTACATCCCCATCTAAAATATTGCCAAAAGCTCAAAGGACCAATTCTGTTTTCAAACCACCCAGACGATTCCAGAAAAACATTACACAAACCCACCTACACACAAACCATTCGATTATCCTAAACCTAAAACCTACAAGAACAATACAGGGGTATCCCTAGAGGTATAACTATTCTTGTATGCAGCGCTCGAGGTTGGTCCATTACTTTGAGGTGTTCTACGAAGGTACCAGTCGGATCAAAATGAGAGTGGTGTCGTTCGAAAGAGGAAAGATGGTTGTATTGCTTAGGCGTATTTTTATTTCCGTTATTTGAACGCAAAGTGTGAAAAATTAAGCGTGAAAAAATGGTGTTTTCCCTATCATTTAACATGGGAAATCAGTTGCCATGCAAATTTGTTTTCGTTGTTAAGTAAAGTTGTTTACATTATTTGGTAGTGCATTTAAGAAGTTGACATTGGAATTAGTTTCATCAATCAGTTACGTGAGTACGAAAATATTATTTGACGTTTTCAACGTGTAGATAGTGAAATTAAACAAATTAATACTATCGACGGTTCCAGTGCTGTGAATGAAATCTGAATTTCGAGGCGTTTTGAAATTCTTTTCAACATTCGCCGGGTCCCGAAGAGGTTCCTGCCAGGTTGTATAAAGTATTAGTATCTGAAACAGCAGGTATTTATGAATGATATTCAACGAAACTATAAAGAATCACACGGTTCCCATGATTGAAAAGTAAGTTAATTTGAGCTTATGGGCGTTAATTTGAAAATAAACCCACCATTAAATAATCAATAGTTATTTCACATTGTGAATTATCCTAAGGTGCTGTGACTATTAACGTCATATTAACGTCATTTTGCATCTTTAATTTCAAAGTCCATGGTTTTGAAAATCTTCTTTAAGAGTTGATACAAGGATATAACACATTTATTATCCATAAAAATGTTTTTTGTAATTTTTAATACGTACTGTGCATTTAAATTTAGTTTGTTTTTAATTGATAATGATTTAGATAGTAATTAACTTTCGGTAATTAATTAATGTTTGTTGATAAATCAGCACTATAATTCGAGAATACACCCACCATTATAAAATTATCTATAGATGTCCTTAACGCAAACCGTTCCATTTTTCATCTATTTCAAAAAAAACTTTCTTTTATATCCCCACCTAAAAGATAGATCGAATTATCGTAAGTTGCTAAGGTCATTTTGCACCTTTAATAAACTATATTATAAGCAAGTGTTAGAAAAACAACACTTGGTAAGTACATATATTACTTATAAATACCTTAAATTATGAGTGGACACGATAGGCTTAGCAATGTATTGGTATTTTGGCAAAAGAGTTGCATTTAGAGCTATTAGGCAGATTACTATGCTTCTTCCTGGCTTTAATTTTTTAATAGTAAATACACTTCGTAGATACCGTAGTGGTTCAGGTTTACATGCCTACGACGGACTACGAAGATGAAGAAGTAGAATATTTCTACGAAGATATCATGGAAGTTATAAAACAATTAAGTGGAGAAGAAAACCTAATTATTTTAGGAGATTGGAACGCGGTCATCGGCGAAGGTCAAGATGGAAGAATCACTGGGAAATATGTATAAGGTAATCGAAATGAAAGAGGAGAAGGCTACTGGAGTTCTTCACAAAGCATAAGTTAGTGGTTGCCAACAAGTTGTTTAAAACCATATCCGAAGAAGATACACTTGGAAAATGCCAGATGACAGAAGAAGATTTCAAAAGGACCTTCGCATTTTTAGGCTTCTGGAACTGATGATATTCCTGCAGAAAAAAAAATGCAGGAGAGAACCCATCATTACAAGACCATCTGCGACATATACTCAACGGGAGATATACCCAGGGACTTCGAGAAAAACATCATCATTCCTATTCCATAAAGGAAGAGTGCGGAGAAATGCGAATATTTTAGAACTATAAGCCTGACAACACATGCATCGAAGCTATTGATAAGGATCTTTCTAGAGAAGAATAGAACGAAAAGCAGAGGAGTTCTTGGATGAAGATCAATTTGGATTCAGTATTAGTAAGGGTACAAGAGAGGAAATGTTGGCCCTTAGGCTGCTCTTAGAGAAGAGAATGAAGAACAACAAACCGCCCTTCATTGCATTTGTGGATTTAGAGAAGGCTTCTAAAAACGTGGATTGGACTTCAATGCTTGGAATTCAGAAAGGAATTGGAGCGTCGTACAATTAACGAAGAATTATCCACAGTTTGTATAAAAACCAAGTAGCTGTGATTAAATATGAAGCCAGCTGTGAAGCAGCAAAAATAAGGAAAGGAGTGAGACAAGGCTGTCCACTGTCTCCCGTAATTTTTAATGTTTACATCGAGAGAGCCACCAATGAAATCAAAGAGAAGTCTTCTGGAGTGAATATCCATGGAGAAATAATTAGCTTACTGAGATTCGCTGATGACAAAGCACTCATAGCAAAGACCGAAATGGATCTGAATAAGATGCTGATAACCATGGAAAGGACAATGGCAAGATATCAGCTGAAGATCAATAAGAAGAAGACCAAGATACTGGTGTGCAGCAAGAAAAAAGAGGCTAAAACCAATATCAAACTAGGAAAACAAAAACTGATAGAGGTGAAAGAGTTCTATTATCTGGGAAGCCGAGTAACAAATGATGGACGAAGCAAGAAAGAAATAATCAGCAGAATAGCGCAGGCAAAGAGGGCATTCTATCAAAAGAAGAATCTACTTACAGCTGGAAACACAAGCGTACAAGTAAGGAAACACTTCATCAGAGCATACATCTGCAGCCTGTTTCTTTAGGGCAGTAAGGCATGGACGATGACTGCACCGGAGAGGAAAAGAGTAGAAGCATTCGAAATGTGGTGCTACAGAAGAATGGGGAAGATTAAATGTATCGACCGAGTGAGTAGCGAGGAAGTTCTAGGAAGAGTGGGAGAAAAGATAAGTCTTCTGAATACCCTGAGAAGAAGACGGAACAACTTGATCGGCCACATCATGAGACATGATGGCCCGATGAAGACAATCGTCGAGGGACAAGTTGAAGGGAAGAAAGGCAAAGGAAGAACTCGTGCAAGATATATGGAACAAGTGATAAAAAATGTGAAAGAGAAGAATGACATAAATATGAAGAGATTAGCAGATAGAAGAACTCAGTGGAGAGCTGCGTCAAACCAATCAGCGGATTAATGACTTATGATGATGACTGTAAATTGCTTAAAGATAAACATTTAAAATTGCAACGGACATATGGATTAGTACAGTAAAATTAGATTTTAAGTAAATGCAGAGAAAAACTATACTTGGTAAGTTTATAGGAATACTTATTATTAATGTAAGCTGTGAGTGGACACGATAGGCTAAATAGCTTTAAATCTATGTAACTAAATTTAGCTCCGTATTGTTTGTATGGCAAAAGATTTTCAATTAGAGCTATTAGGCAGATTACAATGCGTATTAAATTTTAATTACTAAATTCACTTCATTAGGAAATATTTAGAACGCAATCGATACGATCACGATTGTTACCCTGCATGTTGCTCAGATCCCCAAATATTTTGTGGCGTTCGCACTGTATCCGATATTTTACACAGTCGAAAAATAAATGGTTCATCTAAAATATTTCCAAAAGTTCAAAGAACCAATTCTGAAATAAATCTTCCCGGTACAATTCCAGGTGTGTTTATGTTTTTGACAAAGGGGCAATATGTGCATTTATGAAGTTGAAGAAAAAAGAATTAGTTATATCAATCAATTTCGTAAGAATGATAATATTAATTTACGGTTTCGCTGTGACATTCGTGAAAGAAAATAATTATTCCTACCGTAGCCTCCGACATTTGAGCATGAAATTTGAATTTCCAAGATAGGCGTTTTGAAATACTATTCTAACATTTGGAACAAGGTTATACGACGTTTATTATCAGTAAAAATTTTATTTTTTTAAATGTTAAATATATACTGTGCATTGTATATTAATTATTTCATTTGGAGGTTTTCAGATATTAATATGTTTTCGGTAATGTAATATTGATGGTTGCTAAATCAGCGCACTAATTTTAAAACACACCCTACATTGTATAAATTCCACCACCCAAACCTTACTGTTTTTTATCAATTTAAAATAAGAAATTCATTTGAAACTGAAATATTTCCAAAAGCTCCAAGGACCAATTCGATTTTAAACCACCCAGATGATTTACACAAGACTACTAACACTCAAACCATACGATTAGCCTTACTAAGACCTCGAAGACCAATCCAGGGGTCTGAATTCATTCAATTCGAATCGAATTAATTAAAAACCATTCGAATCAACTATGCTGAAACTTCCAAGACCATTGGGGCACCGCGCAGCGGTAACCCTAGAGGTTTAACGCGCTGTGCGCGTTGAACCTCTAGTCTATATATTAATTCGCGGAAGGCTGTCTGTAACTATTCTTGTATGCAGCGCTCGAGGTTGGTCCATTACTTTGAGGTGTTCTACGAAGGTAGCAGTCGGATCAAAATGAGAGTGGTGTTGTTCGAAAGAGGAAAGATGGTTGTATTGCTTAGGCGTATTTTTGTTTCCGTTGTTTGAACGCAAAGTGTGAAAAATTAAGCGTGAAAAAATTGTGTTTTCCCTATCATTTAACATGGGAAATCAGTTGCCATGCAAATTTGTTTTCGTTGTTAAGTAAAGTTGTTTACGTTATTTGGTAGTGCATTTAAGAAGTTGACGACAATGGAATTAGTTTCATCAATGGGTGCTTTCCAATCATCGACGCAAGTCGACACAAGTCAACTTGTGTCGCGTGTAGTGCTTTCCAATCAGTGTGTGTCGTTGTTGTGTCAAACGCGAGTCGACACACGGTGACACACCGGTAATGGTGAGTTACTGAAAAAAGAAAGAAGGACGGCGCAAGCTCTAAATCGCAATACGTCTGCAAGAGGCATATTGAAAATAACCGATAAATCAGAACAAATGTTTAAGTTAAGTATTTTCTTAATTAATCATCCTACAACTCATTTTTTTGTTTATTGGTAACGATCTTGCTATAACAAGAAGGAAACATCTGTGGATTCAATTTCCTTCCCACAAAAACGCACCAATCACGAGTCCCCGTGAAAGTCCTTAGCGCATCAGCTTCTGCGCACTGAAACTTGCTTTCCATTCGCGAAGACACAAGTCGACTTGAGTTTCCGCGAGTTAACTCAAGACGACGCATGAGTCGCTTGAATGGAAAGCACCCAATCAGTTACGTGAGTACGACAATATTACTTGACGTTTTCGATGTGTAGATAGTGAAATTAAACAATTTTATACTACCGACGGTTCTAATGATGTGAATGAAATCTGAATTTCGAGGCGTTTTGAAATTCTTTTCCAACACTTGATGCAAGGTTATAAAATGTTTATTATCATAAAACTCCCAGATTATAACTTAATACGCTCTGTCGATGGTTAAAGAAAGCAATTTTTGTCCATCGGCCGCTCCGGTCTTAGGCATAAAATGTGAATTTCGAAGCTAGGCGTTTTGAAATACATTTATAGCTCTTGAGATAAGGTTAAAAAATGATTCTTATCAATAAAAAATGCAATTTTCTAATGTGTAATACGTGTATGTACTATGTATCGTAATTTAATTTGTTTTTTTCTGTAAAGTATTTAGACATTAATTCTTTTTCGGTAATTTATTAGTGTTTGTTGGTAAATCAATTAATTCGAAAATAAACCCACCATTATAAAATTATCAATACCTATTCTACATGGTGAATTATCTTATGGTGCGGTGACTATATACGTCATTTTGCATCTTTACTATATTAGATTAAAAGCAAGTGTTAAAAAACAATAGTTGGTAAGTATATAGGAATACTTGGAAATAATGTAAACTATAAGTGTACACGATACGCTTAACTCTGTATTGGTCAAATAGCATAAGAGTTGCATTTACAGATATTAGGCTGATTACAATGAGACTTCCTGGGCCCAAATATTTAGGTATTAAATACACTTGATGAAAAAATTTGAATACAAGTGATACGACTAACAATAAGATTTTCACCCAACACCTTGCTCAGATACCCAAATATTTTGTGGCGTGCGAGTTTCATCCGATATTTTGCACAGTCGAAAAGTAGGTGTTACACCTAAAATATTTCCAAAAGTTGAAATAACCAATTCTGATTTAAATGTACACACACGATTCCATAAATATATTACACCTACCTTTACCTACCTTTGGGTATAATATTTACCAAATATTACGTCAGAACCATTTGATCGACTATACCAAAACCTCCCAGACCTTACCGTTTTCATTTGATTTTCAAATAAGGCTTATAACTCCACTTAAAATATTTGAAAATTCTCAAAGGACCGATTCTATTTATAAACCACCCATACGATCCCAGAAAAAATATCTCAGCCACATTTACAATGGTTTTGGTGTTATATTTACCAAGTATTTCACCAAAACCAATCGATCGAATATACTACAACCTATCAGACAATTCCGGGGGTGTTTACGTTTTTGACATAGGGACAATATGTGCATTGACGAAGTTGAAGAAATAGGAATTAGTTTTATCAATCAAGTGCATGAAAATATTAATTTGCGGTTTAGCCATGGGTGAAAGAAAACACATATTACCTACCATTGGCTCCGATCTAGAGTATGAAATTTGAAAATCGAAGCTATGGGTTTTGAAATACTTTTCTAACATTCTTGACATGGTTATACAACGTTTATTATCAAATAAAAATGAAATTTTAAACGTTCAATAAACATTGGGAGTAGGATTTGTGTTCAACACGCAGGTTGTTCTTTGATAGGTGAGGGGAGAGGTCACTCCATACTAAACATTTGGCGTGTGAAATTCACACATTCAGGGTGGCAGGGGGGCCAGATCCTTTCCCTGGGTCACCTGCGATTTCCTACGAAATCCTGACACGCAGAAATTGGAGTCGCGAGTATTTTAGGTGGGAGTGTCCATTAAGTCTCTTATTCGGGATTTGAACCCGGTACCCTCCGGTAAGTAGCTCAGCACTCTACCCAATAAGCCACCACGACTCTTTACTTATACTGTAAATTGTAATTTAATTTGTTTTATTCTTTTTGTAAAACATTTAGATATTAATTTATTTTCGGTATTATATTATTTTTTGCTGTAAATCAGCACATTAATTTGAAAACACACCTCCCATCATAAAATTTCCTACTCCCAAGCCATTCCTGTTTTATCAATTTTTAACTTACATCACCACCTAAAATATTTCCTAAAGCTCTAAGGAACAATTCTGCTTTCAAACCACCCAGACGATTCCGTAAAAATATTACACAAACCTACCTACATTCGATTAGCTTGCCTAACCAATTCAAGGGCACCGCGAAGCGGTAATCCTAGAGGTTTAACGCGCATTGCGCTTTGAACCTCTAGTTCATATATTAATTCGCGGGAGGCAGTTACCTACGTATGTGTGCTTGCAGCGCCCGAGGTTGGTCCATTACTTTGAGGTGTTCTCTGAAGATACAGGTCGGATCGAAGTGATTGCGATTGCGGTTTGACCGGAAAGTGTGAAAATGTAAGCATGAAAAAATTGTGTTTTCCCTATCTTTTAACATAGGAAACCAGTTGCTGCGCAAATTTGTTTACGTTGCCAAGTAAATTTGTTTAGGTTTTTGGTAAAGGGACAAATATTGAAACAAGAGTGTATGCTTTCCCGGCGAATTGATTGAAGAAATTCCTCCACCGAGTCGGGAAACGTCGGCCATGGACCAACTAACCCGGTGGAGAACCCGAGAGGAATTTCCTCGGACAAATATTGGATTGAACAATTTGAAGAAATTGGAATTAGTTTCATCAATCAATCGAGAAAGCATGACAATATTAATTGACGATTTCGCTTATCTGATAGTGAAATGAAACAATTTTTGACTACCGACGGCTCCGATGATATGTTTGAAATGTGATTTTCGATGTTAACCGTTTTGAAATACTTTGATAACATTTGAGACAAGGTTATAAAACGTTTATTATCAAAAAAGCTCGCAGATATTTTTAAATAATAAACGTTAAAAACGTTTGTTATAAAAAAGTATTTTTACATTTCTTATTATGCGCAGTATTTTAATTTGCTCTATTATTGTAATCTATCTGTTGAATATTCGGTAATGAATTATCGTGTGTTCTATATAAGTATAGACGGCACTGCTGGAAGATAGTTTAAGAAATGATTTTTTGTCTTCCCTACGGCTTCGATCCTGTGTATGAAATGTGAATTTCGAAGATAAGCGTTTAGAAATAATTTTAGAACACTTTTGAACAACAAATAAAATGTTTGATAACAAAAAAAATTATTTTTTTAATGTTTCATATCTTATGTTAATTTTAATTGAATTTGTTTTTATTGTGAACTATGAAGGCATTCGTTGACTTTCAGCAATGTATTCAATATTATTCTCTTTGTTGCTAAATCAGAGTGTTAGTTTGAAAACACACACACACCATTAAAAAATTGACAATAGCTACACTAACCCAAGCCATTCTGTTTTTTATCAATTTCAAATGAGAAATTCACTTTTATCCTCGCCCTAAATGTTTCCAAAAGCTCGAAGAACCTATTCTGTATCAAAACCACCAGGATAATTCCAGAAAAATATTACACCAACCGAATATTGTATACCAAATGGAAACAATTCAATCGACTTTACTAAATCCTCGCAAACTATTCCGGGGGCGTCGCTACGTGGTCCCTTCGAGGTTGTCTGTGTGTGCGCACAAGGTCGATCCACTAATTTGAGATCATCTCCGAAGGTATGTACCTGTCGGATGGAAGTGATATTGGGGTCGTTTAAAAGAAGAAAAAATGGGCTCATTGCTTAGACGTATATGTATTTATTTTTGTCCACCTATCGGAGAGTCTGAAAATTTAAGTAAGTAGGGAAAAATGTGCTAAGTAAATACGTTTTCATTTTTGGTCAAGAAATGTGGATTGACGAAGAGGAAGAAGTTGAATTAGGTGGATATTAGTACTTTCATATTATTGTTTATGTATGAAAATATTAATTTTAGAGTATACTACTACTAGTATACTACTTACTTTGCACCAACCATTTGACAGTAGCTACACTAACCCAAGCCATTCTGTTTTTTATCAATTTCAAATGAGAAATTCACTTTTATCCTCGCCCTAAATGTTTTAGAATATAGAATAAAATATGTTTCCCCCACCTACCCACCACCACTGAGTGAAAAATATGTAGGCAGCTATCCTACACCCAAACCATTCCGTTTTTGAGCAATTTAAAATACCTGATCAAATTTCAAATTCAATGTAAATGCAATAATATTTTTATCAATCGATTAGGTAAGTATGAAAAATAAATTGACGGTTTGGCTGTGCCATTATCGAAAGAAAACAATTTATGCCTACCTTTGGCTCCGATCTTGAGTATGAATTGTTAAGTTCAAAATTAGGCGTTTTGAAATACTTTTCTAACACTTGAGAAGGGGTTATAACAAATTTATTTTCAAGATAAAATGAATTTATTAAGGTTTATTAAGTATTGTGCATTGTAATATAATTTTTTAACGTAATCTATGTAGATATTCAATTATTTTCGGTCATGTACTATTGTTAGTTGCTAAATAGCACACCAACTTGAAAACACAAGTAGCATTATAAACATTCCTACACCCTAACCATTTCGATTTTCATCGATTTCAAATTCGACGGCTCGAGTAATTTAAATAGATATATAGAATAAAATATGTCCAAATTGTTTCCCCCACCTACCCACCACCACTGACATGCAACTCCAGCGACACCCATTGGGCGTTCAGCAAGGAGACACGGGAGGAATCTAGGCTGTTAGTGCCCCTAAATTACGCTATCTATACGAATTAATGTAACATTCATTGATAAGACGGACATTTATATAAATATATAACACTAGCGGAAGGTTGAATTTCAACGGGTGGGAGGGGGAGTGAAAACTTAGAACATAATAAATTAAAGAAAACCAATAAACCATTTGCTCTTAAAATCATAATGACCAGATATCAAGCAACTCATAGGACTGGGAACAGACATCAAATTAACCACTGCAGCGTAGAAGGTGAAAACACCGAGTTCTCCATTCCATTGCAACTAACTATTTAGGAATTTTAATATCCATACGCGTGCACATAGTCCCAATCCTGTGTTAGAATAAAAAATTCTGCACTGGCACAGCTAATGCAGATGTACACAAAATAAATGCCAGTTATGGTACAGTAGGTTATCACCCAGAGCTATTACTTTTCTAGTAGTTATCAACACTTTTTGAATAATTTCAATTCTCACTTGATGCTATTCGTTTTTGAACTCTGCCATGCAAAAAGAGATTTTGGTGCAAATTATCATTCTAAATTTCTTCAGCAAAAAAAGGAAATAAAGCCACATCTACTCCGATTTCAACGATTTTCCTATGAGAGTAAAAGATAACAATAAAGGTGTAAAAACAATCCATGCAGCTAAATTTACGCAAAAATGCCTTCTTAGCGCACCCCTATATTAGGGTGTTGCTTGCTTTTTATTTTTTCTCGAATTTTCGATTTCTCTTCCTTAAAAAATGCTTAGGGGTGCAGAATGGATATGCTAAAAATTTCAGCCCGAATGTTTATAATTTAGAGGTCGCTTAAAGGTCATAAATGCTATAACATCCAATTTCCCATATTTGAGGAAATAAACAACATTTTTGGGGTAACGCAATATGATAGTCCTGTATTCGGCTCCTCATCCCCCCCTCCGTTACCCCTAAAAATGATGTTATTTCCTCGAATATGTGAAATTGGATGTTATAGCATTTATGAGCTTTGAGCGACCCCTCAATTATGAACAATCGGGCTGAAATTTGTAGCATATCCATTGTGCACCCCTAAGCATTTCTTAAGGGGTAGAAATCAAAAATCCGAGAAAAAATAAAATTAAACAACACCTTACCCTACACCACATTAGGGATTAGATTTTTTTAGATTTAGCATTAGATTTTTTTCTCAAAATGTCACGTTTTTATCACCACCAGTACAAAATACCACTTAAAAAATACCAACCCGCATGCCCAACAAACAAGCACACAAATTGCCTCTGTTCCACCTCTTCACAAACACAGCTAACAATTACAGAGGCTCCCCTAATACACTGATACCTCAGAATGCAGAGATGATCGCTACTTAAGCATTTAAATTAATGAATGCTACGTAAAAGATTTCATTGCGATTAGCATTCAATTAATGTGCAATGATCCCTCCCCATCTCCCAGTGATTACATGGTTCCGTTCCTACTTGTCTCAGAGAACTCAAGCAGTAAAAGGAGATGACGGCAAACTGTCTAGCTTCTCGGAAGTATCACGTGGTGTGCCTCAGGGTTCAATACTTGGTCCCCTCTTATTTTCAATTTTCATAAGAGATTTGCCACGTTCAATCTCCCACTCGAACTATCACCTCTACGCAGACGATTTACAAATCTACCTTGACTGTCATCCAACAAATATCGATAATGCCATTAAAAAATTAAATGAAGATGTTAATCATATCTGTGATTGGGCCAGGACGAATTTACTAAAACTTAACCCTCAAAAAACTAAAGCTATTATTATTGGTACCGCTAAGTATGTCAAAAAACTTAATTATGATAGAATACCGAAAATAAAAGGTGAAGGCATTGATATTGGCTATTCAGATATGGTAAAAAACTTAGGGGTTAATATCAACAACACGCTAACGTGGAATGAACATGTATCCGCTATTTCCAACAAGGTATATAAAACGTTAGCACAGATCAAACAATTCAAACGCCTAATGCCAATAGAGGTTCGAAAAAAATTGGTTAATACTTTGTTGGTTCCACATATGGATTATTGTTCTCTTGTGTTTTCTGACCTAACGGGTGAATTATATAAGAAGTTGCAAGCACTGTTAAATTCTATGATTAGATACATATATGATATACATATCCAGGATCATGTCACTCCTTTTTACACCAAGTTGCAGTGGTTGAAACCTCAGCAGAAAACGAATTTTCAATTATCTGTGTTTGTATACAAAATTTTGTCATGTAAAACACCCGATTATCTATATGAAATGATCATACGTAACCAGAGTGAAGCTTGCAGAACAGTAAGAGCTAGAAGACGATTCAAAATTCCAAATTGCAGAACTACGGTGTACCAATTGTCAACCCTAAATTCTGCTATAAGAATTTGGAATAATATACCGGACGACATTATTAACTGTGATACTTTAAATCAGTTCAAAATTAAAATGTATTCATATTTGTTTGAAAAATACAATTGTAATTAAAATTTATTGTTATATCATATAATAATAAGACAACATTGCATTGTCACATTGAAATCTATAAATGTTATCTACTACTTAATATTATTATTCAAATCGAGGTTTTTCCTTTTCTCTTTATTACTGTCAAATATTTTGTAAAATTCAATATAAGGTAATCTTTAATTTTGTAAAATTGTACAATCACATCACTGACTTATTTTATTGAGTTACTTTATACATTTATTTTGTTATTAGGTACTTCATCTTTCCACTGTTGTTGATCTTTGAAATGGGAAATTATGATGTCTTTTATTGTTCTGTATCATTCTCTTTTGATTGTATACTTGTATTGTATACTGTATATTTCTTGTATTGTATTTATATTGTATACTTGTATTGTATTTATATTGTATACTTGTATTGTATTTATATTGTATACTTGTATTATATATTTAGTTAGGCAAGTACTTAATTCTGTTTCTTCTTGCAGAGTCAAATTTTGTTAAATGATTTATGTTCCATAGGACATGGTCCTAGAACAATAAACATTATTATTATTATCTCCTTCTTATATTGTTAGAAACCCTTTTAGGAATGAGAATCTTTGAACAAGGATTGAGAATAAGCGCATAGTTATGTTTCAGCTTTGGAGGCATGTTGTTCCCGCCTCAATATATGAAAGACCCTATTTTATTCATTTTGATGCATTTTCCCAGAACTTTATGATGGTGAAACATACGAGAAAAGAACTACATTCATATACTTCCCTAATTGCTATTTACGTTCTCAGAGAGGCAATAGTTTTTCAAATATACGACCCCTTATTTGTTTTTTTAGGCATCCTTCCAAGTAAATCTTAATCATAACATCATTAATTCCGGCGAGTTTCCACTCGGTTCCCCTCGTTGGGCCGTATTTCATCCCCCACCGCATGATGAACTGCTATAGGTCGACGCCCCCGCTACACCCTCCCCACACGCAATAAATCGCATCCCTGAGCGTTCTGCTCCCCCGAAAAAAAGAAGCACCCCCTGCTATCGACGGTGCGGGACCCAAGGATGCCGCCGATGCGCGACTGTTTCCCTTTATGAAAGAGAGGCTGGATAATGGACCGTAGGCGTAGGTAGGCCGTGGCTAACGAGCTGCTTCGCCTGTTCACTCTGCGATTTCGCATCCGGAGAGGCCATTTTCCTCACTGACCGCATTCCACTCGTGGCTGGAGGGCGACGCCGTTCACCGGACACTGCCGAGCCACTGGAAAGACACGAACCAAGGACCCCTGGTGCCGCGGACAATGGCGCGCATCGCGGGTTCCAGGGAGCCGAGTTCTGCAACTTTACGTTCGAGCGTAAAGAGCCGGTTTTCGTTGGTTTATTCCTTTGAAACAAATGTTTAACTTTACGTCCGGAGGTGTCTCGGCTCACGATCGAAGGAAAGACGTCAACTGCTAAGTTCTTTACGTTACGGCCATTTTCAATCGTTAATAGGTTTGTTTTTGTTTTCATTTTGATGAATAGTTAAAAAAATATCGTTTTGGAGATCTTTGTCTGAACCACCAGGGATTATGAATATAATTTTAAGTGTAAAATTCCATAAAAAGCTGCACATGATGTGAAAGAGTAATTAAATTAGAATATTTGTAGCAATGTTGAATGTGTCAATGTTTACCATGTCATAGCAATGAATAGGGATGATATCAATGTGCCTTGCTATTTCACGTCTGTGTTTCGGATATTCTCCAAGTTTAAAGTATGCCTTTCACTGTTGTGAGCATGTTCATCCCGATCTCATTATAAGGTATCCTATTTTCAACACCCTGTCAGAGTCACCTTCCTATATTTTGTTGAAATTAGTGAAAACTTCACATGTTTGTTATTTCTGAATCAATTTATCGATGAAAGTTGTTCATATAGAGTACATTTAATCTATACGGTGAAATCCTAAATTATTTCAATAATCAAACTAATTACCTTTTATAGTGAGAGTTGGATAGTGTTATTCATAGAGGTGTAAGTGATACTAGGTAAGAAGGAGATAGGTTTGTAATTATAAAAATATCGTTCTTGTGAATATTTAAGGAATTTAGAATAATTTAAGGCTTATTACGACTGGGAGTTGTTGTGAATCTCCCTCACTAGATGGGGCTACGAGCGCGACCTCCTAAGGACATCTCAGGGACTACGTCTAATTGTAAGCGTAGAGCATGAATTTCCCCTCCCCTCCCCTCGTCCCCCTTCCACTGCTCCCCTCCCCGCCTTCACTCTGGCGACATCGGTGGAAATGGGTGGTGGATATTATCACGTGGTCTCACCAGGCAGGGAGGGAAGGAGATAGTTGAGGTTTCAGCTTACGGCTCACGAGCGTTTTCCGAAACTATATTTTTCGATACAAAATATGGTGCTGATTTCAGCCAAGTGATAATTGATGATGATTAATTCGTCTTGGCAATTCAAAGAGAAAAAAAGCAGTTTCAGCCTCGTAGCGCCTTGATGCATGGTTGCCGAAAAAAACATTTATATTTCTAAATGTTTTTTCGGTTTTTAAATTGAACAACATACCGATAAGTTCTAATGCTGAAAACCTGAAACTCCGCCGAAGTAATAATAAAGATATATTCCACAAATTATTGAAAAGGCAATTTCTTTAGCTCTACTTTTCCGTCATTAGACGTTAATGTTACTCATGGCGCCGTAGTGCTGACTTCACTCGCACACACTCAGTGATTCGACCCGAAGGTTGGTCTACGATGAGTGAGAGTGGAGTTCACCCCGTAGGTACTAAGCCGATGGCGTGTGAAATTCACACATTCAGGGTGGAAGGGGGGGACAGTTCCTTTCCACCTGCGAAGTTCTCACATACAGGAAATCGAATCGCGAGGATTTTAGATGGGGGTGTGTAGAAAGGCCCTTGCCCGGGATTATAACCCGGGACCCTCCGGTCAGTAGCTCAGTACTCTACCCTCTAGGCCCTCAAGACCCCTATTGCTGACGTAACGGGACCTTTTTTCACTCTTGTGCCAAGAAAGAGCTCAAAATTTTCATAATGAAAAAATTACTATTTGGAAATTCCACACTCATAGTGGAAGAGTTTTTTCATTATGTACGTAAAATAACTTCTCAAAGTGACGCCTCAGATGTCTGCTTATGTTCAAATATGTTTTTATTATTCTAAGAAATAGGAAACAAAATTATCCAACAGATAATTTGTATGACATGAAAATGCAATAAGCCGCGGCGGATTTATTAATGTTTAAACTGGAGTGCACGAGAATTTGGCGCGGACATTGGGTGTCGCCTTATAATCATGAAACTGTTGAGAAGATCGAACTTCAATTGATTTTCCCTTAGTTCATAACCCCAGAAGTTACATACAAATTGTTGTGAAAACAAACCAGTACCCATTTTATTATTGTACAATGCCGAAAAGAGAAGATGAATAAATACTTTTGGAGAAGAGGCTATTGTGTAATAAATGAGGAGAAACGAGGCTAACTTCCTTCTTTGGTCCTGCCCGGGTGACGGTTTCGCAATCGTGAAACTTGACGCCGTCACAGCTGTGCCACTGGGCAGTTGAGCGGGCGCATTTTTTTCACGTAAACAGATGATCAAGTAACATCTATCTTCTTATCTCTCCCTTTCCAAAGGCGAATAGGATATCTTGTCATCCTACACCGCAGTTCGAATTAGTCAGCTTTTCTACTGCCACCTGGGAGCAAATATCGTGGGGATTCCGACGGAATTGACCTTAGCGACTGGGAGTCCAATCTATTCAAACGAAAATCACGCTGAGAGTACATACTTCAGACTTTTAATAGCAATATTCAGAGAAACTTCTCAACTGCCTCCTACCTATGGGCTGAAAGATATGTCAACGACTTATTGTCACATTGTCACACACGAGAGAAAAGTTAATGACTGCCATCCATATCAACATCATTTCCTAATATCATTCTCCCAGTTTCCTATTTGTTAAAGAAAATTCAACCACTTCAACAGCATACGAAGATATGGAATTAATATGTTGAAGATTTAACCTTGGGGAAAAAAAGAAAATGCCGACTAATTCCAAAAAAAACTATAATAGAGAAAAGAGACTCATTCAGAGGCCTACGCAAGACGGATAGTGTGCTTCGGATTCATCGAAGAGGACTCAACTCATTTTATTAATCCATGCATTAATTTTGGCACTCGATAGAACATTTCCTTATAGGGCCTTTCACAAATCTTCTCTAAAAGGAATCGCTGGAGGCTCGGCAGCTAATGCTTGACAGCAAGAGCAAGACAGCAAGCAAGGAACTACTGTGTGACAGCAGAAAAATTCAATAATCCTAAATAGTCGCAATTTTGTATTTTTCATTAATGATAAGACGCAAGAGGTATTTGAAGCAATATAGTGCGCAATTTGGTATGGTCCCCTGGGTAGTGGCTTTCCATGTCGAGGGCCGGAGTACGACTCTCAGCAATGGTGATGATTTTCTCATTGGAATCCCGATCTTTTCTTGATATACACATAGTTAGTGGCACTTCAAGTTTCTCCATCCGTCGTTTTCAAGCCAGCACTCAGAAATGTGAGGAGAGGAGGGAATAAACGGAATAGACTCCACCAAAAATTAAAACTATACGTTTGAATTGAAAGTCTCATGCGTAGATACAATGTAACTTGTCCGAGAGAGGGGTTTGGGGCCACGGCACGCCCGGGGCAAATACTTGCCGAAAAATGGGGAGGAAGGGTGTAGTAATAGAGAGAATTCGTAGCAATGATGAGTTGATTGATGTTCCTTCCACCCCCATCCTTGTACATTTCCTCCCGGTCTGAAGCGCCTAATACTGATGAAACAGACTTGAAAACACCCATGTAATGTTGAGTTGTGATTGTAACTGTTGTGTTTGTGGCCAATCCCTAAACTGCTAAACTTCTACAAAGAGCGAACCTTACATCCAACGAAGAGCGGATGCATTTCGTAGTCCTTTAGTTATTACCATTTAGTTAATTAAATATTACCTCAGTTTTTTCCTCCAAATGCCTTTGTTATGGTCCGGTATGTCAATTATTTTAAACAAATTGATACGGATGGAGAAAACCACAATGTTTTCAGCGTTCAGTGTTTCCTTTGTTTGCCAAAGCAAAAATCAGTCAAGGTATCCATTATCACAGCATCCAATTTGCCAAAAAGACTAAAAAAGTAACTTTGAACGTTTAAGTTACTTTTTTAACTTTAATCAGTTAATTTTTCGGTAACTTTCCCAATCATGCCAAAACAAAAGGTTATCTCAATTCCTGCAATGCACAAAGGTGAAGGATGAAGTCGCTCAATAAAGATACCGCCGTAGAAAGCCACTGCCACGAATACCACGGAACATCCTAAAGTTGAGGTAATTCATCCTAAAATTTTGAAAACACCCATTTTGGCTTTCAAAAGGGTATGGAAACAAGGGAAATTTTTCAACAAACGTACTTATTTCAAATGTACTCGCTTTTCGCTATCGGAATCCGGAGGTTGGATCTGCATCGTAGACACAATGTCGTCTTCAGCAATCACTTTTTTTCTGAAACCAAATGGAAGGAAAACGTTTCAAGCACTGAAAATTTTGAATTTCATGCGCAATATACTTCAACAACGCCAAATACTTTAACGGCCACTTCCTTCAATTATTAACTGATTTCCTTTTTCGTTTGGCTGACAGAAACAGCCTCCCCTTTTTACTTCTACGCTGATCTTTCACCGTAGGAGTTTCTATTGGTATCTATGTAGTTTGAAGATGTAATAAATACCACCAGCATTGACCTCACGGCACTGTCA
Source organism: Platycnemis pennipes (assembly GCA_933228895.1). NCBI lineage: Eukaryota > Metazoa > Arthropoda > Insecta > Odonata > Platycnemididae > Platycnemis > Platycnemis pennipes. Next base: position 151,790,731 of record OW121849.1, read on the forward strand.
AGAATCCCAAGAGGTCGAGATCTGCAAGGCAAATCCGATGCGTTTGTCTTCCCAGCGAAAAAAAATTATTTTTTCTTCTTTCACGGCCCTCTGTCGTTCACTGGAGTTGATCACTCTGATGATGTCCCTCCCTTTCTATGCCCTTCCCCTTAAACGGCTACTCGTCACCACCCCATCGAAATACCCCACCTGCCCTCCCTGAGCGCCTTCATATAGTACTTCCCCGATTTCGCCGCCAGAGTCTCTCTCAGTTATATTTAATTCTAATTTTTCTTTTTACTTGTTAAGTAGTCGGCGTAACATTATTTTTTAAGTGAAATTTTATTTTGAAACATTATTTTTTAAGTGAAATTTTATTTATTTTTGGTAAAAAAACTATAAATTCTGCCAATATTAATCATTTCTAAGTTTCATTAAAGATTATTTTAAAATTTTAAACCAAGCGGACAATTTAAGCAGTAATCGCAGCCGTATATTGAAAATTTTATATTAATATCTCAATTCCTCCCGCTACAGAAAGTAAAACCGTTTTTAGGACAATCGTATTTCGCCTTAAGTATGAACTGCGTCTTATCATAAGTATTGTCCTACTCTGTCCTAGGAGTTTATTTTTGTAGGTGAATTCATAATCATCTTTTGGCTTCAAGGAACAGCAATTTAAAAGAAACGATCCTACCGTTGCATACATTGCGTAATTTCAACTTTTAATTACAGAATTGGCATTAATTAGTTTCACTTGCGCAAGAAATAAAAATGTACTTTGAGTGAGAATTTTACATAATGAAGAGATATAGCGCATGCTGTGACTCTGTTTACTGTGGCAATTCAGCGATTAACCACTTTTTTTATGAACTGTGATGGATTGCATGTGTGTTTGTGGTATCTTTGCAGGTGTCAGAGAAAGCTGTTGTCAGCAATTATTTCTTTGCTTCAACTACAGCCTTATATTAAGATTTGCAATCTAAGTGAATTGAAGTGAAGTCGGTGTTTTGCCCTGGTTTTGAAAGTGTGGTTGTTAACGTCCCAATGTAGGGGCAAACAGTGTTGTGCTTTACTATTCTTCATTCAGTGAATTTTCCCACCCCAAGTGTAATCATTTTATTTCATTCAGGATTTTTGCACATTGCCAGTTTTACTTTTCCCTGACTTTTTCCTGACTTTCCAGGCAAAAACACAGATTTTTCCTTGACCTTTAAAATCATCCTATTTGAAAACTAAAGAGATAATAATGTCAAAAGACAGCTTCTTTTGTGATTTTCTTTTAAAGGATTACTGTGTAGTGCAGGCATATCGGTTCTTGCGCATAAAATGGAGCCTAAATAAAGCTTCAATTACAGACTTATCCCGATATTAAAAGTACATCGACTCTTGCACATCAAATAACACATCAAATGTAAACCACAGAAAACAAGACCACAACACAGTGAGTGGGTTTGTGATCCAAGCTTCAAAACAGAACAGCTCATTGAATCCGCAGGCGGGCAAGTTCTTCGACAATGACCTGAGAATCTTCTTGCCTCTCAATTCCTTCATTTAATCTAAAATAGAACTTGTTTTGGACGACAGACTTTTCTTCCTTTTCCTTTCGAACTACCCACAACTTTTCATGGTACCCCTATCTTGCACTTCAGGCTTTGGTTGCCATTGACTTTGTGATCTTCAAGTTTAGTAGACCACCAGAGCGGCCGTAATTCCGCCATAAACTTGCCTTTGGGCGATTTGGGAAGAGCCAAATAGATTTTCAACGATTATTTCCTTGTTGATAGAGAAAACTCTCTCTGCATTTTCATGACTTAAAGTTAGCACTTTTTGGAGGAACATATGCAGGCTTGCAAACTATTTGACAACCAGGTATGCATATAAAAACTAAACATTCCATATTTTCCTTTATTTGAATTGTCATGGATTGCCGATTTACTGTGGATTGCTTTTGCACGGTTTTAAAGGTTCATATCTTGCGATACGAAAAAATTCTAAACGTAAATACGCAAGCCGCAAATACAAATATGAAAGAGTGCAGTGATCATCTGTGGCAATCTGTTTATTTGAGTTGCGGTGTTCGTATTCAATTATATTTCGGTTTTCACATGTGTAATAACTGCAACGAACTTGTTAATGTGAAGGTCATTTCTTTCGGTTGTAGTGTGCAATTGCATTTTTTTAATAAGTACGTAGATAAACTCGTTGTTCCCTTTAATTATCTCGTTGATGTGTTTCTGCTACGTTGATGTGGTTCGCCCTACTCCCACACGTGTTTTCTCATATTCCTTTCAAACGTTAAAACTCACAACCATTACAATAGCGAGTTGTTATACCGTGCACAATAATACGGATGCATACATACATAGCCCTTGGTATTAAAAAGGCAAAATCTGGCGGAAGTCTTTCCTAACTCAATATTATAATGAATTGGAGAATTGAGCGGATATTTTCGGATAGTCTTTCCTAACTCAATATTATAATCAATTGGAGAATTGAGGCGGATGTTTTCCCCTTTTTGTTATTCCTATGGTTAATATTTGTTAAGTAGGTACAGTGAAATAATTGGATCAGAAAAAGGGAAGTTTGTTTTTTTCCAGTTGAATGGCCACATAATTTAAATTAGATTTTATCACAGTGAATGTTTGTGACCACAAAACAATATAACTGGTATATTTAGTTAATTAGAGTATTAACCGTTTCTTAATTACGAACGTGCTCATAAACGTTGAGTTGCCTAAAAGGCCAAAGTAATAGAGCTTAGTTTAAAGTCTACGGTAGTTTGAAGGTGGTGAAAGGTACATATTATCTCGGCCTATATATTGAACCAAAATCTAAAAGCGTTGAGGGGTAGAGAATATTTTATATTACTATGACTTGAGCTTGGAAAAAGAGATTCTTACTTGATTTTAATGGAATGATCTGCATTAGAATTCTGAAAGCATTGTTTTGGACCTGCAAACCAGTAATGGTGCAGTTGGTGAAGATTTATAGGTGCTACCTACTAGGTATAGGTACTAGGAATGTCTACTGTTCACTTGAATTTCTCTCCTAGTGGTATACAGGACCAACTAAAATAATCCCTGTTTAATTAGTTTTTTATTTCATAGGATGGATCTGAGTGAAGCATCATCCACTTCTTCAGATGAAGAAATAATGAATGTATTAGGAAATGTTCCAAGAATGAGCATTTTCCGAGAGTGATTAGATCCTTTCAATATTTATAATGAATCAGAATTCAAGGAACTATTCAGATTACCCAAGCAGCTTGTTATGGATCTTCTACAGAAATTTGAAAACAATTTGAAGCCAATCTCCAAAAGGAGCAAGCCTATTACTGCTGCATTGTACTTGGCTGTAATTTCCTCCCATGCTGCCACTTTTTCTTTAGAGAAAACGGCATCCGTCCTTTTATTTTCCACTATTTGTCGTTTTCCTCCCACCAATTCTACAATGATGTTTCTCTCGAATTCATTGAAATTTTTCCCCGCTTTGCCATTATGCACCTCTTCTTACCGTATTTTGAACTGTTTTGAACTTTCGCTCGTCAAGTTTGTTTACTATCTCCAACGGTGCGACTGTAGTGTCATCTTGTGGCAGTTTATTGTACTTCGGGCTCTAAGCAATAGCTATCGAGAGATTGTTTATGAGCCCGATTGTTTCTTGCAACCCGAAAAACGCTATGAGCTCCATAAGTTTATGGAACTCATAGCTATCGAATACATAGCGGAAGTTTAGTACAACCGGCCATAAATCAGATAAAAGTGGCAGAAAGATTCCTATGTAGGAATGGTGCCAGTGGATTATTAGTTTAATAGCTAGAAATGGCTCCAAAAATTTGAAACATATGGGAAAAATGGCAGCTTTGGTCGCATAAGCCTTTCCTCCGTGACCTTAACTACGATTTTGAAACTACGGGATTCTATCTTAATACAGTCCCTATCGACACCTCGAAGAAACTAAACAACAATTTTATGAGTCATCGTCGCTCTGTCGGCCACAGGAGAATTAGCTAATAGGGCAAAACTCGTGGAAGTGGAATTAAGTCAGATCCTGAATATGCAATGCAGTCACTGCGCCGCGCCAGGCAGGTACATCCTTGAATAATTATACTCTGCTCTCAAAAACGTTCAACTATTCAGCCAGATCCCCCGAATCTTATCTTAAATGCATTGTGCAGAGTTTGCAAGCCACATGAAGCCAAGTTCAGGAAAAAATATTCATCTTCGCCATTTTCTGCCGTGATGTATGCCTCTAAATCCTTAAAGCAAATTCACAATTAACGTCTAGGCCATCCATTGAGATTTGTAAAAGATATTTGAGTTAGAGAGTTTTGGTTTGATTAATGAGGGGAAACACACGACCAGAGGCCTTAGATTGGCCAACAAATGCAGAAGTTAAATACTGAGTGGGTACTTCACATGAATTGGGGCTCCAAAACCGAACTGCTAGATCCATTTGGGTACTCCGGCTGCATCCATTTAAACTTTATGCAAAGGAAACAATAGAAGGCTCACTTGGCTGAACTTCGCTAATCACCATTTCATAGAAATATGGAACCAGACGGTATACCAGCATGTGACCTATTTTATTTCTTCCTAATTTCATCGCTTCGGACATCTTACTGTTGGGGAACATCAGAGGAAAAAGACTGAAAAGACTTTCCTGCAGAAGAGATGATAGTCTGTAGGCACCTTAAAATCTCCCCACATCATCATCCCTCACCAAATACTTTGAAAAAGTCTCTTTGTCCTGCTATACAGCTGTGCTGTATGGCAGGTCACATGTTTCAAGCTCCCAACCCAGGGATTACTCTTCCTTACATTAATGAAAGAATCTTTCTTCACTGATATTCCGCATTTTTGGTATTTTTGACGCTGTCTATCCCCGGTCCCCCTTTCCCCGTTATTCACGCCTCATCATGCTGAACTATAGCATCGGCGGTGTAGTTGAACAAGTCAATTGCCCAATCGGTGTTGAAGGCGAGTAACTTTTTCCTGACCAACAATGAAATTTCCAGGCATTTTCCTGACTTCTAGACCAATTTTTCAGTTTCCTGACTTTCAAGATGCGTACCAACCCTGTTCAATGCATTGTGGTGTCCAATGTGATTTTGCTGAAATAATTATTCCGTCTACGTTTAAGGCAGGTCATTCCTAAATAGCAATAAGTATTAGGATTTGTCCTCGTCAGGGATTATGTAGAGAGAGTCTTTTAAATTGTGAGTGTAGTTAAACATTGTAAATGAAACGACTTTGTACTTTCCACTTTCAGCTTTATAAGTTCCCCGATCGATTTCGACGACTCAGCGTCTTTTCCAAGGGGGTGCCAACTGCCAGAACATTTCAAACCAAGGCATTATATAGTTACACTGAGGAGGAGTGGGGGAAGGACTCAAACTGAGAGGGGGAGGGAGAGTATTGGGTGGGAGTGAGGGGGGTGGTAGTGTGAGTGAGGGGGAGAGGGAGTAGGGTTCCGTCAAGGACAGCAGTGGGGTTTAGTGTTGAGGGTATTGTGGCGGGAATTAGGGAGGGCGAGCAAGTCAGATTTTAAAACTGTTAAAAACATCTGCGAGGATTTAAAATTAGTAAAGTCGTTTAAGATACATACATCTGTAACAGTTTTAAAATCTGACTTGCTCGCCCTCCCTAATTCCCGCCACAATACCCTCAACACTAAACCCCACTGCTGTCCTTGACGGAACCCTACTCCCTCTCCCCCTCACTCACACTACCACCCCCCTCACTCCCATCCAATACTCTCCCTCCCCCTCTCAGTTTGAGTCCTTCCCCCACTCCTCCTCAGTGTAACTATATAATGCCTTGGTTTGAAATGTTCTGGCAGTTGGCCCCCCCTTGGAAAAGACGCTGAGTCGTCGAAATCGATCGGGGAACTTATAAAGCTGAAAGTGGAAAGTACATAGTCGTTTCATTTACAATGTTTAACGTTCGCAACTTCCACAAAGTATCGCCTTCATCCATTAATTCAAGTGAGTGTAGTTGTTTACTTCCAAGTGAAAGGGTGATGATCTTTGTCTACTTATGCAGTGTATGTTCTTTCATTATGCTTTATTCAGTAAATTTTGCCACCTCAAAAGATTATGTTTTCATTCCCTCGCCTTTATTCTCACTCTCTCTCTCTCGACTAATTAGCAAGGAATGTTCCTTTATTTGTGTGCCGTTGTGTGTGCCTGGAGAAATAGTGGAAATGATTAATAGCTTGCCTTATATATCTTACGGTAGGTTATCACATATGCAACAAGAAAAACCTCGAAAGCCCTTGACAGGCGTTAAACGGACTTGTAAAAGTGAGTTGCACAGCATTTATCTTCGATCTGATGGGGAAGTTTGCGTTTAAGCAGTAATGAAGGGTGATTAATGCGTTAATGCTGGAGACTAGCTCGAGGATAGTAGCGTGTATCAATAAATAGCCTAATCAATTGATTTCGGAAATTTCGGAATGGTTCATACCACGTCAATTCGACAAGAAAATCGTCAACAATTACCATTACACCTAACACTTGCATGAAATCCACCGATTTTGACCAAACTTTGTCAAAATGCAAAATGTCATTATTTAGCAGGAAAATAAAAACCGCAAAGCCGTTTTGCAAAACATGCGAACGTTTACGAGAAATTGCGACCGTAAAAGTACTTATTTTAAATAGTACTGAGTTGGACCACTACTATAAAGGATTATATTATAAAATACAAACAATTTTATAAGATTATAATAATTTTAAATCCATTTTCCAAGATGTACCTATACCCTCGATTTTGCTCATTGTTTTTATGCTGCACACACAAACCTCCTCTAAAAAATAAAGAAGTTTGCCAGAGTTTCATGTAAGAAAGGAAAATATTTTTGAGTGAAGGCGTAACGCTGCCGCGGCCGGTAGTCATGGGGGCGGCGGCGGCGCCCTCCTACCGTCATGGTGCTCTGGCGTCTTCAGACCTCAGCACACCGCCTATCTTTCATCTTCTTCTTCTCACCAATTTCAACCGTACGCATCCCCTTAAATCCCCTTTGCCATTCGCCATTTGCTTCCCATATATGTGCGACCACCACCGCAGAAAACACGAGGCCTTAAACAGCAGTCGGCCTCCGATAGCAACACCTAGACAGACGTCATCTCGTCTTCGGTTTCCAATGCTACTGGCGGTTATATTTTTTTTTAAACTTATATTTACTTAATTTATGGTATTTATTTATCACTAGCAGGTGCTTGAACCTACTATCTGAAAGTTTCGTTAAAACTCTTTTTTTCCTGGGAGTACTGACTACTCCCATTTTTTCTTCTGTTGGTTTCTTCAATTCCGCTCTCTTTCACGGCACTAATATAGATGCCTCTAACTGTGACCCTTCACACGTGCTTGCTGACGTAGTACCGTATTAAAGTCCAGCTACATCAAAAGCGGTACTCTGGTAGTGGTCCTTGGAGCCATAAACTGATTGACACTGCTAATGTCCTCTTACTTCAGACTTCTTTTCCAACTTGGTGAATTTTCCCAAACACACTCTACATGATGCAATACATTTCAAACAATGAACTTAGGAAAATTACTGTACCTAAAAACTCAGATCAAGTATGTAGATATTTTTTGTCCTTTGCTGAAGATATTACAGGAGTATGATCGCATGACTGCAATGCTCATTTGGAATTTGCATGGTACTTGAAAGTCAGAGACAACCCGAAATCATGTGCAGTCGTCGTTGTGGGCAATTGCTGCGAGAAATTTTCTTTTCTGTACCAAGACTAATAAAAAGGTGTTCACTGGGGTAACTGCCAGGCTAAAGTACATTCATTTACATGCTGGGATAGGATCAAGTAACACCTCTCAGTCCGGTTATTATTTCACACTAGGTATACGAGGCACAACCGCTACAATATGTTGTAATTGTTGCATCGCCAAGATTTCAGTACCGATGCTGAATGGTATTCTATGCGACATCTCAAGGAGAGGGTCCAAGTGACGGACTTGGAATTGTGTTAAAGAGACCACTTGCACGTGCCAATATGCACTTCAATTACAAGTAACAAAAATTTAGACTCTCCTGGGCCTTTACAAATGGACAAAATTGAGCGTGAAAGGAATGAACTACGAGTTAGTTGTCACCGACGAGCAAATGAGGAAGAAAGAAGAGGCTGGGGAGAAGAAGATTCCTCGGTTGGTTAGTTTGGTTAGGTTTGGTTATTTGGGGGAGGCGACCGACAGCTGAGGTCATTTGCGCCATATAGGATAGGTGGGTAATTGGGTAATGGTAGGAGTTTTTAGGGAACGGAGGAAGGGTGGAGAGAAACCCGGCGTCGGCATTAGCCTACTCTTAACGAAAGGCGCCAAGGGGATGACGGCTTAACGTCCCATCCGACGGACGGAGTACTGTACTTGAAATGCCCTCCACTAGGCACTCAAGTGGGGACCGGTTTTCCACTGAAAAATCCGCCACTGCCGGGAATCGAACCCGGGCCCTCGGGATGGGAGGCCAGTACTCTAACCACCATACCAACCCGATCCCCAAGATTCCTCGGGAGGCGGCCCCTGCCGTGGAGTGAATCTGTCTCCAGCTTTCGGCTATCCCACAATTCAAAGAAGGCTTGATGTTGAAAAGCCGTTCCCAGACATCCTGAGGAACAAATTTCCACTTTTGCGGTACAGATTTAGATAGTTTGGAGAAGAATACAGAAGTGTTTGAAGATCAAGTACGAAGTGAGTGTATTCTCAATGTGAAATTATATGGGTAAACATTATTTACTCGGCAATACTCAAATTTTTAAGTATAGGTCTGCTGCAGTGAGGGCACCACATACCCATCGGCCATTTAATCTACGAGCACAGCAGTACGTCATCGGGAAAAACGGAAACAAAAGTTATTTTTTCTTTCAATTTCCCTAGGATTTCTGCTGCACTAATCATTATTGTAATCATTTAAAACATTCATTTTATGTTGGGTAAGATAATGGATATATCAGGCATGAAAAGGGTGCAGAATATTCTATAATATTTTTTTTATTCTTACCTTCTGATTTAGTTCAAGTAAACTGCAATATAAAGGTGTAATAATGACTTCAAGACTTGAGTATGTGAAATTCATTTTAAGATGTGAAACATTTTTATTTTGATAAACAAAAACAGATATGAATAATATTTTCAATGCAACTAAATATTAAATGCGAAATTAATTCAATTATATAGTATCGTGAGAGTAAAATATGAGTGGTGGATGAAGAGTGAGTTCCCACTGTTCCAGAGAACATACCTACTCAAAGATTATGCTAGGAAAGTAGGATAGGGGCTGAGCATAGCAGCACTGAAAGCCGAAGACGCAACGAAGATGATAAGAGACGGTGTGCAGAGATCTGAAGACGCTAGACGCTGATCGGCTGCTGGCCGGACCGGCGGGCCTTCACTCAACAATATTTTTTTTCTTTCTTAAATTAAATATTATCTCTGGAAAACTTCTTTAATTTTTAGAGGAGGTTTGTACGTACAACATATAAAAAATGATCGGAATCGAGTGTGTGGGTACATCGTCTAAAATAGAATTCAAATTTTAAAATTGTAAAATCTATTCTCGGCAAGTTTACTTTGTGGAATAAGGACATAGTAAAGATATAAACACCGGTGTCACCCTTGAGAGGTCATCCTCAGGAGTCGGCCTCCTCCTTCACCTAAGATTACCAACTTTACTTTTTTAAATTGTTATAAACTTTATAAAATTTCTTGTATTTTATAATATAATCCTTTTTTATAGTTTTTCAATTCCGTACCTTTAAAACAATTTTTTTGCAAATCTGTAGCTTCACTAGTCGCGGAGATATATCTTAAAATGTGTGGTAGCTTTTGCAAAATTCGAATTTTGCAACGTCGCAATTTCTCGTAAACGGTTGCGTATTTGAAAAACGGCTTTGGAGTTTTTATTTTCCTATTAAATGGTGGCGTTTTGCTAAGTTTGGTCAAAATCAGTAACCCTAAGGGCAATCACCTGCTCGAACTGACATGGAACGACCCTAATTATATACACAAACTGTGGAAGTCACAAATGTGTTTTCATTTGTTTCAATACGCCCTAAATGTTCACCTTTCGGGATAATCCAATCACTCTCCAGAAACATCGCGAATACTTTTACTCGCACATTTGGTGCGGCCTTGCGGCTTCGCTTCGCACTTGTCTTTAGGAACGGCAGCCGTCTTTCTACGTTACCCACGCATCAAATTGTATATCTTTTCGACTCAGCTCCGCATCCCACGCCTTGCTGCGCTTACATCGGTTTGTCTGAGTAACTTCGTTCTCGCGAATTACGATTACCTGCTTGCTGCGGAAATGCGTTTCAATTTCGTTCCTTTTAACCTCGTCCAAATTTGTTCTCTCCTAATTTTTTCAACGCCCAGACAACTGATACTCGATATCATTGTTTTTAATTCCTTAATCTTATGTATAACCCTTTATAGGGCACTGGTCCCTCCCAGGGACCACCATTCAAAATTTGGCGCCTGAAACGCGGTAATGGCTTCTTCCCTCTCCGCTGCATGCATTAGTACCTAGAAAAATACCCATGGGGTTATTGATGGCCTTGGGTTCCGTTGGTGGCGTTTTCTTTGAAGAAGTGGTCCCTCAAAGGGACCGCTGCCCGTTCCGGACCACAGTGGATTCCGCCGTGCTCGAGGTCGCACTCCTGGACTTTTGGATTCTTTTCGCCCGATTCTCATTCTGTTTCTCAAAAAGTGAGTATTTACAACAATAAATGAATACATTTTAGTATAGAGGCATTTATTTGGGATAATATTTGATCGAAAACATGTTATTTAAGTTTTTTTGTGATATGTATCTGATATTTCTCTGGATGGTCGGATAATGTTAGATTTCCAAGCTTATTTTAAACGTTTTGTCTTATCTTGTTTTTTTTATTTTTGTTGATCAAATTACGTGTATTTGAATATTTTTTCCTTAAAAAATTTATTCATGCGTATATTTAATCATAATACAGCTTATTTAGTCATTGATGTATATGCTTTGTATGAATCCCTGATTGTCTGAATTATTATTACTGATGAAATTTTGCTGAAGAATATTTTCGTCAGACATACCCATGGTAAATTTATTAAATGTTTGATTTCTTTATTTTTTTCCAGCATTTTTGCACCGTTGAACCGACCCAAAAAATATTTTCACGGTTTCCTCCGGCCAAATTTTTGCCCTTCTTCAGCCTTCTTGGCAGCTAGTGCCATAAAACAGGGCCCCTTGCACATCTCCATGGGTCAATGTAAGTTCATCCTCTAACCTCTCTTCTCTGATGCCAATGAGAAGTCATCACATTTATGCTAAAATAATGTATATTTCCAGCATGGATCAGAAAAGGTATGATTTGAACGACCCCACCGATCGGCAAGAAGTAGTGGATATGTTGATTGGCGTCACAGATTATATGGCTGTAGATTTTGAGGTGGAAGGGGTTTTAGATGTCGATGACAATACTTCAAGAAGCTCGTCATCAATCCCCGTGCAACTGACTAAGCACATAGTGCTTATGTCAACAGTTTTTTTCCAGTGCCAGCTTGGTGGAAAATCTATTGAAAAAAGATGTCTTCTCGTGTGGAACAATAAGAACCAGTAGACTCCCTAGAGAGTTACTTAAATCCAATAAAGACTTGAAATCAGCAGAGAGTGAATAGTAAAAGTCATAAGCATTGTAAAATCGAAGGATAGGGGCACAAGAACGGTGAATGTAGCTTCATCAATGCACAACCCAACGAAAAAGAGCAAAGTTCTAAGAACTAATAAATTATGCGTAAGAGAGAATGAAGAAAGGGGCGAGAGAGAAAAAGAAATGACCCGCAAGTGACTGTTGAAAATACTATAAGACTGAGAAATGTCGGAGATCACGTAATAAAAAAGGGAATAAAAGAAGATGTGCTCATTGCAGCACCAAGTCAAAGGTGAAGAAGGAAATGCTTTGGCTGAAAAATTATTATTGTTCTCGGTGTAATGTGGGCTAATGCTTTGACTGCTTCTCTCCTTGCCACTCAAAGTAACTCAAACTGAACGTGCCATAATTTACTGATATGTATAAACACAATTTTACTGATGCGATATACTGTATGTTATAATTGCTACTTGTAAAATATCGGTAAATATTATCCATATTTTGTAAAAATAATTATAATTATGTATATACTCGTATATTGCTGATTTTGTACTTTATGAGGTATTTTGACATCATATGCTATGTTTTTTGAGACATTTTTACAGGTATTTCCCCAATTTAGTGCATTACTCTTATTTGAAAAATGCCATTTCATAAAAACTTCATTTTGTAAAATCAGGCTGCCAAAATCATTTTATGTAATACACTTTACTATGTTTTATTTTCTAACAGTGTATTTTTATAACTTCTAAAACCTAATATAACCTCCGAAATATTTCAAGCAATAAATCTTCCCGCAAAAAATGAAGTATCATATTATGAATAAATATATGAAAATAAAGTGAAAACTAGACTAGAATGAAGAAACAACAGGAAAATAAAGTTTTCAAAGTAAATATTTGTTTTTTCATTTCCACTCTTATAAGTATATTTGCTCCATTTTTTCCGAAATATTTTCCTGGGTATTTTTGAAATATTTTATGCACATGAGTACCCATTGTGTACAATTTCATTGATAACCTGACAGTAATGGACAAATGCGCCGAGGATCTGGGATAGGAACAGTGAAAACAGGGCGAACTTTCATTGTATTGGCTAGGACGGCTACCAGTCGGCGAGATTATCGTGGGCGGAGAGCTCGGACAGCAGAATTACGTCTGTTTCTCTTTAGTGTTAGTGTTTCTCGGCGCACTTGTGGGACAATGACCTTCGGAGGGGGAGGGGGCGGATTTCCGCAACCCATGGCTCGATTACCGATACGCAGGTATAAACATCACAAAAAGTCAGTAAACCCTTTTCAGAGAAAATATTCCATGATCCTAGAACGGGTCGGGTGTGTACCCGTAGAGTACGACTTCTTCCCGGGAAAAAAGAAATGCACTGTGGCCAACCTGAAAGTGTAGCATTACCATATGCATAAAACTTTTACCAGTGCTCCAAAAATTTGGTTTAGCTGAAAAATATTATTAATTATAATTACTATATGGTATGAACATAAAAAATATACAAAATACTCAATTAGACATTTCCATCACATTATTTTACTTATAAGACTGAACCATTGTAAACACGTATAAGGATAAGGTAAAATTTGAACTAAGGACTACCTAAACATGCGAGGACATATTTTCGAAGTCCAATTGGCCATATGTATAATTTGACAAAATTGAAGAATGAAGAAAAGAAGACTAAATTAATTAATGGATTTTTCCTCAAATGGCCAGTGGTCCCTGGGAGGGACCACCATGATATAAACATTATAAATTTTTTTCGAAAGATGATATTGCTTATTTGAGACCCAAATAAACACATTATGTGAAAAACTTCCATTAAAAAAGTTTCCCATAATGTTGCCCTATAAAGGGATAATCTATTCAACGGATAAAAGTAATGCATCTTATCAATGGGAATACTTTCTTTGAGGACTACCAACGTGACTTTGACATTATTGATTCCGCATGCTGACTTTGGATCACGTTTTGTATGCACTTTTTTTTAGGGTTATTGCTCTTTTTTGTTGTTCTGAGAGCAGCTTTGACACAAATTCAACGGCTCTGAGTTATATAAACGCTGAGTATAAACTACCTAAACTGCGGAAAAGGAGCACATTTCATCACACCACGACTCGTGTTGCCGATGAAGATATCCCTCGTTCCGCTGAAGAGCCACATGACGATACGGATTCTAATTTTTAATAATAATCAGATTCTAATTTTGTAATCTGAAATAATTTGTAAGACGAGGAAGCCGAAGCCATTTCAGGCGATTGTGGACACAAATGACGTCCGTTAGGCCACGGGCCTTTCTGGTATACCTACTTTCGCCAGCACACAAAAAAAACGGGAGGCGTAAATATGGAATGAAATTGTACCAGCTTGATGAGCCTTTTGGATTGCTAGATTTACACCAATTCAAAGGATTCTAATATTGGAGAAGCAGGTCCCTCAGAAAAAAAATTTCTTTCACTTCTGTCTAGCTAATCCGATGTTGGTCATGCTGTGTATATGGAAAACTTTTACAATGGTTACAAAATGTCGCATTATATGCTGGTAAAGAAAATGTATTCAACTGAAGTGGTCCAAAGAATGAGGGAATTCCTGAAATTGTGGCTCAGTATATGAAAGAAGGAATATGCCGATGTGTAAGTGGAAAGACAAAAGAGATGTTCTCTTGACTTCATCAGAGATAAATGCAGGTATTATAGAAGAGCACAACGGAGGAGGAAAGAGAAACCGAAGGCGATGGTTGCTGGATGCAATAAATAAATACGTGAGAGCCCGTGTAAACCAAATGCTCTCTTATCATCCAGGTGGGAAAAGAAGTCTGAGCAAGGCATCTGAAATACATATATTTCAAATACTACTATGCAACTCACAAATACTCCATAACAAATGTTGTAGGCGAATGTTTAGATCTTCAGACGTTTCGCTAGAGTTATTGTGAGTCTTGTCTTGTGGAGCGATTCTCATAAAATGTCTGTTAAGTATCAAGGTAAGGTCAAGCTGCCATTTCAAATTCAAGTGGAAAAAGGTTCCAGATCCCGAATGATAAGATGCCGCAACTGCTTAACTAAACCGGTATGGAATGACGTTGTAACGTATTGTCCGATGAGTGAATATGAACCGGGACTATATCTAGATCCCGGTTTTAGAGCGATCCATAATAAGTTATCAGAATCACCGCAAGGAAAATTGTAAATTATAGACATATTATTATCGTGTAAACTGCTGTTTTTGGATAAGTTATACTAAAATGTCTTACTCAATGTTATCAAATTCCTTTCGTAAATGAACCCAATTTATTAAAAGTTACAAAACCCACATGTATACAACTTTTCATTAATTTATATCTTAAAATAGTAATCCCTTCAACTTTACTAACATGTTTCTAGTTTTACAGATACCTAACCTTATTTGTCTTACAAGGGAAGGTTCCCAACTGTAATTAGCGGTTCGCGTTAAAACTTCGTAGGGTGGTAGAAAACGAAAATTCATTAGATACGTGTCTTCGGAAATGCGTCCAATAGGGCTCAGTTTTACATTAGAAAATCTTTTTAAAAACCCTTAAAAATGCGCATGACGCAACCCGCCATACACAGTGTGGTACTTTACATATGTTATAGTTTCAATTACCAGAACCCCAAAGAAGTTGTGGCTGAGTGGTGACGTCTTCGGATACTTCTAATTTTCCTACCGTTCGAGGCTTCCGAAAGGCGAATGTTTTTCTCCTCCGTGAGAGAAGCATTTTTTTCGTCGCGCCCACATTTCATCGCAGTGAAATCGTGCAATAAAAATTCGAGTTACGTCACGTCAATGTTTATAAAGGAGAACGCATTGCGGCTTCGTATGCATAAATGTCGTAGCGTCTAGCAGAAGGTCTTTTTGAGGCTTAAGCCATAATTGCCAGGAGAAAAGCGAGGATACGTGTGTTCACTCCCGATGAGCACAGTTAGAACAACCCTAGGGTTATTGCGACGAAGGTTTCCGCGGCTTTCTACGGTTCACAATTGCCAGTGACATTTTGCATTATGCACACTGAGAAAAGATTGGGTGCAGCAACCAAGAATCTGTCATGGCAACCAAATTTGTTGGATACTGGGGCGCCGTCCAATTATTTGGTTGAGTAAAGTATTTTAAAATGCTACATCGGACTTGGCTGCACCTACCAACTTCCTCGGATCCACAGTTTGCGAGTAGTGGGCTCTCACATCCAGCTGTAGTGGATTCAGCAAGCAATTGTTCTGTTGTCTTGACTACGTATTCATTCCTTCTCTTGGATACCCATTATTGAATATGAGGTAGTTTTATTATCGTAGAGAAATTGCAAGTTAATCAAATCATTATGTTCGCATATTTATATTAATAAAACACGGATGTATTCGTTTGTACAAAAGGGCACACAGATTCATATGTTATCCGGTAGTATGCTAATGAAATGCAAGCCTGAAGACCACACACGAATTATTGTTCAGCATCCTCACAAAGATGACCGGCTGGAAAGTTTGTAAGTTACCACTATTTACACAGATAGTCTTCCCAAACGACAATGATTAATTTCTAAACACAATATATACAACTCGTCACAATCGAAGCACGCATTACCACTTCCATAGCAAATTATTCCATGGACATCACCATTGTATTTGACTCCTCGCTGCTAATACACTGCCACCGTATTATACTCTCAATTACTATATTTAATTCCTCCTAAAGCAATCAACTACAATTTAAAAAAAAAACTTCATCACCACAGTCGTTGACATTTAAATAACATTTTATACTTTTATCTTTAGTGATATTTCCGCTGCCATATTCTTAAACTTCTCTAAAACTGTTTGCAATGTTACGTAATAAAAACTACAATAATCGTTTAAACCATAAACAATAATCATTTACGGTGTATAGATGAAAGCAAAATATTTCACGCGGGAAACGTCTTTCTCTCAAGTACAATGTTATATTTTCAGGCAGTTGACAGATGTAAGCAACATAAGCAACTACATCGTCGCACTGTTTACAGAAATGTGTCTATTGTTGCATCGATTATAGAAACAACAATGCACTTTGAAAATATTGCTCAGCAGAACCGGGTAACAATTGTACAAGATTCTTTGCGAGAGCATTAAATTAAATTTTTTGCTATGCCTGGTAAGCCTCAAAAGTTGACCGAAGATCTTGAAGTGTTTGTTAACATAAATGATGTTTCATTTCCTGAAGAACTGGTAAAAAAATTATGTGACTGTGGCATTGGAGCATTTATTAAGTGTTCTTGGTGTAAAAAGTATTTTTGTTTTTCGTGTTTTTATGATAATTATGACCCAAGTGACTGTTCTGGAGAACTAAATTACGAAATGTTTATGCATAATTTCTAATAGTGAAAATTTATACATTCACAAAGTAAAGTGAATCTTTAAAGATTTTTAATTTGCTTACATAAAAGATTGTGTGCCAATGAAATTCGTAGATTCTGGCGATATTGCGTGGTATTCGAACATATCAGAAAAAGACAAAATTTGCAATTTACCACATAAAAACTTTATTCCGACCCGGGTTTCGTTGGCACTGCAACATCGTCAGGTGAAAAATAACATCCATAGTGCGCTATATATAATATGCGGGGATGTGAGGAGTGGGGAAGAGGCGGAAGAAGGGGGGGGGGGGGCGGTGGAAAGCCTATTGGCGGGCAGAGGAAAGACACGTGAATGGGAGGGCAAGGGTGCCGGGGTTAGGGTATGAGGCGGAGCTGAGGGAAGGGGGGTCATAAACACATCAACTGGCGGAAACACAGAATTTTAAAAAAGTCTCATTGGGGAAAGGGTTTCCACACTTCGGATCCTGGGAGCATTGTCACGGCTTCAACTAAGGTGCCACGTGGTGCGACTTGTTGTCACAGGGGAAACAAAGGGTCGAGGTCCCGGGGCTGGAAGGGACCTCATCACTGACCATGGTCGATCTGTTTCCGCATATGGTCTCCGTGTGGGCGAAATCCGGAGTGGGCGCCGGTCATCTAAGTCCTCGAAGACGGTGGAGGGTGGCTGGGCTGGCAGAGGCCGATTAGGTCTCGAAGCGTGAAGCGTAGTATACAAAACAGGGGGGGGGGGTAGTGGCGTACGGGGGTCACTGTGGGAAACTGATGGATGGAGGTTCTCCCCTTCTCTCCATCAGTTTCCCACAGTGACCCCCGTACGCCACTACCCCCCCCCCCCTGTTTTGTATACTACGCTTCACGCTTCGAGACCTAATCGGCCTCTGCCAGCCCAGCCACCCTCCACCGTCTTCGAGGACTTAGATGACCGGCGCCCACTCCGGATTTCGCCCACACGGAGACCATATGCGGAAACAGATCGACCATGGTCAGTGATGAGGTCCCTTCCAGCCCCGGGACCTCGACCCTTTGTTTCCCCTGTGACAACAAGTCGCACCACGTGGCACCTTAGTTGAAGCCGTGACAATGCTCCCAGGATCCGAAGTGTGGAAACCCTTTCCCCAATGAGACTTTTTTAAAATTCTGTGTTTCCGCCAGTTGATGTGTTTATGACCCCCCTTCCCTCAGCTCCGCCTCATACCCTAACCCCGGCACCCTTGCCCTCCCATTCACGTGTCTTTCCTCTGCCCGCCAATAGGCTTTCCACCGCCCCCCCCCCCCCCCCCTTCTTCCGCCTCTTCCCCACTCCTCACATCCCCGCATATTATATATAGCGCACTATGGATGTTATTTTTCACCTGACGATGTTGCAGTGCCAACGAAACCCGGGTCGGAATAAAGTTTTTATGTGGTAAATTGCAAATTTTGTCTTTTTCTGATTGTGTGCCAAGTTCAAATGTGTCAGAAATATTTTTTTCGGATCGCTTTTTTTTAGGCATTGTGAATATTTACCCAGAATTTATCCTTGAAATTCCAGCTGCGCATTCCAAGACAACTGATTGATAATGGTGTATGGAAAAAAAGAGGTAAAGTTGCTGAGGTGTACTTAAAAAAAATAGGAAAATTAATGAACGAAATTCGGGGACTATAAATATTCAAGACCGTCTTCTACCAATTCAGGAAAAAAGTGAAGAAGCCTGTCCATCTAACGTCGAGGGATGCCCATTTCATGCAATAATTTTATTACAACTTTTATTCAACGAGCTTCGTCTGCAACTGAAAGCATCAAGGCAAATGTCCATTCCAGCATACGAATTCGTGTAGCGATACTAAAGTCGTGGTAAATGTTCTGACGGGTGGTGAATACAGGCAATGCCGAACGTAAAGCATTATGAGTCACACAGAGACCATCTCCACTTAATCGCTGGCCTTGAAGATCGCCCCGAGGAAGGAGCAGAGGCTAAGTGTGTGTATTGCCGGTTGCGTCATGCGTATATTAAGGGTTTTTTTAAGATTTTCTAATGCAAATATCTCGAAAACTAAGGCCTATTGAACACATTTCCGAAGATATAAAAATGAGTTGTTGAATGTAAATTGTAAGTTAGAATTTGGTAAAGAATTTCAAAGTGACGGAGAAATGTTAAAGGTTGCTCAGTTACGCATTAGAAAACATCGCCCGTAAAGGGCAGGCGCCGAACGTCGGAATTTTAATTTTGTTTTTAAGGTAACAATATTGTGCAAAATAAAAATGATACAATTAATAACAAATTGAAATAGTGACGCAAAATGCGATATTCACGAGAGTAAAAATCGATCCTAAGAATATTCTAAAAATATACAACTGCACCGAAGTACGAGTGACAGCGTCATATTCATTGCAAGAAGACATCCTTGCCTGCATTTATTAATCACCACAAGAATCCTGGGAATGTGATGTGTATCCCTGAAAAGGAGCTTCCTAAGGAAGGGGCGGCGCCAGGAACAGGGGCGTGCGAGTGTGTAACTCCGCACCCTAGGATATGTAATGGACGGCCGATCGGTGGAAGGCGGCAGGGTGCCGTGAACGCGTGCAGCCGAACCAAGAAAGTCGTCACAGGTGCCAGAATCATCGGACAAAAATCAGCCGCAGAGGGGAAAAGGGAAAACCAGTGGCATGTGAATCACCGCCAGTACCACGATCAATTGGCTCTCAATGCGAGGCTTTAGGAAGCAGTGAAGGAAGTCCCTTCCAGCTGTCCTCCGATTCCATTTGAACCCTCAAATATAAGGAGGGACCCAGAAGAAACCGGAATCGTCACGTAGAGCGCGTTCCACTTGTGATACAGATTCCGGATGCTGTAGCTTCTGCTGTAATTAAGACAAGCGGGAACGTCAAAAGAGATGCCTTGCGTAGCGCCTGCGAATTTTGTGGTGAGAGCTGTTTTGTACACGTCTCGCTTTTCGGCGGACCCTCGTGAATAATGCGTGAAAGTTTGCTTCCTGCTCGGGAAAATCGCAGAAGAACGCAACAAAACTGCAGGTATGCTGAAAACAGCTTACAGAGAGGATGTTGCTCCAAGTTCCGATGTTGCTGGCATTCCGTCCCTGGCATTCGGACGGGTGACGCAACAGTGTAGTGCAAGCCGAGTCAAAACCACAACTTCCCGAGTGAGGCCTGACGACATCATTCGCTCAAACAAGGCACTGGGGAACATTTTGAGGAAACGAATTCTTTCCCTAACGAATAGCATTAAACCGCCATTATATTTACTCATTAGAAAGACCATGGTTGGGTGATATCATATCCAATAGGAATGATGTGAATCTTAGTTGGGAAAGTTTCCAAATAAAATTAACTGATTAAGGTTAGAGTTAATCTCTGTAAAACGTAACTAGTTATAGTTAAAAGTTACTTTTCCGAAAAAGTAACTGATTAAAGTTAAAGTTAAAAAGTAACTCTTACGTTAAAAGTTATTTTTTCAGTTACTTTCGATAATTGGATGCTGTGGTAATACAGGACTTGTAGGTTTTTTGTTTTTATTAACAACGCGAACACTAAAAAATGTCGTCGTGGTTTCTTCCATCCGTATGCATTTGTTTTAAAATATTCTAAGTGCGGATTTTCGTTGTAATTTCATTTAGTGTCCAGAGTGTTGTTGGTCAAGTTTCCAATTGTCTGCTGAAAGGATTCGGTGATTTTTCGGAGATGGAGTTCCAATTCCGGGATTTTTAATTGGTCGTGAATGTAAGAATATCTGACGAACCACGGTGCGCCTGTAATTTGCCGCAAAAGATTGTTCCTATTGGTAGAAAGTACTTTAAAGGTTAGTTTTTGATATCGATCCCCGCATTGCGATGTGAAATATCCCGCCACAATTGTAAAATTGCAGTGGAAACGGCTTAGTTACAGTCAATGCTGGTGGTGTGCCTGCACACCTTTTCTCGCGATTCACTGGGGACTGATGTATCGGCGAAGCAATGTCGCCAAGTAAGGCATGCGTAGACGAATGTCCGGTATGGACGGACCTTGAAGTAGACTGGCGCATTGTAACAGATACGTTACTTTGAATGAACCCCTTCCCCCCCTCGATCTCCGTAATAGGTTTTTACGCGACCCTTCTTTCTCGGCTTCAACTATGTAGTATTGACGACATAATGTCACCGAGTTAGTCATGCAAGGCACGTGACTCCTCCACTCTTCCCGTGGTTTCGTGTTTTCTCGTCTGAGTTCCTACACTTCGGCGGTCACTCCCCTCAACCCCGCTTTTGCTTGGATGTATTGGCCTATTCACTGCATTCTTGCACAACTACCCTTGCATTCTTAGATACCTTTTTATTTTCCCATTTGTCTGTTGGGCAACCTTTGCGCCCAAATTCGGACAGATCGACATTCACTAAAAATTAGCGAAAAAAATTAACTGAAGTTAGTTTTGTATCAGTTAATGCATAATGTTTAGTAGTATGAGTATACAATTCAGAGAGACTCGTAAAGGTCAATGTGAACCAATGGGGTTGTGTTTGAAACCGTCAGGATTGTTGCAAATAGGTAGACAAGGAGTCACGTGGTATAAATAAATGAATGCTTTGCAAAGTTGGTATGCTAAAACCTCTGATTACAGCCTCATTGATTGTTTACACTCGTGCCTTATCTCATCTGGGGGCTCTATGGTCGAGACATGAAGAAAACTCGAGTGAAAACAATTGATGATACTGTATCGAACGATTCAGACACACTAAATTTACGAATCATTTGTGTTTGTACCACGTGACTCCTTAGTTACCTATCCGAGGTCATCCCGACGGTTTGAAACACAACCCCCCAGGCAATGTTTTTACAATAATCACTTCTCCCGGGCAATATAACCGATTCACCGATTTCTAGTTTTCGGAGGACACAGTAAAGTTAAACAAGGAATCCATCCACAATACTGGGAAGAAGAAAGATGGAAAAATCTCACGTACTTCAAGTCTACGCGACTTACTTGGCTTCTGGGCTGCGGTGGTGTCTGCTGGTCGACGCCGTTCCTACGAGCGTCCCCGAGGCGTCCCCCAAAGTCTCTCGCGGAGTTGCACTCGATGTGTCGTGGAACCTCGAGAGAGAGAGAAGGACGTGTTTCCAATTTGACGCTCCAGAGTCGCCCTCCTCCTCCTCCTTCCGTGTCCACTCTTCCACTCCTCACTTCCCCTCACAGCGCGTAAATCACATGACACCAACGAACACTCACGCCCCTAGGTAGAACTGGGTCAACTACACCCCGGGCGCGAGGAGTGAAAACCCGAAAGTCATTCAGGAGCACGTGAAAAGCATGCATCGTGCCACAAGAGAACGATTTCGTGGAATCACAATGTGCACGAAAACCGGCAAAATACAAACGTACCTTCGATGGTAATGAAAAAGCATGGCCACATGAGAGCAACGACAGCACATTTGATGGGGAAAGTGAAATGAATCCAGGTTCAAAAAGAAAAATTTTCGACTGGCCGGGAATAGAACAATGACCCTTCCGGTAAGATGTGATAGACAACGGTACAACTACCCAGCACCAATATATTTCCAAAAGCAGAATCGGTGGATGCCAGGCCAGTCAAAATGGTAGCCGAGAGACATCTCGCAGACTCTCGGCACTCGAGTTGGATACAGAAAGGAAAAACAGGGAGGCTTGAGGAAAAACTTATCATGCCGTCATTTTCCTAATTTAATTATTCATCATTTGACCGGAAACGTATATTTTTGAGTCACATATCAATACTTTTAACAACGGATGCAACGTAAAATTTCGGGATTTTATCGGAATTCTCCGACTTTCATGATTCGTAACCCAACGACAACGTATTCAATGACAACTAGAGTCAAGTAATTTCTAATTTGACATGTTTTCCATGGGTGCTGTGACTTTCATGTTTGTATCTGAAACAAAAAAAAAAGCTATCGGGAGTCTTCCGCGTTGTAATTCTGATAAAATGGCAACGACGTTTCGCCCACTCTACTGCGGGCGTCCTCAGGCCAAGGCTGAAGAGGAAAATGCCTCAAAGTTGACGCTTATATATGCTCGTCTTCTGAGGTGGCCGCTGCTCGCTGATTGGCTGTTGATGTTCGTGTGAATACTCGTTTCCACGTGTTGGAGAAGGGGTTGCTATCCTCTCTATTCATATTGTTGGGCCTCTTGGGAATTTCAAATGCTTCCCTTGTAATAATTCTTGGGAAATATAACTTTTCCCTTGTGAGGATTTTTGGTTCTATTAAATTCACGGAGTGGTTTGGTTCCATCGAAACGTGTTCCGCAATGGCCGATTGTCCATTTTTGAGGGCCCATGAGTGTTCTTTCAATCAAAATTGCACTACAGCTCTCTTTGTTTGCCGTACGTAAGATTTTCCACAGCTGCAGATAACCTCGTAAGCGCCTTCGTGGATTTCGGGCGGGAGGCGATCCTTCGCTCTGATGAGGAGACTGGATAATTTATTGTCGCATCCGAATTTAGTTAGTATATTATGACAACATACTCCCGAAAGCTTTTTACAATCATCGGAATTCCTCGAAAACCTTCACCCGGAAAAAAATTTGTTATCAATTATACAAAAATCAACAATTTCAAAACTGGGACGTCGCAGAATTTCGATCTTGGGGGCGGTATAATTCGCACGTCGTAAACCATTTCTAATATATAATTTTTCAACATACCAATAAATGCGTTTCATTTATACTGATTCGTATGTATATTGATGAAAGCAAGCTCAGCAAACGTAGTGTGCTAATCGGAGCTTACCCACAACAGGAAAGTAAAACGCAAGTATTTTCGTGTAGCAATGGCCATTAGTGGAAATGTTTTTCCCGCATGGAGAAAAGAGCTCATCCCGGCGGAGGGAATCGAACTGGACGCCATTTACCAGTTAGCTCATTAGACGGGTGTTACAGCAGTAGTCAAATTAAGGCAAAGGTAACAAAACGACTTATAATATTTTATGTGCATTGATTGGACTCTTTTGTGGCCTTCAAACCAGTATTTTTACTACACTGGTTTGATTTCAGATGGTTGTGTCGTATCAGGTAAAGTTATTTCTCATAATAATGCTCAAGTTATGGAGGGAACTTGAGTAGTGGATAACTATGCCATGAAAAGAATTGGCTGAAAGACCCAACGGTGAGATAAACATCATAATTACTTAACTTATGGACATAATAACAATCAAGAAATAATCTAATATTTATTCAAAACATTTTATTCCACTGTGAATTTTATATGATATAATTTTGTTGACTAATAGTAGGAAGCTTGGGAGCTCAATTTATGTCTAATGCCAGGGGTGCAGGACAGTCTATTTCAGCTCCACCATACAAACTTCTTCCATTTACAGGCTCTCGCTCCTTCTTAAGAGACTCTCATCGTCGTGGCTGCCGTGACCATGCACGCAGTGGTTGAAATCACGGCACCCTCGTGAGCACGTGGATGGTGAGCCAGCGAATCATTTCCCTCCAGACGACCAGTGACTGGAAGTTCACCATATCCTCCGTGCTTGAATGGCAGCGAAGTCGGAAGATGTCGCAAGTGCGTGATCTGCGGAAGAGAATGCGATGGTGCTGCATTCGATGGTGCTGCATGCGTGCTGCACCCCGATTGCGTGTTCCTCAAGGAAGGCATGAGTGCGAATCGAGGGCAGCGAAGAGGACGCCAAGTCAACGGAAGCTATGAAATGGAATCTATTATGATGCACTGTAAAGTGAATGGAATCGTCCTTTTTCGCTAAGGAAAACTGGCTGTTCTTGTGTTAAGTAGGGCATTATGGGCATAATTTATAGTTATTAATTCTGGTTAATATAGAAGTTCATTATTCATTTCGTACTTGCAACTCCACCATCCATTAATATACAAATGCAGGTGATGGCAGTGATTTCTTATTAGCATCATTATTACCGAAATGGAGCGTTCAGTTAGACAGATGTTTCGAGAGATTTGACTGTTCAGGGCTTTTTGCTAATTTTATTTATCATTTGTAATTATTTCGTCAAATAAAGCAAGAGCTATTTATTATGTGATTGAATTTCCTCCAGTAGGTATTACATGTAAATTGAATAATCTCATAAACAAAAAGAAGACACACGTTTTGGATGAAAGTTTCATTAGAGCGAATTGAGCATGGCACCCGCTCCACAGTGAACGCGACCAAGAGACTTGTGTTTCAATGATTTACTGCCAAGACATACGGATGCTCCCTATTACAACCGTTCAATTCATTTAAACTTTTTTTTACGTCTCCAGTTCATTCTTTAAACACCCTTAACGGCTAATGATAAAGAAAAGGTGGTGCGATTCCACGTCCTGCCAACCTGTCTCCAAGGTAAACATGACACCAAAGACATTCTCCAGCAAGAATGCATCCTATATTGAGTAACTTGGACGCATTTCCTAAACTTCTAGTCGTCTAATTCGCCATCATACGCCATGCGCTCTTTATGATCTGACATGAAGACTCACCTGTCTTGTCCACGAAAGTTGGCTTCCATGTACGACAGAAGTCTTGCACCCTCAGTGGAGTTGATCAGTTGGGAGGTCAAGTACTGATTGCTCCCGGTGAACCTATGGAAATAGAGGTTGTAAACCTATTACTGGGAGAATCGTAAATCAAAATCTTTAAATTAATATTATATTATTGATTTTTTTCCAGTTTTGGACTCTGTTCTCCTCATACACTATCACTCTTCAGCATTACGATAGCTTGATTGGTAGAAACAAATACTAAGTGTTTTGTAAAAATCATCTCGGGCTCTCCACAGCTGTAAATCATACATGCTCAATTCATGGTTAAAATTATCTGCGCTCAATGACACGAGAAGATCATACAAGTATTATTCGCCCGAATGGGGCCGCGGTGACAAGAAGGGTGACACCCACCAAGGGGTGAGCTCTACCCTCCTGTCGAAAACCACCCTTCGTGTTGGACTCTGATTTTTGTCTATTCTCATGGAAAGAGTTAAATCAAACACTTGAAGAATTCCACAAAATGGTTTAATGCTCGACCGCTTTCGGCTTTAAGGCCACCTTCAAGGACATGACTGTCATTCCATCCTACTAAGTAAGAGAGAGAGAGTCTTAAGTAAGTTTTCTCTTGCTTATCATTTACTATTCTTTTACAGCTACTTAGACCAACTACTTAAAACGAAGTTTTAAGTAAGATAGTTCGTCCTATAAACTGATTGCATTGCTTAGCATTGCATACATTGCATTGCTAAAGAAATGTAATATATTTTTTTAGAAATGTAATGTAAGTGAGTGTACGTGTAAGTAAGTAAGTAAGTAACATTCACACCTTTGATGGCATATTTAATTTAATACATTAAATTACCATAAAAGGTGTGAATATATGTAACCGAGCGACAAGTACATGATTTAAGTAGGCTAAATCTGTACTACGTTATAAGAATAGAATTCACTCTAATTGGAATAAAAGGCATTAATACTTATCCATAGGAGGTTCATTGACGCTACTGTCATGAAGTTAGAGTATTGAGACAAACATAGCATGCATGAAAGGACCATTCCCAAGACCCCTTGTCTCGCCTCATTGTCAACAATAGACAGACATTCGAATGCACCTCCCCCATCCTTTGTTTCTTCTGACCTGAATGTTTCTAAATTATATTATTTTTATAAAGGCACAGTAAGAGCCCAGGCAGTAATTACATGTTTATATCAGTTAAAATTATAATTACGGTTCCTATACTAACTGGGAGACATAGCTAACTCCATATTAAAAGTTTGTTTACGCCCGTTAACGAAAAATGTTAAAATTTCTTAATACAATTTGTAATTATTATATTTCTGCCTTCGGTGCTGAGCTTAAAGCCATGCCATGCCACTTAAAACTCAAGAAATCGAAGAAATCAATGAAGAACGTATGGCAAGTGGAGAAACTAAAGGAAGCTCAACAACAAATGCCCTTTTAAGAGGCAGTATAAAACAAGATAGAAGAGGATATGACTGTGAAATCAGAGCAAAATAGATGGGAGAACTCCAAAATTGGACTACTGTGCAGCAAGATAAGTTCTGGGGTGAAGAAAACGTGTCAAGAAGAAGCCATGGATTACTAAAGAAGTCTTAGAATGGATTGAAGAGAGAAAAGAATATAAAAATGTGGAAACTGAAGAAGGGCAACAAAAGAATTAGGAATGAAATAAACAGTGAAGCGAGAAAAGCAAGGGAATTGTGGATGAAGGATTTATGCGAAGATGCACAAAGCAACCTCGCAAATGGAAATGTGGAAGTTGCCTGCAGGATGGTGAGAAATCACTTCAAGATGCAATACCACCAGGGACAAGAAAGGAGAACTCTTAATTGAACGTGAGGATAAAGTGAAGAGATGGAAGAAATACTTGGAAGATTTGTACAGCAATCTTTAAAACGGAAGAATTCGAAGAGGAAAATGAAGTCAATGAGAATGATTTGAGAGCCCCAATCTTAAGATCTTAAGATTCTACGCAGCCGTAAGGGACCCTTAATGCTTCGGTATTAGATGATATTGCTGCCGAACTAATTAAAAATTCGGGAAAGAAGGCATTTACCCAGCTGCACAAAACCACCTGCGACATGTACTCTACAGGAGAGATGCCCACGGACTTTGAGAAGAAAGTCATCATCCCTTTCGCCAAAAAGACGAGGGCTGAGAACTGGGAATATTTTAGGACCATAAGCATGACATAACATGCCTCGAAGATGTTGACGAGAATCATCTATAGAAGAATAGAACGAAAAGCTGAGGAGTTTTTGGATGAGGACCAATTCGGGTTCAGAAGAAACAAGGGTACAAGAGAAGTGATTTAGACCCTCAGGCTACTTATAGAGAGGATAATTGAGAAGAACCTACCAATGTTTGTTGCATATGCATGATTTGGATATGTATGGTATGGAATATGTAGATTTGGAGAAGGCGTTTGACTACGTGGATTGGAACTTGATGGTAGTTTCTGAAAGGAATCGGAGTATCATACAATGACCGAAGAGTAATCAACAGCTTATATAAAAACCAGGTGGCTATTATCAAATCAGGACCCAACACTACAGAAGCAAGCATAAAGAAAGGAGTGAGGCAAGGATGTGCACTGTCTCCCGTATAATTTAATGTCTACATCGAGAAAGCCATCCAAGAAGTCAAAGTTAAGTCTCCGGGAGTGAATATCCACGGGGAGAAAATCACCATGCTACGATTCACCGATGACATAGCAGTCATGTTAGAAACAGAAGGATATTTCATGAAGGCACTAGGAAATATGGAAAGAACAATGACCAGATATCATCAGAAGATCAATAAAAAGAAAACTAAGGTATCGGTATGCAGTAGGAGAAAGGAATCCAGGACCATTGTTAAACTAGGAAAACACAAAATTGGAGGAGGTGGAAGAGTTCTGTTACCTGGGAAGCCGAGTAACCAGCGATGGGCGAAGCAAAAGAGAAATTGCCAGTAGAATTGCCCAAGCAAAAAGGGCATTTTACCAGAAGAAGATTCTGCTTACAGCTGCATATACAAGCGAGGAAGTGAGAAACCATTTCATTAGAACATACATTTGGATTATTCTACTAAATGGCAGCGAAGCGTGGACAAAAACAGCAGCAGAGACGTCAAGGCCGGAGGTATTTGAATTGCGGTGCCACCGAAGAATTATGAAGATAAATGGATCAACCGAGTGACAAATCGGGAGGTCTTAAGAAGAGTGGGAGAAAAAATGTCTACTGAAAACCTTAAAAAGAAGACGGGACAGCCTAATTGGTTATATCTTAAGACACAATGGCCTGATGAAGACAATCGTCGAGGGAAAAGTGAACGGGAAGAATGGAAAATTCAGGCCTCTTACGAGATATATGAAACAGGTTGTGAAGGAGAGGATTTAAATTAATACGCAGAGGTTGGCCGATAGAAGTTGGCCGATAGTGGAGGGCTGTGTCAAACCAATCCTAGGATTGATGACCGTTGATGATAACATTTCTCCCTCCCATTTAATTACAACGGGCACCTTCAGCTAGTAGCATATAATTCTACTACTAATCTAATTACTTTACAAGATTAAATTTCTTAATAATAGGAAAAACGTTACAATAAAATACTCAGTTTACGTATAAATAATTAGAACGACCTTTAAATAGATTAGAATAACAGATAAAAGTACTTTCTGGCATTAAATACGGTGCATTATGGCATGTTCGGGTACTATTGACAGAGAAGATGAGCTGTTCCGAGAATTAACTTAATCATCTCCCAAAGATAGACTCAAAGCCAAAAGTAGTCGGGCCGTACATAAATCTCCGGTACCGGCAATAGAATGCACCAGCGCGAATATCGGATATTTTAAATGCCCCACAGCCCCCAAAAGAAATAATCTCTCTGAGAAAGCTTCCCCCCTCGACACCGATATCCCACGCGGAGATGGGCGTCGCCTTACTCACCCTGCTTCGTCCTCCAGCACGTGGCTCAGCGGGAAGAACCGTCCAGGGTCGCGGGCGACCTCGCACAGGAGGCGCTGCCTGCAATCCTCGGAGAGGACCCCCAGTCGGCCGAAGTAAGCGTCCAGCTTCTGAAGACGGGGCCGGAACTGGCGAGCCTTGAGTTGCTGCGGGACAAGGAAGAGAAACGGGAAGTATCCGACTTGTTTCCGTTTCATTGTCTTATTTCCGTCTTCATTAAATTTTTTAAAGTAATAATGAATTCACAAACGTGGATTCCATTAAATATCTTGGAGTAAGACTGACACATGATCTTTCCTGGGGTAAACACATTCGTGAAATAATGGGTCAAGCGAATCGTAGACTGGGATTCGTCAAAAGAGTACTGGTTAAATGTGACGGTCATGTACGAGAAATCAGCTACTTTTCCCTTGTAAGACCTCATTTGGAATATGCTGCCAGTGCATGTGATCCCTATGAAATCGGTCTAAATAACGTACTTGAACGTGTGCAGCGAAGATCGGCAAGATTTGTAAAGGGACGATACGATAATCTTATTAGCGTAACCAGTCTATTAAAAGAATTAAAATGTAATCATTGTCAGATCGCAGGTTGAAATTTAGACTTAATCTCTTAAACAAATTCCATGACCATATTTTCAGTGATTTTGTTAAAAATATTTTGCGGACCCCAACTTACTATGGTAGACTGGACCATGATTACAAAATTAGAGAAATTGATTGCCGAACTGACAGATTCAAAATGTCCTCTTTTCCTCGTACAATTAGGGATATGAATAGGTAACGGTAAATATATCCAGTACGAGTGTAGCAATGGATAACATTGGTACCAACAACTGCATGTTGGTATAAGGACTTGAAGCTAACCCAACTAACAGCATGTTTTTGCATGTTTGCTTTGTTATTTTTATCTTTTTTTAAATGTGTAGGTTAGAACAGTATTTAAGTACTAATCCTTTTTTGTGCATGATAAGTAGTGCATGTTTGGTGAGAATTCACCCCTTGCCACACACCTTTATGGTGGCTTGCAGAGTATTATGTAGATGTAGATGATGACCAGAGAAGAAATTAGGATTGTCTGCTTACACTTTTTCTCTCTCCGGACATACCAAACTACCAAATTTTCAATTGCAAAACTTCCACAAGGCACATTAAAGATTACCTGACCGGAATCAGTGGTTCCGGGTTCGAGTCCCGGCTGTTGTGGGTTTTTTCTTGTTGAAATTCTGTGTGAATTCACATTTCAGCGGGCGACTCCGACAACGCATTCGCGGCTGTTCCTTGAACCAAAAGTTTGTCGATGTCTTGGAATTTTTATGAGCCGCTTGATCAATCAGATGACCAGGTTAGGAAATTGCATCTCAGCGATATCTCAAGCATTTCAAGAACGGACCACTGAATATCGCCTCTTAAAACGGATTGATGATTTTCCTCACGCCAATTGAAGCTAATATGTCAATTTTTCATAAATGAACAGCTATAATATGAACCGAGAGGATTTCCTACGGAAAAAAGCACTAACTAATAATTCTCTGAGCCATGTAACCATTAAAATTACAAATCGTATTAAATAATTCAAAACAAATATACTTTTTATGAGTTTATTTTGCCTTTTTTTACTTCATCCTGTCTACATTTTTTACCTGCTCGCCGAGGGTTGAGAATTCAATCTGTTGCGTGCGGAAATGGAAAGGCTTTGCCAACTAGTTGCGAAGATGGGAAATAAAATGTGTGTCGCGTGGGATATTCAAAGCCAGGCATTCAAAGGAGGCTTGCAGCGCATCGAAAATGATGTGAATGAGTTGAAGGTT
Source organism: Platycnemis pennipes (assembly GCA_933228895.1). Classification (NCBI taxonomy): domain Eukaryota; kingdom Metazoa; phylum Arthropoda; class Insecta; order Odonata; family Platycnemididae; genus Platycnemis; species Platycnemis pennipes. The sequence goes on from OW121849.1 coordinate 151,821,957, forward strand.
GGAGAAAAACCTAAGAGGCCTTAAGCATATACCATGACTTGGGACTTTGCGTTCATGGAAAAAAATTATCTTTGGAAGGATAGAGTGGACACAAGCCTGGAAGAATATTGTCTGATTAGCGCCAAAAATTACTGTCGACGACGGCCTCGTGCTCATAAACTTTTAGTAAACACTAAAGGCATATTTTTTTATCTTACTGATCATGTTGAACAGGCTACGAAAAATAAAACGCATTATTTCGTTTAAAACTGCGAGAGCAATGAGGGAGGGAGTGATGGAAGTGCTAACACAACAAGATGAGGGAAGGACGTTTTCGGCGAGTTAACGAAACACACGCATCACATGTAACTGAGGCGCATAAGGAGGAAAGGTGTGAATGGCAAATTGTTTCTGGGGAGAAATCCCTTTTACACGCGACCTCTGCTTTCATGCCCGAGAGATAATCATGGGAAGGTGGAAATGGGTATTGACCAAGCTTGCAAAAAGAAAGTAAGTGAAGTTCTGTGGAAAATCAAACTTCAGTCAGAAAGTCAACGAAAAGGAGAGAGAATACTTTGATTTTTATTTTCATAGACTTAGTACTTATCATTTAAGATAAGATGTTATATTCATAAAACATTGCATACTATTTGGGTCATTCCACGTCAATCAGACCAGGCAAAAATGACGTATAGGGTAACCGAATGTGACCAAATTTGGCAAAAAACCGTAATTTGATGGGAAAATGAAAACTCCAAAGCCGTTTTGGAATACATGGAACCTTTTACGAGAAATCGCAACGTTGCAAAATTTGAATTTTGAAAATGGGATCATATGTTTACAGCATATCTTCGAGTTTTTGTAAAGCTACAGCATTGCAAAGGAGTTTGTTTTACAGGCCCTGAGTTATAAACATTTAACAAAGGGATTATATTATAAAATAAAAACTAATGTTTAAAGGAAAGAATAATTTCAAGATTTGAAATCCATTCTGGACAATGTAAATGCATCATCGACTTTCCTCACTTTTCATTAGCTTTTTGACCGCGGTTCTACTCCATGGTAAAAAAATCTTTTTCCTCTGGCAATTCTCAACACTTTTGCTAGTTGTGCATGAAAGCAACATAAGATATTACGCGAACAAGAGGTTTGGCAGGGTACCTGGTAGTCTGGTGGAGGCTGCTGCTTTGGATACTGTGCCGGTAGGTGCATCTCCACTGGTTTCAGCTGCTGACCCATCAGTTGAGACTGAAGCCACGCCTGGTAAGAAGAGGGCTGCTGGCGACTGCCTTGGCGAATTCGCCCACTGCTCTCCTCCGGGAAGTCTGGAGTGGGAGAAGATGGTGGTTCCCATTTCACGCATTCAACTGACTTCCATCTGACTCACTGAGGGATGCAGTGACAATGAGTAACCCACGTCCAGGGTGCCTGCACAACGGAAACGCATTCGGATCGTCTGCCTACAAGACACGATCTCAAACTTTTTACGACTGTTTCCGGAGACACCAGCATCTGCAGACTGAGCGAGAGTCATTCTCTCATGCATTGTGACGTCATTTGTGGAACGACACGTCGCTATCGAGACGACGTCAGGGTTGAATCGTATTCCAGGGGACAGATGGTGGCTAAGACAATAATTAAGCGTGGCGTTGTTGCTTAGATACCATGGACTGCGGGCAATGGAATAATGGAGCTAAAAGAAGAGGCAGCTCTCCTCTATAAAAGATTCGGAATTCTTAGGACTCACTCCGTAATCCAAAGAATAACATGCAATGTTCATTCACATGCAACATTTCCGGCATTCAGCAGATTCACTTCGGCACGTTCAATTCGCATTCAGAGTGTGTGTGTGCAGGAAGTGGAAGGGGAGACTTCATTGGGTGGCTCACCTTTCGTCGGCGACGGCTTGGAGAGTCCGCCCCGGGCCCTCGCCCCTCCGCCCCGCCCCACCTCCGTTGAGCGACCGCGCTCCTTGGCCCGCTCATCAAGGCCCCCGTCGGCCAACAAGGCCCGAGGGTCCTCCCCTCTGCAGCGGAGAGAGAGAAAGATAGAGAGTTATGATGATGAGAGTAATGCCCCGCTTACATTACTAGGGTAAAATGATAGTTAGATATGGCGGCTAAAACTAACCTGCGTTTTCACGGCCTACCCGAAACCATCGTAGTGACATTTATCGGAGAGTAAAATTAAGTCAAAATAACAATGGAGGGTAGGGTAGCGGAAGGACTTTGTCTTGCAAGGATTCCAAAAATTGGAAGCGTATTTTAACTATTGTGCAAATTAGATGCAGTTATTTTATCGAACTTTATCAATGTAGTTTCCTAGATCCCTTTTTATAAATAAACCAAAATATTCTTCTTAAATTACTTCCTCACGATTGACAGTGGGTCGTATCTCCGAGATACTCAATGGATTCTGTGTTAGTTACTTTACTGAACTTCAATTTTAAATATAAAAATGAATGCAATTGCCATTTGCTTTGAATATCCCCAAAGTAATACGTTAATAATATGTAAAGGTTGTACAACGATGAACGCCCTCCGTGACTTTAATTTCCTGATATTTAAGACGTTCAACCTTTACCTCTTTTTCCTCGCATATTTCAACCGATATCTTTACACTTTAAAATTATTAACGTTTCCTTGTCTGTATTTTTATTCGTTTAGCTTATATACGGGAATCACGCACCAAGAAATGCAATCAACCATGGAACGGCATGCAATGAAATGATTAATTGTTCACCTCTCAACAAGTTATCGCTCATGTTAACCCATTTCGTAGTTCATGCATCCAAATAGAATACATGCAAGTATGCATAATTAATTTGTATCTCTTATAAAAATTCAGTATTTTTGAATCCGGTATCCCAAGTTTACCATATTCTGCTGTTTGTGAAAGGAGCTATTTAAGGGAATAATGCTGAAAATACTTTTAACGCCGTCCTAAGGAGCGAATACGTAAAAAATAACACGAGTTGAATTTCCTGCGGATGTTTGAAACTTCTTAGTTATTTAATTTCTATATGTATATTTTCTGCACGGCAAGGTAAAGACATAAAATTAATATATATCTATATCTACGACATACCCTGCAAGCCACCTCGAGGGTGTGTGGCAGGGGGTACATCCACACCAGGAACAACAAACAAAAATGAACACTACAAAGCAAGCACTACACCTTTAAAAGTAATTGGGGGAAAAAGAAGAAAAACTACCAAATCCCAATCATGTAGGACACACCCATGAATACCATGCATGCCTTGAAACCCGACACCAATTTCATAGATACTCATGCCTGCAAAAAAAAGGCATTGCATGCAAGTCACACGTTGATTTGAACATGCAGGTAATAAAATAAAAAAAAATAAAAAACTATCGACCTACTCTGAATATTACCTCTATAATTAATACGGATTTACGTGATGTTTAACGTTCTGATCACGAATCGTATGCGGAAAAAAATGACATTTTAAACCTGTCCGTCCTGCAAGCTATCTCCTTTATTTTATTAGAATATAAGCGTACGTACTCAGAATTCAGGGGTAAAGTAAACTTAACACCATTATTGAACAACCGAATTTGTAGAAAGTGGTCATACAACTACTAAAATATATTACAGTGTGATTAAATAAGTATCGTTTTTAATTACAATCATTTCCGATCCATATAGTGCGATCCGGTCTCTTCGTCTTCAAACACTTCCCTTCCATTCAATTTCAAACCATGGTGTAAGCCTTACCATCGTAAAAAGCTAGTAGTGTAAACGGGGCATTAGCCCTCGGCGGACCCGAGGGACAAGAGAATTCGGCTCAAGTGCTGACCCAGATGCCTTCGAGCCCAGAGCGTGAATGTGATCGGTGTCCGGCCAACACCGCACGCGCTGATTGCAGTGGTAGTGCTGATCTTCGGGTATCGCCTTCGCCGATGCGAAAACGCTGCTACAATTCCTCAGAAGAATGTTTCTTAGGCTGTCAAGCCTCGCCATGGGGGACGGCTGAAAACCTCGCTTTTTCAAGTTGTGAAAGGGGGCTTGGGAGAGAACGGGATTTGTAGAAATAGCATGTGGCAATGAACGTGGAATTAGTAGAAATCATCATCTCTTCCTTGGAGTGTTTGAACAAGACGGAGGAATCGTGGGCGTGAGGTGAGAACGGAGGGTAACGAAGTCAGAATTGAGAAGAATGGAGATCATAATCGCGAAAAGTCGGATGAAAGAGATGGAAGGGAAAACAGAAATGAGAGGGGAAAGGAGAGGTCATGCATGAAAGGCAGATGATATAAAATATTAAAAACGGATTTGTTGAAAACATGGCGTGAATAGTTGACAATAGAGATTAATGTGTAGGATCGGATTATCCTCAAATCAACCAAAGTTGATCTAATATTAATGGAACTGAATTTATACTAGCTGACAAACCCGTGCCCCATCGGAAGACTTGGCGCTAATTGTTTGGTTCTGTCTTGTAGGGAAGGCATGCGGGAAAAGAGTGAAAAATGGAACTAAGAAAAAGATACGGTGAAAGGGAAAATGGCCAAAATACAGAAATAAGTGAAATGGAGGGGATGTGAGAGACAAACCAGGAAAGCGTCGTTTAGCAAATAGATGCATATCTAGAAATATTAGAAGGAATACTGTAAATCCAGGGTGCCTAACAAACTACACGTTGAATAATTGCATATAGCCGGTCGTAAAGCCTTGTTTCTCTTGTAGCATTTCAATCCTGCAAGAATTAGTCGGCTGATTCCTCATGCGTGAATTTATAAATATTAGGTAAGTACGTCAGACTCCTCCACCTCTAGTCCTTCACCGTTAATTATGAATTACGCCTAAGAATTACGAAATGCTTGCGAGTTTGAATACCTACCGCTCAGGACATGGTTGTGGTGTGTTTTTTAAGGATTAATATCTAGTGTTGGATGGTACTTTAATTTGGTACTGGTACTGGATACTGGTAATTTAAGCTTTTAAGTGAAATATGTGTTTTTTGCTGAGTATTTGCATAGTATTTTGAACGATATTCTAGCGTTAATATTAACGGAGTTACTGTGCAGAACTCTACAAAACTTGTATGTACATACTACATATGTCCACGGCAATAAATACGCATTTGGATATAGTTGTTATTTAATGCTAAGTTTGGGTAATTGTGATTCGTTCTCTCACTTAATTTTTTTGTTTTCTCATATTTGAATTCATACCTATTCAATTATCTCATATTTTTATATTTCCTTATTTTTCCTCATAGAACAGTACATATTCTGGTTTTCTTAAGAACTGGATCTATAATAAACCGTTGCTTCTCCTTATACGTTGGTGTCTCATTTGAATTATTGGTAGTGCTATACTTTAATATGCTTATGCGTAAACGCAGACGTATTCTTCGGAGAATTTCTTCAATAAAGCACTTGAGCCGGATGACTAGTTTCCCACGCTGTTTCAGGTAGCAGACTTCGCAAAAACCATAGATCCCCTTCGCATGGTGCTGCTTTTTGTGTATTCATGGTCTTAATGGGTTAATATCATTTTCGCTGAATTTCTAGGTCCCCTTTCACTTTCTTCGAAAACCGACCCTGAAGAATTATCTTCTCCACACCTGTGATGGTTTCTCTTGTGTTATCATGCTGTGTTTATCTTCTCACTGCCTTTTCACTGTATTGCTGGATTCACCATCATTTTCATAGAATTTGTAATTAGGTACACCCATGTGCCCGTCCATAGGAATATTTGTTCTCCCATGCTTCTCACTTCTGTCTTGGCTCTAAAGCAAGCAGTGCTCTCTCTGTTCGCCCGAGTTTTAGCCATTTATTAGTTCAGATAAATTCTCTCTTTGTGGTGGAGTTGCAAAAGTTTCGTTCGAGTGTAGTCATGTCAAAGAAATATTTTATGCGCGAGGACTCAACATTGGAGTTATTAACCAAAAGTGATAGTGAGGATGAAGAAGTCTTCCCGGACTCAGAAGAGGAGACTTCGGATTGTGAGCCGGAGACTTCGACTGCTGAAGCAACGGGTGCACTGGATCCCTCAGTTTCATCTTCGGGCGATGTATCAGATACGAGGAAAAGATTGTTACCAAAAGAAAGGTTTCTCCGAAAGGTATGGATTAGTTTTCTGATGTTTTTCTCCAAAAATCCACGAATTTGATTCCTCTTCTTCCGGCTGTAAGGCTGCTATGTCCGGGAGTTCTCCAATCAGATTGTTTTATGAAATGTTTTCTCCAATGCAATTGGTTATGCTAATTTCAGAAGAAACCTAACGGTTCAAATTCGTTAATATTACCGCCAGAATTTCATTTAAAATTTTGAAGCGCTCAGCAAAACACATGGAATCCATTTTTTAAGTTAAAATTTTTGGAATATACATGAGGGTTTTTTTAAAAAAACACTGCTAATTCAATCAGTTTACGGCAGACTCCTGCTGCGAAAAAGGCAGCTTAAAGCGTTGGTTGGTCGAGCCCAGTGGATGGGGAAAGGTGTCCCGCTGAGTTAGGTCCCAAGGTAGGTGGGGGGTGGGTGGGGCATACACCAGCTTACTTCCTCACCACGGGAGAGCTCCGGACAGGAAAGTCAAGAAATATCTCATGCTCCTCGTACGACGGGAAAAATTCTCTTCTTAAGGCTCCGGCTGCGAAAGGATTTTGTGGCATGAGTTTTTTACGAAAATTCCGTGAACATATTTACCATTTTTCTGCCGAATAGCAAAACATCGGTCGAAAATAAGGTTCATTATTTTGCCTTATTAACAGAGCAAATATTCCGGAAAATCAATAAAAAATATGCAATGTCAAAAACTAATGTTTGTTATGAGAGATAATGTCACAATTTGTTCCGTTAAGCTACCACAAAAGGTTTTGAAACCTCTACATTTCGGAAATTTTCTGCGAAAACTGAATTCCGGCCTTTTTTTGTACATTTTTTTAATGTAAGCCCTTTCATGTTATTAATACACAATAATTACGCAAAAAGAAAGCCTACATCAGGTATATCAACACCAGGGGAATCATCATTCAAAATTCAATACCCAGACTGAAATAGAATATTTTTGGAATTTAAGCAAGCTTTTTTCCGATTTCAGCCCACTGTGCGGTAGCTCATGCTTCTCAGACTAAGGAACCATATCAACAGATGGTTTTATTATTTTGAGAGACTAACCTTTTTCCAATCTTAAAAATTATGTAAATTAAGTACTAATAGTTCAAAGCTATTTTCAAGATGAAGTCAATTGCGAATAATTAATACCTCTACGCAAACCACCTACCAAATAAGACAACACTTTATGCCAATGTAAAAATATAACCCGCTGAATAAAATTTGGACTTCGGCTACATTCCAGTCTTTCCTGAGAGACCGAGTAATGCCTTTGAACCAATAATTTCCACGCGACGTTTTATATAAACATGAAAATAGATTACAAATCTTGGAAGGAAGAAGTGAGGAAGGACAATGTGGAGGAAGGAGTCACTTACTGGGCAACCTGCAAGTGACCGGTGTTGGGCGGGTTGTTCTTCACCACTTATCTCACGAATATTTTTCTTCGGCGGCAGGATATTTTCAGTTGCGACGAATTGCTCCGTCGTGAAGACTAAGGGACACATCATCAGAAGAGTTATTCTCAGGAGCGGGAACATTCCGAAATATACGTGTAATATACCCAATATACATACGTATAGTACCTATACGTGACCATGATATTAATCAATCACTTTCCTCTATTACGGCAAAAAAAATTAGCGGTACAATCTCTCATAAGCACAGAAATCAGAAGTTTTACTCAACAACCCGTTCAATGGCAAATGGATCCAATCCTCTCGAAACCATAATCGTCGTCGGAGTAGCTCACTTCGCATTGGCAGTCCCTGGACCACTCGTTAATTGATTTGATAATGAAAAATTTTGGAAAACCGAAAAGTGACAGGAGTAGTTGGGAACAGGTGATATTTATTTGAACAGGCCAATCATAATGGGAAAGAAATAAAATCTCTCTTCACCGGTACCGAACACAAATAAACCTCAACTACGACGTGTATCGACATCTTGCGCATTATCACGTAAACCAAATCAAAACTGAGTATGCCCTTCATATTAGGGGTGTGAGAAATTGGGTGACAGATTGGGGTGGGGTGAGAAGTCGGATGGAATGTGGGAGGCCAAGTGGACCTAAGAGGAAGGAAGTGCTTTTGCAATTCAAGAAAATGGGTACAAGTTCATCGGGCTTCCCGGGGAGAGCCACTCACCCTGTGGCGCCGGCGCCAGCGTCCATGGCGTCCGCGCCCACCGGAGCCCCGAGGGTCATCGCCATGAGGAAGACGAAAGGAATCCAGCACTCCATGGCAACAGAGGGCCCTTAAAAGAATGAAGACGGGCTGCGCTGGGACAGACTCCAGGAAGGGTCAACTGCTGCTTGATGTGATGACCTTTGATGCGCGTGTCGTCCATGAGTAAACAAAGTTATGCATTAGTTACAAACTATTGATATTATCTCCCGTGAGCATTCATAAAATAATTAATGACAGAGCGACAGACATGTCGAAAGCGTAGATGAAGCGTATTTGTTGCGCGTAAATATTTCTCCGTGGGTCTAATTTCGGTGTCTTCTAGACTGCTCGTCACGTTGGTACACTGGTTTATTGTAAATGTTTAGAAGCAATAATTGAGTGGCTTCTTTATTCAGCATGTATGTCGGGAATGCAGAATTAATTTTTAAGAAGTTAATGATGTTTTTGTCGAAGTAAAACATCCTACATTCTTCCGCTTGCACAGTTGACCACCGCTGATCACGTACTTAAATATTGTTAGAATATTGTTATCTTGGCGATCCAATTGTATTTCCGGACATTCGTGAAGAAAGAGGATCCCTGCTTCTTCGTAGCTAAGTAGCGTAAACAGCGTAAGTTAAATAGCTTAACGTGGCTTAATCATAGTAAAATTTATGAGAATTGCAATGGTGGGTGGCGATACTTTGTGGAACCCCTTCATGGTGAACACAAGGGAAGAAAAATACTTCGCTGGTCCACAGGGTAGAGTTTTTATTGCGACCGGTTTCGATACAGCGTATCATCAAGTGGCAAATGTGAATTGGCTTCCCTCTGCCTCGAGGAATTCTCTTTCGATTCAAGAACAAATTCCTCGCCCCCAGGGAATATTTTCCTAAATAACCTCAAGCATATACACAAAGCACTGTTCACACTTCCAATGCGAAAGCGATAAATATATGAGTAGTAGGAAGACCTGACTGATGATCAAATGCTTCCCCCATATACCCGGTTGAACCACGAAGAAGATTGTCTATCCTTAAACTTAGAATGCAACATAAATCATTACCTTTTCAAAGCGTTGCCTATCCTGATGATCCCTGCTTATTTTTCCAGTTAAATAGCGAAAGATTCAAAGGTGCGCAGTAGCTCGAACGATCGGATATGAAGTAAATTTCTCAGGGTTCCGTGAGAGAGACAGAAGAGGACAATGCTTCGAGTTATAAAATATTTGCAACGCTTCACTTTCATTAAGGCAGGAAACCATCAAGAGCTAAGAAGTTGGATTCTTTAAGGGTATGATGCTACAGTATTAAACGTTTTGCTTTAAGTAGCATCGCAAAAAGAGATCGTTGAATTACCATCACACGCGTTGCACCAAAACTAATTATTTCGCTGTTTTCGATGAAATATTTGCCTTCGGGCGAGGAATTCGTCGGATGATGACTCGGACGCATCCACAGTATCTTTCCACGCTGGCAATTGACCTGCTTTGCAATTGATTCCGGGAAAGGGAAGGCGAATACAAATGGCTCCGCGCCTTTCGGATTCTTTCTGTTGAGCTTTCTGCATTTCACATTCCCATCGATCCTTCTCCAGCGAATTCTCCTCTTTAAATTCGCCCCAGCGAGATCGATCGATAGCGCCTTTGCATTTGCAACGAGTATCGAGAACCAACGATGTGAACGCCGCGGGGGAAGGGGATCCCTCTCGTGGCAATCACGGCACCGGCCCCGTGCATCTCTGGCCAACCGAGCCCTCGTTTCCGCGGAGACCCTTGCTCCTACTTGCCTCTAGATCGACAGTTGTGCAGACGAGAAGCGGAAGGCCTTCGGTAAGAGGCACGCAATGTCCTCTCGCGCAATAAGGAACAGTCGAATGCTATGGGCGAATCCTATGGGCAAATGGCGTCTTTCACTTACTTGGCGTGTGCGGTGTTGGCTGGGCGGGAGACGCCGGCGCCAGGGCAGGAATGGCGCTTGATTGCTCGTCGCTGCTGACTCCAGTGCTCTTGTGGTTGGTGGAGAGGGCTGGTCCCCGGCGCCGAGGTGAAGGGGCGCCAAGGGGGTGCGCTTGAGGCGCCGATAGATCACGGCGCCCCTAATTAAATATGGAGCCCGGATGAAAGGATATCCGAGTTTGACGAGTTGGCAGAAATGCACGGAGCGCCACTCTCACCCTCCGTGCATCGGCCGTTCGTCCCTTCCTTGGAAGAATGTGGAACGGCGGTCGTTGCTCAAGAGTGCCTTCGCCCTTCCACATGCAACACCATGCCAACAATTGGCAATTCTATTCCCGATTTGTTCATCACGGTGCGCTATAAATTAATTCCACGGCTAATTCATGCATTTTCTTCGGTTTCCATGGTGATCTTCACCCTGGCGGTCTTAATCTCCCGATTTTTCTAAACAAGAAAAAATGAGGTGAAGTCTAAGATATTTTGGTCTCGGAAATCAGTGAAGCCGGCAAACCGATCTCAAGGACAGTATTTTGCCGCTAAAAACAAACTCGTTGAGAAGACTGAATGACACTCGGGATTTAAGCCCGTTGAGTCAATGTTTCAGAGAAGAAAAGCTGCAATCCAGGAAAAATTATTGCGTGTGCTTTCGGCATTATTGCCTCTAATTTGAATGAAATGGTTACGAAAAATGAAGGTTTATAATTCATTTGATGCCAGCATTGCAGCTGTATTGATGAAATACACGGCTCTCGTAGTTTTGGCGTATCGAGGCAGCACTCGACTCTTCAAGGAAGCCTCTTTATCACGAGGATGTGTTCAGCAAATCATCCCACAGGGTCATGCCACCGTGAGATTTTATTCCTGGCGATATGATCGGAGAGCAAGTTCGTTGAAGATTTACACCACTGCCTGAGAGGCGCCGCAATTCAAAATATAACGACACCCACAGCGTTTAAGACTTCTTTTTCCAGACAGTGACTCGCTGGATGCGTGAGTGGCTTCCTCTTCCACCTGATCGCCATGCCACAGAGGAAATTCGATAAATTGTCGGAGCGCGTGCGTTTCGCGCTTCATGAATGTCACGGAAAACCCTCAACCGCAACGCAATTCATGACTTCACCAGATATTTGACGAGATCTCGATTCAGTATTGAATTTGCAGTCTCTAAGAGATTACGAGGGCCCCCTAGCACTGCAACAATAGTGCTTCACACCCCCACTCCTCTCTTCACGACGCCCTTGAGACATCTGAAATGCAACTGGCACCGATCCAACGTCCTCGATCTTCTCTCCATCTCCAACGCGTCCTCTTATAAGCCTCAGGTCAATAATTAGGACTTAAGTGGGAGTGTAAAATAAATAATCAAGCAAAATATAAAATACACTATCCTCCATCAATGGGAAACATTCACCTATCATATAGATGTTCAATAAATCCACTGCTTAGTCGCATATAATAGTCCTTCCTAGTGGTTTTGCGTCTCTATTCTCATTAACTATTCGAGACATCCGAGAGTAGGCACATTGCTCCGAGGTCCAAGAAAAGATCGTTCTAGTGGAAAGCCGAAGAGCGAAGGTGGCGAGGTAAAAGCATCTTAATGTTTGAAGTAAATTTTCACATTTGAATTTGTAATATTCATAATACGACGATGAAAATTAGTGCTAGCATGTATTAGTGCAAGGCCCTTTCGTGAGTAACACGGCGAATATGCCATCGGCTATGTGCAAAATAAGCTAGATAAAGGTGTTTGTGTTGTTTGCGCTAGTGTAAGCCCCGAGTAGACACAAGGAATATGTCGCGGAAGCACAAATTTTGATTGATGGTGACGATAACGAGGTAGTGAGTCATTCTTGCAAGGATTACTCATCAAGTTTGTACACGGAAATGTAAGATTATTATATATATCTACTTCATCCAATAGTTTACATATTAATTCCTGCTCCAAGAAGTGACGACATTTCTCTATTTTTGTGTTGTGTTTTCAAGGATTCAAATAAAAAATACACCATACGACAAACGTGAATATCTTTTGCTTGTATCGGCATAACCTGGTGCTGAGATGAGTTTGATGATGCAGTTTCCAAAGAACTTGCTTCCGGGGAAATCTTTTGGACCATTGAGACGAAGATGGATTGGAGAGACACTTGATCATCTAAGACAACGATGACCTTCAAAATTCAACCTGAGTTTTGCACTTGGCAAGAGCGATCGTGATTCTAGACTCATTATGTCTTGTGGTGTGTTTTGGTGTATTTGGCATTAGCTGATCTTGGGGGGACGCGGTATGTTGAAACTTACATCTTGAAGTTCATCTTACGCCCATCTTCAGGACTATCATGCCATCTTGTGTTGCATCGTGAAGTGAATGCAGTTTGAGGCAATGTTGATAGATATTCACGTTTACTGTTGTTTTTGTCGTAAAAATTGTGTTTAAAGTGTTCCTGAGTAAGTAAGGCATCTATCACGCATGCCCCGTTCATACTGATCTTCTTACGGAGTAAGTTACTTATTTCTCGCAATTACCAAAATTTAGGACCTCAAATCGTGAAACATGATAATTAGCGATAGGTTCAACATTCAAGAAAACATTTATATATCCTTAGCAACATTTCTTAAACATGGCATCGTTCTTTTGGAAAAATAAATTTCGTGACATGTGTCCCACACTTTTCCCTCGGTTGAATACTCTGATTTCGGGATCGGGAACCTCAGATGTGATTACTGTTGTGATACTGATGTTTATACTTTTAATATCTTAGAAGTATTTTCAAAACCAAAAATATTCTACTGAATTGTATTAATGACATATAAAACAATTTTAAGTGCTACTGGTGGAGCTTTGTTTTGGACCTAATTTCTGCACAATTAAGGTTCATTTAGCTTTAGGAAAAATATATTTGGACTGAATGCGTGCTGAAAAATGCACTCGTTTCATGCTAAAGATATGGTGGCACTTATTTCTTCACCCATATCGAAATAATCGGATTAAAGAATACTTGTTGGAGGCATATCTGTTAGTGTGATTACATTTTGGCACAATAAAATACTTGAAGCAACGCTTTAACTGCTGGAAAAAAGCAATTACTCAAGTCATTAGATGTTATTAATAGATTTTATTATTTTTCATTTATTACTTGTAGTTATTAATATTTATTAATATTTTTATTTATCATCCATTGTTGACATAGTTACATCTGATTATTAGTGGTTGTTTAAGTATGTAATCTGTTTTATTTTTCAAACTCTTATTCCCGTTTTAATACATCTTTTTGGCATCGAGTGTGAGTTTCACATTTCCACATTAACATGTTACAAAAGTGTACTTATGACAGACGTTTCAATTATAATCTCCTGAGCTTTGAAACTTCGCATAGGCATATGCGCAACACAACATTTTTTCCAGGACCTGACGTCATTCAAAATGGCGGCGATGCGATTACGTTTTTTTTTTGGAGATCTGTTTTTGACGATTTAAAATGTTTATATTTTAATATTAAATTAATTTTCGTAGAAAAAGTAATATTTTTACGAAACTCTTCGAAAAATCTTTATTGGAAATTGTGTCCAAAGACTTATTCCGGTGCATTCCCAGGCTAAGAGTTCTTATCGGTAAACATCTTGGTATTGAGTACATCAGCAGAAAACTTCACCAAGCTTTTTCGCGGCTAATTCGCAATGCTTGAAATTCATACAATTGGTATCACGATTCAAAAGAGTATTCGACACATCCGTGTAGTTTTGGATGAAAGTTTCATCGGCAGAATTTGATTGGAAGCCGTAAGGGGAGTGTTCTCTCCAGATAAGCAGGGGTGGAATCGGGAAAATCCGTGCGGGGAAAAAGGAAGTTGCTGCTAAAACGGGATCCTGGAGCGATTGGGATCCTGGGAAAGCAAGAGAAGCAATTTCGGCCACCCTCATGGGAGAGAATGGGAAAAGATAAGCCAGCCCGCATTGTGTTTGCGGATTTGGACAAGGCATTTGAAAAGGTAAGTACATTAGAAGTTAATGCTTGCGTTTCTAAAAGAAATTGCAGTGCCTTATAGGAATTAGTCACAGTATGAATAAAACGAAGGTACGATAAGCGATAGACGAAACAAGAAAAAAATATAAGTTGAATCGCAAAGAGGGAATTCTACTAAAAGTATGTCATATTTGCATCTCGAATCGCAAGCTTGATAGTGAGGAAAAAATGCACCCGAATAAACATCTGGAGCACGTCCTTGTATGAGAGTGAGGCATTGCAGCAGCAGATAGCGAAATTCTGTTAGAACTTGAAATGTGTGTGCTATTGAAGAATGTTAGAGACAAAATGGAAGTGGCAAACAAAGAAGTCAGAAGAAGAGCGGGAGAAACGGTAAGTCTGAATGAAAACTTCGGAAAGAGAACTGCAAAAGAGCAAAATAGTGTAAGTATTCAGCCGATAGGAGAATTCAGTGGAGAGGTGCGTGGAACCAATTATAGGGTTGCTGACCTCATACGAAGGGATGTTTGACTCTGGGGGTGTTTCACTGAGAACACATGTTTCTTCATAAAATGGGAGTCACCTTTCTCTGATCGGCACGGAAATGGATTTTCTAGCATACAGAGTCAAATATGTTTTTAATAGAAGAGTACCTGAACTTCAACTCCAAAATTACGGGCAGCAAAACGTTATTTTCGGAAATGTCGTTATCACTTCTACCGAGAAAAAAACCAAGGTCGTAGAAGTCCGATATCGTTATCACTTCTACCGAGTGACAACGACATTGGACTTATACGAGCATGTTTTTTTTCATTTCAGAGTCACGTATTTCCAGTAAATTCTCCTAGTGTCGGATAATCACTGGTTATATAGCAATGCCTTCGAAAGTTTTATTTCTCAATTTTATCGATTGGCTATGACCTCACCTATTGAGCTGCACACCATTAAGTTCTTCTAATTTCTTAATGAACTTAGCCGTCTGGCAAAAAACTTAAGAGGATTAATTGTGGAGCTAAGATATAATAAAACGCATAATATGAATATTTTATTTTGAAATATTTTTTTTACAGCAATGCTATCCATTTTTCAGATTAGGTACATTTAATTACAAGTATTTCTCTTGCTCCCAATACGCATACACTTCAACGCCATTAAACAGTGTATTAAAAATAATATGGCTCACGCAAGATGACTAGACGTCGTTTCCTCCGACGGCGCGAAGGACACCTCCCCGCTAAGGCAGTGCGAACTCTCTATTTCCGCGGCGTCCGAACATGACCAGACATTGAGTCCGCATTCACATCACACGTGCGTCCACATTAACATTCGCATTAAATGTTCCACTGCGAGCTTAATGTATATATATTTAAAAACGTGCAAGTTCTCGTTTTTTCTTCTAGTTGACAAATCACGCCACCATTATCCCCCAACAATTACAAATCGAATCAAATACGCCATACCTTGAGCCGTTGGACAACACACACAAAAACACAATTTTGCTCATTAAATGAACGAAAGATATAGTTTATTAAGTTCCTTCACCCCCGAGGACACACTCTCTGAAAAAATAGAACACCACTTCTTTCCAATTACCATACTTATAAAACGCTTGGTCAGTTATTTTTACAGACATTCATTACAAATACACTCACAGAAAATTGATCATACGATAATGTTACCACTATTACATCTTTCTCAATGGAATGAGTTCATTTTGTTTTCAGTTGTCAGACCTTTAATTTACAAAACTAGAGTTAATTGACAGTGTTAAAATTCTTAAAAATATATTTCTATCATACTCCCATTGAACGTTACATTCTCATATATTTTCTGCTGAAAAACACAAAGCAAGTTAAAATTTGCTTCATTTTCCAATTAATGAGCTTCTCAATGTTGCTGTCCACGATTTGCAGCCCCCGAAGCAGCTGAGCCTTCGATGGAGCGTCGAGGCGCTTGTGTCCTTTCACCGCTTCTGTAAAGAGATAATTGATTTCTCCATGGAAATGCAATATGGAAGGACGTAATATTAAGGTGACTGGAAACTTGTAAGATTGCCATTGTACCTCTGACAGGATTTAACAACTGTCGAAGAGTTCATTTATTTTGCCG
Organism: Platycnemis pennipes; assembly: GCA_933228895.1. Taxonomy (NCBI): domain Eukaryota; kingdom Metazoa; phylum Arthropoda; class Insecta; order Odonata; family Platycnemididae; genus Platycnemis; species Platycnemis pennipes. The sequence continues at coordinate 151,838,214 of OW121849.1, forward strand.
CTATTGTTAAAGTTAATTGCAAAAATAACGATACTCTTATATTCATTTTTTACGCTGATTGCGTCACCCAAGAACATAAAAATTCACTTCATTTTCGTAAAGATGTTAACAAAAAAATCACTTCGAAATTAAAACTGAAAATTAAACGGATAATTCGTATTCGCATGAGACTCCTGTTCCATCTGTCTACTCCCATCAGTCGAAGCATTTCCATTCATCTCTTGCAATGCACCTATCTCTCACCTATCCATTTCCATTCATCTCTTGCAATGCACCTATCTCTCGCCCTCTCATAATCTAAACATGAAATCACATAATTTTGAAAATCCGTTTTTTTTCCCGAATAACCGAATCTTGAGTTACCCATTTCACTTATGTAATCCAAACTGATCTTGCCCTAGAAAATCGTTTGCCCTTTCCTCTATCCTACTCTTGATAATTACATGTACTGCATTCACAGCATGTGAGGTAAAAACTATAGCATCCTCATAAAGACGTTTGGCTGAATGACTTTTGCGTCATTCTCCGGTCATTATCCTTCCTCTTGGATCCTACGAACGAACACATTACATTATATCACTCCCTTCTACAACTCTCTCGGTTACTTCGACAAGTTACTTTGGCTTACTGTTTCAATACTTGGCTCTTATGTGTGGGATATGATGTCACACTACCATTGAGCTCCTTGTCACCATTCTTGTGTATAAATAAACTCTCCCTCCTATTTTGATGTTCCCGTTCCCTGTTTTTCCACAAAACACTGAAGCCCACCCTTAATCACTTAAAAATAACACCGTGAAAGCCACCGCAGCAGGGGGTTGAGACAAGGAGTGTGTGAATAATCACCGGGCAGGTGTTTTCAATTCAAAAGAGAATAAAATTGGCACTTGCCTCTGCATTGGGGTACACAAAGATGCTACTGCTACAACTATAATACTGACAGAGACAATGGGGAATATGCATGAAACTCTTTTCTCGGGTATTGATGATGTGCTTGATACGAATTTTTCTCACAAATTGAAATATATAAGCCAAAATTCTCTACGCCAACCACAAAGATTATTAAAAGCTCTTAAAATGTTCCCGAAAATTGACGGAAGTCACGTGACATTAAACGCCTTCTGACGTCACTAAACGGTAAAGGTTCAATATTGCTATGGAAACAGACGTTTATTTTGAAATAAAACGAAGCTAATATATTGTTTTGAGGATTTTAGCCGTTTCTTTATCGGAACCATAACTGAAATGGCATTTGAAAAAGCAGAATCCGACACTTTGCCTTTGGTTGACTCCCTTATGGTGGCTTTCTTCTAAACAAACAACGGTTGCTATGCCGTGGTACAGACTCGCGGGGTGAAAGCAAACGGAACACTATACAGATATTATGCATTTTATGGACGATATTCTCGTTACGATCCATACTTCTGAAATAAAAAATCTAAGTACATTCGTTTATTGCATTAAAAATATAAGATAAATATGTACACATGTTTTCCCCACGTATTCATTAAACAACTTACCTCCATGCATGAACAGATATATAACGCCCATAGTGATACCGTGCCGTGACGTCATGCGATGACGCCGTGTTCTTAAGCTTCAAGAAACGTACAATTTTTAAAGAGTAATATTTTTGTACCACAACTTAACTCTTCTGCAAAATTTTCAACACATTTTTGCCAATAAAGTTCTCATTCAAAGAGTTATAAAAATAGTGCATGTTCCCCATTGAAAGTTTCAAAACTACAGCATTAGGAAAACATGTCAGATATACACGTACATTCAGAAGAAAAGTATAACTTAATTCTTAGTATCTACAAAGCAATACTGGCCTCAATCTATATGGAAAAAGTTCATCTTCATAATCACGCACGTGACTCGAAGTAGCTAAATTGTAGGTAGGCGTGCAGAGTACATTTAAACTAAATTTAAACAAACCAAGTCGCTCCTAACAGGACACTGTCTACTTCTGTGATCAGATCTAATTCATTGCGATCCCATACACTAGCAATGTGTTCTATGTAGGGCGAAACACGTTACAAGTTCTTATTTGCCCTCTCTTCACGTGTCCCTTCAATAGATCTTAGGTTTCCCAGAGCGCAAATCTCCCGGATATCTCTTCCCCACGACTCGCGGTAGCCTTAATTTGGGTCTGCATTATCAGTTTTTTAATTAATTCGGTTGTAATTTGTTAATTTCTTTTCACTTGACTTGATGCTTTACAGAATTATCTTTCTCCACTACTTTGCTTTGTCCGCTAAAAAAATTAAAATGAACCTCGCAACCGCACTTTCATGCCGTTGCAATCAGAGCTGTATGTCCCTGACGAAAGCCACGTAAAACGCCTTCTGACTTCACTTCACGGTAGAGGTTCCATATTGCCACGGAAACAGACGTGTTTATTTTAGAAGACAACAAAACAAATGTAATGTTTTGAGGTTTTTAGCCGTTCTTTGATCTTATCCAGACTGAAAATGGAAGCAAACAGCGCAATCACGAAATGTGCCTTTGGTTGATTCCCTCACGGCGGCGGCATCCTCATCAAAAGAAGCAGCAATTGCTTTGCCATTAGCGGACATTCTCGGACTTCCGAATATGTGGTATTTTCGAAGAGTAATAACTTTGTAACACAACTTAATCCTTCAGCAACACTTACGCCAAGCACATTTTAGCTAATAAACTTCACAATCAAAGAGTTATAAAAAGTACTGCAGGTTCCCCTTTACATCTGCATCTACGCTTTGAATGAGATCGTGAACTACGACTGCTTTTTCTTTAAGTAAGGCTATTAACTGCTTCCACAGAAATGCAATCCTCTAACATGCGTTCCAGCATTTGGTGTTTTTCAACTATTTTCCTCCCCCGAAATCGATTTCATAACCCACATTTGACCTTATCATTACCAAAAGATTTCTCCTAATAAATACCGAATCACACGTATCATTTCCTACGCCATATTACTGGACTACTCATGTAAGAAAAGGGCATATTTTTCTTCTTTTTCGTTGTTATTCTCATCAGAATACTTCCTTTTCTTTGCCTTCTTTGTATCTCTACTTTTTTTAAAGGTTTATCTCCTTATATTGCCAATCCTTGCCTCATTCCACCCATCTATATTTTTCACCCTCTCATGTTCTGTATTTTCTACACCTTTTCTGTCTTTATACTGCTTTCCCTTTAGCTCCTTCTTGTTCCATATTGTCTTCCGTCCAACTCATTCTTCCCTAATTTCGCCACATCCCTCTCCTTCCTCCTCACGTATCCATCCACCAACTCGTCTTATTCGCCTCGATCCCTCTTTCACCCCACTTCCATTTCGCCTCTTCTCTCATCACTCTATCGTTTTGGTCGGAGTGTGCTTCAAAGCCGGGATGCTGAGAGTGTTCTTCGTAAGGTCCCCGACAACTTTTCAGGGTATTTTAGTCTTTCCCTCCAGAGCTTCGCCTAAGTCAGTTGAAGTCGTCGGCCATTGCACCAGGTTTCACCAAATTAAGTTCCCTGATCCTCAGCATCCGGATAACTCCTTACACTCAACCCACCAATCAGACGCTCCTTCACTTCCGCCTCCTCACCCCAGCATTCAATTCTCATTTCACATATATCCTTGGTGGAAAACCATCGTTCCAGAATCGTTCCTTTTGATCTCTTCCTCCACGCGCTCACTTCAACACTAATCTATTTCCTTTTTCATTCTATCGTGCTCCCCTATCTTGGCGACATTCTTATGTTCCAAGTTCCAGTTTTAACATCCGTCGTCATTTTATCAATTTATTTTACTTTTCGGTGACAACGACGGACCAGCTTTATTCCCAACCTGCATGAACTCTCACGTTCCAAACCTGGGAGCCCCAAAGCTTCAACGAGGACACCAATCGCCGGTTTGAGGCGTTCCCTTCGACATTAATATTGGCGCTAATTAAACCACTCTGGTCCGACACATCCCACGCAGGCTATGGCCCGGTTTCCATGACAACCGCCGTTCCCCCGGGAAAAGGGGCTGGCGCCGTATGTTCCTCCGTCGGAGACGCCTCTGGATGAAGCGTTCGGCGCTCAATGCACCACGCAGGCACAGAAGTTGTCATGAAAATGAAAGGCTATACGAACGGCAACCAATCACGGCTACATCCCCTGTTGATCAGTTGTGACCTTAGAAACAGGGAACTCGAGTGAGCGGCGACGATCTTCCTGAGCCCGTGAATGCCTGCGGATCACGCATCAACCGTGAGTGAGCTGGCGCGTGACTGATATAGGAACTGAAGTGGAATAACTGCGCAACGTGGAGGCGGAAAGGACGTTCGCTTGCACGGATCCGATACGCTAGACCTTCAATGGTGAACTTAGGTTGCCTCATGCTCAACATACAATAGTAAGAAATGGTGCACGTAAGAAGAAAAGGGCATCTTACTTATCTTGAGAAGATCTCCGTGATGGGTGGCCTTCGATAATTGTCAGAAGTATTCGCAATCACGGTTATCTCACGACGACGGAATATCGAGTCGGGACAGGAATCTCGTCCACGCCTCAGTAAACAACGCGGCTGAATCAAAACATTCACGCATAACGGCTGCTCTGGATTAGCGAAAGTAGGCCACGTTCATCATACCATAAATTATTTCCTGTTTTCCGTGAAGTCAAGCAAACACCCGTCGTGAATATAGAGTATCTATCAATAACGAACTTGAACGTGTGCAGCGAAGATCGGCAAAATTTCTAAAGGGACGGTACGATAGCTATATTAGCGTAACCAGTCTAATAAATGAATTAAAATGGGAATCATTGTCAGATCGCAGGTTGAAATTTATACTTAATCTCCTAAATAAATTCTAAGATAATGTTCTCAGTGATGACGTTAAAAATATTTTGTAAACCCCAACTTACTATGGTAGACTGGACCATAATCACAAAATTAGAGAAAAATTTATTGCCGAACTGACAGATTCAAAATGTCCTTTTTTCCTCGTACAATCAGGGATACGCATAGCGGTAAATATATCCAATTAGATATATGAATTGCGGTAAATATATCCAATACGAGTGATTCAATCCATAGCATAGGTAGTTGCATGTTGGTGTAAGGACTTGAAGGCAACCCAACTAACAGCACGTTTTTGCATGCGTAATTTTTCTATTTTTATCTTTTTAAATATTGTAGTTTAGACTAATATTTTAATACTAATCCTTTTAAATGCATGATATGTAGTGCATATTTGGTGAGAATTCACCCCCTGCCACACACCTTTGAGGTGGCTTGCAGGGTATTATGTAGATGTGTAGATTTCACGAATGGAGTGAGAGCAGGAAGCCATACGTCAAACAAATTGGGTGATTAAAGTACGGAGTTGTTATCACCTCAACGTTAGAACTAAGATTGCCTCTGACCTGCCCTCTGTCGCAATTTCCTCCGACCAAGGTCTTTTTGGAGGCCTTTCTGCTAAGCAAACATCATCTTCCTTTCCGGCCTTTTCTCTCACCAGTTGATTCTCAAACATAGGCACACTTTCTCCTCAACACAATGTAGTCGTGAATCGAAAAATTCTGAACGAAAATATTTTTCAGATATAAACATGAAACTTCAGAAAGATAAAATTATGTTGCTAATTAAGGAATAGAACATCATTTTCCATGGCTCTCACCATGGCATACTCCCGAAAAACCCTCCAGACTCCATTTTTCTCCGAATATCTTCCAAGTTGTGTTGATGGTGAAGTTGTGAGAGGAATTTTATGGCATAAATAATGACAATATCTATTAAAATGGCGCTTCACCTTTAATATGCTTTACTTTCAAGGACTTTTTAAGGTATTTGCGAGCTCTTCCGTGGAAAAAAATGGTGGACACTGTTTTCAGAGGAAATTTCAAATCAACTGACGCGTATATGAACAAACAAGCTTTTAAAACCTCCCAAATTTCAAAGGCCCGGAAAAAACTACAGTAGATAATGAAATTACGCCTCGCTCAATAAAAACTCTCACTGATTAAATTAACATTCACTCGATTCGGTAATCTACTGTAGTTTTTTCTCCCTGGACCTTTGAAAAATGTGGGAGTTTGAAAAGGGACACCCTGAATGACGTCTTAGGGAGAGATCTCAAGAGTAAATTATATCATAGCACTCGTTAAAGATCTTCAAAAGTGGAACTGTAGAGAAGTTAAAAATCCGTTCGCGACGCCGAATGATTCATTTCATCATCCGATCAGGCGCCTGGAGCTGGAAATGCCGCGACCCTCTTTGTAAAGTTACATGAACCCTTAAGCTTTGAATTTTCCATTTTCCAGACGCTCTGCATTGTTACTAATCTCGAAGACTGCATTGGAAAAATTGCGAGAATGTTGAGTCGTGCGCGGGTAAGTGCTCAGACGCCTTTAAGTTATATTTCTTAGCATGCGTTCCGTAAATAGGTTTCATATTAACACCCCTCTCTCCTGAGAAAGTGTGCACTGTTCTTATGGGCCACGCATCCCTCCAGGAAAACGCTGGCTGGCATAGTTTTGCATATCTTTCCCCCCCTATTGACCTTGTTTCGCTGATTCTGAGTTGAAGTGGGAACCGCTCTGGTAGGCACTTGACCGTTGGACGGCTTTCCAGACCGTGGCCGACGAAACAGAGAAGACGGTAGGAGAACATTAGGATTGATCTTCAAGAAATGCTAATTTCAAAGAACTTGCAATTGCCCATGTCCCTTTGATGCTATTTTAAATATGACAGAGTGCTTGTCAGCATTCGGCAATCTGGTTGCCTAAGAACTAAGCGACCAAGGCAAAAAGACGATGTACCATTTTAGTAAGATGAGCAAAAGCACAATTTTTCCTTGCGTTTAATAGTTAATACTAGTACTAATAATACTTTAAATTGCCAAGTTTAGACTAGAATATAATTACTAATCCTTTTCAATCATTATATATAACGCATGTTTGGTGTGAATTCACCCCCTGCCACACACCTTTACGGTGGCTTGCAATTTATTATGTAGATGAATGATGAATAGTAAGTATCCGCGTCACTGATGCTTTAGGTTTTGCATTCTATCGGGTTTCACCGGTCCCAATGTATTACAAACAGCAGAAATGACATCGGGCGTCTTCTGGCCAATACTTGGTCGCGTTTGCATTATCTGCATTCTTTTGTTACTCCTTTTCATTGATCCATTAACGCAATAATCTCTTCCGTACTTTTCCTTAATATTGCTATTTATTCATTGGAACCATCCGCTCCTGGCTCAGAACATGGGTGGCTCAGAGAAGCATATGTTCAGAAGGTTAAAAAAAATAATTTTAGTCCTACTTTTTGGTAGTTGTTCCGTGAACAGAGTGTACTCCATGTACTCCATTATCTCAACTATTAAGGGAAACTATTTAGACGCAATGTCAACATATAATTAAACACAACATAAAAGCTTAATTATAAAATGTTAAGCAATACACTTTATACAATTCCGCACTTTAATTTTATCCTACCGATTGACTCTCGACCTTGACAATGACGCTAGCACGTTGGAATGGATCGGGAAAATAAAATTAAACTGTGGAATTTTCTAAGTTTTTCTCAACATGTTCAACGTATGTATCAAATTTTCACCAAGTTTCACCTGCCTCCATCGCCTAGTTTAAGCTGAGAGCAGAAAGTGCTAATCACGAAGAAGTTTAATCTCTGATCATTTTAACTTAAATCTAGTAACAAATTTTAAAAACTTGTATTTAATGAGGAAAATAGGAATGATGAAGGATAGACGTATAGCAGACGCAGCATAAAGGAAAAACCTTTCACAAAACTAATGATAGATCGATGCACTGTCTCCTTTGAGAATGAAAAAAAGCATCCCTTACTAGCACCACGTCGTGTTTCCACAATACATCCTTAGTACTGGACCAATCAGCAAGTGAAATTGGAAGGATTCCACCATTTTGCCGTGTTCATTCCATGGAGACGAGAACTCAATTAGTGAACTTAGCAAATTTATTTGTTTCGTGTCGAATATTGAATCACAGTCTAAGCTTCCCTCTTGCATGTGAATTCGTCCCCTTTCTCTCTCCCTTGCTCGCGTTTTCCCTGCGGCGAGAATTCCCTCTTTCCAATGCTATTGTTTGAATTCGCGCTGTTCCCTCCAGTTCGCACTTTGCACGTATCTTCCCGAGAACAGCCCTCCCGAGTGGAGGTTCAGTCCAGAAGCACGCTCGCTCCTCGGCTTTATATCAATTCACTTGCTTGCTGCATAAAAAAACTTTAGTTCTTTGTTTTATATCCCTCAGGGACTTATCCCCCGTACCTCACCTCTCTGTATCTGTAGTTCTGCTATCATCCTAAACCAAACTGATGGTAATTTTGGGACACACTTCTCGTTGCACTCTGTGGAGTTTTATTTTTTTTACAACACAAGCAATTCCACGCAAAATTACTATTATAAGCTACTGATTCTCCAAATAACAGCGACTGAAGGAACCTTATCCTACCAGCGAACAAATAAGCATTGATCAATGATTCATATTTAAATGCACAAGCGCCGAAAATTATTAAAATCATTCTAATTAAAACCTAAAATTTGAAACCAATTTATTTGGTACGTTATACCAACGTTATTCCTCTTTCTCCTTAAATTTAATTTTTTTACGGTATACATTAACTTGCAATGCATAAATGATTTTTAAAATGCTTGCATTATTACCGGTTTTAAAGAAGGCTTCCGTCACCTCCAGCAATCGAGAAACCTGCGTTTCCAATATACACTCCATAAAATATGTGCAATCACAATAAAAAAACCTCGTTCATTTCAGAGTAATCTACTTATCTTAAAATTAATTATGTGAAAATAAAATCACAACTAATCAGCCTTTCCACTGAGTTATTGTACGTAAAAATTCAATTTGGAAATTTGCGCTCACATTCAAAGGAAATGACGTAATTAGCAATTGGGGGGGGGGGGACCCCAAAAATTGTTACCGAGCCGCGCCGCGGAGCGCCGCCATTGGATGCGTAGTGCTGCTTCCAGCGGAGTCGGGCGCCAAACACCCTTTAAGTGCCTTACTGCCTCAGTCAGCATAGGGTCATCAAAAATTAGGAAGTAAGGCAAGATTGTGCCCCGTCCCCCCAAACGTTCAATGATTAAATCGAGAAAGCCATCAATTAAATCAAAGAGAAGGCCTCAGGAGTGAATATCTATGTGCAAAACATTAGCATGTTGCGGTTTCCAATGACATGGAAGTCATAATAGAAACGGAGTGGTGAGATATAGATTGTTGTGACCTTGGAAAGGACAATGGCCAGATAGCAGCTGAAGATCAATAAGATGAAGAAAATAGTGCTATGCAGCAGGAGAGAGGAGGCCAAAACCAACGTCAAACTAGGAAAGCAATAACTTGAGGTGGTTAAAAAGTATTGTCTAAAGCTGAGTAACCAGCGATGGACAAAGCAAGAGAGAAATAGAAGACCCTAAGGAAAAAAGGCATTCAACCAAAAGAAGAATCTACTTACATCTTGAAATACAAAAGTAGAAGAAAGGACGTACATCTGAAACATGTCTCTTTGAGGCAGAGAGGCATATACGATGACAGGAGGGGAGAAGAAAAAGGTGGAAGCATTCAAAATGTGGTGCTACAGAAGAATGATGAAGATAAAACAGATCGACCGAGCGAAGAGGTCCTCAGGAGGAGAGTGGGAAAAGTCTTCCGAAAACGCTAGAAAGAAGACGGGACAGCTTAATCGGTCATATCTTGAGACATGAATGCCAGATGAATGCAATCGCTGAAACACAAGCGAATTGGAATAAAGGCAAAGTAAGGCCTCGCATGAGATACAAGGGCAAGAGCTAGTACATAGAGCAAGAAGAGATGTGAATGATGATGTGAATTATGGAGGAGAGGTTATCCGACAGAAGAGTCCTGATTAGAGTCATAATCACATGCCACAAGCCTTAGTCTCCAATAAGAAATAAGTAACTTCGGAGCCAAATTTCAGATACGAGAAAAAGAATTCTATCCAATATATTAATGAGAATCACAGGGAGTGCATGATATAATGCAAGAAATGTTCTAATATTCAGATTTTTCATGACCCGTAAACCAGGATATAGTTCATTACTTGAATGAAAGCAGCACACTGACGATAACTGAGTTAAAAGTTTTGAATGTTATATTGAATTAAATAATAAATTATGCATTATTGGCGATGTTCCACGACATGCTACGGGGAGTTTTATTTGGTAAATTATTATAAGGTATTCCTTTGTGTTTAAAAATTAATTAATATGAGCAAACATTACTCCCCCGTAACCGCGTACACACACACACAGCCGCTGTTTGCCCACTCCACTGCCCGCAAAACATCGGCTGGCGGGAACTTTCCGTTTCGCCCCGAGTGCAAAAGTTGCGAGGGTTCCATTCCAATAAGCGGATCCATCTTGCTCGACGACTGCTTCCATCCGCAAACAGAAAAAATGCCGAACACATCCTCTCCGCACGCAAAGCAGAAGAGCCCGCAAAGCAGAAGTAAGACTTTGAATTTAATTCAGTATTAACGTCGCGATACCTAATTGGGACAAATGCAATTACAAATATTTTACCATACTATATCCCGTGGTGGGACTTTGTAAGCATCTAACTTTAAGTAATTTAATATCCATCGTTACCAAAAACAATTTCGTCGTGCTTTTAAAAAGATCACCGTATTCCCACGGTTATGAAGCGGAAACGAATTTGCAAGAGCGGTCCAAGGGATGCGACGATCACCTGGAGGTCGTGGGTTCGAATCCTGCATAGTATGTGGTGTCGTGAAAGCATTAAAAAAGGCTTAGGAGATTAGACACGAGCGCTGGGATCACCTGGAAATGGCTCCTCAGTTAAGGGGTGCAGTTGGAGGGGCGGCGCTCGTGACGAAAGTGACCTCCGTGTCCCCCTGACCGCCGCCGCCGCCGCCGCCGACACCGTTCTCCGTCGTCGTCATGGTTTCCGGGGGCCTGCGGTAGGCATGCCCTCCGGACCCTCCGGAGCCGCTGCCCTTCTTCCCCTCGCCGCCGCTGCCTCCTCTGAAGCACGCGTCGCCGCCGCCGATTGCCGCCGCCGCCTCCTCCTCCAGCAGCTGGGCGCTGCCGCCGCCCCCCTCCGGCCCTTCCCCCGTCTCCTCCCCCTCCGCCCCCTCCACGCGACGCCGCTGGCGCACGCTGGAACGGATGGTGCGCATGCGCAGGAGGATCTCGTCACCGGGGCACGACCAGCAGGGGCACATGGCCGCCAGGATCTCCTTGAACTCCTTCCGGAAGTTGTCGTTGAGCCAGCCGTAGAGCAGCGGATTGGAGCAGGCGGAGGACATGCCTGCCATGTGGCACACGGCGTACGCCACCATCATGGTCTGCATGTCCTCGCCGAAGGGGTTCCACAGGTCCACCACCAGGTTGTAGATGTTGAGCGGCAGCCAGGAGACGCAGAATATGAGCGCGATGGAGACGAGCAGGGAGTTGGTCCTCCACCGCCGCCTGCCCTCCTCCTTCTTCCTGCGCTGCGAGCCCTTGGCCAGGGCCGTCGAGGCGGGCCCCCCCTTGCCCCCACCCTCCCCGGAGGTCGAGCCCGCGCACACCGACCCGGGCGAGTGCCTGTAGCGGTAGCGCAGCTTCTTGCAGATGCGCGAGTACGCCACGGACACCGTAATGATGGGCAGCAGGTACTGGAAGAGCAGGGAGAAGAGGGAGTAGTAGGCCCTGCCGTGGGCCACGGGCCAGTCCTCGAGGCAGTAGGCGATGGCCGTCAGTCCGAAGGCCGGCAGGTTGATCTCGTGATGCCTCAGCGTCTTCCAGATGAACATGGGCATGGCGAGCAGACACGAGATGACCCAAATGCCGCCCAGGATGGCCACCGCGCCCACCCTCTGCAGCGACTCCCTGGTGGGGTAAACGATGACCCGGTGCCTGTCCAGGGCGATGGCCGTGATGCTGATCGTCGACACGAAGATACTGGTCGCCTGCAGCGTCGCCAGGGTCTTGCACAGCAGGTCGTGCTTCCCCAGGGGCCAGTACTTGGTCAGGATCTCCATCAGGGTGAGCGGCATGGTGACGAGGCACAGCAGCAGGTCGGACACGGCCAGGTTGACGATGAACATGTTGCGCGCGGTTCTCATGGCCGGCTTGCGCACCACCGCCGCCACCACCAGGCTGTTCCCTGCGGCACCCACGCAGATGAGCGTCGCGTACGCCGCGATCAGCGCGACGAAGGCCGGGCCGTCCACGTTGCGGTTGCTGGCGTACCGGGCGAGCAGCGAAGGGTCGATGCCGCGCGAGGCGTTGAGGATCCAGGACAGGTTGCGCAGCAGCAGCTCGGAGATGTTGCCGTGGCCGAAGGTGTGCCGCAGAGAGGGCGGAGGCTGCGGCGGTTGGGGGCCCGAGGAAGGGTCCTCGTCCAGGCCCGCGACCATGGTGTACGCGTCCGAGATGTCCATCGCCGGCCCTGTCCCGGGAAGAGAGGAAAGTGATGAGAGTTTGACTATCGAAGGCCCGAGATTGGCGTCCATACGGGGAACGGTTTTCGTGTCATCATCTCCCCTTCATCATTCTTCTCATCAATGAACAATTTAATTGCAAAATAAACGTAATTAGTCAAAATGAGGAAAACGTTTCCCCATGTCATCCCGAACCTTTATCGTTTCCACCTCTCTGAAATATTTTTCAGAGAACTTTCAAGCAAAACATATAAATTTCAATATACAATTCATTTCTATAAATAGGCTCATGGATTCTCCTAACCCAAATTGGGACGAGACCGAAAAAAAACATGGTATTCGCCCACACTTTCCGCAAAGTCATTTGTCTTGCAGAGTTGGAATTGACCCTGATAATTAGGAAAGTCCGCAGGGTATTTGAAGAATGGCTGTCGTGGTTACAAAGATGTTTTAAGGACTCATCATTTGGGTTGTATCTGAAGTCGCCTGGGTTATCTCGAATAGGTAACCAAGGAGGTATAAACACGAATGGTTCACACATTCGGTGTCAAAATCACTGATTACGATTATTACCTCATTAAAAATATGCTTAATTAAGGAGTGGTAAATATTTATGCCTCTCAATTAAAATAATTATATATAATGCTCCAGAGAAATGAAAATCATATTTGTTGTTTAGAATGTTTTAAAAATATTTTCGTCAGCATTCATTCGTAACATATTTGTCATTAATTTCAATGAAAATCATTTTGCATGCTACATTATATTCACGCCGAAGATTTTCATTCACTAAAAGTCGCTTTAAAAATTTCATTCCTCCTCGAATAAAACATCACATAAATGCATTGAAACTATAGTTCACGGGCTAACGCCGACATAATCTCATCTTGGGTCTCGGGCTCCGTCGTGGAAAGAGATCATCTTACAAGGAATCGTACGGATCGTTGTGTGATACAAGCCAGCTCCCGCAAGTTTCTCTCGGAGTATGTATTTCTCAGCCCCATAGTTCACCGCTAATTAATGTCACTTTCATAATATTTTAACATAGGTCACATTAACCCACAATCTAGTCACATTAAAGGGCCCCTCAGATGCAGATAGTAAGATTCGAAACAGCATTATCATCATCCGTCGTCAATCCTGACTATCTTTTTAGTTAGATCGGTTTATGCAAATTTAAAATAGTGTATTTAGTTTACATACATACATAGTTCATAATTTCAATTTGCATTCCACCATTCAATTATTCTACCAGCTAACTCCTTGTTATTCACGTGATTCTTCACTTTCTCTATGTATCTCATGCGAGGAATTTACCTTTGCCGTTCTTCACTTGTCCTCCGACGATTGTCTTCATCAGTCCATCATGTCACATGATTAATTCGTTCCTTCTTATTCTTCTTAAGGTTTTCTCTCTTCTTCTCTCGGTCCATACGTTTTATCATGATCATTTTTCTGAAGCACTACATTTATAATGCTTCCAGCCTTAACTTCCCTGCTACTGAGATCACCCATGCCTCACTGCCGTAAAGAAGCATGCTCCAGAATACTATCTATCAACAGAATATTAATATTGTAAGATCGTGCGCCATATTGTGATGTTATCGTCCGTATGTCACTGCCATAAAGGAGCGCATTCCAGATGTAAGTTCTGGTGAGTTGTTTCCTTATTTCCACTCTATTAAGTAGAGTCATCTTTTAGTAAAATGCCGTCTTCGCCTGCATAATGATGTTATTCTTTTATTTCAGTTCTTGTGACGGTAAGTCAGCTATTTCGACCAATATCAGTAGTTTGAATATATATTAAAATAGAATATAGAGCCATAAATATGTGTTTATATTTTCACTCAGTATTGGCTTACTATTATTTCTTAATGGGCAGGATATCCTGGTGTAGTGTCATCGGAAAATACAGTAGCTCCGTTTCAACAATCGCGTCGGTCGTCTAAAGGATTGAATGCTAGAACACGAAATATTTACAAAATACTCGTGTATTCACAAATATACTAGCAATTTCGAGTCGAAAAAATTCTCCCTGACCAGAATAAGAATATTTATGTATATTCCCTTCTAATAAAACTTGATCTGATTTCATAAGAACATTATTTTTAATTTAATTTTGTAAAATAAATAAAATGTTCAGGAGAGAAAAAAGAACTCTCGATTCATCTTATTGTCGCCACAAGGAGTTGGGCTCGTTACATCTGTAGCTCGAATTGTAGTTTTTTAAAGATATCAGATCAAGCGCTATCAATTTCCGGCACCTTAACCTCAGTGTATGAATTGTCGCCAAAATCATTACAGTAGAGTACATAAAAAGTAATCGTTTGATCGTATTATGATTAAAGATACATGCCACAATCCTCATAATTTATTAGTTCTCCATGCACTATGATCACTGAACAATAATATGAAGTTTAAATTGTTTAATGCAAAATTAAAGAGGTCCCTATAGCATGGCGGATACCAATTAAATTTATGTCAAGCTGAAGATATGGTGCTTTTATTTTGTCTCGTATGTGAAGTGCACATCCATTAAACTGATTGTCATTAATCCAACAAGAGTTTTAAGCACATGATTTTTTTGCGAGACTTTGTCGAAACTTTTCTGAAAATCCAAAAATACAATACTTTGAATGTCTGCTCAACTTGAATATTTCTTTCTAGACATAAAAATATCGCGAAGAAGCCATCCCTTTTATTCGCATGTTGTAGTCTTCCTGAATTCGTGTTATCTTAGACTTTATATGTTCTTTATATCGAAAAGGAAATTGCAATATCAGCAATCTAGGCTCTTGCAGCACATGGTGGGTCAATGAAATCGGCCTCTACGTGGGCCCTTTGTCTTCATGGCTGGCATCTCTAGATATGAGGGATCTGATTTCCAGTCGCGAGATATTAAAACTTATGTCACAGACGTGAGAAAAAGTGCCATTCAATAAAATCTTACGTGAGCTATTTCACTACTATAGGATGGTTTCACACATACTTGCACCAAGAGATTTCTTTTCATGTTTCTGAATAGTTTAGCACTTATGCTTTTTCTAGAATCATTGTCTCAGTCAGTATCTCGTTTGGTAAATGTGGGGTCTCTTCTGTGCCACTTACACTTTTATGTAGACGGAATGGAAAAATCTATCCGGTTGCCTCACCTATGCTGTTTATATCCCTTTTGTTACCTCCGTTATTTAAAGACCCTGAGATTGGGGACCAATAATGAAATTTGGCCCAGAGTGTACTGGATCCAATCGTGAATAATTTGTTAAGAAGATACTAAACCACTGCCGACATTGTCTTAAATTATGGACAAAAGAAGTTATCGTAAATCCACAATAGAGAGAACAACGGGGATCATTGATGTGAAAAGGGTCGGTCGTTTCCCTTAAACCACAACATGGATGCCGTGTTTAGCCTTAGGATTGAGTGATTTTGGGTGGTGCAATGAAATTTAGGCAGCAGATGTAAATCCTACTACGACCAATATATAGGGCCATAAGTCGGACGACACATGCTTTAAAGATCTTGCTCATCTAACCATATGATAATGTGATGCACAAGAGAGAATTTAGGGTATAAATACCACTTATGGTTTTAAAAAAATGACAAAGGTTGCACATAAGCTATCAAGTAACTTGCAGTGGAGCTAGTAGATTCCGAAGCAACGATTGCACTCTTTACTTTGAATGAGATACTTCTGTATGCGTACGAAATAAAAAGGACGAGCTCATATACACATATCGCATGAAATAGGTTTGATCAGAGAGCTAGACAGTGTACAGCGTAGAGAAACTAGGTTTGTTAAAAAGTGTTATCAGAATTAATATAAGAATTACGTTTAGAATCATTATCGGATCGTAGGCTAAAACACACATTAGATCTTTTACAGAAATTGAGAACCGATAACTTTACTGAGATTTTAGATATTAATTAAAACACCAGCGTATTATGCTAAGTTCGATCAGATACATGAGATTAGAGAGATATATTGTCGTACCGATAGATTTTAAATGTCATTTTTCCCCCGTAATATAAGGGAACACAATAGGCAGCATAGCAAAGAGATAGGTAGACGAACTATTGTAGAGTAGTGTGTAGCGCGTGATGTATGCATTAAAAGCCAATCCCTTTATTGCTATGCAGATACTAACCATGTAGCTGTATGTGACCCATTATTATTAGCATGTTTCCATGTAGTACCCTAGTTGCATGTCAGTAGAGCATGTTTAGTGATCTTCACCCCCTGCCACACACCCTCGCGGTGGCTTACAGGGCATCGCATAGATGTAGATGAAGATCTCTACCCTCAACATTTGTCCTTAAGAAATCTTGGCTTCGTATGCCTCGAAAATAGGTTTTAAATGAATTTATGTTCATGCAATTACAAGCTCCTTATATCTCATCACATCTCAGGCAACACTGTAACCACTACACCGTAATCACATCTCGGTAACACCCTCCGGTAATCTTGTTACCTAAAATACAATACGTCTATCATAATTGTCAGAAATGAAAATATCATCGAACCACGAATAATTAGACTCGCCCGTAAATCTTACGAGGGTTTTCGCGAAATATTTTTCGTTCTCTCTGTTATTAATCTCATTGCCGTTACATTTGGCACCCTTAATGCGGAGTAAGCCAGCCTAATAACTTAACACAAACCTTTGAATTGTCTGTCCTCTCCGCACTTCTTTCTCCCTATCCCCAAACATGTCTCTGAACATGATTTTTCCTTTAACTCTTGCTTCAAAGTTTCAATTCTTTCCTCTCTCCCTCCCACAGATCCTCCCGTTAAACTACCTACGAGTGTATATGTATATATTGTGCTAATTTTTTGTTCTCAATTTATACATATTTTTTTGTTTCATTTTGTTAATTTTTTTTTATTTTTATATTTTTATTACGCCTTGTTTTCGAATGTTAAGCATTTGAATTCTAACACTTTAGTTTCCGATGGTAGCTATTTTCAGGTTTACCCTTGTAAGCTACCTAAAGCTCAAGTATTTATTCATTGTATAAATTATGTATGAGTTTTGAGCATTAAATATCTATCAATCTATCTAATTAACTTGCATCTGGATTTTAGAAGCATGTAACTTTCCCGGTCTCAATGTGACGCACTATCCCTCCCCCCACCCTCTCCAGTCCTCTTCCCCCTCCCCCCCCTCCAACTGTCCCTCTCCTCACCAGTATTCCTCTTCTCGTGGAGAAAGATGGCTGTGACCACCGAAATATCCCATACAAGACGTGTGAGTGTATATTTTCTGGGTTTTCTGTTTATTTTTCACACCTGTGAACATTGTTAATTTTCCAAGACTTCTCTCAAGAAGTCTCTCTCTCTCTTCTCTTCTCTCTCGCTTCCCTCAAGACTTGTTTACATATATATTATATACATAGATGCATACTGTTATGGGTTCACGTACAGATTAGCAAATAACCGTAAGATAATAAACATGATATGGATTAAGAGATACCTATTGATCTGCAAAAACTGCAGCGAAAATTATCTTTAATGGCTCCTGTTTGGGTGTAACCCAATCCCTTTCTCCCTAAATGCGAGAGCCTTAGCGCGCGGCATGGCGTATGATTTCTACGAAGCCAGCTGACCTCTGCCTTCCTCAGCTCCATGGCAATCGATCACTTGCTAATTAGCCCTCCCTCGCCAGGCCATTCGCACCCTTTTAAAAAGAGAAGCTTCCCGGCTACTATCCAAATTTCCTTTCTAAGAGCTTACAGTTTTAATAGCTTATTCCTTTTCCTTCTGCATGTTCTCGGCATTCATTAGGGCCATCTTTGTTATGGGGCCTGGCCTTTGTCCGGAAGCTATCGAGGAAATCCACCATTGTTTCTCGAAGACAATTTCCTGAAGATAATAGGTGTGGCCTGAGCTTCAGAGTTTCCATTTTCCCGGCTCACCCAAAAGGTGCAATTCTGTAACTCAAAAATTTTATTTGGCCTGGTTCCCTCCAAATATTTTCCACGGGTTACGTCATTAAGACAGCTCAAATAAAATCTGCAAATCTGAATGTTCTTTCATATAGAAAGTAGTTTAAATAATCGCCAATGACATTGCGCATAAATATATTCCAAATGAGTGAATGTCCCTCAGGTGCATGGCATGCATCGTCCAATGGGCAGAGTAAGATTGCGCCTTTCCAAGATGCATGGTCATTTCCATGTTGGCCAACCTTCCAATGCCGTCCTTTAATCTTCATTCCCTCCGCTCCTTTCTATTCAATTGTTCCCTCTTTCCCAATCAGGAGTGATTTCCCACATTTAACATTCCATTCTGTATGAAACAAATTAATCGTATTCATTAAGTTGCTATACTCTATGTTTGCGTTGTTTGTTTGCAGAGTGTTTGCATGCTTTATGAAAAATAAAGAGTGTTCTTTTAAATATTCCCATTTGTTCCAAAAATTAAATCTTGCGAATCAAATCATACAACCAACAGTAGATAATCTTCCAGGTTTTAGAGTGTTACACAATATTTTTAAAAATTATTCAGAAACAGTCTTTCCAACACGAATTGGAATTGGATAGCTATAATTAAAAATTGATATGAAATGCGAATAAATGTACATCTAAGTAAATATTTTTATGTTTTAAGAACTTATTTCAAGTTTTATATTACCAGTCACCAATTGCTTTTCATTAATAATGCTCTTAAACTACTTCTTGCTGCAATTGTTATGTTATTCCCGAGTGTTTTTAACCCAATGCAAAATAACCAGAGAGTAAAATTCAATTTGGCTCTCGGGGATAAGGGATGACATTACCTTTATACTTGCATATTCCATTAGCATTGAATAAGTAGATGCAACCCATGTAAATGTTCACAAACTTTATTTGCTGCAGCTGCTGTACCAGCCAATAAAGTCTGTAAAAATTTACATAGGTTGCACCTTCTTATTCAATACTAATGGAATATGCAAGTACAAAGTTAATGTTATCCTATCTCGTTATGTGATTCTCGAGTACTTGAGAATGACGCCTTAGCATCGAAACGCGTTTTACCAGCAAACAAAGTCTGTGAACATTTACATAGGTTGCATATTCTTATTCAACATTCATTTTCACCAAGTTGAAGCCGAATCTATCGATTTCTCCATTAGCAGTGTTTCCTATAAGAACTTTAGATTTCCAAAAGTAATCTAAATGCCAATCGAATGAGAAAATACTAATCCTTTTCCTTCGATGAAAGGTGAAGATTAAATACTGCTCAGTTACTTTTTGTATTGACTCCGCTAATTATGAATGTAGTTGCTTACACGATTTTGAATGGCAAGAGGCCGTGTGTAAAATAAGGGGTTTTTATTATAATACTCATGTATTTAATAATGTGTTTCATTTCCGTTGATTTTCAATGCACGCATTAAGCTAGTAAAATAGAACGCTATGTTTCATGTACACTGGGAAAATGAACTACGGAATAACACAATCACTCACTTTGACCTTTGGTTGGTGTTTCCTGAAACGATATAATGCACTGACTATTTTCTGGAATCTACTCTAAATGCTCGTGAGTGAAATAAAGAAGCATTTCGTCGCTGCGATAAAACATGCCTCCGTAGCGAAACAGAGCTGTCAAAGGTGAAAGATACCATGCACTGTTATGAACAACTTAAACTAATATTGTTAAAAGTACGGAAATCCTGTTGACCTAAGTCAATGACATCTAATATGGGTTTTCAATCACGGTTAATTTTGGCAACGTACACATTTTGATATTATACTGACCATATAACTCATCATTATTCCCGTATGGCAAACCTTATAAGTTTCAAGCAGAGACACACAGATGGCCTGGAGAGACAACTCACTCTGAGGACTAAAACATTTGCTAATCCATAACTGAGAACCTGGGCTCAACCGGTCCATCCTCTCTGAAAAGCAGAGCTCTGGAAGTTACACCCGCCGAGAAAGCACGCAACACGCCGTGGTTTGCTAAAAAAGCGGGCTGCCTGTGCGCAAGGATGCGTTCGTGCTTACGATGGGCGCCTGCCAAATACGAAGGGTGCCGTATCCTTATTTGTAGGTCTCCTCTGGTGAAATATTTGGGGGTGTGCTCTCTTAACATGCTTCCAAGACTTGCGCGATACTAGACAACGCCCGAAAGAGTGCAAGAGCGGCCATTCAAGTGCGGCCCAATTTCGGCCACTAACAAATTATTGTGCGGCCGCCACTTAAATTCAGCGCCTTTCTTCTTCAACTACGCGTAAGTACAAATCTAAGGAGATTTCTGAGTCTGGATACCAGATGAGACAGGAATAAAGAGTCTCTTTTCCCTTCTTGTGGAAGCAATCCAGATGTCCAACACAAAGGAAAAGTCGGTAACGACTATGAACGACGCATGACAACTGATGCTATATAGCTGGTGCGAAGGGAATTGGGTATGTTTTGCTCTTTCAATAAAACAAGACCCATATAATTTGCTTGCTAAGTCTAGTCGAGAAAAAATAAGTGGAGGGCCCAACAATTTTTTCACCTTTTGATAGTCCTTTCTGCTGTAACCCAGTTAAGGAAAGGCGACTTTCGCTTTCACTAATGCAGATAGGTGTTGAGGTCATAAATTATTATGCTGTAGTATATAATACTGCCACTTTGGAGCAGTGTGTTTATGAAGCGATCACGCGGTAATGTGATGCTAAAGCGAAAAAGAAAATATTATTCCCATTAGGGGTATTTCCTGTTTTTAAATCCCAATTAAACAAGAAATATGGTTGTGCGTGCGTTATACCGTGCCAAATTACACCAGATAAAACGTTAAACAGTTTATGGACATTTAAACAAAACATTTTAATTTTAACAATGGATCTCATCGCGAAGGAATAAAAAAACATTATAATTATTTAGTTCAACAACAAAAATAAATAAATATATTTCTTTCCTACGACGAGGAGCTGAAATTAGCTATATTTAAAGCTTATTACTGTATTGAGGAGTGCAGAATACCTTTCACCGATCCTGAGTACCCTAAAAATTTGCTGTTTCCATTCAATCATGTCCAACTAGATAACCAATAATAATGTTTAGAGACATTATCCATACTAACGACGTACGGTTATTTTTAACTCTGAAATATCATGCAACATTGGAATGAGATTACGGAGATACTGAGGCATTTTCAAGATGATTGCGATTCATTTTGTTAGTTAATAAAAACAATAATCTCACACAAACCAGTCATATTTCTGTTTATTCCCGTTTTTTTTGAAAGAGTGTTTTACGGGAACTTCTATGTTTTGTTCCCATGAAAAAACGCATAATGCCTAAGCGTTTACAAAGCTATAAAATCGCAACTTGGTGATTAGTAGTTTTTATTTCACAATCAGTGCAATGTCGTTCCCAACATAAAGGCCGCAAAGAAGAGCACAGCGAATGATATAACCATTCATGAATGATTTTATCGGCGAATTTTTTTATGTTACAATGCATTCTACACCCGGAATTGCTCATTTGTAAAGCAAAGTAATAAGAAAGGCTTGGTGTTTGTAAAACTGTGAAAGGTAATGAGGGTATCGTAAAGAAAATGCAATACATATACCCTTTGTCAGAAATAATTTCCAGGCAATTTGTGAAGCAACTGGTGATAAATATGATGTACAACTCCTCAACACTGGTACGATTCGTTTGTTGAGTATTACAATCAAATGTACAGCGTTATGCACAGTGACAACGTAATGGCTGCTTTAAAATCTGTTAACATGAAGTTTAAAAAATTTAGAATAGTCGTGCGCTTACGATTTTTTAAAATAACTTTCACCCAAAATTCAGTTCAATAGATTGCCAAATACCTGATTTACCCATACTTCATACAATAAGAAATATCTCTCAGGATTCCTATCAAGTAGAAGCTGAGGTGCTCTGGGACCATAATATTAAGTGAATAAGATCCTCCTAAATCTTACCGACCAACCCGACTAACGGCCGACCATGTGGGGAATCCTCTTTCTCAGTTCTTTTTTCTAAGAAATTGCTGCACTTATCCGTTTCCCACCATCACCCATTGGAATGTTACTCTCAGAGAAAATAACGGGGAAAGCAGAGCACTATCATATATCATCTAAACGGATATTTTGTTTCACTTCGCATACGATAGCCTCCCAGGCAACACCCTGACATACCATATAGTTTAGCTCCCGTACCCGTTCATTAAATCGCTCACTCTTTTCAACTTAAACATTTTCCCAACATGACTTCACATATACGAACGTTTGCAATCCCTTCATACACAACTTATGTTATATATGTGCGTGAGACAAAATTCGAAGGAAAATTTAAAAAATCAATGTCGTCTCCAGATGTCGTTCTGCTGTGCTGGGAGATTGGATAGCTGAGGTCGGTTTCCTCCTTGCCGCAGAATTAAGAGATAAAATAAAGTCGTGTATATCAATGTTTCAATATACAATTTCGACTTGGGAATACGCTAAATCTTCTCACTTCACCTTCAAAACCCATGTTCTCCTCCAAACTCTCATCATCCTATCTGTACCACAAAATTGAAAATTTGACTCTTCGGATAAATGAGAAAGGTACTTCAACAGCAATTCTTCCTTCGATTGTGGAATAGCCGTGCGGTAGGTATGATTACACACTCCACAGCAGGTGTATCTCGGAATCTTCTTCTCGTCTCAGGCTCTTCTCTTCTCCTTCGCTTGCTCGTTGGGTGCAAACTCAAAGTTTTCCTGAGTGTTAAACTCCTTTCACGCTCGATCTGGCTCATTTTTAATGTTCCTCAAGATTCTGAATTCGTTTCATATGATTGAGCTTCAGACTGGCACGTGTGACTTGTCTTCAGTGTCCCTTTAAATCCGTCACTGGTAATATTTCCCTGAGTGTAGTATACTAGCCATTCAGTATCGACTCCGAAATCTTGTAGAAGTAACAAATTCAACATTTAGTAGCGGGTCTTATATTGAGTCCCCGCAACGTCGAAAAAGTAAATGTTTTGAGTAGGTTTAGTACACTTGTTACACTATAGAGTAGCTTCCTTTGAAAGATGGCCTTGTGATTCATACAGTCTGAAATAATAACCTCACTGAGGGGCACACACTTGTTAGTTCATATTTCAATTGCAACATGTAATCGAATGTACCGTAGCCTGGCAGGTAATCCAGTGCATATCTTTTACTGAATCTTGGTGCAGAAAAGAAAATTTCCCGGATAAATTGCTCACTAAGACAACTTCACATCCTTTCAAGTTGTCTCTGACTTCAAAGTTAAATATAATTTGCATACGAGTACTCACCATCGTACTCACATAATATCCTCGGGGAAAACCCCGCAGAACGTTGTTAGAAACTTAATCTGAGTTGCCAAGGCACAGAAATTTTCCTGAGTTCATTGTTTGAAACAATTTTCATCATGTAAAGTGGGTGTGGGAAAATTCTTAACAGTTGAAAAAAGTTGCTGTGGCGACCGAAATATTCCGCAGTTGATAGAAACGGACGCAACACA
This sequence comes from Platycnemis pennipes, assembly GCA_933228895.1. NCBI lineage: Eukaryota > Metazoa > Arthropoda > Insecta > Odonata > Platycnemididae > Platycnemis > Platycnemis pennipes. The sequence goes on from OW121849.1 coordinate 151,862,092, forward strand.
CTAACTCTTATTAATTTTCTTGTTTTTTTCCGTCCTTTTTTCTAGGCTGTATATGAACGCTGGTTGTTGCTCTACATAGCTAGGAACGCTGTGTATTAGCCAATATAAAAAGTGGGACAAAAATTGCAATGTAGCTGGTAAATGTTGTTGGCGGAAACAAATTTATTTAATCAATGTGTTTCAAGTCACTGAGATCGCAGATGTGACTAAATCCTTTAAAAAACCCACACTAAATGTTTTCCAATTATTTCGGTGGCCCCTGGCTTTTAAGGGAAAGAAGAAAGTTATTTTTCCTTCTCTACCTTGGATTGATCACGTTGGTGTTCTTAAAGAAGAAATAAAAAGGAGTGGACGCTGAATTCCGTGGCAAATAATGTTGCATGTGGTTTATTCCATTAGCTCCTTCACACTTTTGGTCTCATTGCTAAAACTTTGAAAAGATAGAAGATTTCTAACGTGGATAGAATTTATTTCTATGCAACCTAGCAAACCGTCTAGAGACATAGATCGACAGCGGCCAGAGGGCCAGTGTGGTCGAAACTGTCGGAATAATCTCGAATCAAGGTGTCACGCGGTACGAACACTAACGGCTCTTATATTTAGATCATGTGAATCCGTCTTCGCAATCTCACTCATTGTTTTCACGCACGTTTTTTTCATCATCATAGACACCCATCCCTAGAAAAACTACCCAAGTGAAAGCAATGAATGAGACGACTCTCCATCTGCTTCCGCGAGACCTTCTTACATGGGGTTGAGGCCACTTTTTAAAGAGGACACGCGACTTTCTCGTGGCTTTGGGAGCCCGCGACATTACACCCCCCTTTAGAATTGGCCATCTGCATATTTCAATTATGGATGGGTGTCATTGCTCTAATTACGTATGTAATTTAATCAACATTCGGACACAAAGCATGCCTTAATTGGTTCCCGGGTGAACAAAGTGAGCGGGTGTTTAAAGCCGGCACCAAGGCGCCCTCATATCTTTATCGCTGAGGGAGGGGCCACTCAGCCATGGGGGAGATTGCTCATCAAGAATGCATAGAATCCCAATGGCTTAAAGATCCGGGGAATTGGATTTCCGCGGAATATTCCAAGCGGTTTAAGATGATGTTCTTCCACCAGAATTTAAATGCCTCGTTCAAGAAAGGCAATTGATGTTTGCATTTATATAATCCCCCATGAATTACTAGGCATTCCATCACATTGTGATTCTCTTGGTTGTAAAACTGTGGCGCTTCGAAATTCCGCATCAACCAAACAACTTTCGTTGAAATTTACTATACATGAAACTAACATTTTAACTTTCTAGGAGTGAAAAATTTATTTTCCATAGTTTACTAAGTCTACTGTCCCTATGAAACCCATCCGAATTTTTCACTCAAGAACTTAGGTTTCCCTTCTCGTTGTCTTTGACAGGTTTGGAAAGTCCAACCTGTTCCTTAGGATAACTTACAAGGACGGCATTTTTCTTCTTAGAAAAATTGATCTTAGACACGTCTTAGAAGCTTCACTACAGAACCCAATGGCGCAACATCCTTGAATTTGTATTTAACTCCATAAAGGCAATTTCAGGCGCAAACTACACTTGTCCCTCCACTCCAAATTTTCCAAAGGTTCAAAAGACAAATTATGTTTTCAAACCACCAAAACGATCCCAGAGAAATATTACACCATCCTACCTACATCACAACCATTTGATCGACAATACTAAAACCTCCCAGACCATTTAAATGGCATCTCGTAGCGGTAACACTAGAGTTCTAACGTGCAGTTCATCGGTCAACAATCCTAGGATTGGTTTTTACGCAGCCCTCCACTCGAATCTTCTATCGGCCAACCTCTTCATATTGACGTAGCTCCTCTCTCTTTTACAGCCTTTACAATCTGTTCCATATATCTCGTACGAGGCCTGCATTTTCCATTCTTCCCGTTCACTTTTCCCTCGACGATTGTCTTCATCAGGCCATCGTGTCTTAAGAAATAACCAATTAGGCTGTCCCGTCTTCTTTTTAAGGTTTTCAGTAGACATTTTTTCTCCCACTCTTCTTAAGACCTCCTGATTTGTCACTCGGTTGATCCATTTATCTTCATCATTCTTCGGTGGCACCGCGATTCAAATACCTCCAGCCTTGACGTCTCTGCTGCTGTTTTTGTCCACGCTTCGCTGCCATTTAGTAGAATAATCCAAATGTATGTTCTAATGAAATGTTTTCTCACTTCCACGCTTGTATTTTCAGCTGTAAGCAGAATCTTCTATTGGTATAACGCCCTTTTCACTTTCGAAATTCTACTGGCAATTTCTCTTTTACTTCGTCCATCGCTGGTTACTCGGCTTCCCAGGTAACAGAACTCTTCCACCTCCTCGATTTCTTTATTTTCCTAGTTTAACATTGGTCCTGGCTTCCTTTCTCCTACTGCATACAAATACCTTAGCTTTATTTTTATTGATCTTATGATTATATCTGGTCATTGTTTTTTCCATATTTTAGTGCCTTCTTGAAATAACCTTCTGTTTCTGCTATGACTGCTATGTAATCGGCGATTCGTGGCATGTTGATTTTCTCCCCGTGGATATTCACTCCCGGAGGCCTAATTTTGACTTCTTGGATGGATTTCTCGATGCAGACCTTGAATAATACGGGAGACATTGCACAGCCTTGTCTCACTCCTTTCTTTATGCTTGCTTCTGTACAGCTGGGTCCTGATTTGATAATGGCCACCTGGTTTTTATATAAGCTGTGGATAACTCATCGTCATTGTATGATACTCCAATTTCTTTCAGAATCTTTAGCATTATATTCCAATTTACGTTGTCAAATGGCTTCTCCAAATTTACATATGCTACAAACGTCGGTAGACTCTTCTCCGTTCTCTTCTCAATAAGTACCCTGAAGGGTAAAATCGCTTCTCTTATGCCCTTGTTTCTTCTGAGCCCAAATTGGTCTTCATCCAGGAACTCCTCAGCTTTTCGTTCTATTCTTCTATAGATGATTCTCGCCAATATCTTCGAGGAATGTGCCGTCATGCTTATGGTCCTAAAATATTCACAGTCCTCGATCCCTCTTATTTTTGGCAAAAGGGATGATGACTTTCTTCTCAAAGTCCGTGGGCATCTCTCCTGTAGAGTACATGTCGCAGGTGGTTTTGTGCAGCTGGATAAATGCCTTCTTTCCCGAATTTTTAATTAGTTCGGCAGCAATATCATCTAATAACCAAGCATTAAGGGTCCCTTACGCCTGCTTAGAATCTTACATTGGGGCTCTTAAATCATTCTCATTGACTTCATTTTCCTCTTCTATTTCTTCCCTTCTTAGATAGCTTAAATTGTACAACTCTTCCAAGTATTTCTTCCATCTCTTCACTTTATCCTCATGTTCAATTAAGAGTTCTCCTTTCTTGTACCTGGTGGTATTTATCTTGCAGCCCGTGCCTTGAAGTTATTTCTCACCATCCTTTAAGTAACTTCCACATTTTTATACGCGAGGTTGCTTTGTACATCTACGCATTGATCGTTCACTTACATTTCCCTACATTCTCTTGCTTTACGGTTTATTTAATTTCTGATTCTTTTGTAGCGAAGTTTCCCTTCTTCAGTTTACACATTTCTATATTTTATTCTCTCTTCAATTGATTCCAAGTCTTCTTGTGTAATCCATGGCTTCTTCTTGATATTTTTTCTTCTCCCCAGAACTTCTTTTGCTGCTTCCTGTATTTTGATGCTACCCATTTTCTTTTTCACTAATTTTACAGTCAAATCCTCTTCTATTTGGTTTTCCACTGCCTTCTGAAAGGCCAGCCGTTGTTGAGGTTCCTACACTTTCTCTACTTGCATACGTTCTTCATTGATTTCTCCAATCCTCAGAGTTATAAGTGGCATTTCATACTCACCAAGTTGTGGCCACTGTCGATATCCGCACAAGGGTAGCTTTTGCACTTCTTCGTCTGGTTTCTGAACGTCTGCTTCACCAAGATGTAGTCAGTTTGAGATCTCCTTCTGTCTCCAGGCATTTTCCAGGTATATCTTCTCCGTTGGTGGTTTTTAAACAATGTGATTGCCACCACCAACTTATGAGGTGTGCAGAATAAAATAAGTTTTCTCCTCTCTCATTTCAATTTCCCAAGCCATACTTTTCTGCTATCATTCTATCTTTATCTTCGCCAACGTCAGCGTTTCAATCTCCTAAAATAATTAAGTTTTCTTCTCCTTTTACGTGTTTTATTACCTCCGTGATAACCTCATCCTTCCACTTCTTCATCTTTGTAGTGCGACGAAGGCATGTAAACTTGTACCACAATGGTATCTGTAGGCTTGGTCTCAATCTTCACCTTTATAATCCTCTCACTGTACTGCAGGAAGTTCTTCACGCGCAGCCGTGAACTTTTCCTGAGCATTATACCTACTCCGGCGTTACCATTTTTTGATCCAGTGTGAAAATTCTGTAACTTCCAAACCAGAAGTCTTCTTCTTTAGGCCATCTCATTTTTTAGATTCCTAATATGTCGAGGTCCATTCTTCGCATTTCCACCTCAAGATTCTCCAATCTCCCGCAGGTCCGAAGTGATCGCACGTTTCACGTTCCTACCCTAAAATGATTATCACATTTCACTGATGTACTCTCTTAGATAGTCCCCGCACGGAGATCCGAATTTTACCCCCGGAATATTTTACTCGACATCACGTCTTGATAAGAAAAAAAGAGTGGAGTAGCAGCGACTCCTCGGGATAATAATGTGGTGGTTTCTTATTTCCTTCCACATCGCAGTACTACAGCCGTTAAAGTAAATGTTACCTCGCCTGTTGTGAAATGAGTGTCGCTGTACCGACCACTGTGGTCTCCACCTCCACTCATGTGAAGAAGAGCTGCTGCCCTCTCCTCCGGGTGATAAGAAGCGTAATTGTTGGCGGCCTCCCGTCGCCAAGTCATGGCATATTCACAGGTTTCTGTATGATTTAAAGGTCTATCTTACCCAGGGATAGACCAAATACCACCTCGTAATGCCGCCTCTTTTCATACTCGACTGCTTATTCGACGAGTAAACTCGCTTATCTCGCAGCTAACCTCTATATATACATACCTAGAGGTCGACCCACCATCCGCAACCCGGTGGACGCACTCGGTGGCTTTAAGCTCAGCCGCGAGGTCCTTACAATACAATACAAGCTAGGTGGAATACTAGCGTCCATTCCAGAGTGCGTGTCCCAAAAAGTTGCTATAGAAGCTCGTAAGGCACAGCACACTTACCGGGCGATTTGCTGATTTCTTAATTCGTTAGTGCCTCTTGTCTTCGATTTTAACTCTGCCTTTTACTACTGTCCTCCATTCAGACGTTTCTCTAACTAATGTCTATTTCATGAAAAGGGATTTTAAATGGTTGACTTATTTTTTTTCATTTCTTTGGCACCTACCGACTCCTTTATCTCAGTTCACAGTCCATTTACCAAATTATATTTTCCCTTTTAAATCCATAAAACTGTCGCTCTATTTTAATTAGAAATATTTTCCTAATAATCAGACTACCGTTCCCTGTTTTTAGTTTATTATGGTTATTTAAATATAAGAGAGACAAAACGCACTGCAAAAACCTAAACACTTTTACTTTTCCTGCTGGGACTGTAATATTTAGTTGTTTACGTTGGATTAAATTATATTTATGGTTCCGATACCGACTTGGAGCTAACTCCATAGCATAAGTTTCTCCCCTTATTTCCTCCCTTCCGCACATATCTCGCAATGTTGAAATTTCTTAGCACAATTTATAAGTATTATATTTCGCCCTCCCGTTGAATTTCAACGGGCAACTTCAGCTAGTAATCAATAATAGTATTATAATCACATCGGGCTTAAATGGATGGTTTCCGGAAAAGTGAATGTTGAAATTTTATTGATAAATGGCTCATCCCAAATTCATTTAGCAAGCGTATTAGTGTTGGGCTATGCACATGTGACCTTCGTCCTTATTAACCACAATGCTGAGCGTGCCGGAGCGCAAACAAGGTTAGAGGGGAAAGCTATTTCGGGCGAGTAGTACGTGAGATTTAAGAGGCGGCGCCGGGGTATATTAGTGGCGCCGCGGTGGGTCGGGGCAGGACTACTCGCGGAAACAGAATTGACTCGGGGACTGATTCACGAAATGGTGGAACCAATCACGAGGTTTCCCGAGTTACAGATGGAAGGATTCCACACACTGGCTATATTCGGGCTATTTTCGGAGGGTACCGTTTTATTTCGCACTCCGATCCGCGACGATTGAAGCATTATGTTTCGTTTTGATGGAAATCGGAAGTAACGATTAGATTCCCGCAAAAAACTGCCTCACTGCTAATACTGCATTCCATGTATTAGGCAGAAAATATATCAATAGTAACAATTTGCCAAAAAAATCCGCGGTTTGAGGAGCAGTCCAGTTTTGGGCGAATCATTTAGAGACCGAATTACCATCAAAATATTTTGTGATTGCATTAATCGAGTTGAACGCAATAAGAAATTATATAAATGAGGCTGTCACATAGAAGTGCCCTTAAATTCAAATTATGATTCAGGCACCTTCTAATCCTCCGAATTGTCCAGTGAATAATTCTCCAGGTCCAGTAGTGCCGGAGAAAGCGAGAGGCGCGAATAAAATGCCACGAAGGAATCAATCGCCGAAAGTAGACCACCCAGTGCTGTTTCAGTGATGTCAATGAAAAGGAGACAAGAGCATGATATAAACTTTACAAATAATAAATTTTAAATCATATAATCTGTGAAACATAACACCACTTTTAAAACTTCACCAGCAGATGTAAGATGTAAACATCGGTTGTGTTTCATTACAAATACGGAACATCAATCTTGTGATTTCAAAATTACATAATTCGATAAAATAAAGCCTGAGATATTATTTAACACAAAAATGGGTTGAGTTAATGGAAGAATACAAACTACGATATTTTAAATAGAATTTATGTACAAATTAATTCGGTTCCTAGTGCTATTTTATAAAAGAATATACCGCTGACACATAAAAGAAGATTAGAGCGGCCTAAGCTGATCGATACCTTAATGCAACATATTTTAAAATTGGGCGAAATATATGATTAACTTCGGGTTGTCCCTTGCAGCTCAATATCCTTTAGGAAATCATGGTGTTCACTATCAAATGAGTAATTAAACTTAGTTCAAGCGCTGAGTGATTCTGCGATAAATGAAGGTGGAGGGTGACTTCCGCCTGGGCGAGCCGGCCAACCTCTGCGCTGAACGATTTCTTGTCGCGGACGCGCGGAGAATTTCTGCGCATTAGGAGGGGATATCTAATTTAAGGAGCAAGTCAGTGTCAAAAGAGGGTCCCCCTAACGCAATAAAGCCTCCATTGATTGGGACTCCCCTGCCAAGTGCCAGATTCACTTAAGCCGGAGATTACCTCTAGAGGACACTGGTTTCCCATGCGACAAAAAGGAGAGTGGCTTAGGGATAAAATGCCAACCAAGGAGGAAAGGCCAAAAAATCACCGGAAGGGCTGGAGGGGGGAGAATTGGCTGCCACTCACTCAAACGCAAAAGAAAAAGTCCGATTCGCCAAAGAATAACTTAGTCTCCCTTGCTTGAAATTGCCTTTTCCCCGCTCCATATTATTCAATAACTTTTCTGAAAGGCAGGGAAAATTCTTTCCATTTACTTTCGCGCATTCGTTTCACAGGGATGGACGCTCTCCACTTAAGCAGCGTTTCTAGTAGGATTTCTGAAATTACCCCAACACAAGATTCAATGGACCGAACATTGGTGTACTCATGCCACTTGGAATCGCAAAATAAAAAAAATGGAATACGGTAACCTAAAGAGGAAAGGTGGATTGGTCAACTTCAGCGCATTCAACTTTATACGTTAGATTGTTAAAAAGCTACCTTCTTTATATTTTTAAAGTTGATTGTAACTTTCGTTTCCAAAAGAACGAAGGAAATGCGCGTGTGTGAGCTTTATTAATATAATTCCTTGCGGCATCTCGCGTTTATACTGATGTGGCGAGGGGAGTAATTATAGCAGGGATGTGCAGAGTGAGAGAGAGAGAGTGGTTTTAACGTAAAAGAGAGAGTTTAGAGTGAAGATCGAAGCTGCGGAAGACAACACTCTGAAGAGACGGGGAGTATGGGGTGTGAGGCGTCGACCAACTGACCAGTGCTCCAATATCGCGCGACTAATAGAGTCAGGGCAATGGCATTGAACAGATTGTGGCTTCTTCAGTGTCAAAGTGTCTGGAGGAGGGTATCGTCTTCTTCTTAAAGGCTTTGTCCCCACGGCCACTTTGTCTTCCAAGCACCGTTTCTCTTACGCTTACGCTATCGCCAAATCGCTCCGGGAAGAGTAACGAGCGTCCCTCGCTCGAGAGCCAGTCCATGTTCCAGTTGAAAGCGAGGTCGTGGTTAAGTCCAGCTTATTTGAATTCAGATTGAAGCATCACTAGATTTCCCCGACATTGCATTACTACTTCGCCAATTGCATTGCTTTGAATTTTAAGCCTCAACTACAAATTAATATTTGACATTCTATTGTCGATTCTGAGATTTGAAATACATCGTTACTAAAGCAGCGTTTACACGTAGCAGTTGACTGCTATGACAGTTGCAAGATGCGCGATGTATCTATATCGCTACTGCTATGATGCGTCTGCACCAACTTCTATGCAGCTTAAAGCCGCTATTTAGGCGTTGCCACAACAAATAAAAAGAGTTTTATTTCAATAGTGATTGATGCTTAAATTTTCATTAAATTCATCAAGCAATGAATTCAATTGACGATTATCTTTTGTTCCCATTCTTTACAGAGTAGAATCTCCCCTTTTGGGGAGGGATATTCTTGTTATTATATCCAAATTCCGTCGTGTATTGCTTTCCGTTGGCGATTGTTGCGATTGTGTTGGATACATTTCCGCTGGAAAGTAGACGGGCTTCAACTTTGCTAATAGCTCGAACGTGGATCGATAGTGTTCGACATGTGTCCAGTATCGACCTGAATTCGCATCGCAGTTGCTATTTACACATGCGAGTGGGGCTTAATAGTTGTTAGCAATTGACTGTCATAGCACGTGTAAACATGCTACGTGTAAACGCGCCTTAACAGTCGTTGGCTATCAACAATGAGAATCGAAGGTCTTCAATTCTGAGGTTCGAGGATTATCGATCGTTAGATTAGTTAACTCAGGCACCGGTGTGGCATTCCTACGCTTCGTATCTCTTCGTATCTCATCTACATCTACATCTACATCTACACGATACCCTGCAAGCCACCGCGAGGGTGTGTGGCAGGGGGTGAAGGTCACCAAGCATGCACTACTAGCATGCAAGCAAGCAACTAAAGGGTCTCATGCAACTAGATTGTTAGTATCTATAGTATTTGAGGGGTTAAAACATGCATCATGCATTACAGAATACTCTAAAATATTTCCCCTACCTATCCCTTCCCTATGCTGCCTATTCTGTTCTCTTATAGTACGGGGGAAAAATGCCATTTTGAATCTATCTGTACGACAATCTATCTCTCTAATCTTATTTATCTGGTCGAATCTAGCATAATACGCTGGTGTTTTTAATATGTGCCTAACATCTTCAGTAAAGCTATCCGATTGAAATTTCTGCAATAGATTTAATCTGAACTTTAATCTACGCTCTGATAATGATTCCCACCCTAATTCTTGTATTAATTCTGATACACTACTCAACCTATCGTAACACCTTTTGACGAACCTAGCTGCTCTACGCTGCACACTGTCTAGTTCTCTCATCAAACCTAATTCATTAGGATCCCATACACTGGCTGCATACTCAAGGTGGGGCCTAACTAGTGAGAAGTAGCATCGCTCTTTTGTCTTCTCATCACATTTCCCAAGTACTCTTTTTATAAATCCTAGCTTTCCTTTCGCTCGTCCGCATATTTCCCTTATGTGTCTTCCCCACGATAAATCTTTAGTGATTGTTACACCTAAATATCTTACGGTTTCAACGTTTTCGATCTTCGTGTTATTAATTCTATAGGATCGCTCTATCGAATTATTCCTCCTCCAAAAATTGATAGCTACACACTTTTTAAGGTTGAGTTCTAACTGCCATTTGTCGCACCACTCTTGAATTGCATCTAAATCCTTGCTAAGTGATTTCGTGTCCTTTTCGTTTGATATACCCCTGTACACCACCGCATCGTCTGCAAAAAGTCTAAGGTTACTACTAACTACGGTACCCAAATCGTTTATGTATAAAAGAAATAGAAGCGGACCTACTACGCTACCCTGGGGAACTCCCGATGTGACTTCGATTGTGTCCGACATGATACCATCTATGACAACCCTCTGCTCTCGCCCACTTAAGAATTCTTTTACCCAACATACAACGTCTTTATTTATACCAAAACTCTCTAACTTCAAGATTAATTTGTCATGAGGAACTTTATCGAAAGCCTTTTTAAAATCTAAAAATATCGCATCAACTTCAGTACTGCTTTCGCCGTGGACTAAAATATCGTGTACGAATAAAGCTAATTGTGTCTCGCAAGATCTACCTTTCCGGAACCCATGCTGGCTGTTTATGAGTAATCCCTGACTATCCAAATGCCCCATGATCGAACTGACTACTATGTGCTCAAATATCTTACAAGAGATTGACGTGAGTGAAATGGGTCTGTAGTTACTAGGTTCTTCCCTATCACCGCTTTTAAATATAGGTGTAATGTTAGCTACTTTCCAATCCTTGGGTACTGTGTGGTTCTTTAGTGTTTTATTGAATATTATTTCTAGATAGGGGGCTATTTCAGAAGCTAATGTTTTATAAACTCTGGAAGGAATTTGATCGGGACCTGGTGATTTGTTTTTGCTTATGCTTTTTAACTGCTGCTCTATTCCGCGACATGAAATGTTTATTTCGGGCATTTGCTCACTGAAAGTGTTCGGCGGTGGTTCCACTGCGTTTTGTGACGATGAGTTGAATACACTTTGGAAGAAGGTGTTTAAAGTGTTGGCTTTTTCTACACTGCTGGTGACTCTGATTCCTTTATCATTTTTAAGTGTGTGCACTGTGGACTTATTTCCCTGAAGCTCTCTCACATATGACCAAAACGCTTTAGGATTGCTATCTAAATATTCTCCTAACATCTTGCTCTTGAAATGTGATAACGCTTGCCGACATGATTTCCTTGCTAATGCTCTCGATTTTTTATAGTTTTGAACTAGCTCATTTTTTTCCTCTACCGATAGACCCCGTCTGGCATTTTTCATCTTAGCGTGGCATACCCTTTGTCGCTTTAGTGATTTCCTAACCTCCGCGTTATACCACCTTGGCTCTGTATTATCACTAATATATTTACTTGGTATGTATTTATGAACAGCGTTACGGGTGACCTCAAGAAATTCTCTCCACGAATATCTCCTTCGTATCTCTTTCGTAGCGGGCATTTCGCGCCTATTTACGATTCCTATATAAATTAAATATATTAGTCTGGTATAGACTACTTACGATTCAGCAGTGGATGGCGAAATTATTAGCAGCTATTGGCGTAGTGCAACAGTAGAGTTCCGCTGCCTTGCCATTGGATACTGTCAATCTACGAAATATACACACGGAGAAAACGGTGCTGTCTGGATGGTTAGGGGAAGCTGTTGGAAATTACAGAGCAATGGATAATTTGGTTGAAAAGTTGAAAAACTCACCTTCAAATAGAAGTCGCGAATAAACTGCAGAAATTTCATTAATAAAGAAAGCAAAATGTAAATTCCATAGATCTAAAATTAATAAATAATAAGTGTAATATGAATAGTATGTGAAACATATGGACGCTCACATTGTTAAAACTCTCGCGGTTCATATTCGTAAAGAAGTGTTCGGGTGTTGGGGGGGGGGAAGAGAATGGGCACAGAAATGTCTGGATGAGGTTGTATCTTCCAGAATTAACACGTGGCTATGAATCACTTATCTTTTGGCCTTGGTATCCCTTGAAGTTGCGGTTGATTTTCTTATATCTAAGGCTTCCCTAAAGATTCGGGTCTTAGAGTGCCTTGCCTCTTCCAAGAATGGCGGGATTTTCGACTACAGTATCGTGGCCTTGGGCAGTGTGGCCGGCAACGGCGGATCTTTCTTGGTGTGGCCCTGTCGAATTGCGGACATCGTCTTCATTTCTCCGGCGTAAACTTTCTCACAAGTTTTTCATATCAACCTCCACACTTATTTCTTTGACGTTCCGTACGGCGTACTCATTTGCCTCCGTGAGATGAGAATAGTTTTTGCTTCGTGCTTACCCATTCAGTACCAACGTGCATTCTGATACGCACTCATTTAAAAATTCGTGCCACTCATCCATTCAATAACTGTTTCACGACCCTGCCACGAGGCTGCTGGGAAGCCCTGTACTATGCCTAAGTCACGTTGTATACGTGAATCATCCCTCCACGTTAGAAAGTGCAGCACTTAAAACAACATTGCGCCCAGGCAGTTACTCGCTCCTGGAAAACTGCAAGTACTGGCTCGTTATCATGTTCGAATATACGGTCCAAGTGATTTAAATTTACATTTATAACTCTGAAAAACACGAGAATTTGATCACCGGTGTATTGACAGCTTTTTTATGGATTTTATGGCAATTTGAACACAAAGTGGGAATTAAAATACCTCTTGGGACTTAAGCAATAGCCGGGACACCTTGTTAGTTATTCCCTCGTGTGTGTGGCATATATGCTTTCTTCCCGCGGTCGTCTGCCAGTGACAGAGGAGGCGATCTTAATTTTTGGGAGATGGCCTTTCCTATCTTTTTTCGTACCCAATCTTGATTAAGAAATTTTCCGTCAGTTTCTTCAGCTTTTCACCTGAGGGATGAGGACCAGTGAACCATTGTTTCCAATACTCATTTCGTTTGTGCCATATGCTGGTGGAATTTTGTGTGGAGGTACCTCAATTGGTGTTCGTTGGCTTTATTTTCGCTCTATGGCACAGCGTGTTATCTACCCTTCTGGTTTCGAGGATTTTGGAAACTCCTCACCCCTCTCTCCTCTTCCTTAGTGGCCTGGATCAATATTGTTCAGGAACTCGTGGAATCCTCCCAGCTCCCCCGACCGTGTCTCCACTTCACAAACGTATCTTTAACGTACCTTGAACACTTCGTTGGCTTGCAGGTAGCGTTCTCCAAGGCAGTGGCTTCAAAATGTTTCATATGGCCACGGTGGGAGAGATGGAAGATCCCATCCTTGCTCTTTCTCTTTTAAAAAATTTCTTTTCAATTGAAATAAGTCACTTGAAGGCATATTTCTGCCAGCTTGGCTGTATTTAAGTCGAATTTCTCTCAAACGACTCCAGCGCCTTCTTCTGTGGACATCTTGGCTAACAATGGCACAGCGTCAAAGCTAGGTCAAATATCATCAACCTTAGGCCTTGGATGCGGCTAAGGAAATATTGGGAGTTGTTGGAATTCGCGTTTCCTTCCTCTGGTTAATGGATGGCAGCGGCATATTTCGATAATGCATGCGAAGGTGAGTCCATGGCGCTGATGGAGTGTCCTCCTAATGCATTTTGGGTAACCCATAAATAACGGTGTCTTAGGGTACTAGAAGCGTCTGCTTGGTCCAGGATGTCCTCCTTCATTCATTCCGTGATTTTCCGCATCCACGCTCTGCTCTTGTTTAATTTTCTCCATGGACCATCTTCAAACAGATCCTTTCATTTTCATAGGTTTCCGCGTCCAGGACGATGGCGGCTTTTCCCTTGTCCGGGGGTAAGATGACAATGTCTCCTTTTAGCCTCAACACTTCCCTTCCTCTCTCTTCTCTCTGAACGATGTTTGATTGCGGTGGTCGCGGTGCGGAGAACCTTCGCCGTCTTATCTTCTTCGGCTTACTCTTTTGGTGATTGCAACTTCTGTGTTGCTGATTACTTCCCACGGAACTACTTCCGGTGTGATTGAGCTCCAAAAACTGGGAACCCCAATGAGCTTCGTCTAATACTATTTTGCGGAGAGAAGTTCACAACGACGACGTCCTGGTTTCCTGTTATGGCGGCATCCTTCTGCGTGGCTGCTAGTCATTAAAACTTCTTCTTAATGCTCTTCTTGGATTCAGTTCAATACGGAAACCCCTAATGATGTAATGATGTAAAAGATGTAATATTACTTTTGGGGGACCAGTGCTATGGCAAATATAAATATAATAAAAATAATCAATGGACATTTTTGAAGAAATTCAAAGGTCCACGAACTAGCCGTGAAAACTTTAACGGCGTTACCCGCTGATATTGCACAATAGCAAATTTTCCACAGAGACAAAATCATTTGCCTTGACCGGGACTCGAACCCGGACCCCCTGATCTACAGAGAATATATAATTTCCACAGAAAAAAAGGATGCCTTGGTAGCTCAACTGGTAGAGCACCTGGCCGGAAATCAGGGGGTCCGGGTTCGAGTCCCGGTCAAGAAAAATGACTTTTTCTCTGTGGAAAATTTGATATTTTTGAAGAAAATGGTAGAAGGGAAACTGAGGTATAATAATAAGTTTATTAAAGAGCAAATATTTTTTAAATGCGGGTTTCCCTTAAGTTCACAAAACAATATTTATTTGTGTGATAATAATTAAAACTTATTTTTATAGGTAATATGTTCAAAACTCAGACTAAAGCAAAAGGTGAATTAGCGCATAGGTAAAGCAAAACTGAACACGGAAAAATATTACACAATTCATGAGAGGAGAACATTGAAAGTGGCGGCACCTTTACTTTTCATCGAGTTGTCTAAGGATTGGAAAATATAAACACATAAAGCGAGGTGTAAATGAAAACTAAAAAATATAGCTAGGACAAGAAGAAATAAAAAGTATGCATAAATGTTTTAGCAGCAGTATATATAGGTAGAAGCACTGTAAAATAAATGAATTAGGGTGAATAAATGTAGCTGCTCAGAATAAGAAAATCAAATCAGAAATAACCGCGGAGAGGGTGTAATAGCTATCGGAACAGAGCTGGTCATCCAGCATCATGAAGTTGACAACACTATTAAAAGCGTTTGGTTTAATATCAGGAATTATAGCACACGAGGAAGTCTGTTTGTTCTGCAGACCACTCGATTATAGCATCGACTATCAACGACTAACCCCCCGCCACACACCATTGAGGTGGCTTGCAGAGTAGCAGAGAAAGATAGAAACATTTCATCATTACTGAATACGATTTTAAACTTTCGTCAGTAGACTGCTTAAGGAGGTTGGCTCGCGACTGCGTGAGTCAAGTTGTCTGAGGAATTTTATTAATTTAAGTACGAGTATATGCCTGCTAAGTGATCCTTACTTCACAAAGAAAATTACCTAAGCTATTGAAAGTCATAAGTATCACAAGAAATACGATGTAAAGTCGAAGGATTTATTTTTTATGATAATTTTAATGAGCTCGACTATGGAGTCAATTCAGCATTTCTTTTAAGAAATAAATTCGTGTACTCAATGAATTTACTAATTTATAACACCAGAATATTAATATCAAACATTATGTTATAATATTTTTCTGAAATATGCATTAATATCTCATTAGTAATGGTATTATTCATACGCCATACATTTTACATAGAGCGACTGCAGCGTCACTTGAAGACAACTAACGCATTTCGTCTACTATAAGCGCAGAAATTGGTGGATTTAGCGAAAAATACGGTGGGTTGATGCCTTTATTTTCGTGTCATTTTATTTCTTGTGAAATTACGCATAAAATATCAGTTTTTTGCAAAAATTACATGACACTATGGTATTTTTAAACGTTATATTCCCATGTGACGGATATTCTCGCCGTTAATCGTATGTAATTTCAAATGCAATTTGTGCAAAAAGGAGTATGGGTTGGTATAATTATCTTTACTTTATTAGATAGAGGAACTTACGTTCTATAAGTGCTGAAAATATAAATGACATGACTTTCACTTTTCGGACCAACCTCCTTAAGACGGTGAGTATCTTCTCTTTAGAAAAGTATTCGACAAGGTGCCTCACTTAAGTTACTCGCAAAGTTATCCTCCTACACGATAGGAATGAACATAATACGGTGGATACAAAACTTTTTTAATGAACGCGTTCAAAGTGTATTATTTGATGGCGTTAGCTCCAGCGAAGTTACAGTTACGTCGGAATACTCAGGGAAGCGTGATTAACCCATTTTATTTCTTTTTTATCTAATTGGCTTCAATGTCTTTGTTCAAATTAAGCTCCATCTTTTTGTCAGTAATTCAGTAGTGTGTAATGAAGTTAGGAATGAAGATGGCTGTCAGTCTTTAGCAAAGGATTTGGAAGTCATTTCATGATCGGTGTGCTAGTTGGCAGCTAGAATTAAATTTGAATAAATGCGCGGTACTTAACATTTGTAAATAAAATAGCTCCCCCTAAATACACATTGCATCAAACAATAAAATATCCAACGTAGAATATATTAAATATCTAGGCGTCACTATTACTGAAGGCATGTCACGGAGGGAGAATGTCGGAGCCAATGCCAATCAACGGTTTCCACTGCTACTGGCGGTTATAATTTTTTTTTAAACGAACATTTACTTAATTTATGATATTTATTTATCAATAGCAGGTGTTTGATCCTGCTAATACAAAGTCTCGTTCAAGCTTTCTTTTTCCTGGGAGTACTGACTATTCCCATTTCTTCATCTCTTGGTTTCTTCAATTCCGCTCTCTTTCACGGCACTAATATCTATGCCTCTAACTGTGACCCTTCACATGTGTTTCCTGCTGTAGTACTGTATTAAAGTCCCGCTATATCCTAAGTGATACTCTGGTAGTCTTCCTTGGAGCCATAAACTGATTGATACTATTAATGACCTCTTCCATTAGCCTTCTTTTCCAACTTGGTTGAAAACATTATTTTACAAGGCTATATTCAACTTTTCTGGCGAGCTGGCGAGGAGATTCCGGCAAGCTCCTGCCATGGAGAGAATCCGTCTCTACCGTTTGATTTCCCACAATTCAAAGAAGTCTTGATGTTGGAAAGCCGTTCCCAGGCATCCGAAGGAACATATTTCCACTCTTGCGGTACACATTTGGATAGTTTAGAGGAGAATACAGAAGTGTTTGAAGATCAAGTACGACGTGAGTGTATTCTTGATGTGAAATTATACGGGGAAAGGATTATTTTACAAAACTATATTCAACTCTTAAATTATATGTCTGCTGCAGCGAGGCGACCATCGCCGTACAAATGCCATTCATCATCGGTCCTCGTGTATAAATGCCATTTACCATCTGTCATCCAATCTCCGAGCAGTACGTCAGAGGAAAAACGGAGAGGAAAGTGATTTGTTCTTTCGATTTCCCTTGGATTTTTGATGCACTAATCATTACCATTTAAGACATTCATATTATGCTTTTATGGAAACGAAATATTTCCGGCAGTCCATTGTCATCCTGTTCTATTTTTTGGCAGGCGTCTGAAATTATTAACCTTGTTCTTTTTTCGCCACATGTGATGTTATGGTATTTAGTTTGAAAATGCGAACTGAAAGCTACATTTCCTTTACTTTTATGGAAGACCGGAGACATATTTTTTATTTTATCGTTTTCAATCTCCCTAATAAGTCAAGCCTATTTTCCGGAGATGCAGCCGGGGACCAACTGCGTAAGTTTTCTTAAATTTCGTTCCAATACATTAATATCAATGCCGCAGTGCCTCTCTCAGAATGGATGGGTGAAATATTTTTAGAGTAGCCTGTAGTTTATGAATTATGCTATAAATATGGGGATATAAAGTGAAATGTTTTGTTAAAACTCTCGCGGGTCATTATAGATGTGTTTGTTTTCGGGTGTACGCCGCGTACTATTACCAGGTGTTGTGTTGCCTGACGTTCCGTGGCCGTTGCTGGTCACTTTATCAAAGAGAATGAGGTATCTGTCAAGTTGGAGGAGTTTATATACAGTGATTTCATGAAGGGAAAAGGATGGGAAGGGGAGGAGTGAAGGGGGTGGTCATAGCATTTTTTTTTTCGGTTCAAAGCAGGGTCCCACGTGTGGCTGATTTGGAGGCCACAGTCCCTATTGTAATTTTGCTGGCATTTTCTTATTTTCCAAAGCTTTGCAGATCAGCCGGGGCTTGAAGTTTTTCACTTTGGCGATTATCTTTGTTTCCTTGAGGTCAATCGCGTGTCCCGAGGCTGCATGTTCCGCTACTGCTGATTTTTAGGGTTGTCCCAATCGAATAGCCCGCTCGTATTCTTGTAAGCGGGTTTAACGGAGCGTCCGGTTTCGCCGATATATTTCTTCTCGCAAGTTTGGCATGGTATCTCATGCACTCCTTCCACCTGAAATGGTGTTGCGTCCTTCACACTCCTCACGTAGTTTCTAATTTTTAAATGTGGCTTGAACACAGCTTTGATTTCGTGTTTGCGGAGGATGTCTCCTATTCTATCCGTTACGCCCCGGACGTAAGGAAGGAAGGCTCTCTTGAGTGATAGGTTGTCTGCGTTCGGAGTTCCAATTTCTTCTTTTGGGCCGTCCTCATCCTTGTTCATGATTTTGAAAAATGTTTTGGAAATGGCTCTCTTGCCATATCCGTTCTTCTGTAGAATGGCTTCCACTTTCTGTCTTTCGGCCGGGAAGTTGGTCTCGTCACTAATTCTGCAGGAACGCTGAATTACGGTGTTGAGTACCGCATTTAGCTGTGTGGTATATAACCCCGGAAACCCCTTTATATAAACTCCACCAACTCGACAGATACCTCATTCTCTTTGATGAAGTGACCAGCAGCGGCCAATAAAACGTCAGGTAACACAACACCTGCCAATAGTACGCGGGGTTCACCCGAAAAACAAACATACAAAGTGAAATTTATTTAAAGAAACGATTTTCTAATCCATTATCACTTCATCAATATGCAGCTATTTAGCTGCTTTCGACTCATATGGCTATGGACACATTTCCATCAAGTATAGTGTTATTCTTGGTCGCATGTGAGTACCTACTGCGTGGCCCCCCTACTCCATGGAGCACTCCCTGCCACACCCCCGCGGTGTCTCGCTAGGCATTCGTACGTGCGTGGACGTAGGCGAACCTTCATCCGTTTGACCGCAAGCGTTAGCCGTCTTTCTCTCTTTTAATCTTTCGAGTGAATGCGTAAGAATATTTGTTTGAGGATAGTAAGGGTCCCTGCTGCCGCAAACTGAATGAGCTTACAGAACAACCGGAATAGTATTCTTTACTTAGGTCAACGATGTATTTATCCCGATATTTCCCACAAATCTTCGTAATCCTTGTATTCAGCTAAATTGTTCTTATCATCAAAATGTTTTCATGATAAATTGTGAAGAACGCTAACAGGGTAGTTTCCCAATATATTTTAATCGTCTTCATTGTAAGTTTATGACATCTGAAGTGCGTATTTGAAAAGCCGTTCGATTTGAAATCGACGTTAAATATTCCTCGTTAGTAAAAAAGAGAAAAAAATCAACGGCGCGAAAAAGTGACGGCAAACTATTGCATGCCGGGAAGTCATACCTGTGACGTAACACTCTTTTCTCTGTCTGCCACCAGCGGGTGCTGCGGGCGCTTCCAAGTGAAGCTCATTAACTAGTGCCTGAGGTTAAATCATTTTATAACGGTTAAGTTTTGTTTCTTCATTTATTAAATTATTTGTTCAGCCGATTTATTGAATGGCAGTATGTTTTGATTTCACTAAGCGCATCGTGAAGTTGGCCCATAGTGGCGCGTGCTTCGCGGTAGCAGAAGAGGACTCCTATGAGAGACCAGGAAGCCTAGTGCCTAGCCTATTTTAATAGATAAAATCCCATGAAGGTTAATAGACCATTGTCACGGGAGAGGAGACTTTCGAAGCTTCGATGATTTTCATTGGCTTTTGACCTATTCACTGGAGCTCTGAGGGGCCCTCAAATACAAATGGAAAGTTCAGACAGATTCCTCGCAATATGCCTCGCAACGTAAACTGTTAAGTTAGCAAGAAAACAGCGCACCCCGCCATTCCCGAATATTTTTCACTTGGTCTTAAAATTAACATTTACGTCTCCAGTGAACTGGTTTTTCTCAGCCCAAACTTTTTTCGTGAAATGAATGCATTTATGGTATGGGGCACGTATCGGAATCAATGAATTCTGTTTTCTTCTTTGATGAAGGTGAAACTCCCCTATAGACGTTGTTGATCAATATAAAGGGTAGCGTAGCTGTCGACTCAATCGCGAGCCGTTGAAGCTTCAGCTCTTCAGCCCTGTTGAAAGTTGTTGGATCCATTCATTTGAAACACATTGAATTATTCTTTACTCTTTCGATCACTTTTAAATTATTTCACAGCGGTCACCAATAGGTGGATCATGTGAAGGGGGCAAACGATTTAAATGTCGCAGCCGTTCTCCTGATAATGTGGCGCAGCTGCCCGAAGGAGATACCGCCCTTTGGAGAATATCGTCAAGCCAAATTTGTCAAGTCATTGCATGACCTACAACGAATGTCATGAAATCAAATTGTGCGACTGACTTAAACGCGAAGTCGTTTTGCTTAAGCATGCTACCAGAATACAAGCAGTGGATGTCATCGATATCTCGGTACCAATTCAATAAATAGTGCTTTAAATAATTCAGTTTACTCACCACATAATCCATAAAAGTATCTAAAAACCAGGGGCCGACGCTGATCCTATCATTTCATCATAATACTCTCCGTTGAACATAAGAGTAGTACTTATTTCACGCACTCAACAACTTCGTAAACTTAACTAAGAAAGAAGGAGCATTGGGTCAGATAGAACTTTTCCTAGGCACAATTTTAGACAAATTTGGATAGTACCTCAGGGGTAGTACGTGCATTTTAAGCTACAAGGAAATATTAAAAAATATGGAAATAAATCTAGCTGCAATTTTTTTCATGGTGAGCATATGTACGAACACTGTGACTTTTACTACTTACCGGAGAATACGGTGGAATGCCTGACACAAAAGCCCCAAGTAAGTTGGCAAAATCAGAGTAGATGCTTGAGAGACCTTATGTGTTTCAATATTTTCAACGATTCAACATCTTGGTTTTACAAGTTGACTTTAAGGAGTGCATGATATTGAATTTGGAGCGTAAACTTCACGGCAGTAGACCTTTTCGTGGATTGCCTAAAAATGTCACTTGATGCTCTGACGGACTTTCGTATTGCTTGACAAACACTGACTGAAAGTCTAAGCAGATTAAGGAGAGACCAAAAATGCTTCAAAAATTAGGCACTGACAATAAGAAACAAATAAACACCTCTCATTCCTCAACACCCGGAGGTCAACCGTTTGGAAAAAACGCATATTTACCAAGATGCCCACATTAAAAATTACCACGTTGAAACTACTTGCGTTTTAGGCGTCAGAAGAAAAAATATTTAACTGCCTGTACATTTTTCCCTCCTGGATGATGCCATTTGGGAGCAGAATTTTCTCCAGCAAATTGAAGGCCTCCTGGAGTGGGGGAAGGCAGAGATGGTCAATGACGTGCGACTCCGGAGGGGAGCGGGAGAAGGGGAAGTCCTTTCTTTCAGCCATCAACATTTTTTTATGAAAAAGAGTGGCTTTCCCGGCAGATGGCGCCAAGCATTCGTTTTGTAGTTTGGTTGAAGAGCGAAGCCACAGTTCTGAGCACCAGCCTCGGAGAAACGTTATTACATTCATCCGAGCCTTTATTTATTCAGTAACTCTTTAATGTACACTTGTGTTCTTCCTTTCGGATGTTCTCTTTTAGCATTTCATGTACTAATCTCATCATTCACTTTACGTTGGACATTTCTCGCTTTTTTCCCAAAATTACACTTTCAATTGATTTAAATACCACCTACTATAATTTTAGATTTCGGTAATTTTCATAATTTCTGTGAGGAGAAGGCAAACCTCCTCTTCGAGAATTTCGAGTACAGCCAGAGCACGCATTCCGGTGTCATATTCACCAACTTCACAAAACCTCCTCATAAACGGTCCGACTCCAAATTTGTATTCCAGGTTCGTGCAATCGGTTTCCAAAGTCCCCTATTTGCGTATCGCTGATGGCAAGACCGCTCAAGCGTGCCGATCTGTTGCGAGAACGACGCTCAGTTTCTTCGGCTTTCATGCTTTTTCATCGCCTGGCATAGGCGTGAGCTGGAGTCAAAATGTCTTGTCTCGTTAACAAGCCGATAAAATGGGTGGCGTATTATAAATCATTTTGCCTTGTTGATGAAAATGGTGGCCAATGGCATTTAAAATGAAAAACGGTCAATGCAGAATTCTAGGGGAGTGATTTCAATTCAAGGTGCGGCATAAAAACCTGCGATTCATAAATGGGCTTACATTACATATTCATTATTTAATAGGAGTAAACATGATACATATATTTAAGGAGTAAGTATCTCCACACTTTCGGCCATTGCGACGTTGGGAGTATTGATATCGTTTTTTTTTTCAAAACATCGTAAAACTCGAGCATACTTCTACAAGGTGATATATTCTTATTGTAAAGTCTTCTCGGGATTTCCACCGGGATTTTAAATATTCATATAACACCAACGTTTCAACGGACGACTCGTCCATCGTCTTCAGGGTGAGTGAGTTAATTAAAGCCGTCGAGACGTATCTATAAACGGTTGCAACAATCAGGTACTCTTGATTGGCCGGAAGGATCTTCGAAATTTGGATAAAAAGGAGGAGTTCTATCGTGTCTTATTCGTTTTATCGGAGGCATTTTAGGCTTGGACAACCTGATAAGTCGACTGAGGCGGAACATGGTATCACTCGGGACCACAGGATAAAGTGGGACAACGCAAAATTAATCTGCCGTTCGAACAACTTCTGGGACAGGCTTGCTAAGGAGGCCATTGAGAACCAGCTAAACAAAAATAATTTTATTAGAAAAACGGATTATAAACTTAGCAATTCGTGGAATCCCATTTTAAACAAAATAAAAAACGACAGTACTCCTCGTTTTTATCCAAATTTCGAAGATCCTTCCGGCCAATCAAGAGTACCTGATTGTTGCAACCGTTTATAGATACGCCTCAACGGTTTTAATTTACTCACTCACCCTGAAGACGATGGACGAGTCGTCCGTTGAAACGTTGGTGTTATATAAATATTTAAAATCCCGGTGGAAATCCCAAGAAGACTTTACGAAAATAATTCGCCGGGGAAGAATTAAATCATATTTGAATTATTCTTACCTTTAGACTTCCTTCCGCTGATCACCTTTCACATAGAAGGAGTGACTTCAGCCCTCCTGGAAATAAGAATACATGCAGGATAAGCAGGAATATAACTTTGCGCTATAGAAAGAATTTTCTGGAAAAGTTAAGAACTGATAAACTACCAAAAGCTTTTTTTACCAAATCTCCTCACATTTTATATCAATTTTTAACAATTTGTTATTGTTTATCGTAAATTTAAAAATGAAATAAAAAAATTGAAAAGTATTGTTGAAAAAACAAGTTTTGAGTCTGCCTTATGAATAGTTTTTAAATCCTCCAAGAATCACATTAACTAACTCATTCGTAACTTGGTGTATTCCATTTTAAGGTTTCTGGGATGTATTACGTTTACTTATACCACTTCTTTAAAATAAAAAAATTAATCGACCCGGGTTCCGATGAATAATCATCATCATAATTTACGCCTGATGACGATGATTATTCATCGAAACCCGGGTCGCTTTATTTTTTTTAAAGAAGTGGTACAAGTAAAAGTAATAGATCCCAGAAACCTCCAAGAATCTCCATGCTCTTTCCCCTCGCTGATGGCAAGGCCGCTCAAGCGATCTGTTGGGTGAACGACGCTCAGTTTCTTCTGCTTCTATGCATCGCCTGGCATAGGCGTGAGCTGAAGTTAAAATGTCTCGTCTCGTTAACAAGCCGATAAAATGCCGATAAAAGCCACACCACACCGCCGTCAGAAATTGCAGCTTCGGAGACGGAAGTTCGTTGGAATCCATCGAAGCAATTTATCCCTGTATCACTGTGGAGTCCGAAATTGCACGAGCTATGCTTTCCTCATTGGACCACCACGGCTGTCAACCGTCCGTCGTAGATTGATATTTTCTTTATGCTCTTCCGTTACCTCATGTTTCAATCGAGTCAATTCAGTTCACAACTCACGTCTCATGAAATTGACACGTTAGTTGTCTGCCTGTTTATGGCCACACCATAGATGCAAGCAGAGACCCGATCCATAATCGTTGCATCTCATCATTTCCACCTGATGGTCCTAGAAACACACACCGCTTTAAAACCTGACACTTCCCCGTCGAATGCAGTTGCTGAAGATTGTCCTCCATTGGCGTCTCTCACTTTCTGCCGACGTTTCCATGGATGACTCGAATATCGAAACTCCGGGGATATGGAGCTAACTTAACTCGGTGGAGACCCCGAAAAATCTTCCTCGACACCTTTTATGGTTTTGGACCAATGGCTGCTCCCACTGAAACTAGGTTAAGAGCCTCACATCCAAATCTCCATCTTTCGACCCGTTATGAATATTTCCAATAAATTCGCATACCCCCCGCGCCAACTCCTTATTCACCTCTACTACTCAGGGTTTCTCAAGATTTCGACCCTGAGACGCCCTTTCTTTTCCACTTCTCTGCCAAGCGCGACAACCGCCCGAGGTCAAGAGCGCAGGCAGTGGGGAGGCATGTAACTAGTGTCCTTTGGATTTTCTTAAGCAGTGAAATGCCTTTGAAATCTATCAACCCGCGGTATTCATTATAACATAACGGTGTAATGGCTAGTTTCAGCAAACCTACTTATTTCATTATTTATACATCTGCCATAGAAGTCCATCACTACTCCATATTAACAGCTATTCAGCTAGCCTTTACTTAAAAAGTCACAATAATACTAAGTGACTTTGCGACATTCTGGGTCCGAGTCTGAGTTGCGAAGAAGTGAAAACGACAGTTTGATGAGGTCA
This sequence comes from Platycnemis pennipes, assembly GCA_933228895.1. Classification (NCBI taxonomy): domain Eukaryota; kingdom Metazoa; phylum Arthropoda; class Insecta; order Odonata; family Platycnemididae; genus Platycnemis; species Platycnemis pennipes. The sequence continues at coordinate 151,886,975 of OW121849.1, forward strand.
TCAAACCGGTCTCAGGGTTTAATCAATGTTAAATCTACATTTCTGGCAATATCTCCATACCTGCAACAGTTAGTTCGAGGTTATCCTGCTCCTTGGGGGTGCTTCCTCGGAGTGAGACTCTCTCTTAGGAGTGCCGTTAAGGGTGCGAGAGGGATTCGCAGGCGTCGTGCTGGAGCGAAGGCGTCGTCGACACTCCCAAGAGGTGGTGCACGCTGTCTGCTCGAGAGGACACCCGATGCCAGTTGCCCCGGGATAATGCCGCATCTGCATATTCGTGGGAAAAACGTCGGCCTTCACGGAGACTGCGCTGTTCGCCTCTCAGCGATAAAGAGTTCGCTGTTTGCTCGCCCCCTTCCCGTCTCACCGCGCAGATAGTCCTCTCTTATCGTCGGCTGCCGCTGAGTTTAATGGAGATGCTTAATAGCTTTGCAAGGCAGGAAATATGGCCTCGTCCAGATCGATGCTCGTCGCGTCGTCGTCGAGATGTTTCCGTTCCCTTGGCTGAGGAACTGGAGACACCAAAATGAAACACGCGCCCGCGTTCGAAAGTGAGGAAGAGAAAACATTGGATCCTGCTTTTAATTGCCAACTCATTCCCATGGAAACAAGACCGACACAGATGCCTTAAAGAGGGATGGATCGGTAGCATATAATGTACCCTTCTATTAAGAGAAGGTCATAAAATTGTGTAATGCAATATTACAGTCCGCTGAAATTCAACATCAGGGACACCAGTGATCCGAAATCATCGTGCAGTCAGGTCTTATGTTTCTTGCGGGCAAAATTCAAATTTCGTGTAATGAGAAATCCTTTAAAGAGTAACTCCTAATAAGCATAGGAACAAAGTTGATATTATATAACAGACCATATCAATCTTTTCTCTTTTTAAATGAGCTTATATTAGTAAGACGTTATGTCCATAGAGAAGGAGACGTAAGCACTGTTATCTGGCCTAAATTAATGCGATCTTTAAAACATTTTAAGGTGGTATGACGAAGAAAACGCCGCTGCAAACTCTTTTTGTAAATTGTGCTACCTGATAGACACCTCGTTTGTTCTTACGCTGCACTGCAAACAAAATTCCAAACTTACGTTCGATCGCGGGAATTTTCCCGCGGGGCTCATATGGGAGGACATGTGTTGAACTGCATGACTTCCCTGCACGCGTGCAATTCCAATTATATCCCCCTCACCCTCCTTCGACATCGCTTTGGATGAGAGTGACTCCGTGACTAGCTGCGTCACCAATTGCATATTAAAAAGGACCCCTTCAAAAACAAAGTTTGACAACTGAATAGATAAACCAAAGAGACAATGAAGTTCTCGAGGAAATCCAGTTAGGGGGTGCAATGAATTCATGTCGGCATGGAATATACCAGGGTAACTAAGAAAAATTCCCTCAGGCGATCCTCATATTAAGGTTGATAAGGGAAACCAAATTCTGAAAGATAAAGCAAAAAGGCATACTTCAAGGCAAGTATGTCACAAAAGACTTTCACCCTAATTAAAGCAGGGCTGAGAAATTCAGAGGTGCTAACCAAATTTGACAAGGACTCTGTCATTGAAGTTAGCTTGACAGTCTCTCAAATATAAGGATTTTTTTATCTTCAACAGCCGGGATTCAAAACCTAGGCCCATCATATTATTCTAAGGGTGCAGCAAATGCTATCCACTTCCGCATGCGACCCTTTCGCAATGCACCCAGACGGCCACTGCGACTTTAGGGGCCTCCATTGCGCTTTCAACCGAAGCGATCTCAATTGTCAAGCGTCGTCTCTCAACTTGAGAACAAGGGGGCGAATCCCGAGGGGTGCCTTTTTAATTAATGGGAGGCATCGCTCGCCACAGGATGGGCTCAAATCGAAATTCGCCGGACGAAAAGTCCAACAATGCTTTTTTTAGATAGCGTCTTGAAACTTGGCACATGTACACAAAAATGATTGGTGATTATAGAATGGTAATTCATTTTTCATAGGTAATACCCGTTACTTAGGTACAGAGGCTCAAACAGGAACAAATTTCCAAAAAAAGGACCCGCTCTCTTTCATCTTCAAAAATCTTAAAAGTTGAGCAGATATAGGAGTAATGAAAGGATTTTTGTGAAATAAAAAACATTACCAATCGTGAACAGGGTACTTTGGCTATACTACACATAACTTTAAGAGATTTTTGCCTATATTTGAGTGCTATTACGTCACAACATGGTGGACCTTTTCATTAGACAAACTTTTACATAAAGTTGACAATACAATTCTTATTCGCAAAATGGTCTCTCGGATACTTCATCAGAGTATAAACTGAAGATATTTCTAGGTTATGCCGTAAAAATATTTGAAAAAAGTTTGCGACGCCGAGAATAAACTCGATTTTTCGATAAGTAATCGTTTAAGCATAGACTGCACTTGATATTTCACATCAAACTCCTCAAATAATATAACTTTATGAACATTAGGATATAATCCTTGACAAGCACATTTGCCAACATCAGGGAAATAATCATACTTCATGCGTGACTTGCCAATAATTAACTCGACTAAAGAGCTCTTTCCGCAATTGCTAGGACCTCACAACTGTTTCCTCTTGTGAGTAGTATTACCAATCGAGTTATTCCACCACAGAGTAACTTCAAACGGCCAGCCGAAGTAAGCCACCGCTAACCTCTGTAGAGAAACGTCAAAATTCTTCTTACTCTGAAGTTCATCGTAATAACTTTTCAATTATTTATACTGGTTTTTATGTTCTACTACAAATAGATCCATATAACAAAATGTCTCATCTCTATTCACCCATTCCCATAAACGATAATTTAGATTAAGCTTACTCGCTGAAACGTTAGTCAAAAGGAATTTATCCTCCTTTGAAAAGTAAATCAAAGAAGACTTTTTTCAGCGACAAGGCTGCAGATCGATACCAACGCCAGGAAAAGCACACTCGATAAAGGATCGAATATCATTTGACAACACTGGGCAAATGAACCGCAAGAAACAGTGAATGCGGTACACCGGACAAAGAGAACATCTACTCTCATCACGAGCCATGCACCAACTAACTAGGCCAAGTTGAAACAAGTCCAGCACATCATCCCGTTCAAGATTGCACTCTTTATCAGTCAAGGTCAAAAAAAACTGCTCCCCTGGTCGCCTCCGGGTATGGCGCCTTATCTCCTGACCCCCGTGACCCCCGTGATTCGGAATCTGAAACGGATGGTTGTCCCGGCTCGGGTAATCTCGGCTCCGGACAAGCGAGACGCTATCTAGCGGTCGAATTCGGAAGTAGAGGTTGAGGATTACCCCTAATAGCAGTCAAGCAGGTGCACGTTCAGATTCAGTGGCGCTGAGCAGTTTTTTTTAGATTTAATTTCTTTTTCTTCGATTTTTTTCTCCATATTTTTATACTCAATCCTATTAAATATAATTCTTTTCACAGTTAGATAGTTGTAGCTATATTATTATTCCATTTTATTTCAGTTTTTAGGTTTTTAGGTTAAGGGTTAGCGTGGTGCTCTATTTTTTACGTATTTGATTTCCCTTTTCTTAACAATTTTCAGTAGTCTTAGGCATTGTTTCTTTGTCATTTTAAGTAATCCGTTTCTTTATTTGATAATCTCTCTAGCTTTTAGCTTTACACATTCAACTCGTTTTTAAGTGTCATTTTTATTCCTTTTTTAATGAGTTAGCTTCGTTCTATTGCATTAGTTTTGGAAGATCATTTAGTATTATTTGGTCCCGGTTAGTTCAATTTATTTTTTACTTCTAGCATTTGTGAGATTTTTTTATAGTTGTAAGTGATTAGTTTCGTTAGGCATCCGTGTTTTCGGGTTAGTAGGTATCAGTATTCAGTCTCGAAGTGATTCCTGCGATGGCTAGTGGAGGGACGAAATTTTCGCCGAGGGAAAACAATTCCAGTCGGGATTGTTGTGTTCCTCTAACCGCACCAAACAGCACTTCGCACTTTCGCACCAAACCACGCACCTTGGGAGAAAAGTTTCCCAACAAATGAAACGCCGCCACTTTCGCTCTGAGAGAAAATCGGATTCCTTTCTGGCGGTACAATATTCTTTGGTCTCGGCCACCACGAGGGAAGTTCAAACACGGTGATGGACTCATCGCCCGAGCATGTGAAGGAATACCGGCAGCAGCTTGCCTGCCCAGAGCTGTAGACGTGCTGGCGTCCAGAAGGGACGCATATTATTCCTCGCATGCATTTTAAACGCTCCATTTCAATATCTCGTTTTCGCCGAAATTTCCTCCGAAGTAAGGTATTGAGGAATAATACTTGAGTGTATTCTGGTGGTAGTGTGTCGGTTGGCTGAAATCATCCATGAATCCTTCATTCAAAAGAGAAATAATGCTTTGCCCAGTCAAAAACTTAATGAACAAAAGGAGAGTAATGTTGTTTACGCTCAGGACAAGCTCTTGTTCAAAATACAGCTCATATACATATATTGCTTAATAGCTTTCCCGACTTTAAGCGAGTCTCTTCAACTTCTATCTTCACTTTTGAGACAAATCTCCCAGACACCCTTTGGAAACAAATGTCCCGAGCAGAAGTGTTCTAGAGTTACATATTCAGTATTGAGCTGCATTTCAATTGGTCGTTTTACTTATTTGGCCGATACACACTTCCTTAGTTTTCCCCGCAGTAAGAAATCGTCCGCTAAATGTCTGCTCTCTAGATACTCACCCCCCTTATAGATCACAAATTCAGGGTAATGGTGTAGAACTCTTTCTGTCTTTGGTATTGGAAGAATGTTCTCAGTTGTGTTATTCTTGTGGTCACATTAGCCCGTAACTCGCATTATGATTTGTCCACAAAAATTGAATAGAATCCGGCGATATTTGTTAAAAAGTGACATTGTGTAAGAAAAACTTGACGATGTATTTTTCAAACTTTTCATTGAGAAAAACCCTACCGGTTTCAACACTCTAGTGTCATTTTATCTGAGTATCCTTGAAGATTACACGAGAGTATCGAAACCTGTAGGGTTTTACTCAAAAAATATTTTTGGAAAAAAAGGCTCTCCTCCTACCACATGCAAAATAAGTAATAATAAATTAACAAACGTGGAATCCATTAAATATCTTGGAATAAGACTGACAAATGATCTTTCCTGGGTTAAACACATTCGTGAAATAATGGGTCAAGCGAATCGCAAACTGGGATTCGTCACAAGAGTACTGGGTAAATGTGACGATCATGTACGAGAAATCAGCTACTTTTCCCTTGTTAGACCTCATTTGGAATATGCTGCCAGTGTATGGGATCCCTACTAAATCGGTCTAAATAACGAACTTGAACGTGTGCAGCGAAGATCGGCAAGATTTGTCAAGGGACGGTATGATAACCTTACTAGCGTAACCAGTCTCTTAAATGAATTAAATTGGGAATCATTGTCAGATCGCAGGCTGAAATTTAGACTTAATCTCTTAAATAAATTCCAAGACCATATTTTCAGTGATGATGTTAAAAATATTTTGCGGACCCCCACTTACTATGGCAGACTGGACCATAATCATAAAATTAGAGAAATTGATTGCCGAACTGACCGATTCAAAATGTCCTTTTTTCCTCGTACTATTAGGAATATGAATAACGGTAAATATATCCAGTACGAGTGTAGCAATGGATAACATTGGTATCTGCAAGTTGGTATAAGGACTTACAGCTAACCCAACTAATGGCATGTTTTTGCATGTATGCTTTGCTATTTATCTTTTTTTCAATAGCGTAGTTTTGAACAGTACCTATACAAGTACTAATCCTTTTTTATGCATGATATGTAGTGCATGATTGGTGAGAGTTCACCCCCTGCCACACACCTTTATGGTGGCTTGCAGGGTATTATGTAGATGTAGATGAATAACAAGTGTGAAAAATACATCGTCAAGTTTTTCTTACACTAGTCCAGAAGACTATAATGTAGCTTTTGGGTTATAGTGGGATTTTGTTACCTTTGAAGAAAATTGCACAGAAGAAGACTGCTTCGACTGTGAGATCATCATCATCGCTCGGTGAAAAAGTCACCTCCAAAAGAAACTCCATCGATTCTGGATATCTGACAGTCTGTTTCGGTGACGACTTAGTTACCAGAGATTTTTTTACCGTAGAAAATGATCCAGGAAGGTATTCCATAATGAGTAATAAAATAAACACATACGATGCCTTATCATTGAAAAATAATTATCATGAAAATGTTTGAGCTGATTAGTTGCATAAAGAAAACAATGCATACAGGTGAAGTTAAACTTTTCTCGATCGATGCATTTTCAAGTTATCTAAATGCACAAAGTTGGAAAACGAAAATGAAGTTAGAAACTCATTATCATAACGTTGTAGGCCTCAAAGAGTCATCATGTGGACTGAATACTGCACATTGCATGGCCGCTGTGGATTAATGAGCGAATGATGATCTTCCTACTCAATATTTGACGACCCCAACACATAGATACCTCGATGGCTGACAGCACTTGATAAGCAAAATGGAAAGACAAGGTAATTTTCCCAGGCAAGTTAAGTGAAATAATATTCTTGCTCAAATCCAGTTCAGGGAGGGCGGAAATGTTTCGGAAAGACGTTAGACGAGCAGACAAAGAGCTGGACATAAAAACGGTTTCTTTACCTACTCTCCCGGAGAATTTCCCTTAAAGCATCTAAATACGGAAAGTGATTGCAGCAGTAGAAGATATAACCATCCACCTATCATGAGATCAGTTCCAAATTCGCTTAAACGGCAAAACAGAGGTTTCCATGGCGAAAGTGAAGAGAAGTCGAGGGTAAAAAAGCATAACATTCCTTTGCCGTGTCTTGGATAAAAATATGTATCTAGTGCTGACGTATCATAACAAAGTGGTGAACGAAAAACATTCGCCATCTTTCTTCAGGTCTCAATTTGAAAACTTCGTATTACCAGACTTCGTATTACATTACAGCTCGACCACTCCCTAATGATATTAACGGAGCGATTCAATGGTTTAAATGGATGAAGAAAATATTCAAGCCCGCTTTTCGTTAACTTTTTCAAATGAGAGAAAGAGAGCGAAGAGGCGGACACCGAGTGAATTTCAGGACCTTGCCAGAGTGTGAGACAAGGAGCGAGGCCTAAAAGAAAAAGGTAGGAACGACGGAGAATGCGGATTGAAGTTCGGCGAGAACGAGATAGTTAAATAGAGTGTTTAAAATGCTTGCAAGTAATAATATGCCTCCGTTCTGGACGCCAGCGCGTTTACTGCTCGGGGCAAGCAAGCTGCTGCCGGTCTTCCGTCTCATACTCGGGCGATGGCTTCATCGCCTTATCGCGTTTGAACTTCCCTCGTGGTGGCCGAAACCAAAGAATATTGTACTGTCATAAAGGAATCCGATTTTCTCTCAGTGGCGACGCTCCATTTGTTGGGAAACTTTGTTCTCCCAAAGTACAACTTCACGGTTTATCCTGCTATCGTCGGCCGTATTGGAAAAATAAGTCACCGACAACAGCGCCGCTTTGGTAATTTTAGTTTCGATATTCGGTTATATTCTAGTATACCTACGCCTCCGTTGGAAAATTTACAAGTCCCTCTCCAGGTCGCCAAGGCATGTGATTACGTCATTGACAACCCATTCCACCCTAAGAAGATATAGTTGCGTCGACGCATGTACTGCGTACGACCAGTAACACCATAAACAAGTGAACGTTTACGTAGATCATAATATGGCCATTGACGCCTATTACTAAGGTGATGCTTAATTGAAATAGCTAAGAAAATAAATTTTCTAATATTCCAATACTATTTTCTAAATACAATGAGATAAACAATCGTTATATAAATGGGTATTCCATTACCGAAAGAGAAGCAAACAACCTTATCACTCCATCGGAGTGTATCTGGTTGGCAGAGCAATATTTCCTGTGTAAGAACCAGAGTAAGAAGAATTTCGACGTTTCTCTACAAAGGTTTGAGGTGGCTTACTTCGGCTGGCCGTTTGAAGTTATTCTGTGCTGGAATAATTCAATTGGTAAATACTTCTCACAAGAAGGAGCAGTTACACTTGTACGGTCCTAGCAATTGCGGAAAGAGCTCTTTAGTCGAGTTACTTATTGGTAAGTCACGTATGAAGTATGTTTATTTCCCTAATGTTGGCAAATTTGCTAGTAAACAGATAAAAACAGCAGAACGGAGTGTTTTTTCAGGTAAGTATAACCCATGTTAATCACAATCGCCCTTCATCTACCCGTAGGAGTGAGTAATAGTTAGAGAACAGTTCTTGAATCATTTTAAAACTGGGATTAGCCAATGACGCGTATTTTTAAACCTACGCTTGCGTTGTATCGAATCGACAGAAGAGCTCTCTGGGTGCTAATCCGCACTCAGCCATTGTCCTCGCCGAATCCGTTTAAGAGGGGGCGTTGTGGTCGCCTCCACCCCATGCCACCCACCCTAATGACTCCTGCGGATTTCCCCTCTTTGAATAGCAGCAGCCTTGTCCCCTTCGCCCCTTTCGCACGCGCCTGGCAAAGCCAACGCGTCGGATGCCCGTAGAAACGTCGCCTTTTTGAACGAGAGCAATCATCGAGGGATTCCGATCTTCAAAAGCTTTTGATTTCCACTCAGCAAACGTAGAGTGAAAAAACGTAGCCTCGTGCGATCACCCGAGGTTAGGTCCACTTCACAAAAAAGTGTATTCTGTGACAGAGAGCCTTCCCTTTAATCCTCGTCCATTTTGAGAGAGACTTGGATATAGCGTCTTCCGAAAGCTCTGCTTCACGGGCCTTTACTTAAATGGTCGGAACCATCCTTCACCAAAGAGATGTTCACCTAGATGCACAGGGCCAGAGCAGACCCCGCTTTTCAGAAAGCTTCCCCGTTCGTGGAAACAGCAACATTCTGCCAGAACGGCTTAGTCGAAATGGACTTAACTTATGATCTTCTCCTCGCCTCAAGCCTAGAGACGCCAACTCTGAGGAAGAAAGACCCAAACTGCTTGCATTAGCTGAGATTCCCTACAAGTCGACGGTGTCTGAAATAATGGCTGGGTTGCTGTGGAAACAAGGCGCTGACAACTTTTTCCGAGCGTGCGCCAAGGTGAGTCAGCTGTTGAGGGCAAACATCAAGCCAATGGACGCGTACAACACTCCCATGTCAGTGCGTTTGTGTGAGGGAGGAGGGACCAGGATGACAGAACACCTCAGGCGTGACCAACCGAAAAACTCCGTCGTTTCTGTGCATAGCACTAACATCGATCACGCATAAAAGACCACGACAAAATTCAAAGGAAAAACCTTCACTGGTCACTCGGCTTTCAAGTAGAAAGGAATCTCTGCTAAAAAAAAAGTAGACTCTTACACCTCCCAAAGCTTTTCTTTTCTAATTTGACATTGATTGTGTTTTCATGTCTGCTTCCGCAGTAATGGGCGCTTCAGACCGGGAGGAAAGGTATAAAGATGGAAGCGGAGGGGAAAGGCCATTTGCACTTGTCATCGGCCTTGGCTTCTTCTCTCCTGTGCATATCGATAACTTACTTTCCCTCTTATTGATCCTTGAGTGATATCTATCCATCGCCCTATCCTGATTTAACAGTCTCCTACAGGCCTCATTCTGTTTCTGTCATAACCACTGTCATCAGCGATCCTGCAACCTGCAGATTTTTCCACGTCATTCACCTGCAAATTGCGTTATTTCTTTGAAAAAGTGCAATTTAAGTTGAAAAATCTTACGCACTCGATCTAACGGAGAATACTTAAAATAAGTGTAAATAAAATACGAAGGAATCTAACGATTATGAACAGGGATAATCATATCCCTTCGGTTTTAAATCTCTTTAGCGAACGATTGTTACACATTTTTACCAGAATCTGAATCATTACTCTACCCGCAAACGACCTCCAAATTATCCTATTCCCTTAATTTGAAATAAATATTGGTTTTTATCTTTAAATACGTCGGTGATTTTTTTTTACTCCATCATTAAACGCTTAAGAGTTCGCATCCTGATAAGGTCATCTGCTGCTAACCTTTCGCTAGCTGACTCTGCTATCGTTCTCAGGACTTCTACTGCCGTTTTATTGATCAGTTTAGACTGGTTAATAGATCCGACCATATGTATGCGTTATTTGAGCTCAGCTTCTCCTAAGATTGTGTTTATATCTTGCCTTCTTAAATAATCGGATGATAGGCTTCCAAGATAAACTGGAAAAAAACATAAGCACACGAACAGACAACATGGAAATATAAAATTGAGCATGGAAAAAGGAGAAAATGACATCCTGCGCTTAATCGACTTCCTACTGGGGAGATGAATTACTCTGGCCAACTACCAATCTTAACATCAAATGTCTTAGGCACCATTCCTTACAGAAAAGAGCAGTTGACAGAAAAAACACCGATTGACCGAACAAAAGGGCATCGGAAAAAGGGATACCTGCTCTCTCCCTCTCTAAGGCACATCCACACAGAATATCTCAGTCTCGAAAACGACCCTGTTATATTATTCGACAAGACACAACTATTCTATCGAAAATCGGGATATTGGGATAGACTAAACAAGGACACAATTTAAATGAGACTGGAGGGTGAGCAGATCAAGTGCGACAAAGGATTGCCGGAATGGATGCCTATTCCATAAGAACACAAGGCATAACAGAATCCCATCAAACTGCAGACGTCGAGCTCAACAGGAGATAAAAACTGCATCAACGGCAACGCGATGACCGTTAATTTATGTGCAATACTCAATCGACTTAGCGTCTTGAGAACAAAATGGAAATTAATGCAATGTAGTACCTGGATAGTCAAAATTTCTTCAATGCAAATCAGTAGGGTGACATTGCATGACAAATTTCATCATCATATTTATCGATCAACAATCCTAGGATTGGTTTGACGCAGCTTTCCACTCGATTCCTTTATTGACCTATTCTTGCGACGTAATTGTTCTCTTTTACATCCTTCACAACCTGCTCCATGTATCTCATACGAGATCTACCTTTTGCAATTTTTCCGTTCACTTTTCCCACGACGATTGTCTTCATCAGGCCATCGTGTCTTTAAGATGTGGCCTATTAAGTTGTCCCGTCTTCTTTTTAGAGTTGTCAGCAGACTTCTCTTTTCTCACACTCCTCCTAGGACTTCTTCATTTGTCACTCGGTCGATCCATTTTATCTTCATCATTCTTCGATAGCACCTTATTTCGAATACTTCCACCCTTTTCTTCTCCGCTGCTGTCATCGTCCATGCCTCACTACCGTAAAGAAACATGCTCCAGATATGCGTTCTGATGAATTGCTTCCTTACTTCTAAGGTTGTATTTCCAGCTGTAGGCAGATTCTTCTTTTGATAGAATGCCCTCTTCGCCTGGGCTATTCTACTCACAATTTCATTCTTGCTTCGTCCTTCGTTGGATACTCTGCTTCCCAGGTAACAGAACTCTTTCACCTCTTCCAGTTCCTGTTTTCCTAGTTTGACATTGGTTTTGGCCTCCTTTTTCTTGCTGCACACCAATATCTCAGTTTTCTTCTAATTGATCTTCAGATGATAACTGGCCATTGTCCTTTCCATGGTTGTTAGCATCTTATTCAGATCCTTCTCTGTCTCTGCTATGAGAGCTATGTTATCAGCGAATCTTAGCATACTGATTGTTTCTCCGTGGATATTCACTCTAGAACACTTCTCCTTGATTTCATTGATGGCTCTCTCAATGTAAACGTTAAAAATTACCGGAGATACCGGAGAGCACAGCCTTGTCTCACTCCTTTCCTTATTCTTGCTTCTTCACAGCCGGGTCCAGATTTTATCACAGATACTTGGTTTTTACACAAACTGTGTATAATTATTCGGTTATTATAGGACACTCCAATTCCTTTCAGAATTTCAAGCATTAAATTCCAATCTACGTTGCCAAAAGCCTTCTCTAAATCCACAAATGCAATGAACGTCGGTTTTTCCTTCTCCATTCTCTTATAAAAAGGAAATCCTCAGGCTTCACTTGGTGGAACCGCAGGATAGTAAATAAAATGATCTCTTAGTAAGATTCCACAAATTTATTTCACCACCGACCTAGGTTTCAATTGATTAACAATCATTATCAAGGTTGATAATGATTGCCCTAGGTCGGCGGTAAAATAAATTTGTGGAATCTTACCACGTGATTATTCTATGTACTCCATTCTCTTCTCTATGAGCAGCCGAAGGGCCAATAATGACTCCCTTTTTCCCTTACTTTTCCTGAATCCGAATTGAGCTTCATCCAGGAACTCCTGAGCTTTTCGTTTTATTCTTCTGTAGATGATCCTTGTCAGTATCTTCGATACATGTGTCGTCAGGCTTATAGTCCTAAAATGTCCGCATTTCTCCACTAACTTAATTTTGGGAATAGGAATTATGGTGTTTTTCTCGAAGTCCTTGTGTATATCTCCTGTTGAGTACATGTCGCAGATGGTTTTGTAAAGATGAGTTAATGTCCTCTCTCCCGCATTTTTTATTAGTTCTGCTGGGAAATCATCAGTTCCAGGAGCCTTATTCATCCGAAGGTCCCTTACTGATGCGTCGAATTCCGATCTCAATATTGGTGCTCCCATATCACCCTTTTCCACTTCGCTTTCCTCTTCAATCACTTTCGTGCTGAGATTGTTTCCGTCGTATAACTCTTTCAGATATTCTTTCCATCTCTTCGCTTTCTCTTCATTTTCAATCAAAATTTCTTTATTCTTCTTCCTTGCAGTATTTAATCTTGCGATCCGTTCCTTGAAGTGGTTCCTCACCGTCCTACAGGCAGCTAACCTCTATACCTTATAGAGGTCGACCCACCATCCGCAACCCGGTGGACGCACTCGGTGGCTTTAAGCTCAGCCGCGATACACATAACTAACTAAAATGTTTACCAGAGAACTCGACTTCGCCGCTGGTGACCTACCCTGGAGCACGCCCTGTCAACGAAAATCGCTCCCTGAAACGCAGAAGAAGACGGTGGAATTGTGATCGATAGTCTGCCACCGAAACGTTGGGTACAAATGGCGCTCACCTGGTGGAAAACTTGAAGACACTTTGCACAATGTTCAGAACGTGTATAGACGGCTTCGGTGGTCACCAGTGCAGGATAAAGTGGCGGAGGTACAAGAGTGTGTGCGACGAAACAAGCGGGGATGTGTGTTGTGGCTCAGTGAAATACGGCCTTCCAAGCTCTTTAACTTCTGATCATAATCTTCTCCGCAAATGCTATGAGGAAAATCGGATCCGTTCTCTGGAAGAAAGAGGAGGAACTGTTTCCACATCACAGCCGAGGAAGAAGGCATTAAAAAAAGGCAACGGATAAACAAAATATTTGGCCAAGTAATTTACTAGCTAGACGTCCGGCGCCTTGGCAGTTTATGGGATATAAATAATTTTATGACTGAGAGGAAGGAAAGAATATTTTCGGCGAACCAAAGTGGAAACGAAGAGTGGGGAAAAAAGGGAGACGGTATGGTTTGAGAATTTTTCTTATGGTTTATGGCGAATGAGTTTATGATTCCTCCGGTTTATTACTCTATTTTCTTGGTAACTGTTCTCATTGGCATCCTTTTCAAAGACTAATTTAACTTAACAGAGCCTTAAGACACACATGTAAAGACATAATTGTGGATATATAAGTGAATAATTATTACCGTTAATGGCAGCATTCTAAACACAGACGTTGTCGTTCATGGTGTACCCTAAGGAGGATTGTAATGCACAAATAGATTCCTGTTCACAGAGAGATGAGCGAGTGATGCTGCAGATCTGAAAATAAACTTCGCCTAATTGAACGATGGGTATTTGGGATTGGTAAAGGATGGGACATTATAAAATATGAAAATGCTCCTTATCTGCGAAATCAGGTGAAATCAGACGGACAGCGATGAAAAATGGCGAGGAAGCAAAATTAACACTTTATTGAGCGTGTAGATGATTCTCATAAAATTCTGATAAAATCAAATGTCCTGATTGACTGACATATCATTCACTCACATCAACGCACAGCCAAAACAGCTCGTAATAAAAACGTGACATTTCCAGGAAATATTCCTATCTCGGCGTGGGGGCGCACTAAGAAAATATTTTTGCGTAAACCAATTTTAAGGGTCGTTTTTACCCCTTTATTGTTAAGTTTCACTCCTTTAAGTAAAACATTGAATTCGGTGCTGAATTTTATTTTCATTTGCTTTTTTTCTAATGAATTGCTTTAATTTTCAGTCGCACTCAAGATAATGGATGGAAATTTATATAACTATATGGAACAAAGCATGAAGAATTAAATTCTTTCATAAGATTTTATTATGCAATACGTTTTTGACTAAAAACAGTGTTTTTAACTCCAAATTCATCAATTTTCTTCGTTTTCAACTGTCAGAATTACCTTGGCAACCAAGCAAACATTCCAATCCGATTTCAATGACTTTAAATGGATAATTTAGCCTGCAGGATTTAAATTTCTGGTTAAAAGACTAATGTTAGGGATTTAGTAATATCTTACTGGAGAAATGTGTCATTCTGACCACATTTAATTAATGCTGCAGGGCGATAATTACTGTCCCATTGCTGGCATTTTACGTGTATCTGAATTAGTCCTACGGGGGTGATGAGGCTGAAATTATAATGCATAAGTGTCATTGTTACGTGCGTTTCGGGTGTTTTGGGCTCCTTCTGTGGTAGTTTTGCATTCACAAGGTGTGCAAAGTACACAAATTAATATGCACATAAAAACCACAACGTTATCGCTCTTTTAATGAGTTTCCGGTGCAATACGTGTTGATACCATTATTCATTTATAATTGTTGGTATTTATTTTTCATGAATATGCATCTACTCTGCCGATGGTATACGTAAAACAATAAGATATACTTCTGATTGTTGCGTGCGTCAACAATTTCGTTGGGAGGCTCTATTAGGGACTGTTATGCCTAGGTAAGGAGTAAATTTGCAAGGTGTTTGACGATTAAAACTAAATCAACTTTTCTACTATTGCGTTTTCAATGAATAAACAAACATTTATAGCATATTAAAATTTGGGCTCAATACGAGAGAAGAGCTTAGAGTCTTCCCCTTTGTGTTGTGTTGTTGTGAAGAGACTCGTTGGGTTCTGAAGACTCTTCCTCGACGAAGAAGTTCTTCCGTGATGTACCGCGATTCATACACCTCGAGAGTGCCAATCGCATGACTGCCCTATTCCCGTCATAAACATCGTCTGTATTCTCAAACAAAACACTAAAATCTTCTATTAAACAACTTGAATACCAAACTTAACTTAAGAACTTAAATCTTAAAATGTTGGAATGACTATTAGTGTAATAGGCACATTTCAATTGAAAAATTACAATTGTAAAAATACATTTTGATGCTTATAGTTGCATACCTCTATCTTTCAGTATTAAGAAAATCTTCATACTTTTTCGCATATTTTACTTCACCAAAAGTAGAAGGCGTACTTAGCAGTGATGGTGAAATTCCACGGGGTCAAGTGTAGACGTTGCATGCAGGTGCAAAGCATTCGAGTTCAGTACT
The DNA here is from genome assembly GCA_933228895.1 of Platycnemis pennipes. Lineage (NCBI taxonomy): Eukaryota > Metazoa > Arthropoda > Insecta > Odonata > Platycnemididae > Platycnemis > Platycnemis pennipes. The sequence continues at coordinate 151,902,466 of OW121849.1, forward strand.
CCGTCCGTCGGATAGGAATTTAAGCCGTGTTCCCCTTGTCTCCTTTTGTCTTGTAAGGCACGCCTACGCCGTAAACCGGTCTTTTCACCCCTCCCTCCCTTAATTATCACATTCCCCGGGAGCTGCTTGCCTTTGCCACCCCACTCGACCAGCCACAGTAGTCGGCCACAGTAGAAGCAGGAATTTGATAGGGGTCAAGGTTAGACGTTTTTCCAGGATAGAGACCGAACATAATACTTCATCTATTCAGAGGGATTGTAATGTACTCCGAGGACTAAAGTGGGGTGGTGTCCAGGAATTAACGGCTCACTGCACAAGTATGGATATAGAAATAAATAGTTTGTAGTGAATAGTTATTGTCACACTTTATTGGAGAACTTTAAGCGATTTCAACATTCTACACGAGGTTTAAAATAATAATAGTTCTGAGTGATCTAAATAGCTTAATATCTGGTCATAGGTTTTTAATAGATAGCATAATTTTAATCATATTAGGTTTAATTTAATATATTGTACTGTGTTCAAAGTTGTTCACCCACCGTTGAACTTCAACCTTGCGCTGTAGTTCTTCAATGAGAGCTTCGCCCCCCTAACGGCAGAGGATGCTGAGCTCGTCGAGGGCTCCCGCTAGTGGCGCTAGCGTCGGAGGAAGCGATTCGATTGGATATGTGCCATTATGATATCGATATGTGCAATCGATATGTGCGTCTCTCTCGCATCGCAGAGCACTTCATCCATTCCAGCATTTATGTTCGATTGCTTGTAATGAACTAACTATATCGAAAATGTTGTATCGTTATTCCCAGTCCAGTCGCTCATGAGGGTCCACCCGTATTCTGCAGGGAAATTCTATGCCCAAATGATAAAGAATGTTTAAATATTGACCTACAAGCAATTGAAACTTGGTGTGATACATGGCAGTTAGAACTTTAAAAAATTTCTTGTAATGAATTTTTGGAAAAAGAATAGCTCTCCTCCTACCACTTACAAAATAAGTAATAATGAATTAACAAACGTGGAATCCATTAAATATCTTGTAATAAGACTGGCACATGATCTTTCCTGGGGTAAACACATTCGTGACATAATGGGTCAAGCGAATCGTAAACTGGGATTCGTCAAAAGAGTACTGGGTAAATGTGACGATCATGTACGAGAAATCAGCTACTTTTCCCTTGTAAGACCTCATTTGGAATATGCTGCCAGTGTATGGGATCCCTACGAAATCTTTCTAAATAATGAACTTGAACGTGTGCAGCGAAGATCGGCAAGATTTGTCAAGGGACAGTATGATAACCTTACTAGCGTAACCAGTCTCTTAAATGAATTAATTGGGAATCATTGTCAGATCGCAGGTTGAAATTTAGACTTAATCTCTTAAATAAATTCCAAGACCATATTTTCAGTGATGATGTTAAAAATATTTTGCGGACCCCCACTTCCTATGGCAGACTGGACCATAATCATAAAATTAGAGAAATTGATTGCCGAACTGACCGATTCAAAATGTCCTTTTTTCCTCGTACTATTAGGAATATGAATAAGGGTAAATATATCCAGTACGAGTGTAGCAATGGATAATATTGGTAGCTGCATGTTGGTATAAGGACTTAAAGCTAACCCAACTAACAGCATGTTTTTGCATGTATGCTTTGCTATTTTTATCTTTTTTTAAATAGCGTAGTTTTGAACAGTACATATACAAGTACTAATCTATTTTATGCATGATATGTAGTGCATGTTTGGTGAAAGTTCACCCCCTGCCACACACCTTTATGGTGGCTTGCAGGGTATTATGTAGATGTATGTACAATTTAACTGAAGCCCTTCCGAGGGGACCATCAGGGCCCTTGACGCCATTTGTGCGGTCAGAGTGTGCATTTCAAGCATGTGCCGGTCCGGATGATTGCGACCCCTGAACTCCAGCCAGCGGGCGACCTCGTCATCCCACATGCATCCTGCCGCAGCTGGGCCCAGGTCTTAACGCTCGCGAAAAGCAAACTGGAAACAAACGACTGTCACCGCTAATTGACGTCCTCTCCAGTTTTCGACCCGCGCGAAGGGCATTGTGGGACGCTACCGTCATCTCTCCTCCGCCTGTCAACTGCTCCTCTGACGTCGACGCGTAAACATCGCCACTTCAACGCCATATTTGAGGAACATACAACCTGAGCTTGGTTTCGTCGTTGCTGGATACACAGCTAAAAAAAGCTTTCTGAAATATCGTCCGTGTTTATTTCTGAACCAAGCCTAAGAATAAACAGCTTGTGGATTTGATTTCTCCGAGTACCTCCCTAATCTGTTCTTGAGATTTCGTAGAGCAGACCGTTGAATTTTCTTTGTTCTCATTGGTCAATGCATTCCTCTATTGTCTTTTCTTTAGGCTGATTGTGCCTTGTCTTCAAACTGATCGCTATATATGAGTAAGGCATGCAATTCCAACAGGTTTTTCCGTGTCCAATACAATTTACTTCAGCATGACTCGTTAATTTTCGTCTTTATTCAATTGCGATGTCATTCCATATCATTGAATATTCAAAAGTTATGTTGTTTTTTAGGCTTCGTAGGTATTTTTCAAATATTATTTCCATAATGTTCCTTTCTAACGAGAATTTTTTAACAGGATGCAATTGCAACTACTGAACGCAGATTCTTAAGTTCGTAGCTAGAATGTGAGAAATCATTCTCCTAAGATAATAACTGGTAAGAATTCGTACAGAATCTGCAGCAAGTATTAAATGATGTCAGAGAAAGGAATTACGTGAGTATGAAGGAGTGAATATATTTCCGATAGGATAATTGAGTGAAGAACTTCATCAGTGCAATATTAGGATTGATGATGATCAATTGGTTGCCGATCATGTGATGGACTAAAAGACGCTATTAGCAACTTGCGAGTACACGCTTTGCATATAGCTACGGTTCTCCAAATATTTGAAAAGCCATACAGCTGTTATTAAATCAGGGTCCAACAGTAGAGAAGCCAGATTATATAAAAGAATGAGACAAAATTGAGCGTCGCTCACCATACTCTTCCTTATCTACCCCAAGAAATCCAGCTATCAAACCAATTGGAAGGATTAAGGAGTGGTTATCCACGGGGAGAAAATCAGCATGCTGCGATTTGCCAATGAAATATCAGCCAGAGACCATCAGGCAGAGACAGAGAGGTATTCAAAGAAAACTCAACGAAAAATGCAACGGTCAGGTATCACCTAAAGATCAATAATAATGAGAAAACTAAGGGTTGCAGTGGGAAAGGAGAGGCTAAGCAAAAAAGTAAAAGTAAGTTGTTTATTTTCCACATGATTATTATTAAAATCCACTAGAAAATTTCGAGTCTCTTCCGGTCAAAGAGCAGAACTGACCTTAAGAGACGGGTCGATTAGTGACAATCGTGTGGAAAAAACTAAGTTTATTTTTTTAAGAATATCTGCATTCCGCAAAGTCAAGTTGCCAGCTATCTCTGTGAGAAGAGGGCAAGGATAAACTAGGGAAGCAGAGTTTGGAGGAGATGAAAGGGTTCTGTTATCTCTAGAAGCCGAGTAACTAACGACAGACGAAGCAAGAAAGAAATAGTCAGTAGAATAGCCCAGGCAAAGAGGGCATTCTACCAAAAGAAGAAGCTACCTACAGTTAGAAATAGAAGCAAGGAAATCATAAAAAAATTCATCAGAGCTACATCTTCTGCTTCTTTTATATGGAAGTGAGGCAAAGACGATGGCAGCATCAGAGATGTCAAGGCTGGAAGCATTTGAAACAATGGAGCTGCAGGGGAGTGATTAAGGTTAAATGGATAAACCGAGTAATAAACGCAGTCATAAGAAGAGTGGGAGAAAAGAGAAGCCTGCAGAAAACTTTAAAAATTGGATCGTTATCGGCCATATCTTGAGACATAAGAAAGACAATTGTCGAAGGAGAATGAATGGGAATAGTGGGAAAAGAGGGTCTCGCATAAAGCAAGAGCAAAGAATGTGGAAGAGATGAACTTTGCGATTAAGAAGAGGAATCAGTTACGAGAATACAGGGGAGAGCTGCGACAAACCAGTCTTAGGACTGCTGACTTATGATGAGAAGAGTTCAGAATGACTGCGCTTAGTAATGTAGTGATGAAATGCAGAGAGAGTTCACGAAGCATAAAACATAATAATGATAAGAACATTAAAACAACTGAGTTTATAAAGCGGAGAAAATGTTTGCGAAATTTACCTTGAACGCTGAAAAGCATACTGACACGGAAAGCTGTTTAACTCTGGGATTGAATCACCACATTATCGTCACTATGCGCAGGGTGACAACCATGGATATTGAAGGTCTATTGTTACTAACTGACCACACGAGAGACAAAAACTGAAAGGTGCTGAAATTCGAGGGAGGCAACCGACAGCCGTGCAGGTCATTTGCGACATTTATGACACGTGACGAGTGATTTTCAGGAACGGAGGAAGGAAACCTGGCGCCGCTCTTAGCGAGCTCGAATCCGAGAAAAAACTGGCCTAGAATAAAAACTTGGTTTTTTTTTCGGCCCGGACTCAGATACGTAATGCAGTGGCTGCCATTCAAACTCCAGAGTAATGGAATGCAGAGATTTCCATTTAAACTCCAGAGAACTACGCAATATCTTGAGGTGGAAAATAATAGCAATTATATGATTGGGCAAAGAGGTTTAAACTTCATTTTTCAGCTCAAAATGAGGGAGAGCGTACGATTACAACGGGAATTCCAGAGCGAAATCAGAATAGTTAATGTGGATGATTTTGACGTAAAAGAGTAGTCTGCATTGATTTCTATCACATGCTCGTGATACCGTGACTATTACATGCTTTTCGAAATAAAATTTACTTATGTGAAGGCTATCAAATTGATAAAATAAGAGTTCTTCGGTGGGACAATAGCCAGGGAAATTAAATGGCAGAAAATTATAACTTCAGCGCTGGTATTGTTGTCATTTATTTGATTTTTATTAATTAATTTGGTTAAATTGCGTTTCTTGTTTATTGACATATGATTTATTTACATTTGTTGGTGAAAAGTAGTCTAAGATCATTATTATTAAAGAAGCTACGAAAGCTTAAGTCATAAAAAGACATAAAGGTCTTGTTATTTGAGCTTATAATTCATTTTTGCATTTAATTGGTTTTACGTGCTTGCATTCCACCAAGAAATTAATCAATAATGTTAAATGAGTACCTGACTGATAAACCATTATTACTTTTTACATCTGGAACATGTTTCTCTATGGCAGTGAGGCATGAACAATGACAGCAGCGGAAAAGAAATGGGTGGAAGCATTCGAAATGCGGTGCTGCCGAAGAATGATGAAGATTAAATGGATCTACCGAGTGACAAACGAAGAAGTCTTAAGAAGCGTTGGAGAAAAGAGAAGTCTGCTGAAAACTTTAAGAAGAAGACTACTTAATTGGTCATTCTTAAGACACGATGACGTGATGAAGACAATCGCTGAGGGAAAAATGAATGGGATAACTGGGAAAAGGCAGGCAGAAGGTAATGAGATATGTGGAACAAGTTGTGAGGGATCTAAAAGAGAAGAATTACGTTGATTTGAAGAGGTTGGCCGATAGAAGAAGAATCGAGTGGAGGGCTGCGTCAAACCAATCCTAGGATTGTGGACCGATGATAACATGACCTACTAACATTTTAGTTACAGTTGTCGTGAATTCATACACATATTGTATGTTTCCCTGAAGCAGTAGAGTTGTACCTCTCGGTTGCAAGCAATTCGCGCATGCACCTTCTAGTATTTATTCACTCCTGGTGACGGTTCACCCCCTGCCACACATCATCGGGGTGGCTTGCAGCGTATTGTGTGGGTGTTTATAGGGAATTCCAATGCAGAACGCATGTTAAAATTTAGGCTAAACCTTTTGAGTGCATTTGGAGCGGATATGTTTTCAAATGGCGTTACATATTTATCTATACATTAAGAACCCCTGTCTATTATGTCAAGTTTGATCAGGATAGCAATATTAGATAGATAGATTGTCGTACCGATAGATTTAAAATGTCATTTTTCCAACGTACTCAAAGAGAACATAATAGTCAGCATATCAAAGGAACAGGTAGGGGAAATATGGCCACATTGGTATGTAAAACATGAAGCCTGATTTAATGTCACTGACTCATATACTGGAAATACAGAGAAGTATATTCAGATAAATTCCTAGCCATTTAACACTTAATTACTATGCACACATTAGCGGCTAGTTGCACGCGACTGTTGTACCCAAAATGTCTTCATGAAGTAGTTGCATTTTAGCTCTCAGTTTCATGTCGGTAGTGGGCGTGTGATGACCTTCACCCCCTGCCACAAACCCTCGTGGTGGCTCGCATGATATTGCGTAAATGTAGATCTGCTGATATGCACTTCGTAACAAGTTGAGCCCGGAGGTGCGCTGGTGAAATTTTGTTACCGATATAAACAAAAGCGGCGCAAATCCCCAGAAAAGAAACATTTTACAAGAATGTCTCCACGGAATTCTTCACGTCTTGTCTAATAACTCCCAGGTACAGATACAGTTCGGACATTGCGAAGCAGTTTTTTGGCGACAGAGCATCCTTTGAAGCCTCGAGTGAAGTTGCAACTTGGTGGGGATGAGGAAACCAAATCCAGTGTGGTTTATCGATGAGCAAGTCGCTGTTCCTCATTGTAACGCCCTGGTTCATGATAAGTTACACCCACGTTACACTTTTGTTTCCTTTTATTTTCCGTCGTGTAAGTACATTCCTGCCCTTATGGACGGAAAAGGGTGTTTTTATATTGGTTTGAAGGAAAAATAGTGAGATATGCTCGAAACTTCGACAAATGAATCGACATTTTAGCCGTGGTATAATTTTGAAAAGGTGGCGCGAGAATATAAATCTACGCGCATACCAAGCAATGTCTGATTACCCTGAGAGGAAGTCTCCAGCAGCGGGGACGAAACGGTCGGTCATTTTTATACTGTGACGCGGGTTTACCCAAAAAACAACGACGCCGGATATCATGAACCGCGAAAGTTTTAACGAATTAATGTTCGAATATGTATATTGTAGCTCCACAGGGTTAGAGGGGAGGGAAAGGGAAGCGTGCGAGATTGAGGGGGTTTAATGAGGAGGCAAGTTGATCATCAGTGGAGTGTGGCTGACCCCAAACCTACTTCGCACTTGCTGGGATGGAGAGGGGAAGCTGTGGGATGTGGAGGGCTCTCTCGGACTTCGGGAACTGGGAGGAGTCTTCCTGGCGGATGCAGAAGGGACTTTCAGCAACGACCAGCTGTGGAGGAGAGTCCTTGATCAACGGGGAGAGTTGAAACACCGGAGATATCTCTCGGCTGGGGGAAAGGAATGGGTGCCACACAGTAATAAGGGCAATCTGTCAACGGCATCTCCAAACTATTCCACCGTTTCGGAGCAACTGCAGTTCTGCGACATAACAGCGTGAGGCTTTTAGTTCCCTTTGCCCTGGCCAATCGAGAGGGTCAGCCGTCCACACTGTTGGCATGTGAAGTAGAGGTTTATTGCTCAGGGGGGGAGAGTGCAGTTGTGAGGCTCTCTTTCGTTGTTCATTTGAGTGGACGTGAATAGACATTGTTCATGAATTTCACTTTGACTCGCTTTCCTTCCTCAAGAAATCGTAACGTTACAATCGTCCCAATAACTGGTAGTTTCGACAATGAAGGGGATTTTTCTGCATTGTACGTTATCAGTGTTAAACTTGTTTAATAATTGAATAAATGTCGTCAAAGGAAATGCATTTACAGTGCATTTCCTTTGTATTTTAAAATAGCGGTACATCTTTATTGCATGATTATTTATCTCATGCAATTGATATATTAAAGGAAATGCCTAGATGTAGCTACCAATCCTTTTTAAGCATGATATGTAATGCATGTTTGTTGTAATTCACTCCCTTCCGCAAGCCTATATGGTGGCTACATTACGTAGAAGCAGATGTACTTGCAGATCATCTATTCCAAGTAAACTTCATGAAAGGCAAAATCGAAATGAATAATGAAAGTTTCTTACAAAGAAAGGTCTTTTAATGATGAGAAACATGCCGTTTTTAAAATCTGATATGATCACTGTGTGTTCTCAAACATGTTAGGTATAAATTTACGATGCGTTAGCTTAAAGTGACTATAAATAAAACCAGATGGATGTTGCCAATTTATGCTCTGCAGCTGAAACGAGTTAGTACATAAATCAGCTACATCCAATTTTTAGTAACAACAGTAGTCTTTAGTTATTTACTTCGGTATTCCACAACAAAATATTTATTAGGATATAATATGAACTGTATGCAACACGTTTCGTGGAAGCATGCTGCGAAATCCTTGGATTTTCGCATTATCCAGACTAAGTCAGAGTACTAAGATTACGGCTTTGGGAAATTTCTCCTTTCTTCAAGACGAAGTATTTTAACAATACGACTTATTTCTGATGGCAGGCACATCATTTTAATTTCTTAGTGGCGCTAAATCAGAAACTGTGACATGTTTTTCATTTCTTTACCAATATTTCGATAATGATTTACATGTAATGATATAAGGATCAGTCTTGAAAATGTAATAGAAATACTAGGTTTACTACAAACACCACGTTTTTCACTTCCGTGGACCAGAATGCAGCTCTTATGGCCATCCAACATCGAGCTCGATAGCAAATAAAAGATACACAACACACGCTTGATAAGAAATGGAGGATGTTTTTACACTTTCACTGCGCGAAATAATGGAAAATATCTTCCATTGCATGAATTGCTGCCATTTCTTTATTTAAGGCATGATATAAACAATCATGCAATAAAGATGTACCGCTCTTTTAAAATACAAAATCAGCCTTCCTATAAGGCATTTTATCACATCAAATTTGAAAGACTATAGGTACACTGTCAAGACTGTGCACCCAAAAAATCACTTATACTACATCTACATAATACGCAGCAAGCCACCATAAAGGTGTGTGGCAGGGGATGAATTCACACGAAAAATGCATTATATATCATCCATAAAAAAGGATTACCTACCAATAATATACTAGTCTAAACTTCAATTTTTAAAAAAAGATAAAAAATGTCAAAACAAGGGTACAAAAACAAGCTTCTAGTTGGGTTAGCTTATATACTTCATACCAACAATTGATACACTTGCATTTATACAATTCGATACATATGAAGCTATTCATATCTCTAATTGAACGATCAAAGGACATTTTGAATCTGTCCAAGTTCAGCAATCAATTTTATCATTAAGGTCCAGCCTACCATAGTAAGCTTGAGTTCTAAAATATTGTCAACATCATCACTGAAAATATTATTTTGGAATTTATTTGGGAGATTAAGTCTAAATTTCAACCTGCGATCTGACAATGATTCCCAATTTAATTCATTTAATAGACTGGTTACGCTAATAAGGTTATCGTACCGTCCCTTTACATACCTTGTCGATCTTCGCTGCACACGTTCAAGTTGATTATATCAAGCCTATTTCGTAAGGATCCCATATACTGGCAGCGTATTCCACACGAAGCCTTAGAAGGCCAAAGTAGCTGATTTTTCGTACATGATCGTCACATTTACCCAGTACTCTTTTGATCAATCCCAGTTTACGATTAGCTTCACCCATAATTTCACGTACGTGTTTACCCTAAGAAAGATCACGAGTAAGTCTTATTCCAAGATATTTAATGGAACCACGTCTGTTAATTTATGATAACCTGTGCAGTAGGTTCTAGGAGGAGAACTATTCTTTTTCCAAAATTCATTACTACACCTTTTTTTTTATTTAATCCCAACTACCATGTATCACACCAGTTTTCAATAGCTTCTAGGTCATCGTTCAAAGATTCTTCACCATTTGGGCTTTCGGAATTTCCCAGTACACTACTGCGTCATCGGCAAATAGACGAATCTTACTTTTTACCTCTTAATTGATACAATTTATAAGCAGAAGGAATATCAGCGGACCTATCACACTTGCTGCACACCCGAAGTGAATTGCCGGGGAGGTAACACCGTCCAGAACAGCCCTTTTCACGCATTCCATTAAATCATCTTTAATCCATGATATTATATTAATCCTCTAACACTTAAGATTTTTAATTTCACAAGTAATTTGCTGAGATATCTTGTCAAAATCTTTCTCGAAATTAAGAAATATGGCATCCATTGGAATACTATTTTTACCAGAAACTAAAATATCGTGAGAAAAGAGTACAAGTCGAGTTTCACATGATCTGTCCTTCCTGAAGTCATGCTGACCATTGGTCAATAAACCTTGGCTATCTAGGTGTCCCATGACTAAAGTGACAATAATTGTATGTTCTAGAACCTTGCATGAAATGGATGTGATGGATATAGTTCGGTAGTTAGATTGCTACCTACTTCTCATTGCCACTTTTAAATATCGGTGTTACAATGGTAGAATTCTCAGGGATAAGCTCTTTCCCAAAAATAAAGGGCCCGTTGTCTGCTCAGGACTGTAGCTCTGAATGTCGTGAAGTACAATGCGTGGTGTTGGAAGTATCTTTCCGCCCCCCAACATGCAAGTTAGCTGTTCCTGGTGAATCACATGGGGTCAAGTTTCGGAGTTTCACGGAAGCTTATAAAAATTATAAAATTTGTGAAAATGTGCAGTGCACAGCACCTTGGCTCAATAGACGGTGTCGCTGTACTCTGACTGGTGATTCACCTGTCAAGTAATCCGCGATACTTCCCACGGCATAGCAGACATACATACACACACGTTCCTTTCAAATTCAGAGAAAAAATGCAATACACTCAACTATGGCAGATCAACGGTAAAGCAGACCAATTGTATTATTCAAATAATCTAGCAAACTATGAAGAACGCCACTCTCGATTTGATGAAAGAAGACGCCTTTTCGAATCGAGTGAAGAAAACGATTTTCAAACGTCCTAAATGTCGTCTTTTTTTTCTTCTGAGGTGCCCACGCCACTTTTTTGAGGGACATTAGCTAGGAACTTCATTTACGCTTGGCATGATGACCGAGAGCAGCCTAGAAGCGCGTGGGGGGGCGGGGGGGGGGCGAAGAGCGCTGATGTCTTCGCTCGGCAGGTTCTCTGGCCCTGTGCCAGATTGATTAGCAGAAACCATACCCGATAGTGACAGCCGGGCACCGAGACAGAGGCTCTCATTCGAGCACATGCCCTTATGATCCTCATAGGTCACCTTGAAAAAGGGTTCGTGGGAGTGAGAAGAAAGGAAGCTTTCTGTTTGGATCTGATTTTGAGGAAAGCACTTTCGGTTCTTCATTTTCTTTGGAATCCAAAATAGCTTCGTGGAAACAGATTATATGTCAAAATATTTTCAATTTCTTATTACTCTTGGTGATTAGTACTAAGCATAAGTGGACGTTTAGAGCAAACTTTTCCATAAAAAGCGTTTTTATTACGTCGATTTTGGGAGAATCGATCACAAGAGACAAATTTAAGTCAATTTCCAAAGTTTGAACAAAATATTTGAATAATAACAAGTAGATTAATGATTCACAGTTTTCTCTTATAAAATTTATACCATGATCGATCAACTCAACAGAAAATTTCAAGAAGTATTTTTGCCATCCAAGCCGTTATCGGCCGTGACATGGTGGAAACTATTAATTGTAATATAATTGAATAAATCAGTGGAATAATGAAGTTTATTCATTTATATTACAATGGTTCAAGAATAGTTTTGTTTGGCATTCAATTAGGCACACGGGCAGTTTTTAAACCACAGCTGAATTGTTGTGCGAAGAGAGCCACGTGTCAGACAACATGTTTCCTGGATTCATTGAAAGATCTTCCATATGAAGAATACAAGCCAAATACAAGATATCCAAACAGATATATTTTTTTTCTTTTCTCTTATCGAGGGCTGCAGTAACTTTAGTTCGGATAAGCCGAGTGATTGGATATAACCTAATCAAGTAGTAGTACACTGGTGTTGTAGTTGTTCCTACGGCTGAGATTATATCCTACCGTGACCTAACATCTTGATTGTAGAACAACAAATGTCATACTGTGGACGGGATTTAACCTTTGGGCATCCAGGCCAGCGTCCCGGCTACCGCGGCCGGCATATATAAAGTGAAGACAACGATATTGGGAGCGGGTCATTTTAAATCGATGGACACTTATGCGTATCACCATAAAAGGCCATTCTTTGCTTACACTGATTCCTAATTAACTAGCAGTGGCTGGTTCTTTGAAGTATTTTTCGTGAACCGAATGTCTTACATAAAAGTGACTCCCCTTCCTTCCTTGTCTCTCGCACCATTCTCAGTATTCAATTATTTTCGCCTCTTCCTACAAACCTGTTTCGGATTTCTTCTCCCCTTTATTTTCGCTGTAACTTCAATAGTTATCTGCAGCTTCTTAGTTATTTTTTCCCCACAGGGTGTTCCGATTGTTTTCCATCTGCTTCCATCTGCTTCCAGTTGTTAGTTTTTCCTTGGATTCCTTTGCATCGTATTTCCCTTCCCTTATAAGGTTCGTTTATCATACATTCGTAAACCGAAAGCAGAAGATTTCCTCAAAAGGGGAGAGACTAAAGAATCCCAATTCATCTCGGGAGCAGCATCCCATAGGATGGAAGACGGACATAAAGCCAAAGAATAGCGCGAGCTAAGAAAGCCGGTCGAATAGGAGGAGGATTCTGAGGCTAAGTGACCATTAGTAAGAAAGTACACAGAAGAAGAGAAATAAAACGTGGCTTACGTTTTTTCCTATAAAATTTAGTACACTACCAGGTTTCTTTGAGTATCATCAGGTCGTGTGTGGAATGTAATGTGCCATACGAATTCTGCAGTTAAACTATTTATGAAGGGAAAGGTGTCATCTGCATGAAGCCAGTGCGAGTGTTTGACTTATCAGGTGGAGACCATCGCGCCATTAATCTCAAGAAATCTACGCGAAACTTGGCCACGGGTATCATTTTTACGTCTATATTCATTAATAAATGGAAATCAACTCACAAAATAGGAATTCTAGAGCACGCATAAGAGTTAATTTAGTCACCTGCATTTATTTAATTTAGGTGACCCAACATCGACTGGCCTTACAACGGGGGGGGGAGTTAGATTCAATGAAAAAGAATCAGGAAAGCAATAAAAAAATGAACGAAGCCACGAAATAAGCTCTTCAGGTAAAGAAAGCACATCAAAGAAGAAGACTAGATAAGAAGACGTCATACAACAAATTTACGATAGAACAAAATACAACAATGCGAAAACTGATGGAGGAATCTGCTGCAGAAAATACATATATTGTATTTGTAACAAAAGAAAAGAAAGAGAATTGTGGCAAAGATTCAAGCAAAGGCAAAGGAACAACCTCGAATATGGAAAAGTAGAAACTGACTGTAGTATTGCAAGGAAGCCCTTCAAGGGCGCCCGATTTAATTATATTAGGGACAAAAATAATGATGTCGTAATTGAACATGAAGATAAAGTGAAGAGATAGAAGAAATATTTGGAACAATTATGCGACCGAATTAAGCTCAGTGTGAAGATAATCCAAGAGGAAAATAACATCGAGGAGGATCATAATGGAGACTTAGTATTTAGATCAACGCAGCAATAAGGGACCAGCATATGAATAAGGCTCCTGGAATTGAATACGATCCTGTCGGCCTTATTAAATATGCATTCAAGAGAGGACCTTCATCCCAGTGTACAGTCATGTCATCAGCGGAACACACTCTATGGGAGAGATACCCACGGACTTCGAGTAGGACAATCGACCACCCCTACTCGCAAATAGAAGATATACGAGAACTGTGATAGCCATAAGCCTGACGACACGTGCCTCGAAGATATCGACACGGATTACCCACAGTAGATCGATACTAAAAGCTGAAGGGTTCCTGGATAAAGACCAATTTGGATTCAGGAAAAAAAGGCACAATAAAAGCAGTATTAGTTATTTGGCTACCTGTAGAGACCGATTTTCCCTGCATTCATGGAATTAGATTCAGTTCTTAGCATTCTAAGGACAATTGCAGTTTCATACAAGGACCGAATAGTTATCCAGATTTTATGAACTGGGTAAGTCTTCCTGGTGGCTTTTGTTCAATGCGGTCTCAGCGTTGAAAATGCAAAAATAAAGTGAGGAGTGAGATCGTCTGTCGTTTTCTGAGTGTACACCCATCAATGCCATCAATGTAAAGCCATCAATCAATGCTAAGAGAAGATTGATTAATATTAAAATACTCTCAGGGAAAAATTAGAATTTTTGTTTCTCCCTTGGCATAGCGATCATTTCAGAGACAGAAAGAGATTTAAGGAAGACATATTTGACATGGAAAACGGGCGATGCTTTACCTAAAGATCAATAAATGGAAAACAAAGGTCATAGTATGCAGTAGACGATGATTATCCAGGACCAGCATTACATTCGGGAAGCAAAATTTTGAACAGGTGAAGGAACAGAGTTAACCGGGAAACAGAATACCCAACAATAGACAAATCAAGAGGGAAATAGTCCAGAGGAAGAAGGTAGTCTACCGAAATAAGACTACTTACAGCGTAAAATACAAGCTTGAAAGCACGGAATTAATTTATAAGAATGGAAACCGGAGCATGTTCCTCTGTGGACGCGAGGTATGGATAATAACAGCTGTAGACGAGACATATTAGACGTGTTCGGAAAAACATTTCTTGGAGGAATGTCAAAGATAAAAGGATCGACCGAGTGGCAAATGAAGAGTTCCCAAAAAGAGTGGAAGTAAAGAGAAGTCTGATGAAAACTCTCCAAATAAGACTAGACGACCAACTCTGCCAAATAACTTTCGGCATGATGGTCAGACAGAGACAATCGCTGAAGGAAATGCGAAGAGACTGAGGTGGAAAGAGAAAGTTGTGAAGCATGCAAAAGAAAATATTTTAGTAAATATGCAGAGATTAGCATACAGGAGAATCGAGTAAAGAGCTGAGTCAAACTATTATTTAGATTGTTAACTGGCTGTGATGAATACTTCCTCTATGAAAGGCACACTAAAAAATCATAATTATTGCACATTCCTTGATAATCACGCAATATTGTTTAAATTTATTTCATTATGCAGTCATGCAAAAGAGCAAAAAAATCCACAGAGCACATCCTAGTATCGCTCACTTAGCTTCGCAGTACTCTATTTCTGTTCCTAATACTACGCGGAAGAAATGACTTCTTGAACCTCTCTGGTTCAGGTACAAAGTAACCAGACCTTTTTTTATTCCTGATGACTTACATATGGGAATGATGCGAGAGAAATGGGAATATATTGTCACGCACTCGGAGTCACTGACGTGCGTTGGAAGACAACGGCCACCTTCCGATCCGCCCGTGAATTGAACAATAATACAAGTCCTTTGCCCCGGCCGCACCACCCTTAACGGCTCCCCGCGGCCGTGCCCAATCGGGTGTGGATGCGGCGTCCGGTCAACAGGCGCCCCAAACTAATTCCAAAGGAGGGTCGGAAGTTTTCATCAATAAACCCACCGGGCTTTTATGAAAGCAAACACCAAATAAAAATGTTGAGTCGGCCTCGACGCAGGAGGGGGGCTCCCGCCCCTCTGGGGGGGGGGGCGGAGGGGGGCGAGGGGGGGCGAAGGGGCGAGGGGGGCGTACAAAAGACCACAGAAGGAGGTTCGGCATTTTAGTGCGCGGCGACGTTGCCAGGGGGCTCCACGTGTTCACACGAGTGCACATGACGCACGTTTGAGGCGAATAATTAAAATGCCGCCACGAAATATTTCAGCGTTCGTCTTGGCTAACATCGTAAGACGTGATTGGCGATTGTTGTGAGGCCCGAACCGTGCGAAGGAGGCGATCAGCCGTGCAAGGCGGAGGTCCAGTGTTTATTACTATTTCGTGGGAATGAACGCCCAGCGGGTCTATTCGCCAGTGAAATATCTGCAATTCGGCAGATATTTCACTATTTCGATATTATACTATACGCCACACGGATATGAGACAACTCTTGTTCGCCCTAGAATACTGGTGCAGATAAAGAAGGATTTGGTGCTTTGCCGGCGAATGGACTGTTTGAAGGGATCTCCACTGGGTTGCAGTTCCTGACTAGCTGGAGGTCCAGAGAAGTACACTGGTAACAGATGCTCAGTCCATAAAAATCAAACCCTGTAATATAAAACTCCAATTGCCTCCAGCATCTTAAGTTTACCTGCGTATTAAGGAGAGGGCCTCCCATCTATCTGAGCGGAGGGACGGATGTTGATTTCCGGCAGTTGCTAGAGTCGTCTGATGAAATTATTGGCTGATTTACTCAAAGGAACTTAATACTTCATGGAGAATGAACTTCATTAAATACAGATCATAATTACTTCGATCCCACCAGCAACAACGGACGAAAGGTAGTGCGAAAGACATAGGTTCCAAAGGGTTGTACATCTAACTCAAACCAAATTGAAGGCCTAACCGGAAACACTAAATGTTTGCCGGAGTGGGTCCCAACTTGAACAGAGTAAACTACGTGACTTTTACCAAAATCAAATACGAAAACCAATATTCACCGAAGTCCTCTCTCCAAGCGCTAGCGACAAACGGACTTTGAGATGAACTTTGGGAAGGCTGAGAAATGTAGGCACTTCATGTCAATAAGCGAGACTTGACAGGTTTTCGCAAGGATCATCTTTATAAGAGCAAGGCAGAAAGCAGGAAGTTCCGGGTCGAACTCCGATTTGGGTTTTGGAATGAACAAGGACACAAGGGAATCGAAGTCGGCTCTTAGGATAGAATGGAGAAGAACAAACCGACGTTCGGTGGGCCTGGAGAAAGCTTTTCAGGATGTGGACTGGAGCTCAAGGCATGGCTTTCTGAAGAAAATTAGAATATCGTTCAACTGAGGAGATTTCCAAGTTGGGGACTCATAGGGATCCGAATCGTGTTTATTTCCTTAAACTTAATAATAAAGAGTCTGGAACACAGGGAATGGAAGGACTATGCGTCTGAGTATAATGGGATAGTTTGAAAGAATACGACCCACAGGGGAAATGAATGAAATGAGGAATTATGTCACATCAGCAGCTATAATCTTACGTTGTGAGCAATTGGGAATGTGAGTTTGGGAGGAAATTTACTAAAGTTTCTAAGATTTCTTAAAATCTCACACATTCTCTCAAACGCCCTAAGATTTTCTTAACCCACTTAGGGCAGCAAGCCAATGTATGGCGCCAATATAAAAATATTATCAAACTGTATGCCATTGAAATAATAGCATTTATTGTTCAGTCAATGTAAAAAAATGTACGCAAACTATAATTTTCATTATAGTTTTATTTGAAATTCCATACAAGAAAATCAATTTTGACTGCAGAAAAGTTATTTTCAAGAATGGCCATGGTGAATATAATCATTTAATGCTGTTTAACGTTTGAGTGCTGGCGTTTAAGTTACCCCAACTTTATGAAACTAAGCACCGCGACTACACTCTGAGCGTAAAAGGCTAAGTGCGTTCCTTCATTGCCATGTTGACTTTCAATTGAGTGTGTTGTCGTTATTCAGAAAAATGTTGTAAATTCACTATCGGGGTTTTAGCCGGGACAGTGATCCGTGACTTACGGAATACGCCACCTCACCGAACGTGAGTCTCGTTTTGCAGGTGAGAGGAATTCAATTGATTGGCGATTTAAAGCGTGATTGTTACTCATTTTTAGCAGGTGGCGCTCTTACGATTTAAGCTGTAGCATATGTTCCTACACCTGTCTACAACGAGAAATCATATATTTCCGATTTCTAATGGGCCTACTTTGAAATACTCAAACAGCTATCTAACCAACAAGAAGAAGGTATAATTTTTGGCATTTTGAGCATGTTATGTAATTATTTTTTGTTTGCTCGTAAATATTTAAAGTTATGTCACAAAAGTTTTGAGCTCATATAAGTGGCATATTTCTAAGTTATACTTTAGAAATATACAACAAAAGAATTTTGTTTCGCAAACGCGTGTCAACCTAAATAATGTAGGAAAGAGCAGTAAAATATTGATTGCAAGACTAATATTTTGCCAGAATTTCAAGAAACTGCGTATCATTTAAAGTTATAGCTTTGTATTCAGTACCACTGATTTATATTTGCGAGTGCGAGCTTCCACCGATACTTCTTCCGGCTTCGCCAATGCCATAGCTTGCTGGGTCTCTAATCTTAACATATACCGTAGAAGTCGCTCATGAATTTTTTTGGTATTTATAACATATTTTTGGCTTCCTCTTCATTCATAGGAAATAATCTATTGCTCTAGATACATTTTTAGCTTCATTCACCTCAATTTAGTTCATTTCCTCTGAACTTATATGCTCTGAAAGGGCATTTTGGTATGTACCAATGTTCTTCTTCCTGAGCGGGGCCAGATTCTTCAACGTGCGCTCTTCAGCTGCTATAAGGGATTTCGTACTTGCCTTCCGCTTGGGAGCCGGTCTTTCGTTCGAGGGAGAATATCGCGTATTCACATTACGCTCTTTAAATGGCAAATGATATTATATTATCGTGATATAACATCATTTGCAAGGATATCAGCTTAAAAATACGAAAATTCAAAATGGAATGGCTAAAGGTCAAATTTTTCCAACCCCTAAAACACCTGTATATGTACACACATACGCACTATTAGACGTCACGGCAAAAACACATGAGGGCATCGGGCTGGTGGCTAGAGTACTGACCTCCCATCCCGAGGGCCCGGGTTCGATTCCCGGAAGTGGTGGGTTTTGCAGTGGAAAACCAGTCCCCACTTAAGTGGCTAGTGGAGGGCATTTCAAGTTCAGTACTCCGTCCTTCGGATGGGACGTTAAGCCGTGGTCCCCTTGGCACCTTTCGTAGGCTAATGCCGACGCCGGGTTTCTCTCCACCATTCCTCCGTTACCTACAAAATATTCCTACCATTACCCTATTACCCACCTATCCTAAAATGGCGCAAATGACCTCAGCTGTCGGTCGCCTCCCCTAAATAACCAACCAGCCAAAAACACATGAGCTGATAGAAGACATAGCTATTTTTACCGCACTCGGTATCCCAGGTCGTCAAACAGTAGGCACTGGAAAAAATGCAGGTAAACAAAGATTTGAGGGAGGAAGCTATTCATTTCTGAATAAAATCCTAGATGGACGATTATCTTCGAAAGTAATATTTTTTTAATGATGACTATAGTTTTATGTTTTTTCTTCTGTCTCTTTTCGCCCACGGAACGCATCTCGGCTTTCGTAGAGCACTGCAGCCTTTTGTCCAGTCCCTACCCTCATTCGTTTGAGTCACTTCCTCTCCATGTTGAAGTCCTCCCATCTTCCCCCAATCAACCCATCATCGCGGCCACCATAGATGATGTCTCCTCTCTCCACTCCTCCATCCCACACCCAGAAGTCTCCGCCATTACCTATCACAACGCCCCACACACTGAATTCCCGCTCCACCTATTCCACTTCATCCCCTGCCACCCACAGTCACTTGGGGAAGAACACTGCGTACAGACCAAAGGCAGCGCCGCCGTGGGAAGGATAGGTTCAGTTCTTCTCATCAGCCTCCTCGAAACCATTTTCCCTTCCAACTACCCACACCACCCACTTCAGCCCCTCCTACGGTACATTTTCCTTCTCCGGTCACACGCCATCAATTCCTATCATTTCCTCCCTCTTCCCCTGTTTCCTCCTCCACTTTCATTTCTTTCCTCGATGCTAACATTTCCCCCTCCGACCAAAAATTCAAAACAGTCGGCCACTTCAAATGATCTGTTGTTTGGTCCAGGATCCCTAATATTTATACAAGCGGTAGCAGTTTACATCGTTCATTAAGAAGTCGGACCAAGAGATGAAGTGCGAGGGCTACTTCTAGAAGAAGAGCATGAGGAGATAAGGGAAGAAGAAAGGAAACAGCAGTCATTCGGCTGGGAAATGTTAGAGGGTAGTCCCACCGAAAACATTTCGCCAGGGGGGTGGGTTGTGTTTTGAACCGTCGGGATTACATTGAATAGGTAACCAAGGAGTCACGTGGTACAAACGCGAATGGATCGAAAATTTACTGTGTCTGAATCACTCGTTGCAATATAATTAATTGTTATCAGTCCAGTTTTTCTCATCTGCCTCGACTATAGAGCCCCCAGGTGAGATAAAACACAAGTGTATACGATGGATGCGGTGGTTGTAATCAGTGTTTTGAACGTGCCAAATTTGCGAATCATTAGTGTTATATTACGAGAGTCCTTGGTTACGTATTCGAGATAATCCCGACGAAGGTTTCAAGCACAAACAGGAGAGGGTGTTGTCGTCGTCGCAGACAGAGAAACACGCGAGTTGGGACCTCCAATCACTCTCTCGACGATTCTTCTATGAGTTGGCTCTTTTTTATCTTTCCCTGCAAATATGTGTCCGTTCTTTCCTGTGTTCCCTATTTTTCTGATTTCTGTACAACGTGCTTCTGTGAATGCAATAGCGAGGAATTTTCATCCTTGATAAATATACTTGACAGAAACATAAGATACGGAGGCACTCATATTTTATGAGGAACTGTTCCGGCGGTAACCTTCCGTCTTCTTCAGCCATAAGAAGACAAAAGGGTAAGGAGAGAAGGCAAGGAAAGGGGTGGAGGAGGGGATGGAGTGGACGAATGCTTAGTGGACAATCTTTAGCCCGAAAATGTTTAAAGGAAAGGGTTAACTAACACTGTTAAGTAATACGAGGTAATTTGTGTTCACTGCTCAAATCAAGGTCGGATAGGCGTCTCTGATGAAATATGTGAGTGTGGGCATGCTCAAGAGGTTCACTTTTTTTCGAGGGATATAAGAGGAATTAAATAAAGTGTGGGAACCAGGAAACTATTTTGGAGCTATCTATGGTGCGTCGAGACTAATGTTATGGCTCAATGTTCCAACATGAAGAAGATCTCGACATCCCATCCAGACCAGCGCTCTTTAAAAATAACAGAGAAAGGCAAGTAACAATAATGGCACACTCTAATGCCAACTTCACTTATTTGTTGATAACAGCCTCATTCGGATACACGGATTCTCTGAAATCCTTCCTTCTCCCACCCCTATTTCTCTCTCATGCATACCAAGTCTAAGTCCTCTATCGCCTTTTCAGATGTCGAAAAAATCTGAACTAAAATATCTATCCACATCAAATCTACAAATAGGCAGCAGTACTCACACTTGAACAATTATTCCTTCAGTACCTTGCTTCTTATTCATACGTGGCCATCGAATTAGCGACTCCTACGCCACAAGCTCTCAAACTCCGGGGCTGGTTCATTCCAGAGTTACCGACGCATGTGGGGCCTTTCTCCAGCGCGATTATATCCAGCCCGCCTCCAGGATGTAGAGAGAGAGAAGAGAATTCCTCCCTCCCCCCCCCCCCCCCCTTTCCTCTACTTCTCGACCCTCCCGAAAGACAACAATGGAAAGCTCTTCCACCTCACCACAACACGTTTCCCGGCCATCCTCCGTTTACAGTCATAACTCCATTCCTTGACAATGGCAGAGCAACGATTAAGCTCCTCTAACAAACCCAGTCCGCTCCCTTCCGCAGACCCTAACGACGCTTTTCAACATGCGCACTTGAGCCCCCTCCTACTCCTGCACCCTCCCGCGCCGGCACTTTCCCCAGCGCCACGGCATCCACATCCACGGCAACGGCAGGACTGCTCCCTCGACGCACGTGCCATCATGACCCCACTCCTCCCATCAATTTTCATACCGCAACCATATGTCTCCACACCCACACGCAATGCTTGTCGCCAACGATCCATTCTAGCATTTATGTGCCTGTAACCTATGCTAAACTAATAATAGGCAAAGAAAGAGGCACATCTTTTAATTTTCAGCGGCAGATGGGGGAGGGGGGGATAAGAAGGGACTGGAGTCGAAGATTTTCCTGGACGTAGACAACCCAGATAACTGCTTTAGCTTCGGAAGGAAAAGATTTAATACACAGATGGGGCGTTTTGCGCTGAGGGAATATAACTTCCTCTTCATATTTCGAGCCTTCTATGGTCAGCTGGAGTATTAATTGCACCTTAACAGAAAATAGAGAGAGATTTCCACAAGCATTCACTTTTACCAGGACTCGAACCCGGATACTTCGGTCCGGTGCTCCAGCCACTTAACCTACCAAGACGTCCTTCTTCTCTACTGATTCCTAGACGCTTTAAAAGAGCAGCGGGGTACGAAGATTTTACGACTGCGGAAATCTTACAATTTTACATATCAGTGAACTATCCGTTTCGGTACTCAGCGACTAGTTCACAATACATACTTGAATCTTCAGAAATGACATCCGCATGAATTTAAACTTCATTTCTTCGCTGCTTACTGTCCACGTCTGATTGGACGACGACTTAACTCGTTTACTCCACAGCCAACTTCAAACCTCTACGTCTGTGGTGCATGAAGCATAGTTTAGTATTACTCAATCTCATTACTAAATCACTAATAAATACTCATTATATTGATATATAGATTAAAATATTTAAATAACAGCACTTTTCACCACCACTTAATTGATTACAATGTACACTCTAAATATTTTGTGTCACGTTTCTCTCATATCAAACATGTTTCCATGAATAATATCACTGTACTCCTTAGTTTCACGTAAGAATGTGATCTTTCACCCCCGGCCACACACCCTTGCGGTGGCTATTACGCTGATGTTTATATGTTTTCCTAAAGGTATACCAAACACCCGTAACTTGGTACACGCACACGGTGGCTCCAAGCCCTGGGATTATTTCTACGGATAAAAATCAAAATCATAAAATGGAAATGCGACTGATTGAATGGTTTCCTGCATCGTTTCGAAAGAGTGTTGGCGATAGAAATTGAGTCGAAGCATACAAATGACGCGAGTGGTTGCGTCGACCCGAAGACACAGGCAGCAGCTCGTCGTTTCGACCCACAGGTCGTCGTTGTCGTGGCATTCCTTCGCACGCAATCGATTCCTCGCCCACAGGAAGGGGGAGGGGAGAGGCCGAGTCACGTGTTCGCGCCGGACGGAAGGACATCTCGCGAGCTCCCCTTTAAACAAGGATCTGCCTCCTTGGAGAGCTGCACGGCGCTGTCACGGCGTGCCGTGGCACGGATTGGCACGCGCCATTTGCGCATCAGGGTCGAAATCGGCCATCTACCTGCACAAGTCAAAACCTAATTTCTATTGAAAATTTAATCCGAATTCAGAACGGAATTTCGTTTTCGTTTATTGTGTATTTCCCATTCCAAGATGATACTAACAAAAGCATGGCATCATTGCAAAAGATGGGGTTCGAACCTATGGCTTTGGGGCTGCAAAGTCTCCATTGATGCAGACATGAATATCTTAGCACAATTATATCGAAGAAATACTAACTAGGGGAAACTATATGCGTTGAAGCATTACTTTCAATACCATATTAATAATCATGTATAGAACAGTAATAGTTCGAAAATGATAATTATAATAATAAGGGGTCAAAAACGGACCACCCCGTGGCGTCCCTGGAAACGGCTTCGGCCGGCTAATGGTGGCCGTCTGCTTGTGGTGTTAACCTCCCCATTCGCGGAAATCGTGGGTTCCTAAGAATACGCCAGGAAAGGCCACCCAGGTTCCAGGAACGCCACCCACAACCGGCCCTTCTCGGATGAGAGCCCTAGTAGAGTTGGGTGTGGCAAACCTATGCCATAAAAAAGGGAGCTTGCATGGAGTGGACGGAGACCCTGAGGGGAGACCTTCTAGCTAGGCATGCTGCCAGTGAGCCAAGTCGCAGGGGATACATGGCGAGGATGCACTCTTTGTGGTGTGAGATTCATCCTGAACATAACCATCTGTCGCAGCAGAATCTGCGTGACTACGGCAATCACCTGCACAAGAAAACGACACCCCAACTACAAGGTCAGTGTAGTACCTACACCACCGGCCCAGGCTCTATCTCCTACGAAGGCAGATGTACCTCCTCCTCCTGTCGGGGCTTCCACCTATCTTTCGATGAAGGGAGTTGAGCGGAAGGCCGATTCTGATCTATTTAGGCGGTTGGAAAGCACTAAAAAAATTCGATGAGACGACTACCAGGCAAAGAAATATTCATCCTAAAATTTCTCTGCGGAACAAACAGCTGTCCTAGTTGAATGGCATCGTAGGTATGATCCTGACGGTAACGACCAGCCTCTGGGAAATAGACTGCGTGGTATATGCTGCCGCCACACTGTTGGCCTCTCCCCGACTGCCTGCCACTTGGGAGACTAATGCAGAAAAAAGGCTTAAACAGCTTAATGTCAAAATCACGCTGGCGAGACAACAGGTGTCGAGATATCAGTGTGTGTTGCACTACCTTTCCTCCGATCTGGCTTTTACACCGAAAGTCAAGCGCATTGCGCGTGTAATCCGGAGAGACCACCACACAATGAGCAAAAGAGTGCTGCTTATTCTTAAGCAGCACATGGTGGATAGAGTGCGGGCATTTACAACGGCGAGGAAGAAGTTGGTCAAGAGAACCAACGCCAGGAAGGAGAACTCCAACTTCTCCTTTCAGCCGTCCCGCCTCTTCCGGCCCCCACCACCTGTTGTCCAAACACCACCAACTGTCCCGGAAGTGGAACGTTTCTGGAAGGACACCTACGAGACCACTTTGAGTGTAGCAATGGATAACATTGGTAGCTGCATGTTGGTATGAGGACTTATAACAAACCCAACTAACGGCATGTTTTTGCATGTATGTTTTGCTATTTTTATCTTTTTTTAAATAGCGTAGTTTTGAACAGTACCTATAAAAGTACTGATCCTTTTTTTATGCATGATATGTAGTGCATGTTTGGTGAGAGTTCACCCCCTGCAAGCCACCATAAAGGTGGCTTGCAGGGTATTATGTAGATGTAGATGAAGCCATTCAACCAGAGTACTCCAGCCATTGTACACTTTACATGGTTTTGTGAGCGCCACCTATCAGATATGGATCGTCCCAACTCAGTCACGGAAAGTGAAGTGAAGAAGGCCTTCTCTGGCAAGAAGAACTTCACTGCTCCAGGAATGGACGCAGTGACTAACTTTTGGTGGAAAAAGTTCCCTTTCACCTATAAAAATCTCGCCTGAATCTTCACATTCTTCCTGTCAGGGACGGAGCCAATTCCATCCTGGCTGACTGAGGGGCGAACGGTTTTAATACCGAAAAAGGGAGACTTGTCCGACCCAAAGAATTACCGCCTTATAACCTGTCTCAACACTGTATACAAGTCCATCCTGAACGACCTTATCCTCCACCACGTCCAACCGGTATGGGAGGAAATGTACGAGCAGAGGGGCTCGAAGAAAGGCATCGCGGGATGCAAGGACAACCTGCTCATTGATAAGTGTGTGAGCCAGGACGCTTTTCAATACAAGCGTGACCTGTCAATGGGCTGGGTGGACTATAAGAAGGCTTTTGATACCACCTCTCATGAGCTGATTACAGCCATGCTGAGGTACATGTAAGTCCACTCAGAAGTTGTGTCATGCATCGAACGCCTGTTACCACTGTAGAAGACGCGCTTCGCCGTACCATCTGGCAAGAAGACCGTCAACACATATTTGGTAACATACCACCGTGGCGTTTACCAAGGCGATATAAACCAGCACAACTCGTCTCTGAGGGTGCTGTATTACCACCAAAGACACCATTACGGTATAGACGCGAATCCGGTGCTGCCTTACGTCCCTGGAAACATGGAGTCCGTTGCGGAGAACGATAAGTGTAAGATCTGGTGGAATTATTCCTTCTCCACCTCCAGGCAATTGGAGGCGACGAAGCCTGATATCGTTCTCCTCGACAATCTCTCGCATGTCATGTTCGTAATCGAGTTTTCGGCACCGGCCGAAAGGAACATGGCAGCGAAGGAGATAGAAAAAAGGCTAAATATCAAGATCTGCTGTGCGAACTCCGGCAAATGCACGCGGGCTACTCTGTGAAACTGGTAGTTCTCATCGTGGGCGTGCTTGGTGGTGTCAAGAGCTCACTGGTCGAAAATCTCAAGTGCATCCCGGCGTGCAGGGTGCGAGCGGATGCACTTGCAAGTGCAATGCAGAAGAAGGCTGTCCTTCTCGGGTCCCTCCGCCTGCTTCGTGCGCATGACTCTAAGGTAGGACTAAGCCACCTATCCACCGGTGGCGGACGTTGCTACCCTTAGGCGCGACCCCTCTCGAGTCTCCGGCAATTATGTCGGCAAGGTGGAGACTCGGAGGTGGATGTTAATTTATTGTAACAAATAATAATAGAACAATAATAGTTCTCTTGAATGCGCTGTAGTTAGAAGACAATTGGAAAAGCTACTTTGTGTCCCGCGCAAACGTTTGTGCATGTACATAGGTCATGTTCAGTAAAACTCACCCCCTGCCACACACCTACAAAGAGACTTACATGGCAGTCAGCAGATATAATTTGCTATAGTTCCTGTGCAAATTAATGCTGCATTCAGTAATTTCAGTAGTTTAAATGGAAACTGAAGAACTGCCGCAATGGAATATGTTTACCGTGGTGGCGTCCTTCCTAATCCGAAGATCAGTTTCCCGAGACTCCTCCTGGTAACAACTCACGCTTCCACTGCAACTATTTCGATCGCATTTCTTCATTGCTGAACTACAGTGCATTTGTTCCCAACGCATTCCTAAGTTTCAACCTGAAATGAATTCCGGTGACGGAACCCTGGGCGATGGGGAGACTCATCATAACGGCGAAGGCGTGCCTACCTTTAAATGCGTGTTTTCTTGCTCAACTTCGGTCTTGTAGCCATCGAAGACAGTGGTTTCTTAAGAATACCTTTGATTCCTCACCGCTTCCGGCATCTGTATGTTCAAGAATTCACAATTCATCCTCCTCGTAGAATAAGTTCTCCTCCAGAAGACATCGATGAGATAATTAACAGATTAATTAACGGTTAATTAACTTTCCTTTCTGATTAATGGACCTTTATTGATATTTTTAAATTCGATTACTCATTATTGGCACTAATTTTACTATGCAGATAAAATTAATTGACCGAGTGACATGCGAAGAAGTCTTATGAATAGTGAAGAGAGAAGAGAAGTGTCATCAAAACCCTTTGGAGAAGACGTGGAAACTTACTCGGCCACATTTGAGGCATAAGGGCCTCATGAAGACAGTCGTCTAGGGAAAAGTGAACGGGAAGAATGTAAAAAGTAGGATTCAATTGGGATACATGGAACGAGTTATATGTGATGTGAAACAATGACGTCAATATTAAGAGGTTAGCCGATAGGAGAATTGACATGGAGGGCTGAGTCAATCAAATCTTAGGATTTTCGACCGATGATGACGGCCGTAACCTTGGTATCCTCAGTTGGCAGTGACGCCATCCAAATCGGTGACGTCACGTCGGTTTTTCGCCAATGAGAGAAGTTAAAAATTGAGCACGTTGCCTAGTTTGCTGTAAACTGCTAACAAACAGAACAATGGACGCCCTTTACAGCGAAATGTATGTAGTACACGGGATGTAGTTCTACGCACGACTATCGAGTAATCTGCTCCCAGCGGCGGCGACGGCGGCGCGGTGCCGTGACGACCAAAAGGAGCGGCAGTTTTAGCTGGGATTAAGAGCTCGCGCACAAAACTTGACGATTTGGAAAAGCAGTAAAATTTAATTGCGAGGTCGCAGCCCAACGAGATCGGGTTACGAATGCAGTGAAACTCAAAACGCGGAGGGAAATGATACAGCGCATAATTACAGGCCGGCGTCCAGCCGTGAACGCATTCGTGACAACCCGTCGTACACATAATCATCTCGACTTTGATGCTGAAGTTCACGTTCACGCCAATGGTCGAAATCGGTCTAAATAATGAACTCGAACGTGTGCAGCGAAGATCGGCAAGATTTGTAAAGGGACGATACGATCATTATATTAGCGTAACCAGTCTATTAAATGAATTAAAATGGCAATCATTGTCACATCGCAGGTTGAAATTTAGACGAAATCTCTTAAACAAATTCCAAGACCATATTTTCAGTGATGATGTTAAAAGTTTTTTCGCGGACCCCAACTTACTACGGTAGACTGGACCATAATCATAAATTTAGAGAAATAGGTTGCCGAACTGACAGATTTAAAATGTCCTTTTTTCCTCGTACTATTACGAATAACGGTTAATATATCCAATACGAGTGTAGCAATGGATAACATTGGTAGCTGCATGTTGGTATAAGGACTTGAAGCTAACCCAACTAACAGCATGTTTTTGCATGTTTGCTTTGCTATTTTTGTCTTTTTTTAAAGTGTAGTTTAGAACAGTATATAAATACGAATCCTTTTTTATGCATGATTTGTAGTGCATGTTTGGTGAGAATTCACCCCCTGCCACACACCTTTATGGTGGCTTGCAGGGTATTATGCAGATGTAGATGTAGAATGGCAGGCCGGGCAATTTCAAAATGAACGAAAACTAACTGGTGTTTCCACACGATGCTCTCTTTTCGGATTTTGCAAGAGGTCAGCGAAATCGGAATGGAATTTTGGTATCATCAGGGGGTAACACTATTTGCCTTCTTTGCTGTTGTGGGCGATGGGGTCCAATTTCCAAATGCGAGGAACTAAACCTGTAATGGACTCAATACGAACTGTGTGCATAGGTAAGTTGCCGTGTCTTCCGCGAGCTCTTTAAGTAGTCTCGCACGTATTTCTTCCTTGCCAAGGGATTCGTTGGTCTTCGAGGAACTTGGTGATGAACTTATTATGCCGCTCATTATTTCATCGGGTGCTGTTCCGTTTGTATCACTGTTGTTTTAAGTCCGAACGCTAGGAAAAGCATGGTTTAGTATCTCAACTGCTTGTTTGTATCAATCTCACGGTCTCGATTTCTCAAAGATGCCACTTTTCCAGTTTAAGACTCATGCTGTATACCCCTTCAATGGGATCGCTCTCATCCGAAGAATGTCCGCCTTTCACCTGAAGTGAGAAGAGGTATCAAAGGAGAGAATTCACGGCTAAGGAAGAGCACTTTGCTGAGAAGAGGACACGGAGCTCCTTACTGCTCAAACGCCTAATAAAGAGAGGATGTTAGCATCCAAGAAGTTCGCTTGGCGATCTCCATTGCTAGTTAAATTTCAATGGAATGAAAAGATCATTGCGAATATTCAGGAAATGATTGGGTACACTATCACAAGTGAAATAATGGCAGAAAATTTAGTGAGCTACTGCTCTCAATAGTCGCCTAAAGTTCCTAACGGTGAGTTGTTTGAGGTATTCTGAGTAGAGAGGCCATGAGGGGGTAACACGTTGTCAGAAAATACTCTAGAAAATTCGTTACCAACATTTGAGATAAAACCTGGAGTAATGCCCCAACAGTTCATTAAATTAGTGTGGGAGGTGCTTGTTTGGGGCGGAGACACTTGACTCAACGTGTCTGACAGGATTATTACTTTCTGTGTTTTTCTGCAGTCCGAGAATCCTAGGGCACTTGGGGCCCATTTGCTCCAATTCTGGGCCTCTCACAGGGTCCTTCCACAATGGGATATACGTTCCTCGCAATACTTTCGGTATCAGGGCCTCCGATAGTGGCTGAATTCCACTGCTTCGTGTCTGCACGATACACTTCCTAATGCAGACGTTCTTTCAATCGTTTCAGCCCAAAGATCATTTCAGCATTCCTTTTGTCCGCTTTGCATCCGACAAGATTACGCTGTAGGCACGTTTTAATTATATTATGGTATATTCCTCTGACAGGAAGATACTTCACATAGGATAAGTGTTTCCAATACCCTAAGATGATATTTCTAACACATACAATGCCTGAGACGATATTCCAGAGAACAGTGTTACTTTTCACTTGTTAGGCCCGACCATGACATTGTGAGAATGAATACGTTTCTTGTTCTAAATACCAAGTAAGGGGAAAACATTGGTGGTGTGAGTGTCTTTTATTTTTGTGCCTATATACTTTTGTTACTCCTGTGACGCAGTTTTATTTTTATCACGGACTGCAAATTTATAGTTTTCAAATCATAAATCCTTTCCCAAGTAAAATTTTATTTCTGAATACATTTTTTTGAATGAAAGATTGGTTAAATATGCCACGAACATAAGCATTTCAACAAAGATGGGCCAAAACGCAGTGTTGAACATTTCAATAAAGAAATAAAAATATACCAAGTACCAAAAACAATACAGTTTATAATGCTCAGCTCATTCGATTAATGACATGGTGTCTACTAATATATGAAAAAGAAATTCAAGACTTTTTCAAGACTTTCAAGACAAAAATTTTAAAATTCCAGATCAAAAAGACTAACTTCTTGATGTGTCATCGTGACGGTCAATAGTTCAATGCCCAGTCCTGTCTAATTTTTTCACTTGGAATTGGCCATCTTATTATATCCACATTATTGAAAGTACAAGCACAGCACCTTATCCACTTCATTCATGATTAAACTCCAACTAGAGTTTAAAACGCCGTATACTCGAAATGGACTGTACCGTGACATTCACGGCTGTTTTTCAGGAATGCACGGCGGCACGCCTCACAGCGGTGCAGGATCCCTAATAATTGGTATTGATATAATTTGGATTGCTAAATATTGGTATTGGTATAATTTGGATTAAAAAATGTTCAATTTATATGAAATTTGGTCTGTATAGGTTTTCGAGGTCGCTGAATATGAATTTAGATTCAAAACTTTTGTAAACTAATTTTTTCGCAAAAGGTTTTGCAATTGTTTTCCTCAAATTAACTCTTATTTAAAGCATCACGATTAATGTGAACAAATACACGTTTTCTCACTCGCTGAATGCTAATTTGATGTTCATATTTTCGCGACATGTTAGCGCGCTAATTACTTTTTTCACAAAAGTATTTGCAATATTTTTATTACTTGGATTTATACAAACTCAAAATTCTCGTTTCATTAAAAATTATAGCACAAAGGTTTTTTGCGTCAATGTTAATATTTTCTCAAATTAATTATTTTGAAAAATATAAAAGTGAATTTTCAAAAAAAAATTCTTTATTTTCGAACAAGAAATTATGTAAAAAAAATTCACAAATTATATTTGCAAATTAATAAACAGTTAAATAGCACTCACCTTCAGTTACAAAAGGCATTTTTCAGAACAAGAAATGGGGCAATACACGTTATATTAGAGAGAATTGAAGGTGAAGCTGTGCCTGCTCCTTTTCATATGATGCATTTGTTACCAGTGCAACATTTTATCTTATTTACTAGAGGAGTAGAAACAGCGATATGTCCGTACTTAAGATGGTTTTGAATTCGTCAATCGGTGCATCCAACAAAAACCCTATATAGAAAGTTTTTCTAGACTCATAAATACCAAGTATTAGGGATCCTGCACCACTGTGCGCCGTACACGGCGGTCGGGTTCGCCCCGTCCCGTGTGAAAGGAGCCTCTGAATGAAATGATGCCCGTCGCCAGTCCAACCAAAGGCACCTCTTGAGCACATACCAACTCGAAGACTGACGAACCAACTCAACTCGAGCTGGTGAATGCCGAGTTCTCCAGTAAAAACGAACGATTTTGTTGCAAACTCGCACCATCCAACAGATGAACTAGACTTTCCGGCGGCTTTCGAGGTAGCGAGCTCGCCATCAGATGAATAACAAAGGCATTCCACCGCACTAGCTGGCAAATGGCGAGTTCTCCAGTATATCATCCAGGAGCCAACGACATATTCGTCGGCGGCGGCATGTATGGCGTCGTCGGCGACAACGTAATATAATGAGTGAAAGTTTCTCGGGTCTTCCACCCGGCCAAAGGCTCCATCTCTGCCTACGTTTCGGAAAACAACTCGTTTTCCATCTTCAGGGCTGTGAGCCAGGGACACCTTCTCAGCCCTGAAGATGGAAAACGAGTCGTTTTCGGAAACGTCGGCAGAGACCCGGTGGAAGACCCGAGAAACTTTCACTCATCTAATCCGCCGGGAAAACACCAAAACGTAATATAATGTGTTTACTTTCCAGGGGCTGATCTCTGTTCTTTCACGAAGACGTTATTCTTGCGTACAGAAGGAACATAATTCAATGGGAAATGCTAATAACAAAATGGCAAATGGTAAGCTTTACTGAATGGATGAGAGAAAGAAAACATTCCAATTCCACAGTAAAGTTAATTAATCCCACCCGATTATGATGATGTGCAGCATAGAAACTTATGATGCGATGGTTTAAATATAATATTTCTAGGGGAATTTAATCGAGTTACACCCTCAGAGGCATGGCAAAACGCAAAATGTCACAATCGTACTAGAATACGATCTATGGAACGCCTGAATCTTTGGGAGAGTTGTAATAACCACGGTCAAGGTCATTCTTCCGAAATAGCATTCATGGGCGGGAGGGAAGTATACGATCTTCAACCTGCAACCGACCAAGCCGATTTGTCACGCGGTGGCATGCAGGAAACGGTGCGCATGTGTAGTGCAATCGAACGACGAAAGTCACGAGCTCACAAATACTGACCAGAGAGGTTTAAAATAACACGTCTTTGATAATGACAAATAAAGAAAAAGGGAAACAATATCTCATTTCGTTCGTCTGCCGTTCCAATTTTTATCCTGACGATTTGCAAGCAACCATTTTTCCTGATTTCTTAATATTTTTCAGCGAATTCCTGACCTTTTCCAGATTTTTTCCCGACGTTAATAAATTCCCGACTTTTTCCCGGATTCCCGACTTTTCCCGACTGGAAGACACCCTGAATACGTACTTTGCGCAAGAAATTATACTTTCATAGGAAAGGCGAAAGTGCATTTAAATATTCTATCATGACAATTTAACCTCTATAATCATAAGCAGATAAATAGGAATATGATACGTACCAGATGACTCAGGGCCAGGAATTTTGGCATCATCCATGATCATTTAGCACAATGAGTTAGCACGTAACTCTGGTCCAAAAGCAAACCATTTTTTTAATCGTGGCATTAAAAAAATAAGAATAATATATATGAATGTATAAAACTATGAATACTATATTTTTTTAACACCTAAAACACTCACAATGTTGCTTCCTCATTCGTTAATATTTTGGGAACCATCCTCAAAAGGGCAGTAACTTGCGGCCGCCATCTTGTTCTCAGCCTTAGCAATCGTGGCATTTCATGACAACTAGCATTTTAATTCATTTTATCGTACCTACCATTTAAACGTACATAAATATTTCAAAAAAATTGAATACTTTTATATATTAATGGAAAATAGTATCCGAGGTTCTCGAAATGTCTCTGTTTATTATTCATTTGGCATTGGGTATCGGGTTTCCAAAAAAATTCCCCAAGTCCATTTACGCAGTGGCCATCGCGTGGAGAAACCAGCCCAATGGATCCTGGATTCATGGACATTCCGATTCAAGAAACGATTGAGATAATACTCCAAGCTGAGACAACTTTGCCT
The DNA here is from genome assembly GCA_933228895.1 of Platycnemis pennipes. NCBI lineage: Eukaryota > Metazoa > Arthropoda > Insecta > Odonata > Platycnemididae > Platycnemis > Platycnemis pennipes. Next base: position 151,935,808 of record OW121849.1, read on the forward strand.
TCGTGATGATTCTTACTTCCTTTGGAGCGTTAAGCGATGATGGAGCCCCCAGCCACATGCCCCGAGCGGATGACGATGGCATCTCGCGAAAAGATATATCGTACTCGACGACGCGATCATGATCCCCGGTTTTTGTCCCGGCACTGGCGAATTATTCATTGGTATACCGGTTATACCTAATTGAGTTATTTGTGGAGAGCACTTAGAGTTCAGTGCGCCGTCAGTCGGATGGGATGTTAAGCTGTGGTCCACTTGGCACCTTACAATTGGAAGAGACGGCTGCTAATGTCGACGCCAGATTCTTCCTCCGTTCCCTGAAAACTCCTGCCTTTGCCCAGCGTGTCGTAACTATTCTAGTCATGTCTATCCTAAAATGGCGCAAATTACGTCAGCTGTCGGTGGTCTCCCCAAAATAATTGCATCTTCAAGACAGTCTATTGCAGTCTGTGCACCACCTATGCGAATGAAAGGATTTTAATTCGAAGTGCCTTGCCTTCTGGCAACCAGCAAAATATTCTTCTCTAAGCTAAAGTAGGTAGATGTCAACATCATATGCAGATATGGGCTCTCTAATAGGTGGCCTACATGGCCTACATGAGCGCTTGAGTCTGTAAGGAAATATTATGGCTACGTCCCGATTAGCAATTATAAATGCCAACAGTTGGAACTGCTTGTTTATCGGAATAAATAAATCCTTCTAACTCAGTTGGGAAATGCGACAGGAAAACGCAGACTCTGTATATGTTAATTAACATTGACTGGAACATATGACCACAAATAAAGCCTTATTCCTATAAAAAGAAAAAAATAAATGGCAATGCACACTCAAAATATTAATTAACATCAAACTTAACATATGACCTTTAAAAAAAATAAATAGCTTTGAAAAATAACACAAATTTCCTCTTTGTCTATCTAATTCCTCCGTTTGCGCTTTAATTACTAAACGGTGATTTTTTAATTGATTCTTATTTACTCTTTTTGTGAAAGTTCTCTGTCCCCATGACAATAAACACTTCGCCTGGATTGTAAGTCTTCAGAGAGGCATTGGTGGGAATCACTTCTACATCATACCTTCCTCGACAAAAACCCCGACAAATTGACTCCAATTCCTATGAGAAACTTGCCTAAAAATTACAAGGAAAATACGTACTGAAATAATTTTCTTCGACAAGTGAAGTGAAACATTTAACGAAATCTACTCACTATAAAGTCAAAGACTGAATATTCCTAACGTTTGTTGCTGTGCTCTTCCTGGGAACAAATTTGTTTCTGATGACACAAGAGCTTCTGGAAGAACTGCAATGATGGGACATGAACCTACGCCACAATGTAAATAAATCTCGCCATTAAATTAAGTGCATACGTTAGCCTCGTGTCCATTGAGAGTCCACATTTCATGGATGTCACCACATTTTGTAGTTCCGAAGTGAGCGCGGCGAATTTAATTTTGTTCGCTCGTCATTCGGCGTTTGAAGTGTGCAATGCCCTCTATCTCTGTCATTCATTACCTTGTTTTGACACGTAGGCAATTCCATAGCATAAAAACACCCGTGTTGCCATAATTTTCCACTACGCAATCAATGGCAGCAGGCGAGTATAACAACTGTCAAGACATTTTGACATCTACGTCTTCATAACACCTAGCAGCAACCAACTATAAGGCAGGGGGTGGATCTTCATTAAAGCATTGACTAATTATCGTGCATAGTGAGTATCATTAGCTACATTTTAGCTGAATTATATCAATTTAAAAAAGGCTAAAAAAAATACAATCTTGCATTAACATACAGCTGTTTGGCTAAAGGTTTGTATAACGACGTGCCTAGACTGCCTATTGGTGAACTTGTGTCTATATCATTGAATACAGTAACGGCTATTAATATCTCTAATAGTACGCGGAAAGAAATACACCATGAATCTATCGTTTTCACAGTCAATTTTTCTAATTTAATGTTTGTGGCCCGATCTCCTATCGTAAGTCGGAGTTCGCAAAATGTTTATTAAAATTTAATTAAGAGATTAAGCCTACATTTCCACCCGGGGTCTGATAATGAATGCCATTGAAGTTCCTTCCAGAATCTCACCCATCTCCGCATTCTTTTCTTTTTGCTAATTCCCAGGATATAGTTGGAGAAAGTGAATGTCGCTCAGCGGGTGAAAAACCATCTCTCTCTTCTCAACCCATGTCCCACCTGCCCCCTTCACTGCAGAGTGGTGGAGAGAAGTACCTACACACATTTCGCTCGATCGATGTCATTTATGAAGATGCCGCACCAACCGACTCGACATACAGTCGTTGCGACAAAATCTCCACCGCATCGCATTTCGACGAGCTTTGCTCCGAGAATGGACCGAGATGGAGATGCGACCGGAAGCTCATTAGTCCGATTCAAAGATCGCCCCGAGAGAGATAGAACCGCCTCTCTCTCTCTCCCTCGCTTGTTGACACCGCTCTGCGCCAATCGAAGCCAACCTCAGCGGAAGGCCGTCGCTTTGGAATTGCGGTCAACCGGTACTCATCGCCGTTTAAAACATTATTCCGAGGAGATATTAATTATCAACTCAATTGAAACATAATTAGATGAAGGAATGAAATGCCAACAAGTATGCTGAAAAAAAATGCTACAAAGGTCGTATGTAGGTGACCATATGGGACTATCTTTTCTGTAAGTGTGCTGATGGAAAGGATGGGGAAAGGTTGGACTTAGGTGGTGCAGAAAGGAAGCAGGTTGCGACACCCTGAAAGAGGAGGATATTTGGGGTTGCAAGGAGAAACTATTTCACACTGCATAACGGCGGTCGAATGAAATTAGTCCGGGTACTTGCGATCGAATGGAGAGGGAGAATCCAGCTTTTCTCGCCAGTCGTATTTTCTCTGGATCAGTTCACCTCCAAACAGGATTCAATTGCGCTCGCAAGAATACCAGTGAAAGAAATCACTATCGGTGTTGAGTGCACTATAAGTCACTTGCCTTTGGACAGGGCTGAGAGAGTCACGGAATCAAGTGTGAGGCAGATGGTTAGGATTGAATTGAGAAGACTAACAGGAACCCCTAACACTGCTAGCATCTACGGACGTACTATTATAGTAGGGCCAATCAGCCCCCTTTACATCTTCCTAATTTTAGGCTTTCCCTACATTTCCGGAGGGTAACATCTGTGTCCAGGACGCCTATTTGCTCCTCCCTTTCGTTTCCTCCGTACTTCAGTTTATTCTTTTATTATTATTTGTCGTCCTGCGAACTATCGCACAGATTCAGCCTCAATGAAAGGAAACACCGCAATCTGATCAAACACCGCTTCCACATTTCCACGGGACGCATGAGCTACGCGATTCAACTCCCTAGCCTGCCTTCGCGCAACCTCTTCTCACCACTCTTTCGGTGTCTTGAGTTCCTGGAAATTCTGGGACTGTTTTCAACAATAATCACTGCATGGGTGCCTTCATAGCAATACTGGCTGGAATCGAAGAAATGAAGAAAACTTTGGAATCTATGAATATCCGTAGTCAGTCGAGATTCGTTTCGATATGAATCGAGAGCGAGAATCGAAAGCCAGACTGCAAGAAGTGTGATGTTGGGAATTTTGAGTCTCTGAAGAGATCTTCGTCCACAAACGGCGATGCTTGTTTCTCTTCAGCCATCTTGTCTCCATAGCTCGCCTGTGACACACTCGTCTGTGATGGTCCTCGCGTCCACTTCGGAATTCACTCACCTTCGAGACAGCGGGCGGGGTGGAATTTGCCACGAGTCAAACCAAGAGAATTTGGCAATGACTTCTGGGAAAGGTGATCAATTAATTTCCTCCCGCTGACCACGAATCTCTGACGAAGTGCAAATGAACGGTGCCGCTTCGTGGTCCGTCGTGGACTATGAAATTCCGAACGACGAAACAGTGACTGCTGACGTCAAGCGATAACTCATCAACTCGGTTGATTTTCAGCAGTCATAGATAGAGGGATGATGAAATCTGCAACTAATCTCCGCGCTTGAAAGACATTCACGGCCACAAGCTTTCAGATTTCCGACTGGAGCATTTCGGCTTATCCAAGAGGAGGCACTATAGCTCGGGCATCTCGCGACGAGGAGCGGTCGGAGGAGACAAAATGGCCTCAAGCAGTTGGCAATGCCTCGCGTTTTAATGATACTAGGAGTGGGACAAAATTCTCTCTCCTTGTATCTGTTGCTAGCAGCAATTGCTAACCCGAATCAGCACCATAAATAAGCAGCTAATGTTAGCAACAGCTAATCCTAGCGTAGTATTGAAATAACTATTATTTTTTGAGTGCTGATGGTCAAGGTATAAAAAGCAAATAATATTAGACTTTTTCCGCGATACTACTCTGGTAATCTTGGAGACAGGTTATGTGTAGGAATTTGAATACATAATCTTTTTTTCGGTCACTTTTGTACGATTTAAATAATGACTCAAAAATCACATATCTCACATATATCTGATGTTCTAGGCCTATTTAGCAGACGATGTCAGACGATTTGTCGCAGTTTCTAACAGTTACTGCTAACCAGAAGTAGCAGTTTAAAATTGCATCTTATATTAGCAAATGCTAATCTTAAAAATGTTCAAATAAAATTAGATTTTTCTGATTCTGGCACCTACTCTCATAAAGGTATTCCCACAAACAGACTATTACACCAGCGGAACTGACCATTCTGCCTCAACGTTCCCAGCACACTCCCGCAACACTTACAGCACTCTCCGTCGAACGCCCCCGTTTCCACTGGGTCACAAGGCGAAAGCTAACGTAAGTTTTCAATCATTGGCATTCAAACACTGAGTGAACATCAATTTGTTGGAGCAATTAGTGAACTGGCAACTCCAGCATGAGCATCCGTAGATGTAATAGAGACCACCCATTCGATGCAAGCACAATTGCATTTGGAGAAAGGTCCTTGAGCGGTCCTCACGGACGCGGAGTTTCTCGAGGCCTCCGAACGGCCTGCCCCCGGAGTTGAGTAAGAAGTTTGCAAGCCAACCGCGAGGGGTCCATCACACTGGCTGGCTGATTCAATTTTCCGTCGCCTCGCGGCGGCACTGCGCTTCGCAGAGGCCTCTAATGCAATGCTTGTCTCACTAGTTGGGTGAACTTTTCCTTGGAAACTACCCACCACAGATATTTAATCATAATTTAGTGTAAGGGGGATACTATGCTCTAAACTTCTTCTCACAATTCGGTTCTTTAAAAGTTCTTCAGAGGTCTGTGACTGCGGAACACGGAGAGCGTTAATAGCCCCGTGGCTCAGAGCCGTCCGCTCCGAAAGTCCCGGAACTTAAAGTGAAATGCTTAGGATAGGGCCTATCCAAGCTGAAGCAGTCTCTTATTCGCCATTTTCATGGTGTGAAATTGTGAATTTTACCCGGGACTCTGACAATAATACCAAATTTGTAAAATATGGAAATGCCAGCACAATCTACGAAATTCTTTCAAAATTTAAGTGAACACCATCATTATTTGCAATTACTCGGTATTTATTTGTAAGCCATATTTCGGCTGAGTTCATGAAATGCTTTCTTCTGTATCTTATCACTTGCTTTGTTTGCTAAAAACATTAAAAGATTCCCCTAACTCCTCTGTCATTCCATCGTAAACCTACCCTACCAAGCAAGTAAACCCTCCTCTTTCGTTTCTAATGTCCTTCTACTCCTAGGATTAATTCTGTATGCACTAGTTATGATCACTAATTCCAGTATCTGTAACAAAATTTAGAGCTCGTTCTGGTGTATTTGATTCTAATGAGGCTTAAGCGTTGTTTCCTCTTGTCGGCGAGGTTTTCGACTTGTTAGAGTTGTAATCTAATACATAAATATGGGTTGGCAACATATGTTGCTATTTATGTCAGTAACTATTTATCTATATTGTTGTTGTCAACTCTCCATCAGTCGTTCAATTTGTAAAATGGAATTTGGATGTGTCTGTGACTCGTTATTAAAACATCTCAGTTTAAAGCCGATATCTCAAGATATTATTTAACCTCTAACAGGTTATGGGCCCAGGCGACCGAAAAGGACCAGTTGTGCTTAAATAGTACTGGAACATTACGCGAGTGCATTTTTTTACGTACTGTATCGTTAAAGCGAAAAATGGCTGAGGCGTCAGTTGGAACTGGTTTGGCATCCATGGAAAAATTGGATGGACGGGACAATTACAATATTTGGACATTCCAAATGAAGATGTATTTAGTGCATGAAGGTTGCGTTGAAGGCTACGCCGCAGATGACACATCCAAATTAATTCAGGACAGTCGGTGGGGCCAAAATGACGAGTCGTGGGCAAAAAGTAAAGGGGTTTCCGGGCGACAATCTGGTAAAGCAGTGCAAGTGGCTAGAAACGTGGGAAATTTGGTCACATTAGAGCCAAATGCAGGAGCAGATGGAACTACGAGACACACAGTAGTGGTTCATCGCATGGGTCCAGGACTGCACAAGGATCATCAGCTGTACCGAGTACGGTGATGAAAAAGGAGAGAACTCTTCTCTCTGTGGCAGCCTTGGGAGCCAAACACATCGCGAGTGAAGCTGACTGGTTCATCGACTCCGGAGCTACGGTCCATATGACAGGAAGAAAGCACTGGTTGCAGAATCTTAATGATTTATATATATACCTATTAGATTAAGTGAGGGTGTTAGAGTTGTAATCTAATACATAAATATGGGTTGGCAACATATGTTGCTATTTATGTCAGTAACTATTTATCTATATTGTTGTTGTCAACTCTCCATCAGTCGTTCAATTTGTAAAATGGAATTTGGATGTGTCTGTGGCTCGTTATTAAAACATCTCAGTTTAAAGCCGATATCTCAAGATATTATTTAACCTCTAACACGACTGATGTAAAGAATGTGGTGTAAATATGTAAAACAGTGAGTTGCAGAGTTCCTTATTACAATAAAACTACAAGTATTCCAGTCTATTTAACAAAGACTCAAGCCCGCACCTATTATTATTCTGTTATCATTGTCGCGAGAAAGTAGATGTGCCTATCTCTGACTCTAGTTCCACAAATGAGTTGGGGTCGGCGTGCATTTGTCTATGATATGAACCTACGCACATCCCTTTTGCTTTATTACTTATAACGTTACACTCCTTGACGTAGCGTAATACTTAGTACATTGCTTTCGTAAATAAAGTTTCTTCTACTGACGCAAGGATCCTCCGCAGCTAAGAAACCACTCTTCGTCTAGTTATACTCTATTCTCTCTAAAAATTGTAAAAGATTTTGGGGTCTCTTCATTATCCGATATTATATTCATTGTCCTTTAAAATCCATCTTTCCGTCCTTGTCGTTATTTACACATCTGCCCTTTGAATGAGGCGATGCAATTCAGCTACATTATTATTTTAACTAGGACATGAAATTAAGTACTAACCAGCTACTACCATGGAAATTTATTTTCCTCACAATCAATTTTCTTGGTACATTTTATTTACTGATTTCCCCACTAATTCGTTCAATGACCAACTTAGTACCCTCGTTTTTTATATGTTCGTCCTTTTGCGTGTTTTTCTCTGTCCTCCACCTTCAATTAACAGTATTTACAATTACTTTCTTATTCACTTCTGCGGATATGGACTACTCTCTAGGTTACCACGTAAGCTAAACCCTACGTGCATGCTACAGTATCCTTCACGCAACCCTACCGGGTCCTTATAGTGGACACCAGAGCGGTTCAGTGGCAGCCGACACGAATCCTTCTCCGGCCCGAGGTCCGAAAAGTCAGCTCCCTTCAACCGAGTCTGTGGGAGTATATTGCCTTCCACTCGGCTCCAAACCATCTCTTCCAAGAGCCAAGTATATAAACACGAGGTCCCTTTTAAGCGTTGATTATACGCGTCCTGCACCACAACCAGGGAATCACCACCTCCTTGCCGATCGTGGCGGAGCCACCTCAGATGTCTCCCAGATGTCTCCCGAGACACAGTACTACCTACTCGATGGACCGAACGCATTGCTGAACGTATTAAAAAGGTTACGAGTTTGAACCCCACCTTGAAGCATAGGTCTTGTATGTCTACTTATAGGGATAAGACTTTAGGTTGGACGGGGCTACGAAGCACCTCATACCCTAGACTTCTACGGCTCTAAGAGGAGAGCTTGACATCATATCCAGAGTTCGACACCTTAAATGTGCAGAAGACATTCTATCTCTCTAATCCAGTTCTTCCCATCGAAGTTAGCGAGGTACCTTATTTCTAACGCCATCGGAAGAAAATTCAGCGTCAAATATACGTGGAACGATTCAGTCTAAATTTCAACCTACGGTTTGATAAAGATTCCGAATTCTCCTTTCAATGCTGAAACAGAAGGACCTTTTGAAAACTAGTCGTTGGGAGCAAAAGCATGGTAAAAGCACAGGGCCCAATGTTTTAATCCCTTGATCGTACCTTCATTGCGCGAATTCCATACACTGCCAGCACATCCTGAATGACAAGTAGCATCCTTCCCTTACTTTCTCATTGCATTTGCCATGAAACATTTTTACGAATCCTATTTGACAGTTTGTTGCACATGTCATTGCCTGATAAATTTCCTCCACGAAAAGTGTTCTGTGATGGTGACGACTAAAATTGAATATTCGCTGGATTCATTATTCCGTTTTCTTTTATGCAACTGCATTCTTTTTTCAAAATTTAGTACTCTGCATTACTTCGAATCAATTCAAGTGACCAAGTAAGACAAACAATGAATTGCTTCCAAGTCTTTCCTATCGGCTATCACTGACAACTGAATTAACCAGTAACTTCCTCCGTCATCAACGAAAACATATAACAAGTTTTATTATTACTCCATACACAAATTACATTTCAATAGCAAATGTAGAGTAATTTTAGGTTGTCTTGAAGGAGAACCTGTTTAAGGCTACCATCAATTAATAATACATTATACATTACTTAAACATACATACAGCTCGTGTAGTGATACCATGACAATCTCTTAACAATGTAAGTGCGTACCTTAAAAGCTACTCAGTAACAGTATATTTGTAACTCATTTACATTAATTATTAGGGTACAAGAATTAGGGTGGGAATCATTATCAGAGCGTAGGTTAAAGTTCAGATTGAATCTATTAGAGAAATTTCAATCGGATAGCTTTACTGAAGATGTTAGGCACATATTAAAAACACCAGCGTATTATGCTAGATTCGACCAGATAAATAAGATTAGAGAGATAGATTGTCGTACATATAGATTCAAAATGGCATTTTTCCCCCGTATGATGCATGTCTTACCCCTTAAATACTGTAGACACTAACAATCAAGTTTCATGAGACAATATAGTTGCTAGTTTGCCGTATGATGCATGTCTTACCCCTTAAATACTGTAGACACTAACAATCAAGCTGCATGAGACAATATAGTTGCTAGTTTGCCTGTTAGTAGTGCATGCCTGGTGATCTTCACCCCCTGCCACACACCCTCGCGGTGGCTTGCAGGGTATCGTATAGATGTAGATTATTTATAACAATATTTGCTCTACACTTTCTTTGGTGAGAAGCCAAGAATGCGTATTTTCCAAAACTTTTTTCACAGGCTTAGAAATAGTGCATGACTGGGGTAATAGATTGTATACCTTTGGTCCTACATACAAAATCATCTTTTAAACAACGTCAAATTTGGTTTTGGTAGGGGTATACTTTTTTTACGCAGGGTAAAGGAAGAATGCAGGCACAGAAATATTTCAGAGTTACCACTTCTAGTATAAAAACACCGTAGAATCCTTATAAATATATAGATGCCTCAATGGATGCAAACGAAAATGAAGAAAAAGTGGGAAGGATCTTTCAAATCTCTTCTTTTTCAAAATAACACGAATGTTTTTTGTAAAGAAACGGCAGGTTTCAAGGAGTTCAAATAAGCGCCACTCCAACAACAAATGCCATAACTTAGTCTGGAATGTACTAACGCGCTATAAATTATCCTAAGGAAATTTGAAGGACATTTATTTCTGATGAAGTAATGACATAGTAGTAAGACACGGAGCAAATCGAGTAAACTTTCGAGGGCCATAGCGATTAAAAATAAAAGAAATACCTTGGGTCATCACCCAATCGTCAATGACAGGAGAGTCTCGGCGTTTCGCGACCGATTCTTCTTTTGTTACTCTTCTCCAAGGAGGATGTGGGTTGCCGACGAAATTCATTTCCATTTGTGCGTCAGGCAGGGAGGAAAGTAGGGGGACGTACAAGGAATCTCTCTCTCACTTCGAGATGGCTGGATCTCATACGTGCAACTGAACCCCTTGTAATTGTTGCTCGCTTATTGCTTCGTCCCAATCGCTTCTCGGATGACATAGGACTGTTTGACCTCGGCGATTATCCGGGCATTATCAAAACAGATGTCGTAACCGAATGCTACTTCGCCGTCTGCCCAATTATTCTTTGGTGCTCCTCCTGTTTCGATTCTTCCTAATGACTCCCCGATACTCCCTTCCGTACATTTCACAAGGCATTCTCCATGCTCCTTCAAATTGGAATGGGATCCTGTCCGCCGTATCCCTTTGCTAAAGACATTTCACCTGTACCTCTGACTGACCTTGATTTGAAAATTACGGGTGACTTCTCCTATTCTATCTGTCGTTACTTTCATGTATTGAACGAGGGCTTTCGTCTAATCTTCAGTGTTTTCAATCTGCGTATTATTTGACTCCTGGAGTGGTTTTGCTATCTCCTTTTTTTGTCAAACCGTTAAGCTTAAGAATATATTTTATTAATCTGAAGATGGCTCCGTATGTATGCATGGTTCACGCGTTTCGATACTTCAAGATTTATTTCATTTTTCGCCTTCTTCCTGAACGTTATTTTTGTAGCTAATCCTGATGAAATGGTCCATTCCAGTGCTTAGGGCACAAAAAATAACACAGAATCAGGCGTAACTTTCATGGAATTCCTTCACACTAAAAGAAAATAACTCGCTATTCAAAAAAAAATTCACGACCTATGTTTAATTACATCGTAACATCATCAGATGAATTCCCGAAAGTTTCCGGCAAATATATATGTTTTCGTGGATCCAGGGTGGAGGGGAGGGAAGGAATGGGGGACAAGTGCAAGGGGAGGTGAATGGAAGAGGGGAATGTTGGGGTAGGAGGTTGGATGATTAGAAGTTGGGTGGCGGACCAATGAGAGGGGAAGTAGGCGACGGGATAGCCAGGGTCGGGATGAAGTCAAGATTGGTCAGCCATTGGAAAATGCATTAACAGGAGGCGAGGGGGACACAGAAAGTTGTTTGTTGAAGCGTCTTCCCCTGAGCATACTCCAATCGCTTCCACGCCCTTTCCTCTCAATCTGCAGAGGCAGTATTCCTGGAACGAAATCACTGTTTTGGCCGAGGTCAAGTGTTTGTGACGAGGGAACGCCGCTGTTCCTTAACCGCACGCCTTCTTGAGCGTCTCCCTTTCGTGGAATAGTGAAGCTATTTCCTCTCAATATGTTCTCTAGTACTCTGTTCATTTGGTCAGGGTGATAATACGAATCAGCATGGACCTACCAATCAGCTAATGTCCTGTAAACAATCCCAATTTTCTATCATCTTTTTTCTCGCCAACGGCTTTTAGCAATGAAAGTTTTCCTTCTTTCTATACTTTCATAGCAAACTGATTTTGTCGCTTGCTTGGTTCAACTGGTGATAAAATTATTTCTGCTTCTACCACGATGCGTCCAAAGATCATCGCCATATTTGGAGCTCATGGCCTGCATTTTAAAGTGCTATCGACCAACCCTCGTATTCTCATGCATATATTTTAGCAATAGCTTGCAGATAGGGAGGAACTATTGCTATTCCAGATGCATGACGATTAAATTTGATTCTCCACTGAAAGAATGTGCCCATGAGGCATATTTCCCTTCGATGTTTTCATCGAACTTGTTTACAATCATGCGCACTGCCTCGTCGCAATGCACGAAGAGGGAAATCACGCCGAAGGTGACAAACCCTTGCTCACTACGAGGCCTTCGACGATTTCAAGAAAATGCCACGGACTCCTTTTCTAAGATTCCGAATCTTCTACTGTGGGTTGCACGATTCTTGGCCGAATTATACGTGTGTGTGTGTCTCTGGCTCAGTCAACAGGCCTCCTTCCTCACATGGCATTTTGGTCACTCGAGATGCATGGCATAAAAAACTGTTGTAGAAACGGAGTAATTGGGAGGGAGCCCAAGCCGCTCTTAATTATTCAGCTTTCGTAAATTACAAAATATAGCGTGATGCGTACCTAGAACCTCCATTGTCCTTGCAGATCCTTGCTAATTGAAATGAAAACTTGACTTTGTAAATCCGCATAAATTTTTTAACACTCAATGCTGGTCTATTTCATGAAAACTTTTTTTTTCTTTTATATGAATAAATACATTATTATGAATGTTTTAAACATAAAATTTTTGCATTATAATAATAATTTTTTACTTAGCAACGAACAAAACGGGACCCCATGCCTTGATGTCAAGGCATCCGCCTCCCAGGGTAACGAGGCATGCCTTGAATTCAAGGCATCCGCGTTGAGTGAGTTAATTTATTGAACGAACGATCTCAGGTCCTGATGATTGACTCTGGGCGTCGAAACATGTGTCGTTCGTTACATAAATTTTTTGTGGATCCACAACAGTCAACTTTTCATTGAAATCATCAGTAGATTCCATAAATTTACGCCTGAAACCACGAGTTGTGCCCTTGCTTAATGTTTTCCTCGCGGTGGCATTACTGCCACTCTTGGTTTCGTGTGAGTGTGGTGCTTAGAGGAGGTAGTATGTTTTTGCGCATGGAAGTTAGTGTTCTCCCTGACAATTGACAATGGTGAAGATTCGCCTCCTGCAACTCACCTTTGCGGTGAAGAAAGATCTGGTGCTTTCCCGGCGTATCTGCTGCGTGAAGGTTTCTCGCCCTTCAGGGCTTCTGAATCGTCTTCAGAAGCCCTGAAGACGATTGCTGAGTCGGGAATCGAAACGTCGGCGGAAATGGACGCATTAACCCCTCTGGTGGAGGACCCGAGAAACCTTCACGCAACACCTTCGCGGCGGTTTGCGGAGTGTTGCATAGACGTGGAGCAATCATCCAGAATTGTTTTAGCTTTTAAATTTGCGACAAATGGTCAGGCCACGAAAAGTATCAAACCATTTTTACATTTTCGCACATTGACTGGGCTGAACTCACGTCTCACATTCTGGTATTGGATTACCCCTGTTGGTGTCCGTAAAAACTCTTTAATAACTCAAAACAATATCCTATGACAAATCACGGTGTTATTTCTAAGCAATACCGTGGTAGGCTTAAGCTAAAAAACGATTTTCGACAGATTTTCACCCGACAGTAATTATTCTCCTCGTTTAAAAGAAACTGCTCCTCAGTTGTGGCCTCTTTTCTCGCTTCCAGCGCCAGTCTTGCAGTCCACGGCGTAATCACATTCCGTGAACCGGGTGGATTTGAGGTGGGTGAGGGAGCTGGGTCGCAAACGAAGAAAAGCCGCCGATTCGCTGCGAAGGGAGTCGACTTCGGAGCGGATTCGACTCGACTTGAAGGACAGAGCCGAGTGAGTGGGACGCCGATGGGAAGAGCGCCATCCATAACATCCGAGCATCACTCAGCGTCAGTCTCCGCGGGATTATTTGAGCACTTTACTGAGACGTCGCGGGTAATCTGATATTTTGAAATTATTGACGCACCGTGGAGTCTTCCTCGGGGGAAAATGTCTTTCAGAGAAACCCTAATTCCGAACCAATCCAATCGAATTGGCAAATATAATAATAAAGGTCTTCTGAGATTAAGAATATTCGGAATTCAATAAATATAAGTTGTGGACTTACGGTTTTGTGAGTGACAAGGCTTTTAGTCTCAAAGCCTAGCACTCCAGACCACACAGCCAAACCAGCACTTTCACATTCGCATTGAAAAGGATGGCTTCGCACAATGGTTGGAATTGGAGAAAAACTGAACAAAATCCCGATTTGTTCGTTGAGGCTTTCGCGGCTCATGATGAGTACGTAAGTTGTTCGGGTGTGCCGCGTACTCAAAATCCCGAAATTGCTTTTTTTATAATCTTGAAAATTCATGAGTATGTGTAGATAATATTGGTGAATGGTGCGTCATTTCCAACGGTTTGCACCCGTTGTTTCATACGGTTGCCCCATAAGTGAGCTCAAATTTAACCAAATTTCCAAAAAAAATTTCCTGCCTTCATGTTACCTCGAATATCTGCCAAGTTTTGTTAATGGTGACGCCGTTGGCTTCCGACATTTCCCTCTTCCTTGAAATGGTATTCAATAAATCCCTGGCCAAACACGTCGTACCGATGGACTGGAAAGCAGCCGATGTAACACCCATTTTTAAAAGTGGTGATTGGGAGCAGCCATCTAACTACAGACCTATATCCCTCACATACATTTCAGGCAAAGTCCTGGAACATAAAATTGTCAGTTCAGTTATGGGACACCTAGATAGCTAGAATTTATTGTCCAATGTTCAGCATGACTTCCAGAAGAGTAGATCATGTGAAACTCAACTTTCTCTCTTTTCCCACGATATTTTAGTTGCTGGCGAAAATAATATTCAAGTGGATGCTGTTTTTCTCGATTTCAAGAAAGCTTTTGACAAGGTGTCTCATAGCAAACTAATTTTCAAATTAAAATCATATGGTTAGACAGTAATATAGTATCATGGATAAATTATTTCATACATAATTGGGTTCAAAAGGTTGTTTTGGACGGTGTTACCTCCCCGGCAATTAAAGTCACTTCAGGAGTCCCACAAGGTAGTAGGACAGGTCCATTCCTGTTCCTCCTGTACATAAATGATATCAATAAGGTGGTAAAAAGTAAGCTTCGTCTATTTGCCGATGACGCAGTAGTGTGCAGGGAAACTCTACACCCAAATGATAAAGAATATTTAAATGATGACCTACAAGCAACTGAAAAATGGTGTGATACATATCAGTTAGAATTAAATTTTAAAAAATGTGTAGTAATGAATTTTTGGAAAAAGAGTTGTTCCCCTCCTAGTACAAAATAAGTAATGATAAATGATGAAACGTGGAATCCACTAAATATCTTGGAAAAAGACTGACACATGATCTTTCCTGGGGCAAACACATACGTGAAATAATGAGTCAAGATAATCGTAGACTGGGATTTATCAAAAGTGTATTGACTAAATGTGACGATCGTGTACGAGAAATCAGCTACTTTTCCCTTGTTAGACTTCAATTGGAATATGCTGCCAGTGTATGGGATCCCTACGAATACGGTCTAAATAACGAACTTGAACGTGTGCAGCGAAGATCGGCTTGATTTGTAACGGGACGGTATAATAACTTTATTAGCGTAACAAGTCTATTAAATGAATGAAACAAATAGAAATATTGTCAGATCGCAGATTTAAATGTAGACTTAATCTCCTAAATAATTCCAAGATAATACTTTCAGTGATGACGTTAAAAATATTTTCCGAACCCCAACTTACTATGGTAGACTGGACCGTAATTACAAAATTAAAGGAATTGATTGCGGAACTGACAGATTCCACATGTCCTTTTTTCCTCGTACAATCAGGGATTAGAATAGCGGTAAATATGTCCAAAACGAGTGAATCAATCCATAGCTTAGGTAGTTGCATGTTGGTATAAGGACTTGAAATTAACCCAACTAAACGCATATTTTTGCATGCTTACTTTGCTATCTTTATCTTCTTTAAATAGTGAAGTTTAGACTAGCATATTAATACTTTTTATGTATGATATGTAGTACATATTTGTTTAGAATTCACCCCCTGCCACACGCCTTTATGGTGGGTTGCAGGGTATTATGTAGGTATAGATGTAATGGGGGGTTTTCAGGCGTCTACGTCATACCGCAAAGTGGACCGCAGACTGATCCAGCCTCCCTGAATGACGTCTAGAGCGATGATTTTATTCTTCGAAACGGGACACGAGTGTGCATTTGGCGCTCTGCGCTTCGTGATCGATTAGCTCAGAGTGCGATGGACTGCCATCTGGGTTGAATAAGGGAGAAGGGTTTTCTAGAGCCCTGAGAGCAAAGAGACGAGATGAATGCAAGAAGAATTGCACCCATGAGAAGACTATGAAACGAGCTCAGCACCGGTGGGAAACCAGACTGGTGACAAGAGTTTGTTAGACCGATAGCCAGACTCAGTCCGGTGAGTTCTGTTCCCCATGTCAGTTGCCCACTGAAGTCCAAGCTGCAAAAAGGAAAAGGTGATCGAGAGGAACTGGAATGAGATGGAATCGCGTGTCAGGAAAGTGAAGGGCACGAGTAAAAGTTGACTCTTGGAGCTGCACTTTCAAATTTTGCTAGGGCTACAGAAGCTGGAAATCTGTATAATTGTAACTTTTCCATGGCGAGTGTATTCTGAAGTAATCCGTAATTTTTAAATAGAGGGAGAATACAAATATAGGCGATGTATAATACAAAAATAATTCCATACATGTAGAACAAGTACTTTTGTGCGATTAAATACTTGCATTGATTTTTAATTGATTTCACGGTAGCGGAATTCTGTTTTCGATTCTTTGAACCTATAGCGCGCACCGCCTAAGTTTCTAATTTTGGGAGATGCCCTGAGCTGAGGAGAGAGAGCCTAGAATGCCTCTCGCACGTCAATGGCCAGAGGATCCTCGTGGGCTTTCTCTGGCGGCAGCAACCACTCCACAGCATCCACAGGAGGATACTGCATCCTTAGCGACACACTGAAATCCTGCCTCGACATTCATTCCTCGACTGAAATTCATTCCTCGACACAAAGGACTTTTTTAGAACCTTTTTCCATTACCATCAATCAATATGAATGAATGAATCGCGGAATGAATCCCGGAAAAATAAGCAGTCAATATATCCATGCTTTGCCTTGATTTCACCGATCATTTCTTCAAACAAACACCAATGCTCTTTCGTATTACCACTGAGACAATGGAATTTTTCAATGCAATAATTATTACAGGCTACTTCAAAGTTTATTTCTAACCATTAAAAATTCCAACCTTAGATTATGATTATTAGGATGCTGTTTAGTCTTTTTTAGTAAATATTTCTTTCTGTTTATAAGACGTAGCAACTCATTCTTCATCCAAGGTTTTAATTTAACTTGTTTTGGCAACCTATAATGTGCACTTTTAGATAACTCGAGACTCTTTTGAAGTAATTTTAACAATAATTCTCACGCTTTAGAGACTCTATTTTCAATACACGCAACAGACCAATCTGAATTTTTCACTAGCTCTCTTAAAGTATTAGGATTTACGTTACCACGAAAAGTAGCACTTCGGAATTATTTATAGGCGTACAAGATCCAAACTTAGCAGCAATATGTAATAAAACCATAGAGTAATCAGTGATTCCTAAATGCAATATGTCAACCATGATATTGAATTTATACGAATTGAAAATTCGAACTAAAGCATGATCTATGCATGTAGCTGAACTCTTTGTTATTCTGGTTTGTTCATCATTTACACAAGGAAAGCCATCATTACATTATTGTATAATTAGAAAACTACATTTGAAACCAATATATTAACATTCATGTCCCAAATTATTATCAAATTACCTTTCAATGAAATTGACGGTGCCTGGCTTGACTACGTGGAATTCCTTCTTGATGAGGTTAAGGAAACAATGCACTTCCACAAAATATATAATTTATTCACTCACGACCCTGGTTTCGATGCATAGCATCATCTTCAGGTGCCACCGCTTCCTTGAAAAGGGAAGTGTGGAAGAGGTTACGGAGAACATACTAAAGGTTTATGCTAGGAAATTAGGATAGGGGAAAGTAACTCACCTCACCTGAAGATGATGCTATGCATCGAAACCATGGTCGTGAGTAAATAAATTATATATTTTGTGCATTGTTTCCTTAACCTCATTACCTTTCAATGCTTTGTATTTATATAAAATTTAAATGTGAAACTAATTCCATTGCCTTGTATAGCATAATTTATATTTTGGCTGAATTCCAAGACTTACACAATTCATATGTGTTAAGTATTGTTGGGAAAATTATTACAAAGAGATTACCAAGCTAATTAACGAGAGCCCTTCCATTCCTATCCTTATACCTTTCCTCCCGGTCTGAAGCGCCTATTAGTGCGGAAACAGACTTGAAAACACCCATAAAAAAATTAACGAGAACGAAAGGAAAGTAAGGAATGTCAGGGTGTTCATAGGGCCTGGAAGGCTATGCGAAGAAAAGCAAAATATCCGTTGTGATAGATCCTTGCCTTCCCAGTTCTATGTCGTGAGAGTAGAACATGAATGGATGACGGTTAAGCGCCATCGTTACCTTGAATAGAGAAGTGTGGAAGAGGTTACGGAGAACATATTAAAAGTTTATGCTAGGAAAGTAGGATAGGGGCTGAGCAATAGCAATATCGAAAGCCGAAGACGTAACGATGATTGTCTAATATTAATCCGACGCCGACTGCTTTTAAGGCCTCGTGCCGCCCTGTGTTCTCTACGGCGGTTGTGGTGGCACACATACGGGATATAAGCAAATGGCGAATGGCACAATGGGCAAAGGGGGTTTTAAGATCATGTGTGCGGATGAAATTGGTGAGAAGAAGATGAAAGATAGGCAGTGTGCAGAGACGCCAGAGTAGCATACGGTCGGCGCTAGCCGCGGCGACCGGCGGGCGTTACGTCTTCACTCAAAAATATTTTTCTTTCTTAAACGAAATATTACCTCTGGCAAACTTTTTCAATTTGCAGAGGAGAATTGTATCTACAACATATACAAAAATGAGCAAAATCGAGGGCAAAGGTACATCGTCAAAAATCGATCTGAAAAATTTTTAATTGTTATAAACTTTATAATTTTTTATATTTCATAATATTTTCTACAATGTAATTATAGTTGTACAATACACGACCTTTAAAACAGGTCCCTTTGCAAATCTGTAGTTCCACTAGTTTCGGAGATATGTCTTAAAATGTGAAGTAACTTCGCACCTGATGACGACGTTGATCGTCGAAACCATGGTCGTAGAAGTGCGAGATAAATAAATGTAGAAATACTACTTTTAGAATCAAATATCGGTGCACTTTTCCACAAGTAATTTATTAATGCGTACATTAATAAATTACTTGTGGAAAAGTGCACCGATATTTGATTCTAATATGTCAAACTTCCACTACATCTCGCCTGAATCAGTTGATTTTATTAGAAATACTACGTTTATTTTGTCATTCATTTACAAACTTCTACAAAATTCGCATTTTGCAGCGTTGCAATTTCTCGCAAACGGTTGCGTGTTTTGCAAAACGACTCGGGGGTTTTTGTTTTCCTATTAAATGGAGACGTTTTGCAAAGTTTGGTCGAAATCGGTCTCTCTAACGGTCATTTTCGCCGATTATTCTGGTCGAATTGACGTGGAATGACCCACATAAATATAACGTAATATATGCCATTTTGAAACCAGAATTGATTTTTTTTATTTAATCAACTTACAGATTTTTAATTCAACAGCCAACAAATCAATTTCCAGATTAATATTTAGCATATCAATTTCAATTCTAGCTTTTGAGTTACTCGAGATATTCGAGCCATGGTTTGATATTCGGATTAGAGAAATTCAACTCATCTCTTCTACAATACGTAAACAACAGTAGGCCCCACATCTGGCTAACACACGCCTCCATTAATTTATATACAGGACACATAAATTGAAACACAAGCATCCCTTTTTTTATTCAACTGCTTCTTACGCAGGTGAACGCAGCCCACAATGCACCGCGAGGGCGTGGATCGGAGGGTGAGGACTGCACACAGGCACAATGACTGTCAGTTCACTGGCCGAGAAGAGAACGCAACGAAGGGAGGAAAGCGCAACGGAGGCGCACGCACCATCGTTGCCTCAACGCCGCACCATCCCAGACAGAAGGCCGCACCAGTCGCTGTACACCACTAAATCCATAGAGACCACGACATCTCAGATGAAGAATCCCAGTTATCTGAGATGAATCATCTAACACTGCTGCGCTGCAGAAAAATGGCTACCGAAGACTCATGGTGCTAGAAAGGACAGAAATCTACATCTACACGATACCCTGCAAGCCACCGCGAGGGTGTGTGGCAGGGGGTGAAGATCACCAAGCATGAACTACTAACATGCAAACTAGCAACTATAGGGTCTCATGCAAGTAGATTGTTAGTATCTTGTTTGATTGCAACTAGATTGTTAGTAGCCACAGAAATTAAGGGATTGGTTGTTAATACATCCATCATGCACTACTGACTAATCTAAAATATTTCCCCTGCCTATCCCTTTCCTATGCTGCCTATTCTGTTCTCTTATAGTACGGGGGGAAAATGCCATTTTGAATCTATCGGTACGACAATCTATCTCTCTAATCTTATTTATCTGGTCGAATCTAGCATAATGCTCTAGTGTTTTTAATATGTGCCAAACATCTTCAGTAAAGCTATCCGATTGAAATTGCTATAATAGATTTAATCTGTACTTTAACCTACGCTCTGATAATGACTCCCACCCTAATTCTTGTATTAATTCTGATACGCTACTCAACCTATCGTAACACTTTTTAACGAACCTAGCTGTTCTACGCTGCACACTATCTAGTTTTCTGATCAAGCCTAATTCGTTCGGATCCCATACACTGGCTGCATACTCAAGGTGGGGTCTAACTATAGTGAAAAGTAACATCGCTCTTTTGTCTTCTCATCACATTTCCCAGGTACTCTTTTTATAAATCCTAGCTTTCTCTTCGCTCGGCCGCATATTTCCCGAATGTGTCTTCCCTACGATAAATCTTTAGTGATTGTTACACCTTAATACCTTATAGTTTCAACGCTTTCGATCTTCGTGTTACTAATTTTATAGGATCGTTCTATCGAATTATTCCTCCTCCAAAAATTGATAGCTACACACTTTTTAATGTTAAGTTCTAATTGCCATTTGTCGCACCATCTTGAATTGCATCTAAATCCTTGCTAAGCGATTCCCTGTCTTCTTCTGCGTACACAGCAATGGACGACGCCCAAAGAAGAGACGAGAGAGGACGACGGAAACAGCTTGTCTTTTGTCTTGTATTGTTTTTTTCGTTTGTTTTGTCTTGATTTAAATGAAATCAACGCAAGTAAATTTATGCCCTGCTCATCGCTGGAACTTCCGGAAAGAACGCCAACAAACCTACGTGAGCAAAGACGACGACAGTGCGCAACTGTGTAGCCAAGGACACCACCCCGCAAGAGTCTTCCGAGGGTCCGAGGGGCCCTTCTGCAGACGGCCACGCCACGAGAAACAAGCGAGTCCCCCCTTCCGCCATCTTCGAACACGTGCGGTCGTAACGTGGCGACGAAAGAAAACTTGAGGAGCTCTGGGCCAAGGAGAGCCGATACTTTCCTCGGCAAACCAAGTAACACCCAGTACACAAATCACCCATGAACATTCAGCGGCAGGTACACACTTCCTGGAAAAGTCATCAACCACAGAGGCAATCGGAATGCGGACGCTGCATAAATAGAAACCAGTCCTTGTGGTCCTCTCCGAAAGGAACCAAATTTGCAAAGGAACACTAATACAAAATGCATCCATACTATCATCTCCAACATGAATAAGAAATTAAAACAGCCTCCGCCAATAAATGGAGAACCATTCCAGCGCAAGTCTAAAGTAAAACACCAGAAAGTAAAATTAGACAATAACCTCAGTGTCAAGGAATACACCAAAGACTTTACAACAAAATCAAAAAGCTGTTTTGCAGCACTAGAAAATCTTTGAGCAAAAGGTTCTCCGTCAAATTTACAAGAAGCCAAAGTAATCGTCTTCAAATCCAAGGCAATTACATTCCGCCGAGCAACTATGGTCTTAAGTGTGCGTTCTCCGTTTCTGCGCACTCAGACTAAATTAGCCCCGGAGATACTTCGTCTTCGCATTTATTTTTCCCTCGAAACTTAAAGGATGACTGTGTACACACCCCGTCAAGGTTCTTCCCTCTCTCGAGTTTATTCCGCCTAAAAGCGTCTCGCCGTGCGCACGGAAAATTGCCTTAGCGCCTCCTCCGGGCGCCCTTCACACTGAGAAATGCGTCCGACTGCGCAAACATCTTCAGTGCAAACCACATCGCGGACGCCAAGATGAAAGACTGCCACCGAAAGTAAAAATGATTCAGTTTCGAACGAAGAGTTGTTGCGGGAGGTAGGTGCTTGTGCCCGATTTCAACTCGTGTCGTAAATAGGGTGGGCGTTTTTTCTGTTGCCTTGATGGAGAGTTCACAACCGCTAGAGCACATGTTTTTAATACGTTCGACTTAAAAAATGACGTCAAGTATTTTTCTTCATTAATTAAGGAGGTTGGCTCGCGACTGCTTGAGTCAAGTTGTCTAAGGAATCTAATTAATTTAAGTACGAGTATATGCCTGCTAAGTGATCCTTACTTCACAAAGAAAATTACATAAGCTATTGAAAGTCATAAGTATGACAAGACATACAATGGAAAGTCGAAGGATTTATTTTTTATGATAATTTTAATCAGCTCGACGATGGAGTCAATTCAGCATTTACGTTAGTGAAATAAATTCATGTACTCAATGAATTTACTAATGTGTAACACCAGAATATTACTATCAAACGTTATGTTATAATATTTCTCAGAAATATTCTTAAATATCTCATTAGTAATGATATTATTCATACGCCATACATTTTGGCTAGAGTGACCGCAGTGCCACTTGAAGTCAACTAACGCGTTTCGTCTGCTATAAGCACATAAGTAGGTGGATTTAGCGAAAAATACGGTGGGTTGATGCCTTTTTTTCGTGTCATTTTATTCCTTGTGAAATTACGCATTAAATATCAGTTTTTTGTAAAAATGACATGTCACTATGGTATTTTTAAATGTTATATTCCCATGTGATGGCCATTCTCGCCGTTAATCGTATGTAATTTCAAATGTAATTTGTGCAAAAAGGAGTATGTGTTGATATAATTATCATTACTTTATTAGATAGAGTAACTTTAGTTCTATAAGTGCTGAAAATATAAAAAAATGACATGACTTTCACTTTTCGGATCAACCTCCTTAAAAAGTGAAAAAAATCAACGGCGCGAAAATGCGATGGCAAACTGTTGCATGCCGGGAAATCACGCGTGTGACGTCAAAGGCCGCCTCCTCCTGCCCTGTGATGCGACGCTTCCAAACAGACAGACCCCGAGCACTTCGTGATTAACCGGGGTGTTAGTCAGTTATACCTTATTATGGCATTAATTTCCCTAATTTGATTTAATATCATTAATACAGCGGATTCATTTAGAAACAATTGGGATTCATTTTACTGTGCGCACCGTGAAGTTGGCCCAGAGTCGCTCGAACTTCACGCCATATGCTCCGCAGTAGCCGAGGAGTCCACGAGAGAGCAGGAAGCCTAGTGGAGCCGATTTGAAACGACTATTAACTGTTCTCATGTTCACCGGCAGAGACTTTCCGAGCTTCGTTGGTTTTCTCATTCGATTATTGGCACACGTTTACTAGAGCTCAGAGGGGCTCTGAAATACGAATGGTAAGATCGGGTAAGACGAAAATGCCTCGCAACGTAAACTATTGTGCAACTGTTACACATCAGCAGCAAGGCGGCGGCAGTGCATTCCGCCTGAGCACTTGCAAATGACCTTAAAATTGGCATTCAATTCCCTGGCAGTAAACTGGGATTCCTCAATCCATTCTTTATTGCGTGAAATGAAAAGAGTTACGGTACGAATCGCAATCATTGAAATCCGTTTTCTTTGTCCCTCCTATCACAGTACTCAGATTTGAGGTGGACTTCGGCCGACGTGGAGAAGGGAAGGAAGGACTTATTGCTCCGGGGCGGCCATTTTGTTGACAGTGCTCCGAGGATATAAACACGAGTGGCAGGGTTGGAAAAAAAAGAAGAAGAGAGAAGAAAATGTTAGAGGCGGCGCAGTAGATGAAGATCACTGCTTTCTTATTAGAGCATTCGAATTTCAAAATAAATAACGGCAATAATCATTCTCAATGTTTAAAGCAATGCATTATAAAAAATATGCAACAAAATTGACTTATACTCTAAAACTCCTACCGCCATGTTTATCGGTATTTAATGTCGCAGGAGTGCTATAATGCAGTACGTCCGTTTGCCTTGCCTTACTACCGAGCGAGAATCAGCGTAACTTCGTTTCTTATTGTTGCCAGGTAAATGTCTTCAAACGCTAAAACCTGAAAACGATAAAGTATAAATTGTTCATTGTGCCAAAATGTTTCCATATCAATCAGTTGACTCGAAATTGAATTATTTCCGCGCCAAAATAAAACGATTTGAATTATATAGACACTATTACATGTGTGTGTATTCTATTTCTTGTTGTACTTGCCATTTCCGCTATTATAAACTTTCTATATACTTATGAGATATGAGGTTCGTTTCTTAAAGCTATTATCAACATTCCATACCTGACCTGAAAATCATTTGCAAAGAGCCCTTTTTGTCAACGTGCTTGTAATTGAGGCAGGAAGGAAAATTCTTATGACGCTTTTGTGGGAGATTATAGTTTTGCATTCCACTCAGATTGAAGGCTTCAGCTCCCCGTTCCTCAAGAAATACCTCAAACCACAAGCACATATAATATATCTTCCGTTAAACGGTAAACCTCACAGGGAAGTGTGTGTGTGGTCACCGAATACGAATTCAGAGCCATCCTCAGGGTCGGAAGGAAGCACTGTTAGGAAAATAACTGGAGATTCCGACTCATTGCAGAAGCTAATTAAATGGTACAAAGCTTATGTCTCAATAGTAATGGGATTTGGAAAAGTATGCTTCTTCATGAGAGAAATGTTCATGACCTTTGGACAGGCACACACAGTTTCCACACATAATATTTTACGTCCGTCGCTTAGTGAATTGAGAGTTCACAGAGTTTCATACTGAACGTATGGGGCGGTCTATAGCACACACAAACATGCATTACTTACGATTTAGGACAATGAATGTAACACCTTAACACCACCTTACACGATGCTATGGGAAATATTTCTATTTTGCTGATTATTTCTGTGTTTATATTAATACTGGACTCCTTTCATTTGACTCCATCCAACTCTTTCTGTTGCCGCGTTCACACTACTAGCTTTTTACTATGGTAAGGCTTACCATAGTTGGAAAATGGTCGTGTGAACGCAAGTTGCCGCTAACCCTAGTAAACTTTTCTACCATTATTGAGTTACTATAGTTGGCACTAGTTACTGGTATTTTAAGGGCGTGTGAACGCAAGTAATGGTAGAAAGAAGGTTTGTTTTGAAAATGGAAGTGGAAATGAACGTAGAGTGCTTGAAAACGAAGTGACCGGATCGCACGATATGGATTGGAAATTATTCTTAGTTACAACGATATTTATTTAATCACACTGTAATATATTTTAGTAGTTTTATTATCACGTTCCACTGATTCGGTTGTTCAATAATGGTTTTAAATAGTTTGCTTTACCCCTGAATCCTGAGTACGTACGCTTATATATTTATTGTATGTGTTTACCTTGCCGTGAAGAAAATATACCTACATGCAGAAATTAAATAATTAAGAAGTTGCAAACATTCACAGGAAATTCAACTCGTGTTATTTTTTACGTATTCACTCCTTAGGACGGCATTAAAAGTATTTTCAGCATTATTCCCTTAAATAGCTCCTTTCACAAACAGCAGAATATGGTAAATTTGGGATATCGGATTTAAAAATGCTGAATATTGATAAAAGCAACAAATTCATTATGTATACTTGTACGTATTCTATTTGGATGCATGAACTTGCCTACGAAATGGGTTAATACGAGCGATAACTTATTGAGAGGCGAACAATTAATCATTTCGTAGCATGGCGTTCCATGGTTGATTGCATTTCTTGGTGCGTGATGCCTGTATATAAGCTAAACGAATAGAAATACAGGCAAGGAGACGCGCCGTAGACGGCGTGACAGAAATTGAGGGGCGAAGGCCCCGGATCAAGAAGTGCACCGCAGCTTCGCTCCAGCCTGAAGAGCCCATTGGTGCTGACCAGGCAATAAACCGCTTCACGCGGCTTTTCTCCAGGTGCAGGCAAGGAAACGTTAATAATTTTAAAGTGTAAAGGTATTAGTTGAAATACGCGAGGAAAAAGAGGTGAAGGTTGAATGTCTTAAATATCTGGAAATTAAAGTCATGGAGGGCGTTCATCGTTGTACAACCTTTACATATTTTTAACGTATTACTTTGGAGCTATTCAAAGCAAATGGCAATTGCATTAAATTTTATATTTAAAATCGATGTTTAGCAAAGTAACTAACATAGAATCCATTGAGTATCTCGGAGATACGACCCACTGTCAATCATGAGGAAGTAATTAAAGAAGAATATTTTGGTTGATTTATAAAAAGGGATCTAGGAAACTACATATAATGTTCGATAAAATAACTGCATCTAATTTGCACATAAGTTAAAATACGCTTCCAATCTTTGCTAGACAAAGTCCTTCCGCTACCCTACCCTCCATTGTTATTTTGACTTAATTTCTGTCTCCAATAGATGTCACTAGAGTCATTACGATGGTTCTGGGTAAGCCGTGTGAACGCAGGTTAGTTTTAGCCGCCATATTAACTATCATTCTACCATAGTAATGTAAACGGGGCACGTGTATGCTTTATAATGTAAAATTTCACCTTCGGCACCGTCGCTCCCAGCATTCGTTTCCCATAATTATTGTATCTGAAATAGAACCCTCTGTCGTGTGGCGAAATGCTGGTACTTGCATTGAGTACGGCAACTAACTACCATCACGGAAAATCTTCTATGATAACTGTCCATACGAATTGCTGAGGGTGAGACAAGATCTGCACCTCGCACGGTCGCACGGGAGTGTTGTGGTGGACAACATGGAAATGAAGAGGGAATCTAACCAGGGCCCGGTTTTCCGGAACGTGATGATTCGGGCCAGTACAACACAGACGCCCCAAATATAGTTTCGCAGAGAGATTCTCCCCTCCCATTCCCCCTCCCATTCCCCCTCCCATTCCCCCTCCCATTCCCCCTCCCATTCCCCCTCCCATTATCCCTCCCATTCCCCCTCCCACTCCCCCTCCCATTCCCCCTCCCTCACCCCCTCCCACTCCCCCTCCCACTCCCCCTCCCATTCACCCTCCCACTCCCCCTCCCATTCCCCCTCCCACTCCCCCTCCCATTCCCCCTCCCATTCCCCCTCCCATTCCCCCTCCCCTCCCTGTTGTCCGTCGATCGTGCAACACGTGTCTCGCGCAAAGCCATTCGCTTTTTTCTCGACAACTAACTCTCGTGTAGGATAGACAAAGGAATGAAGCAGACATTTGCGATTAGAGGTGTTATTTGATGATCTTCTAAAGAATCCTGGTGGGAAGCAAAAGCATTCAATCGCTGGAAATGTCAAGTATCTCGTGAGGAATTAATTGGAAGGTGGAATGTGAAAAGGGGCTCGCGAGACGCAATCTTCATTATGTTAGACAAACTGCCAAATTTTTGAAATGCTGGTTCACGTTAATGATAAGATTCATTTCAGTTGATTTCCAAAATGCTAATTGCTGTGTGAGCCACCGCACAACTTAGAAATTCGAATGGCAAGAAGCATTCGAATGTTGAGTGAAAGCTGCTTGAGAATTCTCTTTCCTTGTGATTTGACGAATTTCACTCGCAGGATCGTTTCCTAAGAGAGACATCTAATGAGAATTGCTGAGAAAGATGGAATCAAGTTCCATGGAAGGCACTCAACTCCCTCGGAGGAAATCAATTAGTGGTATTCATTTCCTTACGAAATATAGCGCGTCTCCCATTCTCAAATTTAAATTCTCAGGATGTAGACGTCTTTTGACAAAGTCCCGTGTATGAAACCAAAATCATTTTAAAAATTCACCGCCATATCCCAAGAAAACATTGGGTGGTTTCAAGAGGCTCGTTGTGGAAATTGATACGCTACAAAGAGCTACTTCGCGTTGGTTGGGCCAAAACTGAAGTATTCCACAATCCTTTCACTGTAATATTTTGAACCCATTGGAAAAGAAAATACGAGGGCTGTTAGATAAGACTGACTTTTTCAATTTCCCGAGCAGTAACTTTAAATGCAACGCTGCTCCCGTCAACTGCCATCTATTAATAGACTACTGTAAAATTTTGAGCAAACTGCGCCATTTAGTTTGCGTTTGATAGCCATTGAAAGCAGATAACCTCGTGAATTTTAACAAAAATGGAAAAAAGTGAATTTCGTGTGCTGATTAAGCATCACCTTTTGCGTAAAAAAATATCACCGAAACCAAGGAAAGGCTTAATGAATAATATGGGGACTCTGCGCCATCAAATTCAATGGTTGAGACCTTATTTATTGAGTTCCATTGTGGTCGTACCAGCACAAGTGACGCCGAACGTTCAGGTCGCCCAAAAGAGGTCGTCACGCCAGAAATTGTCGATAAAATCCGTGGAATGATATTGGACGATCGGAGAATAGAAGTGCGTAAGGTAGCTGAGGCTGTATGCATCTCAATTGAGCGGGTACATCACATTTTGCATGAATATCAGGCAGTTTTTCAGCTTTGTCAGTTCAGTCATGGGACACCTAGATAGCCAGAATTTGTTGTCCAATGTCCAGCATGGCTTCCAAAAGAGCAGATCATGCGAAACTCAACTTGCTCTCTTTTCCCACGATATTTTAGTTTCTGGCGAAAATAATATTCCAGTGGATGCTATATTTCTCGACTTCAAGAAAGCTTTTGACAAGGTTTCTCATAGCAAACTAATTTTGAAATTAAAATCTTATGGGTTAGACAGTAACATTATATCATGGATTAATGATTTTCTGCATGATCGGGTTCAAAGGGTTGTTTTGGACGGCGTTACCTCACCGGCAATTAAAGTCACTTCGGGTATCCCACAAGGTAGTGTGATAGGTCCACTCCTATTCCTTTTGTACATTAATGATATCCATAAGGTGGTAAAAAGTAAGCTTCGTCTATTTGCCAATGACGCAGTAGTGTACAGGGAAATTCTATGCCCAAACGATAAAGAATATTTAAATATTGACCTACAAGCAATTGAAACTTGGTGTGATACATGGCAGTTAGAATTAAACTTTAAGAAATGTCTTGTAATGAATTTTCGGAAAAAGAATAGCTCTCCTCCTACCACTTACAAAATAAGTAATAATGAATTAACAAACGTGGAATCCATTAAATATCTTGGAATAAGACTGACAAATGATCTTTCCTGGGGTAAACACATTCGTGAAATAATGGGTCAAGCGAATCGTAAATTGGGATTCGTCATAAGAGTACTGGGTAAATGTGACGATCATGTACGAGAAATCAGCTACTTTTCCCTAGTAAGACCTCATTGGGAATATGCTGCCAGTGTATGGGATCCCTACGAAATCGGTCTAAATTACGAACTTGAACGTGTGCAGCGAAGATCGGCAAGATTTGTAAAGGGACGGTACGATTACTATATTAGCGTAACCAGTCTATTAAATGAATTAAATTGGGAATCATTGTCAGATCGCAGGTTGAAATTAAGACTTAATCTCTTAAACAATTTCCAAGACCATATTTTCAGTGATGATGTTAAAAATATTTTGCGGACCCCAACTTACTATGGTAGACTGGACCATAATCACAAAATTAGAGAAATAGATTGCCGAACTGACAGATTCAAAATGTCCGTTTTTCCTCGTACTATTAGGGATATGAATAACGGTAAATATATCCAGTACGAGTGTAGCAATGGATAACATTGGTAGCTGCATGTTGGTATAAGGACTTATAGCTAACCCAACTAACGGCATGTTTTTGCATGTATGTTTTGCTATTATTATCTTTTTTTAAATAGCGTAGTTTTGAACAGTACCTATACAAGTACTAATCCCTTTTTTATGCATGATATGTAGTGCATGTTTGGTGAGAGTTCGCCCCCTGCCACACACCTTCATGGTGGCTTGCAGGGTATTATGTAGATGTAGATGAATATTTGGACAAGAAGAAGCTTTCCGCGATTGCTCACACTCGACCATAACCGTGTGACCACTTCAAAGGAGTGTTTGGCAATGTTCAGCCGCAATCAGAAACAGTTTTTGCGCCGTTACCGTAGACGAAACATGGATCCATCACACCACACCAGAGACCAAGAAACAATCAAACCAGTGGTTTTCTTCGGGTTAACGTGCACCAAAGGAGGCCAGGTGGGTCGGTCGGCCAACAAGGTCAAGGGCACAATTTTTTTGGGATTCGCGCGGTGTCATTCACATTGATTAGCTTGAAAAGGGTAAAACGATCATCGGCGAATATTATTCAGAGATTTTGGACAGATTCGATATTGATTTGAAGCAGAAACGACCGCATTTGGCGAGGAAAAAAGTGACGTTCCATCAAGGCAATGCACGGGTGCACACGTGTGTAGTCACCATGGCAAAAATCCATTAATTGGGCTACGAACTGCAACGCAATTCAGTATTACCTCCAGATTTAGCCCCCTACGACCATTTCCTGTTTCCAAACCTGATGAAATGGCTGGGCGGGAAGAGATTTGGGTCGAATGAAGAGGTTTCATCACTGAAACAAACGCCTATTTTGAGGGCCTTGAGAAAACCTATCATTTGGAAGGAGTAAAAAAATTGGCAAAACTCTGGACTAAATGTATAAAGCTAGAAGGAGACTATGTTGAGAAATAAAACGCTTATTTGCCTAAAAAAATATTCTTTCCAGAAAGTCACTGACTTATCAAACTACCCTCGTAATTAAGGAACTACCACCTAAATGTTCAGGGAAGATTGGCTAGATTTGTGAAACCTTTCCACAAAATTGGAAAAAATGTAGCTCTTTATATTCGACTAGCTCAGAGAAGTGGGTTTCCGTCAGTGATCTCACGTGCTCGAGCGAACATTGCCGCTGGGGTGACACTCGCGCACCATGCAATTACCTGGCGGGATGCAACTGCACTCTCTGGCGTCTCCAGCAGAAGGCGACATACTGGTTTTTTACGTCCATCGAAGAGGTTTTTGAACTTCATGGCATTCACTGTCTCGCGGCTACGCTTAAAGAAATTTTACGCCAAAATTGGGGCGAGATTGAGAAGACTAAAAGTCTCCTCTTCCATCTAACCCCTAGTCAATACATGAAATATAGCATACAAACGTTGTTCTAAATACTCAAAAAATATGTAAAATTACAATAGGAAAATAATTAAAATTATAATGAGGAAAAAATTATGAAGATAATATGACAATGAAAAAATAATTAATACAGTTACAATATGAAAAACATGAATATGAAAAATTTTACAATATGAAAAATATTAATATAAGGTTTTGATAAGGAAAACGGTTAAGGCTCAACTTTGCAAAAGATAATCTTCAATTAACTTAAAAATTAAATTCTCAATTAACTTAACTTTGTTTATTTAACACTTTAATCAAAAACACAAAACACGACACATTCCATCCACAAGAGGACATCACCAGGTGAGTGCACAGAAAATTCTCAGCCCTTGTACACTCTTGGTGAAGTGTGGGACGATACTCTTGCGGTCAGGACAGACCAACAGCTAGGAGGTTTCGGAGGATACTTCATTTTTTTATGCGAGGGTATTTAATTCATGATGGACAAATAAAACTAAGGGAAAATTCATTTGTCGGGTGTCACCATCTTATCCTATAGGAGCAAGTTTTTTGAGGGAGCAATAGTTTTGAGATTTTTAGAAAATCTTCTCAGACGAACCAAGTCATCCATATCAACTCCCGCCACCATTTGTCACCAAAACTTTCCGTATTTCATTTAATGGTGACCAGGCTTCATTCTACATCCCGTTTTTCTCACGAAAGTTTCAAAATTGAATTGGAGATTATTGGAGAAGTGACTGCTAGGAAGTGGAACCGTTGTCGAAATCGTCGGGAAGAAAAGTCTCTTACGTGCGAGAGCAAGGGAAATAACAGCGCGGGAAACATTTCAAGTTCAATTCAGGGAAAGTGGCCAAAAATCATGCACATGGGGGAGGTTACGGTGAGGGCTGCCAAGGTATTCCCGAAAGGCAAATACAGAGTTTCATTGTGTAGTAATAAGAACATAAAAGCTTGATCAACTCAACCAAGGAAAGAATAGTTTCTCGACAGAAGCGGAATGTGTTTGCTAGAATGCCAGGATTGCGACATGGCATACTTTGGACAAACAGGAAGTTAGTTTAGAACTAGAAGCAAAGAGCGCAAAAGGGGATAAGGGAACACAGCACAGTCATTTGTCGCGAAACACCTGTGTAAGTTGGGCCGCACAAGTGATTTCAACCCAAGGTTCCTTCGAGAACAAAGGCAAGAAGGTCGACATTGCAGAGGAGCTGGAGATCGAGAAAAACTCAACCCATGGTCATATTGTGAATTGCGTTATCTTTTCGAGGCTTTCCCCCAATTTTGACGTTGACCTCCCAGGCACCTCAACTCCACTTTCGACCTCTCCTTGGCTCCTCACATTTTATCCAAGTCCGGTCTTCCATTCCCCCCTCCTTCACTTCATCAGCATTATTACGAAAGGACATTTTTTTTCGTTGGTTGGTTGGTTATTTAGGGGAGGCGACCGACAGCTGAGGTCATTTGCGCCATTTAGGGTAGGTGAATAATTGGGTAATTTTGGGTAGGAGTTTTTCAGGGAACGGAGGAAGGGTGGAGAGAAACCCAGCGTCGGCATTAGCCTACTCTTAACGAAAGGCGCCAAGGGGACCACGGCTTAACGTCCCATCCGACGGACGGAGTACTGAATTTGACTGGAGTACTGAAGCCCTCCACAAGGGCATTTCAAGTTCAGTACTCCGTGTGCGGTCTGGTCAATCAATCAACCGGTCCCCGGTTTTTCACTGAAAAATCCGCCACATCGGATTACGATCACATTGCCGCCACATCGGAACCCGGGCCCCCGGGATGGGAGGCCAGTACTCTAGCCACCACACCAACCCGATCCCCGAGATTTTTTGTGTTTTGTGTTTTTAATTGTTGTATTGTTTAATATTTAAGTGTTGAATACACAAAGTTTTTAAGTTAATTGAAGATAATTTTCCACAAAGGTGAGCCTAAAACCATTGTGTTTACATCCATGGCCTTCATTCGCGTATTTGCACACTTTCAACCATTATTTTGATGAATGTTTGAACCATAATTCATTCTCACAATTTTGGTGAAAGTTTTTTACATTTCTTTCCGCGTTAATTTTTCTTCTTAATTCCATTATTCATATTACTACTCTTAGTTTTACCGCGTGAAAAAACCATTTACCCGCCACGCCCGATAAATTCCGGGAGTCAATGTGATTATGCGAACTTCATAGGAGCCCTTAGAAAACGAACAACCAATCCTTCCCCATTGTGGCTCCATTCTCACCCGTGTGCCCCCTCCTCTGTACACCTTCTAGCCTACTTCTTCTCCTGCAGCCGGAAAAGTCCGAAAAAGTAGTTCAGTTTTTGCAATGGACTGCATCCAATCACTGCCATTAGTTATGAGTTTACATCGCCATATATTGGATTTAGAATTCATAAATATAATTTGAGCGAATAATAGCCTGAGAGCACAAGATCTACTTCGCCATGCTACGGAAGGATTGAAAAATGTGCAATCCCAAGAATGTTTATAATTTCCCTCCCGTTTAATTTCAATGTGCACCTTCAGCTACTTGGATAGAATGGTACGCCTGTGTGACGTCATCAGCCATATGACCTTAATGGCGGACCGTTTTTGACGGCTGGTAAAATTCTCGCATTTCGGTTCCTCATAGCTCGAAAATCAGTTTTTCTTTGTAACGTTTATGCATTCGAAATAAATGATACTCATCGAATAGAAGAAAAAGTGACGTACTAGCATTTAATCTACCAATTTCGATAGGCATAAAAACCCTATTTTCTTATGATGCACAGTTGTCTTTACATTGTTCCATTCCCGCAATTTCTCTCGGAATGAAATAATTATTGAAGCAATTTGTAAATTATTAAGCAAACAAAGGTCATACATAAGGATTAAGTGGATATTTTTTCCTTGTCATAATGAATGCATAGTAAATAAAAAAACGTAAGCTCAAAAATAAGTCATTACATTTGGAAGAATATTTAATCATTTAAAACCATATGGGTTGCGTGATTCAAAGCATAGATGGATAGAGCGATCCTATAGAATTAATAACAAGAAGATCGAAAACGTTGAAACCGTAAGATATTTAGGTGTAATAATCACTAAAGATTTATCGTGGGGTAGACACATAAGGGAAATATGCGGCCGAGCGAAGAGAAAGCTAGGATTTATAAAAAGAGTACTTGGGAAATATGATGAGAAGACAAAAGAGCGATGTTACTTTTCACTAGTTAGGCCCCACCTTGAGTATGCAGCCAGTGTATGGGATCCGATGGAGTTAGGTTTATTTAGAGAACTAGACAGTGTGCAGCGTAGAGCAGCTAGGTTCGTTAATAGGTGTTACGATAGGTTGAGTAGTGTATCAGAATTAATACAAGAATTAGGGTGGGAATCATTATCAGAGCGTAGGTTAAAGTTCAGATTAAATCTATTAGAGAAATTTTAATCGGATAGCTTTACTGAAGATCTTAGGCACATATTAAAAACACTAGAGTATTATGCTAGATTCGACCAGATAAATGAGGTTAGAGAGATAGATTGTCGTACAGATAGATTCAAAATGGCATTTTTCCCCCATACTATAAGAGAACAGAATAGGCAGCATAGGAAAGGGATAGGTAGGGGAAATATTCTAGAGTATTATGTGGTGCATGATGCATGTCTTACCCCTTAAATACTTTAGACACTAACAATCAAGTTGCATGAGACAATATAGTTGCTAGTTTGCATGCTAGTAGTGCATGCCTGGTGATCTTCACCCCCTGCCACACACCCTCGCGGTGGCTTGCAGGGTATCGTATAGATGTAGATGTAGATGAAAGCATACGAGATGTGTTAAAATCATTAACATCTATGGTGTAAGAACTTGAAAAAAAGCCAATACTCCTGTCCACATTACTTTAGACAATCATATTGCAATCGTAGAGGTTCGCCAAGCCCACGGTCATCGCATACGAATAGACTACGGCCAGAGCAGCAGAAATGTGAACGGGCCGAAAGATAGATCCTCAGTTGAAATCGCACACACGGAAGGGAGTTTATTGGTTACCATTGGTTATCCTTCTTATTACATTAGGAACAATGTATACAAGGCTCACACACAAGGTAACAAATTGTCCCCAGTGTAGCAAGACTTTACTGCCTAAGATTCACATGCACAAGCAGTCTGGCAACCAAATAGTCAACGTCCGTGCACCAGGATTTATGCAGAAGCGACCATTTCCACCTTTAAATAAATAAGAATGACCGCCTTTCTGCATTATTTAATAATGTACTTCTTATCAGAATGCTAGAAGACTGACCAGTAATTTTCTCTCCCAGCATGATTTTCTTACTCTAGCCCTCCCTGATTTGAAATGTACGGTGGTCCACCTCCTGGCACAACACCCCGGCACTGCGTCCAATTCTTCGCTCCAAATGCGATAACAGACAGTTGATTGCCATCGAGGGGTGAAGTGTCTGGATCCCCCGCCGATGGCGCTGCATTCGCCGAGGTTCCGAAACCTGTTGGATTTATTCACCCCGTAGGACTGTCATCGGATGATCCTCTGCTCCATGAGAGCGAGGCTATTTTACTGCACCGGGTTCAAACAAAACGCTGATACCCTGATACATTTCTGAGAGAGAACATTCCGATGAAGTTCTATTCACTAAGCTGTTTGAGGGGTCTTTTATCCATGTGTGGTATATATGGTACCTACATTGCGAGCTAACTCTATGGAGTTATAATTCCATTAGGTCGGTCTCAGTTGAGTCTGGTTACAAGAAGAGCAGAAAATTATATCCATGACTACATTGCATCCTTTTACGAAACTAAATGCAAATCCTAATTCTAAGACAAATAGAATGTATTTAACCCTGTAACCTGGTTCCGACTCGTTGCCGGCCCGCGATTGGTTGTTTTATCGTGGAAAAACGTCATAATTTAGTGGAGCGTTTAAGAATTTAATTGCAACTGTTTTTATTGCGTCCACCTCCTCTCAACTGAGTGCTACACTTAACAGGAAAAGAGTGATGGAATATAAAATAACCGGCTGTAAATAGCGGAAAGTATGATTTTTGATGCTTAGTAAATATATCGCTTCATCTAATTTGAGAATTCTTTTCGATAATCTTTTGAAACTATTTTCACTCTGTGATGATGAAAAGTAGTTGTCACATGTGGAGGAGAATCCAAATATTTAAAAAATTATGATATCAATTGTTGTCATTTTCCATTTTGTGTGGTCAATTCCAAAGGTTAACTGAGAAGTTGATCCTGGCCAGAGAACGCACTAATATATTTTTTACCTCTGGTAGAACAGCTACATTTATTTGTATTCACTTATCAATAAACATGCATTTTATCGCACGTTTAGTGACTATTCACATCCTACCCGTGATGTGACCTCTTTGGTGCTCCTTTGATTTGGATTTAAGCGTTAAGGCGAATTTCAGAAGTGAATGAAATACAGGTTAAATACAGACTATTTCCAAACGCATTCCACGGAGTTCATCTCATTGCTCTTCTTTCAGAGATCGAAAGCCAAATGTGATTATAAGACAATGATGCCCGTTTAAAATTAAAATGAGAATGTGCGTGCAAAAATGCATTGAAAAGAACTTAATAGAGAATTTCGACGCTAAAAAATCTGTAATTACGCCATAATTTTTATAGTTTTTCTTCCTAAACATTCGTTGTGCTGGGGTGGAGAAGCAACCTGTACAATGAGCGATACACCTGGAGCCCAAGCACACGAATGTTTAAAAAGTTCAAACAATCCTGATGAAATGGAGGGTTTGTCTGGGATTTTCTGGAAGTTACCACCTTCGCAGACGGAAGGAATTTCAATCTGCATCTCGAAAAGTAAATCTTTTCAGAAAGGAAATCCAAAGGGCCTCGCAATTCATTCCAGGGTCCATGCGCTCGAATTTTCCCTCGTACTGCATGAAATGGCTGTTTTGTTCGAGTCACGTGACATAGCGACCCGTTCGACGGATGACTTTGGTGTGCTCGAGGCGAGTCGGACTCGAAGCGTTCGATACTCGGCACACTCGCTCGATTCCGTCCGCCGACCACCTCTCCTCGCACACGAAATCGAAGCGTGACTTTATTTCTTCTGCGCACGCGGACACTTCGCTGATATATAGAAAAACGGAGGGAGAGTGGTTGACACCGTGGATAATACACAGAAATCCTCATCCCATCTGGCAGACTCAAAATTTTCAATGTTATATCGCTTGAACAAGGAATTAATTGAGATTTTGCCTACCTTTCTGAAGACCGCTTCGAGATAATGGGGGCGTTTACTCGGAACCGAAATCGCAGTTTTATACTCGAAATTGTTAGATGGAAACGAAATAAGAAATTTAGTGAAAAAACTAATCTTCTAACCACAACCATTCAATCATAGATCAAAAGTTAAAATAAGCAAAAGGTGACGCCCACCGAAAAAGCTGCTCTGATAACATTGACGTCACTTTCCTCCCGTCCTTGACTGCTCGTATGGGAAGGTGAAGGAGTGGAGGGGGATTCTCGGAAGGTCTGCTCGCACAGATGCTGTCGTAACTCCTCCGATTGGCTGAGTCAGCTGTGTCCCCCTCCATTTGCGATAAGGCGAAGTAGCTTCGCGGGCTCAGTTGTGATTGGAAGAAGTTGATATACGTCAGAGGTTGCACCACACCCACTTTTCCGAAAGGGTTAAAAACATCAGTTTTTCGCCGCTTATAACTCGAGAACTAATCGACGGATCAAAAAACGGAAAATACGTGTCTTTTTATTTTACAAACTCTACCATATTCGGTAATAAAAAAATTTGGTAAACGACCCCATTCCCATCAAATGCTGGCACCATGCTAAACACTGTGAATTCACGCCTAATGAGAGTTTGATGATAATTTAATCTGTAATTGCGGCTATAGCATTTCCTCTTCTGTCACAGAGACAACATAACATCCAGATTTCCGAACATGGAAGGTTTACCAGGTGCCAATCTGATTCATCAATGATGACTTCTAAGGAATAATTAAACTAAAACAAAGCTTAAACCACACTGTAGGACACAGCACACTAGTCACACTACGCAGTTGTCTTTTGTTTTGGTGAAAAGAATGTATTTTATGCATTCATAAAAAACCTTTTTCTATTAAACTTGAAGTTTATACAACACAATAAATACATCTACATCTACATAATACCCTGCAAGCCACCACAAAGGTGTGTGGCAGGGGGTGAACTCTCACCAAACATGCACTACATATCATGCATAACAAAAAAAGGATCAGTACTTTTATAGGTGCTGTTCAAAACAAATAACTGGCATCAAAGGGAGAGAATTTTGATATGAGTTTGTTGGCTGGGTTGTGTAAGAATGAGTGACATAATGTGGGCATCTGATTCAACTTTCCATTTTTGCCCCTCGGAATTCTATGATACTGCGGGAATAGATTCCTTTTTTAAAGTCACTTTATGATTCAGCATAGGGACGCACTCAAATGACAGCGTATGCTGGCATTACGATGCCTGACCTTTCATCTATACTTACATCTACACAATGCCCTGCAATGCCGCTAGGTGACC
This sequence comes from Platycnemis pennipes, assembly GCA_933228895.1. Lineage (NCBI taxonomy): Eukaryota > Metazoa > Arthropoda > Insecta > Odonata > Platycnemididae > Platycnemis > Platycnemis pennipes. The sequence continues at coordinate 151,974,494 of OW121849.1, forward strand.
TGCGGGGTCACCTTGCGGTCTACAAGGTAAAGTCTAAAGAGGAGTATCACAATGGAATGAAACTCAACAGCTGTTGCCGGGTTGCGCGATTTATTTGAATGAACTTAATTCCGATTTAGCGACCACGATTTTGAAACAGGGAGCAATTTCTGAATGCAAAAATTAAACGCGGTATATTTATTTATCTGGGAGATATATATTGTATTTGAGTTGAATTTTCCTTGGATCTCATCATGCAAATCTCTAATGCTGTCACAACACAATTCATGCGACGGATGGACGATTCACGGGACAACCGGGATGTTGGCAACATGAATTCGAGACCCGGTTGAGACCTCTCGCATCCTTCGCATTCGTCTTTAGGGAGGGCGTTTGATTCGTCACCCACCTCAGGAAGCAGAATTCGGAAATGAGACAACAGGTTACCACTTTAACGGAAGTAGTACTGCGTTGCGAGCCCTCTCGGGTAAAATATTTGGGAAGGATAATGATAGACCCACAATCAACATCTCCGGACGGGGATTGCCCGAGTGCATCAGAGAGTGGGAGCACATCAACTGTGACAAATATTTTAGGGAAGGAACGCGGAGTGAGACCAGCGGAAGACTGGAGAAGCTGGGAATGCGAAGAATGGACCTTGGAATCAGTGATGAAATGAGATGGCCCGAGGAAGGAGATTTTTGGGATGAAAGATCCTACACTAGATTTTTGAACGGCAATACTGGGATAGGCATAATGCTTAGGAATGCGAGTGAAAAGCCTCCTGCACTGTAGCAATAGTATTCATGAAGAGGAAATCCTTAGTTACTCTCGCGGTGAATATATACCTATTACGTGAGTACAATATGATAACTTTTTTATTTCCTCTCAACGGGCAGAAAAACAGCTTCGAAAATCAACACAAATAACATAGAAATAACGATAAGGATGGAGAGGGCACTTCATAGTGACTTCTTTCCAGTGATGATAAGATTCAGGAACCAGGCGATCGATTGCAACAGTTACCCGAGCGCAAAATTTAACAGCATAAGAAATATGAAATGCTACCAGAAATCCAAGGTATGGAAGAAAATTACAAAGATCAAATGGCAAATAGACAAATTGAAGGATACTAAACAGTGACTGGCCTAATAAGGGATAATGGAGAACAATTTGGAAGAGTATTAACTGCAATGGCAGAGAGATACGAAAGCATAGGAATCGGGAAGCGTTGATATAACTCTTGGTTTACATCGAAAGAGCCATAAATGAAGTCAAGGAGAAGTGTTCTGGAGTGAAAATCCACGGAGAAACAATCAGTATGCTACGATTCGCTGATGACATAGCTCTCATAGCAGAGACAGAGAAGGAGCTGAATAAGATGCTAACGACCCTGGAAAGGACTATGGCCAGATATCAGCTGAAGATAAATAAGAAGAAGACTAAGATATTGGTGTGCAGCAAGAAAGAAGAGGCGAAAACCAACGTTAAACTAGGAAAACAGAAACTGGAAGAGGTGAAAGAGTTCTGTTACCTGGGAAGCTGAGTAACCAACGATGGACGAAGCAAGAAAGAAATAGTGAGTAGAATAGCCCAGGCAAAGAGGGCATTCTTTCAGAAGAAGAATCTACTTACAGCAGGAAATACAAGCATAGAAGTAAGGAAACAGTTCATCAGAACATGCATCTGGAGCATTTTTCTTTACGGCAGTGAATCATGGACGATGACAGCAGCGGAGAAGAAAAGGGTAGAAGCATTTGAAATGTGGTGTTACAGAAGAATGCTGAAGATTAAATGGATCGACCGAGTAAGTAACGAGGAAGTGCTAAGAAGAGTAGGAGAAAAGAGAAGTCTGCTGACAACTCTAAAAAGAAGAAGGGAAAACTTAATCGATCATATCTTGAGACACGATGGCCTGATGAAGACTATCGTCGAGGGAAAAGTGAACGGGAAGATTGGAAAAGGCAGGCCTCGTATGAGATACATGAAACAGATTGTGAAGGATGTAAAAGAGAAGAATTACGTCACAATGGAAAGGTTGGCCGATAGAAGAATCGAGTGGAAAGCTGCGTCAAACCAATCCTAGGATTGTTGACCAATGATGATGATGAAAGAAAATCTGTCAAGAAAGAACCCCGGATCACGGGAGACATTGCAGTAGAATGACTTCAGGACCAACCAGTGCCCTCATACCACTCGGAGGTCGACTGTGCGAACAAAGTGTCGTTTAGGGAAGCATGCTGGAGTGCAATCACACGCACGGTTGTTGTAGGGCAGAGCATTGGGTGGGCATTCCCCGGGAGGACAAAGGACAAACAAGTAATCCAGACAATATAGAGAGGGTATAGGATTGAGAAAACCACAAAAAAGGACGAAATTGCAAAACAAAGAAAACCAATGAGTCATGATGAAATAAAGGACCAAAAAAAGAATTATCGAGGAAAATAGTAGTAAATAAAAATTACCAAGGGGTACAATTTGGGTACCAAGTTCCCCTTCCCGAATACCACTGAGCCTTGGAACCAAGAGGTACCAAGGCAGGGTGCAGAAGGTATTTCTCTGGTAGCAGTTAACTGCCGTGATTTAAAACATATTAGTAGCGAAATTTCAACACCTCATTCAGAGAACAGATATAGATATACCCATAGGGTCAGAATCAGAATCACTGGTAGCAGAATAATAATGAAAAATACTGGTAAGTAGGAATTAGATACACTCCCGTGATCAATTAAAAGAATTTACTGTTTATTTATGTTTTTATTTTCCAATGGCTAATATTCATCAGATTTGACATCTTTGAGTTTAAGAGTATGGTAGACATGTAGTAACCTTTTAGATCTTTCAAATGTAAGCCTGTTCCTTTACGGGTAGTGTACATATGACCAATTACTAAACACTCTTTCAAGTTGTGCAAGAGATGCAGGGACATTAAGTAAATTATTTCCTATATATTTATGCTTGCATTTAGTAAGCTCCCAAAAGGTAGATGGACTTTTCATGCCCTTGTTTCTCAGCACACGAAAAACACTGTCTTTGTTATGACTCGTGAATTTCGCTAGGTCTTCCAACCCATGTCCATCACCCGGGATTTGAACCCGGGACCCTCCAGTCAGTAGCTGAGCACTCTACCCACTAAGCCACCACAACACCTAATCAATGTAATATTTTATTTATTTAATTGTAGTTTTCTACATTTTATTAAACGAGAAACATTTTACTGAAAAAAAATCAGCATAATATTTTACATAATCTACGCAATATTCTACATAATCTACATTATCTACACTATTTTCTACGTGTATGTAGAAAAATAATATTCTACGTGTAATGACCCAACCCTGGTTTTTCTAGCTGTGGGGATTCGGGAGTCAATAGAAGAGAACTAATTTCTGAGGGCGATGAAGAACATGTTTGATGTTCCGTTTATAGTAACGAAGCAAAAATGATATACGGTGGTGCATATTATAGAACATGAAGACGCCGAATCCAATTTATTAGAGGAATTAGAGTCAGAGATGGGAACACTGCTTTTTCGGAACTACGATAGGGGAAAAATAATAGGTGGGGGCTTCAATCTTCTCACAATAGATCGGAATACGAGTAGTTTAATAACAGGAGGTTAGGATTCCGCGTATTGCAGCTAAGCACTTTAATTATCCCAGCTAGTATCATTACCGATTACAGGAAACAATATTCTAGATACCTAAATTAGCAACAAATGCACCCCAACAAGCCCTAATATATTTACACATACTGATAAAATAGTGCGTTCCATATGTAACCTAGGCGTAGAAAAACATTGTAAAACAAAGAAGGAGCATGATTGTTTTGTTAAGGCATTTTTCGATGTTCAAAGGATTCGTTTATTCTCTTCGGCAAAAGGAGCGAAGGATTATGTGAAGATTTGAGGAAAGCATTTCTTGTGGCCACGCACGAAGAAGTTAAAAATACACACGAAGTAAATGCAGTAAGACAGGTGAAACAAAGAGCCAAGGTTGGGAAATCACCAAAGTGACAAAAGACATGCCTCGCCAGGATAAAGATGCAGGACAGGGCCCATCGGTAGAGCCAAGGAATGAGTCAGTTCAAAACTATGAAAAATAGACAGCATTAGCAAGGAAAGCATGTCGGCCAGCATTATCAAATGTCAAGATGCTAGGAGAATATTTAGTAGCAATCCGAAAGGGTTTTTGATATGTGAGAGACGGAGAGATAGAGTCCAAGGTAACAGGTCCACAGTGAATACTAGCAACTAATATTACACACGCGTAATGAGTAGGATTGGCCAGCGGCGTAGGAAGTGGGGGGGGGGACAGGAGGGGCCCAAGCCCTCTCCCCCCAGAATTCGCCCTTTCAGTCGAAGCGGTTTACGTTCTGAAGCAAATTCTCGTACCTTAATATGCTCCTTAAATAAAAATTCTAGTTTCTAACCCCTCATATCCGCAAAAAATGCGGGCCCTTTCCATAGTTGCCAGGCCCTTTTCTTAGGAGCCGGGCCCTTTTCAAGCCCCCCCCCCCCCCCCCCCCACTCCCTCCCAGATTAAATAGTTCCCACGCACCTGGGATTGGCATTACCCTGGGAAAAGCTGTTTTCATGCATGAAACATGTAAAAAATAAAATCAAATTCCATGCGCATTATTCCGCTAGATAAAATGGTAAAAATATTAAGGCACCAATCTGTCTTGGTTTTCAAGGTATTAGCGGTTTTTACAGTTATTTCGGACGTAATTTCCCAATGTGTTGTAGCAATTAGTAGAGTATCGGAATCCTCTTGACGGCATTTTAACACTTCTTCCGCTACACCACCGCCACTCCGTAGTTATTACTTGGTGATCCAGAGCACTCTGCCGTTTATTTAGCAACGCTGCAATCTGCTGTGAGTTTGAAATACCCCCAATGTATGTAGAACGCTCAAACAATACTCTCAAATCAAAGGGCTCATTTCAGAGTATCCGAAATGTCTTTAAAAATGTATAATTTCATAATTAAAGAGATTTTAAAATTGATTCGAAGGAACATTCTGAGTTAACTTTAATTTTTAATGTTTAGAAAATTTATAGAAGTGTAAGCATCTCATAAATTTCATTATCTCTAAAACATAAACACTATTTTGACTCAATTTTATTACTGAAGAAGTGCTTTTCCGTGGAACAGTTCTTTATTGCGTTGCATTTGGTTTTCGATAGCTTAGGCGTTTTGCAAGAGTGGGCAGTATTTATTTTTCCGGCGAACAAACATCCCAAGATGGGGAACTTCTATGCCGTTTCGACACATGCAATCGCGAATCCTTACGTGGACAAGAGGGTTGTGAAAGGTGGTATCACGTCTGACACACTCAAAGTCACATCGGGTGTTCCCCAAGGAAGCGCAACAGGTCCCCTTCTATTCCTTTTACATATCAACGATATAGGTAACATAGTGAGTTTGTTACCTAAACGGTATAGGTAACATAGTGAATAGTAAGTCACACACTACATATACAGTAGATTCCGGTTAATAGGGCAACCGGTCATTTGGGGCAGCCGCTTATTCGGGACAAATCATCAAGAACAGAACCCAATTGCAGAAAGTCCCTGAGTTTTCTCCGGTTAATTGGGACAGGAAGCCGCTTAATCGGGCCATGCATCGGCTGTATTTGCCTCCTACTCCCTTGAAGAAATGCAAAGTTTTAAGCTCTTGTAAATCGTTTGGTACACTTTCCCTATCCTTTGAACCAATCCCCATGAGGGAATCTATCCCACTTTCACTGTCTCATTTACCGTCGCTAAACGAAATCAGTCATGAAGGCGCTTTCATTTAATGCTTCACTGTTTGTACACTTGCCTTCGTCCTCGGGTAGTCCAACTAGAAGGGGATTTGGGTTAATGGTCACGGAGCAGCAGAAAGTGTAGGTACACAACTAGGCTTCATTAGCGGAGTATACCATTAAGGTGAATGTAAATGTAATGCATGAGGTAAAATGTTGTAGTGCCGTAGTGCCGAAATCAACGACAGCCCGATTAATACAGCAGGGAGTAAACTTAGAGAAGATTGGAGCAATAAAGGGAACCAAGGAGCTCCCCAAAAATGCCAACGCCAAGGCAAGGATGCTGAAGTCGAGGACGCTCTTAATCAATGGTTTTCCATTGTTAGAGGACGAGGAGTTAGTGTCAGTGGACCTATGTTAAAAAAGAAGTCGGAGGAGTTAGCTTTGAAGCTTTTCCATACTGATTTTAAGTCAACAGATGGTTGGCTATCTAGATGGAAGGGTAGAAAAAAATAAAGTTCAAAAATGCTCACGGAGAAAAACATAGTGCTGATTTTGCAAGTGCAGAGGAATGGAGATGAAAGAGGCTACTCACCCTAATTCAGGAATTCAGTGCAGATGACGTGTACAACACCGATGAAAACGGCCTGTATTACCGAGCCACACCTAATGGCTCTCTTTGCTACAGTTATGTGGAACTAAGTGGGTCTAAAAAAGCGATGGAACGGATTACTGTTTTGTGCTGCTCAAACATGTCGGGAAGTGATAAAAGGAAACTTTTGGTGATTGGAAAAAGTGATAACCCTCGCTGTTTTAAGGGGTTACGAATGGACAGCTTACCGGTGGAATATTACGCCAATAAAAATGTGTCGATGACTGCAGACCTCTTCAGCCGTTGGTTAAGCAGTTGGGATAAGGAACTAGCGCGGAAATCGAGGAAAGTGATTCTTTTTCTGGATAATTGTACCGCACACCCTAATTGCTCCAACGTCTTAAAAAACATTCAGTTGTAATTTTTACCAGCCAACACAACATCTCTTGTCCAACCAATGGACATGGGGATCATCAAAAATCTGAAAACAATATACCGCGCAAAATTGAATGATCACATTCTAGCAGCAATAGAAGATAATCTTCTGACATCGTCTTCAACTGCCAAGGAAGTGAGCTCAAAAGTGAACGTCCTGCAAGCAGTCACGTTTATGGCAGATAGCTGGCGAGAAGTCACCAGTAAAATGATTAGAAATTGTTTTATTCATTGTGGTTTTAAGCACTTAAGTGCAGAAATATCGGAAGAACTGGAAAGTGAAAATGAATCCGTTTCCGAATTGCGTCAATTTAAGAACTTTGAGGAGTTTGATAGGATCGACTCCAATATGGACTGTTATGACAACAGTGATAGCAGCGAAGATGATATAGTGGACACTATACTACCTAAACAAAAAGGTTTGGTTGAAGACGAGGAGATTGATGGCGATGAAGACGTATCTAAATGTAGCCGAATGATTCTGCAGATGTCAGGAAGTTTATTGACGGGTTGCGGCGTTACTTTATGCAAGAGGGCAATGAAGGAAGTCCGATGTCATCATTAGATGCCTGTGCCGACTTTGTATGCGCGACGAGGGTGAAGAGAATGAAGCAGAACACCCTGACAAATTCCTTGAACGAGGAGCTACACATTAAATAAATAGTATATACCCCTGGTTTCTATGCAAATGAAGCTTTAGATCACCAATTATTCTTATCTAGCATTTCATCGTAAATTCTATGTCTAAGCACTAATCCTTCTTTTGCAGGATTTAGTAAAGGGAATTTATCCAAAGTACATCGATGCCAAGAGATTTTTTTACGACACAAGATTTCCAAAAATGTTAATACCTAATGTATGTTTTCTAGTCAATTTATTGTTTAAGTACTATGTAATGAAACATTTTGCATTTTAATGTCATTTAGCTTTCTGACTTCCATTTAAACGCTTACATAAACATGTTTACGGGATACTTCGGATAAACGGGGCAGCCGCTTAATTGGGGCAAAGTACACCGGTCCCAATGTGTCCCAATCAACCGGAATCTATTGTATTTATTTCTTTATTTATTCATTCATATTCATATATATTTATAGTTCTTCGTCTTGTGTTAGATCACACATATATCACAAATTAATACAGTTGTAAGTGAATTAATATACTGAGTCGTACGCTGTGATCAAACATTATTTAGAGATGTAGTATAGCTAGCAAACGTTCTTCGTACGGGGTGGACACTAGCAAACGACTCATTCCATAGAGAATATAGTTCGCAGCTCAACCATAGAAGTTTGAATAATTTGGTGGTGGCAAAAGGTCCACCGCACACTCTGCCTAGTGCCCAGGGACTGAAATTCGCTGGACCAGAGGCCGCTGGGCGATTGCCTTCCGGCAGACAACTTCATCTCCAGCAGGGATACGCGGCCCCCCGGCGTCGAAAGGGCGCCTCGGGGGACAGATAAGGAGGGGGTGCGTTGGGGCGGGCCAGAGCAGTTTGGTGGAGATTAGCAGAGGGCCACTTCGAGAGACAAAAGGCCCTCGGCGATGGGCGGGAGCTGTGCTGCGTTTAAAGGACTTGCTTCAATAGGGGTGCTCTCAGGGAAATCCTTGAGACAGCATTGGTCCTGCGGTTATGGTAACTAATGCTTTGCCTTCCTTCTAGAGAGTGACGAAGATGATTTCTTAAACATCATTTTACATCAATAGCTGCAATAATTATCAACTTGCAGCTTGCGTTTGCAGTTCGCGTATTTGCAGTCACCAAAGGTATATTTAACGTAGTCCTAAAGGGTCAGGAGACTAGAATTTTTAGTTGCTCGTAAAGTATGCGTACCATAGATTAGACAATCATATTTGACACTGGGCTTGACATCAGACACCTGGGTGAAATGCATTTTAAGAGAACGCGTGCATTTACATGAAGATGATTTTAATGATTGCGTGAGGCTGGTTGGTGATGATGGTGCTATATAATTCCCATGAAGTCCCTTTGTCAATTGGGAAGGCCCTCACTTCGTCATCATCGATTAAAATTCCTAAGATTATCTCGAGACTCTTCTCTCCACTCCTTAGTAAGCCGACTTCACACCAGTGCAACATCTTTACTTTTTCTTCCTCAGTTACTTTTCCACTACATTCCCAGTTTGTATATACTTCACGTATATAGAGTAGTTTGGGATACCTGATGATCTAACCTGCAAATTACAATTAGTCTTTTTGAAGTCATAAAATTTGTAATATATATATGGAAATCCTTTTCATAGTGTTGCCATATTACATATACATAACTAGCTCACATTAGGATCATGTGTCGTATGATCATATTATCATAATGTAGTATCAGTGTTATTTTCTTACCAACTACAATACAATACAATTCGGTACAGGATTATTTCACTTTCAAATACATCACAAAGCAATACATACTCTAAAACATGACCCCTATTGGCAAATTTCTCATATTGACTGATCACATCATTTGCAGCGTTAAAAATTTGGAAATTCATCTCATAATGTATTGTACTACAATCATTTCCAGTCGTGTATAAACTCTTTTTTGAAATCTCTTCCTACCTCCACCATTAATAATGTATCTCCAGCAAATATTAATTTTTGCGCTGTATAACATTCCTTACTCTTTCTCTTCTATGATGGCTTTCTTATTGTAGGTATTTAAAGCTGAAAGAGGCGGCAGACAACCGTATCTAACTCTTTCCTTTATAATTTCTTCCTTTTTCTGGCTCCAAATTTAATCGTAGCTAACTGTTATTAAATATAGATTCCTTCATTCCCTCCTTAATAAGTTTATTCCGAATATTAAAAAATATTATCATTAAACAATTTGCTGTTCTTCAGCACACAGCTACCTGAGCTTCAGACAACACTGTGAATAAATCTAAGGTCTCCATACTATGCTCATACTTCTCCTAAAATTTTAACAATAAAATTCCATTCGCCTGTATCATAAACGATCTACAACGCAACGAAAGTTTGGTTTGTTCTTCTGCCCTCACGGATAACAGGAGGGGCTAAAATTACGTCTTCGCTTTTTCTAAATACAAATTGGTCTTAACCACGAACTCTTTCGTTTTCTTTTTCCTCTAGATGAACCTAGTTAAAATACCTTCTTAGAATCTCCTACTGGTAAAATGCCTTTTGGGCAATTCCACTGGAAATTTCTCTTTTACTTCTTCCATCGCTGGTTACTCGGCTTCCCAGGTAACAGAGCTTCTTTTCTCCTACTGCATAACAATACCTTAGTTCTCTTTTTTTTATATTCAGATGATATCTGGCCATTGTCCTTTCCATATTTCCTAGTGTCTTCTTTAAATCTATTTCTGTTTCGGCCATGACTGCTATATCATAGGTGAATCGTAGCATGCTGATTTTCTCCCCGTGGATATTCACTCCCGGAAACTTTTCTTTCATTTCTTTGGTGGCTTTCTCGATGCAGACATTGAATAATACGGGAGACAGTGCACAACCTTGTCTTACTACTTTCTTCATGCTTGCTTCTCCACTGCTGGGTCCTCTGACTTTATTAGAGTGGATAACCCTCCGGTCATTTTAGGGCATCCAATTCCTTTCAGAATTCCAGGCATTTAATTCCAATCCACGTAGTCAAAAACCTTCTCTAAATCCACAAATCCATTTTCTTATCTATGAGCAGGCTAGGATCCAATATTGCTTCGCTTTTGCCCTTGTTTTCTTCAGAACCCAGATTGGTCCTCATCCAGGAACTCCTCAGATTTTCGTTCTACCCTTTTAAAGATGATTCTCGTCAATATCTTCAAGGCATGTGACGTCAGGCTTATGGTCCTAAAATGTCCACAGTTCTTGGCACTCTTCTTGTTGGCAACAGGGATGATGACGTTCTTCATAATGTCCTTCTTTCTTCACTTCACCTAAAGTATCTCTTCACTTTATCCCAATGTCCAATTGAGACTTCTGTATTGCTGTCCCTAAAGGCATTGCATCTCGCAGCCCGTTCCTTGAAGTGATTCCCCTCCAACCTCTAGGCAACTTCCACATTTCCATGAGTGAGGTTGCGTTTCCCGTCTTCGCATAGATCCTTCATCCACATTTCCCTTGCTTTACTCACTTTACGGTTTATTTCATTCCTAATTGTTTTGTAGCGATGCTGCCCTTTTCACTTTTCACGTTTTTATATTTTTTCTCTCTTCAATGAATCCTAAGGCTTTTTCTGTAATCCATGGCTTCTTATTGAAAACTTTTCTTCTCCCCAGAACTTCTTATGCTGCTTTCTTTAGCCTGATTTTGATGTTCTCTCATCTCTTTTCCACTGATTTCACTGTCAGATCCTCTTCTATCTTGTTTTCCGCTGCCTTCTGAAAGGTCAGCCATTGTTGAGGTTCCTTTAGTTTCTCTACTTGCCATACTTTCTTCATTGATTTCTTCGATTTCTTGAATTTTAAGTGGCATTTCATCATCACTAAGTTGTGGCCACTGTCGATATCTGCACCCGAGTAGCTTTAAGTTCTTCAGTTAGTTCCTGAATCTCTGATTCAATAAAATGTAGTCAATTTGAAATCTTCTTGTCTCCGGGCATTTTCCAGGTATATCTTCTCCGTTGGTGGTTTTTAAACAATGTATTTGACACCACCAACTTGTGTTGTGTGCAGAAATCTACAGGTCTTTCTCCTCTCTCTCTTTTAAATTTCCCAAGCCATATTTTCCTGCTATTCTTCCATATTCACCTTCAACGACGACAGCGTTTCAATCTCCTAAAATAATTAATTTTACTCTCCTTTTACCTGCTTTTTTACTTCAGCAATAGATGTCTTCCGCTTCTTCATCTTCGTGGTCTGACGTAGATATGTAAGCTGGCACCGCAATGGTATCCGTAGGCTTGGTCTCAATCTTCACCATTATAATCCTCTCACTGTACTGCAGGAAGCCCTTCACGTGCAGTCCTGGCACTCTTCCTTAGCATTATGCCTACTCCAGCGTTACCATTTTTTGATCCAGTGTGAATAAATCTCTAACTTCTACTCCAAAAGTCCCATTTCACTGGTTCCTAATATGTCGAGGTCCATTCTTTGCATTTCCACCTTCAGGTTTTTTAATCTTCCGCAGGTACAAAGTTATCTCACGTTCCTCCTACCCTACAGAGCGTGGTTCAGTGGTTTAGTGGTTACGTGGTTTGGCGACCTTTAGATAGATGAGAAAAGAATGATGACGAGTCTGAGAGAACGATTCGCCGATTGCGCCATTCGCCGGAGCAAATTTCAGCATCTGGGCATTCAGAATGAAAAGCATCCTAAGAGAGAACGGAGTGCTGAAGGCGATTGGAGATGAAGATTCTTGTAAGGATCACGACAAGGACTCGGCGAGAGAGGCGAAAGCGATAAAGGCGATAATTTTGGCTGGAGATGCCGATAGTCACATTGAACATTTGAAGCAACAATCTGCCTTTGCGATGTTTAAAAATTTGGAAGAGAACTTCATGAAGAAAGGAGTAAGGTCAAAGTTGTTGCTGAGAAGAAAATTGTCAGAGATGAAATACGCAAATAATTATCCACTATTGAACACTTCACCAAAATGGAAGGAATTTTTATGGAATTAAAAGAAGCCGATGCTGAACTAAGTGAAGAGGAAAAGGCTAATTACGTATTATTATCCTTGTGCCCCATTCGTATGAAGGCATTATCACAGCGCTAGAAACCATGGAAAAATTGAAGTTAGATTTCGCGAAGAACAGACTACTTGGAGAAGAAGAAAAGAAAAAGAAAAATTCAGGAAGCATGCGATGGACCAATGCTTTTTCGTGCTTCATTTTCGACAAACCCGGACACAAAAAGTACCAGAGTAGAGGACGTGAATGCAACAACGCCAGAGGATGCTAAAGCCACAGAGGATATGAAAACCGACGAGATCAAAAGGACGCAGGGACAATAGTTCCGGACGAGGAAGGTGCTTCAGGTGCCGTGGAGAGGAATGAACCACAAGATTTATCGTTTGCATGTGAAAAAGGTGGTGAAAATATTATAAACAAGCAATCTCTAGTGTGGTGACTCTGGGTGCTTTGACTATTTGGTAAACAATATGGAGGTATTAAGGGATTACTTAGATCTCAAAGTACCCAAAATTATATCGGTCGCTAAAGATGGAGTGACTCTAAAAGCAATAGGGATTGGTAATATTACAGGTAAATGTTTTGCAGGAAACAAAGACACTAACCGTACGATCAAGGAATAATGTCACGAACCGTAACTAAGAAGGAATTTATTGTCTGTTTCAAAAATGAAATCTAGTGGATTGTTACATTTTGCAAAGGAAAAGTTAGAGTATTTAAAAATTGCAAACTTGTTACGATAGGAAATTCAAATGATAACTTATACACGATTGAAACTAAGATTTTTCATAAAAGTTGTTGCTATTCTGTGACTAATGATTGTGATGCGGTGGCTAAATTGTGGCACAGACGTTTTGGTCATTTGGGCATGAGGAGTATAAACGTTTTAGTTCAAGAGAACTTAGTGAATGGCTTAAATTGTTTAAATAATAAGAGATGAGAGAGCACGTTATGTGAGCCATGTTTATTAGGAAAGATGACAAGACGACCTTTTTAACAGGGCAGGATATAGAGCAGGTAAACCGTTAGAATTAGTTCATGCAGATTTTTGTGGGCTAATCACTCCGACCAGTAGAGAAGGTCATAGATATTTTTTTGACATTTATTGATGTCTATACACATTTTGCCCTGGTGTATTTAATTACACATAAGTCCGAGGTATTTGAAAGATTTAAAGAATATTATTCTCTTGCAACTAAACATTTCAACGCACGAAAGCAAACGCGAATTTAACAACGCGCGAGCCCAAGGCTCGCGGCGTAAATATTTACGCTATTTAACAATCGAAAACTCCGTTTCGCGCTAAACATAGGAGTAACTATAGTATTTACCTTGGTTGCTATTTTATTTTTCCGTACTAATTACCACAAATTTAAGTCTTTATTCAGAAAAAGAGGCTTAATTCGGTCAAAATGACCTTCACATGCCTTCAGGCCGCGCAGCGTTCCTAGCGGAGTGTTCTGCTCTGGGCTAGCGCGTTTTTTCAGGAAACATAAAATTCGATATAAAATAAGGTGCTAACCTCAGCTAAATGATAATACCTAATTCGCTCTGGAAATTTAAAGAGGAAGACGACAGTTTTAGTCTCGTGGCGCCATGATGCATAGTTGCCGAGAAAAAGTGCGGTTATAAATGGAATGGCATACCAATAAGTACTAGTGTTAAAACCTTGAAACTTCGCAGACGAAAAAATAAAGATATAATTCACCTTGTATTAAAGTTTTGTTTTAGTTAAACGTATTGCTTGGAAGTTATTAGACGTCAAAGTGACGCATGGCGCCGTAGCGCCAAAAAAAATGGGCCTAAGAAACAGGTCCAAAATTTGTTTTCAAAAATTATTATAACAATATATTCTGTCAACCACAAAATTATCTAAATTAATATGTAAATAGCGTGAAAATCTGATGAACGGTTTCGGAGTTATTTAGGTTTAAACTCGAGTCTTCAACATTTTGGCGCGGACAGTAATTTCCATGAAAATATTTCCTGCTCCCGCGAAAAGGAGTCCCATCGTAAGCTAAATTATTTCGATCTCTCCATATGTCCATTGAGAACGGTCAGCACAAATTTTCCATTTTCCGAAAACCCACGTACATCAACCATGTCATTCCGGCTGATTCAAGGCATTGGTATTCGCAAAAGATGTTGGCATTCCATTTGCTAATTCAACGCACATTTCACGAACCATTGTATTGTCGATTTCAATAAGGAAGTCAAAGTCATAAAACTGATTTCCATAAATAACGGGTACACAAATGGATTAACAGATAAATTGATTTGTAATAAGAATAAGAAACTGGCACTCGAAGCAATATTCTCCACCAAAAATTTAAAAAGTAACAGAACACGGTGAAGTTCTTTAAGATACCTGGGTGGCATTATTGATAGATTGGCCAAAATATTTCCTAAAGAAATTTATAATAACTCGCATAGGATCCCGGCTAGATTGAAAACTTAATTCGTGAAGTGCAAAGACCCAGTGGACTCCAATGCGAGAAGTGGCGAGTATGCATTACAGTGCAGTGATTGTGATGGAGTGTATGTTGGTCAAACTGCCAGGAATTATAACACTAGATGTAAAGGACATTTTCATACTTTTAAACATAACAATGGCGACAAGAGTAACTTTGCGAAGCATCTTTGTGACCACCGTAGTAAGTGCTTGCACGTCTTTTTTAGTTGATCCTTATTCGCGGTTAGGGAATAAATTGCCATCCATCGACTTTTGTGCATGGCACCTGGAAGTCGAATTTTAAATTTCCTCAGTGAATCTCCGCCTAAAATTATCTGCATCCACGCGATACCCATCAAGCCACCGCGAGGGTGTGTGGCAGGGGGTAAAGATCACCAAAACATGCACTATTGACTTGGACCATAATGTATGCACCATTGGAACACTTAATACTTTCTACATTTCGCTCTGAAATAAGTCTCTTCTACTGACATACGGATCCTTCACAGCTATAAATACCCCTCCTCCGTTTCTGCTGACTCTATCTACGAGCACCGGCCTCCGCCAGCCCATCGAATCTTCTACTAACGGGGAAAGGCTCGACCTCCGCCTCTGCATATTTTTGTGCTGGGTGACCCCACGGCTCCGTCTACGGACCACTTCCCACTCTCCCCCGGAGGTAAGCTCCGCGAGAGGCCCGGTGGAAGTCCATTGCGGTACAGGTGAAGCAGATTGTCAATTTCTGAAACTGTTAGCTGCAATGCGAGCTTTTCTTTTAGGCACTGCATTTTATCTGTATCGACACTTTTCCAGTTATCTCTGAAGTTTTTGAAGAGAGTTTGTTGTCACTTGACTGATCCTTGCTTCGAACATGCGTTTTAACACCAAGTCATACACGTGATGGCGGAAAGCAAAAATAAACATATCTCTATTGAGTTTTTGTCCAAGAAGTACACAGGCTCCATTGATATGTATTTGAAGCCGTGGTATCACAACAAAGAATTTGCACTTTATCTTCGAGATTCCAGTCGCGTTGCAAACAGCCTGCTTCTGTTCCCTTAATGAAGGGCTCTCCAACCTTGGCAAAGAAATTAGTTTTTCTTTATTCGCATATGAAACAGCCACCGGAAGACGTTCTTCTTTTGATTTCCGAGCATCTAAAGCAGGTAGCAGTTTGACATCTCAGTGAACAGTCACAACGTCTGGTACCTCGCTTTGAAAATTCTCTTTTAAGGCTTTCGCACGCTCTTCCCGTTTTTCCGTACGAATTCTTTGAATCGAGGACTTATTTGTAAGAAATTCATCAGTATTATATCCAAGTGCCTCAGTGATACTTTAAGATAAAACACTGAATCTCTCATACTTAACTGACGCCTATCTAGTGCTGCACTAATTTTGGAGTAATGAAATTTTGAACCAGTTTTACTGGTTCCGGGTTGTATGTTTTCGATTAGAGTTGGAAAATCTATCTTTAAATGCATGTCATTTTCACTAGAGTCAGAAGATGAGTCGTTTCTAGAAGTGTTCATAAGGTGATATCGATTGAGTCGGCGTGGAAAAATATGTAGCACTTCGCTTTTCTTCTTCAATAGTTTTGAGGCTCTCCCTTCTCTTCATTAGCCAGTCTTATGTCCACTCCTTCCAAGTGACCAGTCCTGCCTGGCTCTCTCTGTCACTGTAAGAAGACTCTGTCTTCATTTATTTTCATTAGTTGAAGCGCATCTGCGTGTGCAATGTAAAACTAATTATCTAAGTCGTTGACAAACTCTCGTCGGCGCTGCTCAAATACGTTTTGGGTTTTGTGCTTTTTTCGCAACTCACTCCAAACTTGATATAAGTTCGCTAGTTTCTTCACACAATTAGTAAAAGATTTGGTGGGTATACGCGCCTTATCCCCAAAGATAACACATGCGCGAACAGTGATATTCGCATTTCTATCGACAGTTAAATTCACTTCACGGATATTTTAACATAAAACTGCCAGAACTTGTCCATTAGAGGGCAGTTTAGAACTTTTATTTGATGTCGCGTCACAAGTGTTGCCCGATCGAACAAAAATCTATCATTATCCCATCGCATTATCCACACACCTTGTACAATGTAAATTGCACATTTTTCGCTAAATGCGCATCAGCATATCGAAGGTTTTCAGTGACACTTTACTTGGCAAGTACTGACATATTTCAATACAAGTCGGCACGGGTTGCCGAGGTCCTACGTTTATGAAATCTCATTTACAATTGTTTTGACATCGCATTAATAAATTCAGAGGGTGTGAGTCCAAAGAAAACGATTTCAATTTTTTGGGACACCCTAGTTTACATATAGGACATCTAATATATATCTTATTAAGCAAAGCTAAAGAAAATAGAAACAGAGTCCTCCAAGAAGGCAAAAAGAGAAAACAGACAGCATATCCGGAATCCAATTTCTACGCGACACTCTAGACTTAAAAAGGCAGAAATAATATTAATGTTAAAAATTATTGTAACAGTTGGCCAAAAATTTAGATAAGACATCAGATATAGAGAAAATATCGATAAAGAATGGTATCGCATCCTGCTACCATATGATCACTCCGCTTTTTCTAGTCAGTCAAATAAACTTAATAAAATCTTTTTCCACGATCCTCATGCTCTATATTCGAGATGAGAAAGTTTGCAACGATCAACGGGTCGAGAATTCGCTCTCTACGTCAAGTGATTCATTCAACTCTTGGTATTCAAAAACATTCGGTCGAGGAGACTTCCACCAGCGCAAGTGAAACATTGACCGTTTCCGGCTCCAAGATTGTGAGCTTCGACCGACATAGCTGCTGCTTCCAAGGGATCGCAATGCCAAGGAAGGAGAGGGCAGCCTATAACGAATTATTTCCACTCCTCGAACACATTGTTATCGCAACCAATCGCGACCAATTGGTGACTCCCACGGCTGCTGCACGACGAATCACGAGATGATGACCATGTTTGCTGATCGCACAAAGGACGCTCACTCCCGCGAATACATCGGGCAGCAGCTTCGAAGGGCATGTGAACTGCAAACACGGATCGGAGGCCACAAGACAACGCCGCCGCGCACACTGGGCGGAAATCGAAAAAAGCTGGCCAAAACCCTAATTTTCGACTCTTTTCTATTGTTCCAAAAGTGCCGTATTATTGTTCTACAATGTCCAAATATCCCAAAACAGTAATTTTTTAAAATTAAATTGCGTTCGTAAAGTGGATATGATCCTTTAAAAAGTTACGAAAAAAACGTTTCTTGAAATCTACGTTCTTAGCGAAAAATCTCAATGTTTGCTTTACTGGTATGGGGATATAAGTAAAAGATAATTCTTTTGGAGTGTATATAATGATTATGTATACCTATTCAATTGTATTAAGCTATGATTCTCGAAAAAATAAATATTCCGGGTGACCATTATGAAATATTTAAAAATTCACTGTTTTTTGCTTAAATTTTAACTAAATCAGAGATGAAAGTATTCATCCCCGCTTATCCACGCTGAGATATTAACATCTGCAGTGAGACTGAACTTTATACTATACGATGGTAAAATAAAATCCGCGACTTATACTTGCGACTTTTCTAGTTTTGTTAAATAATGTAAAGTGATACACGTCCTCTCAGACCTTGGCTCCCGCGCGCCGCCCGCCGCGCAGAGGAGCGAGGGAACTTAACATTTTCTATGTTTCTTTAGGAACTCCAGATTAAAAAAACACTAATTGTACACCTTTTATTTTACAAATATCACTTCAATATATTTATGGGCCATTCACAGCTAGTGTGATTTCATCCTTTCGTAGAAAGTCCGTAGAGGTAGGACCCCAGGCCGCGGCATACAAAGACTCAATAAACTTGCCGGGGTTATTGTCCTTTTGTGCATTTTGCTTCTTGCGGCTACTAGTTCCTGCGTGCAAAATGTCGTAGGGATGGCGACATAGTGAGTATCGACTTAGAAAAAGACTCCGGGCAGCGGGGAAACCTGCGAAACGGCGGCGGGCGCGGTCACGAACCCATAACCTTTCGGCTCATGCATCGCCCCCTTCTCGGATCACCATTTCACGGCTGAGCGGACCACACCAGTCTATGTTTGACATTCGTTGTGGAAAGGTAGTGCATTGGATCCTTTAGATTTCAATAGGACTATGAGTATAACAAAAGTTACCCGCCTAGAACTGCATAATGTTCTTTTGGAAAAAAGAGGAGAGTCAGCGGAGGTGGAAAAAAATTGTTGCTCTTTTTATATGACAAATTTAACTTGGGTGAGGACGAATGTGCACAAAATTTGGCCGCCATTTCAGTACAGAAACACTTTTTCCATAGCTATTTTCAGAAGTGGGAAGAATGTTGGCGAAATAAGATTAGATTTCAGAAGAGGCATAGGAAATGGTTGGAACAAGAAATCAAATTCCCACCCGCTGTTTTTGAATATCTTCCAAGCACGTCTGGTGAAGGTGAGTACCCATTTCACGGTGAAAAAACTGATAAATGAATCATAAGTATTTAGATCATTCATTTACAATAATTTTCTAACTGGTACACCTGAAATAACACCTGGTGGAAGACCATTGACATCTTTTGTAAAAGCAAATGAAGGGTCCAAACGTAGAAAAACCGAAAAATTAAGAAGGAGCACTTCGAAATAGGAATTGTGTGTGGCAACTTCAATGCAATTGCGTGCCTCAGGAGATGATGCTGTAGCAAAAATCATTAAAGAAGTGACAATAACAACACCAACTAGGGCTAAAAGAATGCTGTCCAAATGGAGAAGGAAAGATACAAGTCAAACTGAGCTATCGGATGAAGAGGCTATTTCCCTTATGGTAATGGGCCATCTGACAAAGATGCAGTACATCCTAATTCGTGAGACGGCGAGAAAGCATGGCCACATCATCTACCCAAGTTACGACAGAATCAGATTGGCAAAAAGAGCGGCCTACCCAGAAGGGATATCAATTTCTGAAGAAAAATGTGAAGTTAATTTGCAGTCTCTTCTGGATCACACAGCCAGAAGGATTATGTATTCTCTTAGGCGTTTAGAGAAAAACTGTGCCAGCACTTCATGCACCCTCATATGTAAATGGGGTTTTGACGGTAGTTCTGGCCATTCACAGTATAAGCAGACGCGGGAGAAACTTAATGCAAGAGACGAAAGCTTGTTCGCGACCTCTCTTGTACCGCTTCACTTGTTGCACACAGCATCAGGTAAACAAATTCAGAAATAGTTATATATAGATAATACTATGCATAATAGTTTGGGTGAATTGAAATGATTGTTCTTTATTTTAAAACAGGTGAATCTGTCTGGGCAAATCCTCACCCATCATCGACCAGATTTTGTAGGCTAATTAGAATCCAATGGAGTCGAGAAACAAAAGATATTTCACAAGAAGAAGAATGGTATATCAGTGAACAGATAAAGATTCTTCGCCCAATTAAGATCGACAACGATTATTTCAATGACTCATGCTAATATTACGCAGGATATCTTTGGATTATCTCAAAGTAATCAAATTTCCTGCAACTTTTCTTTCCAGGAATTGAAAAGGAACTCATTAACCGATTCGCCACCATTTTGAAAGCAATATCAAGTGAGCTAAAAATAAATATTATTGCTTTCAAAAATTATTGTTATTCTACGGCAAAATTATTTGTAAAATTATATGCATGGTATTATATGCCACCTACCATTCACAAAGTTTTGATTCATGGAGCAGAAATCGTTTACGATGCAATTACCAATTGGCCAGCTTTCCGAGGAGGCTTTGGAAGCGCGGAACAAGGACATCCGGAGATTTAGGGAGCATCACTCTAGAAAAATCTCCTGGTTAGCTACAAACCATGACCTTTTTCACAGACTGCTTGTGACTTCCGACCCATATATTTCCTGCACTTCTGAAGTTGCTACCCGGGTGAAGAAGAAAATACCAAGCCAAGTCCGCAAACTTCTTTTGATTCAGGAGACGGATACCAATTTTGAGTCTTCAGAGGAAGATTTTGAATCAGATGAGGATTTCGGTTTCTAAGTAAATATTATAAGTGTGCTTTTTATGTTAGCATAATTTTTAATATTTATATCAAAATAATAATTACAGATAACAATTATTTTAAGTAATTGAAACATCTCCATATTAAGTAAAAATTAGCTGATCTTCGCCGGATTTTTATTGTTTAATTAATTTATTGATACGCAAGTACGTATTGTCAATCACAAGACTAATGTAATTAACGTCATAATACATCTCAGTGATATATAAAATCCCTGGGGTAAATTTCTGGTAATTTCACCGTTTCTTACTTGATCTGTCTCTCCGCCATTTTGTTTTTAAAGCCTCTCCTGGTGGAGATGGGTTCTCATAAACACTAAAATTGGATTCCTCAAGCCAAAATCTTTTAGAAGCAACAAAAATTAGCTCTTAAGGGGCCGTGATACATAGCTGTTTTTCAGACCTATTTTTCAAGGAAGATTGCTCCAACAGGAAGCTAGGTATCGGAATGGGGTTTTCAGTAATTAAAAGAGAGAGTATCAAACTATTACTCTATAATCCTAGATTTTACGTAATAAGCCTTGTTAAAAATATATCTCGATGTAAAAATAGACCTTTTTGTTGCAAATATTGGGAGACAGAGGGGCTATTTTTTTAACTTTCGTTATTATAGAGTACAAGATTCAAGCTTAGTCTGTTGGATCCTTGAAAATTATTGATTTTTATTAAAAGACACGCTGCTGAGATATTCTGAAAGTAATTTATGTTTTTCGCCAACTCCAGCCCAGGGATACGCCTCTAGCAACGTGCAAATCACGAAACAGTTCACACATTCTCCGCCTACTGCGCTACTCAAAAAGTGGCACGATCCCTCTACTCTATATCCTAAATCGGTAACCTTGAGGTGTTGGAGCTAGGGGGAAGGGAAAGTGAAGGCGGGCGGGAAGCAGGCGAGTGAGACGGAGTGTCTGCTTTACTGACGGGTTATTTCTTGAGTCTCAGCTTAGGTTGTCGCTCTCGGGGTGTCTAGTAACAGTCAAACTGACTAATTGTCAAGTCTCGAAATTTCATCGGAAGCGTACCGATATCGGAAAATTAAAGTAGGCAGTCGCTTGACATTTTCGATGGCGAGGAAAAAAAGAAAGGGTGAATTTTTGGCCAAGCGGAGGGAAGAAAAAAGGTAAATATTGTCATTTTTTGTGAAAACACTATCTTAATGTAATGATATATTCATGTGTAAGTATGCAAATTTCTATTATTCGAAACAGGCGTATCAAAATAATGGGAACAGAGTCGCACGTAGGAGGAACTTCTTGCGCTATTGAAGAAACCCCGTCCAATATTGACGATTCAGTAGCTGATGAAACTTTGCATGATTCATTTGACGATATGGCAATTGCCGAAGAAGGGAAAAACGAAGGTTTATCCGGTGGAGTAACGGGAAGAAGAATTATCGACTTAAAATATGCGACAAATCGGTTTCCAATTTACTGAAAAGGTTTAACCTAAATTTCAACCTGCGTTCTGATAGTAATTCCCAGCCTAGTTCTTCTATTAAACTCGTAACACTTATACAATTATCATAGCGGCCTTTAACAAATCTAGTGGATCTCCTTTGCACACGCTCTAATTCTTTTATCATACCTTCCTCGTACGGATCCCATATACTAGCGGCATATTCTAAATGAGGCCTGACAAGTGTAAAATAGCTTCTAGTACTCTCTCATCGCATTTGCCTAGAACTCTTTTTACGAATCCTGATATATGGTTTGCTACACTAGTTATTTCCCTGATGTATTTCCCCCACAGCATGTCTTCAATGTTGGTGATTCTACGTTAGATATTTTCTTTTCTTTGATGCAATAATTTTTCTGGGGAAAGTTTTTCTTTTTCCCAAAGTTCATTATCGCGCATATATTCAAATTTAATTCTAGCTGCCAACTATCACACCAATCATCAATCGCATATAAATCCTTAGCTAAAGAATGACTATCCTCTTAATTTCTTATTTCCTTATACACTACTGCATCAGAATAAATACGTAAATATGAAGAGATTAGCCGACAGGACTCAGTGGAGAGCTGCGTCAAACCGATCTGAGGATTGATGACCAATGATGACTGCTGCATCATCGGCAAAAAGACGGAGCTTGCTATTTTTAGCTACTGTATTCAAGTCATTTACGGAGAGAAGAAATAAAATTGGGCCTATCACGCTGGGGAACACCCGATGTAACTTTTGCTTCGCCTGAGGTGACACCATCTAATACCATTCATTGAACGCGTTCATGTAGGAAATCTCCTATCCAGCCTACCACATGACTATCTATCCCGTATGATGCTAACTTCGCGAGTAAATTACAGTGGGGAACCTTGTCAAACGCTTTTCTAAATTTAAAAGCGCTGCGTCTACCTGTACGTTACCTTCTCCGGAAACTAAAATATCATGAACGAAAAGACCTAACTGATTTTCGCAAGACCGTCCCTTTCTGGACCCATGCTTATTTGTTATCAATAAATCCTGGCTATCGAGGTGTCCCCTTATTGATGTAACTATCATATGCTGTATAATTTTGCACGACAGTGACGTTATTGATATTGGTTTATAATTCGATGGATGTTCCCTATCGCCACTTCTAAAAATTGGGATCACGTTTGCTATCTTCCAGTCTTTGGGAACCGCGTGTTCTTCGAGGGATTTGTTAAATATTACTTTAAGATACGGTGCCATTTCGAGAGCTATTTCTTTATACACACGAGCAGGAATTTCATCACGACCTGAGCTCTTGTTCGGGCTAACATTTTTAGTAAGGATACGATTCCGTTATAAGATACAATTATCGATCGGGGGCATTATTTGTTGAAATCGGTCTGGTATTGTTTCGAGCAAACTACGCTTAGATTGATTAAAAACGCTCTGGAAAAATAATTCAACAAATTAGCCTTATCTAAATATTTCGCCCCTATACCCTTTCAAGGAATTAACCGTTGAAATTTTAGTTCCCTGTACTTCCCTAACATATGATCAAAATGCTTTCGGATTCCCCTCTAGTTGTTCTCCAAGTACTTTTCTCTTGAAACCACTTTACGCTTTTCTAAGGGCTATTTTTGCGGCTGCTTTATATGTAACGTTCGATAATTTTTGTAGATCGCTATTAGCTACATTTTTCTTAGTTTCGCGTGGATAACTCGTTGTCGTTTTAAACATTTTTTTAACCTCCACGTTGTACCACCCTGGTTCCCTATTCTCACTCTTATACTCACTCACCGTGTAATTTGGAGGAACTCTTTCCATGTCTGCATCACTATTTTTTCTGATGTTTAGAATTTTTCAAAAGAAGTCTGTAAGTCACGTTAAAATCTGCTTTACTTAAAAGGCAAATCTTTCTTTTTAATTTTACATTTTTGTCAGTATTGAGGGATAATTTAACGTGTACTACCTTGTGGTCACTTATTCCATCGACATTTTTAACTTCAATAACTTTTTCATGGATGTTTGAGGCAAGTAAATCGAGAACATTCTCCCTTCTATTATGCAAATTTACTATTTGATGTACTGCATATTATGCGAACAGGTTAAAAAATGACGAGCAGATTTCTTTTTCCCTACCCCCAGACTAATGACTACATGTTTTCCAATCTATCGATGTTGTATTGAAATCTCCACCTTTCAATAATCTGTCGTTCGTTGGTATGAGAATTAATGTGAATGATCTGTTTCTCGAGTTCTAATACTGAGTGTACATCGGAATGGGGTGGTCTGTAGTAGGCACAAACGTATATTACTTTCAAATTACCACATTTAGACATTAACACGTGCAAGCCAAGCTACCAGCTGAGACCACCTCCTATTTGTTGCAGTTCTTACGGCTAAACTGTTGTCACAACAACCAATCAACGCGGCTACCCTGAAAAATGAAGTCTATTCATGACTTGGACCGCGGACGCGTTCTCCTGCAGCTACGAACCCCACTAGGACCAGACCGGCTCGGTTCTTAGAAAAACGTAGCGAACGCATTTCCGCGAATTCCACGTTGCCACATGGTATAATGTGGAGTCTGCCAAACAGTTTGGTCCCATCGTATGTTGAAATGGCAACATTGCGTCTAGTGGTCAGCAATGGAAAACTCCGCGGACAGAGGGGATGAGAGGGAAGGGTCGTTATTGCCTCATCACCTCTGCGCAAAGAATTAAAGCGTAGAGGAGACACTGAAAAAAAATATGGCTGGTTGGGTAGGCGCCGACTCTGGTAACTCTACCGGTCGACAGAAAAACTATCTCCATCATCTCAGCACTCGAAAGCGAAAAAATAATCATGTACCACGGCGCCTTAATTAGGAAAATTGACGCCTACAAGGGTTTTGGCCAGCTTTTTTCGATTTCCGCCCACTGTGCGCCGTGTCCATTCCACGGTTGCTTGGTGTGAATGAACGACACTTTTCAAGTTTTGAAGCCGTTTTTCCCGTCTTGTCTCCAAAAACATCGACAGGGAATATGAGAAAACGCTAAAAAAAATGGGCTATAAAAAATGATTAGCATGAAATAAACTCGTGAACTTTCAGGATTTGGAATTACTAACAGCAATGTTTGTACAATTCAATTCATGCGTCATCATACAATTCAATTATATTGTCCAAAGATCAAGAACGCCACCAAGAGATTCATAGATTCAATGTACATGCCGTACAAAGTGATATATTAGGTTCAGGAAGATAATATTGTTCCTCTCTCAATCAATGGAAGACAACAGCCTTCTTGGCCGGCCACAATGCTACTTTTCTCTAGGTGAGATGGATTCAAAGGGAGCATATTCTCATGCGTAACCCTGAATATCAGTGTAACAGAGAGAGCCCGAGTAGAATTCAACAGGGAAGGGCAAATCGAATCCAGTGGAATGGAAAATCCAGTTTCCAGGCGATACTGAGAGTGGGAAGCGATTGAATTCCCACTCCTCCATTTGATGTTCCGAATGGTCTCACTTCGCATTTCGCGGCTGCTTTGACTAATGCCACGTCAGGTCTGGCCGACACAAACAACTCTGCGCCATTAAACAAACAGCAGCCAAAAAAAAACATTTATCATAATTACTCATGGCCAGCTGTGCCGTTGATAATGGAGGCAAAATTTCTCGAGGCAACTAGTTCAGTTTTTGTATCATAATACGTCGCTCAACTGGTATTTATTGAAATGATTAGTGATGTGCAGAATTATTTTAAAGCCGATTCGGAGCAGTAAAAGAAACATTAGTGGAGTTATTTTTTTACAGAGGCAGTATTACAAAACATTTTTATTCAATGTTTGAATACTTTAAAATCCCTTTTCTATATTTTTAGTGCCAGAAACCATACCAACACAACCCCAGAGAAAGTTTCTCCTAATAATAAACTCACAATCTAAAGTGCAGTAGATTAACTATGGTTGGTCCACTGTTGGTACGGATAATAATAATAATTTCTATAATGATCACAGGTGACCCCAATTACGATCATTTTAATATATATATGGACAACACATTTAAAAACACACATGCCCTGGACAGTTACCCAGGCGGGACTCGAACCCGCGACCTTCGGAATGGCAAGCGAGGACTTAACCCCGCCGCCACCGAGGCCGGCGGATGGCCAAATGAAATAATATCTACCATAGTGCTTCGTATCTGCTGGTCACAAATTTGATCGTCGTTCATCTGAGCATTGTGCTGTATATTTGAAAACGTACAGTTGAATTTGAAACAATCTCACTCACACCATCTAGTGGAGAGTACATCAAATAAGTAATATACAGACGTGTGTGTAAACTTTTCTCGAGTTTGCCACATGGTAAAGTCATCTGAAGTCAATGTTTCGCTGTCTGACTCAGATATCGTACTCAGGGCGTCTCCAACTGCCACCCTTGTCAGTTTAGATTAGTTTTTATATTTTTCCGATAATTTTTCCATGCAGAATTTTATATTTCCATGTGGTTGTCCATCTGCTTTTCTTTCTCAAGTCTATCTTAGGAGCACATCCTCCATCTTATGAATGCAATTTATAAGAATTGTGATTCCGACGGCCGGTACGCAATGCGACAGGGCAGGGACTAGACATTGAGATTCGGGGTCGAAACCTTCCGAGTAACGTCATGAAATAAATTGCAATGATTGATTTTGGGGAAAATGACAATTCTTTACTTAACGACATCTAGTCACTAGAAGGAGTAATAGGGTCGTTTACCATATCCCTTTTATCGCCGAATCTGATTGAGTTTGAAAAATAAAAAGACCCGTATTTTTCCGTTTAGTGATCCGTCAATTATTTCTCGAGTTATAAGCGGCGAAATACTAATGTTTTTAACCCTTTCGGAAAAGTGGGCGTGGTGCAACCTCTGACGTGTATCGACTTCGTCCAATCACAACTGAGCCCGCGAAGCTACTTTGTCTTATGGCAATGGGGGGGGGAAACAGCTGACTCTGCCAATAGGAGCAGTTGCGACAGCATCTGTACGAGCAGACCTTCCGAGAACCCCCCTCCACTTCCTTCGCTTCCACGAAAAACAGTCAAGGACGGGAGGAAAATGACGTCAATGATATCAAAGCAGCTTTTTCGGTGGGCGTCACCTTTTGCTGATTTTAATTTTTGATTTATGAGTGAATGGCTGTGGTTAGAAGATTAATTTTTTCACTGAAATTCTTTTTTTGTTTCCATCTAACGATTTCGTGTATAAAATTGCGATTTCGGTTCCGAGTAAACGCCCCCATTGTCCGCACCCCTAGATGCGTGGGTATTAGAAAGTTGACTGCGTGCCTGTGGAGCTTGGGTTGGGCAAATACTCATGGGCGCTATTATGCATGTGGTGTAGGAAGACTGCCATGGGTGGCTGATTTGAGTTTTTCTCTATTTTAAAGGGAGGCTAATGTTCGAAAGGAACTATTTAGTAATGAGGAGAGCCTTGCGCGAATGGAGCAGTGATGGCAGTTTGCGTACGTGACATTGCATTGTATCGAGTCAGTGAAGTCGTCTTCACTTGGTTGACGCACGCAGGATCGGATTTGACGCAGGGAGAGTGGAAGTCTCCTTGTGAACGGAGAATGTTTGATTCGAGGAGATGTTCGTGCTGCAGTTTCAAAGAAGACAGCGAAAACCAATCGCTTGGGGGGAAAAGATGGAAAAGCAACATCAGGAAGAGAGTGCAAAAGAGTATCGCAATGAGAGAGAAGGAACAGGTAAGATGGATGCCACAGCCACAGAATTCAACCTACTCGCCTGAGGCCGCGTTTGGTTTCACACGCAACAATTTCAGTTTCTCGTGCGTTGCTGCGTTAGAAGCGCTGTTCCCAATTGGACTTTTTAATCATTACGTTTCAACAATGCATGCAAGTCTCCACGAACAGAGTGGGCTCCAACGACAAGGAAGAGGAAACGTCTCATGAATCAGAATACTTTGGGAATCGATGCGCCACATTTACAAAGCTTGAAATTTGCATCGTCACATTTCGAACTGTTCCGAGGAAGATCGTTTCGCAGCGGTTCGCCTTTGATGCAAATGCGGCACACCGGACAGTCTTCTTCGCACAGCGTAAATGTCGGAGCCGAAGGCATCGTCTAAAAGAGTTCCCCGCCCCCAAAGAAGACCAAATGTGTACGCAACTGTTTAGGAGCAACCACACTCCATATTCACATTTCCGCTCTCCTGGCCGAGTCCTGCGCAGGATCACATCCTCAAGCTGTGCTGCTTTATTTCCGTAAACCGAAGAGTTATGGGTTCTTCTCTTCTCCAAATGTTTTCGTAGGCCTGATGATACGCAATGGATCTCCTAAGCTCCAATTCCGGTATCGAAACTTTATGTATGTATGCATCGAAGGCGAAGGAGGGAACCGTTGGCCAACACATGAGGTTCTCCTTTCGCTCGCTCTATTTCTCGATGTCACGCGCGAAGCAGTTAACAGGTACACTCCAAGTGTAAAACTGAAACGTGATAATGCACAGTGGTCCACAGCGTGGTGGCTAGGAAATCACTAAAGCGACAAAGAGGATTCCACTCCAGTGTAAAGCACGCAGGACATCGGAACACGAAAGAGATGAGTTAGTTGAAAACTACAAGAAACAGAGAGCATTAGCAAGGAAAGCATGTCGTCGGCAAGCGTTATCAAATTTCAAGACCAGGAGGGCAGAGCAGTCCTACAGCACTTTTCAAAATTTCCAAAGGGAAAGGATTTCATGTTCAGGTGATCGATCCCCGGATCTTTGCCGTGCGCAGACCACCCACTACCCAGAATTCCTCATCCGATAGTCAACTTTTGTCAAGCCCATCCCTTGCTCTCATTATTTCCTCTAAGCCGCATCAGGCATCAGGTCAACGGCGCATCAGGTATTTCAGTCAGACGCGAGCACGGAGTCGTTATACATACTGTCGAACAGGATCAAAGTCACATCGGGTATTCCTGGTGTTTCTTAGATCAAGTAATAGTTGTCCTGAAAGGCGTATTAATCCTTAAACTGAACTCAGCATAGGAATTTTAAAATAAATTTTAAAATTACCAGCTGCTAAATTAAATATTTACGAAAAAAAAAACATTTTTGATATTTTGAAAATGACCAAGTTATTAATTAAAATGCAATTATTATTTTCCTGCGTCAAACGTATTGTGATCCAGCGTATGCCAGCGCAAAACACTTTTAGCCATTCACTCAGTTTATGACATCTCGGAAACGGTTTTCCTCCTCAGTTCTGCCCAAGTATTTACATCCCGTGATTTGTGACACGCTTCTAATATCTCTCGCTGCTTCTGTAAAAATAGAAACACATTGCTTAGATGTCACCGACCGATATCTCTAAGAAGTTAGGTCATTAAGTGATGGCAGGGTTGCCGAAACAAGCTTTCAGACAAAGATGGAGTGAAAAATGAACGTCAACCGAAGAATCCGAGCAATTCCGATCTTCTCTTTGTCGCCAATCGGGCACAACAGTCCCCTGGGAGACACAGCCTCCAAAGTCCTACGACTTGACCTCACGTAAAGCATCGCTTCTTTTTTGGACCACATGCTTTATTTATGCGTGCTTGATAAACACCAAAAGAGCAGTGTGTCAGAAAGTCTAATGACTCATCGAGGGACTTTGCAATCTTTAGCACAGGCCTTGACATGGAAATGTGGCAACGCTGTGTGAAGGTCCTACATTTAGAAGTCTCGTTCGTTGGTTTTTAGGTGCTTTAATGGAATGCGAGACGAAAAATTCTTATTTTTGAACACTTTTACATTACCCTGGACATTTGCGTGTATTTATCACGTATAATTATATCCAAAAAAAAATATCAGCGGGACTTAGAATATCAGGTGTATTTCCGTATGTTGAAAAGAAGTCATTTGGCCGGCTAGTAACGTAAGAAAATTCAGCGTGAAGAATACTGATAAGGGTGATTCAAAATTAGCTGTGAGACTTGCGACTACCATCTACTTCAACATCGAATTTGGCGATGACAGTTTAATTCAACTTAGTATGTTTGGAGTCAACTTCGATGTAATTTTGAATTTCGGCATCTTTGTAATTTTTATCCCTCCAACAAGATATTTCTTTACATTTTACGATACCCCGATGTAGCTGTGAGCCAAGTTGCAGGAAAGACTGTTGTTTCTCCATAGAAAACGGGTGCGTTACTGTATTCCATTCTCCAAAGACGACAGCACTTAGAAACATTACACACTCATTTGCATGTGTATGAATCCCTTGGATGAAACTGATACAATTCGGATTTTTAGGTGCTGTGTCGTGAATGGAGAGTCGAATACTTTGAGCTGCATCGTCCGAAAATGTCCAGCGCTGTTTTTAGTGTTTCTCCGTCATTCCATGGCTGTCTAAATATTGTAGAACCCCAAAAAAAGATGAATCCGGATGAGAGGCGACCTGACTCCATCTTCAAGACATCAATCTCTTTTTAATGGTACAAGAAACGGACTTGAAGAGGGTATTGATTTAATGTTTCCATACATCCATGGCTTGTGTTCGAGCCATCCTTCTGTGGACCCATCAATTTTGGTATATGCGGCCGCCCGCCGCCGTCCTCTGCGGAGCGAGGCAGTCGTAATATCATAATCTTCCACTTGACTTCCTTTTTAGCGCTCCCGAGTTCTCTTCTAGTTCTGCGATCTGAACTTTCTCCTTTGCATGCACGCAGCGTGAGGCCAGATTGAGATAGCCAATCACATTTCTTTTTATGATATTATGCAACTTCTTTCGATCTAGAATTTCCGTGCTTATAACGGTATCTATGTCGATGGAGCAAAGTTTGTTTTCCAGCCACAACAGAATATTTAAGAACTCTTTCTGCCACTCCATGGAATACATGTTCTATCCAAATAATTTTCCTATAGTTTTCAAATAGATTAGGTTATTTAATTTTAACCTGAATATCCTACAAACCATGTCATGCCTATCTAGCGGCATCTTATTGGGAAGTAATTCACCCATTGCATTATCACACTCCGTGTTGCAGGTGAAGGCTATAAAAAGATCCGTCCGCACTTGCTGGCGTTGATCATGGCACATCGTGTCCTCCCCTTCACATATATATACTGCTCCTCCTTCGAAGCTCAACGGCAGAATGATTAATTGGCCCATCATTATCATTTTTAATGACTTCTTTAAAATTAATACAATTTTCGGCTCGTACCTGTTGTTTATTACTCCGACTGAAGGAGAAACTTTCTATTTCGATTTTCACGACCACATTTCACCCACACCCGCGCAAAATATCAACGGATGTTGAAGAGCACCATTTGATCGGTTTATTTCTTTCACTTGTTCTAGATCATTTCCCCTGGAGTTCATGACTCTTTTTTTGAACTCGATGATCGATGGAGCATTAAAGCCTTGATGATATTCCCCTGGTTTTTTTTCTATCGGCATGTGTAACTGCTCTGAAAATAACGCCAATCTGCCTTTCAACTGATCTTTTAAAACTATGAAGTTGCATTTTCTCAAGTGCTTGGTTAAAATCCTGGATTGCAGTTTCTTGAGCCATAGTTAAATCATCGCATATTTCTAAAGTTTCGAATAACTTTTCACTGACGCGTTCCATTCATGGTTTTCTATGCTTTTCCCTAAGCATATTAAAAATATATTGGAAGTATGAATTTAAAGTGAATAGCTCTTTCTCCTTGTAGAAAAGAGCAGTATTTCCTGAAAATGCAATTCCTAAAGCTATTCGTTTCTTTGATCTTATTTTTGCCAAGGTTGTTAAAATATTTAGTTTAGTTTAGAAAACTCGCGCATAGTACATACTTTAATAGTCCCGCGCACGCGCTTTCAATTTCTTTCACTAGAGTCATCAAATGAACTCCAACGTTTTTTACATGCATGTTTCAGGTTCGTCTTTAACTTACATATAACTGTGGATCACATTAAAATCAATTTAAATAAATTAACCCTTTTAGTGGACTACCATTACATTTCATGTCTCTGCTTTACCAAGTTCTAAAATGCCACAATATATCTCGTAGAATAGTCGCAGCCTTTCGTAGGGCAGTCACTCGTGGGAACCATAACCTATTAATTCCCTAACATGCACACTTAACAGTCACTGCCTGTAGAGACTCGAACAACCTATAAAAATAATAGCTAGAAACGCATCATCACAAAAACATTAAAAAGAATTCTACACCTCAAATTGCTGAAAACTTACATTATTGGAGCATTGAAGATATGAGAGCAATATTATTACTTTTAAAAAACGAGTAGGAATATTTCTTAACACCGTCCAGCTTCTTTTAAGACAATTGCGCTTATAATAAAAAAATATATATATAATATGTGATAAAAAACATAGCATATGATAGAGAATAATGATGGTATAATTATGATAGATTGCATGTATTTCAATATTATTTTCAATGCATCGGACATGATCTAACTTGCATCATTCAGAAGGTCTTTCACACCTCCTTTTTGTGCGTTTCCCTGCTCTGGATTTAGGCGCTAAAGATATGTCTTTTTTTCCGTTATAATAAAGAAGTTTTCCAAGCGTTGGGGTAGGCCGACTTTTCTTGGCACTCGTTCTGAGAAATAATAAAATTCGATATTGCAGTGCGTTCAGTTTTAAGAAGTTAATTGGACCGCGCAATAGAAACTGCTCAAGGAAGACTCGATACTTTTTGTCGACTGTTTCCCAGTCACATACTTTCGGAGAAAACCATGTATCACAAATTGAATAAATTAACTTAAGCGAATCAATTCATAGATTTGAAATTTTACGTAGATCATAAAAAAGTATGATTAGTATTCTATTTCGATTCCTCTTCATTTTTGCCTTTCTTATTGTTTTTTTTACTATAAAAAGTGACGCTTCCCTCCAGGACTCTCAAAAAACTGTTTTTCATTGTTGGTGCGAATACATGCTAAAATTAATATTTAAGAAATGTTCTCAGCGGGAATTAAAAGTGGAACTAAATTGTCCACGTGTTGATATGCCCTACATGAATATAGAAACTCGAGTCTAAGTTTGGACGTGGAGGCTATTTTTCTTCATCGATGAAGATTCTGGAAAGAGCGTCAGTTAATTTCAAAATCATACAAGGAGGTAAACTCATGAAAGATATGCTCCTCTAAGACCCGTGAATTTGTCTGGGACCTTGCCACTTGTTCAGTATGACGGCCGGGGAAGAGCAACACTTGACGTCTTATGCTGCAAGCCACCGCGAGGGTGAGAGGCAGGGGGTGAAAGATGCACTATTTACGTGCAAGCAAGAGCCACTACTTCACGGTATAAGAGTAACGTGCAACTAGATGGTAAGTATCTACACATTGTTTATTGTTTAGTGGTTAGGCATTTGTATAAATAGGTATACCTGTATTTCTCCAGCAATCATGGGTCAGTAACGTTAAAACAGGCTTCATGTGTTACATGCCAATTTAGCAATATTATCCCTACCTATCCCTTTGCTACGTTGCATGTTATGTTACATTATGTTCCGCGGAAAATTGAAATTTGAAATCTATCGGTGTGACAATTTATCTCTCTGGACATGTTCATCTGATCAAATGTTGTATAATACGCAGGGGCTCTCAGTATATTTCTAACGTTATCTACAAACATATGTTTAATATGATTTTAGATTCGAACCTGATATATACAGCTTCGAATGTATGTACTCTAAAAAAAGTACTGCACTGTTCACGAGGGCCGGCAAGTCGAAGTGGAAGTGAGTGAAAACCTATTGCATGCGTTTTGGGGGCGCGTGCGATCAAAGTGGGCCTTGGGCAGAGTGACCTGCTGCTAAGTGCCAGTTCCCATATCGAGGGCAGGTGGAATGTACTTTTGGATTCAATGGAGCCCACCAAACACAGTGAGAGAGAGAGTGCTTAGTTTGAGAGACTCCGAGTTCTGGGAAATTTTCTTGAGAAAAATAGTCTCCCCTTCCCCCATCAAAGTCTCAAGAGTACATGATGCGCCCAGAATGTGAGCAGGTGCATGAAGACAGCACTAACTGAAAGTACCCACGGACATTTTACGGGAAGGGAAGGAAAGACGCTGGGACTTAGCAATGGGCATTTCTTGTTGAGTATGATGACGCTGAGGACGTTCCCTCGGCAACGCACCTATGTAAGAAAAACAAACTAACCAATGCCTATGTTATCTATGCATGATCATAAAAGTAATGGCGAAGGATAAGGGCGACCCGTATGTCGTAGGAATAAAAGTATTAGTGAGATCTGTGCTACCCAAGAAACGCCCCCACCGAAGAGGGTTGGACTGGACAAACCCCTCGATTGGACGCCCAGGGCTGCCAACAGCCACGCTCTGAATCAAGGCTCAACAAATGGGTGCCAACATTTGTAATCCATCACGATTAACCCATTCGTGAAAGCTATTCACTGAACAACACAAATCCTGATTTCCTTTCCATTCCAGTACTATCAACCCAAGATAGGCAAGCGAACCATTTCACACAGTTTACAAACATTAAAAGATTATCAGCATCAAATTAAAAGTATCAAATAAATGTCACACTCATATATAGCCGAATTGGGTTCAAAATACTCAAGCGTAACCCAAAAAAACGATATGCCCTTTAGGTACCATTCAGAATTCTCTAGCAATATTCCACTGCGCTTCTACATATACGCAATACCCTGCAAGCCACCGCGAGGGTGTGTGGCAGAGGGTGAAAATCACCAAATATCCACCATTGAAATGCAATTAGGCTACTACATGGAAAAATGCACGTGACCCTACAAGGGTCACGTGCAGCTTAGATGGTTAGTATCTAAAAAGTAACAAAGATATTAGTTGTTCATACGTACATCATGCACTACACACTTCTCTAATAATATTTCACATTAGTTATGCGGCCTGTTGTGTTCTCTTGTAGCACAGTGGAAAATGACATTTGGAATCTAACAGTAAAGAATCTATTGGTAAATTCTAGATACCTGTTAAAAGTCAAAACTTAATGTATGCAGAGATATAATTTTTTTCCAATAATAGTATTAGCGAGACGCGTAATTATGGCAATAACATATCACACATAAATCACACAATGTATCAAAGAATTAAATAACCACAACTCAGGACGAAAATATTCTCCTTAGTTTGTGGTCTTATGAGCTATTTTGGCATTTCAAAGCTTAATCGGGAGAAATATCTTCGCAGCAACGATAGCATTGGAAACGCACGTAAAAGAAACATAAATTAGGCGTAAATATTTCCAGAATGATAATCGTAAAGACAGCTTCTTTTCAATTTTCTCCAGACACGAAAAAAGGGACACTCGCCCAGCCAGTCCTATTGGAGACGCTTGGGCACTCTATGCAGTACTGTCGATCACTCACTACGAGTGTTACGATGTGTTAAACCACAGGAGGGACAGAGATGATAAAGCAATAAGAATAGACGTGAACATACTTTGAACTGTCGGTGGCCTTCTTAGGGTGACGCGCGGCCGTTGGAACTGATCGGGAATAAGGGAAAGGAGTAATTCTTCCGAAACAATATCTCGTCCGGAATGGTTTAACACTCCGAGTGCGGGCCTCACTGGCGTCACACCGAGAACAGACCTGGGTCCCACGTGACCTTTGAAACCAATTTCTAGTAACAATATTTACCAAGTAATAAATTAATAGATTGAGGATAATGATGTACATGGAAAGTAATGCAAACACTTACATATTCCAGAAATTAATTCCTTAATTTCACAAAAGAATAAAATAGAATTTTTTTCGAAATACATTTTGCATTTCTTGGGATTTCCATAGACCCGAGGTCAGTACTCGGAGTGTTAAGGTTTGAGGTCGTGTGGGTGTTTGCAATGAATGTGTGTGCGCCAGTCCTTGGATTGATCTCAGGTGAGGTAGAAGGAATAGAGGCAATTATCGTCATACGGAAGCAGCTGTCAAATTTACTACTGTGAGTGGAGACACGATTCGACACGGGCAAGAAAGCCAGCCCAAGGTTCACAATCGGGCACTCCCAAGAACGCGCTCACTCAAACCCTCAGCAATGATCCTCTGCACTCTCTGAGAAACTACGGCAGGCTGGCATGATTCGACCATCAGAGTATGCATGCGGACCTCCACTCTGCGATGAAATTGCCTTCGGAAAAACGCCTAGCTTAAAGGCTTTCGGCGCCTCCAACACTTCTTCTGTGTCTCCGCAAACACAGAAGATGCCGCCGATGAACGTGCGGTCGACGCACCGAAGACATAACGACCGCATTGAGACGGAGATTGTGCCGCAAGTGAAGAGGCGGGGGAAGGATCGGCACTCACCTTCTCGTGTGCGGACGTCTTGCGCTCAGGCCTCCATCCCCGGAGAAACGGCAGTGGAACGAAATCACTGTGCAACACGGACGAGTCACAACACCTGTGCCGCTGACACGCCTGCTGTCTACTACAGCGCCTTCGACCCACTAGTCAAAAACTCCGAATGCGTCACTCAAACCTCTGCCCGGAATGAAATGCAGCGGAATCATATTTTCCAGGCGGCAACATGAAACTCGATTGCCATCCGGGACATAGACAGATTAAAAATCTTTGAGAAGAGCAAAGGACGTTTTTAAAAACTTTTACGAAATTCTCCTCGTCACGGTTAAATGGACCACCTTCAAATGTTGAGTCTTCTTGTTGGCGAAGCAAGGCGAGAGAGGTCGGCGCTTCCTCCCGACACTCTGCACTCTGGCGACTCGAGAAGGAGCGGCGTGCTGCGCTCGGTCCCGGAGCGGGGAGCAGACTGCCTCGGCGGCGCGGCCGACGGACGTCGCTCGGAGGGGAAGGGATCCCCCCTCCCCTCCCCTCCCCCGGCGCCCCGAGAACAGTGGCGCCCCTTGCAATCCCGGGATGTCGGATCCAGGGGCGTCCGATATGTCAATCCGGGCATTGATATATCTCAGCCTTTCCCTGACAAACAGACCATAGGAATTATGAGCTAAGGATGTATGAAATCGGCCTGAATTTATTTATCCAAATATCCGTCACAAAAGAGCGAGTGTTCCATCATATGAGGCTACAGAACTAGTGAAAAACGTGTAATTCGCTTAGATAACGAACATTCACATTTCTACGTAGTTGAATATGCCCCGTGGACTACGTCATGTGGGAAAGCAACTTCGCCCGTCTCCATAAGGTAGCACACGGACGGGTAGCACTACACTTATCATAATTGCGAGTAAGCAGTGAATGCGTGACCTGGAATTTTCGCATTTATGCGCATTTATAAGTGTAAATGAAGTTAAGAATTAACGAAAATGGAAAAACTACGGGAAAAGGAATTTTTCTGTTCGCTGCTTCTTAAGACCGCTTATTTCCACTCAGTGGCGTGCAGACGGAGGGGGGGATGAGGGGGGGAGGGGGGGAATTAGGGTTGAAACGCCCAAAAACATAATTCCCGCTATTCACTACATTTCGTATATTTTTCACTAGCGTTTAGAACTCTGCTCACTGGGCTGAAAAATACTGTTTAATTTTGTTCACGAAAAGAGAATGTGAACTTAATAGTTGTTTTAGATAATAATAATAATCTAAATATAATTCTGTGATGATGCACGTAAAATAAAATGAACATTTCCAGAAGGAAATCCTGAGAACGCCACCGGATACACCCAGCCGAAGATGTTTGAAGATGGTTACTCCATCATAAGAGAAAATGTTTTGGGAATAAAAGCAAAATGATTTAGAATCTACTGAGAGTCTGCCAGGGAAATTATTCCTCTTATTAATTATTCAAAACTATATTTTCACAATCGCATTCATCATGCATTTGGAATTCATTTTATGAATTCGGAATATTTTCTATGAAGCCTATTTTGGATCATTTTACGTACATTTCAAGAAATTATTGTTTAAGCAATTGCATTTTCTTATGTACTTATTCTAAATCTATTTTGAAAATGCCTTACTGCCACTAAAAACATTTTTCCTAGAATTGAAATGCATTAGCTATTTTGTGGTTTTCCATGATGACTCTCAAGTCTTTTACAATTAGGTAAATGTTAAATATAAGAAGATTTTTCATGATAATGTTTTACAATATTTTTATTGTTTGTGCTATTTCTTGTGAATGTTTTTATGACCTTAATGCCACCGAAAGTATTTCTCAAAAGAAAATGATGTGATATTCAGCGAGGACTATTTCTTCAAGATATACACAAGACAGGCGAAACGAAAAAGAAAGCTATTTTTTCTTATTTCAAGAATTCAAGGTCCCTCACAGTAAATTAATATTATTGAAGCTTCGGGTAGCTGCGAGGTGGAGTCAAGGACGGCCCGAGGTGAGTACTCCACTCTAGGCGAAGGGAAGCGAACGTACTCTCGACTGAGTGGACCCGCCCAACCCAACATATGAACTGCCCCGGATGTGGTGTCCCAGGGTATAAAGGTATGCACGTTTAAAAGCCAAGAGGCAGAGCTGGAATGGTGAGACCCGCTTTGGAGGGACCAGCAACTCCTGCTCAATTATGGAGGTTCTGCTCACCGCGGCGCTCTTAAGCGG
This sequence comes from Platycnemis pennipes, assembly GCA_933228895.1. Classification (NCBI taxonomy): domain Eukaryota; kingdom Metazoa; phylum Arthropoda; class Insecta; order Odonata; family Platycnemididae; genus Platycnemis; species Platycnemis pennipes. The sequence goes on from OW121849.1 coordinate 152,013,238, forward strand.
AGAACACAATGTGTTACTCGAAAAGGATTTCACCGAGGGCGAATTTCGGCTCATTTCGAAATTGAATGAATGTGCGTGTGTCTGACAAATAAGCAGCTAGATTGTGGGAATGCACAGTGACAATATTTGCAGCGTCTCGTGATATAAACAGTAGATGAGTTTGCATTCACGATCACATGGCAGATACATACTTCAAAGGTTTAAGAGCATACCTAAATATCCTGCAAAAATTTAAGATGAATCACGCAATGAAGATGATGAAAATGTACGTTAAAAACCAGCTTACAACTGTAGGTTTGATGATGAAGATAAAATTAGAAGTGTAGACAGAGGTTTGAAATGCCATTTACTTCGGACACAATGAGGGCTAATAATATAGTTTGTTAGTTATTCAGGGGAGGCGATTGACAGCTGAAGCCATTTGCACCATTTAGGATAGGTGGGTAATTGGGTAATGATAGGAGTTCTTAGGGAACGGAGAGAAACGGTGGACAGAAACCCTGCGTCGGCATTAGCCTACTCTTAACGACAGGCGCCAAGGGGACCACGTCTTTACGTCCCATCCGACGGACGGAGTACTGAACTTGAAATGCCCTCCACTACGCACTCAAGTAGGAACAGGTTTGCCACTGAATCGAACCCAGGCCCTCGGGATGGGAGGCAAAGTACTCTAGCCACCACACCAACCCGCTAGTAAAATCGGAGTTACCAGGGAAAAAGCACAGGACAGCAGATATTCGATATTTCTGCATCGGTAGGTCTTAACATTAACGCCTTCACCACCTCAGCCACGTTTGGACAGGTTGACCCTGGACAGCCGGTGGCTGCGGCCAATATTTTTCAGGGTGAACTGCTGGTCCCTCTTTGAGAGGTCCATTGCACGCCTTTCGTCAGCCAACGCCGCAAGGGGTCCACCGTCACTCAAATATATATCCTCAACTCCACTCACGCGTGTCCAAAAACGACTTTAGAGGCTTCCTGTCTCCTCTCCCCACTGCCCCTGCTTTTTAGCTTCAGCTTTTTGCTTCCCTTTTTGGTGAAAAGTAATGATGAGCCCTCCTCTGGATGCGAAACTGTCTGCATGGACCCGGGAATGTTTACTTCGGATATCGCCGTCGCTGACTGAAGGAGCAGCGCCTTGACCTCGCTCACCCGAAGGAACTACTCGAATAAAGAAAAGATGCTACTCCCATTTTCCTCTCTGAATGATCGCGGAGACTGAGTTGGCAAGGATGAAATGCCCGAAGATGAAGCGTCACTTAAGACGCAGAGGAAATCTCGCGAAACAGGGGAGGGTCAGCCGACAGTATCCCCAAGGAAGAATTATTGATTACGCCCAATAAAAACTCTTACGCTTTGAAATGTTCATTGGAACTGAAAAACACTGTTTGCATTATATTTAATTTGCATTAAGTTTCAGCAACTAAGAATCAATGTAAAGTTAACGTGTTTCTTCACCTTGAGATGTTTTCGTAATCTATGACGTCAATTTTATTGTATCTGTGAGATGACTGTAATTTCCAGTCATAATAGTTCTCCAGCAGAAGATAACTTGATGCCATTACCGTATTCTCCCAGCAAAGCACCTGGTTCCAATAGTGCTGTTGTGCTGTGGGCTGCAAAAATCGCGGTGAAGATGGCTCTGTCGCCCGTTTCATATTCCTATACTAGATGAAAAGAGGCCAAACATATGGCTGGAAAATATTCCTGGAGTCTCACAATTTACAGTATGCGCTGCGAGGTGCATGAAGATGGTTTTCACTGTAATTTTTATTAATTAAAATTCGTTGTAACTTTATTTTTGCAGTGTACTGTAGCTGCCATTCACGGGTTATTAATCAATTATCTGCATCTCAACAGTCTCACTTAGACGAGAATCAATCGGAAAGCAACTCTAGGCTCTACGGGGCTAAATTAATGAATCCGTTTGCAATTCCAGAAATGCTTTCTCACCAACCAGCGAAAAATAGCAAGGAAGCCTCCTAAAAATCGAATGTTGACCTCAGAGGATTTGGATGCGATTTCACCTTCTACATCTGTGCTGGTGAATGATGTGGAATCCTCTGAAGCCGAACCCTTGGTTCCACAAAAGAGGAGTGATGACGATCCAATACAAGGGGATAAAAAATATTTAATCCTAAAGAAGCTGTAGTCTGAAATTTTATCCCTGCAGAGGAAAGTTAAAAACTTGGAAGCTTCGCTTAGTCAAACGACAAAAGCCCTAAATTCCTCTTCTAATCCAGACCAGGTGAAACTATTGGGAAAGACATCACCTCATCATCATGAGTCGACAATTCTAGGACTGGTTTGACGCAGCCCTCCACTCGATTCTTCTATCTGCCAACCTCTTCATTACGACGTCGCGCCTCTCTTTTACACAATTCACAACTTGCTCCATATACCTCATACGAGAGACCTGCCTTTCCCAATCTTGCCGTTCTCTTTTCCCTCGACGATTGTCTTCATCAGGCGATCGTGTCTTTAAGTTGTCCCGTCTTCTTTTTATACTTTTCAGCAGACTTCTCTTTTCTCCCACTCTTCTTAGCACTTTTTCATTTGTCAATCGGTCGATCGATTTAATCTTCATCGTTCTTCGGTAGCACCACATTTCGAATGCTTCCACCCTTTTCTTCTCCGCTGCTGTCATCGTCTATGCCTCACTGCCGTAAAGAAACATGCTCCAGATGTATGTTCTGATGAATTGCTTCCTTACTTCTAAGCTTGTATTTCCAGCTGTAAGTAGATTCTTCTTTTCCCTCTTTGTCTGGGCTCTTCTGCTATTTCCTTCTTGCTTCGTCCATCGTTGGTTACTCGGCTTCCAAGGTAACAGAATTCTTTCTCCTCTTCCAGTTTCTTTTTTCCTAGTTTGACATTGGTTTTGGCCTCTTCTTTCTTGCTGCACACCAATATCTTAGTCTTCTTCTTATTGATCTTCAGCTTATGTCTGGCCATTGTCCTTTCCATGGTTAATAGAATCTTGTTCAGATCCCTCTCTGTCTCTGCTATGAGTGCTATGTCATCGGCGAATCGCAGCATTCTAAATTTTTCTCCATGGATATTCACTCCAGAAAACTTCTCTTTGGGAGAGAGAGTGAGAGAGAAAGAATTACGGGAGACAGTGTGTGCAGCCTTGTCTCACTCCTTTCCTTATTCTTGCTTCTTCACAGCTGGGTCCAGATTTAATCACAGCTACTTGGTTTTTATACAAACTGTGTATAATTCTTCGATCATTGTAGGAATCTCCAATTCCTTTCAGAATATAAAGCAATGAATTCCAATGCACGTTGTCGAAAGCCTTCTCTAAATCCACAAATGCAATGAAGGTCGGTTTGTTCTTCTCCATTCTCTTCTCTATAAGCAGCCTAAGGGCCAATATTGCTTCTCTTGTACCCTTACTTTTCCAGAATCCGAATTGATCTTCATCCAGGAACTCCTCAGCTTTTCGTTCTATTCTTCTGTAGATGATCCTGGTCAGTATCTTCGATGCATGTGTCGTCAGGCTTATAGTCCTAAAATCTTCGCATTTCTCCGCTCTCTTCTTTTTAGGAATAGGAATTATGATGTTTTTCTCGAAGTCTTTGTGTATTTCTTTTGTTGAGTCCATGTCGCAGATGGTTTTGTAAAGATAGGTTAGCGTCTACTCTCCTGCATTAATTAGTTCTGCATTAATTTCTCATTAGTTCTGCAGGAATATTATCAATCCCAGAAGCCTTATTCATGAGAAGGTCCTTTATTGCTGCGTCATTTTCAGATCGTAATATTGAAGGTCCCCTGCCATCCTTTTCAACTTCGCTTTACTCTTCGATCACTTTCGTACTGGGATTTGTACAATGTTGTTCTGTACATCTTCTCATAGGTTCATAATCCACATTTCTCTAGCTTTCCTGGCTTTGCGACTTATTTCTTTCCTTATTCTTTTGTAACAAAGCTGCCCTTCTTCAGTTTTCGCAATCTTGTACTTTCTTCTTTCTTCAATCGGGTTCAAGACTTCCTCCGTGATCCACGGAGCCTTCTTGGGAACTTTTCTTCTTCCAAGAACTTCTTTTTCGGCTTCCTGTATTCCACATTTAATGTTTTCCTAACGCTCTTCCACCGATTTCTCAGTCAGGTGCTCTCTTATGTTGTTTCCCACTGCTTTTTGAAATACCTGCTGATGTTGATCCTCCTTCAGTTTTTCTACTTGCCATATCTTCATCACTGCTTTCTTCAATTTCTTGACTTTAACATGGCATCTCATCATCAATAAATTATGGTCAATGTCGATTTCTGCACTTAGTTAGCTTTTGCAGTCCTTCACCTGATTCCTGAATCTCTGCTCCATTTAAATGTAGTCTATATGACATCTTTCTCTGTCTCCTGGCATTTTCCATGAGTATCTTCTTCGGTTGTAATTTTTAAACAATATGTTTGCAACCACTAACTTATGCTGTGTGCCGAACTCCGTCAGTCTTTCTTCTCTTTCGTTTCGGTTTCCCCATCCATATATTCTAGTTATCTTTTCCATCTTGACCTTCGCCCACGACAGTATTCCAGTCTCCTAAAATAATTACGTTTTCTTCTCCTCTTACCTGTTTTATAACTTCCATGATATCTTCGTAGACATCTTCCACTTCTTCATCTTCGTAGTCCGACGTAGGCATATAAACTTGCACCACAATGATATCTGTAGGCTTGGTCTCAATCTTAACCATTATAATCTTCTCACTGTACTGCAGGAAGCTCTTCGCACGCAGTCCTGCACTCTTCCTGAGCATTATGCCTACCCCAGCGTTACCATTCAGTGATCAGGTACGAATAATTCTATAACTTCCACTCCAAAAGTCTCCTTCTTCGGGCCATCTCATTTCACTGATTCCCAATACATCGATGTCCATTCTCCTCATTTCAACTTCAGATTCTCCAGTCTTCCGCAGGTCCGAAGTGATCGCACGTTCCACGTTCCTGCCCTAAAATGACTATCACACTTGACTGATGTACTCTCTCGGGTAGTCCCCGCCCGGAGATCCGAATGGGGGACTAATTTACTTCCGGAATATTTTACTCGAGAGGGTTCCATCACGTCTTCATTGAAAGAAAAGAGCGAAGTAGCTGCAATTCCTCGGGATAGTAATGTGGTGGTTTCCCCTTACCTTCCACATCGCCATACTACAGCCGTTAAAGTAAATGTTACCACGCCTGTAGTGAAATGAGTGTCGCTGTACTGACCACTGTGGTCTCCATCTTCACTCATGTGAAGAAGAGCTGCTGCCCTCTCCTCCGGGTGATGAGAAGCGTAATTGTTGGCGGCCTCCCGTCGCGTCGCCAAGTCACGGCATCTTCACAGGTTCTGTATCATTTAGAGGCCTACCTTACCCAGGGATAGACCAATGCCACTAAGAATTCCGTCGCTTTTTGTCCACGACTGCTTATTCGACGAGTAAACTCGCTTATCTCGCAGCTAACCTCTATATCTAGAGGTCGACCCACATCCGCAACCCGGTGGACGCACTCGGTGGCTTTAAGCTTATCCGCGAGGGATATCACCTAAAGGACAAAAACAGTTTAATATCACTATTAAGGAATCCCTACAAATTAGAATTGCATGTGGTAAACAAGGTTAAAATTTCCTAGTGAAAACTAGACTATGCACTTCCCAATGACAGTAGAAGATTAGAGAATTATAAATTTCATCCAGTAATTCAGGATGAGGGTTTGAATTTCTTAAATCATTGCGGATTACGGATTGAGCTAAGCAGAAGCACTAAGCTTATCGTCTCACGTGTCCTCTGAGCACGGATTTCTTGGGCGTTTTCCTTCTCGTTTCTCTTCCTACTTCATTTTCAGTGCAATATATATTTTTTTCAAACTTGTCATATTTTGGCATCAAAGGAGATTCGGAACGCGGTACACGTCGACGACTCAATTGGAAAAGAATACCTCTGGCAGGTGGGGGCGAGATTGCAGAGGGCGCAACAGGTGGAGGGGCGACTTCCATGGCAACGGCACAGCGGCGCGTCGACAGCGCCCCTCCCTGACAGGTGGCGCCTCATATGACAGGCGGAAATGCTGACTGTGCCACCGACCCCTGGACAGAACACCCTGGCCACATGCCACGGGTTTCCTGAGGAATCAACAGTTAACTCTTTATTTAATCGTTGCTCAGTTTAATCAACTCTATCGTTAGTTGTTTTGTGTTTAGTTAACTGCCGGTTAACTTTCCATAGTATCAGGCTCAACCCCGTGGAAGTTGAATTTCGTAAATGAAATATTAACTTTGTTTCTTTCCACAGATTTATTTCCTTGGTACGACATTTTTCGACACATCGGTGTCATCATCACATACAAAATTAAATACAATTTGCTCGTGTATTGTCGTAAAATTGTGTATGAATGTTTGTACCTTATGATGACACCAATGTGTCGAAACATGTCGCACCAAGGAAATAAATCTGTGGAAGGAAACAAAGTTAATATTTCATTTACGTTGCCTGTTAACTCTTTAGTTACCTCTTTAGTTTACAGATAACTCTTAACCCTACGAGCCTTGGCACATACCACAGGTGTCCAGAGGAATCAACAGTTAACTCTTTCAAAGAGAAAGGGGTGATCATGAGATAAGAAAAATACTGACTCACGGAATCCCTTTTTCCAGGGTGGTTTTAATGGGTTTCAGGATGAGTATAGTGTAAGGATAGCAAACCCGAAATCCCTGCAAAACTGCCAATCTCAAAATTCCTGTATTAGGTAAATACAAATCCAGGGAGGCATATTACATTAAGGGGCAAAACGTACGGAATGAAACATTAACTGCACAACCAGTCCCACTCTATTATTATATAATATAAGAAACCATGTAGTACAGTGTTACACATGGTAGAAATACCGAGGCAATTAGGCGAAATGGATACTGACACTAAAATTATCTGTCAGTTTGCAGCATTTCCTAGGATAAGCCCGCGGCCAATCATTAAATGCTACAGCAATGCGACAGTTGGCCAAACGAAAGCACAACATGTCATGGTTCGCCACGATGGACTCCCTGAACACCACTTCGGTGTTCCACCTTCGCTTTGCAGGTGTGCTACTTCCAAAGTGTCCGGGATTTCGTAGCAGATAAGAAAGCCTGCAAGTGCGAAGGCATCCGCTTTGTTTTGGAGAAGAGGACACTCCCCGTCCACAAATGTGAAGGATGACCAGTGGAAACATGTGGTGGGCGTATATGTTGTTGTATTAATCACTATGTCCAACACACGAGTTATCCAGACCCAGACTGACGAGAGGTGGAGAAAGTATGAGATGGATACTGAGACACGGCAGGATTTCCTCCGTGCTTGTTGGGGGCAGGCGTGACGAGGCCATTCGTGAAGGGTGGAACGGCCACAGAAAATAGGGAGGGGGGTTGCGGGACGAAGGGGATGAATTAGGGATTCGCCATAGCACTGTAACCCAATTTTGTGGCTCCTGAAAACAAGGGTACCCATACCCTGACGACTATCGGTAGCCTCTATTGTGAAGATGAGAAGGACATACGTCCACGCAATACCCTGCAAGCCACCGCGAGGGTGCGTGCGAGAGAATGTGTGACACACAGGGATGACGAGGAAAATGTTGAATAGAATATGTAGCAGCAGTAAGCCCCGCTAGGAGGATGAACTGCCGTACGATCAGAGGTTGCAACGCGGTCCACTTCTACTCAGAGTAGATGTTGAAGAGGGCAAAGCTTCTAGCTGCTACTTCAAGACTCTTTCCAGGTATGCTACCGGTATTGGGTCAGCTGGCTTTCAAATGCATCGGTCAATCAATTCGATTCCAGCGGCAGACTGGAAAGTGCACATTCCTGCTCAGCAAACGAAAAGGGTAAAGGAGGCGGCGACGCCAAAGACATATTAGAACGCGCTCGTTGAACGTCCAGTGACGGATCTATTGAGAGCTGCAGCAGGAGAAGTGTGGGCCCAGCCGAAAGCAGAACATGAAAAGACGTAAAAGGGTGAGCGCATATCTGCTACAGCAACAGTTTTAAGCTCAGAATTTGGGGTTCGAGATAATATGACACGATTTATGACCAGAATCGAATGGATCGTAAGTAGATGAAAGTAGGCAGGAGAAAATATCTAACAAGATCTAATGATTCAAACAACTATCATAATGGCACTTCCTGCTGTTGAGCAGGCATTAAATAACCTGATGAACCGGGTTATTACCGAGGAAGAAAGATTAAATCAGTGGGGAACCCATGTGAACCAAGTTCCACGTTGTACTGTGAAAGGCATTGTACTGTGTCCCGAGGGTCCCGAGTAAGACAATGTAACGAACAAGAGGCAACAAATCAAGTATTTTAACAGCAGCAAAGTGGGGCAACTTAAAAAGGATTGCAAGAACAGAGTTTTCTACCATTGCAAGAAAAGGGGGTGTGTCATGAACGATTCAGAAATGGGTCAGCAAGAAAATATTCAAATAAAAAAGAGGAAAGCAACTGGAATTTAAACGAGTGTTTATCAATTTGAAGAACTAATTCCATAAGAATTGTATTAGGACGATGCAGCAGGTCAGAATCGAACCAGGATATGACTCGATACGCAGAGACAGGTTATAAAAACATGTCTCGAAAATAATCATTATAAAAAGTCTGGTACCTGCATTAAACGAAAGGCTAAATTATCTACTCGCTGATATGCTGAGTGAACTTTAGTACAGTATATAAATACGAATCCTTTTTATGCACGATATGTAGTGCATTTTTGGTGAGAATTCACCCCCTGCCACACACATTTATGGTGGCTTGCAGGGTATTATGTAGATGTAGATGCTTTTTCGGGATATCAAGCCTCAAAATCGAGTCCATATGTACTTTTAGCGTGAACAGTATACACAAAACCTGCTATTTGGTCATTACGTCATCATTAATTATTGAGGGCCAGTTTCACCAACGACGGTAAAATTTCCCGTTATCGCAGTTTACCTTATCTCCGTTGATATTATTATCTCGATAATCTCTCGCTTGCGTTCCACCACTGTTATTATTATGTCGGTTTTTTAAAACCGAGATTTCTCTGAGAACGTTTAGTTTAGTAAATTTCTCATACTCCTGACGTCAACAAACAAATAAAAACGCCTAACCGATTGAGGTTTGAGTTTATCTGAAGTGAAGTAGAGCTATTAATAATGAATCGGTATGATTTAATTTTCGCATCTACTGCTAGTGTCCATTATAATATGGTGGCAGCCACATTTTTTCCGGAGAAAGCTACGAGAGAGGAGAAATAGAGATCGAGGTACGCTAGGCCTGATGCAAAATAAACTGTTTTTTATAGAAATGTGAGGCCTATCGTAATTTATTAAGAAAGACGCTGGAGCAATTTCATACTACATTAAATCTCACCAGTGGTGATAACGAAATATCGGACACGACGACGAGAGGGGCAATTTCGGTGACAAGAGAAACTTGATAAACCTTAGGTATACATGTTTATAATTATATTTAAGGTGACCAGATTTCTGATCTGTTAAACTGGGACAAACTGTCGCTTCTCCTGAAGCATAGGCAAATTTACATGGATGTATGTATTTATGTTTCTTTGGTCAAGTGAAGCGTTAGAAAAGTTGTCACTCTGAGTCCTACACAACTCACTTTTCCAGCACCCGAATTGGTGCAACTTCCTGATGCTACATATGTATGTACGAGTTAGGTATATTATAAATATAGGAATGTATATATATTAAGCATTTTAAATTCATTAGAACAATAAAAGAAATCAAATATTAAGGGAAAGATTTGAAATTCATTTCAATATTTATTAAATTATTTTTTATTAAACTTTTCAAAGAGATTTTTATTCACAATTCAAATTCACAAAAATCACACTTTATTTATGATATTTTTCAGATGAAAGAATTACTGTATCAAACAATGTACGGATTTTTCATGTAAGATGCTGTTCGAACCATTATTTTTACAAGCGTTTAAAAAAGACCAAAATTTAAAAAACAAATTGATTATTTTGATAGCATAAATCCAAAGACCGGTACAAATTACTATTTTTGTTTAGTCTTTCGGGACAACGGGACAAACACCCCAAAACCGGTACTGTCCCGGCCAAACCGGTACGTATGGTCACCTTAATTATACTGATATTTTACAATTCGATTCCGACTGGCTGTCACGCTAAGATTTTATAGCGAAGGGCGAATCGTTTCCATGACCGTATGCGGCTGTGACGGTCCCTGATTACTCAGCAAGAATTCGTGAGGGTTATAAAATATGTTTAATTATGGCTGAAGTGCGTAGGAGTATCTATTGTGAGAAGTGTACTATTTACATTTAAATAAGATAGAGTTTTAGAGGTTAGATACGTGCTATTTTCTTTTATTTATCCTTTTTATAACACCAACGTTTCCACGGACGACTCGTCCATCGTCTTCAGGGTGAGTGAAGTCGGTGTTATATAAATATTTCACCCGGTGGAAAACCCGAGAAGGCCTCACCCTGAATTGTTGCTAAGTGCTTTTCGTAGCGTTTATTAACACAGGATAAATAAAATCTCAGCTTTTAGGTTCAAATAAATTGCGCGTTCCTTAATCCACCTAGTAATTGCCTTAAATAACGATAATTGAGCTCAACTAATGTCTCGACTAATATCTAAAGGTAGCTGACGAAATCGCCTGCGCGCCATGTTGCTTTTACGGAATTATCTCGGATAGTAACCTTTCACCTCGCGAAAACCTCCGGTGAAAATATTAACCGAGATAATGCCCCAAAACCGAGTACTGGTGGAACAGAAAAGTCACATTGACTCGGTTAATCCCTAAATTAACCGAGTTAAAAAGATTATCTTCGTTGGTGAAACTGGCCCCGAGTTCCAATCAACTCAAGGTATCGTACGTAATAATTTTTGGGAAGCGTAATAATTGAAAATGAATCTTTGTTGCAATTAATTAACGCCAGCAATGAACTAACTTGATGCCACGCATAATGGTCCCCATGAAGTTGTGCAACACGCACACAAGTTTTCGACATGACCCGAGAAAGCCTAACCTGTTCAACAAGTTTTCCTCGTTACGAAGTTCAGGATTTCGGGTCCCGACAAAAACGTGCAAACTAGAGACCACTGTATTCGGGTGTACCTGCAGGCTTAGAGTATCCTGAGCAAATGTTTTCAGGAACTAGTGCTAACTATGGTCCACATAGAAGAACTCTCTTAACTGCTGAGCATGTTCAGCAGCTCTAATTTCTTAAAAAGAATTTTCAGTATTCACAAATTCAAGGGGGGTCAGTGTATAAAACCCAATTCCAGTGATAATTGTAATGGCAGCAAAATAAAAGAGTTGTCACAATGCCATTTCTCTCAATAATTTGGTGTTTTTTTGATTACTGAATTGACTTCAAGAGAAGGAAAGTACATATCAAATTTTTCAGAAAAATATATAAGGTATCGGCAAATAATAATATCGGTATCGGCCACTGTTATCGAGGCATCGATTTGGTATCGGAAAAAGTGGTATCGGTACAAGTCTAGTTACTTCTTCAAGGGTATAGCATTAATCTCTTAACTAAACCAAACACTACAGCGATAGATAACGTATTAGTGGATCTGGTTCGTTTTCTCACTTCTGACAGCATACTCAGCTTTCATGAAATCACTATTGTTTGTTTACAATACGGTAGTTCGCCATTTTTTTATTATTTTAGATATTGATAGTTCATACTTCAGCAGGAATAACCATATCATTATCGCAATATTTTCTTTGTCATAAATGCTAATAAAAAAAACACCTTTTAAAGTTGCAAATTTTGGATTGCGCCAAAAAAGCACGACTGCCATCTTGAGCGCGCTTGTGACGTCACAAGCCCTCAGCTGCCGAACGTTTATATCAAAACCTCACGGGTAAACTTATTTCTAGAGCGTTTACGGCTCTGTCGAGGCGGAAAGATAAATTAATGATTTACAAGAAGAGATTAAATATACAGGGAGAAACGCCAGAAGAAGAATATGCGTACTACGCAAAAAGGAAATTCATTGAATGGTTCTTTGTCCCGCAACGTAAATGCACGTCTTGTAGTGCGCCCTGTAAAGTTTTCCGAACTGGGGAAAAGGAAAGACGCTAGAATGACCTAGTATCTTGCTGCTCCACGCAAATTACCGGCTTACGCTCTGAAGGGAGCTCGTCTGCTCCCCCGAAGGCTCTGCATCTGACCTTGTACATATGACAGGGGGCAGTGCATTTTGTCTGCGGCAACAACAGAACTCAGAAGCCTAAGATGTGTTTAAGAATTCTCTGAGAATGGTATTCTATTGTTAAAAGTCTCAATCTTCCAGAAAGTGATGTGTATTTAACTTTGATGAACCACATAAGGAATGCTAATGCATGTTTCCAGCCTACTAAAGCACAAAATGACATTAAATAAAGCTATGTAGATCCATTTATTGCAGTATTAAGGTATTTCACCATCACCTACAACACAGCAGCGGGTCAGTCTTCACAGTTATCGAGCATATTATTTTTACGTCTTCGGTGGTCTGGTTTAAGGTACAAGCATTCTTTCATTAACTTTGTGCGACGGATTACACACAAGTACAATGAACATAACTCAAACTCTTTTTAGCCTAACGTAGCCTACGGAGGACTCCCCATATGCTTATATTTTGCCCGTAAAATATAGTTGTATGCATATATTTACTTATTCGGCAGCCAAATTTGACGCAGTACTCACCATTTTGCTTTAGCTCCACGTATTTCACGAGAGTTAAACCATTCGTTATTTTAAAAATTCCTCCGCATGATATAAAAAATATTGGCAGACGAAAGAAATTGCCTGAAATAGCCTTCACCCAACCACCACTTTCATATTTAACTACATCGGACACTTCAAAAGAAATATTTCCTCGCGTATTCTTTGGAGAACACCTTATTTCACAGCCGGCAGGAAGAAAATCTGTAACAATATAAACCGAGTGTCATTTCTTACCCCCCAAACCCCCCCCCCCCCCCCCCCCCTCCCTGCCTCGAAGCAGTTCTTTCGATACATATACCGTGAATTCCATTAGCTGCTTCAAAGACCGGGGGAAAATATACTCATTTTTAAAGTTACGGGTTCGATACTTAGCCTGAATTATAGGTTTACATTTGCTTAAATTGGGTTCGCCAATTTCAGGGAGTGCAAGACTTGTTGCTTAGTAAAATATTTAAATTTTAATCGAATCCTTTGTTTTTTTTATTTAACGACCAAAGCTTTCAACTCCTTATTCCTGCATTCATCTTACGTTTTTCGTTCGATAATTTACTAAATGTAAAGTTTATGTCGAAATTTGTTGATGTTTTTCGTTTCTTTGACGATCATTGGCCTTTGCCGTTTTTGCCTCTGAATGAAGACATAAATGATGGTTAAACAGTTTGTCCTAGTATGGTCGTAAACTGCATTGCATTTTTGGGAGTAATGTTAGAAGGTGCATAAATACGGGCTTGCTGCTCGCGCTACTCTACGGATGAAGTGGTTTTTCCTCGCTGTTAAAACTAAGAATATATTAAGACGAATAATGGAAATTATATACATCATATTGAGACGGTCGTAATAATCTTGAAAATATCGACTTTTTCCGCTATTGTGACGTATAAGGACGACGCTATCTCGTTCAAAATAGAAGCCTATGAAATTATAAAATATGACGCGAATTTTTCTGATCAGCGCTGATAACCTCAGATTACTCGCGACAGGCGCAATGCGTTGTGATCATGACTTACCACTCGTAGGTACTGCTAGGCAATCGGAAGTATAGGCACACAAAAAGGGACTAAGTGCGCGCCTGAGATTAATATTCATCTCTTTTAATGTTCCGCGAATTGATGGAGGTTATTCGATGTACGCATGTCATCTACAGACATTATTAGGTATAATATACATAGCTGGTGAAATGGTTTGGAGAAATAAATTTAATGAACTATAATTGGCCGATAAATGAAATTGTACGTCAACAAGAAATACTTCAGTGGGGTATAGGCGCAAAAGACGCGGAGAAAGCACCGCTCCAAGCTCAAAAGTCGAAAAGGGAAATCGACATGAACGGATCATCCGTTCTTTCGATTACTACTTTCCGACTGGGCTTCCCCCTCCATTGCCACGGATACTCGGCGCTGCGATGTGTAAACCGGTACAATGACGACTCCAATACTCAAAACAGCAAGAAGATTACAATGATCATGAACAAGCAATTCTAATACTTTATTTTACGACAAGTTAACCTAAATAAAATCGTTTTAAATAACCATTAACAGACAGACACACTACTACGTACCTTTCCCTTCCATTTTCACATTTCCGCTGGTTTCCTGGCTGATGATTTTCTCTGCTCACTTGTCAAAGCATGCCCCTACTCACGAGGTTTCTTCACCTCGACACTGCGATGGGGTGTGATGTCATGCATTACCCTTTACGACGGGCAGAGTGAAACCCAAGGGAAATGGGACATTCATTTCAAAAGAAAAGGTTTCCTTCTCCATCGATCCACTGAGAAACACCCTCAAGATCCTCTCAGTCGGAAAGATGGAGGCACCGGGAACGCTCTCTTCATCTAAATGAGTATTCCCTTTCAATCCACGAAGGATAATTTGCCATTAATGCTGGAATCCATACAAATTTGCTTTTCAAAATTGGTAAACCTCAAATTTCCATCACGTGGATTTCAACTAAAACAGCTTTATTACCATAGATGGCCTCGCTAACACCATGTTATATTCTCATGGGACACGAAACACAAACCCCAACACCACTGATTTCACGTAAATCAAATTTCAACAAGGTCATCACCCCAACAAGTTGAAGGTCCCACTCAGTTGAACTTATTTCTGTTTTAATCTTTCCACCTTCCTTCCCTATAAGTGTCCGTCCATTTACGAGATCTCAATTCTAAACCTCTCCTTGGCTTGTTCACACATATTTACCTCCAAATTATTGAATAACTCATTGGGCAAGGAAGACAGAGGTGGTGGTGTGGTGAAACTATCAATTATGTGATGCAATTGTCGTGGGAGGAATAGATCTTTAATTTTGTCACTGTAAAAACATTTTAAAAAAGACTCCAATGGAACTATGTTAGAAAAATGTTTGCCACTCCATGAATACTCGTCACGTTAAAGTCACAAGGGTCACAATGTCTGTGGACTTGAAGGGGCTTCAAATGGAGGTAATGCTGGGTAAGGAAGAGGGTCGCCCCCAGATGAACATCGCGTCTTCATCCTCTCACAGTGCCCTAATGCAAAACACACCATGTTTGAGGGCCTGTCATGAAGACGTCGTCACAAACCCACATATGCGAAAGGTCTTCACTACTTGGGAAGCAAAACATCCTTAACGTCTCCCCAAATGCACACGCTCTCGAGAACGCTAAACCCTCTGGCAACACATGGACGTTCTTCAATGCTCTTCCCCTTTTTGGTCTGCCTCTTGATCTGCACAATGCACTTCTCTTCCTCTGGTACAAAAGCGCCATTCTTGGGCTATGACGGCATGGGCAGAGGAAGATGCCATGCCAACTGCTCCTGCAAATGCCCCTGCGAACAGAAAGGAAGTCTCAAACAGACCGTTGAACAGGTTCCACGTTCACATTTTGCCAAATGCTTGCACTAAGGGTGTCATTTCATTTTCCACTGGATTCCTCACGAGTGACAACGAATAACATATGAGGATACACAAGGATCCCCACAGCATAGTTTCACACCTCAACAGGTAATCTTGGCGGCATAGCGTTACCATTTCGGAGATTAGAAATTAACACTTAAAATGACAATATTGTCTAACAAGGAGGCATCACAGGACTGATGCTCATGATCCAAATGATGCAATTATTTTATGAAGCTATTGAGGGAATGCAGGGAAAGTGTCACAGCTTTCTTCCATACATACGCCCAGGTTCGTGAAAAAAATGCAACTATAGAATTTTTATTCCCTATAAATCATTTGTAGGGCATGGCTTCATAAACAATAGCCGTGGCCGAGGGGTTAAGGCAGTGTAAAAGTTACTCACAACATGGATTGAGTCCCAATTGGGGCAAAATTTTTCCTTTGGAATGATTATTGGAATCACAGCAAAATGCCTAATAATCCCATACATTAATGGCAGTACAAACAATATTTCTGAATTTTCAAACTATTTGCTGGATTTTGCTACGAAAGGCTAAATTGTCTGCATGCTGATATGCTCTCTATGAATTTCGTTTCTTCCTTTTTTGGGATATCAAACCTCAAAGTCGAGTCTATATATACTTTTTAGCATGAACAGTATACACAAAACGTGCTATTTGGTCATAGGTATATTCATCATTAATTATTGAGTCCCAATCAATGCAAGGTATCATATGTAATAATTGAAGGTGCCAATCAACGCAAGGTATCGTACATAATAATTTTTGGGAAACATAATAATTGATGATGAAACTTTTTTTACAATAAATTGACTCCAGCAATGAACTAACTTGATGGCATGCGTAATGGTCCCCATGAAGTTATGCAACCAGCACATACGTCTTCGACATAACCCGAGGAGGCTGCACCTGTTCAACAAGTATTCCTCGTTACCATGTTCAGGATTTCAGGTCCCAACAAAAACGTGCTAATGAGAGTCCACTGTAGTATTTGGGTGTACCTGCAGGCTTAGAGTTCCCTGAGCAAATGTTTTCAGAATCTAGTGCTATGGTCCACATAGAAGAACCCTCTTAACTGCTGAGCATGTTCAGCAGCCGTGTCAACAATATGTCAATGTTCAGTATTTACAAATGCAAGAGGGCTTAATGTATAAAACCCAATTCCAGTGATAATTGTAAGAGCAGCAAAATAAAAGAGTTGTCACATTGTCATTTCTCTCAACAATTAGGTGTTTTTTTGATAACTGAATTGACTTCAGGAGAAGGAAAGCAATTATCAAATTTTTTTCAGAAAAATAAGTATAGTATTGGCAAATAATACAATCAGTATCGGCCACTGGTATCAGGGTATTGGTTTGGATAATAGAAAAAGTGGTATTGGCACAAGTGTAAATATTATTATTATCAATTTATTGGCAAAGTACACCCTGAAAAAAATCAATTTTTGGAGTCTGGCCTTACAGCTAATAGTCCAGTCCATCAGGCAAATTTATACCTGTTCTTGCAATCAACTGGGTACAGAATGAGACCGTGACAATTGGATATATTTCAGCTCTGGGCCGAAGAATGTCTCAATGAGGTGCAAAATTTATAATCTCACTTTTTTAAACAATGAAAAACTGCCAAAAATAGCACCATGTATCATAACTTCAATGATGGATCATAAGTGCATTGCAGCAAGAAGACAAGGCATCCTTTGCTCACATTGTCAGCTGCACTAGGTACACGTTAGAACAAAGCAGAGTCAACGTTGTCCCGAGAGAGAGAGAGTTTGATGAAGGGATGCCCCCCTCCTCCAGGAAAAGAGTGCTTCTCTGATGGTCGACAGACTTCTCTCAGGGTTGAAAATGGGACATCCACTCAAAGTGGCTGCACTCATCACTGGAACTGTACCTGGACACCACATCTAGACACACATACATACGCAGGACCCCAGAATAGGCAATGCTTTGGTAAGCCAAAGCAGTGCAGACAGTGAATCCATTAAAGACAAACTTATTTTAACTATGAATGGAAAATAGGATTCCTCAGGCCTCTCTGGAGGGCAGGGCACTGCAACTTTCTTCTTCTGTAGTCAAGAATCTGGGAGTTATTCAGAGCTCTCAACTCAACTGGAGAGAGCACGCTGATGCAAAAACAAGTGAAGCCTCTGTCTCTCTCCGAATGCGCAGAGGCAGGCTCTTGGAAAAACATTGGGCACTTCAGCCAAGTGCCATTAACTGGATTGTTACGGCAGTTGTCAAACTTATACACAGCTCTACGATTTGGCAGACAAAGTCTCCATATATAAGTGCAAGGAACAAACCTAACCACTTAGTACAATGAATGCCCAGCAGGGGCATCTTTGGGACAATCAGGATATCCCCAACCTTGGCACAAGCAACTGTCCTGAATGCAGTCCCATTTAATGAGGAGGCTGAGATCCAGACGAGAACAGTGGCTATCGATGATTCACCAGCAGAGGGAGTAGCGCAACAAGTGCCTCAGGGCCTCCCTAACAACTCCACTGAAAATGCTATCTAAATGACCAAGAGATGAACCACTGCATTTCTTACGACACATTTGCCTGCTTGGTGGAGGCAGGGTAAAGCCCTAGGCTGCCATTCCTGGGGTCGCAGGTTTGAGTCCCACCTGGGTCGCTTTTTCACCAGCCAGGGCAAGGCTGTGTGTGTTGTACATCTGTTGTTTGTTAGCGAGAGCTCGATGCAAAATGGCCATTTGAGCTGTATCCAAGTTTATGGAAGTTAATAAAAAAAGACACCCATCATGGCCCTTTCATCATTTGTGAAAGAAACTTATTTTTTACTGTTTATAAAGAGAAATAAGTACATAATTCAAGGATTGCGACTGAGCCGCAAATACCTCAGTGGAGTCACCCTCTGATTATCACCTAAGTTACACTGGAAATTGCTGCATGAATTTCACTTAAAGAAACTTAAAGTGGAGGAAATATATTGCAGTTGAGCATCTTTAATGCGGCACAGTCGGGACCGAAGTGATGCCGGATTAGGGATATTGCCAGACTATGGGTCATGCATGGAAACTGGTCTATTTCTGATGTCCGGGATATTTTCATTGAAAGGAGTCAATTATTTATAACAAAATATATTCGATTGCCATTTACTGAACATTATTTTAAAAAGAGTTACTGAGAAAAATCAGAAAGAAATGGTTTCTTAATACACAAAGTTATTATTTAAAATTATCGAAGTTGCGGAGTGAGTGAAAATAACGGAATCTAAGCATTGTGCATATTGCTACACATGTAAAAGTTTCATATTGTTATTGGAAAAGGGTATAAAATTTGATATTTCTTATGCTGTGCTTTTGCCTAACATAATTCCCTACTGCGCTCGATTTGTTACCAGCTGATTCAGCGCGATGCCAACGCGTGGGTGTCATGTGTACGGCCGCCCGTCGCCGCGGGCAACCAGACTGGATTATTCTTTAAAGACCATCATCAAGAGTAGTCTTCCTTCAACAATTTCAGGCTGATCATCGTCATCCCCACTTGGATTTATTGTTATTAATTACCATTTCAAAGATTTCATCATCCATGATATGTTGTGTGGTGAGAATATCGTGGCCGCTAACTATCCTTTCGTCTAAATTTACCAATTCCATTTCCTTTAATTCAGGGTTATGGATGATGTGATACATGGATGATATCATATTTTTATCCTCAGAAACATGAAATTTTTTTAAATCCCCAATTATTTCGTCTATATCAAACCTTAAAGCAGTCCACAATTTAAACCACGCGTGTTTTAGAACAGACGGTGAAATGATATTGCCTGCAACGTGAAATTTCCCGAATCACGTCTTTTGAATTGATCACTAGGGCGGATCGGAAAAATCGATTTTTCGCGGAGAAACTTGGCCCTCTGGAAAAAGTTGTCAAAGTGACTCAAAATGAGGCCAGAAAAATTTGGGGCCTCTAGGTCAACCCTAGACCCTCGCGCCGTGGCCATTTATGGGGAGGGGGGCTGAAAATGAAAAAAGTCATGTTTTTATAGCGGTTTCCCATGTATTTTTCCGAGTTGCGGCCCTTTAGGGCAAAAATTTCGTCCATTTGTACGTATCTGCAGCCGTTAAGCCACAAATTGTCTATTTTGAGTGCGCGGCCGCGCGTAATTATGCACCACCCACGCAGCGTCGCGACGCAACGGTCACAAGGCCGCTCGCGCGCCTCCTGCCGGCTCGCGCCTCCTGCCCGGTCGCCGCGAACGCAGCAAAACTCATCACGGATGCGTCTTCCGTCGTTGGTCTCATTAATATTAGATAATTAAACAATTTCCAGGGAATAACAATTACGGAAGAATTGTATGAAAGTGATATAACCCTACACACTATAAATTTTTTTCCTGTCTCGTCGACATAAACGAATTGACGTTACCGACTTTTAAAGAAGTGGTAAAATATTTTTTTTATGTTCGCGACGCATTGAGATATGAAAGCGCAGGAAGGGAGCCTACGGCTTATCAAGTAGTCTGGTGGCCAAAGTGTCCGCACTTTGGAGACACACCTCTATTCCAATCATTCCGGAGCGTGGTGTGATTAAAATGATTATACTGTATGAAAGAAATATAACACACCGTCATAATTCGGGGAGTAAAGAAACATTCCCCGAGTTTAGCCTACTTTTAATATTATTTTTCAGTATGGAGAAAAAATGCAAAAATAATTAAAGTAGTTATTAGAGCTCACCACGTTGAGGTACCTGCACTATGAACTCCCCCGCCCACACTCCCACTCATAAAATAGAGGAACGCATTTCCTTTATCAGATTATATGCTCTCGAAAAAATAAGAAAGTGGTCATTTTGTATTACCAGTCGGTTTATCTGTTTGCAAGTATTCGTATTTATACTTTATTTTCATTGAACACTAAAGGTCATTATCGATTTTTTTTAATTTTTGAAGTCAAGCAGATAAATGTAAAACTTACTCACTATATCACAGCATGAACTGAGACTAAGTTTTGAAGGTTGGCATTTTGGTTCTGCTTTCTAGAATTTTCAGTATTTCTTATTGTCTCTCGTTGTTGCGGATGCCAATGAAGCTTGGGTTACCTCTTTTACAAATATTTCAAAAGCGCAAGCTTTTGTGTGACAAGAACAATTGCGTTCCTCAGTTGAGAGTTACTCAAGTTATTCTCAAATTTCTTCAGTCGTGAGATGCGATAGAGCACGAGTCGGTGTTCTCGTCCCATTTTATCAGCAGCTTGTAGTCTTCTGCATCAAATTTAAAATCTGTTAACTCAAAATTTCACGATTTTCGTCGCACGCATATTTCTTCATGCCTCTAAGATTATTTTCCACGCATCTCTTCACACGTCCTCTCCATTGTCAGCAATCATTAGGAGGAGTAAATTTTCTGAGTGCCCGAAAAAACCGTTTCTCTGAATAACAGGATTAATGACTCTTTTAAGATCTACTGGTAGATATCTTGATCAATTGAATAATTTCCATAAATTTACAGCACCCTCGTGTATACAACGGTTTTTTTTACTGAAAACCAGACAGGTGCGTAAACTTTTTGAATGACACTAGATTTTATAAATTAGCGCATGAATTTTCTTTGGACACGTATAGCCACAGTTGTCGGCTGGCCTTAGTGAGCTAACGAGAATGAGCCACATTTTTTGGAGTTTATCTGGCCAAATTTTCCGAGCGAAATCCTTTGGACACAGTATTAGAAATTCCCCGAAGATACTGCTGGTCACTGCTCAGCAATCTCAAGTCTTCTTCGTGGGATAATTTTGTTGGAACTGGCTCGAATCGTATGGTATCAAGAGTGTGGCAGTCTTAAAGGGTGGAGACAATAGGTCTTGCAAACAAATTTGGACCCTTAGTTTGCCCGTCTAATGTTTCTACCAACCGCCGCAGTGTTAAGTCCAGGGATACTAGTTAAGTCAATCAAGTGTAATTGGTAAATAGACGTCTTGTAAGGGACGTCGGAGTTTTGCTTCCAGCAAACGGATGATGCTTCCTTCCTGACCTGTATTCACTTTGGTGCCATCGCATCCAATCACTTTAAAATTTGAAAGTTCAATATTTTCTTTCGCAAAAAAATCATGAATTGCAGTTGTGATTTTTCTTGCAGATACTCGTGTGGGGGAGACAAAACCGAAAAATTGTGAGCCTGGCTCTTCAACAAACAAGACATGTTCCTCCCTAACCTTTGATTGATACGTCCTCTTGCATATTTTCTCCAGTTTAATTGTTTCATCCTTTCTGCCGTTCAAATACAGACCTTCAATTGCATTTTTTGATTTATCTGTCTTTGCTTTTACTGAATCTAGCATCTTCTTTTTCTGTCTTCGTTAGTAATGCCGGTCCACTACATTTAACCTGTCTTCCGGAGTTTTGAGTTTCGCGTCGGATACCGTTGCGCTGACGATCATTGCTGCTGCTCTGAGGGACACGTCACCGGTACTTGCACATACCTCCGCCACAGTTGGCAATTGAAGACGTCTTTGCCCCGAAGGAGGTCCAGGTTGATTTTCATTCCTAATCGTATGAAGAACGTTGAGGTCTAAGTCGGTTGGTTCCTCGTCGATTGAGTTTTCTCGAGATATAGCAGAAAATAATTCTTGATGCTCACTTTTTATCTCTTCAAGAATTAAAGATTTTGAGTCGACGCTCTCCGACGATCCTCTTCTGAGGTTTTTCTTTAATCGTCGAGTTTCTGAGGCATGCAATCCACCGGATACCATCTTTCGTTTTGTCCTTTGATCCCTCAAAAATGCCGCTTCATTTGGGAGAACTTTATCCTCTTTCTAAATTTACACTTGCTAGTTCTTAGGCTCTGACACGCACAAATATCACATAGTATCTGGGAATCATTAAAAAATATATTGATTTTTTGTCAATTTCGCACCTTTCATAGGCTTGCTTGCATTTTTTCTTAAGGCTTAGTACGTCTTATGGTAACGTATAACCATTTTAATCACACCACGCTCCGGAATGATTGGAATAGAGGTGTGTCTCCAAAGTGCGGACACTTTGGCCACCAGACTACTTGATAAGCCGTAGGCTCCCTTCCTGCGCTTTCATATCTCAATGCGTCGCGAACATAAAAAAAATATTTTACCACTTCTTTAAAAGTCGGTAACGTCAATTCGTTTATGTCGACGAGACAGGAAAAAAATTTATAGTGTGTAGGGTTATATCACTTTCATACAATTCTTCCGTAATTGTTATTCCCTGGAAATTGTTTAATTATCTAATATTAATGAGACCAACGACGGAAGACGCATCCGTGATGAGTTTTGCTGCGTTCGCGGCGACCGGGCAGGAGGCGCGAGCCGGCAGGAGGCGCGCGAGCGGCCTTGTGACCGTTGCGTCGCGACGCTGCGTGGGTGGTGCATAATTACGCGCGGCCGCGCACTCAAAATAGACAATTTGTGGCTTAACGGCTGCAGATACGTACAAATGGACGAAATTTTTGCCCTGAAGGGCCGCAACTCGGAAAAATACATGGGAAACCGCTATAAAAACATGACTTTTTTCATTTTCAGCCCCCCTCCCCATAAATGGCCACGGCGCGAGGGTCTAGGGTTGACCTAGAGGCCCCAAATTTTTCTGGCCTCATTTTGAGTCACTTTGACAACTTTTTCCAGAGGGCCAAGTTTCTCCGCGAAAAATCGATTTTTCCGATCCGCCCTATTGATCACGTCTATTTCTGAAATAGTTTATCCTGCTCCATTAGCATTTGGCCAGAAATACTAACTAAGGCCTTCACTTCGACGCAATCGAAACCAGGCTATCTACATCAGAACTTAAATCTTCTTTCATAGTTTTTCTCTCTGTTATCTACTTCTTCTTGTCACTTTAACAGTAAAATTTTGATGATTTTCCTCTTTCAGCTTCTTAATGTGCTATATTGTTGAAGATCCCACGTAGTATGTTTCAGTCAAACGCTTTACTGATGCAACGGCGTCAAGCTTTTACACAACTTGCACTTTTTCTGCGATGGTTAACGTTTTGTACTGTTGCCACAACTGTATGGATGAGACACGTTTTGGGTGAAATATAAGAATATAACCAATAATTTTTTCAAATTACAGCTAGTGGTCAATCAAAAATGCACGCGCCTTTGAAATTGACCGATCTGCAAATTAGTCGTAGTCCGTCTCGGCGATGTCTTCAAATTTATATGTTTACTTCAAGTTCCAGAATAATTCCAGTGTACACAAAGTACCAGAAATTAACATGTTTAAATTATCCTGATTCTCGAAATGAGAAAATTAACGTTAAGAATAATATCTTGGCAGGTTATGAAGCAATGTTCCGGCTAAAAATGTTTCGGCATTTTCCACTTAGTACCAGGTAGTTGGTCATGGCAAAATTGCCGGATTATGGGTGCTCCTGGATTAGGGGTTCCCGGATTAAGGGTGCTCAACTGTACTACATAATTGAACTCCATCAGAGGTCATACCTAAGAGGTAGAATCCATGATGGCTTTCCAAAAGGCAGAGCAGCAGGTGGCTGACTCCACATCTCTTATCTACGTGGGGACCGAGACCGATGCCTCGCTCTCTTCTCGCCAGACAGTTCCTCCACTTCCCATGCACCACCCTCTGCTCGAAGCCTCTGATCCGACGACTCCTTGTACCTGCTGTACTTGGCAGCATCTGTCCAAAAAGCAAAAGAGCAATTGAGTGACTCCAGAGATCCTCAGCAGAGCATGACATCAGATTTGCATTAGCCTGAAAGCCAAATAAACAAGTGCTTCGGCATGAAGAGAAAATCACAACACCAAAATTCAAATTTGAAAACTATTCAACAAAAAATGAAGTGGGTTTGCATAAATACATACATTATTTCCCACCTCTCATTACCATTTCCACATTTCAGTCTTCGTTTAATAGCAAAACAATACATTGTATGATATGGTTTACTTTTGCTTGTATGCACATTGAAGTGCGTACATATGGGGGTCACCAAAATCTTATTAGTCCCTAGAAGGACCTAAAAGAGTCTTAATTCAGCGATAAATGGCACACACGCCAAAGATCTGAGCACAGTTTCCATGCACCAATTAACTAAGAGCAGTGAGCATGCAGTACAATATTGAGAGCTCAGAACTCTGGGAGACTGAAGAGTTAAAGCCAGGTCAGTACCACAGCAGGCCAGAAAATGGGTGTATGATGCGCGTGAGGCAGAAGTCCATGATAATGGAGTTGGCAACTGCCAAATAAAAGCCAGGAGGGAAATGGGTGGTGGGCAATTTGTACCAAAGCACTAGATGGTTGCATCGTCAACTCTGAAATTCCAAAGGTTCATAAATGACTGTCACATTACCCAATTACATTTCAACTCATGCTTGAAGTTAGGTCTACTGGAAGTGGAAGACAAAACAGTTGGGTGCGATAGCAAAGAAACAAGAATCCTGAGCTTGGACTGGCCTTCAAAAGGGAAGAGGTTTTCCAGGTTCACTAAAATTTTCTTTGTATAATTTGTAGCTATTCAACACCATCCTTCCAAAAATATGGAATGCTACCTTTTCCCAATATTTTAATGTTTTCCTTTCGTCTAAATATGTGTACAGCATCATGTCCGATGTGTCCACTCCTCCCATGAACTTGTTTTATTCTAATATTATTCCTGGCTTTACATATTTTTCCTCCCGGCCTTGCCTCACTCTCGTAACTTCTCTCTCCTCTGCTGTTGACTTGCTCGAGAGGAGCATCACCTCGTGTCCTTTTTGGGAACTTTTTTCCCTGAATGCACATCCTAAGGCACATCCAGCACGGCAATAAACCTCCTCACCGACGGAAAACTTCTTCTTGAAAAGTTCTGGTAGATATTTCCAGGTTTTCCTGACAGTGTCTGTACTATACATGCCCATTTGATAAAGAGTATGCACCAGTGTAATTGACATGAAAAAAATTGTCCACAAAAACATGGTAGCCCTTGTGCAAATAATTATTCACTCCAAGAAGTTTCATCACCACCGTGCATCCCAGTCCGTGTTCCTTTATCTCCACACTTTCTTTCTTCCTCACTTGCCCTACCTTTATGTGCAAAGAATCCCAGCCAATAATTGGACACCGCATCGCAAAGCATACAAAATTTGATTCCCCAGCGGTGATGGTGCTTATTTGGAAGGTACTGCAGCAAACTTGAACGATTTTTAGTCCCTACTAGACTTTCATCCACGCTTAGTTTCTCGTGAGGGGTATAATGGTATTTAAATACTCTATTGGCATGATCTAAAAGGGGTTGGCACCGGATACATGGATCATAACCGGGATCATTGCGTGTTTTACACTTCTCAGAGCCTACCAAATGAAAAAATCTCAAAATTTGCTGAAAATGATTCCTCGGAAACACTTTTTGGAACCCAGGGGTACTTTGGGATGTCAATTGCGACCAGTACAAAGCAATGGTAGGTTTCCGGATTATTCCCATATTCAAAATACATGCAAAGAATCCTTTCATTTCTGCAGAAGAAACGTTTTTCCCATTTCACTGACGGTGATGATCTTCCAGACTGAGAGGAGATGTACTGTTGGGCGTAGCGATTAGTTTCAGTAACAAAGAGACTAATGAGAAAATCTGTGAAAAATAGTTGAAAATATTGAATCGGAGGAGAGTTACGGGGAGGCACACGCTTGGGGCCGGTTATTTCCTGGAAATGGTAACGTGTGGGAGTTGATTCTTCTGGTGGCACTACTTCCCTCCATTTTCTACATTAGAACTGTCTTCATCACTGCACTGCTCATCAAAAGGCTGCAATGAATGTTGATCTTCATCACTGTCATTCCCTGTCTATCTGTCACTTTCAAAGAAATCAGTCACACTTTCATCGGATGAATATATTCTAATCATCTAATATATTCAAAATATCTTTTTCTCCTATATGTGATGGTCCAGCCATTGTATGGTTATATTTTTACAAAAAATATTCACCACTGTAAAAGAATGCTAAAGTGTTACAAAAATTCTTGTATTGACGCACTATCAAATGAATACCTTCAGCGATTCAAAACAAATTGGAAGGCATGCAAACAGCACTCACATGCGCATGTGGTTGTGAACTAAGCTGTTAGAACTCCACAGGGAAGTACGCAGTCAGAGACTTAAGACTATTTGAAAAGAAGTTCACTCAAAGAAAGCAAAGCCAGCAAGGATAAAATGATTCAATTGCGAAGGTAACAAAGTATCATTTGATGATAGAAAACTGCGAACACAATGCTTCTCCGGCGATTCCTAATAGCATTAGTCAGCAGTATGATGAGAACAAAATCGTTCGCTATGCCAGATGATATGACATGGATATCTTCAATGTAAATGAAAAGCTACATGGTAAAAAAAAAGGGTGGAAAAATCAAGTTTATTCATTCTTATTATAAATTCTACTTATAACTTCATGATTGATTACTCCACCTAATGTAAAAAGTTTATAAAAACGATTTTGCCGGGCATCTAATACCAACTTCCAACTCATTACTATTATAGAAATAACTAAATGACAACTGAATGTTAGTATTATCGCTCGCTGTCGTCAATAAAGTGCATACTTCTTATTGAAAAGTGCTATTATGATGTAATAGCTTATCAAGATAATGCTTTCTGATGCAATTACTCTTCGGCTCTCACTTACGTTGCTTTGTAAATGTATATTAAACCGCTAAGTGTTGAAATTGTCTTGAAAATTGTAAACACTTGGAAGTACATTTCAGTAGTATGGCACAACATGGATTTCAGTTTATCCTCTGCTCCCATTTGAATGAAAACTATGCATGTAATTTCCAACAGCATAATAAACATTAACATGAATATCAACCATGGCATCTACTTGATTACCCACAAAGAATATGAAGTGTAAGATACATACATGTCTCCATCTTACACTATTCCTTCATCACACCTCCCTCACTATATTGTTGAGTTATAAGGCTTCTCTTTCCTTCAATAATGTTAGGGCATACCTGATGTTATTAGAGGAAAGTGGGCAATTTGGTGTGGAACAATAATTTTTTTAGGGTGTCAGTGACTGAATGAAAGTTAATAGACGGATATGAGGCAGCAAAATTAAAGAAACTGGATTAAGGATTTGGAACTATCTTACAATAATTTGTATTTCCACCTATGGGTTGCATTGCTGGAATCAAACTTTTAATAACTATTCAGCAATGGATGCGGTGGGGGAATCCTGACGAACCTCCAGAGGCAGAGAGAAGAGGGGGAGGCAAGTGTTAAGGTACATTCGTCTTCACCTGTGGCAACTAGGGGAAGCTTCGGGTCCCTCCCAACTAAGCGAAGAAACGTTTCGTGGGTTGCATCGTGTCACGCAGGACATAGCAAGGGGATCGATAGAGGAGTTGCGTCCAGCACTTGGAGGCTGGACAAAGGGTGGCTCGGATACCTTTGGAGATAAAAGTATGTGCACACAACCATCAGCTTCCGTCCACAGTCTAGTACATAAGCCATTGAATAACAGCAGCATTCCCTCTTCGGGTACTACCTTCACTCCACTTCTACGGCCAAGGCGACGGTTACGACTTCTACGGTTACTAGCGATCCACTGGCAGTGACAGCCAAGTGGCATTAAGCCAGCCGAGTGTGAGTAACAGAGGTGACACTGGCTCTGAATTGCCCACGGGTGTTGAGTAAATGGGTTGTGTTCCCAAGAGGGAATGATGAAAGAGTAGGGGCAATCCGTAATTGAACTTCTTTCAATAATTTACAATGATGTATCATGGTGGGAATTTCCCACTTTGGGATGGTGAAATAAATTCCCAGTTTTCCATGAGAATGGCAGAGTTGCACTCCGACAACTACCACCCCCCCATGCACACACTACATATTTATTTACCCATCTCATTCTTTTTTGGTCAGCTTCAGAAATATGTATTTTCCTCATCGTTATTTCTGCTTCATCATTCTCATGGAATTCTTATGCTCTGCTTAAATCCAGCAGCAGATCCATCCCTACCACAATTGCATTCCTAATACATAATGGTGACAAATAACAGAAGGAAACATGATATCAACATTTTATTAAATAATTAAATAAGGATACACTTCACTTTAGCAAACAAATAATAGAATATCAATCACTTAAAACAAACCGAAATAAATAACCAGCTGACTTTGAGGTATATATGTGTAATAAAAAATAATGAAAGGAAAATAAATATAGGTACATACTTAGAAATATATAAAAACGACTATATACACTACTTCTTCTGTAGGTGCTGGTTTATCCTGAAAAGAGAGGATATCACATATTAATTTTGCTTTTCTTTGGAACTATCAAGCCTCAGTATTGTATTAATATTTTCTTGACTTGGTCTATACTTGTATATAAAAACAAATCGCTGGTCAGTTTAATGTAGTATTTGTATTAAAATATGTATATATATTTCATTTTTTGTATTGGATAAATTATTTTTCGTGTGTTTGTAAATGATGGATCGTATACCTACACACGTTTGTATGGTCGTTGGAGAATAAATTCTATTCCATTCTCAGGAATAGCTGGAGTTCTGGGGCATGTAGATGGAACCCAAATATCGCTGAAGGCCCCAAGGGAAGAGGAAAACTTATTTTTGAATAGAAAGCATTACCACTCGATAAACGCACAAAATGTAAGTACGTGTTTCCCATCCACCAATTTCATGGCTAATAAGGTCACCTGTTTTATAAAGTTAACCTTTTCTCTTTCAGGTTTGTGACTCAGGCTTCAGAATATTTAACATTTTGGGCAGGTATCCAGGGAGTACCCATGACTCCTTTGTGTGGGCCAATTCAGCAATTCGCCAGCAGCTAATTGACGTTTGGGCCACAGGCGAAAGATGTTGGGTGCTAGGCAAGGTTTGTTTTCACATCAGAAAACTCAGTCCAGATTCGATTGAGCCACTAGCCACTGATTCGTACAATATTTCTGTATTATGTGAAACTAATGCTATCTGGAAAATCACACTAATTTTTCTGACCATACCAGACTTCAACATTTAAAAGTAATTGAGAATAGCTAATCACAAGCCCTTTCTATACAGTGTTGAGTGTGAATTGGGGGAGGGTGTGTGAATAGTTGAGTGAGGATGGAATCAATATAGAGGGGAAGTGCGTTACTGTACAACGGTGAGGGCAGGTTCCCTAATCCTCCAGTAATATAAATCTCACTCATGTCTCGGAATGACTCCACTGTATAAATGTTTGAGATTTAAAGTATTGCAGAGGCAAATGCTTATAATTGCAGTAATAAAAATGAAAGTTAGCTCTCAGTCTGAGACCTAGATGGGTCACAGAATGGTCGGAATAAATTATACTAAGGTTTCATTGAGTGTGTGTATTTTCATATCAAGTGGTTCAACCAAGATAACATTAGTAATTTGATAAATGCCTCTATTGGTGATTCCGGCTACCCTCTTGAGCCACGGCACCATACACCAATTATAAATGGTGAAGAGGGGACTCCAGAGGCACGCTACACTCGCCTTTGCGCAACGGCTCGCTCTGCCGTAGAGCGGTGCGCTGTTGAAGGGCAGATGTAGAGGCCTCGTTCAGCCAAGGAAGCCAGAATATGGCCCCCACTATAAGTGTGCCAATGCCTGCAGTGTCCTCCATCATATGTGTGTTTTGGGCGGAGTGCCATTTGAAGAAGAAGACGAGATTGTGATGGACAATGGTGGGACGACCAGTGGAACTGGGAGCAAGGGTCATGCTCCAGGAGGCAAGGGCAGTGCGGCAGGGAGTAATCAGACGCCTACAAAATTACGTCAGTCAAAATTCAACCAAAACCTGCATTTTCAGTTCATATGCACCAATTTACTCACGTGTCTCTCACCTCCCCAATAGTCTCCACAAGGGATTTGAGCAGGTCCTTAATTTCAGAGGAATTTTTTGCCAGAACCTCAATGCCAGCTGCCACCCTCTGAATGCCGTCGGCAACCTGCTCATTACAGTGGAGGCCACGGTCTTCATATTCGTCAGGCTCTGAAGATAGAATAATAAAATTCTTGAAACAGCAATTTTTTTAAGCTTTCAATACATTTCCCTACGCAATACCTACAAATACCATGCTTTAAATCCAATTCTGAAATACTCTAGATGCCTTCTAATGCAGCATCCTTAGCTGCTGAGAAATACATCACTCACCACACACCCTCCTCTTCTTCGCTGGAGGTGTTGGGGTGTCTGTGAGAGGGGAGGCCATCAGGCCATCACCTTCCTCCTCCGTCAGGGGGATGCTGATGCTCCCATCTGGCTGCACCGATATTATCTGTAAAACATGCTTTCGTTTATGCACCAATGAAACCTATATTGAAGAACTTAATACGATGATCCTTTCACCCCAAAACAGAATTGATCAACACCTCACCTCCATGGGTTCAATATTCCCTGGTATGCCACTGACTGCCGTTTCTCCTATGAAAGCTAGGAGCTTCTCTTCCATGTCAGTCAGTGGCACAACCTTCGACGTGCCACCACCTGTCATGGAGGCAGAACGTCGCAGCTTAGCAGCCTTAGCTTTGACGTCCGAGCGCCAGTCCTGCCATGACTGCAAGAAATACTCCATATTATACAAGAAAAGAAACAAATTGCTTGCAGTAAAATACCAAGATTTACCCTGGACCACTTCTCGGGAGTTTTTGTGGTCCCAGTGGAGCAGGAATTCATCTTTCCCGCCAACTCCTCCCACATCCTGGCCTTCACTACTCCTCCAACTGGTGTGGCAATCCGCCCACTGGCAAAATCCGGATGCTCTTGCATATACTGCAGCATTATTTCCCGCTGCTCAGCGGAGATTTTCTTTGTTATTCCTGAAATACATCAATTATTCGTTTTGTGGTCCCTAAGAGCCACGTAGAGTCAGGAAAGACTTAATGGTAATGCTTACCATTAAGTCTTTCCTGATGACACATAGTGTTATCTTGCAAACAGTAATTTTTAATTGAAACAAAAAATAATTGATCCATCGTTCCCAGTAAAAATGCAAGTTTGCACATTTCATTGTACATACATTTTGCATTTTTTCCATGTGGATTTTGTAGAAAATATGCATAATACTAACAAAGTCTTTTGGACCAAATAAAACCCATGGAACTGTTATCCACCATTACTCGTTTACCAACATAGAGCACACGAATCAGAGTTACAACTTTTGAATTTGATTTTGAACACTGACGGACTTCAATCCTTTTCAAAACAACATTATTTAGCATTTTTGATGGTACACTGCTTAGAAAAAAGTTCATTCCTAAAATTAATCGGCATATTAAAATGAAAGTAAACATCCGCGTATGCGTATATTATGATATCCCATCAAATCTTACTCGCCACACAACTTGAGTTTACACTGAAATAAGCATAGTCATTCCTACCCAATTTAATAAACAACTCTACTGGTTTTACAACTTAAGGTTTATTCTCAATGGATATTACAACGACAAAGTGACACTATGAGCTAAGTAACAACAGTACGCAACCGTGATGAAATACTTAAAACAATAACTAATGCCATCGATTAAAACAAGAATTAACACTCGCGCTAACTCTGTTCTGTGAAATAAAAGCAATGGATATATCATGTAGTTATCCCTCGCACAACATTTCTTTCTAAGACATATTCCACTCCATTTGGAGGAAGTTTCCTTCGCAATATTTTCACAGAGCACTCTATGAATCCATATTTCATGAAAATATTTAATCAAAAATGTAAAAATTATTATGCTTACCTAAATCAGATCTTTCAGCATGTAACTATTGATATAACAAGCATTCATTACGTACCACTGCCTTCCATTGTTTACGCTGCATAATCTTTTGGCGGTAGAAGTTGCTCGCTGTATTTCAGTCTTCATTTGTTTCCTCTCCTCTGCCTCCGGTTGGCAGATACGTATCACGTGACGTCGACCTTCGGGAACACTCGGAAACTTCTCTTTCTTTTGTTCCTGGGAGGGGGAAGCGAACCGACTGGCTTTGCCACCGATGACAGCCACACAGAATCTATCAAGATGGTTCTGTCGGTGGGAGAGGGCCAGTCGGTACGGAATCTGTTCCGGTCGGTTGAGTGAAAAGGTAAACTGATCGGTATGGAACCGACAAAATACAGAATACATACAGGCCCTGATCCTGGCGAATGCAAGCTACCCGAGTTACATTCTACGTATTTTTTTTCTCGCGATGCCGGAGTAATGGGGAAAAAGTCATATTTCTTTATTTTGCATCTAGTTGCATGGGAAAATCTAATTTCGTGATCTGAATTACACAAATATCCACCGCACCTCGTACCGCAGGGAAATAATTCCATCGCTAAGCCGCGAAAATTTAAAATCTACGATCCGGATCTGATTTTACTCTGTGCCTTTGGATCCAGATCCGAGTAAAATGATAGATCCGTGGATTCTTGAACCGGACAGATCCGATCCGACCATCCCTAGTCTCGATGGTATCGGTATCCACTTTAGGCTATCGATTCTCGATACCGATACCAACCAGCGAGAATCGGCACATCCCCAGCAGCATTATTGGTCAACTACAACTTAGAATACAAGATTTGCGCCATCTCTACATTATTTAAAATTCATGCACTGACGATTTACGGCCCGCCATGGCGTACCTTGCGCATGCTCGCACATTTTAGTTGTTCTTTTGTTATGTCACGCTGCCAATGCCAGGTCTACACTAGCGCTCTAAAGTCCACTTTAAGTGACCCGTCACTTTAAAGCTTTGATGTAGGTGTCAGCAGCTTACTTAAAGTCCACCTCCACTTAAAGTGACCAATATCTACCCCCTATTTAAAGTGAGCGTAGTCAGTTGTTGCCCATAAACATCTCTTCAAGCGCACAGAGTGACCATAAGAAATCAAGTCGTGGGATACTAAATTAATGATATATATATATTCAAATTTACTAAATGTACACACTCCCTTAGTCAAGTCATGTCTACACAAACGTATGTTTACGAGTTAAGTAATCAGTGAGCAACTTGTCAATTATCACAACCATGAATATTACAATATATAATCTCCATAATTTACATAACCTCTACGATCACAAACATCGAAGAAAAACATGAAAAATTAATCAAAACTAAATAACCTGATTAATAACTACTGAATTTAATCTCATCCGAATGATTCCAACCAAGAAAATGACCCCTAAAAGAGCGGACAATTATAGTTTTGAGGAAGTGGTTCTCTTTTAAAATGTGGGCAAGTTATGCCATAAATGGCAAATTTAAAGTACACACCAAGCATTACAATTTGTTTTTCATTAATGTTTCAAAGGTTTGCTCATGGTTTAAGGATGAAATTTTAATTTTTCTGGCTCAAAATGGTATTGAAATAATGTGAACACAAGAAACCTGCGAGGTAAATGAACATATAAAGAACCAACAAAGTTTGAGCAATAAATTATGTGACACAAAAATAAAAGCGTTTGGGAGAAGGACTGCTCGTTCAAAATGTTACTCAGTGAATCACTACATTTTCCATTTACTATGTATCATCAATGGTACGGGCCTGAAAGTCCAAAACATTTTCGTAAGTTGAAAATATCACACATAGTAGGTACGTGGCATATAATTAAATATGATTCCTCAAAGGTTCTCCACTAAGTAACGCCTCTTCTACTAATCAGTTACTCAGAAGAATTAAATTATGAATATATGTACAAGCGAGTCGTTTGCACTCAGCTCGCTTGCATGCCTTCGAATGTTTTCCTTCTTTGTTTTTAGTTCCTGAACAGCCGTGACTGTGCAGTCAACTTAAAGTGCATGTGTAGAAGACGTCCATGACTTAAAGTTACCTTCAAGTATGCTCACTTTAAGTGGAATTGCAATGTGGACCCAGCACACGGGAGGTCAGCACTGAGTTTTACGATGCTTGTGGGAACGCGTCGCTGGTTGGTAAGTGCGTAGATGCGCTAGTAGTGGAAACGGGGCAATAGTAGCACAATGGGCGGAAGATGGAAGCGCAGGAAAAGCATCTAGCCAATCCCACGATAGCAGAGAGTGGTGGTGTGGGTGAGGGGTGGAGTTCAGCCCTCCTGCATCCGCCCTCCACCCTTTCATTCCCGCCACTCGGCACAGTCTCACGTCACCAATGAAACTGCAGCAGCATCATGCCCGGAAGTCTTTGGACCTACAAACCAACATTTACATAATTGACGAGTGTGAAAGCAACAGATCTTCAAAAACTGAGATAGGGAGGCGGTTCGGTATCTCGTCTTCCACGTTGTTCACTACCTATCTTGAAAAACAGGAAAAATTCGTGCGGCACTGACTGAGCTAGCAGCCAAAAACATGTGTGGCATCTGGTCACTATTTTCAATGACTAAAGGCACATTACTAATTCCTCTTGAACCCAAATATTGCACAAGTGTTTCAGATTTCCAAGTAATTGAATTTGAGGCAAAATGCAAGGAATTTAACAAAAGAGTGAAAACATAAAGAGATTCAAATGTGCCCCATCCCTAACTTGACTCACGCTCGCCTCTCGAGAAATGAGAAGCAATTTCTTGGTCAAGGAAGTCTAATAGGATAAGGAAATATTAAAGCACATGTAGGTGGGCACAGAAAACACTCCCGCAGACACTCATGGTGAGTGCAAAGCCAAAGAGGAAAACAACCACAACGCAAAACAGCAATGGAGAAGGGATGGCAAGTGGTCCTCCCAAAGCACAACAACGAAATACTCCCAGAGGCAATATCTCATTCCAGAATGATGTGATGCAAAACATGCAACAAAAGAAAAAGAGAAAAAGGACAAAGTGACAAAGCAACCGGAACTGGAGTGAGCTACAGGCAGTGGCAAGCAGAGGAATGGTGGTGCAGGGAAAGTGATGCCCAGAACTCAAGGTCCACGGCCAGGAGAGGTCATGAGCCAGGAAAGGATTGAATGGGTCAAGCAAACAGGACCTGGATTCCCGAAGACCCTTCACTATCTCTGCTGGTCTCCATGACATTTGTTTCTTACTTGCAATGTCTCCTGGGACTGAATTACAATTTCCACACTGTGGCTCCCTAACAGCTAGTAAATGGCAGACCCTGAATCGACATTATCGGCTGCTGCACTACTCACTTAACACCTTGCAGTTGCTGGCGTACTCCTCCTTGCCAACGCTCTTGATGCAGTTCTCATTCACAGACGCGCAGGAACCTCCTATCTCCAGCTTGACAATGCAGCGCCCAGTGTCCTCGTTGCGACTCACCACCTGCGCATACAATAGACACACCAGAGCATCACCACAACACATTTAAACATCTCCCGACTTGCAGGAGTGAGAGAATATCCAAGGAAGTGGGGAGGTGAAAGGTAAGAGAGGACACGTGGCGCCACAGAAGACTGCTGTGGTGTTCATCACGCACTAGCCACCATCCATGGAGAATAAAACTTAAGATGAAATGTACTAATTCACTGTTCAATTACTATTGTTCATTTCACACATACATCAGAGAAATAGGAAAGATAAATAATTAAGTCAAGCTGAAATGGTAAGATGCCATATGAAGGGTGTCAGCAATAAGCAATGGAAAACGATAAATCCAGGTGTGTTCCAGGTTCTCCAGGATGTTAATTAAGTGTTCATGGCCGAAATACAGAAGCAGTCCCCTATAATGAGTGCTCATGAAATTTCCTAATTCCCTCATTTTAAGTAGACCCATTATAACCATGATTGTTAGGCATCCGTGTGATCATG
The DNA here is from genome assembly GCA_933228895.1 of Platycnemis pennipes. Taxonomy (NCBI): domain Eukaryota; kingdom Metazoa; phylum Arthropoda; class Insecta; order Odonata; family Platycnemididae; genus Platycnemis; species Platycnemis pennipes. The sequence continues at coordinate 152,049,511 of OW121849.1, forward strand.
CATCAGAGAGACTAGGACGAAGACTATCCTGTTTCTCTGTGACAATCTTTCAGTACATGCGATCAAAATCATACCCTTCATAAAAAAATTATAAAATTTTGTCACCAATGTGTACTCATTAGCCATACTCATTACTCGTACAATAACTGGGAGTACACTTGTGCAGTATTGATCCTTTTTTGTGGTAATTTGTTGAGTAAGAGGTATCTTCGTTTGTATTTCACAGGGCATAGAGTTCCACGAGTTATGCAACCGAGACGACAATCACGGTGAAACTGACTCATCATCATCGTAGGACAAATGGCTTGTTATAAACTCAACGATGTAGGTAGTCAATCGAAGGAACTGCTCTGGTCCAACAATGGCAATAAAATCACTCGGGAAGCCATCCTCTCACTAAAGGCCATACTTGCTATAGCCGACTTTTACTGTATTCAACTCATTCAAGAGCATAAACTTCTCGATATTCTCTCCAGTGAGAAAAGAAAATTTAACAATACGTAACAAACAACAACAGCGAACTCCAAAAATTTGGTACATAAAATAACATAAAAATGTTCAATTCCTATAGGAAGATGCAATTTTATGATCTCTTAAGAAAAAAGTCTACGATAACATGGATCAATAAAAATACAAAAGCAATTGCAGGTGCACTCTGATATAGCCGCCGGCGCTAGTACATGTGTTTTTCGGTCTGAGCTAACATTTGTCATAGCTGTGGTAATGGGGGCTCGGAAATACTCGGAACTGAAATCGCAATTTTGTAAACGAAATCGTTAGATGGAAGCGAAAAAAGAATTTTAGTGAAAAAATTAATCTTCTAACTACAACCATTCACTCATAAATCAAAAATTAAAATGAGCAAAAGGTGACGCCCATCGAAAAAGCTGCTGTGATAACATTGACGTCACTTTCCTCCCGCCCTTGACTGCTTTCAGGGGAGGGGGAAGGGAGTGGAGGGGGATTCTCGGAAGGTCTGCTCGCACAGATGCTGTCGCAATCATTCCCATTGGCCGAGTCAGCTGTGTCCCCCCCATTGCGATAAGGCAAAGTAGCTTCGCAGGCTCAGTTCTGATTGGACGAAGTCGTTATACGTCAGAGGTTGCACCTCACCCACTTTTCCGAAAGGGTTAAAAACATTAGTTTTTCGACGCCTATAACTCGAGAAATAATTGACGGATCAAAAAACGGAAAAATACCGGTCTTTTTATTTTACAAACTCTATCAGATTCGGCAATAATAAAAATATGGTAAACGAGCCCATTAGAATTTTGCCATGGGTGTGGCTCCCTTAGGAGTGCGATAGTTCCCTCTTTTCTGGTGGGTTCAAAAGCAAAAGAGCTTACGGGAACGGAAGCAGTAAAATAGTGACTTTCTGGAAGGGCTTCTCCGTCTTATCCCGCCATCGCTGCAACCCCATAGTTCCTCACCTGGCCAACGAGGGCACCGCCATCAATGCCCTCCTCATTTTTCTCTCAGGTGGGACATGAACCCTGGGTCCGAGTGTCATGCCACAATATGAGAAGCCTACTAAATAAAGTAGTTACCTGGCGTGTCACGTCACTTCACCAAACTTGCCTGCTTCAATATCACAGCCTTCTCAGAAAATGGCTTAACGTGAATGTTTTTGATAATGAATTGGCTTTCTTTTCCACACACCAGAGTTTACTGCGTGATCTGGGTTCGAGGGGGGGTTTTGTTTTATTGGCCATCAATTTTGAGTACCCTGCAATCCTAAGGAGAACGCAATTGTAAAAAAAGGATTTTGAGACTAATTGTTAAATTCTCTGGACTCTGATAATTTGCCCTTCAACAGTGCTTTGGCTCCCATGGCCTTGCCTCCCCTTCCCACTCCTCTTTCTTCTCCCACTCATCTTGAGCTCCATACATACCCTCAAGCAAGCATTCCATGTCACTCAGCTCTTGCAAATGACCCGGAAAGGTCAAAACTGGTCAAGCAGTAATTAATTATATTTATGTGGAATAGAACAAAGTTTTATTTCATTTATATAATTAAGAGATGGTTCGAATCCAGTTTTCCTCGAATCCGAATCTTGAATTCACCCTCGAATCTCAAATCTCATTTCGAATCCATATCTTATTTTTACCATTCATCCTAAATTTTGTAAAACCGCATATCTAATTCCGCTTAAAGCTCTAGATCGGGAAACTACAGACAACGCAACCAAAACAGACCTATCCAGTACATGGAGAAGATGGTGATTGAATATGTTTCTACGGGAAAAAATTATTGCCAAGCATTTAGGAGAGTTTTAGTCATGTGATGACATCAGCGGTGATGTTTTATGTAACACTACAATGTCACGTATCCCCCCAATTACCTCGGTTGTTGGCATCAGTCGAGGACAAACGTTCTCCGTACTTTATTTCACTCAACAACGCGCACCAGTGACACCAGTGTCACGACACGAGTGCTTGCAGGCGACCCCAAAGATAGCTTCATCTCGTTATATATTAAGGGCCACTAATTCACCGGTGTAAAATCAAATTTTACGTTAAATCAAAATTCTACCATATAACAGAGTTGCATTATGGTGAATCCCTGACGTGACCCAGGTGAGCGATATTCCATGGCTGCGTATTGTATTTCTGTGGCCATTTATGTTGCCTTTGGTAAAATTACAAATTTACAATGTCTTCAAGAAGGAGGTAGCATGTCGTGGTAGTTCTGGGAAGTTGAGGATTACTGAAAAGGCATCGAAGGGAAAGTTAATGGCCAATTTACTAGCGGACTCTGGCACAGGTATCACTAAGGTGTACGAAAAATACAAACCAAAGCCAATTTGTTGCACTAGTTCAAAATCAGAGAGCATGAGTGACCTTCAGAGGTGAATAACAAATTGATTAACAAGGTTATAACCCCTTGATTGTCAGAGGGAACAAAAAATGTAAAAATATGTGTATAAACACACAAAACGTAAGCGAGCCACTGCGAGCAAAAACAGGAGGCAATTAGCAACGGCAGCATCATATTCAGGAATATCATATTTGAGGTTGTTTGTGACCTGGCTAAATTGTTTCGAGAGGGAGCTAAGGGGGCCATTCAATAATTACGTCGAGTGTGAAAGGTGGGGAGGGGAGGAGGACTCTTATTACTGTCTCACGAAGGGGGATATGGGAATCGAAGATGATCTTACGTAAGATATTGTTTACATTGTGATCGTACTTGTATTACTGTTTTAATAATCATCATCTAATATTTTTAGAACTGCAAGCCCGTATTTACTATGAGCTAGTGTGCTTCAGTTACCTCTCGACCTGAGTCTCGGAAGTTAAAAAAAACACAAAGTAAAATCTTTCGAACAACAAAGCCACGGATTCCTTGTGATGAGCGGAATACATGGTGATCATGAATTACAATGCTACTAGGCAAATATCACATAGGATATACAAAAGAGATACATTGTACAACTGATTCACAACTAAATAACTAAGATTCGCAACTGAATGTTCAATGAATTGACGTGGCTTATTCTATGCACGCCAGCAACGGAAATTAGTTTTAATTGGTGAAATGTTTTGGTGAAAAAAAGGGTGGGAGACTGCTCGATAAACATAATGGTAGAAAAATAATGAGAATTTCCTATCCCAGTTTCTCCCTGACTGTTACGAGAATTCCCTGACTTTCCCAGAAATTCGAAATTCCCTGACAATTCCAAGTTCTCCCGGTTTTCCCTCATGATCGCTGATAGAGATTACCACTAACTAACCACGGTTATACCCATACAGCTTCAAAGGCAAGATAGGCAGAAGTGCCAAAATTCCACAGAGGAAAAATCATCCTCCTTGACCGGGTAATCAAACCCGGATATCTCTAGATTTTCGCTTGCTCGTCTGTATTTTATGTCATCATGAAATTCATCATTCACAGAACTGAGGGGACTCCCAGTTAGAATTCACACAGCAGACGTTGGATGAAAAGTGGACAATTCATAGCGTAATTTAAAAGAAAAGTTACGATAACAAATGACAAAAATATGAGAACATTCTTTTATTGGACTCAAATCGAAACCATTTCCTCTTGAACCACTGAAAACAAGTGCAGCAGAGGGAAATAATAAAGTAAATTACCCCAAAAAATGAAAATTTGCTCATAATTGAGTACCTGATGCCAAAAAAACATTTTAGTATTTAGCAATGATAAAATAATAAGTCGACAATATAGGTAGTCCCCAACTTACAACCATCTGAATTTATGACCCATATTATTTCAAAATATAAGATTTGAAGCTCTTTGAAATTTATTCTGGAAATGCTTTGTTCAAAGTATGGGAATACATTACCATCAAGAAGCATATCTTTAGCAGCTGTATTATAGGGTATAGGGCTGCTATAACAAAGATAATTATTTCACCAAAAAAGTTTTATGTCTAATGCAATGTACAAATGCAAAGGAGTCATGGTAGGTAGAAGTACGGGAAATCTGCTCCACACAGTCTAGACTCTGTAAAATTAATATTTACGAAACAAGAGATGGCATCGCGGAAAATTAAAGTCACGACAATGTACTCGGGTTCACTACATGACACATCGAGGGTCTCTACAGTGTGTTCGACAAACGGTCGAGCGATCAGCACCGTTGGGATATTGCCAGAAGGCAGTCACGAGGACCGCTGTGGAAGTTGAGAGGCTGATGATTCACCTGCATGCATATATCAAGTGCGCCCAGCCACCATAAGTGTCTTCATTGTGTGTGATAACAGTGTGATGTAAAATGCCACCCAAACAAAGAATTGATTGTGTTAGCGTTGATGAAAAGAGAAAAAGAAAGGGTATTGATTTGGAAAAAAAGCTAGCCATTGGGAAACAATCTGATGCTGGACAAACTGCAACGTCTTTATCAACCAATTTTGGCCTGACGAAATCCACCGTTAGTACCATCATAAAAGACCACTCCGTATTCTGGATGATGCCAAAGGTACTGTACCATTGAAGACAACAATTTTGACTAAAAAAAGAAAAATACCCATCCATGAAATTGAGAAGTTACTCATGATTGAAGATCACATGCAAAAATGAATCCCGTTGAGTTTACGAACAATCCAAGCAAGGGCACGTAGTTTGCTTGAGGACCTCAAAAAAAAAGGAGAGGACTGTGACCTAACATTTAATGCTAGCCATGGTTGGTTTAATCGGTTTAACACTTTCGCTTTGACACGACACGAATCGGTTTAACACTTTTAACACAACAAGAATTATCAAATGAGGAATTAATGGAGTCTGTATCAGCGAAGATAGCAGAGCAAGAAAGGCTTTTGATGAAGAGAGTGAAATTTCTCCTCCACAGATGTTCTCGGCAAAAACTCTGGCCCAAGCATTTAGCAAATTCAACAAAGGTCTTCAGTAGCTCGAAAGTATGGATGCAAACACGGAACAATTCGCCAAAGTGGAGAGATTGATCCAGGGATCTCTTGCAAGTTATAAAGAAATTTATAATGAGAGGAAAAAATGCACATTACAACCTCAATTAGACAGTTTTTGGAAAAGAGTTCCAACTAAGTCTGTATCTCCAACACAACATACATCCCCATTGCCTTCCACTAGTAACTCTGGTGAAATCGAGGATGAAGGTATTTGTGATATCCCATTGTGTTCCCCTGACTGTTCTTCTTCAGATTAGACTTTTGTGTCCAATGTTTGCGTGTCCAAAGGCGTGATGTACAAAGAGGACCTAAGGTAAATTTCATTTTATGCTAACTTTTTAAGTATATTACCCACAAATAATTTTTGATAGTTTTCATTAAAGATCCTAAATTTACGCCAATAGTTACCAATTATTGAGCCACAGTGAACTCAACTGATTGTCGTGCTACTACCATCACCTATGCGACTTCAAATATTTATGAAGGGTATGTTATAATGGTAAGAAAAAGTTAATATTGAGACACTATAAGGTATGTGGACCTGAGTGAACCGATGAAGGTAAGAAATCTCTGCGAATCAGCATCAAATGAAACGTGTGATTTCATGACAGCTCAAACACTGGCAAACACTGAATCGTATCGATGTCACTTCAACCAACTCATTCATTTCGATCTATATTCGATGGAGGGTGCCTTCGATTTGTGACGATAGACGGCGATCCCCACACCGTGATGCTTTCGTCTATCACAAAAATTAAAAAAAAAATAGAATAGCCATCCATCGATGGCTCTCCTATACAAAGTGAGCTGAACAAATGAATACCAATATGGTGATCGCCGTCTATCGCCGTTCAAAACCGAAGGCACCCAGAGTAAAGTCGTTATTCAGGTCATCCAGGAAAGAGCATGGAAACTCTTTCAGGTTTGTTTCTTTTATTCTTCATTAGGTGTGCCCAAATGATGTAATCAGCATTTAAGACTGTTGGTTATTAAAATATCTTTCATTACTGGCTATTTTTCGCAGTGGTTGCAGTTTAACTGTATCCGAGGTTCAATGTCTATCGTGAGATTGCAAAATGTTCAGCACCTCCATTCTTTGTGTACCGGCGTTACAAATTATTAAGGATTTTTAATTTATGAATTACATTACTATTTTGAATTGTACCTTATTTAAATGGTTGTACATAAAAGTAGCATGTACTTACAACATAAAGCTACATCACTTGGTACATTAGTAGTTTTAGGCAGTGTAACCCCTACAGGTGTTACGTATGCATATTATTTCCGACTTACAACCAATTCAACTTACGTCAAAGTCTTCGGAACGGAACCTGGTCATAAGTTGGGGACTACCTGTAGTACCTTTTCTCTGGATTCTTTCCTAGTTTCTCATAGAACATATGTTTTCTCTTCATTTACCAATGTCCTCTTCGATATCTCACTTTCTCACAGTCTTTGGAGTTTTCCATGACATTGGAATTTTGGACAATTTCCGGTGCTCTCTTTGGCGACCTAACTGAGATGTGTTATCTCCGAGGGGTAACCTGCCACCACTCTGGAACCCATGTGCTTACTCATAGACCAAACCCATGAGAAGTTTTGCAAACAAGAGGGGTGGAACGCATTAGGGCAGAAGTGGGGGTAGACTGCTAAAGGAGGAAGTCTTTGGTAGGAACTCCCATGCACATGAGTTTGAAAACACGATACATGCTCCACGGTCAATACTATTATGACCAAGCTGTAGAAAGAGCATCAACAGTTGTTATTTGAATGGGTAGATGAAGGATCAAGCTTTGAGGAGAGTAGAAGCAAAATCCTCGTTTCATATTCTAGGCTTAACAAATAGCCACTGAAAAGAGACAAAAAATGGAAAGTTTGGCTATTTTTTATAAACTAACAAATAAACCTATCAAAAATCCATTCCACTCAAGTCAAAAAATAATGCTTTGGCCACAATGGGAAAATTTTCCAAGATACTAGCTACTACAATAAAGGTGTAGTCACATTGGCCTTAAGCATCTGCAATGGCCTTTTAAAGTCAGGTAGGGAGTCCCCTTAAGATAATTTCAACCACACAGTGGAACATACTAGTGCAAAAGACATGGAAAAAAAGCATCGCTGAGTGCATGTGTCAAAAAAAAACAAAAATTATATCTGATGCAGTTCCACAATTGATCAGCCTTTTTTGCAAGTTTGTAAGCATGTCATATCCATTATTATTTTATGACATTATTTAAAATGTCATCCTAATGTACTAAAGTGGTATAAAAAAGCTCATTTGACTGCTGCCACTAGCTTCACATTGCCCAGGATTTCCCATAATTGTCTCGCCCAATGTACAACATTAGCAAGTGATCCTGCACATTACATCACCACCTGCAGAAATGACAGACACCCATAAAATGGGATAATGCATAATATAGTCTGCCACCCATTTTCATCTTTATCAATAAACTATAAACTTACATGCAAATGAATACATTACAGTGCCAAGTTCAACAAGCCAAGTCATTCTTATTAACATTTATCGATTTTCATACATTATACCATAAGAAAAAACATTGCACAATTCGACTTTCATCAAACAAACGTGGTGGAGAGCAGAAGAATATGAACAGTGCAGAGTTCAAAGTGACTGAACCCTCCCACACGGATGGCAAAGGGCGGCACAACGAGAGCCACAAACCTTCACACATTGTCCACCCCATGGTTCTGACTGATGCCTGACTTACCCGTCCATAGAGTCCCCTGTGGCTGCCAGCAATGACCTGCACACCACCGCCAACGGCGAGCGTTGCCTGCTCCACGCCCTGCTGCTGCTCTCGGGGCAGGCTGCCAGATGAGGGCGCTCTGTCAGCACCGAGGCCCAGGCCCTTGGGCCTCAGCTGAGGAGACGATGGGGACACCACCCTATGCCAAAGACGGAGCCATCAATCCACACAAACATTCCAAGCAATCAATCCCAAAAGAGACACCTTCGTGGCTCCTTGGAACACACGTGAAAAGGATACCTTCTGCCAACAAAGTATAAGCATTATGTCAAAAGTGGGCAGTCACAACATACATTCCAGCAGTTTTTTTAACACCACACTCTTCCCTGTTTAAAAAAATCCTACCTTGATCACTTCGCCAGCATCTTCTATGTTTTCCAGCTCACTTTCCCCACAATTTTTACGTTGAAAAAGTGCTATCTTGCTTTATTACAAACATTACTAAGGGCATTGAGCATGTTAGTGGTCACCGAAAAATTCATTATTGCCTCTCATTTCATGGGTGAGTACATCTAAGTTTCTGGTGGCTGTGTTGGTGTGGGAGGCACGGAGAATTACTTCATTCGCATCCACCGATTGGATGGTCGTACATAGTTGGTTTACCCATGAAATGTTTCCTGCTGCTTTATATCCAGAAGATAACCCTTGGGGCACACTTCTGGAGCATGAGCATTCCTTTGACGCCTCCCTGTACACAGCTCCCTGGCAGACAATGCCATTCACTGACACAAACATACCATTTTTTGTATCTTTCGTGACAAAATCAGTGCATGCAGAGATCACGTTTTTTTGTGAAGCCATGCCAGGTTGTTCTAATAAAGAGCCAAATGTGGAATCACAAAGGAACGCTTTTCATTTTAATATGCATTGGTTGCACCAAGTTACGCCTCAAACTACCAAACACATATTTCTTTCATCATTTTACGAATACCTATTTATAATATGTTTGATATTGACAAAATCTTATCATCATTTTACAGTTTTCATCAAGTTATAATATCCCAACATATGGCCAATTGGGTATTTCAATCTTCCTTATAAAATTTTCAGCACACTTCCCATTTCTCAAGACTTCTTCCTTGCCACTTGGTCGATCCATTTTATCTTCTTCATTTATCAGCCACACCACATTTTCAATGCCCCAGTCTTTACCTCAACTGAAAGGCCATCAACAGTATTTGATGATGACTAACAGTCAAAGCGTGTTGTTTGCTTAATAAAATATCTCTACGGAAAAGTCTTATTATTTGTTGGTGTTTCAAGTTCACAAGTTGATCCTTGCTATTGACTTGGTTACCAACTTTTAACAATATACATTATCACACAAACCTCATTCTGGACCCACAATAATATTTTCCATTAGCAAAAATTATTTGACACAATGCTAAAGGGGGCTTCTTTTAATAAAAAGATCCCGAATCTACGTAGACATACTTCTCAGTGATCTGGACATAACATCCAATGCCATTGAGATGATGGAAGAGTTGTCCCTCAAAACATCATCACTCCTGAAGGAAGGTGTAGGGCAACCCGAGAATCCTTCACACAAATACCTCCAGTAGTTCACTTTCATTACCTCATGGTTGAGCATTTCAAATGCACTATACCTCTCTCTTTTATCTTTCAACCTCACTGCTTTATAGAGAAAGATGAACACAACAAATATCGCATGTGCGACAATGCCTCCACATTCTAACGTCCTTGTACCAGACCCACCTATAGGCATTGTACCCAACTCTTCTCACGATTACTTCTACATGGGCCTGAAATCCCCATCCTTTGTTACTGCTCATCTTCAAAAGTTGCGATCGTTGTCAAAGGTTGAAAACTAGAGGAGAAAAAAAACATTTTCCTCGTTATCACGGTCAGAACTCTGGGTCCCTACAAAAACGTGCTCACGAGGGCCCACTGTATTCGGCGTGCTGATGAACTACATCATATTAATTCAAGACTGGACAGAACATGAAAGTGTATTATCACTTTCTGCTCACTTATTATTGAGGATTATAAAAGATAATGTATTCAACAGTCATAATTGGAGGAAAAAATATTTTATATTTAAGGTGGCTCACTAGCTCTCAGTTTCGCCTCGTCGGTTCTCCCCCTACTCAGTCCCGGGTGGAATGGGAAGGCTCGTAGCGTGTAAGGGGAAATCGACGAGGGATTGGAGGGGAGGGGGTCTGCGCGCGTCGCTGGGTTGTAGACGAGCCTAGAGTGTCCTTGCGCTGGATGGCAGGGAAGAGAGGGGAGTCAGCTGACAAATAAATACGCGTGAACCTATTCGTTCGCGGCTCAACTTCGCTGTTCGTAACTTTGATGTCGCAATTATCTCGCATATACTATTCCATTGTGCATTTACAGCACAATGCGATACTATGCCTGGTGGATCACAATATTGCACTAATATCATAGTAGTTGAAAACTTCGTGAATACCACATGTCCACGGTCGATATTTTCAGTATCGCACAGTGAAAATAAGTGATTTTACGTGGGGAAATGCAGTATAACCAGTCTCACGATTTACCAGAATGTCTCCTTGCCTTCCGCTGTTTCTTCATTCTTACCACCAATGTTTTCGTTATTCGTCATGGTTTGATCTCAAAACATCACAATTTCATTACCAGCACCCAGTGAGAGAAAAGTTACCCATTGCAAAGAGTTTACAGCTTGGGTCTGGACTAAGATTAAAACCATTGATTCGTACGAACTTATGAAGAGCGACCTGTAAGGTAAATAGTGTGGGGTAAAGCGTAAGGATGATTACTTCAAGAAAAACAGAAGGTTAGAATTACGTAATGGCTAAGCATTAAATAATTCGTTTTAATGGATGTTTAGGCGAAGTATTTTCGGCAGAAGTACCTCCATATAAAATTTTTCTAATAGTTGTTCCATTTGGTGTTTCCAAAAGAGATCATTTCTATTAATACGCTCAATGTAAATGCCTAATGGGCTCCAAACGATAAAGTCGCAGTACGTTTTGTCACAAAGGTGCAACTGTCACTGTATTTGGTAATGATACTGATGCTTTTGCTTTAGCGTGACATTCTCCCCACTCTTTTGAAGAAAGTTTAGTTTCTTCTGCCCTGCCGCCTCCGATGGAGACAAATCCCTGCAGGTAATTGCACATTTCACTTCGATTATGCCGAAAAACTTATTTGTGTATTTTTCCATAACGTTAGCCAGAAAAAAAATTGTTTGAAACTCGTAAAATGTCATAAGGATAAGTGAAAATAGATTCTAACTAGGGATGTGCGAGTAGCACTTTTTGACCTCGAGTCGAGTATCGAGTCGAGTTGTAAAGTACTCGCGAGTATCGAGTCGAGTCGAGTTTGTACATTATTGTACATGAGTGAAGAGACCCAGTTCTTACTTAATTCATCGCAATTGAAGTTATCCAGCAATCTGACTATCAAATGGCAGGTCTACCGACCTAATGCATAGTTATAAACAGTCAAATTAATATGGCACGTAGCGCAGGCCAAAAGACATAATGGAAATTTTCCGGTAGCTCTCGAAATAAGAAAATTACCTTCATTCCTAGGATTACTCAAAAATGTGTAAATTAGCTTGCAGTACGGTACCTAGAGTGTACTTAGGCATAATATGAGGCCTATATGAGTGACATGCCCTATTAACTTTAAAGTAAGCCAGGATGCAAAATATTTTTTCTTAAGGAATACATAAGCCTAATTAGAAGAGCAAATTTCTTGTATTTCGCATTTCTATGTATTACTTTTCAGAGCTAAACGCTTTCTCAGTGATGTCGTGTATGCCGGGGTCCAACAGTACAGTGAATTTCATACAATATGCCTTATTTGTGCAGTAAATATTTGATAAGCTCGCGCCCCAAATTTATGATTGGCCGTTAATTACATAGTTAGTTTTTTAACATATACTTTTCTTCCTCTTCCAATTAATGGCACCATCTCTTCAAAATCGGTGATTTCTGCCTAAACAAGATAGAACTTAGCTTCATAAAAATGACCTGTGTCAATCACCCCCATTTGCACGATGCATGAACACCCAATATAAGCACGGGTTATTTCCAATATCCATTAATGCAAGTTAATAATGTTTGAACAATAAATTTTCATTCACGGATGAATGTGAGCATGTATATGAATTTTGTATAGAGTCCTGTGGATTAAAGTTTTCGATTTCTAAGGAAATATATTTTAACAAAAAATTATTATAGATAATTATCTATAGAAATTTATAATTATCTATCTTAAGATATGACTAGGAACTTGAAATTAATGATGTAATTAATAATCGTAAATAGGAAATAAAAAAATGGAATAGTAAAACTTATATATATATAAGTTTTATACGATACCTATATCATTCGTAATGCCCTTATAATGGGATGCCTACCATCTGTTACAAAATTAGCTTCACCCGTGAGTTTGAAGACCAATATCTCCAAGATGGCTAAAGCGATTCTAAAATAAAGTATATCAAATTAAAGCTTGTTTATTTTTACGTTTACTGGTAGTATTAAAATATTTTTACAATTTTTTTTACTGAAGTACGTGTTTAAGAACGGATTTTTAGCGAATTTTTTTTTGATACCGGATGGATCCATCGAATTCGCGCATCGTAAGAACAACACAGATCGAGATATAAAAATTCCTTTTCACGTATTGTAGCTAAGGGCTTTGTTAATAGTTATACGAAGTTTCATACTATTACGTTCATCAATATTTTTGTTATTGATGAATTTGTCAGACTGCGTTATTTTCCGTCCCGCACGCTTTCCGTTCCGGAAATCACCGTTTGGACCTTTCTCCTGCTCTCGAGTCATTAATATGAATCCACTTATGAAATCTCAGTAGAATTCGTTGATTATTTGATATCGATATGTATTTATTTTTGGCTATAAAAGCACGCTCAAATGTCCAGAACATGCCTGGAAAGGTAACGCGCGCGTGGAATCATTTGCTGCAAGCAGATCGCCTATCGCTGTGAATGAGTCATGAGGACTCGACAATAGCGGAAAAAAGTATCGCCTTTAAGAATGCAAGTCAGTCTCATTTTAAGAACTGACGGTATCTTTGGAAGCATACGTCACTATGCCTCCTCGCGCAAAGATTTTGGAGACGGAGTTGAAGATAATTTAAAATGCAATTTGTTTCTTTCGTCGAGAAGCCGAGAAATGTGGGGACAAAAGCTCTTATCGCTGATTTTATTTTGGTGAATACTGCAACGTATAAACTTTTATTCAAGCATAGGCAAGGATATTTTTCCTGTGCATACTAGAGAAATTTTCTCGCGTGGTGTTTGGTGCGCGCGGTACCTACGGTAGCTTACAGCTTGACAACCTCGAGCAGCTTATCTCTCCTGGCCAAAAGTCCTGTCGCGTGGAGCTCGCTTTCCGAAATAAATATGTACACGTTGAAAGCATATCTAATTCTCCCAATTTGTTAAGTCATTTTACACGTTCTTAGTTTTCAAACACGAAGAATACCATCAAATCGAATTAAATTTCCGACTTCCGCATGCTGAGATAGCGCATTTTTAAATATTATTCGTTACGTAATTAGTAACTGAGTAATCTATTTTAAACTTTATTTAGTCTAAGATAAATATATGTTCCATATCTTATGCGAAGAAAAGAGAAATGGCTTTTCATGTGTATCTTCAAGTGGGCGTCAAACTTGCTTCCCGCGACTTGAATAATATCCGGCGTTTTTATCTGTCTCAGTCGAAAAATTAATTAATATAACAAGCTAAAAATATATTTTTGACATTATTAAACGTATAAATAAACAAGATTTAGTTCGATATACTTCATTTTAAAATTGAACTACTCATTTTTGTGATCTAAACCTTCAAACTCAGGGGATGGAATTTTACAACGGACATTAGGTGCTTTGAGCTCGAATATGGTCCCCCACCCCAGACTTTTTCCGCGAATATTTCGGCCAAAAAGGGGGGGCTAGCTATATTCGGAGGAATACGGTACATATGCGGCTTCATGGACCGTGTAACCACCGATTCATCCATTCGTTCACGCAAACGTACATGAATCCGTTCACGTAAACGTACATGAAACCATTCACGCAAATGTAAATGAACGTACGTAAGTACATGTTCGTACGTGTTATCTACCGTGTAACCAGAGATTTACTTGATTTTGATGATAGCACTTCCTGTCGGCAGATTTCTGAACCTATTGGCCTAGGCGGCTCCGTCGACAAAAACTACTCGACTCGACTCGACTTACGTAAAAATACTCGAGTGCTCGAGTCGAGTACCAACTACTCGACTCGACTCGAATTTTCGAGTACTCGCACATCCCTAATTCTAACCTCTCTGTCTCATAATCAGCCTTTTCTGGCTTTTTTGGTGGAAAATGAAGATTGAATTCTCTTGCGCAGGAATCCAATTCCATAATCTCTCTGCGATAAATATGATGTTGTAAACATTCCACATCGCTGTTATAGTAATGGCAATTGCGATAAATATTATAATCTAGTCATTTAATTGAGAATTGGTCAAACTATCTATTATTTCTAAATCACAACAATGACTTCTCATAAAACAACATTCCTTATACGATTACGAATACGATTTCCCCTCACCGCCTCGTCCGTTCTCCCCTCGCCAGTTACTTTGTCTGATGGCGGGTGATACTCGCTCTTGTGAGTGCCCCTTCCGCGCTGCGGCAGTGGGAGAGTAGTTGGAGGTGGGGGTATAAGCGGCGGTGGTGGGGGCAGCCCGACATTGGCCGTGGACACGCGAGTGAAGAGACAGGAAACATGCGTTCGTATTTTCAAAACTATAGCTATATTTTTGTATATTAAGTACTGAAAATACTTCTGCTTCAAAGACGGAGAATGAACCTTAACCATCACTGCGTAATATTTTTGGTTTACGCAACAGAAACTGAACTAAAGCGTGCTGAAAAACGATGGAAAGCGTCGGTGGGCACACTATTTCTCCTCTAAATCAATGCAACAACGTAATTTACAATGATAATGTCACGCAATGACTGCGAAGATCCATCCTTTTCTAAGATAAGAGAGAAAATTAGAAGTGCCTCCGAGCTATAGTTTAGCTACGAAAATGTATTAAGAAATGGCCCGCAGGAACACTTCCAGCCAAGCTAGTGAGCCACCTTAACATTTTAAAACCAGAATCGATTTTTCAAAAATTCAATCAACTTGTAGCTTTTTACTGCAGAAGGCAACAAGTTAATTTGCAGAATAACATTTAGCAAATATCAATTGTAAGTCTAGTATTCAAGGTATTCGAAATTTGAGATATTCAAGTCATGATTTAATATTTGAATTCGATATTCAAATTCAAGAAATCTGTTATTCGACCAATCTCTACTATTAAAAAACAATGCCACCAAGTTTGCTAGGGCTGACTGTGGCCTCCTTCCCAGCATACACTTTGAAATTACAAGCAATTCAACTCACTCCAGCTAAAACAAATATATATTTTTACGCCCAGCTCATTAGGCTTAATATTCTTTGTCCTGTTTTAGAGAAGAGCAACCTTTCAAACACACCAAAATTTCATTAACAGCCTATTTTTTCCAATTCAATTTTTCCCAAGTTTCTCGATAAGATGTTTTAAATGGTCTAATTTTGTAAAGTTTATCAAAAGCTGGACTTTTGTTTATTGAAAATGAATTTACTGTTATTGCTTAGTGGAAAAAGGTTTCTCATTTTAAACATATTCCTATTGTTCAATAAATTCAATAACTCTGCACTATTCCACTAAGCAAATTAATTCTTCACTACTTCCTCTTCTATTCCCTCACTACGAGTATTAAGACAAGATCCTGACTTTTGCATTGAATACAAATTTGTCTGTTCTACCATATTTGCAATAATACCCTCACCATAAAAAAATCATAAAATCCTGCATGGGTGTCGTTTCCCACAATGGGGAGTCAATAAAAGTCACAAGTAGGCACACACAAGGAAATGTTTCTCATTTTGCTCTCCCAAGTAACCACTCATTCAATGAGAAGACCTGGAGGTAAAGGAGGTGAACAACTAGCTTCCGCCCCAGTTTTTCTTTCAATGTGTCCTTCACCATCTGAGGTCAATTCCAGGCTACAGTCAGATAAGTTGTCATCCAGATAGTAAGGGAAAAATAAGAATAACTAGCACACAAGCAAATTTATGGTGGAGATGCAATAGTATTTTTCTCTCTTTGTATCATCTAACAACTACTGGTAAAAACATAATTCCAAGAGGAAAGTGCAACTTCATCAAAAGGAATTGCAGACAATTCTTCACATTGAATGTGAACAATTAGAGAGAGTTGCCATATGAGTGGCTGTTACAAAATGGAGTGATTCACAGGACCTTCAGAATATGTATCAACCTCACAGCTTGAGAAATAAGAGGAGACTGACAAGAAGAAAGCTACCAGGTCAAGCCATAGTTCACTAGAAAGTGACACTAACTAATAATTGCCCTACACATCGTACTGTGCAGTGTATCACCTGGATAAATTTCATAATTATTATTAAAGCATCATACCAACTCCATTCAGTCTATAGCTTCATGTCCAACTCATCTGTTCCAGAAAATGCTCACAAGCAGAGATCACTTGAAGCCATCACAAAGGAAACGGTCACTCAATGTCGACTCTCATGGCAGATCGCGCAAAGATTGAGCAAAAGCAAGGGGGAATACCTCTGATTCTTGCCTATTCCTTTCCCTGGCTCCCACCCCATTCCACGCAGCATGGCCTTGCCGAAGTCCTCCACGGGCACGCTCTCATAATCTTCCAGACTCGCCTGAAATGGTAGCACACACCAGCTGTAACCAATTCCAATTAGTCTGCAGGACATGCTATATGCATTTTAAAAAATTATGAGGGCAAAATTTAAACACATGGCACCATTTCTCTCCTTGCATCATATAAAATCACACTGAAACATGATTAAGAAAATTTATCAGTATCAGACATCCATATCCTTCACAAAAATATTCAATTAGCCGTCAGGAGAAAACGGTTTTTTATTAGTACATAGTGACCTATCCATTAAAGTACGTTTGGATGGACATAAAACCCTTCTCTACCTTGATGCCCGTCCAAACACTTCCAAACACAAACGTCGGTCAAAATACATGACACAGACCATGGTGTAATCCACAAGAATACAAAAGAAAACAGTCACATATTGTAAAGTCCACATAAGAGATCAAAAACAAACAATCATATCTTACCATCTAAATATTCTAACACTGAATAACAGGCTTTTCCCAGGAGTAACAACTTAACTCTTTTCTTGAAAATATACGAGGAGCCAGCAGACCTTACAACGTTGGGTAGTTTGTTATATAATATGGAAAGCAGTACGGTGCGGTCCCTTCATGCGGTCCATTTTTAGTTTATGTGAGATTAAGGGAACATTCAGTTTCCTGCGAGTGTCATACAGGTGTGAGGTAGCATTCACAAGAAACAGGGAAACTTTTGACACACATTACACACTGTAGAATAAATATTGAAGGGAAATACTCAGTTTTATAAATAGGGGCTTTCCAAGTTTCCCAACAGGGAACTTGGCATATGACCTTCACAGCCTGTTTCTGCAGTGAAAAGGCTTTTATAGCCTTACTGTCATTCGCCCAAAAGACTATGCCAGAGGAAAGGAGAGCATGAGTTTTTGCATAATACAGTGTCTTCCGGACAATAACAGATAGAACAGGAGTCAGTCCCTACAGCATAAAAATGCCAGTTGCAATCTTCAGTAGAATTTTATTAATATGTGTACCGCAGCCAAGGTCATCACCGATGTGAAGTCTCAGAAGCTTGAAAGATTCATATCTAGCAATTGTAGACCTTTCCAATTTAAGGAGGGGACTGGATGAAGCAGCAGATGTATTTCTATGCAGGTAAACTGTTTTACTGATGTTCATCCTAAGCATATTACTTTCACACCAATGACGTATACTCCTTACCGAAGCATTGGAATTATTGACTAGGACTGAAAAATTATTTTCTACTACCAACCAAGAAGTATCATCAGCATAAAGTATTGTCTTCCCGACCTTAATGAAATTGGGCAAATCATTGACTAAAACAAGGAAAAGCACTGGGCCCAGAATTGAGCCCTATAGTACCCCACAAACTGCTTTGAGGGGGTAGACCTGGTATGTATTACACCATCTGAAGTAAGACATTCATATTTGACTGTTTGGTTACCTGTTGGTTACAAACGAAGGAGCCAATTATTAGCAACTCCATTTATTCTAACGCAATGGAGTTTTTTAGAATATTTTATGATCAATGCTATCAAAGGCCTTAGATAGGTTGTAAAAATACCTAGAGGGAACTTATTATTGTTGTTAAAGGCTTCAGGATACTGTAAATTAATTGGAAAGAAGCAGTGGTAGTTGATCTGTTTTTCCAGAAGCCATACTGAGAATCAGTGATTAAGGTGAAGGACCAAAGATAATTAGTCAGATGCTTAAGAAAAACCTTTTCAAAAAATTTAGAAGAAACTGATAAAATAGATATTGGTGGCAGCTATCTGATGATTTGGGGAGCCTTTCTTTAAGAAGAGTATCACACAAGAGAGTGGAAAATGAGCCTTTTGACAAATCTCACTCACAGTGGGTGCCCAGCAGTTCTAGTTTTTCATTTTCCCTGACCAAAATTTATTACTTTCCCTGACTTTTGAACCATTTCAGGGTGCATTTTTTTGCGCAAATCTGCATTTTCCACAGTGTCTTTGTGCAATATGCTGTTCCAGGCATTACAAGAAAACAAATTCACAGTAAAGAAATCATAATTTATTAAAAATTATTGGGGAGAGTAACCAAACAGTGCTCTACAGAACGGTGCAATTGTTTAGCTGATTAAATCCCTCTTTAGTTATAAAAAAAATTCTGAACTTTGAGAAAAATGTAAATTTTCCATCCAACAACAAATTATTTGTTCAGTGTTTAAACATTAATTGATTGTTATTCAGGTGTTTGGAGCAGGGTGCACTTCAAGAGCTTCAAAACAAAGAAAATTAGAAGGTTCCAGTCCAAATAGTTTAAGAGTAATAGAGATTTGAAAAATTGCATTCTGCAACCCTTTCACAATTAGCAGTGTTTTTTGCAGATGTTCAAAATGCTGTAAATAGGTCAAAAAAATTTTGTGACATGATTATTCTGTCATGTAGGAGTAACTAATATAATTTTTTCACGGAAATTGAAGAGGGTCACCTGACACCCCCCTGCCCGAGTTGAAATGAAATTGGTATGCAACTGCGAACATGAAACAAAAAAGACTAAATTGGACATTTGAAAAATGTTCCCTTACTATGAAACCTCTGTTATGAAACTTCCTAGCTTATGAAACTATTTTTGGTTGTCTGCTGAAAGTTTCATAAGTGAGGTTCCACTGTGTGTTATCGAGTCTCACAGATGTACAAACAAACATTGATTTAGATTTAGGGCATGTTAATGAACACCAAACATATTCCAAGTTGGGGACGGGTTGGTCTGTTCACTCAAAGTTAAATTATAATTGCTTTAAACATACTTTCACTAGGCAAAACCTGCTGTGCTTCCGGATAAGGGATTATTAGAGAGATTCTCAACAAGAATCGCAACGAAACTTCCTTCCCATTATTAAAAAATTCAAGGTTTCTCTCTTCTACATTTCCCAAGACTTCTCTTTTCGACGAGTGGGAACAAAATCCATGTTGCAAACATAAAATACTTATGGAACCAACAATGGGATCTGATACCCTTGCCCTAGACAAAAATTACCTCGTTTGAGTGAAGTTTTTTTATATGCTTGGCCAAAAATATTTAATATATATTATTTTCTGTGTGTAAAAAGGTATCAAATTTCATTTTCTAAAAGTGTATAAGACTGACTACTTTCTTGTGATGATATGGTAGACATATTTTGTTGAGTTATACAATTGATTAAATCCCCCACCCCTCCTTTCCCTTCCCCCCCCCCCCCAAGTGTGCAGGCCCCCCAAGTGCCGAGAGTGGCATTCCCAGCTCACCTCAGCGGCATCGTCCTGCGTGTCTCCTGGCAGCGGCACAACATCCACTGCCTTTTTCCCAGAAATCATCACACCTTTGGCATCTGAAATATACAGAACAAGATATAATTATGCGAGCAGTCAAATTGAAAGTTTGAATTAAAAACAATGAAAATGGACAAGAGAACATGAGAATTCACAAATTCTTCATTTGTAACTTTGTAATTTGCTATTTGCGTTGAGGCTTACAAATGCATGGATCGAATAATAACTAATAATGCTTCAAATTGAAACATTCTGGCAATTTTACAATAATTATTGTATATTCTACCTGATTCTCAATAAATAATTGTTGACAATTTACAATCACTACATCCCAACTTGGATACCACACTTTACTGGTTACCTACAAGGAAATATTCATTCTGATAGCATTCAATTAGGGATAAAAGTTTACAGAATACAGTAAAAACCGACATTGCAAAAAATCTACAGGACCAAAAATCCAGATTTTGAAAATCCAAATTTAGAACTATTTTTTTAACAGGCATTCCCCTTTTTGCTCCAATATTTTCCAACTAAAATGCCATTTCATATTGAAACTACTGCGCTGTAGGTGAAATTCTACACGGGCAAATTACATAGCATGTTTCTTCTGCAACAACTGAAAATTTATGGCCTGAAAGTTGTAAATTTCAGTGTCCAAGATAAAGGTTAGTTGTTAAATTATTACACTCTTTATCAAATTCATGGTTGCATAATATTAGGATGATTAACTGTGACAAGTACACCCGTCCCGAGTTGAAGGAGATGTGACAACACTCTCCCTTGGCACGGAGATTTCTCATGCCCAGAGCTCTTGCCTTTCATTTACCTTTCCCTCCAAGGATTAATGACCTTTCTCAATGGAACGGCCAGGGCAAACCACCTTCTTCACGATTTCTGCCAGAATACAAGTCGCCCAAGGTCCCTGTGGCCACAGATCGGGAGAAGGGGCAAGAGATAAGTTCCAAGCGCTGCTCACCACATTTCTAGTAGCAACATCATCGAAAACTACACTCGCTTTCTCCACCTCCCCCGGAAATACCTACACTTATGTCCATGTCACTTTGCAGTTTGGTGGATGATTTTCCAAGGGTAATGATTAAAGTGCTGAATTGTCGTAGCGTTTCCACAGATATTATAAGGTCTTAAAATAATTCAAAGTCCTGGTTGGCATTTTATATCCAGTAACCCTTTTTACTGCACAAGGCCTACATTATTGATCACTAAGTCACCATTTCTCTGATTCGTCCAACTTTCATCTCGCCAAGTGAGGAAGGTGTAAACATTAAGTCATAGGATTAATATTCCATGAAGGAAAATCAAAAGACTTTGCTTCCTACAAATTCACTTTAATTGTCGACTAGTTTCGATACACTGTAACATCATCAGGACTAGTGGTTAAGAAAACCTTGATGCCTAGTTATATACTGAATTGGTTGGGGGAGGGTATGGGTGAGGCTCAGAATTAGGTGGGGTGGGGAAGCGAGGGAAAGGAATGTAGGGTGGAGGGGGGGGAGGGGTTAGGAGTGGAGCGTGGGTTGACGTCATAGGGAAGGGGAACTTTGGTTGTCTGGGGGATTTTTTGGGGTGTAATTGTGGGATGTCAAGAAGGGGGGAGTGGAAAGGGAAAAGGTGGTCATTGGTGATCAGTTCTTTCCTTCTTACACACTTTTCGCAATTTCTAACTGCTCACGGATGTCCAGCTGTACTCCTTTCTTTCCTCTGTGCAGCAACTCAGGAGTGAAGTCCGACTGGAGGCCTTTCTCTAGGAGATGGGCTGGGACATCCCAGTGTTCTTGACGTGATCTCGTTCTTGATGTTCTTCCGCTCCTACCATTAGGCTCCTCCCCATTCATCCGACGTATTTTTCATCACAGTCTCCACATTTCAGCTGGTAAACGCCGCTCTGGAGGGCTGGTTCTATGGGGTCTTTGACCGAAGGTAGCATGCAAGCTCTTAAGGTTTCTATTATTATAAAAGGCTGGTTTAATGTTCATCACTTTTAATACATTTCCTATTTTAATGGAGGGTTGCCCTAAATATTTAATGCATCGCCATGAAAGTCTGTCACTGGGCGGGGGGAGTCAATTTCTCTCAATAAAAGCTTTTTCTTTTTGTTTGCTAGCAAATTGTCAATGAATTGTTCCGTATAACCGTTGGCAACAGCAATTCTTTTTATATTGATTTTTTTCTAACTTAGGGGATGGATAATGCTCTGAACAGCAATCAACGAAAGGCTGCCAATTTTTGGTTCATTAAATGTTTAGAGGATGCGTGGATGACCTCGTCTGTGCAAGTTGGTTGGCGGTAAATAGAAATCTTGTGTTGCCCATCTTTGATTGAAAAATTTAGATCCAGAAAATTCAATGCATCTCCCTCTTGTAACTCCATTGTGAATTTTTTAATTTGAGTTTAAACAATTGATGTACTTTAAAAAATTTCCCTATTGTCCTTTTGTTCCTGTCCACAAGCATTATGTATCATCTACGTAACGGAACCAACAGTGCACATTTTTAAGGAGGGGGTTGTCAATGTGGAAAAGTTTCTTTTCTAGGTTGTTCAAAAATATTTCAGCTAGCCAGAGGTGAGAAGGGGGAACCCATAGCTAATCCTTCCATTTGTTGATAGAAGTTACCATTAAAAATGAAATACTTCTGATTTATGCACATTTCCAATAAAAATATGAGTTCATTACAAATGATTTGTGGTGTCTTAGCTTCAGCTTTATGATCCCAGGAGAACTGCTTCTTCTCTTGGGACACTCGTGAACAAGTTCACAACATCTAAAGACACCAATACAGAATTCTTGGGTGGAGTTACTTCTGCTAAGAATTTTGTCAGTTCTATGGAATTTTTTATGCTGTACGTAGCACGAAATTTGGAATGTTCTATAAATTTGCACTTCAACACCCTAGACAAGGAATGCACTGGGGACCCGATGCCTGACACCACTGGGCGGATCCGTATGGATTAATATGTTTTTCTCAATAGATCACTGCTTCAGCTGCTCATGCATTATGTCTAAATGGAATAAGATAGGCTGCTAATAAGATCTTCAGTATTTTTGCAATGCTTGAGTAGGAACTCCTGAAACTTTATTCAAAAGCCATGAATTTCTGATAATCGACAGCTATTGGCCTACGAGGGCCAAGCTTCTTGCAAAGGAGAAGTCTCGAGGTTTTCCCAGCCAGAAACATTCCCGGCACATTTTATGACACCCACAATAGTAAGCAGGTGGTGAAAATAGAATCAAGCCACATTACAACGAAAAAAAAAATTATCCGGGACTTGGACCATGGATCTCCAAATTTGCAGTTCTGCGTGATGTTTGAAGCAAGGTTTGACTTCACACAGTCTCTCCATTTCTTCACATTGCCACTTTCCCCTATTTAAGTAGTGTATTGGAGAAAAAGGGGTATAGCAGCATTGATGCCAGAAGGAAAATCGCATTGGCAAGATAAGCTCTTACTCGTAGAGGTGAACTATTGAGAGGGGCGTTAAGTAGGTAAGTAATGCAAATACTAGCAATAAGTTTGACATGGATCGTGGAACTATATGGTGCTTAAACATAGGTTTCATGGAACAAAGATGGAAATAGACTCAGGGCTTTTGAGTGTGTGTGTGTGTGTGTGTGTGGAGAAGGATGGAGAAATTAAAGTGGGTCGAAAGGAGGATGAATGATGAATTACTAGAAATGGTAGGAAAGGAAAGAAATTTGATTGATATAAGTAGGAGAAGGCAGAAGATGTGGATGGAGAAGGTAAAAAGGGCGAGGGTGTATTGAAAGATGTGACTGAGGGAGGAATATTGGGTAAACGGGGTAGAGAGTGAGGCAAAGAACGGGTAGCTTGGATAGAATGATGGGAGGTATGAGGGGCTGAAGAGGGACATAACTGTGAAACTAAAACTAATAATAATTCTCATCACTGCATTCAACTCACGTGCTTAATCCTCTTGCAAAATCTGAATCCATCATCGCCTAGAAATTCATTGCTCTCTTTTCCATACATCGGTTGATGATTCCAATCACCAACTTAGCAGAAATTCATTAGGCTTCGCATTCCCTTGTTACCCTCATTTTCATTTTAGGTATCAATACTTTTTCTATAAAATCCTCCAACATATTCTCCTCGCGTATCCTACGGGCGAGCCCGTAAAAATCTCCTAGGCCTCTTTGCACAGCAGGTCAGTAATTCCAGGTATTCCCTATAATTACGTTGAATGTGTTCTGATCATATGGCAGAATTATGCATCCCGTCCTTAATACACATTTCCATTTAACAATACCTGAAAACATTATAACCTCTGACTACAGGGTTATTATTTTTTCTCTAAATGATACATCAGGTCGCTCAATAGGTGTCTTATCAAACTGGTAAAAAATTTCACAAAAATTGAAGATTTCCTGTTGCCGAGGGACCTGAGTGCAGCTTTGTGGTCAGTACTTACTTACTTCTGTCGGCCATACACTGTCGTATAACCTGATCACTTCACCCCAAGAGCAAACAACATCAACAAATGGAACATCAACTGCTGAAACCTTTTATCATTCATCCCATTAATAAAATGAAAGAAAACAGAAATGCTGAATTTACATGATACGAATGAGGCCTCAATTAACACTCTTCTTTCGGGGATTGGATAGGCTCTGAGGGGGGTGTTTAGCGTGGCTTGGGGTGGGGCTGAGCACAGTGCTTAACAAGAGAGCAGATGGGCACGCAGCGCCGAGACTTGTTGCTTTGAGATTAGTTGGTGGCCGGGTGCGGATCCACCTTCGTCGCGATTCCTCTCTCTTTAGTTTCCTCCATTTCTATCGCTCCACTCCTCCGCCCTCTTCCGGATTCCCTGCTCCAACCTTTCTCTTCTCCACCGTCTCCCTGGAACTTCCGTCTCCTCTGGCGTCTCTTCTCCTCACCAAGCTCTCGTACTTAAAATTTCTGGCCACCCTATGCTCTGCCACAATTCCAGCCAACGCTCCAGAGTGGAATCCCCCTCTTCGGGCTGGAGTGATCTCCTTTTAAAGGGAACCCCTTGGGGGAGAGGGAGGGGGGGGAGGTAAGCTCACTCCTGAGGCCGTTATCGCGACCTTGGCAGTCAAAATTCACTGTTTTCACCATGATTTGGGAGAAAATGCTGGTGTTCTGGGAAGGTCACTGTCATATCATTTCGTCACTTCACTTCACTCACAGCAGACACTGAGGAGGGAGAGGAGGAGGGGGTTCGAAAAGGTAAAAATAAGAAAGCCCACATTCACTCTGCATGACTCACACATTGTACAAAGAGGGGACTCCACGTATCACAGGTCAACTGAGCCAACTTTCCCCTTCATCACATGCAAACAGGACTGGTTACAATATACATATATTTATTTTTTTCTATAAAAGCACGCTCGATTGCCCAGAGCGTGCCTGGAAGAGAAAGGTAGGGTGCACGTGGAATCTTCTGCTGCAAGAAGCTCACCTTGAATGAGTCATGAGGACTCGACAATAGCAGAAAAAGTATCGTCTTTAAGAATGCAAGTCAGTGTCAGTTTAATAACTGATGGTATCTTTGGAGCATCTATAGCATACCATCACTATGCCTCCTTGCGCAAAGTTATTGGAGACATAGTAGATGATAATTTAAAATGCAATTTGTTTCTTTCATCGAGAAGCCGATAAATGTGGGGACAAAAGCTATCTCACTTATCGCCGATTTTATTTTGGTGAATACTGCAACTTGTAAACTTTTATTCAAGCATAGGCAAGGATATTTTTCCTGTGCATACTAGACAAATTTTCTCACATGGTGTTTGGTGCACACAGTACCGACGGTAGCTTACAGCTTGGCAACCTTGAGCAGCTTATCTCTCCAGCCGAAAGTCCCGTCATATGGAATTTCGTTTCCGAAATAAATATATACACATTAGAAGCATATACAATTCTCTCAATTTGTTAAGTTTTTTACACAAGCTTAGTTTTCAAACACGAAGAATACCATCAAAACAAAATGTATTTCCGACTTCCGCAAGCTGAGATAGCGCATGTTTTTAAAATTTGTCGTAACATAATTGTTAACTGAGTAATCTATTTTGAACTTTGTTTAGTCTAAGATAAATATATGTTCCATATCTTATGCAAAGAAAAGAGAAGTCGCTTTTCTTGTTTATCTTCAAGTGGGCATCAAAGTTAAACTTGCTTCCCGGAACTAGCAAAAAATCCGGCCTTTTTATCTGCCTCAGTCAAATAATTAAATAATATACCCAGCTTCAAAATATATTTTGGACATTAATAAACATATAAATAAACAAGCTTTAGTTCGATATACTTTATTTTAAAATTGAACTACCTATTTTTGAGATATTGGCCTTCAAACTCAGGGGATGGAATTTTACAATGGACATTAGGTGCCTTGAGCTCAAATATAGTCTCCCCCCCCCCACCTCCAGACTTTTTCCACGAAGATATCGGCCAAGAAGGGGGGGACTATATTCGGAGAGGAATACAACGGTACTTTGGAAGGTTTTGGAAATGTCACTGACAAAGAAATATCCACAGTGTTAATAACAACTCTTCCTTAGAACTGCATTTACATTTGGGTCGTCACTCTCTCAAGGGCAGTAGTCATGGAAACCTACGTGACGCATCTTCGAGGGAATCCCTCCAAGCGGCAATCGAAGAGAAGGCTGCTTCTCGGGAGGCTGCACTCCTTGGAGCCGACCAATTGACACCGGGCACCCTTTACCCCTTTCCAACGCTAAAATCCCTCTGCAGGTCATTGAGGAAGGGTCTCACCCCAAACCATGGCAAGGGCCTCTCTCTTGTGCCCTGGTCTTGCGGGTCTTTTGTGGTTGGGGACAGAGGTGCACTGTTGTCAAATCTCCTTCAACTCGGGACTTAGAAAAAATCGGCCTCCGAAGCCATTTTATTGTGGACGGGTGTACAAAAGAGTGTACTACACCATTTCAAGCTACAAGGGGAAGAGGAGTTGCCATCAACACACTCAATGCTGGCCTATTTCATGAAAACTTTTTTTTTCTTTTATATGAATAAATACATTATTATAAATGCTTTAAACATAAAATTTTTGCAATATAATAATAATATTTTACTTAGCAACAAACATAATGGCACCCCATGCCTTGACGTCCAGGCATCCGCCTCCCAGGGTAACGAGGCATGCCTTGAATTCAAGGCATCCGCGTTGAGTGTGTTAATGAAGAAACATTGCCTAGAGGCTGTCTGCCATCTCCCCTGCTTTTTTGCCACTGCTGTAACACAGGGTCATGCTAATTACAAGCCCTAAAAACCAGTTGTTGTCTCAGCATGTTATAGTTATTGACACTGTCACAATTGTTTTCCTCCAATGGAAAAGAGCAGGGTTAGCAAGTCGGAAAGGGCACCAAAGCGAGTCACGCTGCTTCCATTCAGGTGTGCACCTTGGAAGAGCAACCTGATTCACTTGTCCCCTCTGGGGGGAAAGCATACTCACATGAGGATCCCTTTGGATTGCAGATCTCTCTCTTTTGTCCTTGTGTGTGTGTTCCTCTCATCTCTCCATCTGGGTCCAAGTCCTCTAGCAACTTAAACGAGCATTCACACCAACCTACCATTCCGCAATCTGAGTGCACACCAACTTCACTACTTCTCTTCCAATCATGAAACCGGCCAGACTTGCACGATTACCTCAGTACATTTAGCTAATTCATTCTTTTGGAAATTTACATCCAGGCACATTGCCCTCACATGCACTGCACTTACTAGTTGCACCAAAGTTATTGGTATTTTCTGCTTGATGCATGAAAACAGGCTTAAAATTTGCATTGTAAACATGCTTTACTCCTTTTGTAAATTTCCTAACCATTAGGCCATGTATTTCTGCATCTTTACACCTGCTATTTTTCCTCAAGTGACTTTTATAATAGCAATACATATGAGCTTCTTTATAAACTTCATAGTATCAAACGATTCAAGTTTTCATTTCTTTCTATATGGTCTACTGCAATCTGAATGAAATAAATGTAATCATTGATGACCATTATTAATAGAAACAATCATTGCTCTTGTAAACATAGTAGTACTTTGCCAGTCATGATCGTTCATGTCAGAAGTTAATTCAGTGAATTTTAATGGATTACATTAGTAATTCTTGTGAATAACTGAATGTAATCCAAGTTATACATCATAGTAATATTTCAAGATATCTTGATATTTGTAGTTGAAATTTTGCCCAAAACTTTCCACCGCAAATATTAACACAAATATCAACATGCCTTAAGATTTGGATCATCTAAATAATTGAGAATGAAACACGGCCCACCTCCTCCCAGAGGAGACACCAAAAGCAACTGAAGGTGGTCTCCCGTGACACATCAGCCCAGGACACAGTCCTCCACTGTGTCCTGGAATTCCTGTCAGCGCTTAGCACTGACAATGAGAGAGAGCGAGGAGTGCTCAACCTTTCAAGAGCTCCTGTGCAGCCATCTGGTCGATGCTCAGCGGGGGGGACGGGGCAGCGGCTGCTTCTTCCTCCCTGCCCTTCGACTGCTCCTCGGAGCTCTGCACCTCTGCGGGGCCCTTCATCGTGTTGGCCCTCGAAGGGATCACCAGCTCTCCAACCTCACGCTCATCCCTGCCACAAACAATCAACATATACCTAAGACGGCAATCGTGACATTTGGTTTAATGTCAAAAAGTCACTTCAGACAAAGGGAATTCAGCAACATCAAATTGTTTACCCTAAAATTACTCTCAAAACTTGTCTTTCAGTGAAAAGCATGACTATCTACACACGCGCGTCTGGACATTCATGCCATTTAGCATATGGTGAGCACTTTGTGAGGCTGCCACTGCCACGAGATGAGCTAAAATTTGTTGTCCAGTTGCATATGGAAGGGGAGATACGTTGAAAAAACTTGATTCAAGGGCTAACTATAGGGGTATTTTCACCCCTCCCAACTGCCTTCTCTGCAGTTTTAAAAAAATTCTCTTTCATTCCCCCCCTACAAAATGCGTACGGTCCAAATCGGTGACACACACCTCTGACACCTTCCTTTTCAGCAGTGACCAATGAATATAACCACGAAAATCGTGTTCACCCTGGAAAAGTCACCGTGTTTCCACCTGGCAGGACAATAAACCATGACTTCTTCAATGGCACATGTAACATGCATACTGCAGCTGAATTAGACAAAATAATTGTGATACTTTTGGAAATGGCATGAAGATTACAAATCTGTGAAGCAGAAAATGTGAGCTCCAACAATATTCCTCAAGTCAATTAGCTCACGAGGACGGAGTTTTTCAAAGAAGTTGAAAGATTCAAAGGAGACCTAATAATACAGGCTTAAATACAGGTACCTGTATTGTAAAATAAAGGCATGTAGAGTACTTGAAGTCTTGGTACTACGCCAACTTGATTTCGGTAAGCCCAAAATTTGATGATCATGCCAAAATAATAAACAAACATGCTAACAATTCAATCATTTACCAATTGAAATTTTCCTAAAAGATATATCTATGTATGTACATACAGTCAGATTTCATGAGCCATTTTAATTTTATAAATTAGAAACGTTCGTTTTTGCTGTTGTTTCTTCCTAATACCCAAAGAGCTCTTTTGCCATTTACATGATTCTGCTCCATAAATCCTAACTTTACCATCAACATCCCATTATGTACCTATAAATTTAAATTAAAGTTATTGACAGCAAACCTTGAAACCAATTTAATGCCACTTAATGTTTATAAACAAGTTTGGAATATGAATTTTTTTCATGAAGGCCTTTTAAATCTCACTTGTGCACTTATCGTTCATCCACTAATGAGAAGCATTTTTGAACGACACCTTGCATGCAAGCTTGAGAGAGGTGCTGTGACAGCAAGTGAATCCCCATGGCTGCTCCCTGAACTGGGTAGATTGACCAACATCACATTGGTTTAAATCACAATTTAAATCCTAACTTAATTCACCTGATTTTAAAGATAAAAATAGTGTGATTTCAATTTATAACTCAACTAGATATTATTCACTCTTGAGAGCCTAGATGAGGAAACCTTGCTTTTATTATTTTGATACGTTTATTGCACTGTAAAGAAAGTGATAATGAATGTATCAATAAAGTAGGTAATATCTAATAAACATTTTTGAAGAAATACTTACAGCCTGACAATTTAAAGTACATATGCATACTTGGATTTCTCTCTGAGCTTAGCATACACATTGTGTATTAATAAAAAAAATTGAATTCACATTAATGGACATACCTACATATTATTTTATGGCAATAGGTAGTTGATAAGTGAATTCAACACACCACCAGAGACAATTCATCTAACTAAAATTGTTGAAAATACTAGTTACAAGACAATTATTAGCCGGCAACAATGTTTCGACCATCTATCAGCATAGAATGCATATGTGATCATAAAAAATTAGCTATTTTTATGAGTTATTAGTCAAAGTGTAAATGATATTTTGAGATGCCAATTACATTAAGGTACAATTTGCACCCGAAGAAAATATTAACTAATTACATATAAACAATGAATATTACTTAAAATTCCTAAGTAATATATAGAATGGAGGGCAAATTAGGCAAACAAGTGATGAAATGATTATAAGAAGAAACAATCAATATAATACTTCGTGGATAATTGGATGAATATGATTTCATTATCTCTACATCTAGATATACATTAGAAACCTACACGCATGAATCATATTTTGCCATCAACTTTGTGATAGATGCAGGCATCTACATTGGATAGCTGCCATTTAAATGATTGAAAAAAATACTAATTAGGTAGCTTTATAATTTCCTGATTTACTCTTCAGTTTAAGCGCACCACTTTAAAACACAAGAGCTCTCGCACGTGAACCAGGATAACAATGAAAAATCTCTGACGCTACTGGAATCCTAACCTGAATTACTCTTTCCTCTCGCCCTTGGGCTGAGTACTCCAGCTACTATACCAACCTGACCCCCAGGAATGCATTTTGGACCAAATTGGGGTAAAAAATCCTTAGTATGGATTTCAGATACATATATGCGTGTATGGGGTGCCATTTTCTAGACTGTGAATACTCATGCTTATTTATAGGTTCTAATTTTTATCACTTTCTCCTCTGTGTGTGTAACAAGGCTGTTTTTAATAATGGTACAAAGAGAAGTCATAAACTGTCTACGTTGCATATTTCTTTCGTGTCCATATATCCATCACTCATAAAGCGTCCTGTTCATCAATCGCATATACTGAAATTGTTAATACCCTCCACTTTTCAGTATCATAGCCGCATATGCATTGGATGTAAACAATGATGAATAAACAGAACTTGGCGTTCTATTGAAAATATCAATAAATACGCTTAACTCATAATAATCAATTCAAATATGCTAAATGTACTTTTCTAAATCAGGAATATAACTAAACAATTCAATGAGGAACTTAATGCAATGGAATATCTACAGAATAGTAGGAATATAACAATAATTACATGAAGTTTATTAAGGAATTTTATTTCATATGAAATATTAAACTTTATTCTCAATCTTAGAATGTGTTCCCCTGGCTAAACGAAAAATGTTACATATTGGTCAAGTTGCCCAGGCATAAGCAGGACAAAAGCTTCTACCCTACGTTTAAAAACGGTAAAAAGCCAATGGAGGGGTATGTCGAAATGACGAACATCTTGACTGAAGGAAGAAGAAGAAAAACTAATATACCTCGACGGCTTGCAGGTCCCATCAAAACTGCTTATGAATTCCACGTCGTCATTCGGTGTCGCCGTTTTCCTCTGAAGAGAACCTTGCTTCGAGGTCTTAATTCCAAAAGATACTTTAATTCTTCCATCCATTATTCCGTAAACGAAGGAAAGGTAGTACGGAATTAATTATCAGTTGACGTACGCTACACTTGAAGTTCAGAAAATTATGCAGGATTTTCTTGCTGAAAGATGTTACCAAGTGCCCTTTTCACATAAAGACAAGTTTCCACCAAAATTTATCCATGAACACACATCTTCATCCTTCACAAAGGAATACACGGCAATCCTCCGACGACACAACCACACGATTCACACAACTAAACGAAAGCGTTGAACCCAGGTTGAACGCGTTGAATCAGGCGAGCCGGGCGAGCCTATTATTTCGCGCTGCAATTGTTTTGAGCATTTCCCATGACCCCTAGCGCTGGGTTAGCGGAAGCTTTGAAAGTCACCTCCTTTAGGGCCACTATAGACAGATCAGTAAAATAGTATGGTCCTCGGAAGATCGAGAAAGTATTGAAGCGTAGGTGTGGTCGTGGGCGCAATCACGAATATTTCGAAATGTGGGTGGGCAATCATCCATCGTTTGATTCCTGGATCCCGGCTTCTTCCGTGAAACATTAATGCGCGAAAACGTAGCTTTAGCAGGTTATAATGATTGAATTATATTGATCTGACCATCATTTCCTCCTTTTCCTTTCGACCACTGGCCCTCTGAATCCGTCCGACTGGAAATGCCTTTTTTCTCTGAATTAAACAGCCTCAGCCTACAGCGAGTCTCATGCAGGAGGCGAAGCATCCGTTAGCATAGATTAATGCATTTTCTTCGTACGTACGGCTTGTCGGAGAGTTCATGTGAAGGATAATGCCTTGTTTCCTTCGTCTTTAGAAATGCAAAGTGTGAAGCTTGCACCTCAGTTATTTAATTATTCCGTTGTGGGAAGGGTTAGAGGTTGTGGGAAATAGGTACAATCTTAGTAATTTTTCTACCACTGCAGAATACATTCGAATAATGTGCAAATGATTCGATTTTATGATTATACGAAGTATTTTCAAGGTGACCCTCAAATTAAACATTTTCAATGAACCATTGACTTCTGTTATCATAGAAAAAATTAAAGTTTTCGGATAATTTTCACGATTGGTTGCAAGAATGGGAAAAACGGAATTTTTATAATTGTTTATTTTTTCACGAAAGAAACCCTTTTGGCCCTTAAACAAACATCGTGTATTGTGAAATCCATATGGAGGGTTTTATGGCACTGGCTGCTTGAAGAACTTCAGCTTGTCTTCCGGGTGCCCTGCCGCGTTTTTCCATTTTTCCATTCGGCAGCTTCCTTAAAAAATAACCAGAGGCACTCCTACGGAAAATAAATAGTAGCCTTCCACCTTTGCCGTCACACCTTATGTGGTGGCAACTTCGGAAAAGATCGTGAGGGCTCTTGGCAATAACTTAGGTACCTAAGTCACGAAGATAATCTCATATTTGTAAGGCCAAAGGATGGGTTCCTTCAGAAGTCCAAAGTACAGTCCACAAAGTCGCATGTAGCTAGAGCAGGCTTCCAGAGTACTACGATACGAGCACCACAAGAAAACACCAGTGGGCTACAAAGAATCAGAAGCAGCGTCTCTCCGCCACTGCAGAGCATTTCTGGCCAGGAGCGACGCATAACATCAAGTTTGATGGGAATTCATATTTCCCGCCGCTCCCAGCCTTCCAACTCTCGTCCAACCAGGAGCGACCTTTCTTCAGCCGAACGGATGCGGCTGCAGCCTCCTCCCAATCCATTCCACCACCACCACATCCGGCCGCACCTCCATCCACGTCTCCCAACCTGAAGGGGCTGAAGTGACCGGCATACTCCTCCAACGTCATCCGGAAACCCAAAGGTTAATTTGGACGAGCTGCCCTTCATAGGGTCTCTGTTGAACAACGGATCACCTTCGGAGAGGTCCATTTCCTGCCTTCAACCCCGTTCCTGCGAAACCTTCACCTCAACCATCCGGTGAGTTCTGTATCACCTCTCCTCAGTTTAACCAGCTCTCCCCGAATTCAAGTGCAAACGTATCAGAGGTCTGACGATTGGCATTATGAAAAAGAGGCAAGGGAAGAATACCAAAGTCGACGCCAACTCCCTGTTAGAAAGATGCGTTCATCCACATCAGCGGGTGGTGCCACCTATCAGGGATGATAGGAGGTGTTTTGTTTTTCTTGTATTGTCGCTACTACTGCCTAGCGATACTGCGCAAAAATAAAGAAGTTGTTTTTTCATCGTACGTAACCTATTAAGGAGTTTTTTATTTCACATTCACCACGGCTAACGGGTTATGGGTCCAGGGACGTAATGAAATATAAATATTATAGGTATTGATAGTGCGTAATTGCTATTGTACGTAATAGTTTTCTGGCGGAAACGTGCACTGCAATGGCGAAGTACAACGGAGACCGAGATGGAAAATGAAACGTCCTTGCTACCTAGCATCGGAGAAACTGAAATGCTTGGAAGGCAAGAGTGAAGGCGGAACTTTTTGCAATTATTGGTTATGGAGATAACGGCAGCGATGAAACACCACAGCTTACGCCAGCCGAGACTCGGAGGGGAAACAAGGCGAACCTTGTCACATTGGCTTCCATCATGCGGACTATCGGGGACGAGCCGATATCGCCGACTACGAAGTAGCAAGGGAGGCCTGGCAACACCTGGAAAGATTTTGTTTCGAAAATACTGAATATGGAGCTGCGGTGAAATGTAGAGAACTAGCAAGTTTTCGGAAAATGCCCGGCATGTCCATTCAAGGCTACTGCAACGCCATGATGAACATGAATAGAAATTTGGTGCGAAATGAATTAGGCCTCACTGATAGACAATTGGCCTCGGTTTGTTTAACGGGATTGCCTAAGGAATACGAAATAACAGTGAAGACTTTAATTGCGCAGAAAACAACCTAGCAATGTCCATAGTAAAGCAAGTGGAGATCGAGGAGGAGGAACAAATGAAATTAGATGGCTCACATCAAGCTTTGAAAGTACAGAAGAAAAGTTTCTACAAGCCCAGGAACAACAGCAGCAGTGAAAATGGGGGTAACAGTGAACATCATGGGACAAGGAAAAGAGAAAAGAAGTAAAATCTAAGGTTTACTGGTGTTATGCCTGTGGACAAAAGAATCGACATATTGCTAGAAATTGTCCGAAGAAGGAGGAGGACGAGAAGAAGGAGAAAAGGAGCGGTGCGTCAGTGGTAAAGAGGGAGCACATTTCTCTGTGAATGAATAGGGTGATGGTGTTTGGCTTTTGGACTGTGCTGCCAGTGACCACATGACCAGTAGGGCGGATCGGAAAAATCGATTTTTCGCGGAGAAACTTGGCCCTCTGGAAAAAGTTGTCAAAGTGACTCAAAATGAGGCCAGAAAAATTTGAGACCTCTAGGTCAACCCTAGACCCTCGCGCCGTGGCCATTTATGGGGAGGGGAGCTGAAAATGGAAAAAGTCATGTTTTTATAGCGGTTTCCCATGTATTTTTCCGAGTTGCGGCCCTTTAGGGCAAAAATTTCGTCCATTTGTACGTATCTACAGCCGTTAAGCCACAAATTGTCTATTTTGAGTGCGCGGCCGCGCGTAATTATGCACCACCCACGCAGCGTCGCGGCGCAGCGGTCAGAAGGCCGCTCGCGCGCCTCCTGCCGGCTCGCGCCTCCTGCCCGGTCGCCGCGAACGCAGCAAAACTCATCACGGATGCGTCTTTCGTCGTTGATCTCATTAATATTAGATAATTAAACAATTTCCATGGAATAGCAATTACGGAAGAACTGTATGAAAGTAATATAACACACCGTCAATATTCGGGGAGTAAAGAAACACTCCCCGAATTTAGCCTAATTTTACTATTATTTTTCAGTATGGAGAAAGAATACAAAAATAATTAAAGTAGTTATTAGAGCTCACCACGTTGAGGTACCTGCACTATGAACTCCCCCGCCCACACTCCCACTCATAAAATAGAGGAACGCATTTCCTTTATCAGATTATATGCTCTCGAAAAAATAAGAAAGTGGTCATTTTGTATTACCAGTCGGTTTATCTGTGTGCAAGTATTCGTATTTATACTTTATTTTCATTGAACACTAAAGGTCATTATCGATTTTTTTTTATTTTTGAAGTCAAGCAGATAAATGTAAAACTTACTCACTATATCACAGCATGAACTGAGACTAAGTTTTGAAGGTTGGCATTTTGGTTCTGCTTTCTAGAATTTTCAGTATTTCTTATTGTCTCTCGTTGTTGCGGATGCCAATGAAGCTTGGGTTACCTCTTTTACAACTGGGTATTTCAAGAGCGCAAGCTTTTGTGTGACAAAAACTTGCGTTCCACAGTTGAGCTTTACTGGTGTAATTCTCGAATTTCTTCAGTCGTGAGATGTGATAGAGCACGAGTCGGTGTTCTCGTCCCATTTTATCAGCAGCTTGTAGTCTTCTGCATCAAATTTAAAATCTGTTAACTCAAAATTTCACGATTTTCGTCGCACGCATATTTCTTCATGCCTCTAAGATTATTTTCCACGCATCTCTTCACACGTCCTCTCCATTGTCAGCAATCATTAGGAGGAGTAAATTTTCTGAGTGCCCGAAAAAACCGTTTCTCTGAATAACAGGATCAATGACTCTTTTAAGATCTACTGGTAGATATCTTGATCAATTTAATAATTTCCATAAATTTACAGCACCCTCGTGTGTACAATGGTTTTTTTCACTGAAAACCAGACAGGTGCGTATACTTTTTGAATGACACTAGATTTTGTAAATTAGCGCATGAATTTTCTTTGGGCACGTATAGCCTCAGTTGTCGGCTGGCCGTAGTGAGCTAACGAGAATGAGCCACATTTTTTGGAGTTTATCTGGCCAAATTTTCCGAGCGAAATCCTTTGGACACAGTATTAGAAATTCCCCGAAGATACTGCTGGTCACTGCTCAGCAATCTCAAGTCTTCTTCGTGGGACAATTTTGTTGGAACTGGCTCGAATCGTATGATATCAACAGTGTGGCAGTCTTGAAGGGTGGAGACAATAGGTCTTGCAAACAAATTTGGACCCTTAGTTTGCCCGTTTAATGTTTCTACCAACCGCCGCAGTGTTAAGTCAATCAAGTGTAATTGGCAAATAGACCCTTGTAAGGGACGTCGGAGTTTTGCTTCCAGCAAACGGATGATGCTTCCTTCCTGACCTGTATTCACTTTGGTGCCATCGCATCAAATCACTTTTAAATTTGAAAGTTCAATATTTTCTTTCGCAAAAAAATCAAGAATTGCAGTTGTGTTTTTTCTTCAGATCCTCCTGTGGGGGAGACAAAACCGAAAAATTGTGAGCCTGGATCTTCAACAAACAAGACATGTTCCTCCCTAACCTTAGATTGATACGTTCTCTTGCCTATTTTCTCCAGTTTAATTGTTTCATCCTTTCTGCCGTCCAAATACAGACCTTCAATTGCATTTTTTGATTTATCTGTCTTTGCTTTTACTGAATCTAGCATCTTCTTTTTCTGTCTTCGTAAGTAATGCCGGTCCACTACATTTCACCTGTCTTCCGGAGTTTTGAGCTTTGCGTCGGATACAGTTGCACTGACGATCATTGCTGCTGCTCTGAGGGACATGTCAACGGTACTTGCACATACCTCCGCCACAGTTGTCAATTGAAGACGTCTTTGCCCCGAAGGAGGTCCAGGTTGATTTTCATTCCTAATCGTATGAAGAAATTTGAGGTCTAAGTCGGTTGGTTCCTCGTCGGTTGAGTTTTCTCGAGATGTAGCAGAAAATAATTCTTGATTCTCACTTTTTACCTCTTCAAGAATTAAAGATTTTGAGTCGACGCTCTCCGACGATCCTCTCCTGAGGTTTTTCTTTAATCGTCGAGTTTCTGAGGCATCCAATCCACCGGATACCATCTTTCGTTTTGTCCTTTGATCCCTCAAAAATGCCGCTTCATTTGGGAGAACTTTATCCTCTTTCTAAATTTACACTTGCTAGTTCTTAGGCTCTGACACGCACATCACTATCACATAGATTCTGGGAATCATTTAAAAATATATTAATTTTTTGTCGATTTCGCACCTTTCATAGGCTTGCTTGCATTTTTTCTTAAGCCGTAGTACGTCGTATGGTACCGTATAATCATTTTAATCACACCACGCTCCGGAATGATTGGAATAGAGGTGTGTCTCCAAAGTGCGGACACTTTGGCCACCAGACTACTTGATAAGCCGTAGGCTCCCTTCCTGCGTTTTCATATCTCAATGCGTCGCGAACATAAAAAAAATATTTTACCACTTCTTTAAAAGTCGGTAACGTCAATTCGTTTATATCGACGAGACAGGGAAAAAAGTTATAGTGTGTAGGGTTATATTACTTTCATACAATTCTTCCGTAATTGTTATTCCCTGGAAATTGTTTAATTATCTAATATTAATGAGATCAACGACGAAAGACGCATCCGTGATGAGTTTTGCTGCGTTCGCGGCGACCAGGCAGGAGGTGCGAGCCGGCAGGAGGCGCGCGAGCGGCCTTCTGACCGCTGCGCCGCGACGCTGCGTGGGTGGTGCATAATTACGCGCGGCCGCGCACTCAAAATAGACAATTTGTGGCTTAACGGCTGTAGATACGTACAAATGGACGAAATTTTTGCCCTAAAGGGCCGCAACTCGGAAAAATACATGGGAAACCGCTATAAAAACATGACTTTTTCCATTTTCAGCTCCCCTCCCCATAAATGGCCACGGCGCGAGGGTCTAGGGTTGACCTAGAGGTCTCAAATTTTTCTGGCCTCATTTTGAGTCACTTTGACAACTTTTTCCAGAGGGCCAAGTTTCTCCGCGAAAAATCGATTTTTTTCAATCCGCCCTAATGACCAGCCGGAGAGATTTATTCACAGAATTCAAAGATATGAGTGGTTCTCTGGCAGTGGGGGATTGAGCCCCTTTAAAATAGTGTGGCAGGGAATTCATGTTCCCTTCCGAGACACATCGGGGGGTGCATGCTGTTTGAAACTCGGCATGCTGTACCCAGGACAACTCTGTTATGGAGACACTCCAGACTCAATACACCTCGACCACCTACATTGCGAGGGACATACATTCAAGCAACTGAAGATTTCGGATGAAACTTCTGAAGATGGCTATCGTTTTCCTCGTCCCCTGTCAAGGATCTGCAACTCGTTACCATTCCATTTCAAGCAAACGCCTAGATATTCATTGCTTTCGTCATCGACGAGGTGACAGATGACGTTCCCGTCAACGAGTTGCACGTCTTCCTTGTTTTCCAAAAGTCTTCTTCTCGCCAGATGGATGGATGCACATTAGGGCGGATCGGAAAAATCGATTTTTCGCGGAGAAACTTGGCCCTCTGGAAAAAGTTGTCAAAGTGACTCAAAATGAGGCCAGAAAAGTTTGAGACCTCTAGATCAACCCTAGACCCTCGCGCCGTGGCCATTTATGGGGAGGGGGGCTGAAAATGGAAAAAGTCATGTTTTTATAGCGGTTTCCCATGTATTTTGCCGAGTTGCGGCCCTATAGGGCAAACATTTCATCCATTTGTACGTATCTGTAGCCGTTAAGCCACAAATTGTCTATTTTGAGTGCGCGGCCGCGCGTAATTATGCACCACCCACGCAGCGTCGCGGCGCAACGGTCAGAAGGCCGCTCGCGCGCCTCCTGCCGGCTCGCGTCTCCTGCCCGGTCGCCGCGAACGCAGCAAAACTCATCACGGATGTGTCTTCCGTCGTTGGTCTCATTAATATTAGGTAATTAAACAATTTCCAGGGAATAACAATTACGGAAGAATTGTATGAAAATAATATAACCCTACACACTATAACTTTTTTTCCTGTCTCGTCGACATAAACGAATTGACGTTACCGACTTTTAAAGACGTGGTAAAATATTTTTTTTATGTTCGCGACGCATTGAGATATGAAAGCGCAGGAAGGGAGCCTACGGCTTATCAAGTAGTCTGGTGGCCAAAGTGTCCGCACTTTGGAGACACACCTCTATTCCAATCATTCCGGAGCGTGGTGTGATTAAAATGATTATACGGTACCATACGACGTACTACGGCTTAAGAAAAAATGCAAGCAAGCCTATGAAAGGTGCGAAATCGACAAAAAATTAATATATTTTTAAATGATTCCCAGAATCTATGTGATAGTGATGTGCGTGTCAGAGCCTAAGAACTAGCAAGTGTAAATTTAGAAAGAGGATAAAGTTCTCCCAAATGAAGCGGCATTTTTGAGGGATCAAGGGACAAAACGAAAGATGGTATCCGGTGGATTGGATGCCTCAGAAACTCGACTATTAAAGAAAAACCTCAGGAGAGGATCGTCGGAGAGCGTCGACTCAAAATCTTTAATTCTTGAAGAGGTAAAAAGTGAGCATCAAGAATTATTTTCTGCTACATCTCGAGAAAATTCAACCGACGAGGAACCAACCGACTTAGACCTCAAATTTCTTCATACGATTAGGAATGAAAATCAACCTGGACCTCCTTCGGGGCAAAGACGTCTTCAATTGCCAACTGTGGCGGAGGTATGTGCAAGTACCGGTGACATGTCCCTCAGAGCAGCAGCAATTATCGTCAGTGCAACTGTATCCGACGCAAAGCTCAAAACTCCGAAAGACAGGTGAAATGTAGTGGACTGGCATTACTTACGAAGACAGAAAAAGAAGATGCTAGATTCAGTAAAAGCAAAGACAGATAAATCAAAAAATGCAATTGAAGGTCTGTATTTGGACGGCAGAAAGGATGAAACAATTAAACTGGAGAAAATAGGCAAGAGGACGTATCAATCTAAGGTTAGGGAGGAACATGTCTTGTTTGTTGAAGAGCCAGGCTCACAATTTTTCGGTTTTGTCTCCCCCACAGGAGGATCTGCAAGAAAAATCACTACTGCAATTCTTGATTTTTTTGCGAAAGAAAATATTGAACTTTCAAATTTAAAAGTGATTGGATGCGATGGCACCAAAGTGAATACAGGTCAGGAAGGAAGCATCATCCGTTTGCTGGAAGCAAAACTCCGACGTCCCTTACAAGGGTCTATTTGCCAATTACACTTGATTGACTTAACACTGCGGCGGTTGGTAGAAACATTAAACGGGCAAACTAAGGATCCAAATTTGTTTGCAAGACCTATTGTCTCCACCCTTCAAGACTGCCACACTCTTGATATCATACGATTCGAGCCAGTTCCAACAAAATTGTCCCACGAAGAAGACTTGAGATTGCTGAGCAGTGACCAGCAGTATCTTCGGGGAATTTCTAATACTGTGTCCAAAGGATTTCGCTCGGAAAATTTGGCCAGATAAACTCCAAAAAATGTGGCTCGTTCTCGTTAGCTCACTACGGCCAACCGACAACTGAGGCTATACGTGTCCAAAGAAAATTCATACGCTAATTTATAAAATCTAGTGTCATTCAAAAAGTATACGCACCTGTCTGGTTTTCAGTGAAAAAAGCCATTGTATACACGAGGGTGCTGTAAATTTATGGAAATTATTAAATTGATCAAGATATCTACAAGTAGATATTAAAAGAGTCATTGATCCTGTTATTCAGAGAAACGGTTTTTTCGGGCACTCAGAAAATTTACTCCTCCCAATGATTGCTGACAATGGAGAGGAAGTGTGAAGAGATGCGTGGAAAATAATCTTAGAGGCATGAAGAAATATGCGCGCGACGAAAATCGTGAAATTTTGAGTTAACAGATTTTAAATTTGATGCAGAAGACTACAAGCTGCTGATAAAATGAGACGAGAACACCGACTCGCGCTCCATCACATCTCACGACTGAAGAAATTCGAGAATTACATCAGTAATGCTCAACTGTGGAACGCCATTGTCCTTGTCACACAAAAGCTTGCGCTCTTGAAATACCTATTTGTAAAAGAGGTAACCCAAGCTTCATTGGCATCCGCAACAACGAGAGACAATAAGAAATACTGAAAATTCTAGAAAGCAGAACCAAAATGCCAACCTTCAAAACAGTCTCAGTTCATGCTGTGATATAGTGAGTAAGTTTTACATTTATCTGCTTGACTTCAAAAATTAAAAAAAATCGATAATGACCTTTAGTGTTCAATGAAAA
Source organism: Platycnemis pennipes (assembly GCA_933228895.1). NCBI lineage: Eukaryota > Metazoa > Arthropoda > Insecta > Odonata > Platycnemididae > Platycnemis > Platycnemis pennipes. Next base: position 152,091,540 of record OW121849.1, read on the forward strand.
TAACGTATAAATACGAATACTTGCAAACAGATAAACCGACTGGTAATACAAAATGACCACTTTCTTATTTTTTCGAGAGCATATAATCTGATAAAGGAAATGTGTTCCTCTATTTTATGAGTGGGAGTCTGGGCGGGGGAGTTCATAGTGCAGGTACCTCAACGTGGTGAGCTCTAATAACTACTTTAATTATTTTTGTATTCTTTCTCCATACTGAAAAATAATAGTAAAATTAGGCTAAACTCGGGGAGTGTTTCTTTACTCCCCGAATGATGACGGTGTGTTATATTACTTTCATACAGTTCTTCCGTAATTGTTATTCCCTGGAAATTGTTTAATTATCTAATATTAATGAGACCAACGACGGAAGACGCATCCGTGATGAGTTTTGCTGCGTTCGCGGCGACCGGGCAGGAGGCGCGAGCGGCCTTCTGACCGTTGCGCCGCGACGCTGCGTGGGTGGTGCATAATTACGCGCGGCCGCGCACTCAAAATAGACAATTTGTGGCTTAACGGCTACAGATACGTACAAATGGATGAAATTTTTGCCCTATAGGGCCGCAACTCGGCAAAATACATGGGAAACCGCTATAAAAACATGACTTTTTCCATTTTCAGCCCCCCTCCCCATAAATGGCCACGGCGCGAGGGTCTAGGGTTGATCTAGAGGTCTCAAATTTTTCTGGCCTCATTTTGAGTCACTTTGACAGCTTTTTCCAGAGGGCCAAGTTTCTCCGCGAAAAATCGATTTTTCCGATCCGCCCTAATGCACATTTGTCCAATCCCCCGCACGGTGTCCAGTGCGACGCGGAGTTCTTTCATGTTGGAAGCATATAGCTTAAGGTCATCCACGTAAAACAAATGGGAGACTAAATGCTTCCAGTTACCTTGGACACCGCACTTATATTCTCCCCCTCGTCGCAGCAGCCTGAATGTCGGTGGGAAGAGGGAAATGCAAAACAGGAGGGGGCTCAAGCTATCGCCTTGAAAAACGCCACGGTGGCCAACTCTGTCGAGACGGATCGCTTGCCTGGCGTCAGGACAAAGCGCGTCTTCCAGAGCAGCAACAGCCGTTGAATGCAGGTAACCTGAAGATGCCTTAAAAAGTGAAACCTGGTCGTAATAAACGTTTCTCTCTGTGGAAGTTGCCTATTTTTCAAGTTACCATTAGTGCATCCATATACAATCGCTAAGAGCTCTTTTTCTACCTGGGCATATGAATTCTCACTCTTAGTCAAACTTCTAGATGCATATGCAGTGGGATGATCATTTGGCATCAAGCAGGATTCCAAACCGTCCTTACTGCTATCAACTTGCAGTGTTATCTCTTTTGACGGATCATAAATTGACAACACAGGGCCACTCGCATTAGTTTACCTTTTAATTCTTAAAAAGCCCTCTCCTATTCACTTCTCCAATGCCAAACTGAATCATTTTTCAGCAACTTTTATGTGGTTCTGACAAATGTGAGTAATTTGGTATACATTTAGAGACAAAGTTACACATTCCCAAGAACCGTAATACATCCTTTTTCTTTTCAGGCATTTTCATTTCTACAATGCCCTAACATAGGGTCTGGTCTTATACAACATTTTGAGATGATCTGTCCTACATACTGGTTCTCATGTACCATGAGCTGAACTTTATCCTTATTAAACTTTACATTGTTCTTCCGAGCACATTGGAGAACTGTTTCTAATATTGAGTGAAAGTTTCTAAGGTCTTCCACCGGGTCAAATCTCTGCAGACGTTTCGAAAAACGACTCGTTTTCCATCCTCAGGTCTGTGATGTGCCGTGTCAAAAAAAATTCAAATTCAAATTCAAAAACGTTTATTTTCCCCAAATAACATATACATAAATATATTATAACAATAACAATAACCAACAATTATTTAAAAAACTTTGGGGAGCCCTGTTCTAGGATTTATTAATCCTCTTCAGGGTTTGGTGCTTTTTAGGATTGTATCATCTCATGTAAGTCTTTCGTTTCCATCGTTTTTGCTTCTAATTCGTGGTACGGGAGTGCCTATTGGTCCGGCATTCGCCCGAGGTGCAGGGAAACCCGTAAAACCTGCACGGACCGGCATAACAATTATAAAATATAATAATAAAATATAATAGTTGTAGAATTTGTCTGGCAGTGGTAACAATATTTAGAAATATTTTCGAAGTTTTTAACATGGTAACAACATTAGAAATATTTTCGAAAATTTAACATAAAATAGAAATATATGTAATTGTAAATATAAATAGATTCTCTTTGTAAATAGTTCTTTGTTTAAATAGTCACTGGAATGTTAGAACTCATTGTGATGGAGCACTTTCACTGGGGGGCTTCTAGGAGCACTGAGCACTGTGGATGACCGGATGCATCTTCCCTCTTCCTCCTCTTTTTCCTTTTCTTCTTCTTCTTTGGTGGCCAGGCAGGGATGTTCGGGTCAGGAAGCAGATGTTCTGGGAGTGGAATGTGGTGGTGCGCTGGTGGTTGGATGGCGTAGTCGTCGTAGTAGTTCTTGAAGGTGTGCGCCACCAGCCGCGGCAGTGATGGTAATTTCCTTTTTGGCCTTTTCCTGATGACTCCGGTTATTTGTCTGCTGATGTTCTCGGCCAGTGGGATGTTGGTGGATGCGATTCTATTGAAAGTGGTCATCCGTGTCCGCGCCAACCTGTGGAGAATGGGTTCAATGTTAGAATTGCTATACAAGTGTCGCCTCGGGAATTTGTATGGGAGCAGATAAATAGATCGAATCATGTTTCGCTCGAGGCGGGCCCAAGGTTCGAGGGATGATGCTGGTGTGACGGCCGCTGCAGCGTATTCCATGACAGGTCTCACAAACGCTTTGTATATGTGTAAGGCGCAGTCTGGCGATACTCCATGACCTGCGGCCCTTACTGCCCTGACGAGGTTCATCCTCTTGATGCATCTTTGTCTTGTTTCCTTGATGTGTTTGGTGAATGCCAGGTGTTTGTCGATGTGCACTCCCAGGTAGGTGACTTCATTCGTCGGTGCTATTTTCTTGCCCCATAGGTTGATGTATCCTAGGGAGCGGCCGTTGTGTCTCGTGTCCATGGATCCTGTAAAGATAATCAGGGAAGATTTATCCGGGTTGGGTTTCAAGAACCATTTCTGCATCCAGGCTTGCAGTTTGTCAGTGACTCGTTGCAGTTTTCGCAGAGCTGAGTCGGGGTCTCTCCCAGTGGTCCACAGGGCCGTGTCGTCCGCATATTGTGCCGTGACTACTTGGTTTTGAAGGTCCACGGGCATATCGTGGCAGTAGAGGTTGTATAGTAGCGGGGATAGTACTGTTCCTTGCGGTACTCCTGCCTTTGGTGTGTAGCTTTCCGACGTCTGGCCGCTTACTTTTATTTTGGCATTCCGACCTGAAATGAAAGAATGGAAAAGGCGCATTACCTGTTGTGGAATATATGGAATTTGGGCTATTTTCGCAATCAAACCCTCGTGCCAGACGGTATCGAATGCCCTTTCTATGTCCAGAAAGAGACCGGCGGTGAATTGTCGTTTGTTGATCGCCTCGGCGGCGGTAGACGTCAGCAGTGCCAGGGGATCTACGGTGCATCTGTTTTTCCGGAAACCAAACTGGTGTGCTGGTATTATGTTGACGTTGTCTAGATGGTCCGTGATTCTTCTGCCCAGTATTTTTTCAAACCATTTTCCCATGCAGCAGGTGAGGCTGATAGGTCTGTAATTTTTGGCCAGTTTGCGGTCCTTTCCTGGTTTGGGGATCATGACAATGTCCATCTCTTTCCATTGCTTTGGGTAGATCCCGTTTCTGCACATGGCGTTGAAAATTTGCAGTAGGCTGTCGTGGCAGCTGGGCAGTTTCCTTAGGAGAGAGTATGTGATGCCGTCTGGTCCTCCTGCTGTCTTCTTTCTGGGGAGGGCTTTCTCCATCTCCTCCTTGGTAATTTGGCCGATGACGGGGTGCTCGATGATTGCGTCTTCTTCTCCAAGGTACTCCACCTGTAACGGGAAAGGGAGATTGTTAAGTATACTTCGACATTTCTCGGCGTTTGCGTCTGAGAACAGGGGGTCCTCGGGTGTGGTGGTTATCTTCTCAAGGACTTTTTTGAATTCTTCGGCTTGTTCTTTGGGACTGGCGAGGATATTTCCATCTTCATCCATTAGGTTGGTGGTAGCGGTGGTGTCCTGGTGGTTCATCTGCTTGAATTTCCTCCAGAATTTTCCCGGTTCCTTATAGTCCAGGTCCTGACATGCTCTGTGCCATTGTTTCTCCTTTTGTTCCAGCACCTTTCTTCGGATTTGTGCGTTTGCTCTGTTCCAGGCTGTCTTCAGGGCGTCATCTCCCGAACGGACCCAGAGTCTATATATTTTCCTTTTTTCCTTGATCATCCGTACTATCTCAGGTGGCAGTGGTGGCTTGGCTGGGTCTATTTTCTGGACAGGGATGGATTCCTTTGCTTTGTTTAGTGATGTGGTGATGACGTCGATGTTCCTTTCCAGTTGCGCTACGGTGCTTGGCCAGCGGAGGTCTTTTAGTTCCTCCTCTATGATGTTGTTCATTTCTTCCCAATTTGCCTTCTCATATTGGAGCCTGGTGATGATTGGCCTTCTGGTGGGGGGCATCCTGCAAAAGACTGGGAAGGAAAAAGGCAGGTGATCTGAGGTAATGGTGTCTTCCACTTCCACGTCTCCAACTAGAGCGAGCATTGAGGGAGAGATAAGGGCGTGGTCGATGTACGACAGTGCATTGCCGACGAAAGTGGGTGCAGGGATGTCCATTCGGCATATGTCATTGTCGGCGATGAATTCCAGTAGGTCCGCTCCTTGTTTGTTTCCCGTCCGGTCACCGAATGCAGTTTCTCTCGCGTTTAGGTCTCCTAGAATGAAGAAATTATTGTTATTGTTTAGTATGAAATTGAAGAGATCTTTTGGGAAAGGAGTTTTTGGACGAGAGTAGACGACGGCTATTGTCACTGTTCGCCTTGCTATTTTCGCCTCGATGACCACCGCTTCTGTGCCTTCCTCCATCGCGTCTCCCGGGACTGTTATTGTTTTGGCCGCTATTTTTTCATGTACTAGTAGCGCAACTCCTCCACTGTGTGTTCCTCTTCTGGGGTGATGGAATTCTTGGAAGCCTGGAATATGGATTTTTGCATTATTCGGGAGGTAGGTTTCTGCCAGTCCTAGTATAGAGATATTTCTTTTAAATATTAAATTTTGTAAAAGCCCTTTCTTTTGTTGAACCGCCCCCCGGATGTTCCCAAACGCGAATCGGTTTTCACCCATGACGAGCTGCTACCGTAAGCGATGGGAACACCGTGTTGCGGTAAAACAGGGGCGTCACCGATACTCCTAGGACTTGTCGTGCTGCGTGGTCCAGGGTGTTCGCCACGGTGGTCCTCTCCTTGGGGTGGGTGTTTGCGAGGACCAGGCTGAGGAGTCGCAGCAGCTGCCCTTTGGTGACCGGCTCCTCCGTTCCTTCCGGGTCCGTCACCTCCTGCAAGAGAGGGAGAGGAGCGATCTTAATTGGGGCCGTGGACGCAAGCGACTCGGGCGCCTTTGGACGCGCAGGGCACCGCCAGTCGCCCGAGTGATGCCTGCCGCCACAGTTGGCGCATCTGAGGGCTTCCTCCCGGCACTCCTCGACCGGATGGTCACCACTACACTTAGGGCACCGGGGGGCCTCCCTGCAGTCACGCCCACTGTGCTTAAAACTAGCACATTTATAGCACTGAATAGGTTGTGCACGTGGGGGGCGGGAGGGTTCAGCGTGGTAAGTCGCGCCGTGGCTCCTCAATCCGTCTCGGAGGATACGTTGTGCGTCCTTGGGCGGCAGGCTGACGCGGACCAGGAGTGTTGTCCTCCCCGTGTGGTAGGACCGGATCCGCCACATCTTCTGCGGGGCTGCTCCGATGGCCCTCATGGACTCCTCCAGCTCCGGGAAGCCCAGATCCCGGGGGACGCCTTTCAAAACAATGGAGACGGGGGGGGCATTAGTAGGGCGGGTAGGTTGTGGGCGCCTGGGTGGGAGATTCCCGAAGTCCCACCGGACCTTGCCACCAAAGCGACCCTCGACTAATCGAGTGTTCGCTCGGAGCACTTCCAGGCCTTCCTCCGGGACCTGCACCCTGGCCGCCCTTTTGTCCGGCCAGACCCTCAGTTCGCAGGCGTGGATAAGGTTGCCCATGGCGACCCGGAGGATGTTGAAGGTGTTTCTCTGGTTTGCCCAGTTGGGCAGATCGGAAATGCCGACCCAGAGGAAGCGGGTGTTGGGGGTGGTTGGGGCTTTAGGGCGGTAGGGGGAGGAGCGGGAGATGCCTTCCGGCGCGGGAGGGGAAAGGTCGCGGCGCGGATCTGGGTTGCCTTGGGGGGTGGTTGGACGGGAGTCGGGCAGAGGGAGGGCAAGGGCTGGGTGGTTGGGTGAGATGGGCTGACCCACTCTGATAATAGCAGAGTCAGCGGGTGGGGGGGGGGTCCGGTGGGTGGAGTGGTTGAGCTGGGAGGAGCGGGATTGGAAGCGGTGCTCACCCGCTGAGGAGTCGGAGGTGTCGCCTCGCGAGCCTTGGCTCCGGCGGACTTCCCTAGCCTTCCTTCTCTCCTTCCTCCTGTCCGTCGCGACACGCCACTCCTCCTGCCCGCCTTTCGGGTTCCGGAGGTAGTAAGCATGTCCCTCGGGATGCCCCATACCGGCCCTTTGTAGATTAGGGCGGCGGATTAGGAGCGTAAGCCGTGAGGCGACTTCAGAGGCGCCGTGAAGCGGCTTTGAGAGATGTCGCTAGTCGACTGGAGGCGTTTCCGTGAGGCGGATTAAATGTTAAACTATTGGTAGCAAGAGAATTTACTTTTGAGTTAACTTGATATGGAAGTTTAAAGGATTAAGTGACAGCAAATGCAGTTATACAAATTCACCAATTAGCTTATGCTTTAATTTCTTATGAGATTTGTTTTAAAATTTAAAGATTTTAAGGTAGGTTTTAAGTGGTTGTTTTCACGAATGCAAATTCACGGAATTAGCTTATGCTTTAATTACTTATGCAGTGAAGGAATTAGAAACTAGTTTATTCTAAGTGGAATATGTAGTGTGAAGCACAGGGAAGTTGTTACACAGTTATCTCGCAAGGGGGATTTTCAATTAGGTCAGTTCAATATCCAATTAAAAATGGGGAAAGTGCTGAGCCTTTTCACAGGTAGTTACAATTCACAATTTAGCTTATGCTTTATTATTTGTTTTAAAGGGAATTTAAAGATTTACTTGAAAGAAGCAAGAAAATGGAATTTTAGGAAGACAAGGTTTTCAAGAGAGAGGAAATTTAAGATGGAACGGATTTAAGTGATTGCTTTCACAGAGCAAATTCACAAAATTAGCAAAATGCAAATTTATTTATGCAGTGAAGATTGAAGTTTTAAAGAAATTAGAGACTAGTTTATTCTAAGTGTGAAGCACAGGGAAGTTGTTACACAGTTATTTAGCAGTTATCAGGGGGGATTTTCAATTAATCAATTCAATTCTCAATTAAATGGGGAAAGTGATGAGCCGCTCCTAAGTGGAGGCGCTGCTGGTCATAAAGTGACTTAACTTAAAAGACTTACCCGAGTAGAACGGCTCTTATACCGATTCCACTCAAGAGTGTGTTATTTCGAAGGGAGTGGGAAGAAAGTGTAAGTGATTGCCGTTAAGCAGGAATCACTTGTGTAGGGCCCCCCACACCAGGTGTACCTATTGGACCGGCCACCCGCAAGTGACCGGAGAACCACCCAAGTGCCCCACGGGTGAGAACCGGGAACTACGTTAGCCCGGCCCCGTTATTGTTTGCGTAGGGGAGCCTCACGACTGCTAGCAAGCCTGCTAGTGTGCAATAGTCGTGAGGTGAAATGGGGGCTCTCAGTCAGGCCAACGAGTGCGTCGGGGGCGACTGAGAGGGTCTAGTGTACCAGCCGGCGCTTGGAGGACAAAACCCTCCTCTTGGAGTCCTTCAAGATCGTTTTTCCCCGGGCGGGGCGATCTCTACGGTCCGCAAGGTGCACAAGAGGGATTACCACTCCACCAAGGTGGTTGGGTCCCTCAGGTGTTCTTACGACCGGCCTGAAAAGAAAATGGAAATGTTGGCCTCAAAAAAGGCCTTTCAGTTTGGCGCTGCCTCGTCACGTCCGCAACCTAAGTCGTATTTCCCCGGGCGGGGCGACCTCTACGGCCCGCAAGGTGCACAAGAAGGATTACCAATTCACCAAGGTGACTGGGTCCCTACAAGTGTTCTTGCGGCCGGCCTGAAAGGAAAAGGAAAGCAATTTAGCCCTTTAAAGGGCTGGCTCCGAAGAGCGAAGAATTCGAAAATGCGCCGCCTTAAATAGGCGACGGCTGGGCGGCCGGAGTGGTCCTGTCCTCTGATTGGCCGCGCCTAAGTCCTCAACCTAGGTCGTATTTCCCCGGGCGGGGCGACCTCTACGGCCCGCAAGGTGCACAGGAAGGATTACCAATTCACCAAGGTGACTGGGTCCCTACAAGTGTTCTTGCTGCCGGCCTGAAAGGGAAAGGAAGGCAATTTAGCCCTTTAAAGGGCTGGCTCCGAAGAGCGAAGAATTGGGAAAAGCGCCGCCTTATATAGGCGACGGCTAGCGGGGCGAAGAAATCCGGCCCGCTGATTGGCCGCGCAGAATTTGGCCCTAACAAGGGCCTTTCCGCTGCCTGTCTCTCGCTAGATTAGCGCTCCCTCGATGATCCGCTGGCCCGGAGTCGCGGCGTCACCGGATGGTGGCGCTGTCTCGACGGGCAGAAGGATTTACAAGTCCTGAAAAGGACAAGTGCAATTCCTCCGAAGTCTCCTGGTCCGTTGGCTCTCTACTCCTTCGACGGCTTCCGCTGGTCCCTCGGTGGATGATGGCTCCTCGCTGCTGGCTGCTCCTGGGCTGGATCCTCCCTCGGCGGCTGCTGAGCTGGAACTGTCGCCGTGTCTGGTGGCTGGTGCCGTGTCAAATTTGGTGGTTTTATATATGTTCTGCCAGGACGTAAAGTGTCTCCTAATTGGCGGAAATCCTGGCTTGACTCCATGAGTATTGGCTAGTCCTTCTGCCTCATGCTCCGGATGCATTTCAAAATTGGCCTCCACGTGTTGACGAGGTGGAATCCAGCGTCCCGATTGAAATTATTCCTGTTGAGGCGGATCTCTGTGGCCTCCTTGATCAGCCGGTCCCAGTGGCCTCGAGAGTGAGCAAGTAATTTTGTTTTGTCCCTCAAAATTGCATGGTCGTTGAGGATGCTGTGTTCTGCCACTGCCGACTGCTTTTCAGGGTGCGCCAAACGGAAATGTCTCCGGTTTTCTTTTAATCTCATCTCAATGGTCCGGCTAGTCTCTCCCACATACACCGCACTCACATGGGGCCGGGTAGACTCCCGGTGTCTTCAGGCCAATTGGGTCCTTAGACTTTGCCATCTGGTCTCTAATTTTTTGTTGTGGTAGATTTATGTCGTAACGCCGCAGTATGCGATGAATTTACCCAGGTATCGTCCCGACATAAGTCAGGAAGGCCTTGGTCACGGGTCTTTCGTCTGCTTCCTCCGTGCCTTTCCTCTTAGGGTCGAAGGTCTTTCTCAAGGCCAAAGAGGTCTTTGGCTGAATCCATTCTGCATGAAAGTCCTTTTCAGGTGGTGTAATTCGTCTTGGAGGCTTTCCTTATCGGCTATTGCCTTCGCCCTCTGAAGTAATGTCGACAGTACGTCATTCTTTTGGGATGGATGGTGGTTGTTTCCGTTCAGATACAGGTCCGTGAGGATGGGCTTCCGGTAGACGCTGTGCCCAAATGTCCATGATTGGGAGTTGGCCATTTTCTTCCTTCTCCAGAGTGAATATTATGTTGGAGAGTTGGCTGTTCATGTGCTCCAAGAACAAGTCCAAAGTTCGCATCCCGTGGGGCCAAATCAGCAAGGTGTCGTCCACATATCTGTGGATGCCCTGATGAAAAAAGCTGAACTTCCGCCAGAGACGGTGAAAAACCTCCAGCCACCAGCACCGGTTCCGCCCAGGATCTGCCAAGGCAATCCATAAGGACGGGACCCCGCTCCTGCCAATCGACAGTGCCATTGGCTGCCCAACTTACAACTTGGCTGAACATCTGGCTGGCATCCTTACACCGCATGTGGGACGTGGAAAGCACCATGTGAAAAACTCACAGGAAGTCGTCAAAATCTTGGAAGGAATTTGACTGGACCCGGCTGAAATCATGGTCAGTTTCGACATCGTGTCACTCTTCACTCGTGTACCTCGTCATGACACCCTGAAACTCCTGTAGGAGAAATCTGTCTTTGACACGGTCAAGCTATTCCAACATGTGCCTACCTCGACATATTTTTATACCCACAGCGACCTAAGTGCCTCCTCAGATATGCAGTTATTTTTATCAGCCTTAAACCTTACATAATCCACCGACTTTTGTTATGCCCGGACCTGCTCACGCCTTGTCTCTGCACAGCCCTGCAAATGTCGGCGGCTCTTTTCAGGGCCAGACTCGGGTTCTCTGAGCATTCTCTCTTGTTGTCTCTTATCGTTGATACCGATAACCGCTCTGCTTCTAATCAAGGCTTCTCCTTCCAGGAATTCATATGTTGACGCTGCCTGTTTTAATGCTGAAAGAAAATGATCATGACCCTGTCCCACTTTTTGGACAAGTGAAAAAAACCTATAATGCTCAAATACAACATTTTTCATCGGCGCACAATAAGTATCTAAGTTATCTAAGACAATTTTCAAGTTTGTCCTCTGTTCCTCATTTTCAAACTCAAAGGTATGTACACCTCTCATCACCAATACGGTTCGGCAATATTGCAGTTTTCAACTCATTATTTGCACTCCTCTTCCCAGTGGCTTCCAGGAAAATTAGAAACATTTGCCTTTATCTCCTCCAATTTTCCGACACATTACCAGAAAGACTTAGCTGTCTCAGCGGTTGAAATACAGTAGCCATCTTGCAAGTACTATCGCAAACCACGTCATTTAACTTTAAAACTTTCTCTCGCCTGTTTTTTCCAGTAATCCTTTCACATCTGACACCCTGGTGCTCTCTCACTCCCGGCATTCCTTCCGGTCACCACCAAGTTCAATCACATAACTACATAACAGGTCAAACACATAACTACATAACAGGTCAAAAACATAACTACATAACAGCAAGTATAGGAATGAGTTTCACGTCACACGTATAATTTACTGCATTCTATGATTTGCCGTCTCGTTTTCCAGCCGTTGATTTTTTTCCTTTTTATTAATGTGGCAAATGCACATTCCAGAGGTTCGATGAAGACAATAGAAATATAACAGGGAACTACCCTATTACATGCCTGGCTCTCACATTTCACATCTTCATTAGCACAAATACTGACATAGCCATTGGAACCGAAAGTTGGCCCACTGATGCACAAGCAGACACAGCGAAATATTGCAGACAGCACACATGCAGCTGGCAGTAGAATACTCATTGCTGTCCATAATTAGGTAGCCATCCTCAAGTATTTAGAGAGAATGAAATAAATAGTATAAGGTGCAACATCAGAGATTATAACCACAGAAGTATAATAGTGTGCTCTTTTTACAGGCCCCCCCTTTACAATGTAGATGTTCTACATTGCTCGATAGGCAAATATCAACGTTCAACTCGAAAAATAACCACTTCACAATGGGGTCGTACACCATATTTTTTATTGCCGAGCCTGATAGAGTTCGTGAAATAATGAGACCCGTATTTTTCCGTTCTTCAATCTGTCAATTGGTTCTCGAGTAATAAGCGGCGAAAAACGGATGTTTTTTTAACCCTTTCTGAAAAGAGGGAGTGCAGAGGACTCGTACGTCATCCACTTCGTCCAATCACAACTGAGCTCCTCCGCCTTATCACGATTAGGGGGGGGGCACAGCTGACATTCTGCCAAGGCGACAGGATCTGTTCATGCAGACCTCCCCTCCCTCCCCCGTCAACACAGTCGAGGACGGGAGGTATATGACGTAGATATCCTCAACCGCAGTTCGTTCGGTGGGCGTCACCTCCTTTTGCTAATTTTGATTCATGAGTGAATGGCTCCGGTTAGAAGATTAATTTTTTTCACTAGAATTCATTTTTCGGTTCCATCTAACGATATCGTGTACGAAGTAGCGATTTCGGTTTGATTATAATCGTCGGGGACTTCCTTCACGCTGGAGAACCTCTATTCAATTAATTGGATACGAGATGGCTAGAAACCGCGACTTGCGCGAATGCCTCCAAAGTATTTTTAGCAAACAGGGTCTCAGCCAGGAATATATCTTGGGGGCTCCCCTGAATTGGATGGCAGGCACAAGCCAGGGTTAATATCTGTGCCTTGCACATGTATTTGGTATCTAGTGGTCATTTTATCACATTAGTATCATTAATCTTCTCATGCCTTAAATATTGATATTTTGATATATGAAAATTATATATTATTTTAAAGTGGTATTTAATTTTAAAATGTAAGAAAACTCAGAGTATATTTCTTTAAAAAAGTGTTATTTCAAATTTGAAGAAGATCATAGCGCAAGAAGATGCATAATGATCGTGACACACGCGCTTCAAGCATACCTTGAAGGAATACAATTCTATCGCACTGAGCAAACTTATATGATGCATGTAAAATTTATCATTCCCAAAGACTGCGTGTTACTTAAATTCTAAGGTTATAGTTAGGCATAAAAATTATTAAAACGTTTAATGTTTAGTGCCTTCTTGTATCATTATCAATATGTATTCTTTCCACTCTTCCTCGCCGGCCTCAGTCACTTCTACTAGGCGTAAAAAGATAAGTTATTCAACGGAAAGGAAGTCTGTTTCTATCCAGTTACCAAGAAATGTTAAGTCTACGTGATATTTTCAGCACGTTCGTCACAAATTTTAGTTCCCCTGGACCTTGAGGGGGTTTAACCTCCTCTCGCTGCTGCGCCCCTGTTACCAAACATTCAAAGTGTTTACAATACACTGAGTCGGACCGAGACACGTGCACTAGATTTATTTGCTACAAACACTCCAGGAATAGTAATGAGCGTGGATGGCATTGAGGTTGTATGCAATCATAGAATAGGGTAGTTTCCTATTATTTTTTTATTTTCTTGATCGAAAGTTTATAACCTCTGGAGTACGTGTTTTAAGCCGTTCGATTTTTAAATGACGTTAAGTATTTTTCCTCATTAATTAAAAAGTGAAAAAAATCAATGGCGCGAAAACGCGACGGCAAACTATTGCATGCCGGTTAATCCTACGTGTGACGTTAAACTATTTCCTCTACCTGCCACCAGGTGGTGCTGCGGACGCTTCCAAATAGACGCCGCACTCCGTTAAGGCTTATGAACAAGTATTGGAGGCATATTTATTCCGTTAATTAATTATAATTAACTTTTATTTATTTATTTAACATGACTTATGCAGTTGATTCATTTAAAATCAGTCAGTATTCCTTTCACAAGCATATCATGTAGTTCGCCTATCGCCGCACGACCTTCACGCCATGCTTCGTCGTAGCAGAAGACGCAGCGAGCAGGACGTCCTTGAGCCTATAAAATGACTAATAATACCATGTTTAACTGAGAATTCTTTTCCAACATTGATAGTTTTTACAGGTTAATACTAATAAATATTCACTAGAGCTGAGGGGCCCTGAAATACAACGGTAAGTTCAGGAGACGAATTTTCCTATGCTTCGCAACGTAAACTACCTTCCTGTTACGTCAGCATGAAGGCAGCGCACCCCGCCATTTCAGAGCCTTTTCAAATGGCCTTAAAATTAACATTTAATTCTCTAGTAAACTGGGATTTCTCAATTCAAACTTTTTGCGTAAATTAAATACATTTATGGCAGGGCACAAATCGCAACTAATGAAGTCCGTTTTCTTTGATGAAGGAAACTACCCTATTGTAGTTGTCGAAAAATTTAAAATTTAGCGAGACCCACAAGGGGGAAAAGTAGGGTATACCAATTTCAAAAAGAAAATGGTCTACGGCAGAAATTACGTGGACTTCCAGACTTCGAAAGGTAAGCACAAATGCTGGAATTGCTTGGAATTATTCTTTAAAAACTTATCCGACGGCATAGGCATTTCCATCCCATGGGAATTCAAGCGCCATAGCCACGGCAAGTCAAATCAAACAAAAACTTACGCCAGCTGCAGAGGAATCGTCCCGGCATCCCCCGGATCCTAACCCCCCGCACGCGGTCAGGAAACCATATATTTCGGCGTCGCAAATGGATTTTTAAGTTTTCTTCATTTGCGTCTTTGTAAGTCTTTTACGAATGCTCTGATGCAAGTCATTTGACAGGTCACACTCCCTAAAACGCTAGATATTAACTACTTAATGTGCAATTTTGTTGGAAAACAGCGTCCACCATTTTGTAACGTGATAGCACACAAATGTTTTTTAAAATCTTGAAAACTACGGCATATTAAAGGGAAAGCATATCATTTTATATTCCATTAAATGCCTTCCACAACGTCACCATCAACTTACCTAAATCGGAAGATATTCGGAGAAAAATGAACTCTGGAGTTTTTTGTGGAAATACCTATGGTCACGTTTGAGCCCCTGTATCAAACTAACGGGAAGGAACCATGAGAAATGAAGTGGCATTACTTAATCAGGAATCTTTCGTGAGCATTTTTGTAAAGTTTCAGGTTTATATCTCAAGCTTATACATACAGAATTATCAATGTCCGACCACTGTGCGGTCTGTCCATGTCACTGCTAGAGACAACCCAAAGAGAATCCACTTCACCCTCCTCCCCTAACAACACCACAACACCGAAGGAGGGGAGGGACATCTGGCTTCTGTGGCCGATGTTAGAACTAATAACAATTCAAGGGACGGAGGAATGGTGGGGAGGGAGACGGAATTCTTCACTTGCTGATGACATCATGTAATGAATGCACGTGATGTCATTAACCCATTTTCGGCCAAAGGTGCGAAAACGAACCATTTTTGTTTTAGTTAATAACAAATTCAATAAGAAGAATGCTCCACCTTTTCTTTTATTTATTCTTTTATAAGGTACTAAACTTATTTTTCAAGGCGTTTTATTTTTGATTCTAGCTAATATCCCTTTGTTATTGATTTTTAAATTTGCCTAAATTCAGGTTCAATGAGGGGCGATTAAATAATTTTTTTTATAAAAATGATAATGCATGCATATGAATAATTGAAGTCGCCAAAATAGATTACTCATAATCCCACGTCACATACTGATTCATATAATCATTTATTTTGCCATTGAATAAAAAAAATTGTTTATTGAATATAATGGTTCGTTTTTGCACCTTTGGCGAGAGCAGGGTACAACAGCAGACTAGTTCTGGAAGGAAGGATTGGCAACCGTGGTCTTATAACAGTGTATATCCTTACGTAATGGTGTAATGGCATCTAGTTTATTTAGAATTCATACAATGTTAAAGTTAAACTGACAATGATAGGTTTACACACAATTTTTTTTTACACAGTACTCTCAGAGTACCCTCTAATGCAACAGGATTGCGTCGGATTTTTGATAGATGAAGCGAAATGATCTCATGAAAAACCAATATCAAAACGTAAGCAGTTGTCTCACATTTTATGGTAGTTTTTTTTACCAGAGCTACCTGATATTATGCTTGGAAGATACTCCTTCTGCCAAGCAGCTGGGTATAATGGTGTATTCATGGGGGAATGTAGGAAAGACTTGTAACTCCCTCAACCAACTCCATCTAGGAAATTCAGCCTGCGCAGAAGTCCTCGTTCACTCTTATTCCTAGAATATCCGACGCAGAAGGACACCTATGTCACCGTCAAATAATTTGTGTTTTCATCCCTATTCTCACCCTTTCCGCGATATGCAGGGTGGGTTTTTCAGAGAGCGCGTGGTGGTGGTTCAGCACGAGTGTGTGCAGTCATAACGATGAAGATGTACAAGGATTTTCGTTCTCCAGAGACCGCAAGAGAAAAGAACCTGAAGAATATACCGGAGAAATTAGGATGTCAGTTATGGTGTCTCTGCTCTTCCGAAGGGTACCTTTTCCAGGTGTTTCCAAATGAAGGGGCAAACCCTGATAGGCTGCAGTTAGGTTTGGGAACTCAGGTTGTTTCAGATTTCTTGAAAGTTATTCCTGATCCGTCGCATCAACAATTTTTATTGATGAATTTTTTGTTCTCCTTGTTTCGTGCCTATCTTGAAAAACTGATATGTTTTGCAACTAGCACGGTTTAGGGAAATAGTACTGGATAATGTCTGCCATAAGATTCAATGACCATCGGAAAAAAACCTTGTGGATGTTTTGATTATGTATATGATGCAGAATCTAAATGTCTGTTGTGAAATAGAATCATAATACAGTTTTCATTGTCGCAAGAAATAATATTACAGTTTTTCCACAACGAAGTGAACAAGAATTAGCCGAAAGAGGAGGCTTTTATCCCCCCGCCTCATGTGATAGGGAAGTACGATAAGTAGGATACCTCGGAGTAGGCCTTCATGGCAATGCAAATGCGAACTACTGAGTAAAATCAGGGGAAAGAAGTAGTAGTGGCCTTTATTTATTTATCAATTGGCCAGTGTATGCACAAATTCCTGGAAAATATACCGAAAAGCTACAAGGAATAATATATCACAAATTGAGTTTACATTGTATGTTGAAAAATGAAAAGAACGTCTCTACGGCTGTATGCAAATAACAAATGAAGAAATATATCCCCAAATCCGTATTCTTAAGGGGGCAGAGGAATAAAAAAGGGGGAGGGGGGTCAGGAAGGAGTATATGCAAAGTAGGGAGCTCTCATCCACTCAAACAAAATCAAGCATACAGGGAAATTTAAATGGAAGTAAATGACATAGTCGCGCACTCACTCATATTGTTACAAACAATCGTCAAACTCAAAATTACGGGAATCAAGGTAAAAATAAAACGAATAGTGACTCATACCATCACTCAGGTTTGTATACTAAATAAAGTCACCTTCATGAATTCAATCATTCACAAAATCAGGGTTTACGAGGATTTCTCTAATATCAGTGACCCGTCATACCCACAGGATAAAAATAAAAGTGGGGGATAGTAAGTTGAAAAGAATAAAAAGGAAAACTATATAAAATAAAATTGATAATGACTTTCAAGCACTCATTCACATGGGTTTGCAAACGATACACAGAGTAACCCTCGTAATTCTCATTCACACATACATGCAGGGTTCAGGGACTTTTTCCTCAATCACACACTCGGGTGTGTACAATCACAGAGTAGTACCCCCTCATGAACCACATTCACACACGCAATAAGGGTTTACGAAGAATCTCATTCGCAAGTGACCGTCACACACACAGGAGAAAATAGTAAGGACGCCCAGCGTCAAAAACTTATCATAAGTTGCGCTGACCCAAATGAAAAGTAATAAAGTAATGTTGGTCAAGGAGCAGGATTGTCAAGCTACCCAAAAATAGGTAGGCTATCGCGTTTGTCCTTACCACTGTACGTAAGAAAAGATAAAGTAGATCATCTAATTGACAAAATGAATCCAGGAGAAGGTACAGGTAATGCAAAACTCACACAATATTCACATGCGTAAAACGTACCCCTGCATCCAAAATATTTTCTCGATTTTCACCCATGAAAAGGCCACAGTTATGAACACTTTGCTTTCCAAAACTATTGTATTCATTCTTAGAAAGTATATAAACTATCATAAAACGTTTAATTACACGAGTTATGACTATAAATGCAAATAAATATAGTAAAATAAATTATAATTTTTGTATCACCTCAGCATCCAAGATGTCTAAAACTGCCAAAGGTGCAAAAACGCACCATTATTTTTTTTGCATAAACAAATTTTTTAGGGCATCAAATTTGATATATTTTCTTTTCGGGCATATCTTGAGAAGGAATTTGAAGAAAAAAGTTAAATCTTTAGTGTAATAATGACCTTGGCCGTAAATGGGTTAAAATGAGAGGGTTTTCACTCTGAAAAAACCTTGTCACCAGTATTACATCTAATAACGTGTCTCTGCCGGGATTTGAACCCGAGCCCTTAATATTGGAGGCCGATGCTCCAGCCGCCACACTACAAAACCGATTCCCTTTGCGGCATCCTCTTGAGAAACAGGAAGTGCAAGACGCCGAGAAAAGCCCAAAGGCGAATGAAAAACCGGGACAATCCAGTGCATCGGACAGTGTTTTCTTCTTCAGAGAAACAGCGCAACTCTTGAGTGTGGTGCTACTGAAAATGTAAAAGTAAGTACACACGAAGAAATCAAAATTCATTTTAATGACACGTAAATGCAAATCAATCAATTAAAAGAATAGGCAATACAGGAAAGTCAGGGGATCACATCATTGGACAGGCGTTGGTACGCTCATGCTGTGTAGAGCCACCTCAATGCACTTCAGCAAATGCTCCATGTCCACCGGGAAGAGATGACCGATGCTGCCGATGCGGAAGCTGTCCACTTTGGTCACTTTGCCAGGGTATATCAGCTGACCTGCAAATAATCCATGGGAAGTCAACTACTTTATAAACTCAGGCCGACACGAAGAGTATTCGGAACAAGCTGCGTTCGCTCATTTGTTTTCGATAAACATGATTCAAAGACCCAGTAACACGTTTTGCGATCTGGTGACCAAAAATGTCCCCGATTGATGATGTCATCGAAACAGCCTCCGCACTGAAGTGGAATTAAAGTGTCCTGGATCGCATTTCTCCAGAACTGTTCTAGGTGTGTCGCCTACAGTGCGCTACACAACTTGAATTGTCAAGGTATGTATGTACATATTAACCGAGCAAGGTACACCCGTCCACAATAAAAAGTTACCACCTCGGAGGCCGAATGTTTTAGGTCCCGAGTTGAAGGAGATTTGGCAACACTGTTCCTTGGCGCGGAGAGTTTCAATGCCCAGAGCTCTCGCCATTTATTGGGGGTACCTTTCCTTCGAGAATAATTCCCTTTTCCCACTCAAGTGAATAACCAGGGCAGACCGCCTTCACCCAAGACCACCGAGAAGAAAGAGAGACCACTCTTCTCGGTGGTCGTGCTTGTCCACGATATCTAGAAGACGAGTCGCCCGAGACACATACTAGGTACCCGTGGCCACAGAACGGGAGAAGGGGCACGAGATGAGTTCCAAACACTTTTCACCGCATTTCTAGTAGAAACATAATAGAAAATGACACTCGCTTTATAACCTCTTTCGAAAATACCTAACATTTATTCCGAGACCACTTTGGAGTCCTATGACAACTGGACGATTTTCCGAGGGTAATGATTAACGTGCTAAATGGTCGTTGCGCTTCCACGGGTATTATAAGACCGTAAATTATGCAATGTTCTGGTTGAAATGTTATGTTCTCTAAACTTAACACTTCAAAACGCCTACATTTATTGATCACTAAGTCACCAATTCACTCAGATTCATCCAACGTCTATATCGCAAAGCGTAGGTGTGAAGAAAGTCTTAGGAAGGTGTAAACAGAAACAGAAAGGTTTATTATTCCGTACTTTTTTCAATTGATCAATGCTTCAAATGCTCATGTGTTACGTCTAAATGAAATTAGATCAGCTGCTAATATGATCTTTAGTATTTTTGTAACGCTTGAACTCCTGGAACTTTATTCAAAAGCCATTAATTTCTGATAATCAATAGCTATCGGCTTATATGGGCCGAGCTTCTTACAAAGGAGAAGTCTCTAAGTTTTTCCAGCCTCATTACATAATTCTCTCTAAAAGAGAGTTGCATAAAACGGCATAATCAGAGAAGCCTTTGAGTGCTTGGCCGATACCCCACTCTCGGAAATAATTCCGATACGTTCAGAAGTCGGTCGGTATATTTTTTCACCCCCAGAAACATTCCCGACACGTTTTATGATACCCACAACCCAGAACAGTAAGCAGGTGGTGAAAATAGAATGAAGCCATATCACAACAAGAAAAAACTCATCCGGGAAAACAACCACAGATCTACAAATGTGCTGTTATGCGCGCTATTGCAAGCAAGGTTTGAATTTGGGCAGACTCTCCATTTCTTCACATTTCCACCTTCCGCTATCTAAATAGTGTATTGGAGAAAAAGGGGTGTAGCAGCATTGATGACAGAAGGAAAATTGTATTGGCAAGATAAGCTTTTCGTCGTAGACGTGAACTGTTGACAGGGGCGTTAAGTAGGGAAGTAAAGAAAATACTAGTGAAAAGTTTTGTATGGAGCGTGGCATTATATGACGTTTAAAGATAGGCTTCATGGAACGAAGATGGAAATATACTCAGAGCTTTTAAGATGTGAGTATGGAGAAGGATGGGGACATTAAAGTGGGTCAAAAGGAGGACAAATGATGAAGTATTAGAAATGGTAGGAGAGGAAAGAATTGTTATTGATAAATAGAGAAGATACAAAGGGCGAGGGTGAATCGAAATATGTGATTGAGTGAAGGATATTGGTTAAACGGGGTAGAGTGAGGCGAAGAACGGGTAGCTTGGATAAAATGATGGAAGGTATGAGGGGCTGAAGAGGGACATCGTGTGAAACTAAAACTAATAATAATTCTCATCACTGCATTCACATCACGTGTTTAATTCCCTTGGAAAATATGAATTGATCCTCACCTATAAATTCATTGCTCTCTTCTCCATACATCGATTGATGATTCTAAGCACCAACGTATCAGCATGAGAGATTCAGCAGTTTTCGCATTCCCTTGTTACTCTCATTTTCGTTTTAGATGGCAATGCAGTTTCTTCGAATACAAGAAATGGTTGGCGAGTTTACGCTGTGGAAGTTATTCATTATACTATATTATTCTTCGAATACTCCGACAGTATATCCTCCTCGCATATCCTACAAGCGATCCCATAAAAATATCCCAGACCTCTCTGCACAGTAGCTCAGTAATTCCAAGTATTCCCTATAATTGCGTTGAATGTGTTCTGCTCACATTGCAGAATTACACGTCCTGTCCTTCTTATTTTTCAAGTAGCATATACTACGATATGAATTGCCGAGATTGATATAATATTGATATTAATATGCGCAATATTATGTTATAAAATCAAATTTTTCTACGACGAAATAAAGGCAAAAACTGAGTATTTTGGAACGTTTTGGAAATGACATAGACTAAGAAATATCGACAGGGTTAATGACAACTCTTGCTTCGAGCTGCATTTACATTTGGGTAGTCACTCTCTCAAGAGCCGTAGTCACGGAAACATAAGCGACCCATCTTCAAGGGAGTAACTCCGATCCATTTAATCCGCGAGGGATTGGTGGGAACGGACCACAAGAGGCATGGACTGCTCGTACGTATCGCTGGCCGGAGATTCCGCTCACAACTTTGCTTCTGCACCGGAACCGAATTATCCAACGTCAAACGAAAAAAAAAGAACAGCGTTGCGCACTACTTCTAAAAAATGCCTATAATAACAGTTGCAGATTAGAGTTTGGAATATATAAGCAGTAATATTAAATTCAAAATCTATTACGTATGTCTGATTAACATATGGGAAAAATGAGGAAATAACGGGTCCTCGAAAAATGGACTGTCATATAGAAAAAGGGCTTACGAATTTTGGGCTTAGAAAAAGACTTAGGGCTTTTGAAATGTGGGTGTGGAGAAGGATGGAGCAAGTAAAGTGGGTCGAAAGGAAGACGAACGATGAAGTGCTGGAATTGGTAGGAGAGGAAAGAAATTTGATAGATGAGATTAGGAGAAGGTGTGGATGGAAAAGGTAATAAAAGGGGATGGTGTTTTGAAGGAGGTGATTGAGGGAAGAGCGTTGGGTAAGCGGGGAAGAGGGAGGAGAAGAGCTTGGATGGAATGATGGGTGGCAGGAGGGGCTGAAGAGGGACATCGTGTGAAATTTAGGGGGTGGGAAGAATTAAATGTCCATTCAAACCTACCTTCCCCGGAAGAATACTAATAATAATATATAAAAAGTAACCATGACGTCACAAGCAGTACGGCCTACCGTAACTTCTGACAGAAGCATTTCCTCCATGTTCATCGTACAGCTGAATACGAAGAAATAACGTGAACCTTTTAGAAAGTGCGGTAATAAAATAGATTGCGACAGGGTAAATGAAAGCTCCGATAATACTCTACGAGTCAATACATTCATGGCGATCGAGTATCTAGAGGAGGAGAGATTGAAAACTGCCCGTCGAGTGGTTCAGAGGCACCAGAACGAGGCATCGGTTACGCTCAGTCGGACCGCAGCGTCCCCCATCGCTGTTCCCCGGAGCCACGAAGAGGCACTCCAGCCCGGAACTCCATGCCATCCAGAGCGGAACACTCGTAGTGGCCTCTCGGAGCGAAGCGCTTGAAGGAACGCTCCGGATTGGCGGAGCGAATTAGACAAGCTCGTTGGGGTGGGTGGCTATAGACACCAGTAAAACTTGACAATTAAAGGATTTCCCGACTTAATTTAATTTTAAAAAATCACAAAACTCGCTATATACTATTTCACGAATTTCATAAACCTACGGACCAGTGTAACATCATTAATTGGCCTTAAGGGATTAATTGTTCGCATAATGTAGGCACGTTTGTCGTAATGGACAAAATCTGCCATACTCCCGACATCAATGTAGATACTATTTTCCTTCCTCATCGAGGAAGCCCTCTTGCAAGTTGCAAATAAATATCACATTTCTCTGCATATTAGCCACATACCCCTCAATCTGATATTTCTCCCTCGCCCTTCAGAATCCCATTTCTTCCCTTTAACTTCTCATTCAGTTCCCACTCCTTTCAAAGACGTTGAAACTTACTCTTCTCCTACTAACAATAAGTCGAGTCTTTTCGCCAGAAGAATCACAAATTCACTCAGGAAAAATCTGGTGTAATCGTAAAATTTGTCCAGCGAATTTTTGTTGTGACGCCCAGCAACGACGACGGCACTATCGCTTCCCGCAAGATGACCGAAGAAAAACAAAGGTGTTTATCAGCTCGAATTTGGACGGTTCTCGTCCGGGCTATGTTGCACCTGTCTGCAACTTGCGAAATTTATGCGCGGAAATGACCTCAGGTGTCGAAGAAAGTACAGCTGAATTACTAGGTAATATAATGCTTAGAGTATTTGACCCAATAGAATAGTAGGAGAGTGCCACGTTGATAGGAAAAATTATGAACGCCTTGACATAAATATAACTTGAATCGAAGCAAAATAACTGCAACGACTACCTGACGATGCTGTAATACAGTGAAACCCAGGTCGTAGTAAAGTTTATTTTTGTGGATTTGGCTCGTGTTTTTCTTTCTGTGTTATCATGTTTCGCTTCCACTCCATATCGCCTGAATCTTCAGAATTTATTATATACTCAATGAACCGGGATAAGCCTCGTCATAGGCTCTATTTAAGTATACACTAAGCAGCTGGACTGGCTTAGCCCAAGGTGAATAGAATCTATCAATTCTACTCACCTTGGGATTAGCCAACTATTTCATCACGCACTAGCAAAAGGCAAGTCCATTCCACTAAGCACTTTGCACTTTTTATTTTTGTCTGCCCAATATCAAATTCAATAGTTCAATTGATACACATCAAGCTTCAACAAGATGTCCTCTCCTCTAACAATCCCCCTTGTTTGTTATTCTATCACTATGACAAATCCATCTGATATCTTGAAAACACGCTAACAAACAAGCAATAGGAAAACAACATGAAATCCTCTATTCGACAAATTATAACATTAAAAAAACCATGAAAGTGATTGTTGCTCATCCAGTCATAGCTTGTGTCATGCTATCCATAGCCTTTATCTTTAGGCTAATCAAGAGTTGTTTATTAATTGACTCATGGCATCAGCGGCCCTCCGGAGAGAGATCGTTGCACCCTGAGGGTTTCATGAGGGTTCGGAGCGGAGAAGAGAGTCTGCCGTCGTCGCGGCGCGCCCTAGCGAAAAAAATGTTAACGTCGAATTCGAGTTCAGAGATCGCGAAAACCTTTGTGCTTTAATTTTTAATGAATCGAGAACTTTTGAGTTTGAGTAAATCCAAGTAATGAAAACATTGCAAATATTTTTGTGAAAAAAGTCATTTGAAAAAATATGAGTATCCTATTAGCATTCAGCGACTGAAAAAACCTATATTTTTTCACATTAATCGGAAAGTTTTTAATACAAGTTAATTTAAGTAAACAAATTGCAAAACTGTTTGCGAAACAATTTTTTTGCAAACGTTTTGATTTCAAATTCATATTCAGCGACCTCTAAAACCTACATAGACCAAATTTCCCATAAATTGAACATTTTTTAATCCAAAATACCAATTATTAGGGATCCTGCACCACTGTGCGGCGTTCCGACAATCGCTTCTACTCCGACCTTCGCTTCTACTCCGACCTTCGCTTCTACTCCGAGCTTCGCTTCTACTCCGACCTTCGCTTCTACTCCGAACTGGTGCGCTTAGCAGTTCTTGCTCCGCTCCGAACCTTGCCTGGTTCGCCATTCGAACAGGTTCAGAAAAAGCTGTTCTGGAGCTGTTCGTTTTTCCAGCAGTTCCGCTCCGGTTGGATTCCCTGCGTCCAGGATACCGGGGCATACGCAGCACACACAGGGTTTAGCGTACAGACCAGAGAGTAGGTCATTCTACGCGGCAGCAAACAGTACGGAATCAGCCAGACCGCACAGAGCAGTCACATTCTAAACGCGTATTTACATTTAGACAGGTATTGCATGGTAGAATGGGACCCATAAAACGTGCAAATATCTTCAGCCGAAAACGGTCTACAGCCTACTATTCGTAAGGAGCAGCTACCTCAACACAGAAGCATTGTCCTCAGTGAATGTTAATAGTTGCAGTTTAAGAAACAAGATACCCAAATTCCGCCGCATTATAGAGAGTACGCACTGATTCTGATATACCAATATAGTAACCAAAAATTGGTTAACGAGTGACAAAACTGATAATAATTTTTCCTGTGAACGTTGAAGCACACTAGAGAGATATCGAAGCCCTGCGGAAGTTCTCATCGCGTAGATAAGGGTAACACGAGAAACAAATTCCTCTATGACTTGGCATCGATTACCGCCAGAGGGTAGGATTGTCCTGCATCTGCCTCCACCAGCCAAGAGCAGAGTTACCTCCCTTCCGCTTGACAATGCTCCACCTCGCAGCCATTATCACTCGGCACACAACCACGACAGCGAATTCTTCCTCTCCAAGAAGAAGCGCGACCAAGAAGCAGAGCCAACGACAGCCAACCCACCTTGATCGCTCAACCTCCGGTAAAACTCCTCGAAGTTGAAGTTTGGATGCTTTGGATAGAGGAACGACGTGATGATGTTGCCTTGCTTCCCTAAAGGCAACAGCGTCTTAAAGCCAAGAGCTGTCATTCCTCTCAGGACAATGGAACTATTGGTCTCGTACCTGAAATTAGGAACGATATATAAAAATTTGTTTTCAATTATCACCTGAGCAAGATCTGAAATGTGCAGTAAATATTTAGGTCATTTTTAGGAATTTTCAGAAATCGTCGAGTAAAATATTTGATACCTGTATAAATATCTCCATCAGTAGAATTTTATCGATAAATTCCCGACAATGATATTAAAATTACTAAAACATTTAAAACTTAACAGCAAGTACGCATGATATTTTGCAAGTGTTTTATGGTTAAAAATAAAATCCGCACGCAGTGCACACACAAATATAACAGTTAACGAGCGACCCAGCATGAACAAGTTTTCCTGCGCACGAAGATTTTTTTGGCTTTTTTTTCTGGACTCAGCTTATACGAGGCACAGGACAGTGTATTTAAGGAGGTGCTAGTACACACTATTAGTATTTCTTATAAACATAGTGGAGATTCCCTTTTGTATAGCGGAGCCAGAGCTGCATGGTAGTTTATTACTCTTTCCCTTAGAGAGTGTTACAGAGTGAAATGGCACTCACAGCAGAGACAGAGAGGGATACGAAGAAGATTCTAATAACCATGGTAAGAACAACAGCTTGATATCATTTGAAGATCAATAAGAAGAAGACTAAGATACTGGCATGCAGATGGAGAGAAGAGGCCAAAACCAACCTTAAACTACGAGAACAAAAACTTGATGAGGTGAAAGAGTTCTGCTACCTTGGAAGCAGCCGAGTAACCCACGAATGACGAAGCAAGAAAGAAATTGTCTGTAGGATAGCCAAGATAAAGAGAGCATTCTACCAAAAGAAGAATCTACAAAATACAAGCGTAGAAGTAATAAAACCTTCATTAGAACTTAAAACTCAAGCATGCTTCTTTATGGAAGTTAGACATGGACGATAACTTTAGTCAGATAACTTAAGGGGGTCAAAAACGGACCAGCGGCAGGGGTCAAAAACGGACCACCTCGTGGCGTCCCCGGTAACGACTTCGGTCGGCTAATGGTGTCCGTCTGCTTGCGGGGCCAACCACCCCACTCCCGGCTCTACTGGTTCCTAAAGAGAGTACCAGGAAAGCCACCCACCCTTCTCGGATGAGGGCCCTAGTAAAGTTGGGTGTGGCAACTTCTCTATCCACCATGTGCTGCTTAAGAGTAAGTAGCACTCTTTTGCTCATTGTGTGGTGGTCTCTCCGGATTACACGCGCAATGCGCTTGACTTTCGGTGTAAAAGCCAGATCGGAGGAAAGGTAGTCCAACACACACTGATATCTCGACACCTGTTGTCTCGCCAGCGTGATTTTGGAATTAAGCTGTTTAAGCCTTTTTTCTGCATTAGTCTCCCAAGTGGCAGACAGTCGGGGAGAGGCCAGCAGTGTGGTCACAGCATATACCACGAAGTTTATTTCCCAGAGGCTGGTCGTTTCAGTCAAGATCATATCTACGATGCCATTCAACTGGGACAGCTGTTTGTTCCGCAGGGGAATTTTATGATGTATTTTTCTCTGCCTGGTAGTCGTCTCATCGTAGTATTTCGTGCTTTCTTACCTCTCGAGTGGATCTGAATTGGCCTTCGGCTCAACTCCCTTCATCGAAAAATCGGAGGAAGCACCGGCAGTAGGAGGAGGTCCATCTGCTTTCGTAGGAGATAGAGCCTGGGCCGGTGATACACTACTCTGACCTTGTAGTTGGGGTGTCATTTTCTTGCGCAGGTGTTTGGCGTTGTTGCGCCCGGACGAAGGAAGTACGTTTCAAGTACGTTGTTCTTCACGCGCTGAACCGCGTTGAAAACTCGTTGGAAGTATGTTTATGTTACCTCGAATAGTGCTTTGTAACCTTGTAGAATTTGGACAAAGTCAGTTGTAAACGCGCCACAAATGCGTTATCCCGTTGTGAATCCGTTTTGTTCCTGGGAGGGATCATGTTGCAACCGTGTTGTTTTCACGTTGTATGTACGCAAAGACTCACGTTGTACGTGCCTTATAACCGCGTTGCCATCATCGTGTATGTCTGTTGTGGGTACGTTGTACCCTAGTTTCTGTGTTCGAAGATTCGCGTTGTAAACGCGTTACAGCCACGTTGCCATTATCGTGTATGTCTGTTGTGGGCACATATGCACGTGGAACTCTATCTATGTAGCCAATCGAATGGTTAATACAAAGCACTCTAGAATACCTAATGATTTGAGTGCACCAAAATTGAAAAAAATATAGCAAATATAGAGTGATAAGTTTTTGTTTACATAAGTATATTTTATCTTATTGCACTTGTAATTTTTCTCGTTCATTCAGAAACAACCACATTCCTATCCTACATTCCCCAACGCTTGACGCTTTCGGATAACAATGGCTGTTCGGGAGGCCATATACATACACCTGATTGCTGGCATTCATTCTCTTGTGATTATTAACTTACTAAAAGATAGCCACTGAGGTATTTTTCACTCTTAAAACATTTCCCAGATTGCCATTTTGTGGACAAAATTTTGCATGACCGTTGTGAATATAACTGATGTTATTTCAACTCCAGGAGAGAAAAATAAGAAAATCTCCAATAACGTGGCAGTCCATAAGAACAAACTTTACAACGAGATTTCCCATGTTACGAATCCATAGCGGGCTGCGTGAGAAAGTACGTTGAAAGTACGTATCCTCCACAGACCTACAACAAGCGCTTAACCGCGTTGGCTTCGCGCTGTAACAACGTTGTTGAGGGTGGACGAAAGTCCGTTGTAATGACGTCCTCACAACATGCTTACAACGCGTGTTATCACGTTGCGTATGCGGTGCAACTACGTTGGAAGTAAGTTATAAAAAAAGTGCGTTGTACCAAAGTTGTGAACCTGTTGGAAGTCTGTTACAACACGTTTACAACTTACTTACAACGGAATTACAACACGATATCTTGTGCGGCTACTTCGTCAGGGCGTAGCTTCTGCTGCGACAGATGGTTATGTTCAGGATGAATCTCACACCACAAAGAGTGCATCCTCGCCATGTATCCCCTGCGACTTGGCTCACTGGCAGCATGCCTAGCTAGAAGGTCTCCCCTCAGGGTCTCCGTCCACTCCATGCGAGCTCCCTTTTTTGATGGCATAGGTTTGCCACACCCAACTCTACTAGGGCTCTCATCCGAGAAGGGCCGGTTGTGGGTGGCGTTCTTGGAACCTGGGTGGCCTTTCCTGGCGTATTCTTAGGAACCCACGATTTCCGCGAATGGGGAGGTTAACACCACAAGCAGACGGCCACCATTAGCCGGCCGAAGCCGTTTCCAGGGACGCCACGGGGTGGTCCGTTTTTGACCCCTTATTATTATTAATTGCGCACAAGACAGGGGGCCAGCAGCTAGGCACCGTCTAGGCGTGGCAACAAACTGAATACTTTCGGATTGGGGGAATGAAAGCAACCGCGCTACGTGTGAACTGATACCCATCACCGAAACCACCTTAGCCGCCAACTTTGTCGCTCGCAGAGTAGCAGCAACAAGCTCAGCTTGCTCGCGCTCTTGGGAAACGCACCGTGTGCACTGAGCTTTGGGAATGAAGACGAAAATCGTCCTTCCACGTTGTTCCAATATTCCAGACGACAGATCAGCCATTGCAGAAATGTTGAGCCATGATGCTGTTATCGTGGATGTTGCCTCAGACCTCTCTTTCCAGCATCTCATTAAAAAAACAGAGCTCGCACCATACTTAAAATCTACATGCACGCAATACCCTGCAAGTCACCCCGAGGGTGTGTGGTAGGGGCTGATTATATTAAGGCAGGACCTGGCGCGGCGACAGCGCGTCCCTCCCTCTGCAGCCAGCTCTTGCAAGGCTCTTCTGAAGGCAAGCAGCGCATGGGTGGGTGGCGTGAAGCGGAACTGACCACTCTGCTCCAGGCCCTTGTATTGCTCCACGAGGTCCAAACTCAGGCTCCTGGACCGCCCTGGAATGGAAGAGGCGGCCGTGGAAACAGAGAGCTGTGATCATGTAGCATGCTTCCGATTCAATGGAGCATGTTTGGACACCCTCTGCCACACGCACTTTAATTGGCTGGCAGGGTATCGCGTAGACGTAGATGTTATTGAACACGGGCATACTCCAGCAACACATTCATAAATGCCCCTACTATAAATAATAAATACTAGGCAAGATTTTTAAAGGGGCGGTATAACTATATTAGCGTAACGAGTCTTTTAAATAATTAGAACGGGAATCATAGTCAGATCATAGGTTGATATACACCTAATCTCTTAAATATATTCCAAGATAATATTTTCACTGATGACGCTGAAAATATTTTGCGAACTACAACTTACTACGGTAGACTGAACCATATCCACAAAATTAGGAATATAGATTTCCCAACAGACAGATTCAAATGTCCTTTTTTCCTTGTACAATTAGGGATATGAACAGCTGTAGAATCTCCAATAGCAGAAATACGAGCGTATTAATGAATAGTATGTTGGTATAAGGGCTAAAAGTAACCCAACTAACAACATCATACTGCATCACTTTACTATGTTTATCTTTTTTAAATTGTGAAGTTTAGACTAGTATACTATTACTAATCCCTTTTTATACGTTATATCTAATGCATTTTTGGTGTGAATTCTCCGACTGCTACTCGCCTTTTTGGTGGCTTGCAGTGTATCATGTAGATGTATGCCGTGACATTACATTCGCGAGCTATGAGTCGTTAAAGCAGCGACACGATCGTCTCCCGCTTCGAAGGTAGTACACACAACCGACATCAATAATCATGGATTCTAAGCTTGGTTTGAGGTTGCTCCGCTCCACATTCTTGTTTCAACTCTTCATTCTTACATAACTATTCTCTTCGACACTCCTCTTTCACTAGTTTCAAATGTTTCATAGAGGCCTTCCTTTCCCATAATGCACGTTACCCTAGATTATTACCTTTATCACGCTATCCCCTCTCAAGATATGGCCGATTAAGTTGTCCCGTTTATTTTTTCAGGTAGTACTTTGACTCTCCTCGGGAATATTAAGGTTTATGAAAACCCTTAATATTCCCGAGGAGAGACAAAGACAGTCTAAGCCTGGCGGGGCCAGATGTTGTCAGTAATCAGTGGGCTCAGCTCGCGGGTGGAACTGAAGGTCGCTGTTGTAAATGCCATTTGAATTGGATGGGGTAAGTGAATTGAAGTAGCTGTTGGGTGGAACCCACGCAAAAAAAAAGAAAGGACCAAAAAATCGAGCATTGCACAAATCGGTAGAAAATTAACATTTAACAAAAATGCGAGGGCCCAGGTGTGAATCGCTCTCTGTCGGTAGTTTTGAATGTTTCGACGTTTCGCTTCTTCGAAAGAAAGGGACTTCTCCGTAGAAGCAGGTAAGTAAAACCAGCACGAGCAACGGTTGTAAAGCAGAAGGCACTTACCTTGGCACTGCAGAAGGACTTCCTTCTTGGCTATGATCACTCCAAACCCCGGCACTCCTTGAAGGCATTTGTTAGCTGAAGTGACCAAGAAGTCAACACAGCCCGCCTCCAGGTCGATGGGAACCGCTCCGAAGCTACTCATGGCATCCACGACGAAGACAGCCCTCGGCAGCGCCGACTTCACCAGAGATCCCATCTCGTGGACGGGATTGATGATGCCGCTGCTCGTCTCACAGTGCACCATTGCCACCAGGGAGCACGGCTTGTCCGCCAGCTCCTTCTGCACCTGCATTGCCACACATCCGATCAGTTAGGTACTCCACAACTGCTCCTTCCCGCTCACCCCACCACTCGACCCCAAGTGTGGTACTTTGGTCAGTTTTTGAATGCGACACCACAAAGCTCCGACTGCCTTCACCAGTATAAAACGTCTCCCCTCTTGACTTGCAATATACGTCATAAATAACTTTCAGGTCAGTAGTAGGCCGAGAAAATCAAGCGTTAGTACGATTTACTCCTGCTTACTTTATCTTACCCCGCATGCAGTGAGCGGTTCGCAATTCTCGATAAATTACTGAATATGACCGCAGTCGGTAGGAATGACACACAAACGTGTATTATTTCTATGTTCTGGTTATGGAAAAGTTTTCCTGCTATTGTTTGTAGAGAAAATATTATCATACCGGGAAGGAAGTAAAAGTTTATCCATGAATTTTCATAGTTTCGGACTAATAACTTTTGGACTGATATTTTATGATATACTATATGCCTACTTTATATTTTTACTGTTTACCTGAAATTTATACATTTTTTAATTTCTTCAGGTCATGATCCCAAAGTGGTGTAATATTGGAGATTCCCATTCTTCCAACTCGAGTTACAACTATTATGTTATTGCTTTTGCAAAGCATTTTACGGCGAGAGTATACTTTCACTCTAATTAGACACCCTTTTTAAGTACGGTGGAACTATTACAAATTCTGAGGTGGCTACTATCTGCTTTTCAGGATGAAGCTCACCTCGTAATTTTATGATACCGTCTTATTTATTTGACTTACATGGCACACATTTAACCCATCAATCTAAGGTGACAGGCAACTGAAAAATATTCGCCTTCAATAAAATTGGCTATCTTATAAAGAATAAAGATATATAATGACTGTCCACCATAAGTTGAAACCTAAAAATAATAATTTGGAATGTCTTCTTGGTTTAAGATTTCTCCGTCAATCACTAAGTATATTACCAACTCTTGAGAATAGTCTTTCATGGAGAACACTGGAGCTAATGACAAAGTTTTCTTGTCACTATGAAGAAGAGTCGAGGATAAGTTCCTTCCGCCACCAATGTAGGGTCTTCATGTCTCTGAAATAGGGTTCTCCTAAAAAAGCTTCTCACCCTGCACACACCTTTCACATCACGACCACACACACACTCCTTGTGGCTCAAAGGATATACAGATGTACATATAATGTATAGCCTGAAATTACTGAAAATACGACGAAAGAGAGGTTCGTGACGAAACTGAATCGTTTAATGTATTTAGCGAACAAAGCAAAGAATTAGATACAGAAGATTCGTGGAGACAATTTCATGAGGTCAAACGTAAAATTGTTAAAGAATACACCAAGTAAATTGAGAAGTATACAGAGCCAATGTGGTGTAACACAGAGGTTATGTGAATCATTAAAAGTGACAAAGGGTATGCCACGCTAGGATAAAGAATGCAGGACTGGGTCTATCGGTAGAGGAAAGAAATGAGTTAGTTCAAAAGTATAAAAAATCGAGAGCATTAGCAAGGAGATCAAGTCGGCAAGCGTTATCACATTTCAAGAGCAAGACGTTAGGAGAAGATTTAGATAACAATCCTAAAGCGTGTAATATCTTAGAGAGATTCAGGGAAATAGGCCCTCAGTACACACACTTAGAAGCGATAAAGGAATTAGAGTCATCAGCAGTTTATAAAAAGCAATTCTTTTAACACCCTCTTCCAACACGTATTCAACTCATCGTCACACAACAAAGTTGAACCCCCGCCGAACACTTTCAGTGAAAAAAATGTCCGAAATAAAAATTTCATATAGTGTATGACATTACCAGTTAAAGAACATTAGTACAAATGAATCTATCTACATATACACGATATCCTGCAAGCCACCACGAGGGTGTGTGGCATGGGGTGAAGATCACCAAGAATGCACTATAAACATGCAAACAAGCTACTATAGGGTCTCAGGCAACTAGATCCTATTAGATCCCTTTGCTATGCTGCCTATTCTGTTCTCTTATAGTACGGAGAAAAATGCCATTCTGAATCTTTCAGTACGACAATCTATCCCTCTAATCTTATTTATCTGGTCGAATGTAGCATAATACGCTGGTGTTTTTAATATGTGCCTAACCTCTTCAGTAAAGCTACCCGATTGAAATTTCTCTAATAGATTTAATCTGTACTTTAACCTACTCTCTGATAATGATTCCCACCCTAGTTCTTGTATTAATTCTGATACACTACTCAACCTATCGTAACACCTATTAACGAACCTAGCTGCTCTACGCTGCACACTGTCTAGTTCTCTAAATAAACCTAACTCCATCGGATCCCATACACTGGCTACATACTCAAGGTGGGGCCTAACTAGTGAAAAGTAACATCGCTCTTTTGTCTTCTCATCACATTTAACATGTAATCTTTTTATTAATACTAGCTTTCTCTTCGCTCGGCCGCATATTTCCCGGATGTGTCTTCCCCACGGTAATAAATCTTTAGTGAATGTTAAACCTAAATTCCTAATGTTTTCAATGCTTTTGATCTTCGTGTTACTAATTTTATAGGATCGCTTTATCGCATTATTCCTCCTCCAAAAATTAATAGCTACACACTTTTTAAGGTTAAGTTTTAACTGCCATTTGTCGCACCACTCTTGAATTGCTATTTTTTTAATAGTGAAGTATACACTAGAATATCATTGCTAATACTTTTTATGCATAATATATATTGCGTGTTTGGTGTGATTTCACCCCCTGCCAAACATTTCTAAGAAGGCTTGGAGGGTATCATGTATATGTGGCTTCCCTGGCTCACTCCATATCTCACTTTATGCTTGATTTTTGGAATTCGGGAACAGAATTTATCAGTCATCAGGGCCGGCCCTTTTTTTTAAGTAGCAGTATGATACTTCATGCAGCGTACACAGAACTTAGTACACCCGTAAGATTCCTCACATAGTACGATTCTCATTCCCTTCATTCTCCCCCCCTGCGGGTAGGGGGATTGAGAATGCTCCCGCAGTATCCCTGCTTGTCGTAAGAGGCGACTAAAATGGCGGGGAGGAGAACCCCGACTACAAACTCCTGAGTCAGCTAGGGTTGGGTCCGGGCCAAGGAGGCTACATGTAATATTCGTGGTCCGGGCAGTTTTGTGGGTCAACTGTCTGTGTGCGCGGCCATACCACCTGGCCTGCGATCCACCCGCATGTTTGCGGCGAACCGTAAGGAGGAGAAGGGGATCCTGGAGGGTGAGGTTCCCAGCCGGGTGTCGGATGCCCGGTATGGACTACGGGCCAATGCCCCTCTTCGGCCCCGGATTCGCTGTAAACCGACGGCTAGGGACTAGCCACTCCCGGTCAATCGGCTTTCGACACTCTTGCGTTCGAGTGCTGGAGAGACGGGGGTCTGCTTAGGGCGGCCCAAGGCGCGTGAGGGCCCGCAAGTTGGAGGTTCTAACCCAAGGCAGGCCCCCAAATCGATGCAATCCCTCGGGTAGCCCTGGCGTAGTGATGGAAAAATCGATTTCGATTAAAATCGAAAATCGAGTTTTAATAGTCAAAGATCGAGGAAATCGAGATCGAGCCATGATCTTCGAGTTTCGATCCAAACTCGATTTTTCAATTTCGATCTTGGCCATTTCGTTTGATCTCAGCAGCACGTTGTAGTCAGAGGTCCTCGATGAACTGGCACTGAGGTCACTTCTTGTTAGAAGTAGATGCCAGTAGAAGTCAGGCAATACCTCAACAAGGCCACCCGTCGATAGTCAACAGTCAACCCCAATCCTCCTGGGAGGAGATAAAGGGTGAATACCCCAACACGTACCGTTTTGCGATCAGAGTGCTGAGTATGATAACGTCATCCGTCCCGTGTGAAAGACTTTTCTCTAAGGCCGGTAAAATTGGAAAGGCACACCCTAGATCATCAAGAAAGCATCTTAATCAGTTGATCTTTCTTAAAAATTTTAGTGAAGCCGAATGGTTCCAAGCGGTGATCCACATTAAAGTGAATTGTAAATTTTTACGACTAATAATTCAAGAATGTTTTCTAAGTACATTTTTAGGGATTTTTTATATTATTCAAATATGTATTATGAGCGTTTTTCAAATGAATAATAAACATGTTTTTGTACCAACTACATTTTTTTCAAAAATGAACCGTAGATTTTTTCGATTAATCGATCTTTTGGTTCAAATTTCGATTTTTGCTGAAAAGTGGAGCTTTTCATTTCGATTCAAAATCTATTGCTCGAAAAATCGATTTTGACCGATATTTTTCCATCACTAGGGTGTCATCGTCCCGTCGATTGCTTTTGCAGTGGAATAATCTCATCTGGTCCACTGGATGTAAGGAAGGCTGGCGAAGAGCTGCCTTCTCCTGCCAAGTGGAGTTCTTTTGGGAGTATGCCATTGCATTGGCCGCAGCATAGACCACGCTGTTGAACGTCCAGAGGTCTGTCGTCTCTGTCACGATCTGGTCGATCAGTCCAGTGAATTCGGGACAGGTGGGGGGTCCCACGGAGAAAATTTTGGATTGTCATTTCTCATTCCCAGTGCTTGGTCCTCATCATACGAGATTGTGCTCCTTAACCGCGATCTTAGTTCATGGTCAGACTGACTGACCTCCCCATCATGAACCTTAGACACAGACATAGGCGCGGTACTCAAGCCAGGCGGTGTATATGCTGCTTGCGTCAGGGAGGTGCGTTCAGCTGGTGGTGTTACACTCTGAATTCGCGTTTGGTGAAGTGACTCATTTTCAGGTAGGTGGTTGGCCTAATCGCGCAAGTTCTGCTGTGATACTTGGCGGTGCTCTGGATGCATCTGAAACCACAAAGAGTGCATCCCCCTGCAATTGCGATTGGCAGCATAGAATGCCAGTAGTCACCTCTAAGGGTATCCGTCCACCTTATACGACCTCCCGTATTCGGTGTGGTCTACACCTTCTGCCACACCCAACTCCACTAGGGCCCCCATCTGAGAGGGGCCGGTTTTGGGCGGTATTCCTGGTTCTCTGTCTTGGAACCAGTAATACTGCCAATGGGGTAGTTAGCCCCACAAGCAGATGGCCACCATTAGTCGGCCAAAGCCATTTCCAGGAATGCCACAAGTGGGCTGGTCCGTTTTTGACCCCTTATTATTATTATATGTTATAGTAATGTAACTTTCACATCCAAGCCTCCGGATAGCATCAGGTTTCGTTGCCGTCATAATTGCCGGGGACTCGAGACTGGTTGAGCCTAAGAGTAGCCACGTTCGCCACCGTCGGATAGGTGGCTACCCTGCATTAGGGTCATGCGCATGATGCAGACGGAGAGACCCGAGAAGGACAGCCTAGTCGGTGGTGTTCTGGATGCATCTCACACCACAATGAGTGCATCCTGGCCATATACACTCAGCGATAGAGATCGCTGGCAGCATGGCATGCCAGTAGGTCGCCTCTCATCATGGCATCCGTCCAGCTCATACGAACCTCCCGTTTGTGGTGATGTGTTGTTTCTGCCACACACCACTCCACTAGCGCCCCCATTCGGGAGGGGCCGGTTGCGGGTGGCTTTCCTGGTACTCAGTACAACCACGAGTGGAGTGGTTAGCCCCACAAGCAGACGGCCACCATTAGCCTGCCAAAGCCATTACCGGGGAAGCCACGAGGTGGCCGGTGGTCCGTTTTTGACCCCCTATTATTATTATTATCAACAGAAACCAAATCCAAAATATTGCTGTAAAAAATTTGAGAACAGTTTATTTTTTTCCCATCTCACCTTTACTATTTTAACAACATACATCCTCGCATCAGGCTTGTGTTTTGCTAAAAGCAGAAATGAGTTTTGGCAATATTCCTTGAACAACTGTATTTGTTATAAATGCTATCATTTCTTCTATGAGAGACTTGCAGCAGTCAATTACTATTGAAATAACTTCCCTCTAATGTTAAGTATTTGCACATTATTTCTCGGGAAAAGATTTTGATATATTCTTCCCATCAATCCACTGTAGTCTGGCTATTAGGGATTCTAAATGTATATTTGAGGTTTCATGTTGCTCAATGTCACGCAGAAATTGGCCACCCCTAAATCCTTGATATCCGTTTTCCGATTACCACATACTTAATTGCTTTGGGAGTGCAAAAAGGAGACAATATAAACAATAAGATGAATCATTTTTTGCTGTAAACAAGCCATTGTACTTGCAGTTGTCAACAAGCACTTATATTTGTGCTGAGTTTGTTTTTAGGCATGACTGACAAACAACCCTCAGTTTTCACTCTCAAATCAAAATAAAATATAAAACAACTTCATGTAGTCGCTTAATTAGTTACTAACTCATTCATTCAACAACACACACTCTAACGACACTTGAAAATTACTGTCTACACAGCCAACACCATCTTAGGCATTGGCACAGCGCATGAGCTGTGTCCAATGGTTCCGAACACCAACGCCACATGCCGGCTTGACTGTACCGAAGATAGCTCTGACAGCTGCTTCCTGAATCACCAGAAATACTGTATGATGCTCTTCTAGAGAGCAGAATTATCTTGCAATAGTTCACATGGTTCACTCATGTTCTCTCTTTATGCGTACTTCTCTAGGTGAGTGCCACTCTTTGTCCGTTTTTACCCATATTTTTATTTATTGATTTATCTATTGCTGTTATTTCTGTAACCCCCTCAAATACAGGTGTATGCAGACCCCCCAAAAATCTCCATGGTGCCATCTTCACCATGAAAGTGGGCACCCCTGTAGTAGCAGAAGAACTCCAGTCCTACGTTCTCTGGATTCATAATCTTCCCTCTTTCGCCTCATCATTCGGGATAAGCTCGTTTGGCAAGGCTCTTCTTGCGGTTCATGGTTCATTCTGAACCAGTTAGAGGAACGAGTCATTGGCATAAATCCAATTATTTATTGTTGTTTATCGTCAACATATTTGTTAATTGAAGATGCAGTAAAAAGCGGAACCTGGTTGCAATAAATCCTATTACACTGGGAGGTGCTCGTTTGTCAAGTGCAGTTATGTTCTGTTCCCAATCAATCACACCTGAAATCTGACATTATCTTCGGTACAGATGTTTATTGATTTGCTTTTCAACAATACGTCCACTCAAGATATCAGATGAAAATTTTTATTTCTGAGCGGATGAAATACTAATGTATTGTTTAATCTTTCCCTATCAAAAATGTCAGATCTGAAATTGTCAGATCTGGAACACCATGTTCCTGGCATGGAATTGAACAGTTGGGAACTGGTAGGGAACCGCATGGAACGGTAGGGAACGTATGGAACTGGTAGGGAACGTATGGAACTGGTAGGGAACGTATGGAACTGGTAGGGAACGGCATGGAACTGGTAGGGAACGGCATGGAACTGGTAGGGAACGTATGAAACTGGCTGGGAACTGGTATGGAACACATGGAGTTGGTTGGGAATGCAAGGAAATTATAGGAACCATCAGGATGTCACTAACAATACCCACCAGCAGTATATACTGCTGGAATAAGGAAGATCACGTAATTTGATACGGAATGATTTGGCACACGTTAACTATACACAGACTTAGACCGTGCAAAATTCGTGCACGTCTGCCGCTTCTTGATGTCACATAGCGAATTCACAATTTTAATAACACATTTGTGCGAGTTAAGACGATTGCAAACAAAAACGTGTTTTTCTTAATAAAATTAATTACATTTATTGACACTACTTCCATTTTCAATCATTGCATTCACTTGACATTGTAACACATCATATTCCAATACATAAGGCATAATCTCAAGAACAGCCAGTGCGACAATCACCAATATCAAACTACATTGCACGTGAAGAAAACGTAGCGATCAAGTTTGATTTTTCCATTACATTTGATTTTAAATGGTTGATCTGGGTGTACAAAACCCAGCTGTCTTTTAAAAAAACAACGCTCTTCTAAAAATTTAAATTATATTTTTCCAACAGTTGGTTCGTTCAAATGTCATCGAAAGTCACTGCACTGTCATAACACACACAAAACTTTTCACGTTTATCTAATAGTTGAATGATGATCTGAATTGTCGTTGGATCATTCCTAACGTCCCAATTTGTGGTAGATGTGAGCTTAACCGTAACGAACTTCAAACATTTATATTGCCTAAACGGGTTACATCACTCATTTCATTCCAACTGTGTTTCGTAGAGGAAGGATGAACATTTATGTTTACACCACTTTTACTTCTCCAGAATTAAAATTAAGCTTCTACGATCACAAATTACCAGAAAACGTAAATATTGGAGGTGCTAGTTCTTTCTCGCGCTTCCGGCTTATCAACATGACTGCCATTTTGATTTTCGAGATGGTCGAAGTCGATATTGTTTGCCAGACATCGATTGTAGTCTTTTCAAAAAATATGTACATATCAAAAATATACAAATAGGAACATATTATTTGCAGTGCGCGCATATTATCCATTTTATTTGCATATAATCGACGGAATATTATTTACTGGTAAATGTGAGCTTCATCCTTCCTCTACCTAACACAGTGAAAGTGCTAATGAACACCGTTTTCGCAGGATAAATATTCGGAAGTTCGCGACCCTTAAGCTCACATCACATCTACCTATTTACTATATATACCAATCCATGTATGCATATTTTATACGGTATAAATTTTGTGTGGGATAGAATACATCATG
Organism: Platycnemis pennipes; assembly: GCA_933228895.1. NCBI lineage: Eukaryota > Metazoa > Arthropoda > Insecta > Odonata > Platycnemididae > Platycnemis > Platycnemis pennipes. The sequence goes on from OW121849.1 coordinate 152,131,199, forward strand.
ATTCCCACCAGCAACTAGACTTGGGTAATTACAGTAGAAGATCTCGTAAAGAATACACAGGAACACACATCTAATAGAAAACATTTATTTTTGACTTAATTCTTCAATTCTTTGTGCCCTTAACAATATTTTTCTTGCGATTTTATGAGGATCGCTGGCATTAACCATGTCAAATGTTAACGCCTCATTATACAGCACATGATTGGGAACTCAGGTGTCATGTCTGATTTTGATTGGGAACTCATGGGTGTCATGTCTGACTTCGGTTGGGAACTCGTGTCATGTCTGACTTCGGTTGGGAACTCAGGTGTCAGATCTGACTTTGGTTGGGAACTCATGGGTGTCATGTCTGACTTCAGTTGGGAACTCAGGTGTCAGATCTGACTTTGGTTGGGAACTCGGGTGTCAGGTCTGACTTTGGTTGGGAACTCGGGTGTCAGGTCTGACTTTGGTTGGGAACTCAAGTGTCAGGTCTGACTTTGGTTGGGAACTCAAGTGTCAGGTCTGACTTTGGTTGGGAACTCGTTGGACATTTTTGATAGGGTTTCATTCCATTTCCTTGTACCTACGATTTGTTTTTAGCAAAAAATTGCATTTTTAATTCCAAACTCATCAATTTTTCTCCTTTAAATCCCATTGCTGCCGGACAACGATCAATCCGTTTGTCTACATCCCATGCAAAACTTCAGTGTGTCAATTATCTTAGTGTCTTGCTAAGTACACATAGCAACTGTAATGCTAGTGGGTGTTGCTTCAGTCCTAAGGTCGTTCATTGTTGACACCGTTTCGAATATGTACTATCATTTCATTCAGCAAGGCTTTTGGCTCTTACAAGATTATAGAACAGGTAGAATCAATACTCACCACTGACAGCTGGATATCTACATCTTCAGGAAATTCCAATATATCAGCTGGTATCTTGGCAACATCACAAATCTTTTTCATTCGATTCCCATAGGCACCATTGCTCACAATGAGCACCTGAGAAAAGAAAACATGATGAGTAATGGGGCTTGAATCAATTCTGGCATAATAATGGGTTCTGGCAAAATGTAGAGTATCTCATTCGCATTCATTAAATTCCTTCCTTGACGCCATTCTCCCGAATATGAACATGCAAAAAGGAAGTTGAAATTTCTTTCACTGCTAGCCATCAAACCCAACATCATGCATTCTTTCAACCGGTATGCACAGGCCATTGCTCTACAGTGTTGAACCATCTGCTGGTTCGGCTAGTTTGTTCCCAGGTGCTTTCTCCAAAAATTATCAACATTTCCTTTGCATTGCTCTTAGTGAACAACTATTACTACATCCTTGGTGGTCTAATGCCACAGCAATTTTATATTTTTCATTAAAGTACAAATAGACAGCTGTGTATTTAGTCTCATGAGATAGTGGTACTCGGAATATTTCATCAACTGGATTCTCATGTACACAAGTGTGTACAGCAAAACTAATACATGTATTATAGAGTACTCTATAATACATGCACGTGGCACGTGCCTCGACAACTGAGCATGAGCTGAAAGCAAAAATCAAACTCTAGCATGCACGTAGTACGGAGTGAAGTTGGATCAGAGGTTGGGGCTCACTTGTTAATTGTCACTGCTCGATTTGCAAAATTATTTGTGCCTTCATCCCTAGCAACTCCTCTCTGATTTTGAACGTTGTGCAATATTTCATGTGGAGGAGATGAAACTACACCCCCTCTCCCGTTCACTTATGAAGAAAATAGAGCTCTGGACATATTTTTATTTTCCCATTCTTAGGGTCTATAAAATTCAAAAATGCTAAGAAAACATTGTCCCCCCCCACAATGATTCCAGGTGCAGTTGTGCCTCTGAATAGCAGACGGCAATGTCAACATGTTTCCGCAGCGTTGGGCTGGGACAGAGGTTGGATGGGTGACCCCCCTCCATACCTCTACCGCGGTGTTCTCGACCCCTGTCTGCGAGTGGCGGGGGCAGGATAAACGTGGTTTGGCACATTGGGTCTAAAGAGTGGTCAGAGTGCCAGAAGGGGGCTCCACAAGGCCACCCCTGCCCACCCACCCATTTCTCCAATTTGCATTTGCAAGGAACGTAATAAAACTTGATAGTGAAAACATGGTAGTGATGCATGCACCAGCCATGTGCTACTATTCCATTGAAATTTACGAAGTAAGATACATATTTCTTATTATTCATCTTGGCATTTTCTGTCATGTGATAATAATTCATTTTATGGTTGCAAGGATGCAAGTAGTATGGGTTAGTAGAAATATGAATATATACTGCAAACCTACACTGCCTACAATACACCTACGTAACCACTTATTATATTGCCTATTATGATCTTTACTTATTCACAGGAAGAATCAGACATTTAAAATATCTCTTTATGGAAATCTATCGTCCGTACTTAATCTTGCTTTCATGGTTGAATCTAGTGTAATACATGGATTCTCAATGCATTTTTAATATCTTCAATAAAATCCAGCTTCAAATCTAGTTAATATATTCAGTGCAAATGTTAACCTGAGTGAATTTGTGATCCTACAATATATAAAGCCAAATTCGGTCAGAATGTCATATCTGATGAAGAAAGCTTCCATTAGAATGGAGAAAGGCAACCAGGGATCAGCTGTTCAGGGGGAGTTAGACCCAAAGCATTCCTCTGATGTTACGTAGAAGGAAGATATGACCAAGATGGGAAGCAAGCAGAGGAAGAGGGTATGCAGAGGGGGTAAGGATTCTTCAAGGAGGAAGGGCACAGCCATGGCACAGCACCTTACACGTCTGATATATGCATGGTAGGGGGGAAAAGGAATTATATATATGCATGTAAAAGAATGAAATGGGGGCGAGGCAGAAGAAGAATTGTCTACTAATCTCTACAACCACATTCTTCCCAGAACACAACAAATGCCGATGGAAGAACTTTATCCCATCCAATCAAACAATTGCTTCACAGCTGACTTACGCATTACCCAAGAACCCTTGCGTATGGGACCAGCGGCCACCCAATCGAAGAAACCTCCTCAAAATCAATCCACAGACAGCAGACAAGACAACAGGCACTGATAAACTTGGCAGCAACAAACCTAGATGCAAATCATGTATCATCCTTCACGACATTCAACAGTCCAAACACAGGTATGTATTTCTCATTCAAAGCATAAGGAGCATGCACTACGCAACATATGGTTAATTTACTGAGATGCAACCACTGCCCTACATTTTAAATAGGCAAGAGCACAACGCCACTAAGCCTACGCATTAACAACCAAATGTTGAGCAACCCCCTTTCCAAGCCTCCCAAATCCACACACGACTGCCACCTGCTCCTCTTCACATCAATGCCATATGCCCTCCCACCACCAATTGAATCGCACACTTTGGCATTGGCAACCGTATGCGCCCTCACGGCATAATGGCACACCTGTTGAGCCCAAATGTTGTCTCACCACCCTCCTCGCTCCTCCTGCCAACTCTGTTCGTCGAATCCCTTATTCCCCTCCATCTCCCGCAACGCCTGCTCTCCTGCTTCCATCTCAGTTCCCCGATTCAGCGCGACGTGTGCTCGGGAGACCCACTGCACCCGACCTTCCTCCTCCAACCACGTACCAAGTGAAAGAGCAACTTGAGCCTATTGTAGGAAGTCTTGAAGATGGGCATATTCTGAACGTCACTTTAAGCTTCATTCTTTCTGCATGTTCCTGTCCTGCTACTTTCTATCGAGATGTCCTTAGCTGCTTTCTCACCCTCAATCCCCTCGTCCACCTCAAGAAGAAGAGAACTGCAAGGAGGAAGGAAACAGTGAGCAGAACAACAAAGGCATTCAAACGGAGGGAGCAGAGTGCACACTACGCAGCACGCACGATTGTAGCCGTATGCACCATGCGCACATTTTCACGTTTGAACCAATGTTTACCATCTTGACTAGACTTTGGCTAAGTGTGCCATTCATAAAAGATCTTTTCCCTATCCTTTCCAAAAACCGAACAATCACCAATATTTTCCCCAAACATCCATCTCTCAAACAACCCACTAACCGCTTTGGATTTTCAAATCCACCAAACCCCTCTCCAAATCTCATACCCCTTCTGAAAAACACCCCCTTCCAAAGCACCCCCTTTCAAAGCACACCCTTCCCTCTGCAACTGGGCTACATACAAAACTCATCACACAGCCTCTTCAATTGCCTCCATTCTCCTCCTGCCACGATCATCTCATAGCAGCCTGCCTAAGCATCCACATGAATGGCCACCACTCCTCCCGTCCTAATAATCCTTCTTCTCTTCCCGACTCTCGCCTATTCATTAAAAGACACAACCCAGTCTCACAGAGTGCACCTCCCTTCACAGCCTCTCCCCTCGGGGCAACAACTCCAAACCCTTGAAAAGAGGGATCAGGGGCACACAGGTCAGTTAGGCACTTCACACATGCCATTCCTGACCCTATTAGGACCCATCCCTTCCCTTCTCCCACGCTCCAAAATGATGAAAAACCCAATGATGAAAAGGAATGTGCAACCAGTTACACAAAAAGAAAAAAAACTGAGGCAGATTATTTCAGTGGGATAGAAAATGAGGGGGAGTTGGAGGGAAGCTCTTGTTCATCTCCCAAACACACGTTGTTCTTGAATTGCTGGATGATCTGTAGCATCTCTAAGGCATCGAGTCTTTTCCTGTCTGCTTCTGAGTGGAGAGTCTTGGAGTTTTTTATCAATATGATTGAGGAATGCAAAGATATATCACGCTCCCCATCCAATGCCAAACTGATTTCCTTCAATGTCAGCTACCCATTCACAAGTGTCCTGAACAATAAAAGGCCTGTGAATAGCAGAAAGGACACTCTTAATGGTGTTACCCACTGACATGCGCAACAGCAAGGAAACATCATCTTTGGCTGGGATTCAGGTGCATATCCTGCAGTCAACATGGATGAATTTTTTACTTATGGAAATCTTGCTTGCTTGTATGTGTGTACAATCCAGACACATGGATTGCTCAGGCTCTTGATTACGATCTACTATTATGATTAAGCTAGCCTTTCATTTCCCCATGAATCTGTAAAAATTAATCGCCCTTTCTTGTGATTCATCTTATTTGCCTTCATTTCAAGCACATTAAACATAAATGCACTTAATGGCGATGGGAAATCCTGATTGCTGCACATGATTCAAAAACTTATAAGTCTGCTGCCTTATGAATGAGGCACAAGTACATGTTCCTAAAATGCATTAAAGTGTGATATAAAAATATGATCCTTAAATTCTTTAAATTAATCTAATTCAATTTTTACTAGTTAGCCTGCATGCACATTTGTTGATATATAAGGCAAGGCTGTGATGAAGTTACTTCAATAGAGTCTCAAATGGATTAGATATGCCTAACACCACAAAGCTGTTAGAAAAATAATGGCACATTTCATGAATTTAAAGTGAGTGCAATAACACATTGATATATGTGATTTTGTAATATTCACTTTGAAAACAGGAGTCTCTACTCCATGTAGAGGATGCTATAGCGAATTATCCCAAGCTTTTCACAAAGAAATTCTTGCATCTCTCATTACAAGCCATGGGGTTCCATCTTGGTCCAACGCTACATGCTCATGCTACATTCATTACTTGTGCATGGAAGAGCAGGGACATGTAATGTTAGCCGTTTAAACTTCACCTGCTGCTTCAAATCCCTGATTTCGATGATAACAATGAGTCATTGGAATGACTACTTACCAGTGTACCCTTAGAGGAGTTGAAATGGTGATAGCAAAAGTGACAGCACAAAAAAATATAGGTGCATGATCCCACCCAAAGTAAATGTTGACCAAACACGACCCATATAATAAGCTGCTCTCTTCAGTGAGCTGGATCCATCTCCATGCACTTCAAACACACTATTTGCACAATGCAATGCAGCCATGCTTCCATGTTAAATAGTAATTAAGAATGGAAATGTGACGGTTAAAAAATTTTCCCCAAAGAAATATTACGTACTCTCTCACTGCCAACAGGTCGCAAAGTCTGAAAGACAGACTCAACAGCAAATGTACCACTTCCTTGAAGTAGTATAGTTGTAAATATTTCTGAAGAAGCTCCTACGGAAAATATTAATATCATTGTACAGTTTCAATACAGTTAATGATAACTAATTCAGTGTATTTCCATGTACTTTAGTACAGTTTTCCCAGCTTTGCACATGTCATTGCACGTAGTAAAGAATAATGAAAGTTAAAATAGGAACCATACCAAAAGAAATCCAGATAATTCTTCTCTTAGCAGGTAAGTGATCATGCAATCCATGCCTAGTTAAATATTCAGTGACTGAGGTAATAAAGTACTTTAATAATCAAGTTTCTCAAAATGCAAATGCAAGATTCATTATCATTCATCAAGAATTGATGCGAAAATCCAACAATTACAACAAATACAAAGAACTGATTTATGAGAGTCAGTTAAATTTTGTGACTCTGTCCTCCAGTTCTTTCTTCAGGCTGCAGTTGCACGTTGCTTGAGGTAGGGCTCTTGAATAGATATGTGACCCTTAAGCAAGAGTGGCATACTTGGGGATGGGGCCAAGAGGGCCCACAATTTCCCACTAAATGCTATTGAACGCTAATGGATGTACATAGCCTTTCACAGCATGGATCGTGTCCAGTTGTCACTGCATTTTCATCCCACACACAGTGAGCCAATATTATGTACTAAAAAACTTGGCTGGTCGTTGGATAGTGATTGTACTCACCATACTATATAATACCCCTTCGCCTCGCTCTCTCCGTCTGACGTTGAGACTCCGACCACCCTTTTGGTAATCACACAGGTCGGAGTTTCAACGTCAGCAGAACGGAAACTCCGCCTGGTGGAATGAGACCGCCCCTCAATTCGTAATAGCCCTCCAACATGTCCAGCTGTGGATTCACAGCTCTCTTAAAATCTATAACATTACTGAATTTGCCATTGCCTTTGGGAATGCTAAACAATGGTGAAGCCCACTTTGGTCTTGTTATTAAATCAGCAATACCTGACTCCACCTCTTCCCTTAATTGCTTTTCCACTTGGTCTTTTATTCCAAAGGGGACCGTGTATTCTCTGCAAATTACTGGCACTGCATCTCTCTTTAAAACTAACTGAGGTTTAAATTTCTTGATACTACTAGATCTATCTTTGTCAAAGCACTTTGGATAGTCTTTTTTCCATTGGTTTAGCAGTCTCATCTCACTTTTCTCACTAGTATTGACCTTTCCAACTTCTCCAACAATTATACCTCTCCACAGAGGCCAAAATAATTCAACCACTCTATCCCTAACAGTGGTACAAATTTATGATCACTATTACAAACGATCAGGCTCATTTCTTTTGATTCATTATCACCCAGTACCTCTACTCTGACTTTGGCTTCGCCTACAATTAGGAGTTTGTCACCCAACACAGATAATAATTATATATCCAAGTAGCATCAGGTTTCATTTGGGCCGTCATGATGGCCGTAGACATGAGAGGGCTTGTGTGTGCAGGTAACCACGTCCACCGCCATCAGATAGGTTGCTCCCCTGCATGTAGCAGGCAGAGGGAAGTGCACAATCTCTCCAACGATTTCTTACCCAGGATATCATGAACCCTTTCACTATGAATGCCGTTTATAAATGCTGCAGATATGTATTTCTACGCAAGAGAACGAACTGCATTTTAAAAAATCGCTGGGGCCAGGTAGGCAGAATAGGTCCAAGGTGTCATTAAGGACCCTCTACCTCGTGGGTCTGAGGACCCTTCCTCAGCTCGGGGATTACCCCGACCCTTCTTCTCAGCGCCAGCCTCACTCTCGGCAGTTGTTCGCGGTCACTCGTTTGTTTACACAATGGAACAACCAGAAAAATGTGTTTAATTCGCGTGACATATTTAGTACCAGAAGTTTATTCCTTATGCTTTATGAGTCTTTAGACATTTTAAATGGAGCTCTAACATTATTATTAACAGAGTTCCAGGTTCTAGAAATCCAGTCCAGAAAGTCCAGGTGGTTCAAGAAATAATTGCTCTGTGGAAAAATCTATCTCGCACTACCATTGAAAATATATTTGCTTAAGGATAATTCCTGAGGAAGGTATAGCACCAAAAAAGTGTTTTTAAATAAAACGGGGGATGGTTGGATTATGCCCAGAATCGTCTTCTAGTGCGAAACAAAACAAATAATTTATCATTGTAACGATTGATATGACGCCTAATATGCTAGATATCTTAATATTAACAGTAGAATTTTGTGTAAAAGCTGGTATTTATAAATGGTAATTGTAAATCACGTAAATGGTATATATAACATTTCTGTATTAACTTGCACTAAGGGTGTTACTATTATTTATTTAAGAAAAATCACTGTATTAAAAATAGTTGACCGCGGACACAGGCCGTGGTGGGTTCATATTTGCAAAAGGGTGAAGATAATCTCGATGCTCAGTGGCTGAGGAAAAGGTCGGGAACCCTGCTGGGTCCGGCCCCAAAGCGAGGGAAAGATATACCTGCTCAATACTTTGCTTCAAGAGAGCTTCGTACAGCAGAGTGGAAACAAATTCTAGAGGAAACCGTGGAAAGGAAAGCTTTTTCCTGCGTAGGGCTCTGGCGCAAAAGGGTTAAGAGCAAGTTCCATTTTTCACTGTCCAATCTCCTACCAGAAGTCGATTTTGCCATGCTATAGTGACCAACACAAAATCTCATATCAATGCCGCTTCCTCAGCATTCATTTTGAGACAGTTTTTAATGTCAAATTCCTTTTACAGACACCTGTTATGCTTGTGATAGTGACTAATACTTTTATCACCACCTTCCACCTCATACTATCACTAAAAAACCATCTTGGGATATTCTTTTTTTTAACATAAATGCAGCTGCGTGCTCATGCAGAATATGTGAGCATTGTCATGGTGAATATTGGACCCAATGTTTTACCTGATATTGTGCTGCATTGTTTTGCCAATGTTGGCCATGAAATTGGATGGTATCAAACAAGCTTCAGCAATTTACATTTCTAGGCACCACAAGCTATCCCATTGCATAATTGTCCAAAGAGAAGTGTCAAAGGATAAGTCAAATTAAACCGGTACAAGTACGTAATCACCCAGAGGGTTTTAGTGATTTGGCACTAGTGCTTTTAGTGATTTGGTTTACCCTGGCAACAGCGTTTAGAATTCATTTTTTGTTTGATTTGTTTCTATGTCTGTTGTCATGATTGTGTTAATCAATAAAGAATGAAATAGCTTTGTGCAAACTGACATACCAAACACATATCACCTTCCTCTCAATATGCAACTACATACTACTCATAACAAATAAAACTAATCTGCAAATTTGCAACTTTTTCTGGGGTTTTCAATTGAAGAGGTGTAATGGATTGGATTTTTTGTGCGTAGCAAGATTTTCGGGTTGGGGGGATTTCGGTCAGACTTCGAACCTGAAGATGCCAGCTGCAATGCCAGCGAAACTGTCGCCATGAAGATGAATCGACACGGAGGTCAACCCGAAAACCTTGCTACGCATGCTGCACCACTACGCGGAAGTCTCCATCAACCTTTGGATTGGATTTTTTACCCAGATTCTGAACATGAAATTAAAAATGGGTATCAGGTCAAGGTGTTTCCACCAATGTGAAATTTAAAAAAAAAATTATATTTTAAATGACAATTGTTAAATGGCAGCATGGATTATGTATGATGTTTTATGGAGGGAGGAAATGAATGTGGAAGGAGTAAATGAACTTAAGTATGTAACTGATAATGAAAAAAAGCTTTGTTTCTGTATGAAGCCTGATTTTCTGTAAGGTGGAACATAATTGAATGCCTTTCAAGAAAATTGCTTACTTTCAATTCTTCGGGTTTAAACTAACAGATAAAGTCAGAGCGTGGGCTCATTTCAAAGTGTGACAGGCGCATGCATGTGTAGGTATATTGAGGAACTGGAAAAGTGGAATTAATCTGGTTTGGTGTAAGTATAACAGTGTGGCATGAACCAACAAAACACACTGATGACTGCTACTACTGCACAGTGAAGATTGAGGGCTATACCAGGATTGTGTATCCCAATATACCATCTGCCATGAGAGCAATACATCATGTAGAGTGAATACAATATGTGCCATCCTCGTCCCATGTCAGCCCACCAGCAGCCACTGATTCAGACTGTGACACACACTGTGATGATGAGATATATCAACAGACAGAATTTTTAATCTTATTTTTGGAATCTGTGAAAAAAATCTATTTCTTACCACCCTTATCCATTCCAAGACAACAAAACCTTGCATATTATTGTAATCTCACCCACGATCCTTCCCTAACCGCCCCCACCACACCAAACAACCGGTCAACCTATTTGATGCACCTATTCAAGGAAGTCATGTTAAGAGGAAATGAATTGTACTTGTTGCTTTTTACTGCTACTTAACTCTCATGATCAGTCATTAAAGACATAATTTTCATGTGAAAGTTGTGAACAGTTCAATTTTTAATGGCATCTAACTTAAAAGTATATATAGGTAACAAGAGCATAAGAAATCGAAGAGAATATTCTTTGATATTTCTCCAGCCATAGTAAAAATGTGGATAAAGTAGTAGGTACCTGAGTGTTTGAACTTTCTAGGGTAAAAGATAAAAAACTTAAGTGTTCCACAGGCTTAAAGAGTAAATCTCTTTAAACCTATGGAACTTTATCTTTCATCTTACATCATGGAATTCCACAAAGCCTTGGCCTCTACAATCCACTGAATTTTAGCTTTTTATTCTGAACTACTCCAGAGTTCACAAACTTTACACTGATTTTACACATTATTGCTTTCTTTTCCTCCGATGTCCAACATCAAGATGTATAAAATGAAACAGCGCCCAAAGTTTTGAAACTGCTACAAAATATGAACTCTTTTAATTACTTCAGTTTCTTCCAGCACTTAAAAGACAAATATTTGCGTGTCTACCATACTTCGCCATACTTAAATGTATGTATATCAAAGCACTAAGAGGAGTACCTACCTAATTCTAGGAGCGCTGTAAATATTAGGTGTCCACATGGGAGCAGTACAAGACGGAACTAAACATAAGCAGTGTCAAGAATAGAACCAGATGTTGCCTCTAGGAACAAGCCTGCTGGTTGAGTTAGGCAACGACAAAAAAATACGTGCACGAGGTAATCATGGGAACCTAAAGCCGCAAAATAAAGGAAACTTACCCTGATCTTTGCACAACATATGCCAAATATTTGAATGGCTGCTAACCGTGGAGTTGCCGTCACCTACCGGACCGAAAATCATGGCTCATTCCAGAACTTACGTGGACTAGATCAGAAAGAAATTACCTGCCACTGTTAGAACTTCTTTGCGGACTTCTTTAACGATTGTAATGAATTCCGAATCTCTTGAGCCTAAATCCCGTTGCATGGCCTTTTTCACTTCAACACTAACTCCTAGAGGTCCCGGAGTGAAGAGCTTCTTATCTTCTGAAAATTTATCAGGTATCATTATAACTCAAAAATTGATTTTGACTGATATTCAATGATTCGTTCAATGCTGTCATTAATTCTCCCTAACCTCTGTTATTTTCCATCGCAGCACAACAGAATAGCTTTTAGAAGCAATACGCCACGACTGCACCATTCGTCATCTATCAAAGGTCATACTAGTTATATTTTTGCGGTGTTACGTAATATGGTTCCGATGAGTGAGTATAATCAACAGTAAGATCATTCTCTGTGTATAACATTACATACATTTTGGATACGGTATAGAAGTTCGAAGAGTATACAAAAAAGAACTAAATGACGTCAGGCGAAATTAAATACGCTCCATGGGAATGGATTCCCTTTCACGAGCACAGGCGAATAACTTTACTGTGCGTGGTCGGATCTTTGCATTTGAAATATGAACCTGTACCGCCTGTACATCTTCGCATCCCATTGGTGGTATCGATTTTTAGGCTGTATCAGGTCGATAAATGTTCGATATAACTGATCTCGAATGGGAAGAATATCGTTGTATATCGACCGTGCTCGCAGCCTCGAAGAAAACTGAAGTACGAATATCGTGTTAAAGGTGTTGAAAATTTCGGCATCTCATTGTCGAGGTGTTTTCGTTTGAGAGGTGCTGATACATAAAAATGAGTTCCATCGGCACGGGTGTAAGTAAATGTATCATTTTCATTGCGGCCAAAATTGCCTTGTCTTATTTCTTCTTCTTTGAAGCCTATTTTCAATGCAGTTGTGATCCCGGAACTTATATTTCGAATCGGTAGGAATAGTTACTACTATGAAAAAAATTGACTTGCATGAAATATGTAACTTTATTCACAGTATGACCTCTCAGCCTCACAGTTCTCTCCTGATGGTAGAGTATTTCAAGTGGAATATGCCCAAAAGGCTGTAGAAAACAGTGGGTGAGTAAGCGTAACTTGTAACTTAAGGCCGCTTTACACGATACAATTTTTTGCACAATTTCTTGTACAAACTCTTGTATAGACTGAACGAAATTGTATGTTTGTCTGAATGGAGTTAGAACACGTTCTATTTCCCGTTCAGTCATTCGGACAATCGCACAAGTTTTCATACAATTTGCCGCTTTACACGGTACAATTTCCTCATGCATTTCCTCATGTTTGTACAAGAAATTGTGCAAAAAATTGTATCGTGTAAAGCGGCCTTTAGTAAGAGTAACTTGTTGCCTCAATGGCGTGCAGTGAAATTTTCAATTCAAGTATTTTTTATCATTATCTTTCTAATGAAATTCTGGACACCCGCCCTTGAAGACTACCCATTAATTGACATATGCGCTGTCTCAGCATAAACTATGGAAAATCAAAAGGGCCGAATGCACGTCCTAGATTTTCTTTTTTCATTATCCTTTTTTGCATTACTATTGGGACCTGATTCCAACAGAGCCACCTATTGTTTGTATAGGTTGTGGATTCTTTTCTTTCATCTTAAAATTCCTTTAATTGTCCCTTAGTGCACTAAGCATTTTTTTTGCTGTTGGTAATATTAAGATTTTCTACCATTGTTGTGAATGTTCATTGAAAGCATAAAGATTTAAACAACTTTTCTTATTTCCATGCGTGAATCATTTTCTATGACATTGTTTATGGTATTCACTGCAGTACTTGCCACTCTTTTTGTTAAAAACTGTTGTAATTAGTGGTTTTCTTATTATTTTATTTTCTTAAGAATTCGTACAATCACTTTCACGATACAAAAACTCAATCAACATAAACATATATACATTATTACGACACCATAACGTGGATACAGTCTGTGTGGCCTTAGATGGCAGTGACGCCATTGAAATTGATGACGACACATCAATTTTCCCCCAATGAGAGAAGCTTAAAGTTATGCACATTGCCAAGTTTTTTTTTGCCAACTTACGAGGTACAGAACAATTTACTGTCACTACAGCGAATTACCCTGCGGGAACTTCAAGACGTTTGAAAGGGGATTATTTTCCATGGCACTCTAATGCATTATTAATTGTATATAGCTCAAGATTTTAATGGCAATGGTAGGCAATAATGTAATTGTCCCACTTCTTGAAGGAATTCTTACCAAATACTCAACTGCGCACTCTTATTACAACAACCTCAACCCTCTCCTTGACTATTCCCTCTTGCTATATGAATAAAGCCGCTGTCTCTCCTTACAAATGGTTATTCACGCGCAGAAGCGAGAGCAAGCTTACTGAGGAAAGCGAGAAGATCAAAGCTCTTATCCTATGAGACTCCCTATGATAAGTTTATTGAAATTGAGAAACTGGCTTGAGATAGTTAACACTGAAATACACACTAACACTGGGTTCAAACTTTGATCCCTATGAATCTGATAACTTGCCCAAGACATTAAAAATGGTCAAATATACTGAAATAAATGTGTTAAACCATAACGATGAATCTTGGTGCACCTACATCCTTCTCTTTAGTTTGCCTTAGTCTATGCATCTTGTAATGATTCCCTCACTCACCAAGCTGAATCTACATTTTAAATTAATTTGCTAAGAAATTCCACTCTGAACTAAAGTCAAGGCTTCTACTTTGTATTAACATAGTTATCCCTCAGAAAATCACGCTCACACTCAAGGCATTCATTCTATTCATCATGGGCATCAACCACATAGGAACTACTCATTTCTTGCCATACGGCTTAAAAATTTACTTATGACACTGACTATCATTTTATTTCGAAAAATAAATGCAATACCACAAAATCACCAAACGTTTGCATCATAACAAGAATGAGGATTTGATTGACAAGTTATGTTTTTCCCACAGTACATATAAAAGAAACCAACAGTACATATCTCACGGAAAACACCATGGTTTATGCTTTTTCACTTCAAATGCCATGCACGAAGACTTATCACACTATCTTTGTAACTTTGGCTGCAGCAGCTGTGCTTTAATATCAGAGATGTACCTGTCATCATAACGAGCGTGAATTCGTCATCATCATCAAGGGTCAACAATCCTAGGATTGGTTTGACGCAGCCCTCCACTCGATTCTTCTATCGGCCAACCTCTTCATACCAACGTAGTTCCTCTCTTTCACGTCCTTTACGACCTGCTCCATGTAACTCATATGAGGCCTGCCTCTTCCATTTTTCCTGTTCACTTTTCCCTCGATGATTGTCTTCATCAGGCCATCGTGTCTTAAGATATGGCCGATTAGGTTGTCCCGTCTTCTTTTTATAGTTTTCAGTAGACTTCTCTTTTCTCCCACTCTACTTAGGACTTCTTCATTTGTCACTCGGTCGATCCATTTTATCTTCATCATTCTTCGATAGCACCATATTTCGAATGCTTCCACCCTTTTCTTCTCCGCTGCTCTCATCGTCCATGCCTCACTGCCGTAAAGGAACATGCTCCAGATATACGCTTTAATGAATTGCTTCCTTACTTTCAAGCTTGTATTTTCAGCTGTTAGTAGATTCTTCTTTTGATAGAATGACCTCTTTGCCTGGGCTATTCTACTCACTATTTCTTTCCGTGAATTCGTACGTTACTGGAACAATTTTACAGTTCTTCGTGCTAGATCCCAACAAATGCACTTCCTACCATTTATTCCACATCAAACACATTCCAATTCAAAATCAACATCAAAAACCTTCATTACATATTATTTGTCATTTTCGAGGTTTTTTTTAAGAGGAAAATAGCAAAATATGAGTGCATGCAGGGCAGGTCTTAGTGGAAGAGGGATTGACCCATTACACTCAAGGCGAATTTTACCGACGTGGCTTTTTTGCCATCGCCGTCGATCCAGTAGTGTTGCAAAGAAACCAATGGGAGCCTACATGCTAGGCTGTAGAAAAATTGATCGGTAGATTTGCCACTGAGGTGGGTCGCACTGCCACTACTTTGAGCAGTAGTTTTACTGCCACAAGTCAGTCAGTGGCTCACGTTACCAAACAGAGACTGGCACATTAAGGTGGATTTTCTAACATGTGGAAGCATCTTAGACATCCTTGAGAGTTTTTTGTGGTGTGCCTAATTTTGGAAGATACGTGAAATAATAGATATTGATTTACTTATTTCTTTGCTGAAAGTAAGACCTGACCTATGGGACAGTGACAAAATAGGCACTCGAAAGTAATTGAAAATCTTTGTCATGTCATGCCTCAAATCTTCAAATAGAGTGCAAAATGCTCCAACCTCTGATCTTCTCTGGTTTATTGGATGTATCCTAATAAGGCGATTGTTTTTTTTCCTGTTCCTCCGGCGACGATATAGCATACTATACTACTACTGCAGTAGAGCAAAGAGTTTTTGTTGGTAATTTGATGCTTAAAAAATAAAATTATTTTAGAAAACTAGGAAAATTAACGCAGTAGCACAAAATAATTTAAAAAAAGCAATTAAGGTCAGTTTTATCACATGCTTGACCAAGTTAAATTTCAGTCAATGCATACAGTGCTATTAACAGGTATTCTCTCGAACCTTCCAACTCGAGTTTACTCTCCGGCTAAAAAGAGGCAAATCTGGTATCCATTACACTCAGGCTACAATGTGAGTAAAAGAGACTCTTTTTACTCAGATTGTACTGGCTATGCCGACTTGACAGATGGCATTGTGATTTTACAGCTCAAGTGTGTAAGCACAATTTGGCCGAAATGCAGCATTGGTAAATTCGATGTGACAGGCCATACGGCGAGTAAACATTAAGCAGTGAGCTAGCAACACGCGCTGCCATCTCATCCTAGGGGTAGTTGTGGCACCATCCTTCTGCACTACTGCTTTTTCGCTTCCCCATCACCCTCTCCTCCCTTCTCCACAAGCACTGCCATATTATTGTTTTGGTCAGCAAAGACTATTGTTTCTCTGTATTTTTCTGCTGTCTCTGATAGAAGGTATGCATCTTATATTTTGTGACTGTCAGTGTTGTAGTGCGAGTGTGTCAGTATGACAGTTATTTTTCTCTGCTCCTGTTGTACAAGAATAAGGTTTTTGGTTTGGTGATCATTGCATCCCAGCCATGTCAGTGCAGAGTTCATGCCACGTTGCAATGTTAACGACAAGCTCCTATACAATGACGATGAGCAGGGGCATTAAAATTCAAGAATGGGGCACAGAGGAGGCCGATGATGTGCACTTTTGCGGGTGTGCGTAAGTCGCACCAATGTCAATCTGAAGGGTTTCCAAGCTATGCAGCAGCACGTCAAAACACGAGAGCACATTCAGCAGGTAGCAACCAAACTTAGCGTCGGTCAGCTACAGCTGAAATCTTCATTCAGCAACAATGCAGACAGTATCATCCCTCACAATGCTGCTCCATTGGTTGTCGGTCTGTACAGCTTCCATGATGATGTCACCAAAACAGAACTAATCTGTGTTCTCAAGTGTGTGGCATCTGATTTTCATGCATTGTTGTGCAACGGTGTTTGAGAGACTTTCAAAGTGAGTATTTATTGAAATTCTTGCTACAGATATATTGGTAGGATATTTCAGTGTTGCGTGTTTAAGCCATTGTCACTACCACTCAATGCCATATGTGCACGAGCATCAGAACAATAAGCTTAATTTATTTACGTACAATAATGATGTCCATCCCGTATGGACAGGAATTTTGAGCGCAAGAGCAAGCGACGCACTGTGGTTTCCAATCGAAAAAAGCTGGCCCAGAGTCATTTTTTCAACTTTGTATGAGAACGTTTGGAACAGTGCTTTTGTCTTGTACATTTAGTGCCCTACAATATAGGCTAATACATAGACAAACTGAATCCCACCTACTCCTACTCTCCTACAGAAGCCCACTATGAAAGCTGAATTCATTGTGTCCAGTGCACAAATGTTTGCACGCTTCACTGGGTTATTCCAGTGGGAGGAGCTGCTAGTTCACCTGCTGCACTCCAGGCTGTCTACACTAATCCAAATTCTGATTGGTGCAGCTTGCAAGAAATCTTTGGAGAGGTCTTTATGCCTGAGAATCTTCTTCTTGCTGCTGATGCCATAATGGGGGAAGACATTCACGTGGCCCTGAACCAATCAAAGATCAGCGAAGAGGAGAAACTATTATTCCTTTACCATGGTCGCAAGCACTATGTGGAGGCTTGCAAGCATATCCTGGAAAAAGTGCCTTCAAATCTACGGATTCTTTCTTGAAGAGCTGGATGTCTGCGTCCAGAGGAGAGGACTTCAAAGAACAGTGTAGGGGACATAGTGTGGGAGGCTAAAGGGATACCATGGCCAATCGCTTCTGACCGTCTAGTGGATGAGTGGAAGCTCTTGCAGCTGGAGAAGGATGAAGATGGCTCTAGGAATGACTGATGACTTGGAATACCCTACTGTCTCGAAGTTGGTGGAAGCTGTCCTGTCTCTCTCTCTCTCACACGGACAGGCTGAAGTCTAGAGGGATTGCTTGAGGTCCAGGGTGATTGTAACATATGACAGAACTGCTCTGTCTGAATGCGTACAAAAATTGAAATCCAGAGTTTGCTACACGAGTATGGCAGTAAGCTGTTTTTAGTACCTATTACCATAGAACTTCTTGCAAGTTCACGCTGTGTTAATGAAAATTACAAAGCTTCCTTGGAAGGAGAGAGAATGCCTGAAAGAAGATGTAGAATGACTGGAAGAAGATAAGAAAAAAGCGTAACAGATGAAGTAAATCAGGAGTACAAATGTGGAAAAAGAGAAAAAGCTTAGAGGATTACGGGGGAGGAAGAGGAACGTGCTAGGTTGGGCAGACTATTTGATGAAGCCAATGTGCGCCTTAAGAACGGCATTGCTAAAAAGAACATTGAAGATATCGCTCTTGGCCAGGCGATGTTGGGAGGCATGGCTGCCATTCACAGAGATGCAGCAACTTCTCAAAAGCATGCCACTGAAGTCAAAAAAGCAGTACAAAGAAGAAAATCTGACCTCATAATAGATTTGACATTCGAGCAAAAGAAAAGATGGAAGAACAATTAGTAGTAATGAGTATTTCCTTCCTCATGCTAGTCATCAGATTGAAAGACAGACAATGTTTATTTTTGAAAAAGAATTCTTTTATGCAATGTTTTATTTTATTTTTATTTCAAAAGTGAAAATTTGTAGTTCTTTCTCGATTTCATATGTTAATATGTTCAATAAACATTTGTATTTAACCCAAGTTGTCCTGGTTTCGTTCCTCCTATTGCTCCCGTGTCCGAAAGGATGAAAGCTTTATTCGTGCTTGGTGGCCAATAGTGTGTTTTTGTTACTTTTAGGTCAATTGTTGGTCATTTTTTGGTCACTGTTTCACCAAGGAAAAGTCACTATTATTCACGTCACAGGCTGGTAACAGCGCTGCATTTGTAGGCTCATTATTTTGTTTCAAAGGCTCTCATCCACTTTTTGGTATAGATATTGTGTCTAGGCATTTCTAGGGAGGAGAGCATCAACAGAGAATACCTGCTAGGGGTAAAGACGTAGTGGAGGGGAAAAGCAGTTGATGTGCCGTGTGGCATTTTAGAAGTACATAATAGGTAGCCATGTAAAAGTTGTAGCAACTAATAGATCAATAGCACTTCTTCGATAATTTGATGACACATCTTTATGTTGGTGAAACGTGAGGCTTGATCAGAATCTTCTTACCCTTTTTGTAGCCAAAAATAAATGCACAAGTTGATCTGCAAAGTATGTGCCGTGAATGAGGGTTTTTGTGTGGGGAGAATGTTTTTGTAGGTCACAGGGTGCAGAACATCTAATGCTGGAAAACTTACTAAAATGGAAATGTATGTGTTATCAGTATTATTTTGGGGCATAACCAATCAAACTCCTTATGCAGGAACTTTTTATAATGGTTCTATGTTTCTGGCACTTTGGATAGTCAGTCTACACTCCTTTGTGGATAAGCTTCCACCTCATGAAGTTGGAAGCCATTATTCCTGCCTTTGTTGCATTACTGTTTGAGACTAGATCCCCTGTCTTCAATTCCAGGACTGTCATTGGATTGCGTGGGAAGGATGGTGTTGTGTTTGCAGTGGAGAAGTTAGTCACTTCAAAACTGTATGAGGCGGGTGCCAACAGGAGGCTGTTTAATATTGATAAACATGTTGGCATGGTGATTATATTTTTATTCTTATTGTGTTTACAATGTTTCTTGTGCACAATGTGAAATTAAGGCCCTTCGGCCTGTTTATTCTCTATCCTCCTCCATTTTTCGCTGCCTCATTTCTTTTAATCATGATCCTGTATTTCAGGCTGTGTCCGGTCTGTTAGCTGATGCTCGTCAAATTGTGGAAACGGCTCGCATTGAAGCCTCAAATTACAGGGCACAGTATGGAACAAACATTCCACTCAAGGTAATGTATCAGACTCCCTTGCTGCACTCAGTATGTCCACAGGCAGTGCACATGCAAAACCACAATGTCTAATGTTTTTAACACTATCAGATTTTATGGAACTATGTATCTCCTATTGGACTGCCATTTTGATGCCCATAGGTATCCTCCTCTATGCTAGTAATACTGTGTATGTGTTTCCTAACAAGGAGGCATCGCGAATAAGATTTTGAGAAAGCTAACAAAACTTCTTAGTCTGAAATTGTAGATAAAATGCTGAAAAAGTATCACAGATTTCTCTCTCATAGGCCTGGGTTCATGAAAAAATTGGTTCTACATGATTTCATTCCATATAAGCCCATTGCATTATGCAGATAAACATAAACATGGCCTTGGTAGTTAAGGCATAGGTTTGAGTAAATTTTGTTATCTGATTAGTGTCATGGGTTCAAGCCTTGGCTTTGGCATTTTTCCAGTTGAATGTCTTTCAAAAACAATCACGGCATGCCACACGTACAGCGATAACATCGGCATTTGCACATTTGACCCTATATTCTGTATTTTCAATTGTCCTGAGTGAGTGTTGTAGGCGATTGCTGGATTCTATGCTGCACAGTAAGTCCTCGACCTACGTGGCTAATCTGCCCCTGAAATTTCTGCATAAGTCAAAATCCACTTAAGTACAGCAACTGATCTTTTTGAACCAAGAAGTGCTGCTTAACTGTGATTGGTGGCAATCGGCGACGATTACAGAAAGTGCCATCTTTTGAGAGGCTGTTTAGTTAACATAATACGACAATTCCTAGTGTAACACAAATCCAATCTTTATTTCACTGGATGTTTAAATCTGAAATAAGTATAATTATGCAAAACATGTTCTTTTGTTGTGATAGACAACAGACATCATCTATGGAGTAGATAATTAAGTACACGTCAATGTACATGAGATGGTCATACTACGCCGAAAAAACATAATGCCATGAAGGGCTGGTGACAGGCTTACGTTTTCTTCATGTTTCTGTCATCGCGACAGATATGTGTTGACAGCTATTAAGAGGTCAAACACATAGACTCTTATGGAGCCGGCCAGGCTTGCAGCCAGCGATGGATTTGAAAGTGCTGCATGTCGTGTTTATGGCATGACATGGCAAATAGCCAATGTGCACTTCCCGTACTGAGGACTGCCAGACACATCACTGCTTGTGGTGCTCCAGTCTGTTTCCTCTCGCCTACTGTGGTGTGAATGTGTCTCGATTGCGGTTGCTGTGTGGCAGGGGTTGATGGAGGTACATTTACGTAGACGATGTCTCGCTGGGAAGTGTTATTGTATGTGAAGTCCACGGTTTTAAAGACTCAACCCATTGACTTAGTATTTCTTACTCCTTTTTTGCCATTTATTTCACTTTTTTTATTGAAATAATATTTATAATTATTTTTAATCAATTAAAAAACATTTTACAGCCAATATCATGGAGTTTTTTTTGCATTAAGAGAATATTAAATATCCATGAATGACACTACATGTGAAAAATCTGTGAATGATAAAAAGAATATAATAAATAAATAAATTGAGGGACTCGCAGGCTGTTTAATGGAAGGCCAAGATCTGGCTTTGATGGCGAATCGCCACCTCTTTGAGCCAATGGGTTACAAGTAAAAATAAGGGTTAATGTTGCAGCGGTGTTGTGTAGAGGCCTAGGAGGGCTTTAGCAAAGAAGACGTAAAGGAAAAAGGTAATCACATAAGACTTTTTCACCATCACAATGATCAAATCATCACCTATCGAACTATGCAATGAATTTGACTGGAGTGGACGTTCTGAATGCCTGTAGTTTGGCATCAACTCTTGTGCGCTTGACAATGAGTCGCAGGTTGTCGCTAGGTGCATTGGTCATGGCAATAGAAATGTCCAGAGTAACTCCAGATCTGTGTAACTTGGAACCGTGTTAGTTGAGGACTGACGGTACCTGTAAAGATTGTTTGTTGCATTGTTTGCGGAAGATATTCCAATTATGCAGGGCTGCTACCAGGTCACCTTTTGTCACTCTTTTAAAATGGGGTCACTTAAATTTACTATTTTACTGCAGAGGTCACTAATAGTCACTCTTTCGTCATAAATATCAGTTGGTTGTATTTTAATTCCGCTGCAATTGCTCGAAAGAGCTCTGTGACCCTATTATATGGCATTGAGCACTCTCAGTGCAGCAGGGGAAGAGGGATAGGCCTGTTACACACTAGGTGAATTTTATGGATGTGGCTTTTTTGCCGTCAATGTTGATCTAGTAATGGTGCGAAGAAAACAATGCAAGCCTTCATGCTAGGCTGTAGAAAAATCGATCTGTAGATTTCCTTCCAAGGTGGGTTGCACTGCCACTATTTTAAGTGGTAGTTTTACTGTCACAAGCCAGTCAGTGGCTCACATTACCAAACGGAGACTTGCACATTAGGTTGGATTTTCTATTGCGTGGAAGCATCCTAGACATCCTTGAGAATTTGATTCTCCGATTCACTGTGCACTGGTGCAACATAAACTACTGAAAATCTCACGGACGCTTCTCCCTCTCCATTCTCCCTCCCACTCTCCTTGTGTTGTTGCCTTTGAGGCCACACACTCTCTTGCGCTGACTTGGGAATCGTGTAATCGGAGTATCATGAGATGTATAATTTTGCACTGGATTGCTGACCGCCCTGTCCATGAGAGCATCATTATTTTGAAGTGCTATCCCAGTTATTTTGTCTGCTGTTCCCATGCTATGAGTCATGGGTAATGCATTTGCAAAATACGAAAACATGTGATGCGCTGGTGCTACAAAGGGTTCCCTTGCATTAGATTTTGTGAATTTTTTGTGTACGCATTTGAAATTGTTTATGCTGGAAGCATGATGTGCTGATTGTTTTCTGTTGGTTTCAGTATTTGAACGAGAGGGTATCAATGTACATGCACGCCTACACTCTGTACAGTGCCATCCGTCCGTTTGGCTGCAGTGTCATTGTTGGCTCGTATGAAGATGACGGCCCCGCCATGTTCATGATCGACCCCTCGGGCGTCTCATACGTACGTTGTCTATTCTTCTGTATTTATTTTGTTTATTATTTATGTGTATTCCTTTTTTCATATCTGGAGGTTTCCTTGACCATGCAAATCCTTGTGTCTTCCAGGGTTACTTTGGATGTGCCGTTGGCAAGGCCAAGCAGGCAGCGAAAACTGAAATTGAGAAGTTAAAACTGCAGGACATGAGCTGCCGTGATCTTGTTAAGGAAGCAGCGAGGATGTATGTATTAAGCGTCTTAGCTATTCTTGAACTTTCATCATCTTTTATCATTCCAGGGTCTGGTCTGCCTTGCAGTGTACAACCTTTGGCTTGCTTGTGTGATGCAAAGGTGTTGATTATTGCGTAGAAGTTATTGTGCTGGCAAAACTATTGTTATTACATAATTCACTTTTTTCTGTAGTAAACCTATGTTGGAATATGTTTTATTTTTAT
Source organism: Platycnemis pennipes (assembly GCA_933228895.1). Taxonomy (NCBI): domain Eukaryota; kingdom Metazoa; phylum Arthropoda; class Insecta; order Odonata; family Platycnemididae; genus Platycnemis; species Platycnemis pennipes. Next base: position 152,154,428 of record OW121849.1, read on the forward strand.
TTGTCCTGAGTCAGGAGAGAGAGCTGATTCCACATTTGTCATTCTAGAACTGTGGTATGTAGAATATTCAATGAATTACACAGTGCATGATGCCGTTTCAGTACTTTTTTTTTGGCCTCTCATGGGAAATGAGCGTTAGGTACCTGTACATCAGCGTTGAAGTCCATGCCCCCCTTTCATCCAGGGCAGAGAATGCATTCCCTCAGAGCCCGTCTCACCTCTCTCTAGCAAAGGCTACTACTAGTGGTATTATTATTAGACAGTCGTATATTGTTTTAGCATTTTGTGTCTCGGAAAATGTTGTGGCCTTATTCCATACTGTACTAAAGAGGCTTACCAAACCCTGTGGTGCAAAGAATCACAGGAATATATGGCAATCTTTTTATATTCACAGGTTAAATATTTTTCTTGCTTGAAACTATTCAACATCAATAATCAAAATTAACTCTGTTTCATACCACTATGTATGCACTAGGGAGTTGGTCTGAGATGAAGCCAGCAAATTCAGACTGCTATAAATGTTCATATGGTATTGCAGATCAGTTTCAGAATTATAGTGCGTAGGTTTTGAGCCAAATGGTGGAAAACCCTGGCAGATTCTTAGCCACCTCGTTACAAAATTACATCAAAGGGAAGCAACTTAAAATAATACAAGTTTAAGACTTAATAAACCAGCAGAGAGATTTTTTAAGAACCAAGTTTATAAATCTCTTATGGTTGTGCATGTCTTATTGATATGTAGTGGTTAAAAATGGCTGGGTCATTCCATGTCAAATCATCACAGCTCCCAACCCGACCATCTCAGATGTACTTGAAATTTGGTAAGAAGTTAAAGCACATGAAATTGTACTCATACACAAAATTTTAGCCCTCAGCTATTCATGAAATTCACAGAGTAGAGTTGCAAACTTGACAAAAAATGCAAAATATTCCCTCGCATGCTCTACAAAAATAAATCATTTCTTAGCCAATAATTGTGGTAGAACCTTCCTGTTGGTCTTATTTTAAAGCTAAAGGAACATAGTTTGCATACAAAAATGTTAGATTTAAAAATACTGATTTTTTTATTCCAAGGTCACAAGGTATGACCTTTGACCTCGAGTATCTAAAAAAATGTATCTTTAATTTTATTGGGAAAAATATATGTTATACAGTTAAATGCATTCTATCTTTGGTATAAGTTTCATTTTGGGATGGCTTTGGGAACAGGAGTAAAAAAATCATGAAAATATCATACTTCACATTCAATGGAATAACTTAGCATTTACGCATGGAAATTACCAGATAGAAGAATGAAATTTAATACTCTATACAACACTCAGGAAAATATATAATCAAAAACTACTTAGTGCCTCCTCCTCTTAACTGCTTCTCCTGAACTCTTGGGTGTCCAAAGCTGTTACTGTGTAAGTTCGCCCAGTTGCAGTACGTGGATCGACCTTAGGGAGAACTTGTTCACTTGGAATAATAAGTATGTCTGGCTGGTGAGGATACATGTGATGGTGATGGCCCTTTGGGATGTAGGAAACTGACCAAAACTTCCTGTGAGGCTACATTCACACTCATGACACAACATGACATTAGCTAACCACCAGGCATCACTATAGACACAAGTCACAGAACCTTTTATTTCTTTGAGAGACAATGTTTCTTGTGGGATATTTGTTTCATGCACTTCACTGGTTGTGTCTGTTGAAAACTTGTTTATTATTACTTCATTCCTTGTTCCTGGAATGAAAGTATGAAATGTTTGAGTTCCAGGTATTGGTCTTGCTTCTTCATGTGGACTGTGTAGGACCCTCCCATTTTCCATTATGTCTTTTTGACACACATAAACGAAGTTCATATTCTAAATATTGTCTGTTGCCCAGACAAACAATTGTCTTGGAGTCATAATTTGATCAGTATAGATATGTTGTAAGCTTGCCTTAGCTGCTAGCCTCTTTAGTTCCAGCTAGTCCATCACATGAATTCTTGCCATGAGATGTGGCAAAGAAGTGCCACTCAGCTGGAATCCCAAAGTCAACTTTGTGTTGTACCAGGTTTGAAAAGTTTTTCCTGTTTTTGTATTGGCCTGCACACCCATCTGCGAAATAGTATACCTCAATTACATTTTGCATGTACTGTTTTAGAAATGTAATGAGATGCTTTTGAAATGTATGTACAGCTATTGTATTGTGTTGCAAACAGTCTGAAATAACTACTAAATTTGTACATGCCAATTTCCCTGCAGGCATTTCTCTGTAGTAGATGGCAAATGGATGTATTGTTGCTTGGGCATTATTCCAGTGGAAACCCTGCACCTCGTCTTGTAATATGAAAGAATAACTTTCAGCAAAATCACACAACACGATAATTTCACCTATCTGTAAGTCATCTTTCAGGCTTTTCAAATATGATGATTGCTGATCAGCAATGAAAGAGTGTGTCTGTAATTGTATTAATTTAGAAATGAAAAACTCTATTAGCTCTTCGGTGGACTTGACAAATGTCTCAAGTGTGCATATTTGTGATGTAATCCACTGTTTGAAAGTAATATTTTCAATGACATTATCTTCTAGTAGGTATGTTTTCCAATATTGTCTTTACATTATTAGATCCTGCACATTGTTGGAACCAACACTTTACTTGTGGTGGATTGCACATCATATTTGCCAGATAGTGGTTTTAAGTCGACAAATTGATACTGTGGTCTTCCATTAGCTTGTTTAATTTACACCCATCCATTAATAATTTCACATTCTGATGTAAAGAACAAATACATAGTGTGTGTGCCACTTGCTCCAACAAGAGCACAATTTTAGGCCGCAGAGGGGCAAATTTTGAAAAGCCAATCTTTACACCAGGATATGACTGTTTGAAATGAACGTACACTTGGCAAGGTTGTTTAAAATTAGCCTTTTTTGTATGTGTTCTTTAATACCACCCGTTCCAACACTCACAGTCTTTCTTGCCATGCATAATTCTGCAGACATCATCATTGCAGTAAAAGTTCTTCACAGTCTCAGCAACATCTGGATCCAAGCTCCTTCCTGGTTTAGGATTTGGTGTTGACAAAATCCCACGTTCTTTTACAAATTGCTTAGCTTTAAGTATCATGTAGTTACTTGCGAGTGGAAATTCTTGCTCAATTCTTATGATACTCCAGTGTTTAGGAAGGAGGGTCAAAATTGTAACTTTCTCACTTTTCATAATAGTTTCTTCAAACTTTTCTTTTAGTTGTTGCTGTATGACATGACAACCATCATTGTCAAGCATGGGTTCTTCAGCTGGAATGTGAAATATCTCCTCTTTTAAAAACTTTCGCAATTTTAATAGCTTTCTTTCTGCAGTTTGGCTCTTCCTTCATTCTCTTCTTCTTGATAGGTGATGCACCAACACTACTCAGACTTTCATTTAATGTTTGTATAGCAGATTCAGTCCTGAATGTGTCCAATTCCATATCACTGATATGCTTGGTTCTTCCGCAGAAACAATCAATTTTCTCAATGAATCTCATTTCTCAGCATTAGGTTTGGTGATTTACCGACGATGGAGAGATTTAATAACCCTTAGAGTTTTAAATTAATTTTTGCTGTTTTTTAGCAGGCGGTAGATAACTTTCCCTCTCGATAAACTCATTACACATGGAACAATTGATGAGGTTGTTTCCAAAATAACTTGTTTTCATCTCATCCCTAACGGGGTTTTAAACCAGATCGTTTTGAGATCTTGTATTTGGAGGTGCGCAGCCTTTGCTTATTCTTCTGCCGCTCCACTCATACTGCGCATCAGAAAGAGAGAGAGCCCTTGAGACAAGTTTGAACTTGTGTGATGGATGCTTTGTGCAATAAGAGCATAAAAATATTATTTTCACTCATAATTCATAATTTTTTTACTCCTGTTCCCAAAGCCATCCCAAAATGAAACTTATACCAAAGATAGAATGCATTTAACTGTATAACATATATTTTTCCCAATAAAATTAAAGATACATTTTTTTTGATACTCGAGGTCAAAGGTCACACCTTGTGACCTTGGAATAAAAAAATCAGTATTTTTAAATCTAACATTTTTGTATGCAAACTATGTTCCTTTAGCTTTAAAATAAGACCAACAGGAAGGTTCTACCACAATTATTAGCTAAGAAATGATTTATTTTTGTAGAGCATGCGAGGGAATATTTTGCATTTTTTGTCAAGTTTGCAACCCTGCCGTATGAATTTCGTGAATAGTTGAGGGCTAAGATTTTGTGTATGAGGACAATTTCATGTGCTTTAACTTCTTACCAAATTTAAAGTAAATCTGAGATGGTCGGGTTGAAAAGTCCACTTTTCTGTGATGATTTGGCATGGAATGACCCGGCTGGTTTAACAAATTGTTATTTTAATTGTTCACCTGAAGTGAAACTTAAAATAAGCTGGTGTTGATGCAGAAACAAGATGTAGGACAAACCAAAGTGTAATAGTTGAACTTCTTAACTGAAAAAGACAAGCAGAATGGAAAAAAGTCAATCCGTAGTAGTTACAGGAAATGTCCAGTGGAGCAGAGAAGCAGACCCCTTGGGCCAGCGTTGGAAAAACCACAACCATTTTGATGACCAATCGAAGGGGAAAAGACTGCCCTTGGCTTCACTGTGTTTCATGCGCTGCCTCTCCTAATTTTTTTCCAGCTGCAAACTCTCAATTTGTTGTGAACATACATGGGAAAGTTTAACATACCCTCAACAAAATGCTTGCAGTGCACGATGTCCACTATTTGTACTCATCATCTATTAATTCGCATAATATTGCTTTGCTTTCGTATGTATTTTTAATTGAACAATTTGATATTTGTAGCATTTACTTGGTGCACGATGAGCTGAAAGACAAGAGTTTTGAGCTGGAGCTGAGTTGGGTGGGTGCCGTCACCAATGGGCTGCATGAGAGGGTGCCCGACGTTCTGTTTGCCGAGGCCGAGAAATGTGCCAAGGCCGCGATGGAGGATGACTCTGATTCAGACACGGAGGAAATGTGATGTGCACGGTGAGGGACTCTGTGCGTTTCACCAAGTGTGCCTCCATCCTGGTGCTCAGAGGACACGCGTGGGCTCATTATTGCGGTGAAGGTTCGTGACATTTTGAATGCACCATGCATCCAAAATGTTTGTGCTTCAGAGTGTGCATTTGTGACATTTCAACGAAACTTTGGTGGACAGGTCTGAAGGAAATGAGAAATTGATGTGAGATTCTATTAAACTGATAAAAACTGTCGCGTAAATTTTTATTACTCCTAACCTTGTCACTAATTGAACTGGTCTGGTTATAATAAATATAACATCTTGATTTGCTCCTTTTATTATTACGTGAGGGACAATACTTCCTCGAGTTGCCCTTAATCTTGAGGTGTGAGCCACAGGGGCCAATCTCTTTTGAGTCTCACTCGGCAGCGTGCTCCCGAGGAGGTGGTCAGCCTAGCCTCTTCCCGCTCTCATCCCTTGGGATGCTTTGGATGTGCCGTGTCTTCGGAAGCGCCACCCACTTGTGGCATCCCCCTTAGGGGCCAGCGCTCTGGGCCGAGAGTGAGTGGCCTGTAGGCCTTGCACTTTGGGCTCCCCTGCCAGTGTTAACTGTCCCAATGAAGCCTCCACTACATAAAGGTTCTGTGCACTAAAGGCTAATGAAGTTTGTTCAATGGCTCCTGGAAATTCATTTATAAATGGATGCATTCTTTTGTACACACATTTCTAACAGCTATAATGTCTTGCATTTGCCTCCGATGAACACACACCTCGGACCTCAGCAGCCTTTTTGGGGCTCTCGCTACTTTGTACAACACACAGATAGCAATGATGAAATTTCCTGTTTGAGTAGGTGCAGTTTTTTGGCGATTCGATTTACGTAATTAAAAGGATACTCCTCTTGAGTAGGGCTGTGAGATATTTACGTGATATTGCGACACGATATTAAAATGGCAGTTAACATGATACTTTGAAACATGAAATCGTAATGTCAGGATATTTCAATATCAAGGCATATGCGATATTTGCAGTAATCTGTAACATTTCTTCTGGCTTGCAGTTCGGGAGGGAGGTTAAGGCTATAAGAGGTCAAATGGACCATGAAGATGCATCGTGCACTTTCATGGGTTTCCCAACCTCACATTCGCTTCCCTCTTCACAGTAATCTAAAGACAAGCTGGGTTGAGGCATCACAACATGTAGAGAAAAAACGTTCAATTGCATCAGCAGTTGCTTTTTTAAAGTGGTGAGTAACCAATAAGTGAAACAATATGGTATTCCATGACTAGATTTAACCCAGGGAGCTTACTGTGACCAGTTTCACCTCAATAACGCATTGTCTGGCTCAGTGAAGACATTTGCGTGCAAGCAAGTGGAAGGAGAGGGGGAAAGTAGAAGGTGGAAGGTTTCATGTGTTTAGGGCCATGCATCACAGGGTAAAGGGTCTCTGATGTACCTTGGCCAGGGCCAAAGGGTTGCAGATTTTACAGTTGTGGGTGTGGGCGATGGATGTGTTTTCATGGAAGTGGAAATCCTGGAAGGTGGGGTAGCCTAGTTTTGAGAGTACGTCTATTTTATCCCAAAGTTTATAGTGCTTGTCTTCTCAAGAAATTCCTATTCTCTGTTTTACATTGAAACGTGGAATTCCTCATGCTCTTCACGCCTACTCGGGGCCCAACTCTTGGTCTTTCGTTAAACAATAAGGAATGAAATTTGTCTTTCTGATAACGTCATTCGTTTGTCCACGTTGATAACAGAATATCACGTTCTCATTGAAAGTGAAAATGTCAATATTTATTCGGTGAGAAACGAAAGATTCTAGACTTGACTCCCCCTTGGACTCGGCAATCCCGATAGTCATTCCATGGCAAATAATTCCAGAGCATGCAATTAAAGAGAGTGAAAATATTTCAATTCCTTGAGACTAGACCGGATCTTTCGGGTGTTTTGCTGTGAGTATCAGTGCATTATGTGTCGGTTGAGTAACATTCCATTTTTTCACATCATGTCAAGGAATTGAAACCTGTTGAAAATTACTACATTCTGGCAAAAGCTGTAAAATGATTAAGTCACCAAATTCAAGTCATTAACATACCTACTAGCTCCATCAAAATGCAGTTATTTATAATTTGTTTGCTTCTAATTTACCAAACAAGGCTTGATAATTTTTGTGATTCAAAGTGCCAATAGATGAAAAGAATATATTTATTTTTAGTAATACGTGAAAAGCTTTGAGTTTCATGGCATATAGCTTTGAGCACACCTTTGAGAAGCACAAGGAGGATATTTGAGTTTGCACAAAGGAGACGACCACTTGTGCACTCAATCCACATTTGGTGGAATGCTTTGGCGGTTGCATTATTAAAATGGGATGACTTACTTTGTGCCGTGTGAAGTAATGTTCTTGAAATGTTCCATACATCATCATCAAGGGTCAACAATCCTAGGATTGGTTTGACGCAGCCCTCCACTCGATTCTTCTATCGGCCAACCTCTTCATATTAACGTAGTTCCTCTCTTTCACGTCCTTTACGACCTGTTCTATGTGACTCATATGAGGCCTGCCTTTTCCTATCTTCCCGTTCAATTTTTCTTCGACGATTGTCTTCATCAGGCCATCGTGTCTTGATATGTGGCCGATTAAGTTGTCCCGTCTTCTTGTTATAGTTTTCAGCAGACTTCTCTTTTCTCCCACTCTTCTTAAGACTTCTTCGTTTGTCATTTGGTCGATCCATTTTATGTTCTTCATTCTTCGATAGCACCATATTTTGAATGCTTCCACCATTTTCTTCTCCGCTGCTGTCATCGGCCATGCCTCACTGCAGTAAAGGAACATGCTCCAGATATTGTTCTAATGAATTTCTTCCTTACTTCTAAGCTTCTCTTTCCAGCTGTAAGTACATTCTTCTTTTGATAGAATGCCCTCTTTTCCTGGGCTATTCTACTCACTATTTCTTTCTTGCTTCGTACATTGTTGGTTACACTACTTCCCAGGTAACAGAATTCTTTCACCTCTTCCAGTTTCTGTTTTCCTATTATAACGATGGTTTTGCCCCTCTCTCTTTTGCTGCACACCAATATCTTAGTTTTCTTCTTATTGTTCTTTAGATGATAACTGGTCATTGTCCTTTCCATGGTTGTTAGCATCTTATTCAGCTCCTTCTCTGTCTCTGCTATGAGAGCTATGTCATCAGCAAATCGTAGCATACTGATTGTTTCTCCGTGGATGTTCACTCCAGAACACTTCTCCTTGATTTCATTGTTGGCTCTCTCGATGTAAACATTAAAAATTATGGGAGAGAGTGCACAGCCTTGTCTCACTTCTTTCCTTATTCTTGCCTCTTCACAGCTGGGTCCAGATTTAATCACAGCTACTTGGTTTTTATACAAACTGGATAATTCTTCGATCATTGTAGGACACTCCAATGCCTTTTAAAATTCCAAGCATCGAATTCCAATCCACATTGTCAAAAGCCTTCTCTAAATCCACAAATGCAATGAAGGTCGGTTTGTTCTCCATTCTCTTCTCTAAAAGCAGCCTAAGGGCCAATAATGCTTCCCTTGTACCCTTACTTTTCCTGAATCCGAATTGATCTTCATTCAGGAACTCCTCTGCTTTTCGTTCTATTCTTTTGTAAATGATTGTGGTCAGTATCTTCGATGCACGTGTCGTCAGACTTATAGTCCTAAAATTTTCACATTTCTCCACTCTCTTCTTTTTGGGAATAGGAATGGTGATGTTTTTCTCGGAGTCCCTGGGTATTTCTCCTGTTGAGTACATGTCGCAGATGGCCTTGTAGAGATGGGCCCATGTCCTCTCTCCCGCATTCCTTATCAGTTCTGCGGGTATATCATCAATTCCAGAAGCCTTATTCATCCGAAGGTCCCTTACTGCTGCGTCGAATTCCGATCTCAATATTGATGCTCCCATATCATCCTTATCGACTTCGCTTTCTTCTTCAACAACTATCGTGATGAGAATGTTCCCATTGTATAACTCTTCGAGATATTCTTTCCATCTCTTCACTTTGTCTTCATTTTCAATCAAAAGTTCTCCATTCTTGTCTCTTATAGCATTGCATTTTGCACTCCGTTCCTTGAAGTGCTTCCTCACTATCCTATAGGCAGCTTCCACCTTTCCAAGTGCATGGTTGTTTTGTACATCTTTTCATATATTGTTCATCCACATTTCTCTAGCTTTCCTGGCTTTGCGACTTACTTCGTTCCTTATTCTTTTGTAGCAAAGCTGGCCTTCTTCAGTTTTCGCATTCTTGTACTTTCTTCAATCAGCACTAAGACTTCTTCTGTGATCCATGGCTTCTTCTTAAGTTCCATGCATAGAAATATTAGTTGCAACTCCTCTGGCTTGCGGGAAGGGAGACGGGGCAGTTATTGGTGGTGAGAAGTACATCCCCCACTGCATCATGGGTTTTCTTTCCCTAAATGCTTCCCTTTCTATGAGCCTAGGGGTATGGATGCAAAAGGTAACACCCACAAAGTGAAACATATGAATTGCAGGGGAAGAAGAAGAGAGTGTGCGAATGTCATAAACCCATTGAGATTTTTGTTGAAGACTAAGGCTTTCCATATTTCGGGAATCGTTTAAAGGAAAGGTGTCGCCAAAAGCGATCAGCTAGGGTAGTGGGGGTAGTTTTTAAAAATCCCAAAGAATAATAGGAGTGGATCCGGGTAAGGATGTTTGCGGAAAATACCAATAAGGTCTGCCTTGAGAGCATAGTTGTCATTAACGATTTGAATATTTAACTTTTAACCGTTAAAGTTATGCATTAACTGATAAAAACTAACTTCAGTTAATTTTTTTCGTTAATTTTTGACGAATGTCGACCTGTCTGAAATTGGGCGCATTGGTTGCTCAACAAACAAATTGGAAAATGAAACAGTATCTAAGAATGAGATGGTGTAGTTGCGCAAGAATGCAATGAATAGTCCAAGAACACTATATTACAGTGTTCTTGGAAGACGAATACATCCAGAATTCTCCAAGACGAATACATCCAGACAAAGGCTGGGCTGAGAGGAGAGAACGCCAAAGTTCAGGACATTGCTCTCGCGGGACAATACATTAATTTTGAACTTTTACGATGTTTTCCATTGATAATCCTCTTAAAGAGATAACATGTTTCCTTCTGCAAAATGCGAACTTCATGTAAATCTACAGCGTACCTATAGAGTGACATTGTCCGAGTAACACTCAATTTCGTGAAGAAATATGATGCCTACTTACAAATATTCACAGAGTTAATTTCAGTATTCGCTCATTTCTTTATATCAGATAGGACTGAAGGCGTCACTTTGTGGAATTTAGATACACTATTCATGGTAACGAATAAACTAAAAACGTTTGGTGTATTCCACACTTTTTAGACTAAAAGTTTTTATTTTGTTCGTTACCATGACTAGCGCTCATTTCTTGTTCGAGAAATAATGGATTAAATAATGAATATACACCATTATTATGAGTTTATTGACGAATTCATTTCAGTGGTGGTTCAAAACTCTCGCAATCATTGAAAGCACCATTGCATCCCAGTGCGTATCAGACATTAAGGCCGTGTTCCAATCCTAGAGCATGTACTATATAACGTCAATGACGTTACGCGCAGTCTACCTTATTTAAGGTCTATGGTTCCAATCCACAAGGGCGTGCACTACGCTCTTTCTTGAACTTTCACCCTTTTCTGCACTTCCTTGCTCTATTCCGATATTAGCGTCATGGACACTTTGTGGCAGTGGTGTTGACTGTAAAAAGTTGACGAGCATGTATCGTGTGCTTTCGGAAGAGATTTCTCTGTAAGCATAATCAAGATGTGAAAGTAAACGACTTTTCTGTGCTGTTTCTGCTTCCAGAAATGGTTCTCCAGAAGCCTACGACCGCTTTCGCCATGTATTTGACAAAGAATAATCGTTGTTTTTGCTGTTGTGGATACAAAATCATGACCAGGTGGCTGACTATTAACTATAACGGGACTGTCAACATCGGAACAATAACTAATAATTATTTTTACATTAAGATTACAAACTTTGGCAGTTCGCCTAGTGTCGAAATATCTTTTAATTGAACTCGCACGTTAACCTCAATGCATTATGACATCAGACTCCGCAATAAACATTTTTTAGAACCTTTAGCAATTCTTACCGAAGGGCATCAATGAAACTTTGCAACGTGATGATAACTGCGACTGTCAAAACGTTCATTAGTTAGAACTGGCTGGAAAATGGCCAATTTGTGATATAAAATCAGCATATGGATTTTTCAAATAGGTGCTCTATTGAACTTCTTCCAGCCCTGGTGGAAAATATTTCAGGAATTGAGGACATCGAACAACCTGTTAATTGACCTTAAAATCGTACACAGTGGTGAAGCACCCTGAAAGCCATGAACTCCCATTTACTCACACAACTCGATTGCATCAGCAACAGAGACAGTTTGTAGGACCTGAGTGGCAAACCTTCATTTTTGGTATTCTCCATGTTATAAGGGCAGATATATTTTGGTGAAGTATAGATATTCAGGAATCAGGTGAAGGACTGCAAAAGCTATCCGGGTGCAGGCATCGGCAGTCACCATAATTTGGTGTTGATAAATGCCATCTAAAATTCAAGAAATTGAAGAAAGCAGTGAAGAACATATGGTAAGAAAAAAATTTCAGGAGGCTCAACATCAGCTGGCATTTCAGCAGGCAGTGGGAAACAGCATAAGAGAGGAACTGACTGACGAATCAGTGGAAGAGCGTTGGGAAAACATTAAATATGGACTACGGGAAGCCGCAAGAATTTCCGACCCATATTTGTACAAAAACGGTAAGATTGGGCCCCTACCTGTCGAATGCCTCTCGGTCCACTTACTTAATTTAGGTGCAGCGGCGAAATGAGTCCAATCAACGCCAGCCTGATTCTTCAAGGAAAGGAAGGTCGAAAGACATTGGTGTCTCAGTTGCCACGCCTTAAAATTGGGGCCTTGACTCTCAGTACCTCTTGCTTCCCTTAGGGGGCGATGACCACCACCATCTCCCACCGATAAAAGAGGTTACTTACACAGCATGGATCTATAATCCTTTAATTTTTACGCCACCGGGGCTAATTATATATTAAGAACCCCTGCGATTTATGCTAGGTTTGATTAGATTAACAAGATAAGAGATATAGATTTCAAATGTCATTTTTCATACTAACTTTTAAGAGGCAGTGTTATAAAGGGATAGGTATTAGGTGAAATATTGTAGAGTAGTCTGTAGTGCATGATGCATGAAGTAACAACCGATATTCCCTTTCTTATTCCGTAGATACTAACAATCTAGCTGCGTGTGACCCTATTTTCTGGCCTTTCTCCAATAAATATCCTAATTGCATGTCAACAGTGCATATTTGGTGATCTTCACCTGCCACACACCCTGGCGGTGGCTCGCAGGGTATTACGTAGATGAAGATGTAGATAAAGTACCTATACGATGAGGATATGGAAGTGGATAGTTCCTGAGTCAGCCTTATTACCATCATTATAGCTCCAGATGAAATGTCTAATGCAACTAGCACGACCATTCGAATCATGTTTGTGACAGTAATATCTTGCATCGAAGATACTGAAAGAAATTTGATTAGGTACTGTACATTTCGAAGTAGGACATCAGTGTGTAGTAATTAGGTACTTTAACATATTTATGTTTCAACATTGCCAACAATTATTACTCAACAATATGCTCTAGAAAATAATAAACAATTAATTACTGCAGCTTAAGAAGTTCTTGACTTATCGATAATTATTGTAACAACAATTTTCCTCTCAATTGCTGGTAATTTGGAAACGAGCGTCCTTACGCAGTGTGTAGATGCCTGAATGTTTAACGCCACCGAAGTTACAAGGAATCAATTAGAGAAATGGAGTAGGATAGTGCCTGAGTGAGCCTTTACCCCATCATAATAGCTCCAGTTGAAATATTTAAACCAACCAGCTAGAGCAACCTAAAATATTTGGGACAGTAATGGATTAAAGCGAAGACACAGTAGGAAATTAGAATAGGTGCTGTATATTTTGATTCCGAAGAATAGAAGTGTGTCGTTCATGTTCCGACATTACTTTCTTACGCATGTTCTAGAGAATTATAATTAATTGGTTACTTCAGTTATATAAGTTCATGACTCATCAATAATTATTACATGCATTGGTGTAGATTAACAATTTAGTTAGACGGTTCTCGTGAATGATTATCTAACATTTTACGCAATGTAATTACACATTTCAGCGTAGCAAACTAGTAGCATCAGTTTATTTTAGGTAGTGCCTGCACGGACGGCTATTTTCGGTTGCACGACAATTGTAAAGTGTAAATTTAAATCTCTTTTGATTTTAAGTGTTGGTTTATCCCTTGATACACACCCTAGTAGTGGCTTCCTGGGTAACATGTAAATTAAGTACATGTACATAATACCCTGCAAACCACCATAAAGGTGTGAGGCAGGGGGTGAATTAACACCAACCATGCATTAAATATCATGCATAAAAAGAATAAGTAATTATATTCTACTAAACTTCACAATTAAAAAAAGACAAAAAAGTAAAGAATGCAAAAACATGCTGTTAGTTGGGTTAGCTTTAAGTCCTCATACAAAAAAATTACTACCCGTCTGGTGACCCCGCGATCGACCATTGGTATTCGTACGTATGTACCATGTAAATAGGTAATATAGGCTTAAATGTCACTCATTATACTTATTACATATCAGTCAATACATTCATTACGTACTCATTGCATTTCGCTCAATTCGTCGGTTCCATTGACGTGGCCTGAAATATTTCCGACGAGGTCTAGTAGGGCATTCAATTCCATGCCGAAGTGCTTCGCTCTCGAACATGATGAGAGCGAAAGCGAGGAGGAGCCATTTCAGCGATTGCGAAACCCACGACCTTCCAAGTTCAAGAACGAACTTCGTCTTAGTTCCTTGTTACCTTCGGACGAGGCAACAACACAATCCCGAACAGCTGATCAGCGGTGTGGAATCCTTGCGAGAATGCTTGGAGGCCATTCGGGTCATGCAATAAGAAGCTGATTTTCGTATTAAGACTTTTGCAAGAAGTGTCAGCTAGTGTTTCAGTGAGTGAGAAATTCTAAGATTTGCGATTATGCATGATGAGAAGTATCGTGAACGTGAATTATTCCCGTAATATTATGTTGATCACCAAATCCTGACTCCAAAGAAGCCTGTTAGTAAATCGACACTCCTCAAGATGTTCATGCACAAGAAGACGTTATCCAGCGTAATTTGTGAGAGTGTTTATCAAGTGCCGAGCAGTTTTTCATCCTCCAACATGACCTCGCAAGTGAAATATGAATAGTAGTACTTCAGTTGCACGAATCACTGGATGAGTGACCAAGTTATGCCGTGTCGTGCGTCGTGGTTATGTGCCTTGCTGAGAAGAATGAACTGGAAATTATTGCAGCGAATCTACTACCCTTGCTGCAATGACGGTACACAGGTCATGGTGTTCCCGTAAAGGTAAGCAATTGCATGGTTTGCTTCAATTTCCCATGTTTATGTAATTACCCACGTCCAAGTGTGATTTGGGTTGCTGAAGTATTCTGCGAACGATGCCGACGAATTTCGTTGTTGTTGCAGTAGGAAGGTTACAATTAGCAACTGCTAATCTTTGTTGGAATTCAAGGTAGATATACCAAATATCTAGATCCCAAATCCTATTATGTCCAGAAATCAACTAGAAGAATGGATGGCAGTGGTTTCCAGTGGTTTCAGCGAAGAGTTTCTTCCATTTGATTCCTGACAATAGTACAGGAAAATTGACTTGCTATTCGAGCGTTGACGGGCATGTTAATCTGAAAATAATTTTTATGTAACTTTTTCAATAATTGCAATAATTCTGGCGATGCCAAATTGAAATCATGTATCAGATGTCATTCAACTGTAAGTGTAGGTAGACCCGAAATAAAACCCCTGCACGTTGCATAATGGTGTAATATTTGCTTGAAAACAATTTCTTATTTTTTAATATTTCACTATAGGACATTTTTCAGAAACTTGAAGATTACAACGTCTATTGGATATTTTATCACTTTTTCCCGCCAAAACGAGTAGTTAACGGACGTAATAGCAGGTGGCGCTCTTAATTATTTTCAGTAAACTATTTTCGGAAAACGAATCTTGTTGCCATTATAGGCAATTATCAATATCCAACATGCATATCCAGCAATAATATAAGCAAGATAATATTTAAATTGCAAAAATAATTAAGCGTTTTCGAAGTTATTAATCACGACGAATTCCACATTGCACTTTGGTGATTGGTCCGGTCTCGGTGACGTCACGCCAGACCGTGACGTTCAACCGCGTGATCAGACGTCTTCAGTATTCGTCTGGACGCGGTAACAGGAGGACAGGTGAGTTTTCAGCCTCAATTTAAGAAACTTTTACTTTAAGTCAGTTTCCATTATTAACGTTCGTTGAGTTTGCAGTTACTTTTGAAAGGGAAATTCGTGACTTATATTTCTGGATGTACGGAGAATAGTGAGATATTCCGAGAGATATACCATTAGCATAATCGTGTGTTCATTTCCCATACTCGTATGTTGATGAGAATACACATTTACGAACTAGAACTACATTTACGGTACTCTGATGCTGTGAAACGGTGTAAACTACTCGCTTTAACAGTAAAAAGACTAGAAGAACTTAAAGATAGGTTGGATTAATTTTTACTGTAAGATTATTTTCTTTCTAGAGCTATTAATAAGATGATTCTAGTGAAAAAAATTATTGACGTTCATCCAGTTTGGAGTTACCTTAAAAGGGAAATCCGAAACATTTAGTAACTTATTTTTCTGGATGTATAAACGAAGGGTATAGATATATTCCGAGATATATATACCATGTACTTGACTACATTTGAAATTCTTGCTTTACTTAGTAATTCACTCCTGCATATGTCATGAATAATTCTTTTTCCATTGATTGATGGGTAATTACAGATGCAATGTAGCAAAATTTGTCGTTCCGTCTGTTAATGGTTTGAATTTTTTTACAGGAAGGAGTTATTCGAGTTGCGTGTTACGTAAAACGGGATCTCCGTCATCGATCACGTGGGACTTTAAGAGGGACAACTGGGAATTCGAGAGACTGAGAAACGGTCTTCAGTGGGTTCAGATGGTAAGTCCGCTTAATTGCTAATATTTTTCATTGACAAGTGTTTTCATTTTCACGGAATGTTTTTCGCGCCCTTTTTGCGATTGTACTTTTGGTCGATGCTACGTTGTTTTCTCTTAAACCGTGACTTCCCGCCGAAATTCTCAAGATTTTTTCGATTCCTAGAATTTTCCCGGAATATCCTTGGCTGTTTTTGCTGCATCTCCACGCCTTATTCGAGAAATTGGAGTCTATTTCCCTTTCGTCCTGTTTGAAATTATCTTAAAATCGAGATTAAACGATTGCTGTTAGTAAAATAAAGTTGAAAGGGCAGTCGCGTATCTTCACTTTCTACCTTGTTGGAAATAATTTCATTTTTTGGATAATTTAGGATTCGCTAACTGATCTTATAAATAATTAACATCTATTGCATTGACCTCGTAGTCAATCTCCATTTATAAGCCCATTTCCATTGTCCAATCAATTCTCTTCCTGTGTGTTACGGGAGAAAGTGGGTATTGCGTTTTAGACGTTGCTTTATTCCGTGGGTCAAACAATTCATGAGTGATCCGTAAGTGGATGTAGGTACTCCGAAAGCCTTATGTTTTGATAGCTGGTGGAGGACGAGTACAATTTATTATTCACTTGACTTCTTCGTGAATAAACTTCACCTTTTGCGTTCATGCCTTAAATCTTTTGATTGTAATTCATTTTTTGGGGTATTAATATCTCTCGGTCACTATTCATCCTTAAATCACAACTTTTTGCATTCATTTCGTCTTAAATATTTTACCTTCATCTACGCGATACCCTGCGAGCCACCGCGAGGGTGTGTGGCAGGGGTTGAAGAATACCAAACATGCACTATTGACACATAAGAAGACTACTACATACCTTATCGAAGCTTCCGCAGAGTGTATAATATGAGTATCCATTCCTTTCGGGATTTCTTCCGCGTGTGTCCATTCTGGGGTGACAACAGTTTCGCCAACGTTTCAGTTCGCGTCTTCGGGTCTGAAGTGTTTCTGAGTAGATTTTTACAGCCTTATATATATCATTCAGTTCTGCGCTCAGATGATTCAGTTCTGCGCTCAGTGGGCGCATTTTCATTGGCAGTTTGACTAGTTTTTTTTTCAACTAGGCGCCTGCAAGCATGAGGGAGCTTATAAGCTATCCTCTCTGATAGTTGCTTGTTTGCATGTTAGTAGTGCATGCTTCGTGATCTTCACCCCCTGCCACACACGGCTTGCAGGGTATCGTGTAGATGTTGATGATGAAATTGTTACTACAAAGGATACATGCTAGATAACAGGGTCACGTGCAGCTAGATGGTTAGTACATGCATAGTAATAAAGCGGTTGGGTGTTAATAAATGCGTCATACACTACAGACTACTCTATCAATATTTCACTTATTGCCTATCACTTTCCTATGCTGCCTATTGTGTTCTCTTATAGCGCGGAGGAAAGAATGACATTTTAAATCAATCAGTACGACAATATATCGCTCTTAGCCTAATTTATCTGGTCGAATCTAGCATAATACGCAAGGGTTTTTAATATTTATGTTACTTCTTCAGTCAAGCTGTCCGTTTTAAATGACTGACATAGATTTAATCTATACTTTAACATTATATCTGAAAATGATTTCCAGCTCCATTGTCCTTACCAAGATTAGCAGACGTCGATGGGATTGAATTTGTGCCCGATTCCATTGTTATTTATGTTTAAATGCACATGAGAGGGTCCATAAAGGGCCTACGTGCAAAACACAACATTTTGTACGGGGTAGGTGGGCTTTAATCGTTCCCAACCACCCCCATTCTGAGTTCATTGTCACCCAGTGGCTAGTATGCTAATTTCTACTTCATGTACATATATTCAATCCTACTTGAGAAATCACCATATCTGATCTGTTGCAGTTGCATCACGCAGTTTATCTGGTTCCCTCCTGTTTTCCTGTCAACGTTGATACATATATATCAGTTAGGTTTAATTTCGGGTATCGGGTAAGATTCGGATTTTTTTTTTAAATCCGTGGTTAGAATTTGATTATTATCATTTTAGTCCAAATCAACTGGAATTTAAGGAATACCTCTCAGTATTATTCCACCATTTTGCTGAGAATATTTATTTCAAGATTTCTCTTGTTCCTAAAGCGTGTTATTGTGAATACAATTCTGATTAGCATTTTTCTATCTTCGCCTTTTTTAAACATAACTCATATCATTTAGGGAAGTGAGTTGGGTTTAGATAGATTAAGGGAAGTTTCTGAGTGACAAAATGGTTATGAGTTCATTACAACTTCAGATAAGTGTTGTATTGAGAAGCAGAGGCGTGGAAGTACACAAACTTTGAACGATTCGATCGTGAATGGAATCGATCGCCCGAATGTGAATCGAATCGATTGACATTCGGGCTCATAACATTTATTATTGTTTTTGACATTATTCACGTTAAATTTAGGTCTAAAGATTTGTATTCCGGCATAAAATATAAATAACACATTTTAGAGTTCGGAGGACTTGTCTTCACATGTCGGGGCCCCGAAATCATTTCCCGGGGCCTTTAAATCTCGATGTGTTTAGTAAAACTGTACTTTCAAACTGAGTATACAATGACAGAAGTTGGTAAAAAAAATTATATCCACTATCTTAATCTTCACACTGGGCTTCGTGTTAGTTAAAGATTAGGGATGTTGACAACAGATATAATATATGAAAAAATATTATTATTTCCTTGGCACATAGGTACCTTGTTTTCACTGCACGCTAATTTAAATTGAATTTATTTCTGTCGTTGCAGGACTTGAGGCGGAGCTACGATTGGAAGGTCACTTCCCATAAGTTGTCGAGATTAGGGTGAGGGATCTTCGTATCTGCCCGAGAAAGAAAAACAGGAAGCAGTCTCAACAGGAGTGCAAACATTGGTTTGCTCATTGCTTCGCAATGCTCTGGTAAAACTAACTATTATTTCAGGATCTACGATCTAAAAGGTATAGAGAGCCTATGTAACAGAGGGTGAAATGTGTATTCACAATTATTTGGTTTTCTTGTGTTTGTCATAGGAGCCAATTGCCCCTATTTCCACACATGGCCATGGTCTGGTGAAAAGTGAAGGTATATTGGTAAATCAAGCTTGATTATTGGTGTAAAGGCCTCGGTAAATGAAGTCGGGTACCCGGCATGGGAGGACTAGTCCTCCTAACTATAAGGCAAGTGGCCACTTGCCAGGTCTAGCGAGTCGACTCTAGGCAGGAATATGTTTGCATACTGTGATTTTGATATATTATGTGAAGTCATGAATGTTTTCTTTGTCGTATTTCCTTGTGTTTATTTTTTTCTGCCCATTTTAATTCCTTTTATGTATTTACTTTGTGTTGGATGTTTTCATATTATATGCTGTTTTATTCAGATTCTTTCACAGGTAAGCAGAGCCTTGGATTATGCAGCATGCCGATAAAGTGTAGGAATAGTTAGCCAGATTAGAGCCTTTTCCGGCCCTTATGGCCCATCGTATCAATCCGTTAGCGTTGAGTTAATGAAGTCGTTAATTTAAGTATTAGTGGATGCTGATCTTGCTCTAGAGTTAAATTTCAAAATTAATGGAATTGGTTCGTCAGTTACGATGTGCATCCAGGTGTACTGAGTTTCTGAGTGACCATTCCTCGCATTTTTATGAAATGCACTTTTGGATATCTGCTTTAAATGTGAGCAACTTTGCATTCACTCTATTTCATTTGTTGTTGATTATGTTCACTAACCCGCTCTCTCCTAAGGTAACTCCTCAACGCCCCGGCCTGCCAGAGGGTAGGGTATGTAGTCAGTTGCCAGAATTTATGATTCAAGGCCCTTCTGGCCCATCGTAACGGTAGGGTAGCTAGGAGAATTGCGTGTAGCTCATAGCGTTTTTTGTGGATGTTGAGCTTGCTCTAGAATTAAATTTCAAAATTAATGGAATTGGTTCGTCAGTTACGATGTGCATCCTGGTGTACTGAGTTTCTGAGTGACCATTCCTCGCTTTTTTAAGAAATGCACTTTTGGATATCTGAATTAAATGTGAGCAACTTAGCATTCAATCTATTTGATTTGTTGTTTTTTATGTGTATTAACCCGCTCTCTCCTCAGGAAGTGCAGTGTGTGAGAACACAAGGAGAATGGTGTTAGTGTGGTGATTGTGTGGTGTCAGTGTGATGATAGTGTGGTGTCAGTGTTGTTTAAGTGAGTGCCGTTTTCATACGTGGGTGAGCATGAAGAGGACTAGAGAGACTAGTGAATTGAATTTCATGTAAATAAATGCTTGTGTATTTTTTGTTCCTTTCTCTACGTACCCTTCCCATATCTTCGCAGTGGCAGCAGATCAGAAAGAAGAGAGAGCAACGGCGACTGACAACGAGTACAAAGGTTTTTATGTAATTCTTGCGTTTGTATCTTTTATTTTATTATTTATTTATCCATGCATTTATCATTTCTATATGGCTAAGTTATTATATTATATTTAGCATTTTTAGTGAGTAGGGGTTTGCATATCGGTCGTTTGACCCGGGTCAATCCAGATTTGGTCGTTGAACTCCGGTTTTGCCCCGTCCACGGGCTCTTAGTGTTTTTACTTAGGTAGGAATCTCACTCTTAGCGCCATCATGCGCTACCATGCAATTTATGTTTTTAGATTATTCCCCGTGTTTACGTTTGTATGCCACTGTTCCTTTGTTTTATTTTTGACGGTTTATTCGACTTCCTTTTACAGGTTTTTCCATTAATGTGTTTTCTTTTGCAGGTACATGTGTGAATGATATATTTGAGTGGGTATTTTGTTGATTGGTGGATGATTGATGATGAACAGGGTCAGCGCCGATAGGTATGCGAATGGAATAGGTAGGCCTAGGGTATGTAAGCGGTAGATTTAGTTTAGAGGGTGGGTAGATGGGGAGAATAGGGCTTACTGACATATAGGTGCTTATATTTCTTAGTCCGTACTTGATCTCGCGTCTTGCCCTGGCCCTGGGAGTGAATGCGTGGAATAGGCCTCTGCGCAGCCCGGAGGGGAACGCAGGGGGAAACGCCACGTTAAATAAAGGTTAACGAGCCGGTGGCGTTGACCTCCTGGGTCCGGCGTGGAATAACGCCCGTGTGTTGTGTGAATGATGTAACAATAATAATTACCCCTTTCAAGCTAATCGTAATAATGTTGTTGCTATAAAAATTTCAGATGTTTTGTGTATTTTTTGCTTTCCAAGATTAGCACTCGAACAATAGTGTGGCAGAGTAGTATATTTATATATTTTGTGTCAGGAAGCCTGGTTGGTAAATACTGGCCTTGCGACCCCTACTCTATTCCTACATGCGGCTGCAATATTGTTACCGAGGAAGTATTCAGGACATTACATTTGGAATTTCCTAACGTTTTCATCTCGTAATTATTCTTCCTACTTGTTTCTATTTTTTGTTTCCGGACATTAACTCCAGTGGACTTTGTCTTTCTGCATGCGTAAGCTATAAGGTCATCAAGTTTTACCTATAAAATCCTGTGTAATTTTGTAAGTTTCATTTGTGTTGACTTTGGTTGGAATGTAAACCCGTGCATCCTTAATTGTGTAAGGAAGAACTGTGCGTTAGACGGCGTCTTCTTATCGATTCTAATAATGTGAAGAGTATTATTTTTTCCCATTTCTAAAATGTGATTGAGCGTTGAGCAGGTGCAAGAAACCATATTTTTTTCAAAAATATATTATTGTATTTACACAATCTCCATCAATTTATCGTACAACTTACGATTCAGAATTTTAAATACGCCTAGAAATTTCCAAAAGGGATTAGTGGCTATAATAGTTATTTTACTCCTGCATTTAAAAATTGTTTTTACTCTAATCCTTTCTAGATGTGACTCTTTTTATTCTTTGGAATGAACGTTTATCCACCATTAAGGTAATGGAATTACTCCATTGCATCGAATTATTTTTTTTACGTTTTGTAACGTTTTGAAGAAAAGCGGCTCGAATTATTTTACTAGCTATTTACTAGCGATGCAATAATAGCAAATATTTGCTATCTTTGCAGTGGATATTTTTAATCTTTAGAACTTTAACCTATCATTCATAACTTCATGACATCATAATTTGCTTTAATTCATGTTTTTTTTCATTATGACGAAGACCATGTTTTACTCCTAATATTTATTGCTGTCGTGTACTCTTCTACTTTTTAATGTATTATATAATCCTATTCTTTTTTATGTGTTTATTTCTTCATTTATTTATCTGCTGGTCTCTTTTTTACTGTACGTGGCGAGCGTTCTTTGACATATGCGTTCTATCTCCACGCAAATCGAGTGACATGACTTGAGTTCATGTATCCTTGGAACTATATTTTAATTCTACGCGTAGTGATATATAGACTGCTTTCGGCAGTCAGCATGTGAAGTTATAATCATATAATATTATTATCATCATTTACTCCTGTCTAACACTAAAAGAAATAGTAAATTTCCATTACATTGCTTTTCGGTTTCTGTGATGTTTATCGCCATGACGACGTAAACAACGTTAAAAATTGTGTGTTATCTAATCACACCCAAAATAAGAAAATCTTTAAGCTATATTTCAATGAAGTGTGTGTATATGGAGAAATGTTCGGTAAATGTGTAATTGATCTTTGCGGTGATAATTTACTCCGCGTGCTTCCATAGGTTGATGAATTATAAAGATAGTGTCGTATTTATTTCAATATATTGGCTATTTATACGAGACCTAAAATATATATTTAGGAGCTATAAGTTTAGAAAAAAACATGTTGATGGAATTATACCAAAATGTGAGTCCCTGTTAAATGTGAATTATGCTCTAGTTTTTCAAACTGAGTAATATTTCAGGATATGTCCAACATTTTCCCCCCTGGTGTTAAACGACGGTGTCAAACGTCCCATTTACAAAGAATTTTCAATGGATGGTGTTAATTTACAAATTCGTTTCGAAAATTATTATTTTAAAATATTTTTGTTCCCTTGTCGATGTTCATTTGTAATCACAAACATTTGATATGAATTGAAATGAAGATCGCTATCGCCCTTTTCCCGTTCTCATCTGAGGATATCATTTATAGTATGATCCCTTAATCTATTGTTATATGGTATTGTCTGATTCTAAACTTACAAATATAAGATCGTGTCGCTATACTTATTTTTATTGAAAATTTTACATTTTGAATTTGTTTTGTTCATCATTCGATGTTTACTTTTTTGTCACAAACATTCGTTGATATTTTCGATGAAGTAAGCTTTCAACCTTTTCCAATTCTCATCCGAGTGTATTATTTACGGCATGATTCCTATTGTTTATAGTTATATTTTATAAACTGTTACGAAATTTACTTACATGAGATGACGTTCATTTACAAATATTGGGTTGATCATTATTGTTTTAAAATTTGCTTTGTTCAATTGTCAATGTTCATTTTGTATGACGTACATTCAATGTTGTTTGCAATAAAGTACGCTTTCCCCTTTTCCTAAGCTCCAGACCTGATTTAATTATTTATGGCATGATTCCTTTGGTTTATGGTTATATGTATATTATATATGAGAGCATGTTAATTTACATTATTTGTATTGTGAATTATTTTTTTTATTTGTCGATGCTCACTTTTTTGTCACAAACACTCTTTGTTAATTGAAATAAATTGCGCTTTCGCCGTTCACCAATAACATTTGAATATATATATATTTTGAGGTATGATTCCTATTCTTACTAGTCCTAGTCTCCTGGGGTTGGTCGGCGTGATTGCTGGAAAAAATCTTTCTGATCCAGAAAAAGCTAATGAAATGCATGCTAAGAAAACCAATTAGAACCCCATGTAGACCTCTACTGGCAAAACTCAAATTACTAACAATCCCATGTAATTATATATGTAAAATCTCACAAATAACAACCTCCACCTTGTGAGAATCAACCGTGACATCCATTCTCATGGGACACAAGGGATCAAAGTAACATGTACGTGAACCACCATGAAACAAGAACCTCTTGCAACAGCCCTATTGCAACGGGCACGAAGATCTGTTACCGAAGTACATTCGATCATCAAAAACCTCATCTATATTTGAAAAGAATGTAAAACAGTTTTTATTAGAACAGTGCTACTATTCATTAAATGAATACTTTGTGAACACCAATAAAACTGGAAGTGTATAATGTATCTCTGTAATTATTATGCATGATTTGTGAATATTTTCTTTTTACTTCCTGATTTTATGTATACCTATTATATGTACTATGACGAATCCTATACCTACTCATGTGTAAGCGTGTTCACGGGAAAATAAATAATTATTATTATTGTTTATCTTTTTATGATAATGTCTGATTCAAAATATACTAACTATACATCGTGTTATAATAGTTTAACAATATAATTTACGATAGGTATGGAAAAGTTTTGTTAATGTTTCAATGGTCATTTTCTATATGACAAACATCCAATGATGGTTTGCACTAAAATACTCTCTCTCCTTTTCCTAAGCTCATATCTGACTCGAGTTAACTATTTATGGCATGATTCCTTTTGTATATTGTTACGTGGTATTGTGTTTCTAAATTTACATACATAAAATCGTGTTAATTTACAAATTTTTTATAGTAATTATTTTTTTTATTTGTCGATGCTCACTTTTTTCACAAACATTCAATGTTATTTGCAATAAAGTAAGCTTTTGAGCTTTTTCTCGCATATCTAAGTATATTATTTTTGTACAAGCATTGTATAGGTTCAAATTTTGATATTAATCCTCGATGAAAATGTAATCTGTTCCATTTTTTCCTCCATATGCGATAGAATTTTTAATTTCCCGTATTTTTAAGTTTACTTTTTGGTCTTATGCATTTTTTTGTAGTCTTTGCTTCAAATTTCCTTCCAATTTTGAAATTGCTTTCCAATTTTTTCATTTGAATTTACTGACAAATAATCGTTTTCAGAGTACATACATTTTTTGCTTTTTTTAATATTGCTTGAAGTAATAGAATGTGAACTCCTGAGGTTTCTTTTTGTATTTTTTTGTGAAAAGTGATAGTTTAAAATTTTCTACTAATATCTTGCATAAGTATATCTTAGTTATTGATATTCATTTGTCATCAACGTTCATAAAACTAATACACCAAATAATTTCTTCAAGAACTTTGACTTCTTGGTATGAAATTAATTTTTATACAAAGTTTCTAATTATTTGTTATCATTTCGCTCGTCTTGGGATGCTCTCCTTAATATTTTTAAGATTCTCATTCAGTCATTGAACTTTCGTTCGAAATATTTGGCTTCATCGTGATATCTTCAACACGTCGTCATTCCCTACTCGACGCAATGAGGGACGGGCTCATTTTTATAACCATTTCACTGTGAAGTTCATTTATCTGTAAGGTTCTTGGCGAAAATTATGCGCAAAAATTAAGGTCTGCCTTGAGAGCATAGTTGGCATTAACTATTTGAATAGTTAACTTTTAATCGTTAAAGTTATGCATTAACTGATAAAAAACTAACTTCATTTAATTTTTTTCGTTAATTTTTCACGAATGTCGACCTGTCTGAATTTGGGCGCATAGGTTACTCAACAAACAAATTTGAAAATGAAACAGTATCTAAGAATGAGATGGTGTAGTTGCGCAAGAATGCAATGAATAGTCCAAGAACACTATAATACAGAGTTCTTGGACTATTCTCCAAGTCGAATACATCCAGACAAAGGCTGGGCTGAGAGGAGAGAACGCCAAAGTTCAGGACATTGCTCTCGCGGGACAATACATTAATTTTGAACTTTTACGATGTTTTCCATTGATAATCCTCTTAAAGGGATAACATGTTTCCTTCTGCAAAATGCGAACTTCATGTAAATCTACAGCGAACCTATAGAGTGACATTGTCCGAGTAACACTCAATTTCGTGAAGAAATATGATGCCTACTTACAAATATTCACAGAGTTAATTTCAGTATTCGCTCATTTCTTTATATCAGATAGGACTGAAGGCGTCACTTTGTGGAATTTAGATACACTATTCATGGTAACGAATAAACTAAAAACGTTTGGTGTATTCCACACTTTTTAGACTAAAAGTTTTTATTTTGTTCGTTACCATGACTAGCGCTCATTTCTTGTCCGAGAAATAATGGATTAAATAATGAATATACACCATTATTATGAGTTTATTGACGAATTCATTTCAGTGGTGGTTCAAAACTCTCGCAATCATTGAAAGCACCATTGCATCCCAGTGCGTATCAGACATTAAGGCCGTGTTCCAATCCTAGAGCATGTACTATATAACGTCAATGACGTTACGCGCAGTCTACCTTATTTAAGGTCTATGGTTCCAATCCACAAGGGCGTGCACTACGCTCTTTCTTGAACTTTCACCCTTTTCTGCACTTCCTTGCTCTATTCCGATATTAGCGTCATGGACACTTTGTGGCAGTGGTGTTGACTGTAAAAAGTTGACGAGCATGTATCGTGTGCTTTCGGAAGAGATTTCTCTGTAAGCATAATCAAGATGTGAAAGTAAACGACTTTTCTGTGCTGTTTCTGCTTCCAGAAATGGTTCTCCAGAAGCCTACGACCGCTTTCGCCATGTATTTGACAAAGAATAATCGTTGTTTTTGCTGTTGTGGATACAAAATCATGACCAGGTGGCTGACTATTAACTATAACGGGACTGTCAACATCGGAACAATCACTAATAATTATTTTTTACATTAAGATTACAAACTTTGGCAGTTCGCCTAGTGTCGAAATATCTTTTAATTGAACTCGCACGTTAACCTCAATGCATTATGACATCAGACTCCGCAATAAACATTTTTTAGAACCTTTAGCAATTCTTACCGAAGGGCATCAATGAAACTTTGCAACGTGATGATAACTGCGACTGTCAAAACGTTCATTAGTTAGAACTGGCTGGAAAATGGCCAATTTGTGATATAAAATCAGCATATGGATTTTTCAAATAGGTGCTCTATTGAACTTCTTCCAGCCCTGGTGGAAAATATTTCAGGAATTGAGGACATCGAACAACCTGTTAATTGACCTTAAAATCGTACACAGTGGTGAAGCACCCTGAAAGCCATGAACTCCCCTTACTCACACAACTCGATTGCATCAGCAACAGAGACAGTTTGTAGGACCTGAGTGGCAAACCTTCATTTTTGGTATTCTCCATGTTATAAGGGCAGATATATTTTGGTGAAGTATAGATATTCAGGAATCAGGTGAAGGACTGCAAAAGCTATCCGGGTGCAGGCATCGGCAGTCACCATAATTTGGTGTTGATAAATGCCATCTAAAATTCAAGAAATTGAAGAAAGCAGTGAAGAACATATGGTAAGAAAAAAATTTCAGGAGGCTCAACATCAGCTGGCATTTCAGCAGGCAGTGGGAAACAGCATAAGAGAGGAACTGACTGACGAATCAGTGGAAGAGCGTTGGGACAACATTAAATATGGACTACGGGAAGCCGCAAGAATTTCCGACCCATATTTGTACAAAAACGGTAAGATTGGGCCCCTACCTGTCGAATGCCTCTCGGCCCACTTACTTAATTTAGGTGCAGCGGCGAAATGAGTCCAATCAACGCCAGCCTGATTCTTCAAGGAAAGGGAGGTCGAAAGACATTGGTGCCTCAGTTGCCACGCCTTAAAATTGGGGCCTTGACTCTCAGTACCTCTTGCTTCCCTTAGGGGGCGATGACCACCACCATCTACCACCGATAAAAGAGGTTACTTACACCGCATGGATCTATAATCCTTTAATTTTTACACCACCGGGGCTAATTATATATTAAGAACCCCTGCGATTTATGCTAGGTTTGATTAGATTAACAAGATAAGAGATATAGATTTCAAATGTCATTTTTCATACTAACTTTTAAGAGGCAGTGTTATAAAGGGATAGGTATTAGGTGAAATATTGTAGAGTAGTCTGTAGTGCATGATGCATGAAGTAACAACCGATATTCCCTTTCTTATTCCGTAGATACTAACAATCTAGCTGCGTGTGACCCTATTTTCTGGCCTTTCTCCAATAAATATCCTAGTTGCATGTCAACAGTGCATGTTTGGTGATCTTCACCTGCCGCACACCCTGGCGGTGGCTCGCAGGGTATTACGTAGATGAAGATGTAGATAAAGTACCTATACGATGAGGATATGGAAGTGGATAGTTCCTGAGTCAGCCTTATTACCATCATTATAGCTCCAGATGAAATGTCTAATGCAACTAGCACGACCATTCGAATCATGTTTGTGACAGTAATATCTTGCATCGAAGATACTGAAAGAAATTTGATTAGGTACTGTACATTTCGAAGTAGGACATCAGTGTGTAGTAATTAGGTACTTTAACATATTTATGTTTCAACATTGCCAACAATTATTACTCAACAATATGCTCTAGAAAATAATAAACAATTAATTACTGCAGCTTAAGAAGTTCTTGACTTATCGATAATTATTGTAACAACAATTTTCCTCTCAATTGCTGGTAATTTGGAAACGAGCGTCCTTACGCAGTGTGTAGATGCCTGAATGTTTAACGCCACCGAAGTTACAAGGAATCAATTAGAGAAATGGAGTAGGATAGTGCCTGAGTGAGCCTTTACCCCATCATAATAGCTCCAGTTGAAATATTTAAACCAACCAGCTAGAGCAACCTAAAATATTTGGGACAGTAATGGATTAAAGCGAAGACACAGTAGGAAATTAGAATAGGTGCTGTATATTTTGATTCCGAAGAATAGAAGTGTGTCGTTCATGTTCCGACATTACTTTCTTACGCATGTTCTAGAGAATTATAATTAATTGGTTACTTCAGTTATCTAAGTTCATGACTCATCAATAATTATTACATGCATTGGTGTAGATTAACAATTTAGTTAGACGGTTCTCGTGAATGATTATCTAACATTTTACGCAATGTAATTACACATTTCAGCGTAGCAAACTAGTAGCATCAGTTTATTTTAGGTAGTGCCTGCACGGACGGCTATTTTTGGTTGCACGACAATTGTAAAGTGTAAATTTAAATCTCTTTTGATTTCAAGTGTTGGTTTATCCCTTGATACACACCCTAGTAGTGGCTTCCTGGGTAATATGTAAATTAAGTACATGTACATAATACCCTGCAAACCACCATAAAGGTGTGAGGCAGGGGGTGAATTAACACCAACCATGCATTAAATATCATGCATAAAAAGAATAAGTAATTATATTCTACTAAACTTCACAATTAAAAAAAGACAAAAAAGTAAAGAATGCAAAAACATGCTGTTAGTTGGGTTAGCTTTAAGTCCTCATACAAAAAAATTACTACCCGTCTGGTGACCCCGCGATCGACCATTGGTATTCGTACGTATGTACCATGTAAATAGGTAATATAGGCATAAATGTCACTCATTATACTTATTACATATCAGTCAATACATTCATTACGTACTCATTGCATTTCGCTCAATTCGTCGGTTCCATTGACGTGGCCTGAAATATTTCCGACGAGGTCTAGTAGGGCATTCAATTCCATGCCGAAGTGCTTCGCTCTCGAACATGATGAGAGCGAAAGCGAGGAGGAGCCATTTCAGCGATTGCGAAACCCACGACCTTCCAAGTTCAAGAACGAACTTCGTCTTAGTTCCTTGTTACCTTCGGACGAGGCAACAACACAATCCCGAACAGCTGATCAGCGGTGTGGAATCCTTGCGAGAATGCTTGGAGGCCATTCGGGTCATGCAATAAGAAGCTGATTTTCGTATTAAGACTTTTGCAAGAAGTGTCAGCTAGTGTTTCAGTGAGTGAGAAATTCTAAGATTTGCGATGTAGCATGATGAGAAGTATCGTGAACGTGAATAATTCCCGTGAATATTATGTTGATCACCAAATCCTGACTCCAAAGAAGCCTGTTAGTAAATCGACACTCCTCAAGATGTTAATGCACAAGAAGACGTTATCCAGCGTAATTTGTGAGAGTGTTTATCAAGTGCCGAGCAGTGTTTCATCCTCCAACATAACCTCGCAGGTGAAATGTGAATAGTGGTGCTTCATTTGCATGAATCATTGGATGAGTGACCAAGTTATGCCGTGTCGTGCGTCGTGGTTATGTGCCTTGCTGAGAAGAATGAACTGGAAATTATTGCAGCGAATCTACTACCCTTGCTGCAATGACGGTACACAGGTCATGGTGTTCCCGTAAAGGTAAGCAATTGCATGGTTTGCTTCAATTTCCCATGTTTATGTAATTACCCACGTCCAAGTGTGATTTGGGTTGCTGAAGTATTCTGCGAACGATGCCGACGAATTACGTTGTTGTTGCAGTAGGAAGGTTACAATTAGCAACTGCTAATCTTTGTTGGAATTCAAGGTAGATATACGATATATCTAGATCCCAAATCCTATTATGTCCAGAAATCAACTAGAAGGGCGGTTGGCAGTGGTTTCCAGTGGTTTCAGCGAAGAGTTTCTTTCACTTGATTCCTGACAATAGTACAGGAAAATTGACTTGCTATTCGAGCGTCGATGGGCATGTTAATCTGAAAATAATTGTTATGTAACTTTTTCAATAATTGCAATAATTCTAGCGATGCCAAATTGAAATCATGTATCAGATGTCATTCAACTGTAAGTGTAGGTAGACCCGAAATAAAACCCCTGCACGCTGCATAATGGTGTAATATTTGCTTGAAAACAATTTCTTTTTTTTTTAATTTTTCATTATAGGACATTTTTCAGAAACTTGAAGATTACAACGTCTATTGGGTATTTTATCACTTTTTCCCGCCAAAACGAGTAGTTAACGGACGTAATAGCAGGTGGCGCTCTTAATTATTTTCAGTAAACTATTTTCGGAAAACGAATCTTGTTGCCATTATAGGCAATTATCAATATCCAACATGCATATCCAGCAATAATATAAGCAAGATAATATTTAAATTGCGATAATAATTAAGCGTTTTCGAAGTTATTAATCACGACGAATTCCACATTGCACTTTGGTGATTGGTCCGGTCTCGGTGACGTCACGCCAGACCGTGACGTTCAACCGCGTGATCAGACGTCTTCAGTATTCGTCTGGACGCGGTAACAGGAGGACAGGTGAGTTTTCAGCCTCAATTTAAGAAACTTTTACTTTAAGTCAGTTTCCATTATTAACGTTCATTGAGTTTGCAGTTACTTTTGAAAGGGAAATTCGTGACTTATATTTCTGGATGTACGGAGAATAGTGAGATATTCCGAGAGATATACCATTAGCATAATCGTGTGTTCATTTCCCATACTCGTATGTTGATGAGAATACACATTTACGAACTAGAACTACATTTACGGTACTCTGATGCTGTGAAACGGTGTAAACTACTCGCTTTAACAGTAAAAGGACTAGAAGAACTTAAAGATAGGTTGGATTAATTTTTACTGTAAGATTATTTTCTTTCTAGAGCTATTAATAAGATGATTCTAGTGAAAAAAATTATTGACGTTCATCCAGTTTGGAGTTACCTTAAAAGGGAAATCCGAAACATTTAGTAACTTATTTTTCTGGATGTACAAACGAAGGGTATAGATATATTCCGAGATATATATATACCATGTACTTGACTACATTTGAAATTCTTGCTTTACTTAGTAATTCACTCCTGCATATGTCATGAATAATTCTTTTTCCATTGATTGATGGGTAATTACAGTAGCAATGTAGCAAAATTTGTCGTTCCGTCTGTTAATGGTTTGAATTTTTTTACAGGAAGGAGTTATTCGAGTTGCGTGTGACGTAAAAAGGGATCTCCGTCATCGATCACGTGGGACTTTATGAGGGACAACTGGGAATTCGAGAGACTGAGAAACGGTCTTCAGTGGGTTCAGATGGTAAGTCCGCTTAATTGCCAATATTTTTCATTGACAAGTGTTTTCATTTTCACGGAATGTTTTTCGCGCCCTTTTTCGTTTGTACTTCTGGTCGATGCTACGTTGTTTTCTCTTAAACCGTGACTTCCCGCCGAAATTCTTAAGATTTTTTCGATTCCTAGATTTTTCCCGGACGATCCTTGGCTGTTGTTGCTGCATCTCCACGCCTTATTCGAGAAATTGGAGTCTATTTCCCTTTCGTCCTGTTTGAAATTATCTTAAAATCGAGATTAAACGATTGCTGTTAGTAAAATAAAGTTGAAAGGGCAGTCGCGTATCTTCACTTTCTACCTTGTTGGAAATAATTTCATTTTTTGGATAATTTAGGATTCGCTAACTGATCTTATAAATAATTAACATCTATTGCATTGACCTCGTAGTCAATCTCCATTTATAAGCCCATTTCCATTGTCCAATCAATTCTCATCCTGTGTGTTACGGGAGAAAGTGGGTATTGCGTTTTAGACGTTGCTTTATTCCGTGGGTCAAACAATTCATGAGTGATCCGTAAGTGGATGTAGGTACTCCGAAAGACTTATGTTTTGATAGCTGGTGGAGGACGAGTACAATTTATTATTCACTTGACTTCTTCGTGAATAAACTTCACCTTTTGCGTTCATGCCTTAAATCTTTTGATTGTAATTCATTTTTAGGGGTATTTTTTTTCAATTAGGCGCTTGCAAGCATGAGGGAGCTTATAAGCTATCCTCTCTTTACAAGTTTTTTTTTCAATTAGGCGCTTGCAAGCATGAGCTTATAAGCTATCCTCTCTGATAGTTGCTTGTTTGCATGTTAGTAGTGCATGCTTCGTGATCTTCACCCCCTGCCACACACGGCTTGCAGGGTATCGTGTAGATGTTGATGATGAAATTGTTGGGGTTCTTGGCCGTTTCGATCGTGAAAAACTTTCCTAAACATTCCTGAAGTTTTAGACAATGACTAGTCAAGGCACTTACGCGAATTTATATCATGTCGGAAAAACTAAATCTATTAGGCATTTAAATATTATTTTGTTATGACATTACCACGAAGGGATTCAATAATGACTGCCCAAGTCGTACTCAATATGTGAAACACTCCCGATTTACTGGCACTTAGATACGACACAAGGAAAAAGGTAAAGCGCTGAGAATTGAAGAGATCACTAAGTGGTTCAATAGGAGTCAAAAAAGAGAATGCCTTTTTCTCAATCAAACCTCTTTTTAACTCCAATTTATCAAAATAAGATGGTCCAGGCCAAAACTGTGTTTGAGCGACACTGCCAGGAACTTTCAACCGCGCACTTAACATTGCACACAGACCAATGTCATTGATTAAAATCAGGTTAAAAGTGTTTTCAACTTTCATTCCGTATCAAAGATTCAAGTTCAGGATTAATAAGGCCGAAATAAATTAACATGGATAGTTAAGCCATCAAGGCTTTACCAAGCATTCTAATTGTTGCACTTCCTTATACTTTGTTTAATAACTTGTGTGCTGATTATTGAATAGAAAAGATCACTTCGATCGCAAGTTGAGTTAGAGTTAAACATTAGAGGCATTGATATCTGGCTCGTCCGCTTAAATTTAAATACGTTTCAGCTATTGTTGAATTACAGAATAACATTATAGTCTTCTGGGGTCCAATCTCGGTAATCTTGCGCGCTTTCATCGCCAAACATTGTTATTCCATGTGACTAGTAGCTTTTTGAAAATTAACTTTTACCATATTTGCTACTTTTGCAATTGTTCTCCTTTCAGTTTATGGGTGTTATGTTCTTTGAGGTCGTAAAACAGAGGGGCCAATTTTTAGTGATATTTAGTCATAAGTTATCATTATTTATGACCTCTGAAACCTGTATTTCTCCGTAATAAGACAGGACACAGGGTTTTTAGTCTCTAGATTTCATCAGTTTATTTCGTACAGTTAACAACACATCAAAATACTCCCTTCCCTGATAGCGCGAGATGATGGAAAGTATTAAATCCGCGATGACGGAGTCATTTGATAACCACTACTGTGGAATTTTGAAATGAGTTTACCGCCTTTCATACACGTTGTATTTCAAATTATTTTTTCATGGTATTTCATATCGCTAAATTCATACCTCGTAACGTGAATCTAATTCTAAAATGGATTTTTTCGTTCCTCGATCGCTTTATTTCGTAACACTTTATTTCTGTTATATCACCCTCGTGTGAGCCTGCTCCTATAATCTTCCTAATCCTTGTAAAATATCTTCACCTGTCAATCAATGCTTATGTGACTGGTTGGAATTTAACTGCTCTTCGTTGACCAAAACGGTTTCCATGCGCGTCACGCGAATACGTGATGCAAACAAACCGGTTAGATTGTGGGAGATAGACCGTCGCTATGGACAACCGTTGTAAACAAGGAAGTTGGAATGCACTGGAGGACGAATGTCAGCTGATTTGAGAATAATAGGTACAGACATAAAAGGCTTGCTACTTGTGATATTCGTACGGATGAAGTTCTTTTGGTACCCAGTAAAACTAAGACAACCAAGAAAAATAATCATATACCTTTTTTAAACGTCAAAGAAACAGGAGAAAGATAGCAAACAAACGCCAAATATGTAGTTTAAATTGAATGAATTCTAACCTGCTAAAATTAAATAGTTATTTACGGGAAAAAATGCATCAATACCTACGCTAAAGACATCTACATCCACGCGATACCTTGCAAGCCACCGCGAGGGTGTGTGGCATGGGGTGAAGATCACCAAACAGGCTACTAGGCTAACTAAGTATTGATATGCAGCTAGGCTACTACAAAGGATACATGCTAGATAACAGGGTCACGTGCAGCTAGATGGTTAGTACATGCATAGTAATAAAGCGGTTGGGTGTTAATAAATGCGTCATACACTACAGACTACTCTATCAATATTTCACCTATTGCCTATCACTTTCCTATGCTGCCTATTGTGTTCTCTTATAGCGCGGAGGAAAAGAATGACATTTGAAATCAATCAGTACGACAATATATCGCTCTTAGCCTTATTTATCTGGTCGAATCTAGCATAATACGCAAGGGTTTTTAATATTTATGTTACTTCTTCAGTCAAGCTGTCCGTTTTAAATGACTGACATAGATTTAATCTGTACTTTAACATAATATCTGAAAATGATTTCCAGCTCCATTGTCCTTACCAAGATTAGCAGACGTCGATGGGATTGAATTTGTGTCCGATTCCATTGTTATTTTATGTTTTAATACATACAAGAGGGTCCATAAAGGGCCTACGTGCAAAACACAACATTTTGTACGGGGTAGGTGGGCTTTAATCGTTCCCAACCACCCCCATTCTGAGTTCATTGTCACCCAGTGGCTAGTATGCTGATTTCTCATTCATGTACATTCAATCCTACTTGAGAAATCACCATATCTGATCTGTTGCAGTTGCATCACGCAGTTTATCTGGTTCCCTCCTGTTTTCCTGTCAACGTTGATACATATATATCAGTTAGGTTTAATTTCGGGTATCGGGTATGATTCGGATTTTTTTTTTTAATCTGAGGTTAGAATTTGATTATTATCATTTAAGTCCAAATCAACTGGAATTTAAGGAATACCTCTCCGTATTATTCCACCATTTTGCAGAGAATATTTTTTTCAAGATTTCTCTTGTTCCTAAAGCGTGTTATTGTGAATACAATTCTAATTAGCATTTTTCTATCTTCGCCTTTTTTAAACATAACTCATATCATTTAGGGAAGTGAGTTGGGTTTAGATAGATTAAGGGAAGTTTCTGAGTGACAAAATGGTTATGAGTTCATTACAACTTCAGATAAGTGTTGTATTGAGAAGCAGAGGCGTGGAAGTACACAAACTTTGAACGATTCGATCGTGAATGGAATCGATCGCCCGAATGTGAATCGAATCGATTGACATTCGGGCTCATAACATTTATTATTGTTTTTGACATTATTCGCGTTAAATTTGAGTCTAAAGATTTGTATTCCGGCATAAATTATAAATAACACATTTTAGAGTTCGGAGGACTTGTCTTCACATGTCGGGGCCCCGAAATCATTTCCCGGGGCCTTTAAATCTCGATGTGTTTAGTAAAACTGTACTTTCAAACTAAGTATACAATGACAGAAGTCGGTAAAAAAAATTATATCCACTATCTTAATCTTCACACTGGGCTTCGTGTTAGTTAAAGATTAGGGATGTTGACAACAGATATAATATATGAAAAAATATTATTATTTCCTTGGCACATAGGTACCTAGTTTTCACTGCACGCTAATTTAAATTGAATTTATTTCTGTCGTTGCAGGACTTGAGGCGGAGCTACGATTGGAAGGTCACTTCCCATAAGTTGTCGAGGTTAGGGTGAGGGATCTTCGTAGCTGCCCGAGAAAGAAAAACAGGAAGCAGTCTCAACAGGAGGACAAACATTGGTTTGCTCATGGCTTCGCAATGCTCTGGTAAAACTAACTATTGTTTCAGGTTCTACGATCTAAAAGGTAAAGAGAGCCTATGTAAGAGAGGGTAAAATGTGTGTTCACAATTATTTGGTTTTCTTGTGTTTGTCATAGGAGCCGATTGCCCCTATTTCCATACATGGCCATGGTCTGGTGAAAAGTGAAGGTATATTGGTAAATCAAGCTTGATTATTGGTGTAAAGGCCTCGGTAAATGAAGTCGGGTACCCGGCATGGGAGGACTAGTCCTCCTAACTATAAGGCAAGTGGCCACTTGCCAGGTCTAGCGAGTCGACTCTAGGCAGGAATATGTTTGCATACTGTGATTTTGATATATTATGTGAAGTCATGAATGTTTTGTTTGTCGTATTTCCTTGTGTGTATTTCTTTCTGCCCATTTTAATTGCTTTAATGGATTTCCTTTGTGTTGGATGTTTTCATATTATATGCTGGTTTATTCAGATTCTTTCACAGGTAAGCAGAGCCTTGGATTATGCAGCATGCCGGGTAGAGTGTAGGAATAGTTAGTCAGTTTAGAGCCTTTTCCGGCCATTATGGCCCATCGTATCAATCCGTTAGCGTTGAGTTAATGAAGTCGTTAATTTAAGTATTTGTGGATGCTGATCTTGCTCTAGAGTTAAATTTCAAAATTAATGGAATTGGTTCGTCAGTTACGATGTGCATCCTGGTGTACTGAGTTTCTGAGTGACCATTCCTCGAATTTTTATGAAATGCACTTTTGGATATCTGCTTTAAATGTGAGCAACTTTGCATTCACTCTATTTCATTTGTTGTTGATTATGTTCACTAACCCGCTCTCTCCTTAGGTAACTCCTCAACGCCCCGGCCTGCCAGAGGGTAGGGTATGTAGTCAGTTGCCAGAATTTTTGATTCAAGGCCCTTCTGGCCCATCGTAACGGTAGGGTAGCTAGGAGAATTGCGTGTAGCTCATAGCGTTTTTTGTGGATGTTGAGCTTGCTCTAGAGTTAAATTTCAAAATTAATGGAATTGGTTCGTCAGTTACGATGTGCATCCTGGTGTACTGAGTTTCTGAGTGACCATTCCTCGAATTTTTATGAAATGCACTTTTGGATATCTGCTTCAAATGTGAGCAACTTTGCATTCACTCTATTTCATTTGTTGTTGATTATGTTCACTAACCCGCTCTCTCCTTAGGTAACTCCTCAACGCCCCGGCCTGCCAGAGGGTAGGGTATGTAGTCAGTTGCCAGAATTTTTGATTCAAGGCCCTTCTGGCCCATCGTAACGGTAGGATAGCTAGGAGAATTGCGTGTAGCTCATAGCGTTTTTTGTGGATGTTGAGCTTGCTCTAGAGTTAAATTTCAAAATTAATGGAATTGGTTCGTCAGTTACGATGTGCATCCTGGTGTACTGAGTTTCTGAGTGACCATTCCTCGAATTTTTATGAAATGCACTTTTGGATATCTGCTTTAAATGTGAGCAACTTTGCATTCACTCTATTTCATTTGTTGTTGATTATGTTCACTAACCCGCTCTCTCCTTAGGTAACTCCTAAACGCCCCGGCCTGCCAGAGGGTAGGGTATGTAGTCAGTTGCCAGAATTTTTGATTCAAGGCCCTTCTGGCCCATCGTAACGGTAGGGTAGCTAGGAGAATTGCGTGTAGCTCATAGCGTTTTTTGTGAATGTTGAGCTTGCTCTAGAATTAAATTTCAAAATTAATGGAATTGGTTCGTCAGTTACGATGTGCATCCTGGTGTACTGAGTTTCTGAGTGACCATTCCTCGCATTTTTATGAAATGCACTTTTGGATATCTGCTTTAAATGTGAGCAACTTTGCATTCACTCTATTTCATTTGTTGTTGATTATGTTCACTAACCCGCTCTCTCCTTAGGTAACTCCTCAACGCCCCGGCCTGCCAGAGGGTAGGGTATGTAGTCAGTTGCCAGAATTTTTGATTCAAGGCCCTTCTGGCCCATCGTAACGGTAGGGTAGCTAGGAGAATTGCGTTTAGCTCATAGCGTTTTTTGTGGATGTTGAGCTTGCTCTAGAATTAAATTTCAAAATAAATGGAATTGGTTCGTCAGTTACGATGTGCATCCTGGTGTACTGAGTTTCTGAGTGACCATTCCTCGCATTTTTATGAAATGCACTTTTGGATATCTGCTTTAAATGTGAGCAACTTAGCATTCAATCTATTTGATTTGTTGTTTTTTTATGTGTATTAACCCGCTCTCTCCTCAGGAAGTGCAGTGTGTGAGAACATAAGGAGAGTGGTGTTAGTGTGGTGATAGTGTGGTGTCAGTGTGATGATAGTGTGGTGTCAGTGTGATGATAGTGTGGTGTCAGTGTTGTTTAAGTGAGTGCCGTTTTCATACGTGGGTGAGCATGAAGAGGACTAGAGAGACTAGTGAATTGAATTTCATGTAAATAAATGCTTGTGTATTTTTTGTTCCTTTCTCTACGTACCCTTCCCATATCTTCGCAGTGGCAGCAGATCAGAAAGAAGAGAGAGCAACGGCGACTGACAACGAGTACAAAGGTTTTTATGTAATTCTTGCGTTTGTATCTTTTATTTTATTATTTATTTATCCATGCATTTATCATTTCTATATGGCTAAGTTATTATATTATATTTAGCATTTTTAGTGAGTAGGGGTTTGCATATCGGTCGTTTGACCCGGGTCAATCCAGATTTGGTCGTTGAACTCCGGTTTTGCCCCGTCCACGGGCTCTTAGTGTTTTTACTTAGGTAGGAATCTCACTCTTAGCGCCATCATGCGCTACCATGCAATTTATGTTTTTAGATTATTCCCCGTGTTTACGTTTGTATGCCACTGTTCCTTTGTTTTATTTTTGACGGTTTATTCGACTTCCTTTTACAGGTTTTTCCATTAATGTGTTTTTTTTTGCAGGTACATGAGTGAATGATATATTTGAGTGGGTATTTTGATGATTGGTGGATGATTGATGATGAACAGGGTCAGCGCCGATAGGTATGCGAATGGAATAGGTAGGTTTAGGGTTTGTAGGCGGTAGATTTAGTTTAGAGGATGGGTAGATGGGGAGATTAGGGCTTACTGACATAGGTGCTTATATTTCTTAGTCCGTACTTGATCTCGCGTCTTGCCCTGGCCCTGGGAGTGAATGCGTGGAATAGGCCTCTGCGCAGCCCGGAGGGGAACGCAGGGGGAAACGCCACGTTAAATAAAGGTTAACGAGCCGGTGGCGTTGACCTCCTGGGTCCGGCGTGGAATAACGCCCGTGTGTTGTGTGAATGATGTAGCAATTATAATTACCCCTTTCAAGCTAATCGTAATAATGTTGTTGCTATTAAAATTTCAGATGTTTTGTGTATTTTTTGCTTTCCAAGATTAGCACTCGAACAATAGTGTGGCAGAGTAGTACATTTATATATTTTGTGTCAGGAAACCTGGTTGGTAAATACTGGCCTTGCGACCCCTACTCTATTCCTACATGCGGCTGCAATATTGTTACCGAGGAAGTATTCAGGACATTACATTTGGAATTTCCTAACGATTTCATCTCGTAATTATTCTTCCTACTTGTTTCCATTTTTTGTTTCCGGACATTAACTCCAGTGGACTTCGTCTTTCTGCATGCGTAAGCTATAAGGTCATCAAGTTTTACCTATAAAATCCTGTGTAATTTTGTAAGTTTCATTTGTGTTGACTTTGGTTGGAATGTAAACCCGTGCATCCTTAATTGTGTAAGGAAGAACTGTGCTAATTTACTCCGCGTGCTTCCATAGGTTGATGAATTATAAAGATAGTGTCGTATTTATTTCAATATATTGGCTATTTATACGAGACCTAAAATATATATTTACGAGCTATAAGTTTAGAAAAAAACATGTTGATGGAATTATACCAAAATGTGAGTCCCTGTTAAATGTGAATTATGCTATAGTTTTTCAAACTGAGTAATATTTCAGGAAATGTCCAACATTTTCCCCCCTGGTGTTACATGACGGTGTCAAACGTCCCATTTACAAAGAATTTTCAATGGATGGTGTTAATTTACAAATTCGTTTCGAAAATTATTATTTTAAAATTTTTTTGTTCCCTTATCGATGTTCATTTGTAATCACAAACATTCGATATCATTTGAAATGAAGAACGCTTTCGCCCGTGCTCATCTGAGGATATCATTTATAGTATGATCCCTTAATCTATTGTTATATGGTATTGTCTGATTCAAAACTTACAAATATAAGATCGTGTCGATTTACTTATTTTTATTGAAAATTTTACATTTTGAATTTGTTTTGTTCATCATTCGATATTTACTTCTTTGTCACAAACATTCGTTGCTATTTTAGATAAAGTAAGCTTTCAACCTTTTCCAATTCTCATCCGAGTGTATTATTTATGGCATGATTCCTTTGGTTTATGGTTATATGTATATTATATTCATGATTTATATATATGAGAGCATGCTAATTTACATTATTTGTATTGTGAATTATTTTTTTAATTTGTCGATGCTCACTTTTTTGTCACAGACATTCTATGTTAATTGAAATAAATTGCGCTTTCGCCGTTCACCAATAA
This sequence comes from Platycnemis pennipes, assembly GCA_933228895.1. Classification (NCBI taxonomy): domain Eukaryota; kingdom Metazoa; phylum Arthropoda; class Insecta; order Odonata; family Platycnemididae; genus Platycnemis; species Platycnemis pennipes. The sequence continues at coordinate 152,195,463 of OW121849.1, forward strand.
CATTTGAATATATATATATTTTGAGGAATGATTCCTATTCTTACTAGTCCTAGTCTCCTGGGGTTGGTCAGCGTGATTGCTGGAAAAAATCTTTCTGATCCAGAAAAAGCTAAGGAAATGCATGCTAAGAAAACCAATTAGAACCCCATGTAGACCTCTACTGGCAAAACTCAAATTACTAACAATCCCATGTAATTATATATGTAAAATCTCACAAATAACAACCTTCACCTTGTGAGAATCAACCGTGACATCCATTCTCATGACACACAAGGGATAAAAGAGACATCTACGGTAACCACCATGAAACAAGAACCTCTTGCAACAGCCCTATTGCAACGGGCACGAAGATCTGTTACCGAAGTACATTCGATCCTCAAAAACCTCATCTATATTTGAAAAGAATGTAAAACAGTTTTTATTAGAACAGTGCTACTATTCATTAAATGAATACTTTGTGAACACCAATAAAACTGGAAGTGTATAATGTATCTCTGTAATCATCATTATTATGCATGATTTGTGAAAATTTTCTTTTTACTTCCTGATTTTATGTATATTATATGTACTATGACGAATCCTATGCCTACTTCGTTGTAAGCGTGGTCACGGGAAAATAAATAATTATCATTATTGTTTATCTTTTTATGATAATGTCTGATTCAAAATACACTAACTATACATCGTGTTATAATAGTTTAACAATATAATTTACGATAGGTATGGAAAAGTTTTGTTTTAAAAATTCTTTTGTTAATGTTTCAATGGTCATTTTCTATATGACAAACATCCAATGATGGTTTGCACTAAAATACTCTCTCTCCTTTTCCTAAGCTCATATCTGACGCGAGTTAACTATTTATGGCATGATTCCTTTTGTATATTGTTACGTGGTATTGTGTTTCTAAATTTACATACATGACATCGTGTTGATTTACAAATTTTTTATAGTAATTATTTTTTTTATTTGTCGATGCTCACTTTTTTCACAAACATTCAATGTTATTTGCAATAAAGTAAGCTTTTGAGCTTTTTCTCGCTTATCTGAGTATATTATTTATGTACAAGCATTGTATAGGTTCAAATTTTGATATTAATCCTCAATGAAAAATATAATCTGTTCCATTTTTTTCTCCATATGCGATAGAATTTTTAATTTCCCGTATTTTTAAGTTTACTTTTTGGTCTTATGCATTTTTTTGTAGTCAAGGCTTCAAATTTCCTTCCAATTTTGAAATTGCTTTCCAATTTTTTTCATTTGAATTTACTGACAAATAATCGTTTTTAGAGTACATACATTTTTTGCTTTTTTTAATATGGGTGAAGTAATAGAATGTGAACTCCTGAGGTTTCTTTTTGTATTTTTTTGTGAAAAGTGATAGTTTAAAATTTTCGACTAATATCGTGCATAAGTATAACTTAGTTATTGATATTCATTTGTCATCAACGTTCATAAAACTAATACACCAAATATATTCTTCAAGAACTTTGACTCTTTGGTGTGAAATTAATTTTTATACAAAGTTTCTAATTATTTGTTATAATTTCGCTCGTCTTGGGATGCTCTCCTTAATATTTTTAGGTTTCTCATTCCGTCATTGAACTTTCGTTCGAAATATTTGGCTTCATCGTGATATCTTCAACACGTCGTCATTCCCTACTCGACGCAATGAGGGACGGGCTCATTTTTATAACCATTTCACTGTGAAGTTCATTTATCTGTAAGGTTCTTGGCGAAAATTATGCGCAAAAATTAAGGTCTGCCTTGAGAGCATAGTTGGCATTAACGATTTGAATAGTTAAATTTTAATCGTTCAAGTTATGCATTAACTGATAAAAAACTAACTTCAGTTAATTTTTTTCGTTAATTTTTGACGAATGTCGACCTGTCTGAAATTGGGCGCATAGGTTGCTCAACAAACAAATTGGAAAATGAAACAGTATCTAAGAATGAGATGGTGTAGTTGCGCAAGAATGCAATGAATAGTCCAAGAACACTATAATACAGTGTTCTTGGACTATTCTCCAAGACGAATACATCCAGACAAAGGCTGGGCTGAGAGGAGAGAACGCCAAAGTTCAGGACATTGCTCTCGCGGGACAATACATTAATTTTGAACTTTTACGTGGTTTTCCATTGATAATCCTCTTCAAGAGATAACATGTTTCCTTCTGCAAAATGCGAACTTCATGTAAATCTACAGCGAACCTATAGAGTGACATTGTCCGAGTAACATTCAATTTCGTGAAGAAATATGATGCCTACTTACAAATATTCACAGAGTTAATTTCAGTATTCGCTCATTTCTTTATATCAGATAGGACTGAAGGCGTCACTTTGTGGAATTTAGATACACCATTCATGGTAACGAATAAACTAAAAACTTTTAGTCTATTCCACACTTTTTAGACTAAAAGTTTTTATTTTGTTCGTTACCATGACTAGCGCTCATTTCTTGTTCGAGAAATAATGGATTAAATAATGAATATACACCATTATTATGAGTTTATTGACGAATTCATTTCAGTGGTGGTTCAAAACTCTCGCAATCATTGAAAGCACCATTGCATCCCAGTGCGTATCAGACATTAAGGCCGTGTTCCAATCCTAGAGCATGTACTATATAACGTCAATGACGTTACGCGCAGTCTACCTTATTTATGGTCTATGGTTCCAATCCACAAGGGCGTGCACTACGCTCTTTCTTGAACTTTCACCCTTTTCTGCACTTCCTTGCTCTATTCCGATATTAGCGTCATGGACACTTTGTGGCAGTGGTGTTGACTGTAAAAAGTTGACGATCATGTATCGTGTGCTTTCGGAAGAGATTTCTCTGTAAGCATAATCAGGATGTGAACGACTTTTCTGTGCTGTTTCTGCTTCCAGAAATGGTTCTCCAGAAGCCTACGACCGCTTTCGCCATGTATTTGACAAAGAATAATCGTTGTTTTTGCTGTTGTCGATACAAAATCATGACCAGGTGGCTGACTATTAACTATAACGGGACTGTCAACATCGGAACAATAACTAATAATTATTTTTACATTAACATTACAAACTTTGGCAGTTCGCCTAGTGTCGAAATATCTTTTAATTGAACTCGCACGTTAACCTCAATGCATTATGACATCAGACTCCGCAATAAACATTTTTTAGAACCTTTAGCAATTCTTACCGAAGGACATCAATGAAACTTTGCAACGTGATGATAACTGCTACTGTCAAAACGTTCATTAGTTAGAACTGGCTGGAAAATGGCCAATTTGTGATATAAAATCAGCATATGGATTTTTCAAATAGGTGCTCTATTGAACTTCTTCCAGCCCTGGTGGAAAATATTTCAGGAATTGAGGACATCGAACAACCTGTTAATTGACCTTAAAATCGTACACAGTGGTGAAGCACCCTGAAAGCCATGAACTCCCATTTACTCACACAACTCGATTGCATCAGCAACAGAGACAGTTTGTAGGACCTGAGTGGCAAACCTTCATTTTTGGTATTCTCCATGTTATAAGGGCAGATATATTTTGGTGAAGTATAGATATTCAGGAATCAGGTGAAGGACTGCAAAAGCTATCCGGGTGCAGGCATCGGCAGTCACCATAATTTGGTGTTGATAAATGCCATCTAAAATTCAAGAAATTGAGGAAGGCAGTGAAGAACATATGGTAAGAAAAAAATTTCAGGAGGCTCAACATCAGCTGGCATTTCAGCAGGCAGTGGGAAACAGCATAAGCGAGGAACTGACTGACGAATCAGTGGAAGAACGTTGGGACAACATTAAATATGGACTACGGGAAGCCGCAAGAATTTCCGACCCATATTTGTACAAAAACGGTAAGATTGGGCCCCTACCTGTCGAATGCCTCTCGGTCCACTTACTTAATTTAGGTGCAGCGGAGTCCAATCAACGCCAGCCTGATTCTTCAAGGAAAGGGAGGTCGAAAGACATTGGTGCCTCAGTTGCCAAGCCTTAAAATTGGGGCCTTGACTCTCAGTACCTCTTGCTTCCCTCTTGAGGTGATGACCACCACCATCTCCCACCGATAAAAGAGGTTACTTACACAGCATGGATCTATAATCCTTTAATTTTTACGCCACCGGGGCTAATTATATATTAAGAACCCCTGCGATTTATGCTAGGTTTGATTAGATTAACGAGATAAGAGAGATAGATTACAAATGTCATTTTTCGTACTAACTTTTAAGAGGCAGTGTTATAAAGGGATAGGTATTAGGTGAAATATTATAGAGTAGTCTGTAGTGCATGACGCATGAAGTAACAACCGATATTCCCTTTCTTATTCCGTAGATACTAACAATCTAGCTGCGTGTGACCCTATTTTCTGGCCTTTCTCCAATAAATATCCTAGTTGCATGTCAATAGTGCATATTTGGTGATCTTCACCTGCCACACACCCTGGCGGTGGCTCGCAGGGTATTACGTAGATGAAGATGTAGATAAAGTACCTATACGATGAGGATATGGAAGTGGATAGTTCCTGAGTCAGCCTTAATACCATCATTATAGCTCCAGATGAAATGTCTAATGCAACTAGCATGACCATTCGAATCATGTTTGTGACAGTAATATCTTGCATCGAAGATACTGAAAGAAATTTGATTAGGTACTGTACATTTCGAAGTAGGACATCAGTGTGTAGTAATTAGGTACTTTAACATATTCATGTTTCAACATTGCCAACAATTATTACTCAACAATATGCTCTAGAAAATAATAAACAATTAATTACTGCAGCTTAAGAAGTTCTTGACTTTTCGATAATTATTGTAACAACAATTTTCCTCTCAATTGCTGGTAATTTGGAAACGAGGGTCCTTACGCAGTGTGTAGATGCCTGAATCTTTAACGCCACCGAAGTTACAAGGAATCAATTAGAGAAATGGAGTAGGATAGTGCCTGAGTGAGCCTTTACCCCATCATAATAGCTCCAGTTGAAATATTTAAACCAACCAGCTAGAGCAACCTAAAATATTTGGGACAGTAATGGATTAAAGCGAAGACACAGTAGGAAATTAGAATAGGTGCTGTATATTTTGATTCCGAAGAATAGAAGTGTGTCGTTCATGTTCCGACATTACTTTCTTACGCATGTTCTAGAGAATTATAATTAATTGGTTACTTCAGTTATATAAGTTCATGACTCATCAATAATTATTACATGCATTGGTGTAGATTAACAATTTAGTTAGACGGTTCTCGTGAATGATTATCTAACATTTAACGCAATGTAATTACACATTTCAGCGTAGCAAACTAGTAGCATCAGTTTATTTTAGGTAGTGCCTGCACGGACGGCTATTTTCGGTTGCACGACAATTGTAAAGTGTAAATTTAAATCTCTTTTGATTTCAAGTGTTGGTTTATCCCTTGATACACACCCTAGTAGTGGCTTCCTGGGTAATATGTAAATTAAGTACATGTACATAATACCCTGCAAACCACCATAAAGGTGTGAGGCAGGGGGTGAATTAACACCAACCATGCATTAAATATCATGCATAAAAAGAATAAGTAATTATATTCTACTAAACTTCACAATTAAAAAAAGACAAAAAAGTAAAGAATGCAAAAACATGCTGTTAGTTGGGTTAGCTTTAAGTCCTCATACAAAAAAATTACTACCCGTCTGGTGACCCCGCGATCGACCATTGGTATTCGTACGTATGTACCATGTAAATAGGTAATATAGGCTTAAATGTCACTCATTATACTTATTACATATCAGTCAATACATTCATTACGTACTCATTGCATTTCGCTCAATTCGTCGGTTCCATTGACGTGGCCTGAAATATTTCCGACGAGGTCTAGTAGGGCATTCAATTCCATGCCGAAGTGCTTCGCTCTCGAACATGACGAGAGCGAAAGCGAGGAGGAGCCATTTCAGCGATTGCGAAACCCACGACCTTCCAAGTTCAAGAACGAACTTCGTCTTAGTTCCTTGTTACCTTCGGACGAGGCAACAACACAATCCCGAACAGCTGATCAGCGGTGTGGAATCCTTGCGAGAATGCTTGGAGGCCATTCGGGTCATGCAATAAGAAGCTGATTTTCGTAATAAGACTTTTGCAAGAAGTGTCAGCTAGTGTTTCAGTGAGTGAGAAATTCTAAGATTTGCGATTATGCATGATGAGAAGTATCGTGAACGTGAATTATTCCCGTGAATATTACGTTGATCACCAAATCCTGACTCCAAAAAAGCCTGTTAGTAAATCGACACTCCTCAAGATGTTAATGCACAAGAAGACGTTATCCAGCGTAATTTGTGAGTTTTTATCAAGTACCGAGTAGTTTTTCATCCTCCAACATGACCTCGCAAGTGAAATATGAATAGTAGTACTTCAGTTGCACGAATCATTGGATGAGTGACCAAGTTATGCCGCGTCGGGCGTCGTGGTTATGTGCCTTGCTGAGAAGAATTAACTGGAAATGGTTGAAGTGTCACTACTACCCTTGCTGCAATGACGGTACACAGGTCATGGTGTTCCCGTAAAGGTAAGCAATTGCATGGTTTGCTTCAATTTCCCATGTTTATGTAATTACCCACGTCCAAGTGTGATTTGGGTTGCTGAAGTATTCTGCGAACGATGCCGACGAATTACGTTGTTGTTGCAGTAGGAAGGTTACAATTAGCAACTGCTAATCTTTGTTGGAATTCAAGGTAGATATACGATATATCTAGATCCCAAATCCTATTATGTCCAGAAATCAACTAGAAGAATGGATGGCAGTGGTTTCAGCGAAGAGTTTCTTCCATTTGATTACTGACAATAGTACAGGAAAATTGACTTGCTATGCGAGCGTTGACGGGCATGTTAATCTGAAAATAATTTTTATGTAACTTTTTCAATAATTGCAATAATTCTGGCGATGCAAAATTGAAATCAGGTATCAGATGTCATTCAACTGTAAGTGTAGGTAGACCCGAAATAAAACCCCTGCACGCTGCATAATGGTGTAATATTTGCTTGAAAACAATTTCTTTTTTTTTTAATATTTCATTATAGGACATTTTTCAGAAACTTGAAGATTACAACGTCTATTGGGTATTTTATCACTTTTTCCCGCCAAAACGAGTAGTTAACGGACGTAATAGCAGGTGGCGCTCTTAATTATTTTCAGTAAACTATTTTCGGAAAACGAATCTTGTTGCCATTATAGGCAATTATCAATATCCAACATGCATATCCAGCAATAATATAAGCAAGATAATATTTAAATTGCGATAATAATTAAGCGTTTTCGAACTTATTAATCACGACGAATTCCACATTGCACTTTGGTGATTGGTCCGGTCTCGGTGACGTCACGCCAGACCGTGACGTTCAACCGCGTGATCAGACGTCTTCAGTATTCGTCTGGACGCGGTAACAGGAGGACAGGTGAGTTTTCAGCCTCAATTTAAGAAACTTTTACTTTAAGTCAGTTTCCATTATTAACGTTCGTTGAGTTTGCAGTTACTTTTGAAAGGGAAATTCGTGACTTATATTTCTGGATGTACGGAGAATAGTGAGATATTCCGAGAGATATACCATTAGCATAATCGTGTGTTCATTTCCCATACTCGTATGTTGATGAGAATACACATTTACGAACTAGAACTACATTTACGGTACTCTGATGCTGTGAAACGGTGTAAACTACTCGCTTTAACAGTAAAAAGACTAGAAGAACTTAAAGATAGGTTGGATTAATTTTTACTGTAAGATTATTTTCTTTCTAGAGCTATTAATGAGATGATTCTAGTGAAAAAAATTATTGACGTTCATCCAGTTTGGAGTTACCTTAAAAGGGAAATCCGAAACATTTAGTAACTTATTTTTCTGGATGTACAAACGAAGGGTATAGATATATTCCGAGATATATATATACCATGTACTTGACTACATTTGAAATTCTTGCTTTACTTAGTAATTCACTCCTGCATATGTCATGAATAATTCTTTTTCCATTGATTGATGGGTAATTACAGTAGCAATGTAGCAATATTTGTCGTTCCGTCTGTTAATGGTTTGAATTTTTTTACAGGAAGGAGTTATTCGAGTTGCGTGTGACGTAAAACGGGATCTCCGTCATCGATCACGTGGGACTTTAAGAGGGACAACTGGGAATTCGAGAGACTGAGAAACGGTCTTCAGTGGGTTCAGATGGTAAGTCCGCTTAATTGCTAATATTTTTTATTGACAAGGTTTTCATTTTCACGGAATGTTTTTCGCGCCCTTTTTGCGATTGTACTTCTGGTCGATGCTAAGTTGTTTTCTCTTAAACCGTGACTTCCCGCCGAAATTCTCAAGATTTTTTCGATTCCTAGAATTTTCCCGGAATATCCTTGGCTGTTCTTGCTGCATCTCCACGCCTTATTCGAGAAATTGGAGTCCATTTCCCTTTCGTCCTGTTTGAAATTATCTTAAAATCGAGATTAAACGATTGCTGTTAGTAAAATAAAGTTGAAAGGGCAGTCGCGTATCTTCACTTTCTACCTTGTTGGAAATAATTTCATTTTTTGGATAATTTAGGATTCGCTAACTGATCTTATAAATAATTAACATCTATTGCATTGACCTCGTAGTCAATCTCCATTTATAAGCCCATTTCCATTGTCCAATCAATTCTCTTCCTGTGTGTTACGGGAGAAAGTGGGTATTGCGTTTTAGACGTTGCTTTATTCCGTGGGTCAAACAATTCATGAGTGATCCGTAAGTGGATGTAGGTACTCCGAAAGCCTTATGTTTTGATAGCTGGTGGAGGACGAGTACAATTTATTATTCACTTGACTTGTTCGTGAATAAACTTCACCTTTTGCGTTCATGCCTTAAATCTTTTGATTGTAATTCATTTTTTGGGGTATTAATATCTCTCGGTCACTATTCATCCTTAAATCACAACTTTTTGCATTCATTTCGTCTTAAATATTTTACCTACATCTACGCGATACCCTGCGAGCCACCGCGAGGGTGTGTGGCAGGGGTTGAAGAATACCAAACATGCACTATTGACACGTAAGAAGACTACTACATACCTTATCGAAGCTTCCGCAGAGTGTATAATATGAGTATCCATTCCTTTCGGGATTTCTTCCGCGTGTGTCCATTCTGGGGTGACAACAGTTTCGCCAACGTTTCAGTTCGCGTCTTCGGGTCTGAAGTGTTTCTGAGTAGATTTTTACAGCCTTATATATATCATTCAGTTCTGCGCTCAGATGTTCAAGTGGGCGCATTTTCATTGGCAGTTTGACTAGTTTTTTTTTCAATTAGGCGCTTGCAAGCATGAGGGAGCTTATAAGCTGTCCTCTCTGATAGTTGCTTGTTTGCATGTTAGTAGTGCATGCTTCGTGATCTTCACCCCCTGCCACCCACGGCTTGCAGGGTATCGTGTAGATGTTGATGATGAAATTGTTGGGGTTCTTGGCCGTTTCGATCGTGAAAAACTTTCCTAAACATTCCTGAAGTTTTATGACAATGACAAGTCAAGGCACTTACGCCAATTTATATCATGTCGGAAAAACTAAATCTACTAGGCATTTAAATATTATTTTGTTATGACATTACCACGAAGGGATTCAATAATGACAACCCAAGTCGTACACAATATGTGAAACACTCCCGATTTACTGGCACTTAGATACGACAAAAGGAAAAAGGTAAAGCGCTGAGAATTGAAGAGATCACTAAGTGGATCAATAGGAGTCACAAAAGAGAATGCCTTTTTCTCAATCAAACCTCTTTTTAACTCAAATTTATCAAAATAAGATGGTCCAGGCCAAAACTGTGTTTGAGCGACACTGCCAGGAACTTTCAACCGAGCACTTAACATTGCACACAGACCAATGTCATTGATTAAAATCAGGTTAAAAGTGTTTTCAACTTTCATTCAGTATCAAAGATTCAAGTTCAGGATAGTTAAGCCATCATGGCTTTACGACGCATTCTAATTGTTGCACTTCCTTATACTTTGTTTAATAACTTGTGTGCTGATTATTGAATAGAAAAGATCACTTCGATATTTAGTGATTTTTAGTAATAAGTTATCATTATTTATGACCTCTGAAACCTGTATTTCTCCGTAATAAGACAGGACACAGGGTTTTTAGTCTCTAGATTTCATCAGATTATTTCGTACAGTTAACAACACATCAAAATACTCCCTTCCCTGATAGCGCGAGATGATGGAAAGTATTAAATCCGCGATGACGGAGTCATTTGATAACCACTACTGTGGATTTTTGAAATGAGTTTACCGCCTTTCATACACGTTGTATTTCAAATTATTTTTTCATGGTATTTCATATCGCTAAATTCATACCTCGTAACGTGAATCTAATTCTAAAATGGATTTTTTCGTTCCTCGATCGCTTTATTTCGTAACACTTTATTTCTGTTGTATCACCCTCGTGTGAGCCTGCTCCTATAATCTTCCTAATCCTTGTAAAATATCTTCACCTGTCAATCAATGCTTATGCGACTGGTTGGAATTTAACTGCTCTTCGTTGACCAAAACGGTTTCCATGCGCGTCACGCGAATACGTGATGCAAACAAAGTGGTTAGATTGTGGGAGATGGACCGTCGCTATGGACAACCGTTGTAAACAAGGAAGTTGGAATGCACTAGAGGATGAATTTCAGCTAAAGGGCCTACGTGCAAAACACAACATTTTGTACGGGGTAGGTGGGCTTTAATCGTTCCCAACCACCCCCATTCTGAGTTCATTGTCACCCAGTGGCTAGTATGCTGATTTCTACTTCATGTACATATATTCAATCCTACTTGAGAAATCACCATATCTGATCTGTTGCAGTTGCATCACGCAGTTTATCTGGTTCCCTCCTGTTTTCCTGTCAACGTTGATACATATATATCAGTTAGGTTTAATTTCGGGTATCGGGTATGATTCGGATTTTTTTTTTTTAATCTGAGGTTAGAATTTGATTATAATCATTTGAGTCCAAATCAACTGGAATTTAAGGAATACCTCTCTCTATTATTCCACCATTTTGCAGAGAATATTTTTTTCAAGATTTCTCTTGTTCCTAAAGCGTGTTATTGTGAATACAATTCTGATTAGCATTTTTCTATCTTCGCCTTTTTAAAAAATAACTCATATCATTTAGGGAAGTGAGTTGGGTTTAGATAGATTAAGGGAAGTTTCTGAGTGACAAAATGGTTGTGAGTTCATTACAACTGCAGATAAGTGTTGTATTCAGGAGCAGAGGCGTGGAAGTACATAAACTTTGAACGATTCGATCGTGAATGGAATCGATCGCCCGAATGTGAATCGAATCGATTGACATTCGGGCTCATAACATTTATTATTATTTTTGACATTATTCGCGTTAAATTTGAGTCTAAAGATTTGTATTTCGGCATAATTTATAAATAACACATTTTAGAGTTCGGAGGACTTGTCTTCACATGTCGGGGCCCCGAAATATTTCCCGGGGCCTTTAAATCTCGACGTGTTTAGTAAAACTGTACTTTCAAACTGAGTATACAATGACAGAAGTCGGTAAAAAAAATTATATCCACTATCTTAATCTTCACACTGGGCTTCGTGTTAGTTAAAGATTAGGGATGTTGACAACAGATATAATATATAAAAAAATATCATTATTTCCTTGGCACATAGGTACCTTGTTTTCACTGCACGCTAATTTAAATTGAATTTATTTCTGTCGTTGCAGGACTTGAGGCGGAGCTACGATTGGAAGGTCACTTCCCATAAGTTGTCGAGATTAGGGTGAGGGATCTTCGTAGCTGCCCGAGAAAGAAAAACAGGAAGCAGCCTCAACAGGAGTGCAGACATTGGTTTGCTCATGGCTTCGCAATGCTCTGGTAAAACTATCTATTGTTTCAGGTTCTACGATCTAAAAGGTAAAGAGAGCCTATGTAAGAGAGGGTAAAATGTGTGTTCACAATTATTTGGTTTTCTTGTGTTTGTCATAGGAGCCAATTGCCCCTATTTCCACACATGACCATGGTCTGGTGAAAAGTGAAGGTATATTGGTAAATCAAGCTTGATTATTGGTGTAAAGGCCTCGGTAAATGAAGTCGGGTACCCGGCATGGGAGGACTAGTCCTCCTAACTATAAGGCAAGTGGCCACTTGCCAGGTCTAGCGAGTCGACTCTAGGCAGGAATATGTTTGCATACTGTGATTTTGATATATTATGTGAAGTCCTGAATGTTTATTTTGTCGTATTTCCTTGTGTTTATTTTTTTCTGCCCATTTTAATTGCTTTAATGGATTTCCTTTGTGTTGGATGTTTTCATATTATATGCTGGTTTATTCAGATTCTTTCACAGGTAAGCAGAGCCTTGGATTATGCAGCATGCCGAGTAGAGTGTAGGAATAGTTAGTCAGTTTAGAGCCTTTTCCGGCCATTATGGCCCATCGTATCAATCCGTTAGCGTTGAGTTAATGAAGTCGTTAATTTAAGTATTTGTGGATGCCGATCTTGCTCTAGAGTTAAATTTCAAAATTATTGGAAATGGTTCGTCAGTTACGATGTGCATCCTGGTGTACTGAGTTTCTGAGTGACCATTCCTCGCATTTTTAAGAAATGCACTTTTGGATATCTGCTTTAAATGTGAGCAACTTTGCATTCACTCTATTTCATTTGTTGTTGATTATGTTCACTAACCCGCTCTCTCCTTAGGTAACTCCTCAACGCCCCGGCCTGCCAGAGGGTAGGGTATGTAGTCAGTTGCCAGAATTTTTGATTCGAGGCCCTTCTGGCCCATCGTAACGGTAGGGTAGCTAGGAGAATTGCGTTTAGCTCATAGCGTTTTTTGTGGATGTTGAGCTTGCTCTAGAATTAAATTTCAAAAGTAATGGAATTGGTTCGTCAGTTACGATGTGCATCCTGGTGCACTGAGTTTCTGAGTGACCATTCCTCGCATTTTTATGAAATGCACTTTTGGATATCTGCTTTAAATGTGAGCAACTTTGCATTCACTCTATTTCATTTGTTGTTGATTATGTTCACTAACCCGCTCTCTCCTTAGGTAACTCCTCAACGCCCCGGCCTGCCAGAGGGTAGGGTATGTAGTCAGTTGCAAGAATTTTTGATTCAAGGCCCTTCTGGCCCATCGTAACGGTAGGGTAGCTAGGAGAATTGCGTGTAGCCTCTGCGCAGCCCGGAGGGGAACGCAGGGGGAAACGCCACGTTAAATAAAGGTTAACGAACCGGTGGCGTTGACCTCCTGGGTCCGGCGTGGAATAACGCCCGTGTGTTGTGTGAATGTTGTAACAATAATAATTACCCCTTTCAAGCTAATCGTAATAATGTTGTTGCTATAAAAATTTCAGATGTTTTGTGTATTTTTTGCTTTCCAAGATTAGCACTCGAACAATAGTGTGGCAGAGTAGTACATTTATATATTTTGTGTCAGGAAGCCTGGTTGGTAAATACTGGCCTTGCGACCCCTACTCTATTCCTACATGCGGCTGCAATATTGTTACCGAGGAAGTATTCAGGACATTACATTTGGAATTTCCTAACGTTTTCATCTCGTAATTATTCTTCCTACTTGTTTCTATTTTTTGTTTCCGGACATTAACTCCAGTGGACTTCGTCTTTCTGCATGCGTAAGCTATAAGGTCATCAAGTTTTACCTATAAAATCCTGTGTAATTTTGTAAGTTTCATTTGTGTTGACTTTGGTTGGAATGTAAACCCGTGCATCCTTATTGTGTAAGGAAGAACTGTGCGTTAGACGGCGTCTTCTTATCGATTCTAATAATGTGAAGAGTATTAATTTTTCCCATTTCTAAAATGTGATTGAGAGTTGAGCAGGTGCAAGCAACCATATTTTTGTCAAATATATTATTGTATTTACACAATCTCCATCAATTTATCGTACAACTTACGATTTGGAATTTTAAATACGCCTAGAAATTTCCAAAAGGGATTAGTAGCTATAGGTAATAGTTATTTTATTCCTGCATTTTAAAATTGTTTTTACTCTAATCCTTTCTAGATGTGACTCTTTTTATTCTTTAGAATGAACGTTTATCCACCATTAAGGTAATGCAATGACTCCATTGCATCGAATTATTTTTTTTACGTTTTGTAACGTTTTGAAGAAAAGCGGCTCTAATTATTTTACTAGCCATTTACTAGCGATGCAATAATAGCAAATATTTGCTATCTTTGCAGTGGATATTTTTAATCTTTAGAACTTTAACCTATCATTCATAACTTCATGACATCATAATTTGCTTTAATTCATGTTTTTTTCATTATGACGAAGACCATGTTTTACTCCTAATATTTATTGCTGTCGTGTACTCTTCTACTTTTTAATGTATTATATAATCCTATTCTTTTTTATGTGTTTATTTCTTCATTTATTTATCAGCTGGTCTCTTTTTTACTGTACGTGGCGAGCGTTCTTTGACATATGCGTTCTATCTCCACGCAAATCGAGTGACATGACTTGAGTTCATGTATCCTTGGAACTATATTTTAATTCTACGCGTAGTGATATATAGACTGCTTTCGGCAGTCAGCATGTGAAGTTATAATCATATAATATTATTATCATCATTCACTCCTGTCTAACACTAAAAGAAATAGTAAATTTCCATTACATTGCTTTTCGGTTTCTGTGATGTTTATCGCCATGACGACGTAAACAACGTTAAAAATTGTGTGTTATCTAATGGGTGCTTTCCAATCATCGACGCAAGTCGACACAAGTCAACTTGTGTCGCGTGTAGTGCTTTCCAATCAGTGTGTGTCGCTGTTGTGTCGCTGTCGACACACGGTGACACACCGGTAATGGTGAGTTACTGAAAAAAGAAAGAAGGACGGCGCAAGCTCTAAATCGCAATACGTCTGCAAGAGGCATATTGAAAATAACCGATAAATCAGAACAAATGTTTAAGTTAAGTATTTTCTTAATTAATCATCCTACAACTCATTTTTTTGTTTATTGGTAACGATCTTGCTATAACAAGAAGGAAACATCTGTGGATTCAATTTCCTTCCCACAAAAACGCACCAATCACGAGTCCCCGTGAAAGTCCTTAGCGCATCAGCTTCTGCGCACTGAAACTTGCTTTCCATTCGCGAAGACACAAGTCGACTTGAGTTTCCGCGAGTTAACTCAAGACGACGCATGAGTCGCTTGAATGGAAAGCACCCAATCACACCCAAAATAAGAAAATCTTTAAGCTATATTTCAATGAAGTGTGTGTGTATGGAGAAATGTTCGGTAAATGTGTAATTGATCTTTGCGGTGATAATTTACTCCGCGTGCTTCCATAGGTTGATGAATTATAAAGATAGTGTCGTATTTATTTCAATATATTGGCTATTTATACGAGACCTAAAATATATATTTAGGTGCTATTAGTTTAGAAAAAAACATGTTGATGGAATTATACCAAAATGTGAGTCCCTGTTAAATGTGAATTATGCTATAGTTTTTCAAACTGAGTAATATTTCAGGAAATGTCCAACATTTTCCCCTCTGGTGTTAAACGACGGTGTCAAACGTCCCATTTACAAAGAATTTTCAATGGATGGTGTTAATTTAAAAATCCGTTTCGAAAATTATTATTTTAAAATTTTTTTGTTCCCTTATCGATGTTCATTTGTAATCACAAACATTTGATATGAATTGAAATGAAGAACGCTTTCGCCCTTTTCCCGTTCTCATCTGAGGATATCATTTATAGTATGATCCCTTAATCTATTGTTATATGGTATTGTCTGATTCAAAACTTACAAATATAAGATCGTGTCGCTATACCTATTTTTATTGAAAATTTTACATTTTGAATTTGTTTTGTTCATCATTCGATATTTACTTTTTTGTCACAAACATTCGTTGCTATTTTCGATAAAGTAAGCTTTTAACCTTTTCCAATTCTCATCCGAGTGTATTATTTACGGCATGATTCCTATTGTTTATAGTTATATTTTATAAACTGTTACGAAATTTACATACATGAGATGACGTTCATTTACAAATATTGGGTTGATCATTATTGTTTTAAAATTTGCTTTGTTCAATTGTCAATGTTCATTTTGTATGACGTACATTCAATGTTGTTTGCAATAAAGTACGCTTTCCCCTTTTCCTAAGCTCCAACCTGATTTAATTATTTATGGCATGATTCCTTTGGTTTATGGTTATATGTTTATTATATATGAGAGCATGTTAATTTACATTATTTGTATTGTGAATTATTTTTTTAATTTGTCGATGCTCACTTTTTTGTCACAGACATTCTATGTTAATTGAAATAAATTGCGCTTTCGCCGTTCACCAATAACATTTGAATATATATATATTTTGAGGAATGATTCCTATTCTTACTAGTCCTAGTCTCCTGGGGTTGGTCAGCGTGATTGCTGGAAAAAATCTTTCTGATCCAGAAAAAGCTAAGGAAATGCATGCTAAGAAAACCAATTAGAACCCCATGTAGACCTCTACTGGCAAAACTCAAATTACTAACAATCCCATGTAATTATATATGTAAAATCTCACAAATAACAACCTTCACCTTGTGAGAATCAACCGTGACATCCATTCTCATGACACACAAGGGATAAAAGAGACATCTACGGTAACCACCATGAAACAAGAACCTCTTGCAACAGCCCTATTGCAACGGGCACGAAGATCTGTTACCGAAGTACATTCGATCCTCAAAAACCTCATCTATATTTGAAAAGAATGTAAAACAGTTTTTATTAGAACAGTGCTACTATTCATTAAATGAATACTTTGTGAACACCAATAAAACTGGAAGTGTATAATGTATCTCTGTAATTATTATGCATGATTTGTGAATATTTTCTTTTTACTTCCTGATTTTATGTATATTATATGTACTATGACGAATCCTATGCCTACTTCGTTGTAAGCGTGGTCACGGGAAAATAAATAATTATCATTATTGTTTATCTTTTTATGATAATGTCTGATTCAAAATACACTAACTATACATCGTGTTATAATAGTTTTACAATATAATTTACGATAGGTATGGAAAAGTTTTGTTTTAAAAATTGTTTTGTTAATTTTTCAATGGTCATTTTCTATATGACAAACATCCAATGATGGTTTGCACTAAAATACTCTCTCTCCTTTTCCTAAGCTCATATCTGACGCGAGTTAACTATTTATGGCATGATTCCTTTTGTATATTGTTGCGTGGTATTGTGTTTCTAAATTTACATACATGACATCGTGTTAATTTACAAATTTTTAATAGTAATTATTTTTTTTATTTGTCGATGCTCACTTTTTTCACAAACATTCAATGTTATTTGCAATAAAGTAAGCTTTTGAGCTTTTTCTCGCTTATCTGAGTATATTATTTATGTACAAGCATTGTATAGGTTCAAATTTTGATATTAATCCTCAATGAAAAATATAATCTGTTCCATTTTTTTCTCCATATGCGATAGAATTTTTAATTTCCCGTATTTTTAAGTTTACTTTTTGGTCTTATGCATTTTTTTGTAGTCAAGGCTTCAAATTTCCTTCCAATTTTGAAATTGCTTTCCAATTTTTTTCATTTGAATTTACTGACAAATAATCGTTTTTAGAGTACATACATTTTTTGCTTTTTTTAATATGGGTGAAGTAATAGAATGTGAACTCCTGAGGTTTCTTTTTGTATTTTTTTGTGAAAAGTGATAGTTTAAAATTTTCGACTAATATCGTGCATAAGTATAACTTAGTTATTGATATTCATTTGTCATCAACGTTCATAAAACTAATACACCAAATATATTCTTCAAGAACTTTGACTCTTTGGTGTGAAATTAATTTTTATACAAAGTTTCTAATTATTTGTTATAATTTCGCTCGTCTTGGGATGCTCTCCTTAATATTTTTAGGTTTCTCATTCCGTCATTGAACTTTCGTTCGAAATATTTGGCTTCATCGTGATATCTTCAACACGTCGTCATTCCCTACTCGACGCAATGAGGGACGGGCTCATTTTTATAACCATTTCACTGTGAAGTTCATTTATCTGTAAGGTTCTTGGCGAAAATTATGCGCAAAAATTAAGGTCTGCCTTGAGAGCATAGTTGGCATTAACGATTTGAATAGTTATCTTTTAATCGTTAAAGTTATGCATTAACTGATAAAAAACTAACTTCAGTTAATTTTTTTCGTTAATTTTTCACGAATGTCGACCTGTCTGAAATTGGGCGCATAGGTTGCTCAACAAACAAATTGGAAAATGAAACAGTATCTAAGAATGAGAGGGTGTAGTTGCGCAAGAATGCAATGAATAGTCCAAGAACACTATAATACAGTGTTCTTGGACTATTCTCCAAGACGAATACATCCAGACAAAGGCTGGGCTGAGAGGAGAGAACGCCAAAGTTCAGGACATTGCTCTCGCGGGACAATACATTAATTTTGAACTTTGACGATGTTTTCCATTGATAATCCTCTTAAAGAGATAACATGTTTCCTTCTGCAAAATGCGAACTTCATGTAAATCTACAGCGAACCTATAGAGTGACATTGTCCGAGTAACACTCAATTTCGTGAAGAAATATGATGCCTACTTACAAATATTCACAGAGTTAATTTCAGTATTCGCTCATTTCTTTATATCAGATAGGACTGAAGGCGTCACTTTGTGGAATTTAGATACACCATTCATGGTAACGAATAAACTAAAAACTTTTACTCTATTCCACACTTTTTAGACTAAAAGTTTTTATTTTGTTCGTTACCATGACTAGCGCTCATTTCTTGTTCGAGAAATAATGGATTAAATAATGAATATACACCATTATTATGAGTTTATTGACGAATTCATTTCAGTGGTGGTTCAAAACTCTCGCAATCATTGAAAGCACCATTGCATCCCAGTGCGTATCAGACATTAAGGCCGTGTTCCAATCCTAGAGCATGTACTATATAACGTCAATGACGTTACGCGCAGTCTACCTTATTTATGGTCTATGGTTCCAATCCACAAGGGCGTGCACTACGCTCTTTCTTGAACTTTCACCCTTTTCTGCACTTCCTTGCTCTATTCCGATATTAGCGTCATGGACACTTTGTGGCAGTGGTGTTGACTGTAAAAAGTTGACGATCATGTATCGTGTGCTTTCGGAAGAGATTTCTCTGTAAGCATAATCAGGATGTGAACGACTTTTCTGTGCTGTTTCTGCTTCCAGAAATGGTTCTCCAGAAGCCTACGACCGCTTTCGCCATGTATTTGACAAAGAATAATCGTTGTTTTTGCTGTTGTCGATACAAAATCATGACCAGGTGGCTGACTATTAACTATAACGGGACTGTCAACATCGGAACAATAACTAATAATTATTTTTACATTAACATTACAAACTTTGGCAGTTCGCCTAGTGTCGAAATATCTTTTAATTGAACTCGCACGTTAACCTCAATGCATTATGACATCAGACTCCGCAATAAACATTTTTTAGAACCTTTAGCAATTCTTACCGAAGGACATCAATGAAACTTTGCAACGTGATGATAACTGCTACTGTCAAAACGTTCATTAGTTAGAACTGGCTGGAAAATGGCCAATTTGTGATATAAAATCAGCATATGGATTTTTCAAATAGGTGCTCTATTGAACTTCTTCCAGCCCTGGTGGAAAATATTTCAGGAATTGAGGACATCGAACAACCTGTTAATTGACCTTAAAATCGTACACAGTGGTGAAGCACCCTGAAAGCCATGAACTCCCATTTACTCACACAACTCGATTGCATCAGCAACAGAGACAGTTTATAGGACCTGAGTGGCAAACCTTCATTTTTGGTATTCTCCATGTTATAAGGGCAGATATATTTTGGTGAAGTATAGATATTCAGGAATCAGGTGAAGGACTGCAAAAGCTATCCGGGTGCAGGCATCGGCAGTCACCATAATTTGGTGTTGATAAATGCCATCTAAAATTCAAGAAATTGAGGAAGGCAGTGAAGAACATATGGTAAGAAAAAAATTTCAGGAGGCTCAACATCAGCTGGCATTTCAGCAGGCAGTGGGAAACAGCATAAGCGAGGAACTGACTGACGAATCAGTGGAAGAACGTTGGGACAACATTAAATATGGACTACGGGAAGCCGCAAGAATTTCCGACCCATATTTGTACAAAAACGGTAAGATTGGGCCCCTACCTGTCGAATGCCTCTCGGTCCACTTACTTAATTTAGGTGCAGCGGAGTCCAATCAACGCCAGCCTGATTCTTCAAGGAAAGGGAGGTCGAAAGACATTGGTGCCTCAGTTGCCAAGCCTTAAAATTGGGGCCTTGACTCTCAGTACCTCTTGCTTCCCTCTTGAGGTGATGACCACCACCATCTCCCACCGATAAAAGAGGTTACTTACACAGCATGGATCTATAATCCTTTAATTTTTACGCCACCGGGGCTAATTATATATTAAGAACCCCTGCGATTTATGCTACGTTTGATTAGATTAACAAGATAAGAGATATAGATTTCAAATGTCATTTTTCATACTAACTTTTAAGAGGCAGTGTTATAAAGGGATAGGTATTAGGTGAAATATTGTTAGAGTAGGCTGTATTGCATGATGCATGAAGTAACAACCGATATTCCCATTCTTATTCCGTAGATACTAACAATCTAGCTGCGTGTGACCCTATTTTCTGGCCTTTCTCCAATAAATATCCTAGTTGCATGTCAACAGTGCATGTTTGGTGATCTTCACCTGCCACACACCCTGGCGGTGGCTCGCAGGGTATTACGTAGATGAAGATGTAGATAAAGTACCTATACGATGAGGATATGGAAGTGGATAGTTCCTGAGTCAGCCTTAATACCATCATTATAGCTCCAGATGAAATGTCTAATGCAACTAGCACGACCATTCGAATCATGTTTGTGACAGTAATATCTTACATCGAAGATACTGAAAGAAATTTGATTAGGTACTGTACATTTCGAAGTAGGACATCAGTGTGTAGTAATTAGGTACTTTAACATATTCATGTTTCAACATTGCCAACAATTATTACTCAACAATATGCTCTAGAAAATAATAAACAATTGATTACTGCAGCTTAAGAAGTTCTTGACTTCTCGATAATTATTGTAACAACAATTTTCCTCTCAATTGCTGGTAATTTGGAAACGAGGGTCCTTACGCAGTGTGTAGATGCCTGAATGTTTAACGCCACCGAAGTTACAAGGAATCAATTAAAGAAATGGAGTAGGATAGTGCCTGAGTGAGCCTTTACCCCATCATAATAGCTCCAGTTGAAATATTTAAACCAACCAGCTAGAGCAACCTAAAATATTTGGGACAGTAATGGATTAAAGCGAAGACACAGTAGGAAATTAGAATAGGTGCTGTATATTTTGATTCCGAATAATAGAAGTGTGTCGTTCATGTTCCGACATTACTTTCTTACGCATGTTCTAGAGAATTATAATTAGGTAATTAGTTACTTCAGTTATATAAGTTCATGACTCATCAATAATTATTACATGCATTGGTGTAGATTAACAATTTAGTTAGACGGTTCTCGTGAATGATTATCTAACATTTAACGCAATGTAATTACACATTTCAGCGTAGCAAACTAGTAGCATCAGTTTATTTTAGGTAGTGCCTGCACGGACGGCTATTTTCGGTTGCACGACAATTGTAAAGTGTAAATTTAAATCTCTTTTGATTTCAAGTGTTGGTTTATCCCTTGATACACACCCTAGTAGTGGCTTCCTGGGTAATATGTAAATTAAGTACATGTACATAATACCCTGCAAACCACCATAAAGGTGTGAGGCAGGGGGTGAATTAACACCAACCATGCATTAAATATCATGCATAAAAAGAATAAGTAATTATATTCTACTAAACTTCACAATTAAAAAAAGACAAAAAAGTAAAGAATGCAAAAACATGCTGTTAGTTGGGTTAGCTTTAAGTCCTCATACAAAAAAATTACTACCCGTCTGGTGACCCCGCGATCGACCATTGGTATTCGTACGTATGTACCATGTAAATAGGTAATATAGGCTTAAATGTCACTCATTATACTTATTACATATCAGTCAATACATTCATTACGTACTCATTGCATTTCGCTCAATTCGTCGGTTCCATTGACGTGGCCTGAAATATTTCCGACGAGGTCTAGTAGGGCATTCAATTCCATGCCGAAGTGCTTCGCTCTCGAACATGACGAGAGCGAAAGCGAGGAGGAGCCATTTCAGCGATTGCGAAACCCACGACCTTCCAAGTTCAAGAACGAACTTCGTCTTAGTTCCTTGTTACCTTCGGACGAGGCAACAACACAATCTCGAACAGCTGATCAGCGGTGTGGAATCCTTGCGAGAATGCTTGGAGGCCATTCGGGTCATGCAATAAGAAGCTGATTTTCGTATTAAGACTTTTGCAAGAAGTGTCAGCTAGTGTTTCAGTGAGTGAGAAATTCTAAGATTTGCGATTATGCATGATGAGAAGTATCGTGAACGTGAATAATTCCCGTGAATATTATGTTGATCACCAAATCCTGACTCCAAAGAAGCCTGTTAGTAAATCGACACTCCTCAAGATGTTAATGCACAAGAAGACGTTATCCAGCGTAATTTGTGAGAGTGTTTATCAAGTGCCGAGCAGTGTTTCATCCTCCAACATAACCTCGCAGGTGAAATGTGAATAGTGGTGCTTCATTTGCACGAATCATTGGATGAGTGACCAAGTTATGCCGCGTCGGGCGTCGTGGTTATGTGCCTTGCTGAGAAGAATGAACTGGAAATGGTTGAAGTGTCACTACTACCCTTGCTGCAATGACGGTACACAGGTCATGGTGTTCCCGTAAAGGTAAGCAATTGCATGGTTTGCTTCAATTTCCCATGTTTATGTAATTACCCACGTCCAAGTGTGATTTGGGTTGCTGAAGTATTCTGCGAACGATGCCGACGAATTACGTTGTTGTTGCAGTAGGAAGGTTACAATTAGCAACTGCTAATCTTTGTTGGAATTCAAGGTAGATATACGATATATCTAGATCCCAAATCCTATTATGTCCAGAAATCAACTAGAAGAATGGATGGCAGTGGTTTCAGCGAAGAGTTTCTTCCATTTGATTACTGACAATAGTACAGGAAAATTGACTTGCTATGCGAGCGTTGACGGGCATGTTAATCTGAAAATAATTTTTATGTAACTTTTTCAATAATTGCAATAATTCTGGCGATGCAAAATTGAAATCAGGTATCAGATGTCATTCAACTGTAAGTGTAGGTAGACCCGAAATAAAACCCCTGCACGCTGCATAATGGTGTAATATTTGCTTGAAAACAATTTCTTTTTTTTTTAATATTTCATTATAGGACATTTTTCAGAAACTTGAAGATTACAACGTCTATTGGGTATTTTATCACTTTTTCCCGCCAAAACGAGTAGTTAACGGACGTAATAGCAGGTGGCGCTCTTAATTATTTTCAGTAAACTATTTTCGGAAAACGAATCTTGTTGCCATTATAGGCAATTATCAATATCCAACATGCATATCCAGCAATAATATAAGCAAGATAATATTTAAATTGCGATAATAATTAAGCGTTTTCGAACTTATTAATCACGACGAATTCCACATTGCACTTTGGTGATTGGTCCGGTCTCGGTGACGTCACGCCAGACCGTGACGTTCAACCGCGTGATCAGACGTCTTCAGTATTCGTCTGGACGCGGTAACAGGAGGACAGGTGAGTTTTCAGCCTCAATTTAAGAAACTTTTACTTTAAGTCAGTTTCCATTATTAACGTTCGTTGAGTTTGCAGTTACTTTTGAAAGGGAAATTCGTGACTTATATTTCTGGATGTACGGAGAATAGTGAGATATTCCGAGAGATATACCATTAGCATAATCGTGTGTTCATTTCCCATACTCGTATGTTGATGAGAATACACATTTACGAACTAGAACTACATTTACGGTACTCTGATGCTGTGAAACGGTGTAAACTACTCGCTTTAACAGTAAAAAGACTAGAAGAACTTAAAGATAGGTTGGATTAATTTTTACTGTAAGATTATTTTCTTTCTAGAGCTATTAATGAGATGATTCTAGTGAAAAAAATTATTGACGTTCATCCAGTTTGGAGTTACCTTAAAAGGGAAATCCGAAACATTTAGTAACTTATTTTTCTGGATGTACAAACGAAGGGTATAGATATATTCCGAGATATATATATACCATGTACTTGACTACATTTGAAATTCTTGCTTTACTTAGTAATTCACTCCTGCATATGTCATGAATAATTCTTTTTCCATTGATTGATGGGTAATTACAGTAGCAATGTAGCAATATTTGTCGTTCCGTCTGTTAATGGTTTGAATTTTTTTACAGGAAGGAGTTATTCGAGTTGCGTGTGACGTAAAACGGGATCTCCGTCATCGATCACGTGGGACTTTAAGAGGGACAACTGGGAATTCGAGAGACTGAGAAACGGTCTTCAGTGGGTTCAGATGGTAAGTCCGCTTAATTGCTAATATTTTTTATTGACAAGGTTTTCATTTTCACGGAATGTTTTTCGCGCCCTTTTTGCGATTGTACTTCTGGTCGATGCTAAGTTGTTTTCTCTTAAACCGTGACTTCCCGCCGAAATTCTCAAGATTTTTTCGATTCCTAGAATTTTCCCGGAATATCCTTGGCTGTTCTTGCTGCATCTCCACGCCTTATTCGAGAAATTGGAGTCCATTTCCCTTTCGTCCTGTTTGAAATTATCTTAAAATCGAGATTAAACGATTGCTGTTAGTAAAATAAAGTTGAAAGGGCAGTCGCGTATCTTCACTTTCTACCTTGTTGGAAATAATTTCATTTTTTGGATAATTTAGGATTCGCTAACTGATCTTATAAATAATTAACATCTATTGCATTGACCTCGTAGTCAATCTCCATTTATAAGCCCATTTCCATTGTCCAATCAATTCTCTTCCTGTGTGTTACGGGAGAAAGTGGGTATTGCGTTTTAGACGTTGCTTTATTCCGTGGGTCAAACAATTCATGAGTGATCCGTAAGTGGATGTAGGTACTCCGAAAGCCTTATGTTTTGATAGCTGGTGGAGGACGAGTACAATTTATTATTCACTTGACTTGTTCGTGAATAAACTTCACCTTTTGCGTTCATGCCTTAAATCTTTTGATTGTAATTCATTTTTTGGGGTATTAATATCTCTCGGTCACTATTCATCCTTAAATCACAACTTTTTGCATTCATTTCGTCTTAAATATTTTACCTACATCTACGCGATACCCTGCGAGCCACCGCGAGGGTGTGTGGCAGGGGTTGAAGAATACCAAACATGCACTATTGACACGTAAGAAGACTACTACATACCTTATCGAAGCTTCCGCAGAGTGTATAATATGAGTATCCATTCCTTTCGGGATTTCTTCCGCGTGTGTCCATTCTGGGGTGACAACAGTTTCGCCAACGTTTCAGTTCGCGTCTTCGGGTCTGAAGTGTTTCTGAGTAGATTTTTACAGCCTTATATATATCATTCAGTTCTGCGCTCAGATGTTCAAGTGGGCGCATTTTCATTGGCAGTTTGACTAGTTTTTTTTTCAATTAGGCGCTTGCAAGCATGAGGGAGCTTATAAGCTGTCCTCTCTGATAGTTGCTTGTTTGCATGTTAGTAGTGCATGCTTCGTGATCTTCACCCCCTGCCACCCACGGCTTGCAGGGTATCGTGTAGATGTTGATGATGAAATTGTTGGGGTTCTTGGCCGTTTCGATCGTGAAAAACTTTCCTAAACATTCCTGAAGTTTTATGACAATGACAAGTCAAGGCACTTACGCCAATTTATATCATGTCGGAAAAACTAAATCTACTAGGCATTTAAATATTATTTTGTTATGACATTACCACGAAGGGATTCAATAATGACAACCCAAGTCGTACACAATATGTGAAACACTCCCGATTTACTGGCACTTAGATACGACAAAAGGAAAAAGGTAAAGCGCTGAGAATTGAAGAGATCACTAAGTGGATCAATAGGAGTCACAAAAGAGAATGCCTTTTTCTCAATCAAACCTCTTTTTAACTCAAATTTATCAAAATAAGATGGTCCAGGCCAAAACTGTGTTTGAGCGACACTGCCAGGAACTTTCAACCGAGCACTTAACATTGCACACAGACCAATGTCATTGATTAAAATCAGGTTAAAAGTGTTTTCAACTTTCATTCAGTATCAAAGATTCAAGTTCAGGATAGTTAAGCCATCATGGCTTTACGACGCATTCTAATTGTTGCACTTCCTTATACTTTGTTTAATAACTTGTGTGCTGATTATTGAATAGAAAAGATCACTTCGATATTTAGTGATTTTTAGTAATAAGTTATCATTATTTATGACCTCTGAAACCTGTATTTCTCCGTAATAAGACAGGACACAGGGTTTTTAGTCTCTAGATTTCATCAGATTATTTCGTACAGTTAACAACACATCAAAATACTCC
This sequence comes from Platycnemis pennipes, assembly GCA_933228895.1. Taxonomy (NCBI): domain Eukaryota; kingdom Metazoa; phylum Arthropoda; class Insecta; order Odonata; family Platycnemididae; genus Platycnemis; species Platycnemis pennipes. The sequence continues at coordinate 152,221,946 of OW121849.1, forward strand.
CTTCCCTGATAGCGCGAGATGATGGAAAGTATTAAATCCGCGATGACGGAGTCATTTGATAACCACTACTGTGGATTTTTGAAATGAGTTTACCGCCTTTCATACACGTTGTATTTCAAATTATTTTTTCATGGTATTTCATATCGCTAAATTCATACCTCGTAACGTGAATCTAATTCTAAAATGGATTTTTTCGTTCCTCGATCGCTTTATTTCGTAACACTTTATTTCTGTTGTATCACCCTCGTGTGAGCCTGCTCCTATAATCTTCCTAATCCTTGTAAAATATCTTCACCTGTCAATCAATGCTTATGCGACTGGTTGGAATTTAACTGCTCTTCGTTGACCAAAACGGTTTCCATGCGCGTCACGCGAATACGTGATGCAAACAAAGTGGTTAGATTGTGGGAGATGGACCGTCGCTATGGACAACCGTTGTAAACAAGGAAGTTGGAATGCACTAGAGGATGAATTTCAGCTAAAGGGCCTACGTGCAAAACACAACATTTTGTACGGGGTAGGTGGGCTTTAATCGTTCCCAACCACCCCCATTCTGAGTTCATTGTCACCCAGTGGCTAGTATGCTGATTTCTACTTCATGTACATATATTCAATCCTACTTGAGAAATCACCATATCTGATCTGTTGCAGTTGCATCACGCAGTTTATCTGGTTCCCTCCTGTTTTCCTGTCAACGTTGATACATATATATCAGTTAGGTTTAATTTCGGGTATCGGGTATGATTCGGATTTTTTTTTTTTAATCTGAGGTTAGAATTTGATTATAATCATTTGAGTCCAAATCAACTGGAATTTAAGGAATACCTCTCTCTATTATTCCACCATTTTGCAGAGAATATTTTTTTCAAGATTTCTCTTGTTCCTAAAGCGTGTTATTGTGAATACAATTCTGATTAGCATTTTTCTATCTTCGCCTTTTTAAAAAATAACTCATATCATTTAGGGAAGTGAGTTGGGTTTAGATAGATTAAGGGAAGTTTCTGAGTGACAAAATGGTTGTGAGTTCATTACAACTGCAGATAAGTGTTGTATTCAGGAGCAGAGGCGTGGAAGTACATAAACTTTGAACGATTCGATCGTGAATGGAATCGATCGCCCGAATGTGAATCGAATCGATTGACATTCGGGCTCATAACATTTATTATTATTTTTGACATTATTCGCGTTAAATTTGAGTCTAAAGATTTGTATTTCGGCATAATTTATAAATAACACATTTTAGAGTTCGGAGGACTTGTCTTCACATGTCGGGGCCCCGAAATATTTCCCGGGGCCTTTAAATCTCGACGTGTTTAGTAAAACTGTACTTTCAAACTGAGTATACAATGACAGAAGTCGGTAAAAAAAATTATATCCACTATCTTAATCTTCACACTGGGCTTCGTGTTAGTTAAAGATTAGGGATGTTGACAACAGATATAATATATAAAAAAATATCATTATTTCCTTGGCACATAGGTACCTTGTTTTCACTGCACGCTAATTTAAATTGAATTTATTTCTGTCGTTGCAGGACTTGAGGCGGAGCTACGATTGGAAGGTCACTTCCCATAAGTTGTCGAGATTAGGGTGAGGGATCTTCGTAGCTGCCCGAGAAAGAAAAACAGGAAGCAGCCTCAACAGGAGTGCAGACATTGGTTTGCTCATGGCTTCGCAATGCTCTGGTAAAACTATCTATTGTTTCAGGTTCTACGATCTAAAAGGTAAAGAGAGCCTATGTAAGAGAGGGTAAAATGTGTGTTCACAATTATTTGGTTTTCTTGTGTTTGTCATAGGAGCCAATTGCCCCTATTTCCACACATGACCATGGTCTGGTGAAAAGTGAAGGTATATTGGTAAATCAAGCTTGATTATTGGTGTAAAGGCCTCGGTAAATGAAGTCGGGTACCCGGCATGGGAGGACTAGTCCTCCTAACTATAAGGCAAGTGGCCACTTGCCAGGTCTAGCGAGTCGACTCTAGGCAGGAATATGTTTGCATACTGTGATTTTGATATATTATGTGAAGTCCTGAATGTTTATTTTGTCGTATTTCCTTGTGTTTATTTTTTTCTGCCCATTTTAATTGCTTTAATGGATTTCCTTTGTGTTGGATGTTTTCATATTATATGCTGGTTTATTCAGATTCTTTCACAGGTAAGCAGAGCCTTGGATTATGCAGCATGCCGAGTAGAGTGTAGGAATAGTTAGTCAGTTTAGAGCCTTTTCCGGCCATTATGGCCCATCGTATCAATCCGTTAGCGTTGAGTTAATGAAGTCGTTAATTTAAGTATTTGTGGATGCCGATCTTGCTCTAGAGTTAAATTTCAAAATTATTGGAAATGGTTCGTCAGTTACGATGTGCATCCTGGTGTACTGAGTTTCTGAGTGACCATTCCTCGCATTTTTAAGAAATGCACTTTTGGATATCTGCTTTAAATGTGAGCAACTTTGCATTCACTCTATTTCATTTGTTGTTGATTATGTTCACTAACCCGCTCTCTCCTTAGGTAACTCCTCAACGCCCCGGCCTGCCAGAGGGTAGGGTATGTAGTCAGTTGCCAGAATTTTTGATTCGAGGCCCTTCTGGCCCATCGTAACGGTAGGGTAGCTAGGAGAATTGCGTTTAGCTCATAGCGTTTTTTGTGGATGTTGAGCTTGCTCTAGAATTAAATTTCAAAAGTAATGGAATTGGTTCGTCAGTTACGATGTGCATCCTGGTGCACTGAGTTTCTGAGTGACCATTCCTCGCATTTTTATGAAATGCACTTTTGGATATCTGCTTTAAATGTGAGCAACTTTGCATTCACTCTATTTCATTTGTTGTTGATTATGTTCACTAACCCGCTCTCTCCTTAGGTAACTCCTCAACGCCCCGGCCTGCCAGAGGGTAGGGTATGTAGTCAGTTGCAAGAATTTTTGATTCAAGGCCCTTCTGGCCCATCGTAACGGTAGGGTAGCTAGGAGAATTGCGTGTAGCCTCTGCGCAGCCCGGAGGGGAACGCAGGGGGAAACGCCACGTTAAATAAAGGTTAACGAACCGGTGGCGTTGACCTCCTGGGTCCGGCGTGGAATAACGCCCGTGTGTTGTGTGAATGTTGTAACAATAATAATTACCCCTTTCAAGCTAATCGTAATAATGTTGTTGCTATAAAAATTTCAGATGTTTTGTGTATTTTTTGCTTTCCAAGATTAGCACTCGAACAATAGTGTGGCAGAGTAGTACATTTATATATTTTGTGTCAGGAAGCCTGGTTGGTAAATACTGGCCTTGCGACCCCTACTCTATTCCTACATGCGGCTGCAATATTGTTACCGAGGAAGTATTCAGGACATTACATTTGGAATTTCCTAACGTTTTCATCTCGTAATTATTCTTCCTACTTGTTTCTATTTTTTGTTTCCGGACATTAACTCCAGTGGACTTCGTCTTTCTGCATGCGTAAGCTATAAGGTCATCAAGTTTTACCTATAAAATCCTGTGTAATTTTGTAAGTTTCATTTGTGTTGACTTTGGTTGGAATGTAAACCCGTGCATCCTTATTGTGTAAGGAAGAACTGTGCGTTAGACGGCGTCTTCTTATCGATTCTAATAATGTGAAGAGTATTAATTTTTCCCATTTCTAAAATGTGATTGAGAGTTGAGCAGGTGCAAGCAACCATATTTTTGTCAAATATATTATTGTATTTACACAATCTCCATCAATTTATCGTACAACTTACGATTTGGAATTTTAAATACGCCTAGAAATTTCCAAAAGGGATTAGTAGCTATAGGTAATAGTTATTTTATTCCTGCATTTTAAAATTGTTTTTACTCTAATCCTTTCTAGATGTGACTCTTTTTATTCTTTAGAATGAACGTTTATCCACCATTAAGGTAATGCAATGACTCCATTGCATCGAATTATTTTTTTTACGTTTTGTAACGTTTTGAAGAAAAGCGGCTCTAATTATTTTACTAGCCATTTACTAGCGATGCAATAATAGCAAATATTTGCTATCTTTGCAGTGGATATTTTTAATCTTTAGAACTTTAACCTATCATTCATAACTTCATGACATCATAATTTGCTTTAATTCATGTTTTTTTCATTATGACGAAGACCATGTTTTACTCCTAATATTTATTGCTGTCGTGTACTCTTCTACTTTTTAATGTATTATATAATCCTATTCTTTTTTATGTGTTTATTTCTTCATTTATTTATCAGCTGGTCTCTTTTTTACTGTACGTGGCGAGCGTTCTTTGACATATGCGTTCTATCTCCACGCAAATCGAGTGACATGACTTGAGTTCATGTATCCTTGGAACTATATTTTAATTCTACGCGTAGTGATATATAGACTGCTTTCGGCAGTCAGCATGTGAAGTTATAATCATATAATATTATTATCATCATTCACTCCTGTCTAACACTAAAAGAAATAGTAAATTTCCATTACATTGCTTTTCGGTTTCTGTGATGTTTATCGCCATGACGACGTAAACAACGTTAAAAATTGTGTGTTATCTAATGGGTGCTTTCCAATCATCGACGCAAGTCGACACAAGTCAACTTGTGTCGCGTGTAGTGCTTTCCAATCAGTGTGTGTCGCTGTTGTGTCGCTGTCGACACACGGTGACACACCGGTAATGGTGAGTTACTGAAAAAAGAAAGAAGGACGGCGCAAGCTCTAAATCGCAATACGTCTGCAAGAGGCATATTGAAAATAACCGATAAATCAGAACAAATGTTTAAGTTAAGTATTTTCTTAATTAATCATCCTACAACTCATTTTTTTGTTTATTGGTAACGATCTTGCTATAACAAGAAGGAAACATCTGTGGATTCAATTTCCTTCCCACAAAAACGCACCAATCACGAGTCCCCGTGAAAGTCCTTAGCGCATCAGCTTCTGCGCACTGAAACTTGCTTTCCATTCGCGAAGACACAAGTCGACTTGAGTTTCCGCGAGTTAACTCAAGACGACGCATGAGTCGCTTGAATGGAAAGCACCCAATCACACCCAAAATAAGAAAATCTTTAAGCTATATTTCAATGAAGTGTGTGTGTATGGAGAAATGTTCGGTAAATGTGTAATTGATCTTTGCGGTGATAATTTACTCCGCGTGCTTCCATAGGTTGATGAATTATAAAGATAGTGTCGTATTTATTTCAATATATTGGCTATTTATACGAGACCTAAAATATATATTTAGGTGCTATTAGTTTAGAAAAAAACATGTTGATGGAATTATACCAAAATGTGAGTCCCTGTTAAATGTGAATTATGCTATAGTTTTTCAAACTGAGTAATATTTCAGGAAATGTCCAACATTTTCCCCTCTGGTGTTAAACGACGGTGTCAAACGTCCCATTTACAAAGAATTTTCAATGGATGGTGTTAATTTAAAAATCCGTTTCGAAAATTATTATTTTAAAATTTTTTTGTTCCCTTATCGATGTTCATTTGTAATCACAAACATTTGATATGAATTGAAATGAAGAACGCTTTCGCCCTTTTCCCGTTCTCATCTGAGGATATCATTTATAGTATGATCCCTTAATCTATTGTTATATGGTATTGTCTGATTCAAAACTTACAAATATAAGATCGTGTCGCTATACCTATTTTTATTGAAAATTTTACATTTTGAATTTGTTTTGTTCATCATTCGATATTTACTTTTTTGTCACAAACATTCGTTGCTATTTTCGATAAAGTAAGCTTTTAACCTTTTCCAATTCTCATCCGAGTGTATTATTTACGGCATGATTCCTATTGTTTATAGTTATATTTTATAAACTGTTACGAAATTTACATACATGAGATGACGTTCATTTACAAATATTGGGTTGATCATTATTGTTTTAAAATTTGCTTTGTTCAATTGTCAATGTTCATTTTGTATGACGTACATTCAATGTTGTTTGCAATAAAGTACGCTTTCCCCTTTTCCTAAGCTCCAACCTGATTTAATTATTTATGGCATGATTCCTTTGGTTTATGGTTATATGTTTATTATATATGAGAGCATGTTAATTTACATTATTTGTATTGTGAATTATTTTTTTAATTTGTCGATGCTCACTTTTTTGTCACAGACATTCTATGTTAATTGAAATAAATTGCGCTTTCGCCGTTCACCAATAACATTTGAATATATATATATTTTGAGGAATGATTCCTATTCTTACTAGTCCTAGTCTCCTGGGGTTGGTCAGCGTGATTGCTGGAAAAAATCTTTCTGATCCAGAAAAAGCTAAGGAAATGCATGCTAAGAAAACCAATTAGAACCCCATGTAGACCTCTACTGGCAAAACTCAAATTACTAACAATCCCATGTAATTATATATGTAAAATCTCACAAATAACAACCTTCACCTTGTGAGAATCAACCGTGACATCCATTCTCATGACACACAAGGGATAAAAGAGACATCTACGGTAACCACCATGAAACAAGAACCTCTTGCAACAGCCCTATTGCAACGGGCACGAAGATCTGTTACCGAAGTACATTCGATCCTCAAAAACCTCATCTATATTTGAAAAGAATGTAAAACAGTTTTTATTAGAACAGTGCTACTATTCATTAAATGAATACTTTGTGAACACCAATAAAACTGGAAGTGTATAATGTATCTCTGTAATTATTATGCATGATTTGTGAATATTTTCTTTTTACTTCTTGATTTTATGTATATTATATGTACTATGACGAATCCTATGCCTACTTCGTTGTAAGCGTGGTCACGGGAAAATAAATAATTATCATTATTGTTTATCTTTTTATGATAATGTCTGATTCAAAATACACTAACTATACATCGTGTTATAATAGTTTTACAATATAATTTACGATAGGTATGGAAAAGTTTTGTTTTAAAAATTGTTTTGTTAATTTTTCAATGGTCATTTTCTATATGACAAACATCCAATGATGGTTTGCACTAAAATACTCTCTCTCCTTTTCCTAAGCTCATATCTGACTCGAGTTAACTATTTATGGCATGATTCCTTTTGTATATTGTTGCGTGGTATTGTGTTTCTAAATTTACATACATGACATCGTGTTAATTTACAAATTTTTAATAGTAATTATTTTTTTTATTTGTCGATGCTCACTTTTTTCACAAACATTCAATGTTATTTGCAATAAAGTAAGCTTTTGAGCTTTTTCTCGCTTATCTGAGTATATTATTTATGTACAAGCATTGTATAGGTTCAAATTTTGATATTAATCCTCAATGAAAAATATAATCTGTTCCATTTTTTTCTCCATATGCGATAGAATTTTTAATTTCCCGTATTTTTAAGTTAACTTTTTGGTCTTATGCATTTTTTTGTACTCCAGGCTTCAAATTTCCTTCCAATTTTGAAATTGCTTTCCAATTTTTTCATTTGAATTTACTAACAAATAATCGTTTTTAGAGTACAAACATTTTTTGCTTTTTTTAATATTGCTTGAAGTAATAGAATGTGAACTCCTGAGGTTTCTTTTTGTATTTTTTTGTGAAAAGTGATAGTTTAAAATTTTCTACTAATATCTTGCATAAGTATATCTTAGTTATTGATATTCATTTGTCATCAACGTTCATAAAACTAATACACCAAATAATTTCTTCAAGAACTTTGACTTCTTGGTATGAAATTAATTTTTATACAAAGTTTCTAATTATCTGTTATCATTTCGCTCGTCTTGGGATGCTCTCCTTAATATTTTTAAGTTTCTCATTCCGCCATTGAACTTTCGTTCGAAATATTTGGCTTCATCGTGGTATCTTCGACACGTCGTCATTCCCTACTCGACGCAATGAGGGACGGGCTCATTTTTATAACCATTTCACTGTGAAGTTCATTTATCTGTAAGGTTCTTGACGAAAATAAAGCGCAAAAATTAAGGTCTGCCTTGAGAGCATAGTTGGCATTAACGATTTGAATAGTTATCTTTTAATCGTTAAAGTTATGCATTAACTGATAAAAAACTAACTTCAGTTAATTTTTTTCGTTAATTTTTCACGAATGTCGACCTGTCTGAAATTGGGCGCATAGGTTGCTCAACAAACAAATTGGAAAATGAAACAGTATCTAAGAATGAGAGGGTGTAGTTGCGCAAGAATGCAATGAATAGTCCAAGAACACTATAATACAGTGTTCTTGGACTATTCTCCAAGACGAATACATCCAGACAAAGGCTGGGCTGAGAGGAGAGAACGCCAAAGTTCAGGACATTGCTCTCGCGGGACAATACATTAATTTTGAACTTTGACGATGTTTTCCATTGATAATCCTCTTAAAGAGATAACATGTTTCCTTCTGCAAAATGCGAACTTCATGTAAATCTACAGCGAACCTATAGAGTGACATTGTCCGAGTAACACTCAATTTCGTGAAGAAATATGATGCCTACTTACAAATATTCACAGAGTTAATTTCAGTATTCGCTCATTTCTTTATATCAGATAGGACTGAAGGCGTCACTTTGTGGAATTTAGATACACCATTCATGGTAACGAATAAACTAAAAACTTTTACTCTATTCCACACTTTTTAGACTAAAAGTTTTTATTTTGTTCGTTACCATGACTAGCGCTCATTTCTTGTTCGAGAAATAATGGATTAAATAATGAATATACACCATTATTATGAGTTTATTGACGAATTCATTTCAGTGGTGGTTCAAAACTCTCGCAATCATTGAAAGCACCATTGCATCCCAGTGCGTATCAGACATTAAGGCCGTGTTCCAATCCTAGAGCATGTACTATATAACGTCAATGACGTTACGCGCAGTCTACCTTATTTAAGGTCTATGGTTCCAATCCACAAGGGCGTGCACTACGCTCTTTCTTGAACTTTCACCCTTTTCTGCACTTCCTTGCTCTATTCCGATATTAGCGTCATGGACACTTTGTGGCAGTGGTGTTGACTGTAAAAAGTTGACGAGCATGTATCGTTTGCTTTCGGAAGAGATTTCTCTGTAAGTATAATCAGGATGTGAACGACTTTTCTGTGCTGTTTCTGCTTCCAGAAATGGTTCTCCAGAAGCCTACGACCGCTTTCGCCATGTATTTGACAAAGAATAATCGTTGTTTTGCTGTTGTGGATACAAAATCGTGACCAGGTGGCTGACTATTAACTATAACGGGACTGTCAACATCGGAACAATAACTAATAATTATTTTTACATTAAGATTACAAACTTTGGCAGTTCGCCTAGTGTCGAAATATCTTTTAATTGAACTCGTACGTTAACCTCAATGCATTATGACATCAGACTCCGCAATAAACATTTTTTAGAACCTTTAGCAATTCTTACCGAAGGACATCAATGAAACTTTGCAACGTGATGATAACTGCGACTGTCAAAACGTTCATTAGTTAGAACTGGCTGGAAAATGGCCAATTTGTGATATAAAATCAGCATATGGATTTTTCAAATAGGTGCTCTATTGAACTTCTTCCAGCCCTGGTGGAAAATATTTCAGGAATTGAGGACATCGAACAACCTGTTAATTGACCTTAAAATCGTACACAGTGGTGAAGCACCCTGAAAGCCATGAACTCCCATTTACTCACACAACTCAATTGCATCAGCAACAGAGACAGTTTATAGGACCTGAGTGGCAAACCTTCATTTTTGGTATTCTCCATGTTATAAGGGCATATATATTTTGGTGAAGTATAGATATTCAGGAATCAGGTGAGGACTGCAAAAGCTATCCGGGTGCAGACAGTGACCATAATTTGGTGTAGATAAATGCCATCTAAAATTCAAGAAATTAAGGAAGCAGTGAAGAACATATGGTAAGAAAAAAATTTCAGGAGGCTCAACATTAGCTGGCATTTCAGCAGGCAGTGAGAAACAGCATAAGAGAGGAACTGACTGACAAATCAGTGGAAGAGCGTTGGGAAAACATTAAATATGGACTACGGGAAGCCGCAAGAATTTCCGACCCATATTTGTACAAAAACGGTAAGATTGGGCCCCTACCTGTCGAATGCCTCTCGGCCCACTTACTTAATTTAGGTGCAGCGGCGAAATGAGTCCAATCAACGCCAGCCTGATTCTTCAAGGAAAGGAAGGTCGAAAGACAATGGTGCCTCAGTTGCCACGCCTTAAAATTGGGGCCTTGACTCTCAGTACCTCTTGCTTCCCTTAGGGGGCGATGACCACCACCATCTCCCACCGATAAAAGAGGTTACTTACACAGCATGGATCTATAATCCTTTAATTTTTACGCCACCGGGGCTAATTATATATTAAGAACCCCTGAGATTTATGCTACGTTTGATTAGATTAACAAGATAAGAGATATAGATTTCAAATGTCATTTTTCATACTAACTTTTAAGAGGCAGTGTTATAAAGGGATAGGTATTAGGTGAAATATTGTTAGAGTAGGCTGTAGTGCATGATGCATGAAGTAACAACCGATATTCCCATTCTTATTCCGTAGATACTAACAATCTAGCTGCGTGTGACCCTATTTTCTGGCCTTTCTCCAATAAATATCCTAGTTGCATGTCAACAGTGCATGTTTGGTGATCTTCACCTGCCACACACCCTGGCGGTGGCTCGCAGGGTATTACGTAGATGAAGATGTAGATAAAGTACCTATACGATGAGGATATGGAAGTGGATAGTTCCTGAGTCAGCCTTAATACCATCATTATAGCTCCAGATGAAATGTCTAATGCAACTAGCACGACCATTCGAATCATGTTTGTGACAGTAATATCTTACATCGAAGATACTGAAAGAAATTTGATTAGGTACTGTACATTTCGAAGTAGGACATCAGTGTGTAGTAATTAGGTACTTTAACATATTCATGTTTCAACATTGCCAACAATTATTACTCAACAATATGCTCTAGAAAATAATAAACAATTGATTACTGCAGCTTAAGAAGTTCTTGACTTCTCGATAATTATTGTAACAACAATTTTCCTCTCAATTGCTGGTAATTTGGAAACGAGGGTCCTTACGCAGTGTGTAGATGCCTGAATGTTTAACGCCACCGAAGTTACAAGGAATCAATTAAAGAAATGGAGTAGGATAGTGCCTGAGTGAGCCTTTACCCCATCATAATAGCTCCAGTTGAAATATTTAAACCAACCAGCTAGAGCAACCTAAAATATTTGGGACAGTAATGGATTAAAGCGAAGACACAGTAGGAAATTAGAATAGGTGCTGTATATTTTGATTCCGAATAATAGAAGTGTGTCGTTCATGTTCCGACATTACTTTCTTACGCATGTTCTAGAGAATTATAATTAGGTAATTAGTTACTTCAGTTATATAAGTTCATGACTCATCAATAATTATTACATGCATTGGTGTAGAATAACAATTTAGTTAGACGGTTCTCGTGAATGATTATCTAACATTTAACGCAATGTAATTACACATTTCAGCGTAGCAAACTAGTAGCATCAGTTTATTTTAGGTAGTGCCTGCACGGACGGCTATTTTCGGTTGCATGACAATTGTAAAGTGTAAATTTAAATCTCTTTTGATTTCAAGTGTTGGTTTATCCCTTGATACACACCCTAGTAGTGGCTTCCTGGGTAATATGTAAATTAAGTACATGTACATAATACCCTGCAAACCACCATAAAGGTGTGAGGCAGGGGGTGAATTAACACCAACCATGCATTAAATATCATGCATAAAAAGAATAAGTAATTATATTCTACTAAACTTCACAATTAAAAAAAGACAAAAAAGTAAAGAATGCAAAAACATGCTGTTAGTTGGGTTAGCTTTAAGTCCTCATACAAAAAAATTACTACCCGTCTGGTGACCCCGCGATCGACCATTGGTATTCGTACGTATGTACCATGTAAATAGGTAATATAGGCTTAAATGTCACTCATTATACTTATTACATATCAGTCAATACATTCATTACGTACTCATTGCATTTCGCTCAATTCGTCGGTTCCATTGACGTGGCCTGAAATATTTCCGACGAGGTCTAGTAGGGCATTCAATTCCATGCCGAAGTGCTTCGCTCTCGAACATGATGAGAGCGAAAGCGAGGAGGAGCCATTTCAGCGATTGCGAAACCCACGACCTTCCAAGTTCAAGAACGAACTTCGTCTTAGTTCCTTGTTACCTTCGGACGAGGCAACAACACAATCTCGAACAGCTGATCAGCGGTGTGGAATCCTTGCGAGAATGCTTGGAGGCCATTCGGGTCATGCAATAAGAAGCTGATTTTCGTATTAAGACTTTTGCAAGAAGTGTCAGCTAGTGTTTCAGTGAGTGAGAAATTCTAAGATTTGCGATTATGCATGATGAGAAGTATCGTGAACGTGAATTATTCCCGTGAATATTACGTTGATCACCAAAACGTGTAGAAAAAGCCAACACTTTAAACACCTTCTTCCAAAGTGTATTCAACTCATCGTCACAAAACGCAGTGGAACCACCGCCGAACACTTTCAGTGAGCAAATGCCCGAAATAAAAATTTCATGTCGCGGAATAGAGCAGCAGTTAAAAAGCATAAGTAAAAACAAAGCACCAGGTCCCGATCAAATTCCTTCCAGAGTTTATAAAACATTAGCTTCTGAAATAGCCCCCTATCTAGAAATAATATTCAATAAAACACTAAAGAACCACACAGTACCCAAGGATTGGAAAGTAGCTAACATTACACCTATATTTAAAAGCGGTGATAGGGAAGAACCTAGTAACTACAGACCCATTTCACTCACGTCAATCTCTTGTAAGATATTTGAGCACATAGTAGTCAGTTCGATCATGGGGCATTTGGATAGTCAGGGATTACTCATAAACAGCCAGCATGGGTTCCGGAAAGGTAGATCTTGCGAGACACAATTAGCTTTATTCGTACACGATATTTTAGTCCACGGCGAAAGCAGTACTGAAGTTGATGCGATATTTTTAGATTTTAAAAAGGCTTTCGATAAAGTTCCTCATGACAAATTAATCTTGAAGTTAGAGAGTTTTGGTATAAATAAAGACGTTGTATGTTGGGTAAAAGAATTCTTAAGTGGGCGAGAGCAGAGGGTTGTCATAGATGGTATCATGTCGGACACAATCGAAGTCACATCGGGAGTTCCCCAGGGTAGCGTAGTAGGTCCGCTTCTATTTCTTTTATACATAAACGATTTGGGTACCGTAGTTAGTAGTAACCTTAGACTTTTTGCAGACGATGCGGTGGTGTACAGGGGTATATCAAACGAAGAGGACATGAAATCACTTAGCAAGGATTTAGATGCAATTGAAGAGTGGTGCGACAAATGGCAGTTAGAACTCAACCTTAAAAAGTGTGTAGCTATCAATTTTTGGAGGAGGAATAATTCGATAGAGCGATCCTATAGAATTAATAACACGAAGATCGAAAACGTTGAAACCGTAAGATATTTAGGTGTAACAATCACTAAAGATTTATCGTGGGGAAGACACATAAGGGAAATATGCGGCCGAGCGAAGAGAAAACTAGGATTTATAAAAAGAGTACTTGGGAAATGTGATGAGAAGACAAAAGAGCGATGCTACCTTTCACTAGTTAGGCCCCACCTTGAGTATGCAGCCAGTGTATGGGATCCTAATGAATTAGGTTTGATGAGAGAACTAGACAGTGTGCAGCGTAGAGCAGCTAGGTTCGTCAAAAGGTGTTACGATAGGTTGAGTAGTGTATCAGAATTAATACAAGAATTAGGGTGGGAATCATTATCAGAGCGTAGATTAAAGTTCAGATTTAATCTATTGCAGAAATTTCAATCGGATAGCTTTACTGAAGATGTTAGGCACATATTGAAAACACCAGCGTATTATGCTAGATTCGACCAGATAAATAAGATTAGAGAGATAGATTGTCGTACAGATAGATTCAAAATGGCATTTTCCCCCGTACTATAAGAGAACAGAATAGGCAGCATAGGAAAGGGATAGGTAGGGGAAATATTTTAGAGTATTCTGTAGTGCATGATGCATGTATTAACCCCTCAAATACTATAGATACTAACAATCTAGTTGCATGAGACCCTTTAGTTGCTTGCTTGCATGCTAGTAGTGAATGCTTGGTGACCTTCACCCCCTGCCACACACCCTCGCGGTGGCTTGCAGGGTATCGTGTAATTGTAGATGTAGATGTAGAAATCCTGACTCCAAAAAAGCCTGTTAGTAAATCGACACTCCTCAAGATGTTAATGCACAAGAAGACGTTATCAGGCGTAATTTGTGAGTGTTTATCAAGTACCGAGCAGTGTTTCATCCTCCAACATAACCTCGCAGGTGAAATGTGAATTGTGGTGCTTCAGTTGCATGAATCACTGGATGAGTGACCAAGTTATGCCGCGTCGGGCGTCGTGGTTATGTGCCTTGCTGAGAAGAATGAACTGGAAATGGTTGAAGTGTCACTACTACCCTTGCTGCAATGACGGTACACAGGTCATGGTGTTCCCGTAAAGGTAAGCAATTGCATGGTTTGCTTCAATTTCCCATGTTTATGTAATTACCCACGTCCAAGTGTGATTTGGGTTGATGAAGTATTCTGCGAACGATGCCGACGAATTTCGTTGTTGTTGCAGTAGGAAGGTTACAATTAGCAACTGCTAATCTTTGTTGGAATTCAAGGTAGATATACGATATATCTAGATCCCAAATCCTATTATGTCCAGAAATCAACTAGAAGGGCGGTTGGCAGTGGTTTCCAGTGGTTTCAGCGAAGAGTTTCTTTCACTTGATTCCTGACAATAGTACAGGAAAATTGACTTGCTATTCGAGCGTCGATGGGCATGTTAATCTTAAAATAATTGTTATGTAACTTTTTCAATAATTGCAATAATTCTAGCGATGCAAAATTGAAATCAGGTATCAGATGTCATTCAACTGTAAGTGTAGGTAGACCCGAAATAAAACCCCTGCACGCTGCATAATGGTGTAATATTTGCTTGAAAACAATTTCTTTTTTTTTTTTAATATTTCATTATAGGACATTTTTCAGCAACTTGAAGATTACAACGTCTATTGGGTATTTTATCACTTTTTCCCGCCAAAACGAGTAGTTAACGGACGTAATAGCAGGTGGCGCTCTTAATTATTTTCAGTAAACTATTTTCGGAAAACGAATCTTGTTGCCATTATAGGCAATTATCAATATCCAACATGCATATCCAGCAATAAAATAAGCAAGATAATATTTAAATTGCGATAATAATTAAGCGTTTTCGAAGTTATTAATCACGACGAATTCCACATTGCACTTTGGTGATTGGTCCGGTCTCGGTGACGTCACGCCAGACCGTGACGTTCAACCGCGTGATCAGACGTCTTCAGTATTCGTCTGGACGCGGTAACAGGAGGACAGGTGAGTTTTCAGCCTCAATTTAAGAAACTTTTACTTTAAGTCAGTTTCCATTATTAACGTTCATTGAGTTTGCAGTTACTTTTGAAAGGGAAATTCGTGACTTATATTTCTGGATGTACGGAGATTAGTGAGATATTCCGAGAGATATACCATTAGCATAATCGTGTGTTCATTTCCCATACTCGTATGTTGATGAGAATACACATTTACGATCTAGAACTACATTTACGGTACTCTGATGCTATGAAACGGTGTAAACTACTCGCTTTAACAGTAAAAGGACTAGAAGAACTTAAAGATAGGTTGGATTAATTTTTACTGTAAGATTATTTTCTTTCTAGAGCTATTAATAAGATGATTCTAGTGAAATAAATTATTGACGTTCATCCAGTTTGGAGTTACCTTAAAAGGGAAATCCGAAACATTTAGTAACTTATTTTTCTGGATGTACAAACGAAGGGTATAGATATATTCCGAGATATATATATACCATGTACTTGACTACATTTGAAATTCTTGCTTTACTTAGTAATTCACTCCTGCATATGTCATGAATAATTCTTTTTCCATTGATTGATGGGTAATTACAGTAGCAATGTAGCAAAATTTGTCGTTCCGTCTGTTAATGGTTTGAATTTTTTTACAGGAAGGAGTTATTCGAGTTGCGTGTGACGTAAAAAGGGATCTCCGTCATCGATCACGTGGGACTTTATGAGGGACAACTGGGAATTCGAGAGACTGAGAAACGGTCTTCAGTGGGTTCAGATGGTAAGTCCGCTTAATTTCTAATATTTTTCATTGACAAGTGTTTTCATTTTCACGGAATGTTTTTCGCGCCCTTTTTCGTTTGTACTTCTGGTCGTTGCTACGTTGTTTTCTCTTAAACCGTGACTTCCCGCCGAAATTCTTAAGATTTTTCGATTCCTAGAATTTTCCCGGACGATCCTTGGCTGTTGTTGCTGCATCTCCACGCCTTATTCGAGAAATTGGAGTCCATTTCCCTTTCGTCCTGTTTGAAATTATCTTAAAATCGAGATTAAACGATTGCTGTTAGTAAAATAAAGTTGAAAGGGCAGTCGCGTATCTTCACTTTCTACCTTGTTGGAAATAATTTCATTTTTTGGATAATTTAGGATTCGCTAACTGATCTTATAAATAATTAACATCTATTGCATTGACCTCGTAGTCAATCTCCATTTATAAGCCCATTTCCATTGTCCAATCAATTCTCATCCTGTGTGTTACGGGAGAAAGTGGGTATTGCGTTTTAGACGTTGCTTTATTCCGTGGGTCAAACAATTCATGAGTGATCCGTAAGTGGATGTAGGTACTCCGAAAGCCTTATGTTTTGATAGCTGGTGGAGGACGAGTACAATTTATTATTCACTTGACTTCTTCGTGAATAAACTTCACCTTTTGCGTTCATGCCTTAAATCTTTTGATTGTAATTCATTTTTAGGGGTATTTTTTTTCAATTAGGCGCTTGCAAGCATGAGGGAGCATATAAGCTATCCTCTCTTTACAAGTTTTTTTTTCAATTAGGCGCTTGCAAGCATGAGCTTATAAGCTATCCTCTCTGATAGTTGCTTGTTTGCATGTTAGTAGTGCATGCTTCGTGATCTTCACCCCCTGCCACACACGGCTTGCAGGGTATCGTGTAGATGTTGATGATGAAATTGTTGGGGTTCTTGGCCGTTTCGATCGTGAAAAACTTTCCTAAACATTCCTGAAGTTTCATGACAATGACAAGTCAAGGCACTTACGCGAATTTATATCATGTCGGAAAAACTAAATCTATTAGGCATTTAAATATTATTTTGTTATGACATTACCACGAAGGGATTCAATAATGACAACCCAAGTCGTACACAATATGTGAAACACTCCCGATTTACTGGCACTTAGATACGACACAAGGAAAAAGGTAAAGCGCTGAGAATTGAAGAGATCACTAAGTGGTTCAATAGGAGTCAAAAAAGAGAATGCCTTTTTCTCAATCAAACCTCTTTTTAACTGAAATTTATCAAAATAAGATGGTCCAGGCCAAAACTGTGTTTGAGCGACACTGCCAGGAACTTTCAACCGAGCACTTAACATTGCACACAGACCAATGTCATTGATTAAAATCAGGTTAAAAGTGTTTTCAACTTTCATTCAGTATCAAAGATTCAAGTTCAGGATTAATAAGGCCGAAATAAATTAACATGGATAGTTAAGCCATCAAGGCTTTACCAAGCATTCTAATTGTTGCACTTCCTTATACTTTGTTTAATAACTTGTGTGCTGATTATTGAATAGAAAAGATCACTTCGATCGCAAGTTGAGTTAGAGTTAAACATTAGAGGCATTGATATCTGGCTCGTCCGCTTAAATTTAAATACGTTTCAGCTATTGTTGAATTACAGAATAACATTATAGTCTTCTGGGGTCCAATCTCGGTAATCTTGCGCGCTTTCATCACCAAACATTGTTATTCCATGTGACTAGTAGCTTTTTGAAAATTAACTTTTACCATATTTGCTACTTTTGCAATTGTTCTCCTTTCAGTTTATGGGTGTTATCTTCTTTGAGGTCGTAAAACAGAGGGGTCAATTTTTAGTGATATTTAGTCATAAGTTATCATTATTTATGACCTCTGAAACCTGTATTTCTCCGTAATAAGACAGGACACAGGGTTTTTAGTCTTTAGATTTCATCAGTTTATTTCGTACAGTTAACAACACATCAAAATACTCCCTTCCCTGATAGCGCGAGATGATGGAAAGTATTAAATCCGCGATGACGGAGTCATTTGATAACCACTACTGTGGAATTTTGAAATGAGTTTACAGCCTTTCATACACGTTGTATTTCAAATTATTTTTTCATGGTATTTCATATCGCTAAATTCATACCTCGTAACGTGAATCTAATTCTAAAATGGATTTTTTCGTTCCTCGATCGCTTTATTTCGTAACACTTTATTTCTGTTGTATCACCCTCGTGTGAGCCTGCTCCTATAATCTTCCTAATCCTTGTAAAATATCTTCACCTGTCAATCAATGCTTATGGGACTGGTTGGAATTTAACTGCTCTTCGTTGACCAAAACGGTTTCCACGCGCGTCACGCGAATACGTGATGCAAACAAACCGGTTAGATTGTGGGAGATAGACCGTCGCTATGGACAACCGTTGTAAACAAGGAAGTTGGAATGCACTAGAGGATGAATTTCAGCTGATTTGAGAATAATAGGTACAGACATAAAAGGCTTGCTACTTGTGATATTCGTACGGATGAAGTTTTTTTGGTACCCAGTAAAACTAAGACAACCAAGAAAAATAATCATATACCTTTTTTAAACGTCAAAGAAACAGGATAAAGATAGCAAACAAACGCCAAATATGTAGTTTAAATGGGATGAATTCTAACCTGCTAAAATTAAATAGTTATTTACGGGATAAAATGCATCAATACCTACGCTAAAGACATCTACATCCACGCGATACCTTGCAAGCCACCGCGAGGGTGTGTGGCATGGGGTGAAGATCACCAAACAGGCTACTAGGCTAACTAAGTATTGATATGCAACTAGGCTACTACAAAGGATGCATGCTAGATAACAGGGTCACGTGCAGCTAGATGGTTAGTACATGCATAGTAATAAAGCGGTTGGGTGTTAATAAATGCGTCATACACTACAGACTACTCTATCAATATTTCACCTATTGCCTATCACTTTCCTATGCTGCCTATTGTGTTCTCTTATAGCGCGGAGGAAAAGAATGACATTTTAAATCAATCAGTACGACAATCTATCGCTCTTAGCCTTATTTATCTGGTCGAATCTAGCATAATACGCAAGGGTTTTTAATATTTATGTTACTTCTTCAGTCAAGCTGTCCGTTTTAAATGACTGACATAGATTTAATCTGTACTTTAACATAATATCTGAAAATGATTTCCAGCTCCATTATCCTTACCAAGATTAGCAGACGTCGATGGGATTGAATTTGTGCCCGATTCCATTGTTATTTATGTTTGAATGCACATGAGAGGGTCCATAAAGGGCCTACGTGCAAAACACAACGTTTTGTACGGGGTAGGTGGGCTTTAATCGTTCCCAACCACCCCCATTCTGAGTTCATTGTCACCCAGTGGCTAGTATGCTGATTTCTACTTCATGTACATATATTCAATCCTACTTGAGAAATCACCATATCTGATCTGTTGCAGTTGCATCACGCAGTTTATCTGGTTCCCTCCTGTTTTCCTGTCAACGTTGATACATATATATCAGTTAGGTTTAATTTCGGGTATGATATAAATATATATATATATATATTTAAATCTGAGGTATGAATTTGATTATTATCATTTAAGTCCAAATCGACTGGAATTTAAGGAATACCTCTCAGTATTATTCCACCATTTTGCTGAGAATATTTATTTCAAGATTTCTCTTGTTCTTAAAGCGTGTTATTGTGAATACAATTCTGATTAGCATTTTTCTATCTTCGCCTTTTTTAAACATAACTCATATCATTTAGGGAAGTGAGTTGGGTTTAGATAGATTAAGGGAAGTTTCTGAGTGACAAAATGGTTGTGAGTTCATTACAACTTCAGATAAGTGTTGTATTCAGGAGCAGAGGCGTGGAAGTACACAAACTTTGAACGATTCGATCGTGAATGGAATCGATCGCCCGAATGTGAATCGAATCGATTGACATTCGGGCTCATAACATTTATTATTGTTTTTGACATTATTCGCGTTAAATTTGAGTCTAAAGATTTGTATTCCGGCATAAATTATAAATAACACATTTTTGAGTTCGGAGGACTTGTCTTCACATGTCGGGGCCCCGAAATATTTCCCGGGGCCTTTAAATATCGATGTGTTTAGTAAAACTGTACTTTCAAACTGAGTATACAATGACAGAAGTCGGTAAAAAAAATTATATCCACTATCTTAATCTTCACACTGGGCTTCGTGTTAGTTAAAGATTAGGGATGTTGACAACAGATATAATATATAAAAAAATATCATTATTTCCTTGGCACATAGGTACCTTGTTTTCACTGCACGCTAATTTAAATTGAATTCATTTCTGTCGTTGCAGGACTTGAGGTGGAGCTACGATTGGAAGGTCACTTCCCATAAGTTGTCGAGGTTAGGGTGAGGAATCTTCGCAATGCTCTGGTAAAACTAACTATTGTTTCAGGATCTACGATCTAAAAGGTAAAGAGAGCCTATGTATGAGATGGTGAAATGTGTGTTCACAATTATTTGGTTTTCTTGTGTTTGTCATAGGAGCCGATTGCCCCTATTTCCACACATGGCCATGGTCTGGTGAAAAGTGAAGGTATATTGGTAAATCAAGCTTGATTATTGGTGTAAAGGCCTCGGTAAATGATGTCGGGTACCCGGCATGGGAGGACTAGTCCTCCTAACTATAAGGCAAGTGGCCACTTGCCAGGTCTAGCGAGTCGACTCTAGGCAGGAATATGTTTGCATACTGTGATTTTAATGTATTATGTGAAGTCCTGAATGTTTTGTTTGTCGTATTTCCTTGTGTTTATTTATTTCTGCCCATTTTAATTCCTTTTATGTATTTCCTTTGTGTTGGATGTTTTCATATTATATGCTGGTTTATTCAGATTCTTTCACAGGTAAGCTGAGCCTTGGATTATGCAGCATGCCGGGTAGAGTGTAGGAATAGTTAGTCAGTTTAGAGCTTTTACTGGCCATTATGGCCCATCGTATCAATCCGTTAGCGTTGAGTTAATGAAGTCGTTAATTTAAGTATTTGTGGATGCTGATCTTGCTCTAGAGTTAAATTTCAAAATTAATGGAATTGGTTCGTCAGTTACGATGTGCATCCTGGTGTACTGAGTTTCTGAGTGACCATTCCTCGCATTTTTATGAAATGCACTTTTGGATATCTCCTTTAAATGTGAGCAACTTTGCATTCACTCTATTTCATTTGTTGTTGATTATGTTCACTAACCCGCTCTCTCCTTAGGTAACTCCACAACGCCCCGGCCTGCCAGAGGGTAGGGTATGTAGTCAGTTGCCAGAATTTTTGATTCAAGGCCCTTCTGGCCCATCGTAACGGTAGCGTAGCTAGGAGAATTGCGTGTAGCTCATAGCGTTTTTTGTGGATGTTGAGCTTGCTCTAGAATTAAATTTCAAAATAAATGGAATTGGTTCGTCAGTTACGATGTGCATCCTGGTGTACTGAGTTTCTGAGTGACCATTCCTCGCATTTTTATGAAATGCACTTTTGGATATCTCCTTTAAATGTGAGCAACTTTGCATTCACTCTATTTCATTTGTTTTTTATTATGTTCACTAACCCGCTCTCTCCTTAGGTAACTCCACAACGCCCCGGCCTGCCAGAGGGTAGGGTATGTAGTCAGTTGCCAGAATTTATAATTCAAGGCCCTTCTGGCCCATCGTAACGGTAGGGTAGCTAGGAGAATTGCGTGTAGCTCATAGCGTTTTTTGTGGATGTTGAGCTTGCTCTAGAATTAAATTTCAAAATAAATGGAATTGGTTCGTCAGTTACGATGTGCATCCTGGTGTACTGAGTTTCTGAGTGACCATTCCTCGCATTTTTATGAAATGCCCTTTTGGATATCTGCTTTAAATGTGAGCAACTTTGCATTCACTCTATTTCATTTGTTGTTGATTATGTTCACTAACCCGCTCTCTCCTTAGGTAACTCCTCAACGCCCCGGCCTGCCAGAGGGTAGGGTATGTAGTCAGTTGCCAGAATTTTTGATTCAAGGCCCTTCTGGCCCATCGTAACGGTAGGGTAGCTAGGAGAATTGCGTGTAGCTCATAGCGTTTTTTGTGGATGTTGAGCTTGCTCTAGAATTAAATTTCAAAATAAATGGAATTGGTTCGTCAGTTACGATGTGCATCCTGGTGTACTGAGTTTCTGAGTGACCATTCCTCGCATTTTTATGAAATGCCCTTTTGGATATCTGCTTTAAATGTGAGCAACTTTGCATTCACTCTATTTCATTTGTTGTTGATTATGTTCACTAACCCGCTCTCTCCTTAGGTAACTCCTCCACGCCCCCGCCTGCCAGAGGGTAGGGTATGTAGTCAGTTGCCAGAATTTTTGATTCAAGGCCCTTCTGGCCCATCGTAACGGTAGGGTAGCTAGGAGAATTGCGTGTAGCTCATAGCGTTTTTTGTGGATGTTGAGCTTGCTCTAGAATTAAATTTCAAAATAAATGGAATTGGTTCGTCAGTTACGATGTGCATCCTGGTGTACTGAGTTTCTGAGTGACCATTCCTCGCATTTTTAAGAAATGCACTTTTGGATATCTGCTTTAAATGTGAGCAACTTTGCATTCACTCTATTTCATTTGTTGTTGATTATGTTCACTAACCCGCTCTCTCCTTAGGTAACTCCTCAACGCCCCGGCCTGCCAGAGGGTAGGGTATGTAGTCAGTTGCCAGAATTTTTGATTCAAGGCCCTTCTGGCCCATCGTAACGGTAGCGTAGCTAGGAGAATTGCGTGTAGCTCATAGCGTTTTTTGTGGATGTTGAGCTTGCTCTAGAATTAAATTTCAAAATTAATGGAATTGGTTCGTCAGTTACGATGTGCATCCTGGTGTACTGAGTTTCTGAGTGACCATTCCTCGCATTTTTAAGAAATGCACTTTTGGATATCTGCTTTAAATGTGAGCAACTTTGCATTCACTCTATTACATTTGTTGTTGATTATGTTCACTAACCCGCTCTCTCCTTAGGTAACTCCTCAACGCCCCGGCCTGCCAGAGGGTAGGGTATGTAGTCAGTTGCCAGAATTTATGATTCAAGGCCCCTCTGGCCCATCGTAACGGTAGCGTTGCTAGGAGAATTGCGTTTAGCTCATAGCGTTTTTTGTGGATGTTGAGCTTGCTCTAGAATTAAATTTCAAAATTAATGGAATTGGTTCGTCAGCTACGATGTGCATCCTGGTGTACTGAGTTCTGAGTGACCATTCCTCGCATTTTTATGAAATGCCCTTTTGGATATCTGCTTTAAATGTGAGCAACTTTGCATTCACTCTATTTCATTTGTTGTTGATTATGTTCACTAACCCGCTCTCTCCTTAGGTAACTCCTCAACGCCCCGGCCTGCCAGAGGGTAGGGTATGTAGTCAGTTGCCAGAATTTTTGATTCAAGGCCCTTCTGGCCCATCGTAACGGTAGCGTAGCTAGGAGAATTGCGTGTAGCTATATAGCGTTTTTTGTGGATGTTGAGCTTGCTCTAGAATTAAATTTCAAAATAAATGGAATTGGTTCGTCAGTTACGATGTGCATCCTGGTGTACTGAGTTTCTGAGTGACCATTCCTCGCATTTTTATGAAATGCCCTTTTGGATATCTGCTTTAAATGTGAGCATCTTTGCATTCACTCTATTTCATTTGTTGTTGATTATGTTCACTAACCCGCTCTCTCCTTAGGTAACTCCTCAACGCCCCGGCCTGCCAGAGGGTAGGGTATGTAGTCAGTTGCCAGAATTTATGATTCAAGGCCCCTCTGGCCCATCGTAACGGTAGCGTTGCTAGGAGAATTGCGTTTAGCTCATAGCGTTTTTTGTGGATGTTGAGCTTGCTCTAGAATTAAATTTCAAAATTAATGGAATTGGTTCGTCAGCTACGATGTGCATCCTGGTGTACTGAGTTCTGAGTGACCATTCCTCGCATTTTTAAGAAATGCACTTTTGGATATCTGCTTTAAATGTGAGCAACTTTGCATTCACTCTATTTCATTTGTTGTGTATTATGTTCACTAACCCGCTCTCTCCTTAGGTAACTCCTCAACGCCCAGGCCTGCCAGAGGGTAGGGTATGTAGTCAGTTGCCAGAATTTTTGATTCAAGGCCCTTCTGGCCCATCGTAACGGTAGGGTAGCTAGGAGAATTGCGTGTAGCTCATAGCGTTTTTTGTGGATGTTGAGCTTGCTCTAGAATTAAGTTTCAAAATTAATGGAATTGGTTCGTCAGTTACGATGTGCATCCTGGTGTACTGAGTTTCTGAGTGACCATTCCGCGCATTTTTAAGAAATGCACTTTTGGATATCTCCTTTAAATGTGAGCAACTTTGCATTCACTCTATTTCATTTGTTGTTGATTATGTTCACTAACCCGCTCTCTCCATAGGTAACTCCTCAACGCCCCGGCCTGCCAGAGGGTAGGGTATGTAGTCAGTTTCCAGAATTTATGATTCAAGGCCCTTCTGGCCCATCGTAACGGTAGGGTAGCTAGGAGAATTGCGTGTTACTCATAGCGTTTTTTGTGGATGTTGAGCTTGCTCTAGAATTAAATTTCAAAATTAATGGAATTGGTTCGTCAGCTACGATGTGCATCCTGGTGTACTGAGTTTCTGAGTGACCATTCCTCGGATTTTTAAGAAATGCCCTTTTGGATATCTGCTTTAAATGTGAGCAACTTTGCATTCACTCTATTTCATTTGTTTTTTATTATGTTCACTAACCCGCTCTCTCCTTAGGTAACTCCTCAACGCCCCGGCCTGCCAGAGGGTAGGGTATGTAGTCAGTTTCCAGAATTTATGATTCAAGGCCCTTCTGGCCCATCGTAACGGTAGGGTAGCTAGGAGAATTGCGTGTAGCTCATAGCGTTTTTTGTGGATGTTGAGCTTGCTCTAGAATTAAATTTCAAAATAAATGGAATTGGTTCGTCAGTTACGATGTGCATCCTGGTGTACTGAGTTTCTGAGTGACCATTCCTCGCATTTTTAAGAAATGCACTTTTGGATATCTGCTTTAAATGTGAGCAACTTTGCATTCACTCTATTTCATTTGTTGTTGATTATGTTCACTAACCCGCTCTCTCCTTAGGTAACTCCTCAACGCCCCGGCCTGCCAGAGGGTAGGGTATGTAGTCAGTTGCCAGAATTTTTGATTCAAGGCCCCTCTGGCCCATCGTAACGGTAGCGTAGCTAGGAGAATTGCGTTTAGCTCATAGCGTTTTTTGTGGATGTTGAGCTTGCTCTAGAATTAAATTTCAAAATTAATGGAATTGGTTCGTCAGCTACGATGTGCATCCTGGTGTACTGAGTTTCTGAGTGACCATTCCTCGCATTTTTATGAAATGCACTTTTGGATATCTGCTTTAAATGTGAGCAACTTTGCATTCACTCTATTTCATTTGTTGTTGATTATGTTCAGTAACCCGCTCTCTCCTTAGGTAAATCCTCAACGCCCCGGCCTGCCAGAGGGTAGGGTATGTAGTCAGTTGCCAGAATTTTTGATTCAAGGCCATTCTGGCCCATCGTAACGGTAGGGTAGCTAGGAGAATTGCGTGTAGCTCACAGCGTTTTTTGTGGATGTTGAGCTTGCTCTAGAATTAAGTTTCAAAATTAATGGAATTGGTTCGTCAGTTACGATGTGCATCCTGGTGTACTGAGTTTCTGAGTGACCATTCCTCGCATTTTTAAGAAATGCACTTTTGGATATCTCCTTTAAATGTCAGCAACTTTGCATTCACTTTATTTCATTTGTTGTTGATTATGTTAACTAACCCGCTCTCTCCTTAGGTAACTCCTCAACGCCCCGGCCTGCCAGAGGGTAGGGTATGTAGTCAGTTTCCAGAATTTATGATTCAAGGCCCTTCTGGCCCATCGTAACGGTAGGGTAGCTAGGAGAATTGCGTGTAGCTCATAGCGTTTTTTGTGGATGTTGAGCTTGCTCTAGAATTAAATTTCAAAATTAATGGAATTGGTTCGTCAGCTACGATGTGCATCCTGGTGTACTGAGTTTC
This sequence comes from Platycnemis pennipes, assembly GCA_933228895.1. NCBI lineage: Eukaryota > Metazoa > Arthropoda > Insecta > Odonata > Platycnemididae > Platycnemis > Platycnemis pennipes. The sequence goes on from OW121849.1 coordinate 152,248,039, forward strand.
TGAGTGACCATTCCTCGGATTTTTAAGAAATGCCCTTTTGGATATCTGCTTTAAATGTGAGCAACTTTGCATTCACTCTATTTCATTTGTTTTTTATTATGTTCACTAACCCGCTCTCTCCTTAGGTAACTCCTCAACGCCCCGGCCTGCCAGAGGGTAGGGTATGTAGTCAGTTTCCAGAATTTATGATTCAAGGCCCTTCTGGCCCATCGTAACGGTAGGGTAGCTAGGAGAATTGCGTGTAGCTCATAGCGTTTTTTGTGGATGTTGAGCTTGCTCTAGAATTAAATTTCAAAATAAATGGAATTGGTTCGTCAGTTACGATGTGCATCCTGGTGTACTGAGTTTCTGAGTGACCATTCCTCGCATTTTTAAGAAATGCACTTTTGGATATCTGCTTTAAATGTGAGCAACTTTGCATTCACTCTATTTCATTTGTTGTTGATTATGTTCACTAACCCGCTCTCTCCTTAGGTAACTCCTCAACGCCCCGGCCTGCCAGAGGGTAGGGTATGTAGTCAGTTGCCAGAATGTTTGATTCAAGGCCCCTCTGGCCCATCGTAACGGTAGCGTAGCTAGGAGAATTGCGTTTAGCTCATAGCGTTTTTTGTGGATGTTGAGCTTGCTCTAGAATTAAATTTCAAAATTAATGGAATTGGTTCGTCAGCTACGATGTGCATCCTGGTGTACTGAGTTTCTGAGTGACCATTCCTCGCATTTTTATGAAATGCACTTTTGGATATCTGCTTTAAATGTGAGCAACTTTGCATTCACTCTATTTCATTTGTTGTTGATTATGTTCACTAACCCGCTCTCTCCTTAGGTAACTCCTCAACGCCCCGGCCTGCCAGAGGGTAGGGTATGTAGTCAGTTGCCAGAATTTTTGATTCAAGGCCCTTCTGGCCCATCGTAACGGTAGGGTAGCTAGGAGAATTGCGTGTAGCTCACAGCGTTTTTTGTGGATGTTGAGCTTGCTCTAGAATTAAGTTTCAAAATTAATGGAATTGGTTCGTCAGTTACGATGTGCATCCTGGTGTACTGAGTTTCTGAGTGACCATTCCTCGCATTTTTAAGAAATGCACTTTTGGATATCTCCTTTAAATGTGAGCAACTTTGCATTCACTTTATTTCATTTGTTGTTGATTATGTTAACTAACCCGCTCTCTCCTTAGGTAACTCCTCAACGCCCCGGCCTGCCAGAGGGTAGGGTATGTAGTCAGTTTCCAGAATTTATGATTCAAGGCCCTTCTGGCCCATCGTAACGGTAGGGTAGCTAGGAGAATTGCGTGTAGCTCATAGCGTTTTTTGTGGATGTTGAGCTTGCTCTAGAATTAAATTTCAAAATTAATGGAATTGGTTCGTCAGTTACGATGTGCATCCTGGTGTACTGAGTTTCTGAGTGACCATTCCTCGCATTTTTAAGAAATGCCCTTTTGGATATCTGCTTTAAATGTGAGCAACTTTGCATTCACTCTATTTCATTTGTTTTTTATTATGTTCACTAACCCGCTCTCTCCTTAGGTAACTCCTCAACGCCCCGGCCTGCCAGAGGGTAGGGTATGTAGTCAGTTGCCAGAATTTATGATTCAAGGCCCTTCTGGCCCATCGTAACGGTAGGGTAGCTAGGAGAATTGCGTGTAGCTCATAGCGTTTTTTGTGGATGTTGAGCTTGCTCTAGAATTAAATTTCAAAATTAATGGAATTGGTTCGTCAGTTACGATGTGCATCCTGGTGTACTGAGTTTCTGAGTGACCATTCCTCGCATTTTTAAGAAATGCACTTTTGGATATCTGCTTTAAATGTGAGCAACTTTGCATTCACTCTATTTCATTTGTTTTTTATTATGTTCACTAACCCGCTCTCTCCTTAGGTAACTCCTCAACGCCCCGGCCTGCCAGAGGGTAGGGTATGTAGTCAGTTTCCAGAATTTATGATTCAAGGCCCTTCTGGCCCATCGTAACGGTATGGTAGCTAGGAGAATTGCGTGTAGCTCATAGCGTTTTTTGTGGATGTTGAGCTTGCTCTAGAATTAAATTTCAAAATTAATGGAATTGGTTCGTCAGTTACGATGTGCATCCTGGTGTACTGAGTTTCTGAGTGACCATTCCTCACATTTTTAAGAAATGCACTTTTCGATATCTGCTTTAAATGTGAGCAACTTTGCATTCACTCTATTTCATTTGTTGTTGATTATGTTCACTAACCCGCTCTCTCCTTAGGTAACTCCTCAACGCCCCGGCCTGCCAGAGGGTAGGGTATGTAGTCAGTTGCCAGAATTTTTGATTCAAGGCCCTTCTGGCCCATCGTAACGGTAGGGTAGCTAGGAGAATTGCGTTTAGCTCATAGCGTTTTTTGTGGATGTTGAGCTTGCTCTAGAATGAAATTTCAAAATTAATGGAATTGGTTCGTCAGTTACGATGTGCATCCTGGTGTACTGAGTTTCTGAGTGACCATTCCTCGCATTTTTATGAAATGCACTTTTGGATATCTGCTTTAAATGTGAGCAACTTAGCATTCAATCTATTTGATTTGTTGTTTTTTTATGTGTATTAACCCGCTCTCTCCTCAGGAAGTGCAGTGTGTGAGAACATAAGGAGAGTGGTGTTAGTGTGGTGATAGTGTGGTGTCAGTGTGATGATAGTGTGGTGTCAGTGTGATGATAGTGTGGTGTCAGTGTTGTTTAAGTGAGTGCCGTTTTCATACGTGGGTGAGCATGAAGAGGACTAGATAGACTAGTGAATTGAATTTCATGTAAATAAATGCTTGTGTATTTTTTGTTCCTTTCTCTACGTACCCTTCCCATATCTTCGCAGTGGCAGCAGATCAGAAAGAAGAGAGAGCAACGGCGACTGACAACGAGTACAAAGGTTTTTATGTAATTCTTGCGTTTGTATCTTTTATTTTATTATTTATTTATCCATGCATTTATCATTTCTATATGGCTAAGTTATTATATTATATTTAGCATTTTTAGTGAGTAGGGGTTTGCATATCGGTCGTTTGACCCGGGTCAATCCAGATTTGGTCGTTGAACTCCGGTTTTGCCCCGTCCACGGGCTCTTAGTGTTTTTACTTAGGTAGGAATCTCACTCTTAGCGCCATCATGCGCTACCATGCAATTTATGTTTTTAGATTATTCCCCGTGTTTACGTTTGTATGCCACTGTTCCTTTGTTTTATTTTTGACGGTTTATTCGACTTCCTTTTACAGGTTTTTCCATTAATGTGTTTTCTTTTGCAGGTACATGTGTGAATGATATATTTGAGTGGGTATTTTGTTGATTGGTGGATGATTGATGATGAACAGGGTCAGCGCCGATAGGTATGCGAATGGAATAGGTAGGCCTAGGGTATGTAAGCGGTAGATTTAGTTTAGAGGGTGGGTAGATGGGGAGAATAGGGCTTACTGACATATAGGTGCTTATATTTCTTAGTCCGTACTTGATCTCGCGTCTTGCCCTGGCCCTGGGAGTGAATGCGTGGAATAGGCCTCTGCGCAGCCCGGAGGGGAACGCAGGGGGAAACGCCACGTTAAATAAAGGTTAACGAGCCGGTGGCGTTGACCTCCTGGGTCCGGCGTGGAATAACGCCCGTGTGTTGTGTGAATGATGTAACAATAATAATTACCCCTTTCAAGCTAATCGTAATAATGTTGTTGCTATAAAAATTTCAGATGTTTTGTGTATTTTTTGCTTTCCAAGATTAGCACTCGAACAATAGTGTGGCAGAGTAGTATATTTATATATTTTGTGTCAGGAAGCCTGGTTGGTAAATACTGGCCTTGCGACCCCTACTCTATTCCTACATGCGGCTGCAATATTGTTACCGAGGAAGTATTCAGGACATTACATTTGGAATTTCCTAACGTTTTCATCTCGTAATTATTCTTCCTACTTGTTTCTATTTTTTGTTTCCGGACATTAACTCCAGTAAACTTCGTCTTTCTGCATGCGTAAGCTATAAGGTCATCAAGTTTTACCTATAAAATCCTGTGTAATTTTGTAAGTTTCATTTGTGTTGACTTTGGTTGGAATGTAAACCCGTGCATCCTTATTGTGTAAGGAAGAACTGTGCGTTAGACGGCGTCTTCTTATCGATTCTAATAATGTGAAGAGTATTAATTTTTCCCATTTCTAAAATGTGATTGAGCGTTGAGCAGGTGCAAGCAACCATATTTTTGTCAAATATATTATTGTATTTACACAATCTCCATCAATTTATCGTACAACTTACGATTTGGAATTTTAAATACGCCTAGAAATTTCCAAAAGGGATTAGTAGCTATAATAGTTATTTTATTCCTGCATTTTAAAATTGTTTTTACTCTAATCCTTTCTAGATGTGACTCTTTTTATTCTTTAGAATGAACGTTTATCCACCATTAAGGTAATGCAATGACTCCATTGCATCGAATTATTTTTTTTACGTTTTGTAACGTTTTGAAGAAAAGCGGCTCTAATTATTTTACTAGCCATTTACTGGCGATGCAATAATAGCAAATATTTGCTATCTTTGCAGTGGATATTTTTAATCTTTAGAACTTTAACCTATCATTCATAACTTCATGACATCATAATTTGCTTTAATTCATGTTTTTTTCATTATGACGAAGACCATGTTTTACTCCTAATATTTATTGCTGTCGTGTACTCTTCTACTTTTTAATGTATTATATAATCCTATTCTTTTTTATGTGTTTATTTCTTCATTTATTTATCAGCTGGTCTCTTTTTTACTGTACGTGGCGAGCGTTCTTTGACATATGCGTTCTACCTCCACGCAAATCGAGTGACATGACTTGAGTTCATGTATCCTTGGAACTATATTTTAATTCTACGCGTAGTGATATATAGACTGCTTTCGGCAGTCAGCATGTGAAGTTATAATCATATAATATTATTATCATCATTTACTCCTGTCTAACACTAAAAGAAATAGTAAATTTCCATTACATTGCTTTTCCGTTTCTGTGATGTTTATCGCCATGACGACGTAAACAACGTTAAAAATTGTGTGTTATCTAATCACACCCAAAATAAGAAAATCTTTAAGCTATATTTCAATGAAGTGTGTGTATATGGAGAAATGTTCGGTAAATGTGTAATTGATCTTTGCGGTGATAATTTACTCCGCGTGCTTCCATAGGTTGATGAATTATAAAGATAGTGTCGTATTTATTTCAATATATTGGCTATTTATACGAGACCTAAAATATATATTTAGGTGCTATTAGTTTAGAAAAAAACATGTTGATGGAATTATACCAAAATGTGAGTCCCTGTTAAATGTGAATTATGCTATAGTTTTTCAAACTGAGTAATATTTCAGGAAATGTCCAACATTTTCCCCTCTGGTGTTAAACGACGGTGTCAAACGTCCCATTTACAAAGAATTTTCAATGGATGGTGTTAATTTAAAAATCCGTTTCGAAAATTATTATTTTAAAATTTTTTTGTTCCCTTGTCGATGTTCATTTGTAATCACAAACATTCGATATGAATTGAAATGAAGAACGCTTTCGCCCGTGCTCATCTGAGGATATCATTTATAGTATGATCCCTTAATCTATTGTTATATGGTATTGTCTGATTCAAAACTTACAAATATAAGATCGTGTCGCTATACTTATTTTTATTGAAAATTTTACATTTTAATTTGTTTTGTTCATCATTCGATGTTTACTTTTTTGTCACAAACATTCGTTGATATTTTCGATAAAGTAAGCTTTTAACCTTTTCCAATTCTCATCCGAGTGTATTATTTACGGCATGATTCCTATTGTTTATAGTTATATTTTATAAACTGTTACGAAATTTACATACATGAGATGACGTTCATTTACAAATATTGGGTTGATCATTATTGTTTTAAAATTTGCTTTGTTCAATTGTCAAAGTTCATTTTGTATGACGTACATTCAATGTTGTTTGCAATAAAGTACGCTTTCCCCTTTTCCTAAGCTCCAACCTGATTTAATTATTTATGGCATGATTCCTTTGGTTTATGGTTATATGTATATTATATTCATGATTTATATATATGAGAGCATGCTAATTTACATTATTTGTATTGTGAATTATTTTTTTAATTTGTCGATGCTCACTTTTTTGTCACAGACATTCTATGTTAATTGAAATAAATTGCGCTTTCGCCGATCACCAATAACATTTGAATATATATATATTTTGAGGAATGATTCCTATTCTTACTAGTCCTAGTCTCCTGGGGTTGGTCAGCGTGATTGCTGGAAAAAATCTTTCTGATCCAGAAAAAGCTAATGAAATGCATGCTAAGAAAACCAATTAGAACCCCATGTACACCTCTACTGGCAAAACTCAAATTACTAACAATCCCATGTAATTATATATGTAAAATCTCACAATTAACAACCTTCACCTTGTGAGAATCAACCGTGACATCCATTCTCATGACACACAAGGGATATAAGTAACTTCTACGTGAGCCACCATGAAACAAGAACCTCTTGCAACAGCCCTATTGCAACGGGCACGAAGATCTGTTACCGAAGTACATTCGATCCTCAAAAACCTCATCTATATTTGCAAGGAATCTAAAACAACTTTTATTAGAACAGTGCTACTATTCATTAAATGAATACTTTGTGAACACCAATAAAACTGGAAGTGTATAATGTATCTCTGTAATCATCATTATTATGCATGATTTGTGAATATTTTCTTTTTACTTCCTGATTTTATGTATACCTATTATATGTACTATGACGAATCCTATACCTACTCATGTGTAAGCGTCGTCACGGGAAAATAAATTATTATTATTATTGTTTATCTTTTTATTATAATGTCTGATTCAAAATACACTAACCATAGATCGTGTTATAATAGTTTTACAATATAATTTACGATAGGTATGGAAAAGTTTTGTTTTAAAAATTGTTTTGTTAATGTTTCAATGGTCATTTTCTATATGACAAACATCCAATGATGGTTTGCACTAAAATACTCTCTCTCCTTTTCCTAAGCTCATATCTGACACGAGTTAACTATTTATGGCATGATTCCTTTTGTATATTGTTGCGTGGTATTGTGTTTCTAAATTTACATACATGACATCGTGTTAATTTACAAATTTTTTATAGTAATTATTTTTTTTATTTGTCGATGCTCACTTTTTTCACAAACATTCAATGTTATTTGCAATAAAGTAAGCTTTTGAGCTTTTTCTCGCATATCTGAGTATATTATTTATGTACAAGCATTGTATAGGTTCAAATTTTGATATTAATCCTCAATGAAAAATATAATCTGTTCCATTTTTTTCTCCATATGCGATAGAATTTTTAATTTCCCGTATTTTTAAGTTTACTTTTTGGTCTTATGCATTTTTTTGTAGTCCAGGCTTCAAATTTCCTTCCAATTTTGAAATTGCTTTCCAATTTTTTCATTTGAATTTACTAACAAATAATCGTTTTTAGAGTACATACATTTTTTGCTTTTTTTAATATTGCTTGAAGTAATAGAATGTGAACTCCTGAGGTTTCTTTTTGTATTTTTTTGTGAAAAGTGATAGTTTAAAATTTTCTACTAATATCTTGCATAAGTATATCTTAGTTATTGATATTCATTTGTCATCAACGTTCATAAAACTAATACACCAAATAATTTCTTCAAGAACTTTGGCTTCTTGGTATGAAATTAATTTTTATACAAAGTTTCTAATTATTTGTTATCATTTCGCTCGTCTTGGGATGCTCTCCTTAATATTTTTAAGATTCTCATTCCGTCATTGAACTTTCGTTCGAAATATTTGGCTTCATCGTGATATCTTCGACACGTCGTCATTCCCTACTCGACGCAATGAGGGACGGGCTCATTTTTATAACCATTTCACTGTGAAGTTCATTTATCTGTAAGGTTCTTGGCGAAAATTATGCGCAAAAATTAAGGTCTGCCTTGAGAGCATAGTTGGCATTAACGATTTGAATAGTTAACTTTTAATCGTTAAAGTTATGCATTAACTGATAAAAAACTAACTTCAGTTAATTTTTTTCGTTAATTTTTGACGAATGTCGACCTGTCTGAAATTGGGCGCATAGGTTGCTCAACAAACAAATTGGAAAATGAAACAGTATCTAAGAATGAGATGGTGTAGTTGCGCAAGAATGCAATGAATAGTCCAAGAACACTATAATACAGTGTTTTTGGACTATTCTCCAAGACGAATACATCCAGACAAAGGCTGGGCTGAGAGGAGAGAACGCCAAAGTTCAGGACATTGCTCTCGCGGGACAATACATTAATTTTGAACTTTTACGATGTTTTCCATTGATAATCCTCTGAAAGAGATAATATTTTTCCTTCTGCAAAATGCGAACTTCACGTAAATCTACAGCGAACCTATAGAGTGACATTGTCCGAGTAACACTCAATTTCGTGAAGAAATATGATGCCTACTTACAAATATTCACAGAGTTAATTTCAGTATTCGCTCATTTCTTTATATCAGATAGGACTGAAGGCGTCACTTTGTGGAATTTAGATACACTATTCATGGTAACGAATAAACTAAAAACGTTTAGTATATTCCACACTTTTTAGACTAAAAGTTTTTATTTTGTTCGTTACCATGACTAGCGCTCATTTCTTGTTCAAGAAATAATGGATTAACTAATGAATATACACCATTATTATGAGTTTATTGACGAATTCATTTCAGTGGTGGTTCAAAACTCTCGCAATCATTGAAAGCACCATTGCATCCCAGTGCGTATCAGACATTAAGGCCGTGTTCCAATCCTAGAGCATGTACTATATAACGTCAATGACGTTACGCGCAGTCTACCTTATTTAAGGTCTATGGTTCCAATCCACAAGGGCGTGCACTACGCTCTTTCTTGAACTTTCACCCTTTTCTGCACTTCCTTGCTCTATTCCGATATTAGCGTCTTGGACACTTTGTGGCAGTGGTGTTGACTGTAAAAAGTTGACGAGCATGTATCGTGTGCTTTCGGAAGAGATTTCTCTGTAAGCATAATCAGGATGTGAACGACTTTTCTGTGCTGTTTCTGTTTCCAGAAATGGTTCTCCAGAAGCCTACGACCGCTTTCGCCATGTATTTTACCAAGAATAATCGTTGTTTTGCTGTTGTGGATACAAAATCATGACCAGGTGGCTGACTATTAACTATAACGGGGCTGTCAACATCGGAACAATAACTAATAATTATTTTTACATTAACATTACAAACTTTGGCAGTTCGCCTAGTGTCGAAATATCTTTTAATTGAACTCGCACGTTAACCTCAATGCATTATGACATCAGACTCCGCAATAAACATTTTTTAGAACCTTTAGCAATTCTTACCGAAGGACATCAATGACACTTTGCAACGTGATGATAACTGCGACTGTCAAAACGTTCATTAGTTAGAACTGGCTGGAAAATGGCCAATTTGTGATATAAAATCAGCATATGGATTTTTCAAATAGGTGCTCTATTGAACTTCTTCCAGCCCTGGTGGAAAATATTTCAGGAATTGAGGACATCGAACAACCTGTTAATTGACCTTAAAGTCGTACACAGTGGTGAAGCACCCTGAAAGCCATGAACTCCCATTTACTCACACAACTCGATTGCATCAGCAACAGAGACAGTTTGTAGGACCTGAGTGGCAAACCTTCATTTTTGGTATTCTCCATGTTATAAGGGCATATATATTTTGGTGAAGTATAGATATTCAGGAATCAGGTGAGGACTGCAAAAGCTATCCGGGTGCAGACAGTGACCATAATTTGGTGTAGATAAATGCCATCTAAAATTCAAGAAATTGAAGAAAGCAGTGAAGAACATATGGTAAGAATAAAATTTCAGGAGGCTCAACATCAGCTGGCATTTCAGCAGGCAGTGGGAAACAGCATAAGAGAGGAACTGACTGACAAATCAGTGGAAGAGCGTTGGGAAAACATTAAATATGGACTACGGGAAGCCGCAAGAATTTCCGACCCATATTTGTACAAAAACGGTAAGATTGGGCCCCTACCTGTCGAATGCCTCTCGGTCCACTTACGTAATTTAGGTGCAGCGGCGAAATGAGTCCAATCAACGCCAGCCTGATTCTTCAAGGAAAGGAAGGTCGAAAGACATTGGTGTCTCAGTTGCCACGCCTTAAAATTGGGGCCTTGACTCTCAGTACCTCTTGCTTCCCTTAGGGGGCGATGACCACCACCATCTCCCACCGATAAAAGAGGTTACTTACACAGCATGGATCTATAATCCTTTAATTTTTACGCCACCGGGGCTAATTATATATTAAGAACCCCTGCGATTTATGCTAGGTTTGATTAGATTAACAAGATAAGAGATATAGATTTCAAATGTCATTTTTCATACTAACTTTTAAGAGGCAGTGTTATAAAGGGATAGGTATTAGGTGAAATATTGTTAGAGTAGGCTGTAGTGCATGATGCATGAAGTAACAACCGATATTCCCATTCTTATTCCGTAGATACTAACAATCTAGCTGCGTGTGACCCTATTTTCTGGCCTTTCTCCAATAAATATCCTAGTTGCATGTCAATAGTGCATGTTTGGTGATCTTCACCTGCCACACACCTTCGCGGTGGCTCGCAGGGTATTACGTAGATGAAGATGTAGACAAAGTACCTATACGATGAGGATATGGAAGTGGATAGTTCCTGAGCCAGCCTTAACACCATCATTATAGCTCCAGATGAAATGTCTAATGCAACTAGCACGACCATTCGAATCATGTTTGTGACAGTAATATCTTACATCGAAGATACTGAAAGAAATTTGATTAGGTACTGTACATTTCGAAGTAGGACATCAGTGTGTAGTAATTAGGTACTTTAACATATTCATGTTTCAACATTGCCAACAATTATTACTCAACAATATGCTCTAGAAAATAATAAACAATTAATTACTGCAGCTTAAGAAGTTCTTGACTTTTCGATAATTATTGTAACAACAATTTTCCTCTCAATTGCTGGTAATTTGGAAACGAGGGTCCTTACGCAGTGTGTAGATGCCTGAATCTTTAACGCCACCGAAGTTACAAGGAATCAATTAAAGAAATGGAGTAGGATAGTGCCTGAGTGAGCCTTTACCGCATCATAATAGCTCCAGTTGAAATATTTAAACCAACCAGCTAGAGCAACCTAAAATATTTGGGACAGTAATGGATTAAAGCGAAGATACAGTAGGAAATTAGCATAGGTGCTGTATATTTTGATTCAGAAGAATAGCGCGTCGTTCATGTCTCGACATTACTTTCTTACGCATGTTCTAGAGAATTATAATTAGGTAATTAGTTACTTCAGTTATATAAGTTCATGACTCATCAATAATTATTACATGCATTGGTGTAGATTAACAATTTAGTTAGACGGTTCTCGTGAATGATTATCTAACATTTAACGCAATGTAATTACACATTTCAGCGTAGCAAACTAGTAGCATCAGTTTATTTTAGGTAGTGCCTGCACGGACGGCTATTTTCGGTTGCATGACAATTGTAAAGTGTAAATTTAAATTTCTTTTGATTTCAAGTGTTGGTTTATCCCTTGATACACACCCTAGTAGTGGCTTCCTGGGTAATATGTAAATTAAGTACATGTACATAATACCCTGCAAACCACCATAAAGGTGTGAGGCAGGGGGTGAATTAACACCAACCATGCATTAAATATCATGCATAAAAAGAATAAGTAATTATATTCTACTAAACTTCACAATTAAAAAAAGACAAAAAAGTAAAGAATGCAAAAACATGCTGTTAGTTGGGTTAGCTTTAAGTCCTCATACAAAAAAATTACTACCCGTCTGGTGACCCCGCGATCGACCATTGGTATTCGTACGTATGTACCATGTAAATAGGTAATATAGGCTTAAATGTCACTCATTATACTTATTACATATCAGTCAATACATTCATTACGTACTCATTGCATTTCGCTCAATTCGTCGGTTCCATTGACGTGGCCTGAAATATTTCCGACGAGGTCTAGTAGGGCATTCAATTCCATGCCGAAGTGCTTCGCTCTCGAACATGATGAGAGCGAAAGCGAGGAGGAGCCATTTCAGCGATTGCGAAACCCACGACCTTCCAAGTTCAAGAACGAACTTCGTCTTAGTTCCTTGTTACCTTCGGACGAGGCAACAACACAATCCCGAACAGCTGATCAGCGGTGTGGAATCCTTGCGAGAATGCTTGGAGGCCATTCGGGTCATGCAATAAGAAGCTGATTTTCGTATTAAGACTTTTGCAAGAAGTGTCAGCTAGTGTTTCAGTGAGTGAGAAATTCTAAGATTTGCGATTATGCATGATGAGAAGTATCGTGAACGTGAATTATTCCCGTGAATATTACGTTGATCACCAAATCCTGACTCCAAAAAAGCCTGTTAGTAAATCGACACTCCTCAAGATGTTAATGCACAAGAAGACGTTATCAGGCGTAATTTGTGAGTGTTTATCAAGTACCGAGCAGTGTTTCATCCTCCAACATAACCTCGCAGGTGAAATGTGAATTGTGGTGCTTCAGTTGCATGAATCACTGGATGAGTGACCAAGTTATGCCGCGTCGGGCGTCGTGGTTATGTGCCTTGCTGAGAAGAATGAACTGGAAATGGTTGAAGTGTCACTACTACCCTTGCTGCAATGACGGTACACAGGTCATGGTGTTCCCGTAAAGGTAAGAAATTGCATGGTTTGCTTCAATTTCCCATGTTTATGTAATTACCCACGTCCAAGTGTGATTTGGGTTGATGAAGTATTCTGCGAACGATGCCGACGAATTTCGTTGTTGTTGCAGTAGGAAGGTTACAATTAGCAACTGCTAATCTTTGTTGGAATTCAAGGTAGATATACGATATATCTAGATCCCAAATCCTATTATGTCCAGAAATCAACTAGAAGAATGGATGGCAGTGGTTTCCAGTGGTTTCAGCGAAGAGTTTCTTTCACTTGATTACTGACAATAGTACAGGAAAATTGACTTGCTATGCGAGCGTTGACGGGCATGTTAATCTGAAAATAATTTTTATGTAACTTTTTCAATAATTGCAATAATTCTAGCGATGCAAAATTGAAATCAGGTATCAGATGTCATTCAACTGTAAGTGTAGGTAGACCCGAAATAAAACCCCTGCACGCTGCATAATGGTGTAATATTTGCTTGAAAACAATTTCTTTTTTTTTTTTAATATTTCATTATAGGACATTTTTCAGCAACTTGAAGATTACAACGTCTATTGGGTATTTTATCACTTTTTCCCGCCAAAACGAGTAGTTAACGGACGTAATAGCAGGTGGCGCTCTTAATTATTTTCAGTAAACTATTTTCGGAAAACGAATCTTGTTGCCATTATAGGCAATTATCAATATCCAACATGCATATCCAGCAATAATATAAGCAAGATAATATTTAAATTGCGATAATAATTAAGCGTTTTCGAAGTTATTAATCACGACGAATTCCACATTGCACTTTGGTGATTGGTCCGGTCTCGGTGACGTCACGCCAGACCGTGACGTTCAACCGCGTGATCAGACGTCTTCAGTATTCGTCTGGACGCGGTAACAGGAGGACAGGTGAGTTTTCAGCCTCAATTTAAGAAACTTTTACTTTAAGTCAGTTTCCTTTATTAAAGTTCATTGAGTTTGCAGTTACTTTTGAAAGGGAAATTCGTGACTTATATTTCTGGATGTACGGAGAATAGTGAGATATTCCGAGAGATATACCATTAGCATAATCGTGTGTTCATTTCCCATACTCGTATGTTGATGAGAATACACATTTACGAACTAGAACTACATTTACGGTACTCTGATGCTGTGAAACGGTGTAAACTACTCGCTTTAACAGTAAAAAGACTAGAAGAACTTAAAGATAGGTTGGATTAATTTTTACTGTAAGATTATTTTCTTTCTAGAGCTATTAATAAGATGATTCTAGTGAAAAAAATTATTGACGTTCATCCAGTTTGGAGTTACCTTAAAAGGGAAATCCGAAACATTTAGTAACTTATTTTTCTGGATGTACAAACGAAGGGTATAGATATATTCCGAGATATATATATACCATGTACTTGACTACATTTGAAATTCTTGCTTTACTTAGTAATTCACTCCTGCATATGTCATGAATAATTCTTTTTCCATTGATTGATGGGTAATTACAGTAGCAATGTAGCAAAATTTGTCGTTCCGTCTGTTAATGGTTTGAATTTTTTTACAGGAAGGAGTTATTCGAGTTGCGTGTGACGTAAAACGGGATCTCCGTCATCGATCACGTGGGACTTTAAGAGGGACAACTGGGAATTCGAGAGACTGAGAAACGGTCTTCAGTGGGTTCAGATGGTAAGTCCGCTTAATTTCTAATATTTTTCATTGACAAGTGTTTTCATTTTCACGGAATGTTTTTCGCGCCCTTTTTGCGATTGTACTTCTGGTCGTTGCTACGTTGTTTTCTCTTAAACCGTGACTTCCCGCCGAAATTCTCAAGATTTTTTCGATTCCTAGAATTTTCCCGGACGATCCTTGGCTGTTGTTGCTGCATCTCCACGCCTTATTCGAGAAATTGGAGTCCATTTCCCTTTCGTCCTGTTTGAAATTATCTTAAAATCGAGATTAAACGATTGCTGTTAGTAAAATAAAGTTGAAAGGGCAGTCGCGTATCTTCACTTTCTACCTTGTTGGAAATAATTTCATTTTTTGGATAATTTAGGATTCGCTAACTGATCTTATAAATAATTAACATCTATTGCATTGACCTCGTAGTCAATCTCCATTTATAAGCCCATTTCCATTGTCCAATCAATTCTCATCCTGTGTGTTACGGGAGAAAGTGGGTATTGCGTTTTAGACGTTGCTTTATTCCGTGGGTCAAACAATTCATGAGTGATCCGTAAGTGGATGTAGGTACTCCGAAAGCCTTATGTTTTGATTGCTGGTGGAGGACGAGTACAATTTATTATTCACTTGACTTCTTCGTGAATAAACTTCACCTTTTGCGTTCATGCCTTAAATCTTTTGATTGTAATTCATTTTTAGGGGTATTAATATCTCTCGGTCACTATTCATCCTTAAATCACAACTTTTTGCATTCATTTCGTCTTAAATATTTTACCTACATCTACGCGATACCCTGCGAGCCACCGCGAGGGTGTGTGGCAGGGGTTGAAGAATACCAAACATGCACTATTGACACGTAAGAAGACTACTACATACCTTATCGAAGCTTCCGCAGAGTGTATAATATGAGTATCCATTCCTTTCGGGATTCCTTCCGCGTGTGTCCATTCTGGGGTGACAACAGTTTCGCCAACGTTTCAGTTCGCGTCTTCGGGTCTGAAGTGTTTCTGAGTAGATTTTTACAGCCTTATATATATCATTCAGTTCTGCGCTCAGATGTTCAAGTGGGCGCATTTTCATTGGCAGTTTGACTAGTTATTTTTTCAATTAGGCGCTTGCAAGCATGAGGGAGCTTATAAGCTGTCCTCTCTGATAGTTGCTTGTTTGCATGTTAGTAGCGCATGCTTCGTGATCTTCACCCCCTGCCACACACGGCTTGCAGGGTATCGTGTAGATGTAGATGATGAAATTGTTGGGGTTCTTGGCCGTTTAGATCGTGAAAAACTTTCCTAAACATTCCTGAAGTTTCATGACAATGACAAGTCAAGGCACTTACGCGAATTTATATCATGTCGGAAAAACTAAATCTATTAGGCATTTAAATATTATTTTGTTATGACATTACCACGAAGGGATTCAATAATGACAACCCAAGTCGTACACAATATGTGAAACACTCCCGATTTACTGGCACTTAGATACGACACAAGGAAAAAGGTAAAGCGCTGAGAATTGAAGAGATCACTAAGTGGTTCAATAGGAGTCACAAAAGAGAATGCCTTTTTCTCAATCAAACCTCTTTTTAACTCAAATTTATCAAAATAAGATGGTCCAGGCCAAAACTGTGTTTGAGCGACACTGCCAGGAACTTTCAACCGAGCACTTAACATTGCACACAGACCAATTTCATTGATTAAAATCAGGTTAAAAGTGTTTTCAACTTTCATTCAGTATCAAAGATTCAAGTTCAGGATTAATAAGGCCGAAATAAATTAACATGGATAGTTAAGCCGTCAAGGCTTTACGACGCATTCTAATTGTTGCACTTCCTTATACTTTGTTTAATAACTTGTGTGCTGATTATTGAATAGAAAAGATCACTTCGATATTTAGTGATATTTAGTCATAAGTTATCATTATTTATGACCTCTGAAACCTGTATTTCTCCGTAATAAGACAGGACACAGGGTTTTTAGTCTCTAGATTTCATCAGTTTATTTCGTACAGTTAACAACACATCAAAATACTCCCTTCCCTGATAGCGCGAGATGATGGAAAGTATTAAATCCGTGATGAAGGAGTCATTTGATAACAACTACTGTGGAATTTTGAAATGAGTTTACAGCCTTTCATACACGTTGTATTTCAAATTATTTTTTCATGGTATTTCATATCGCTAAATTCATACCTCGTAACGTGAATCTAATTCTAAAATGGATTTTTTCGTTCCTCGATCGCTTTATTTCGTAACACTTTATTTCTGTTGTATCACCCTCGTGTGAGCCTGCTCCTATAATCTTCCTAATCCTTGTAAAATATCTTCACCTGTCAATCAATGCTTATGTGACTGTTTGGAATTTAACTGCTCTTCGTTGACCAAAACGGTTTCCATGCGCGTCACGCGAATACGTGATGCAAACAAAGTGGTTAGATTGTGGGAGATGGACCGTCGCTATGGACAACCGTTGTAAACAAGGAAGTTGGAATGCACTGGAGGACGAATGTCAGCTGATTTGAGAATAATAGGTACAGACATAAAAGGCTTGCTACTTGTGATATTCGTAAGGATGAAGTTCTTTTGGTACCCAGTAAAACTAAGACAACCAAGAAAAATAATCATATACCTTTTTTAAACGTCAAAGAAACAGGAGAAAGATAGCAAACAAACGCCAGATATGTAGTTTAAATTGAATGAATTCTAACCTGCTAAAATTAAATAGTTATTTACGGGATAAAATGCATCAATACCTACGCTAAAGGCATCTACATCCACGCGATACCTTGCAAGCCACCGCGAGGGTGTGTGGCATGGGGTGAAGATCACCAAACAGGCTACTAGGCTAACTATATTGATATGCAACTAGGCTACTACAAAGGATACATGCTAGATAACAGGGTCACGTGCAGCTAGATGATTAGTACATGCATAGTAATAAAGCGGTTGGGTGTTAATAAATGCATCATACACTACAGACTACTCTATCAATATTTCACCTATTGCCTATCACTTACCTATGCTGCCTATTGTGTTCTCTTATAGGGCCGAGGAAAGAATGACATTTTAAATCAATCAGTACGACAATCTATCGCCCTTAGCCTTATTTATCTGGTCGAATCTAGCATATTACGCAAGGGTTTTTAATATTTATGTTACTTCTTCAGTCAAGCTGTCCGTTTTAAATGACTGACATAGATTTAATCTGTACTTTAACATAATATCTGAAAATGATTTCCAGCTCCATTATCCTTACCAAGATTAGCAGACGTCGATGGGATTGAATTTGTGCCCGATTCCATTGTTATTTATGTTTGAATGCACATGAGAGGGTCCATAAAGGGCCTACGTGCATAACACAACGTTTTGTACGGGGTAGGTGGGCTTTAATCGTTCCCAACCACCCCCATTCTGAGTTCATTGTCACCCAGTGGCTAGTATGCTAATTTCTCATTCATGTACACTCAATCCTACTTGAGAAATCACCATATCTGATCTGTTGCAGTTGCATCACGCAGTTTATCTGGTTCCCTCCTGTTTTCCTGTCAACGTTGATACATATATATCAGTTAGGTTTAACTTCGGGTATCGGGTATGATTCGGATTTTTTTTTTTAAATCCGAGGTTAGAATTTGATTATTATCATTTAAGTCCAAATCAACTGGAATTTAAGGAATACCTCTCTCTATTATTCCACCATTTTGCTGAGAATTTTTATTTCAAGATTTCTCTTGGTCCTAAAGCGTGTTATTGTGAATACAATTCTGATTAGCATTTTTCTATCTTCGCCTTTTTTAAACATAACTCATATCATTTAGGGAAGTGAGTTGGGTTTAGATAGATTAAGGGAAGTTTCTGAGTGACAAAATGGTTGTGAGTTCATTACAACTTCAGATAAGTGTTGTATTGAGGAGCAGAGGCGTGGAAGTACACAAACTTTGAACGATTCGATCGTGAATGGAATCGATCGCCCGAATGTGAATCGAATCGATTGACATTCGGGCTCATAACATTTATTATTGTTTTTGACATTATTCACGTTAAATTTAGGTCTAAAGATTTGTATTCCGGCATAAATTATAAATAACACATTTTAGAGTTCGGAGGACTTGTCTTCACATGTCGGGGCCCCGAAATCATTTCCCGGGGCCTTTAAATCTCGATGTGTTTAGTAAAACTGTACTTTCAAACTGAGTATACAATGACAGAAGTTGGTAAAAAAAATTATATCCACTATCTTAATCTTCACACTGGGCTTCGTGTTAGTTAAAGATTAGGGATGTTGACAACAGATATAATATATGAAAAAATATTATTATTTCCTTGGCACATAGGTACCTTGTTTTCACTGCACGCTAATTTAAATTGAATTTATTTCTGTCGTTGCAGGACTTGAGGCGGAGCTACGATTGGAAGGTCACTTCCCATAAGTTGTCGAGGTTAGGGTGAGGGATCTTCGTAGCTGCCCGAGAAAGAAAAACAGGAAGCAGTCTCAACAGGAGGACAAACATTGGTTTGCTCATGGCTTCGCAATGCTCTGGTAAAACTAACTATTGTTTCAGGATCTACGATCTAAAAGGTAAAGAGAGCCTTTGTAACAGAGGGTGAAATGTGTGTTCACAATTATTTGGTTTTCTTGTTGTTTGTCATAGGAGCCGATTGCCCCTATTTCCACACATGGCCATGGTCTGGTGAAAAGTGAAGGTATATTGGTAAATCAAGCTTGATTATTGGTGTAAAGGCCTCGGTAAATGATGTCGGGTACCCGGCATGGGAGGACTAGTCCTCCTAACTATAAGGCAAGTGGCCACTTGCCAGGTCTAGCGAGTCGACTCTAGGCAGGAATATGTTTGCATACTGTGATTTTAATGTATTATGTGAAGTCCTGAATGTTTTGTTTGTCGTATTTCCTTGTGTTTATTTATTTCTGCCCATTTTAATTCCTTTTATGTATTTCCTTTGTGTTGGATGTTTTCATATTATATGCTGGTTTATTCAGATTCTTTCACAGGTAAGCTGAGCCTTGGATTATGCAGCATGCCGGGTAGAGTGTAGGAATAGTTAGTCAGTTTAGAGCTTTTACTGGCCATTATGGCCCATCGTATCAATCCGTTAGCGTTGAGTTAATGAAGTCGTTAATTTAAGTATTTGTGGATGCTGATCTTGCTCTAGAATTAAATTTCAAAATAAATGGAATTGGTTCGTCAGTTACGATGTGCATCCTGGTGTACTGAGTTTCTGAGTGACCATTCCTCGCATTTTTATGAAATGCACTTTTGGATATCTGCTTTAAATGTGAGCAACTTTGCATTCACTCTATTTCATTTGTTGTTGATTATGTTCACTAACCCGCTCTCTCCTTAGGTAACTCCAAAACGCCCCGGCCTGCCAGAGTGTAGGGTATGTAGTCAGTTGCCAGAATTTTTGATTCGAGGCCCTTCTGGCCCATCGTAACGGTAGGGTAGCTAGGAGAATTGCGTGTAGCTCATAGCGTTTTTTGTGGATGTTGAGCTTGCTCTAGAATTAAATTTCAAAATTAATGGAATTGGTTCGTCAGTTACGATGTGCATCCTGGTGTACTGAGTTTCTGAGTGACCATTCCTCGCATTTTTATGAAATGCACTTTTGGATATCTGCTTTAAATGTGAGCAACTTTGCATTCACTCTATTTCATTTGTTGTTGATTATGTTCACTAACCCGCTCTCTCCTTAGGTAACTCCTCAACGCCCCGGCCTGCCAGAGGGTAGGGTATGTAGTCAGTTGCCAGAATTTTTTTAATTGTAGGCCCTTCTGGCCCATCGTAACGGTAGGGTAGCTAGGAGAATTGCGTTTAGCTCATAGCGTTTTTTGTGGATGTTGAGCTTGCTCTAGAATGAAATTTCAAAATTAATGGAATTGGTTCGTCAGTTACGATGTGCATCCTGGTGTACTGAGTTTCTGAGTGACCATTCCTCGCATTTTTATGAAATGCACTTTTGGATATCTGCTTTAAATGTGAGCAACTTAGCATTCAATCTATTTGATTTGTTGTTTTTTTATGTGTATTAACCCGCTCTCTCCTCAGGAAGTGCAGTGTGTGAGAACATAAGGAGAGTGGTGTTAGTGTGGTGATAGTGTGGTGTCAGTGTGATGATAGTGTGGTGTCAGTGTGATGATAGTGTGGTGTCAGTGTTGTTTAAGTGAGTGCCGTTTTCATACGTGGGTGAGCATGAAGAGGACTAGAGAGACTAGTGAATTGAATTTCATGTAAATAAATGCTTGTGTATTTTTTGTTCCTTTCTCTACGTACCCTTCCCATATCTTCGCAGTGGCAGCAGATCAGAAAGAAGAGAGAGCAACGGCGACTGACAACGAGTACAAAGGTTTTTATGTAATTCTTGCGTTTGTATCTTTTATTTTATTATTTATTTATCCATGCATTTATCATTTCTATATGGCTAAGTTATTATATTATATTTAGCATTTTTAGTGAGTAGGGGTTTGCATATCGGTCGTTTGACCCGGGTCAATCCAGATTTGGTCGTTGAACTCCGGTTTTGCCCCGTCCACGGGCTCTTAGTGTTTTTACTTAGGTAGGAATCTCACTCTTAGCGCCATCATGCGCTACCATGCAATTTATGTTTTTAGATTATTCCCCGTGTTTACGTTTGTATGCCACTGTTCCTTTGTTTTATTTTTGACGGTTTATTCGACTTCCTTTTACAGGTTTTTCCATTAATGTGTTTTCTTTTGCAGGTACATGTGTGAATGATATATTTGAGTGGGTATTTTGTTGATTGGTGGATGATTGATGATGAACAGGGTCAGCGCCGATAGGTATGCGAATGGAATAGGTAGGCCTAGGGTATGTAAGCGGTAGATTTAGTTTAGAGGGTGGGTAGATGGGGAGAATAGGGCTTACTGACATATAGGTGCTTATATTTCTTAGTCCGTACTTGATCTCGCGTCTTGCCCTGGCCCTGGGAGTGAATGCGTGGAATAGGCCTCTGCGCAGCCCGGAGGGGAACGCAGGGGGAAACGCCACGTTAAATAAAGGTTAACGAGCCGGTGGCGTTGACCTCCTGGGTCCGGCGTGGAATAACGCCCGTGTGTTGTGTGAATGATGTAACAATAATAATTACCCCTTTCAAGCTAATCGTAATAATGTTGTTGCTATAAAAATTTCAGATGTTTTGTGTATTTTTTGCTTTCCAAGATTAGCACTCGAACAATAGTGTGGCAGAGTAGTATATTTATATATTTTGTGTCAGGAAGCCTGGTTGGTAAATACTGGCCTTGCGACCCCTACTCTATTCCTACATGCGGCTGCAATATTGTTACCGAGGAAGTATTCAGGACATTACATTTGGAATTTCCTAACGTTTTCATCTCGTAATTATTCTTCCTACTTGTTTCTATTTTTTGTTTCCGGACATTAACTCCAGTGGACTTTGTCTTTCTGCATGCGTAAGCTATAAGGTCATCAAGTTTTACCTATAAAATCCTGTGTAATTTTGTAAGTTTCATTTGTGTTGACTTTGGTTGGAATGTAAACCCGTGCATCCTTAATTGTGTAAGGAAGAACTGTGCGTTAGACGGCGTCTTCTTATCGATTCTAATAATGTGAAGAGTATTAATTTTTCCCATTTCTAAAATGTGATTGAGCGTTGAGCAGGTGCAAGCAACCATATTTTTGTCAAATATATTATTGTATTTACACAATCTCCATCAATTTATCGTACAACTTACGATTTGGAATTTTAAATACGCCTAGAAATTTCCAAAAGGGATTAGTAGCTATAATAGTTATTTTATTCCTGCATTTTAAAATTGTTTTTACTCTAATCCTTTCTAGATGTGACTCTTTTTATTCTTTAGAATGAACGTTTATCCACCATTACGGTAATGCAATGACTCCATTGCATCGAATTATTTTTTTTACGTTTTGTAACGTTTTGAAGAAAAGCGGCTCTAATTATTTTACTAGCCATTTACTGGCGATGCAATAATAGCAAATATTTGCTATCTTTGCAGTGGATATTTTTAATCTTTAGAACTTTAACCTATCATTCATAACTTCATGACATCATAATTTGCTTTAATTCATGTTTTTTTCATTATGACGAAGACCATGTTTTACTCCTAATATTTATTGCTGTCGTGTACTCTTCTACTTTTTAATGTATTATATAATCCTATTCTTTTTTATGTGTTTATTTCTTCATTTATTTATCAGCTGGTCTCTTTTTTACTGTACGTGGCGAGCGTTCTTTGACATATGCGTTCTATCTCCACGCAAATCGAGTGACATGACTTGAGTTCATGTATCCTTGGAACTATATTTTAATTCTACGCGTAGTGATATATAGACTGCTTTCCGCAGTCAGCATGTGAAGTTATAATCATATAATATTATTATCATCATTTACTCCTGTCTAACACTAAAAGAAATAGTAAATTTCCATTACATTGCTTTTCGGTTTCTGTGATGTTTATCGCCATGACGACGTAAACAACGTTAAAAATTGTGTGTTATCTAATCACACCCAAAATAAGAAAATCTTTAAGCTATATTTCAATGAAGTGTGGGTATATGGAGAAATGTTCGGTAAATGTGTAATTGATCTTTGCGGTGATAATTTACTCCGCGTGCTTCCATAGGTTGATGAATTATAAAGATAGTGTCGTATTTATTTCAATATATTGGCTATTTATACGAGACCTAAAATATATATTTACGAGCTATAAGTTTAGAAAAAAACATGTTGATGGAATTATACCAAAATGTGAGTCCCTGTTAAATGTGAATTATGCTATAGTTTTTCAAACTGAGTAATATTTCAGGATATGTCCAACATTTTCCCCCCTGGTGTTAAATGACGGTGTCAAACGTCCCATTTACAAAGAATTTTCAATGGATGGTGTTAATTTACAAATTCGTTTCGAAAATTATAATTTTAAAATTTTTTTGTTCCCTTATCGTTGTTCATTTGTAATCACAAACATTCGATATCATTTGAAATGAAGAACGCTTTCGCCCTTTTCCCGTTCTCATCTGAGGATATCATTTATAGTATGATCCATTAATCTATTGTTATATGGTATTATCTAATTCAAAACTTACAAATATAAGATCGTGTCGATATATTCATTTTTATTGAAAATTTTACATTTTGAATTTGTTTTGTTCATCATTCGATATTTACTTTTTTGTCACAAACATTCGTTGCTATTTTAGATAAAGTAAGCTTTTAACCTTTTCCAATTCTCATCCGAGTGTATTATTTACGGCATGATTCCTATTGTTTATAGTTATATTTTATAAACTGTTACGAAATTTACTTACATGAGATGACGTTCATTTACAAATATTGGGTTGATCATTATTGTTTAAAATTTGCTTTGTTCAATTGTCAAAGTTCATTTTGTATGACGTACATTCAATGTTGTTTGCAATAAAGTACGCTTTCCCCTTTTCCTAAGCTCCAACCTGATTTAATTATTTATGGCATGATTCCTTTGGTTTATGGTTATATGTATATTATATTCATGATTTATATATATGAGAGCATGCTAATTTACATTATTTGTATTGTGAATTATTTTTTTAATTTGTCGATGCTCACTTTTTTGTCACAGACATTCTATGTTAATTGAAATAAATTGCGCTTTCGCCGATCACCAATAACATTTGAATATATATATATTTTGAGGAATGATTCCTATTCTTACTAGTCCTAGTCTCCTGGGGTTGGTCGGCGTCATTGCTGGAAAAAATCTTTCTGATCCAGAAAAAGCTAATGAAATGCATGCTAAGAAAACCAATTAGAACCCCATGTACACCTCTACTGGCAAAACTCAAATTACTAACAATCCCATGTAATTATATATGTAAAATCTCACAAATAACAACCTTCACCTTGTGAGAATTAACCGTGACATCCATTCTCATGACACACAAGGGATATAAGTAACATGTACGTGAGCCACCATGAAACAAGAACCTCTTGCAACAGCCCTATTGCAACGGGCACGAAGATCTGTTACCGAAGTACATTCGATCCTCAAAAACCTCATCTATATTTGAAAAGAATGTAAAACAACTTTTATTAGAACAGTGCTACTATTCATTAAATGAATACTTTGTGAACAGCAATAAAACTGGAAGTGTATAATGTATCTCTGTAATTATTATGCATGATTTGTGAATATTTTCTTTTTACTTCCTGATTTTATATATATATTATGTGTACTATGACGAATCCTATGCCTACTTCTGTGTAAGCGTGGTCACGGGAAAATAAATAATTATTATTATTGTTTATCTTTTTATGATAATGTCTGATTCAAAATACACTAACCATAGATCGTGTTATAATAGTTTTACAATATAATTTACGATAGGTATGGAAAAGTTTTGTTTTAAAAATTGTTTTGTTAATGTTTCAATGGTCATTTTCTATATGACAAACATCCAATGATGGTTTGCACTAAAATACTCTCTCTCCTTTTCCTAAGCTCATATCTGACGCGAGTTAACTATTTATGGCATGATTCCTTTTGTATATTGTTACGTGGTATTGTGTTTCTAAATTTACATACATGACATCGTGTTAATTTACAAATTTTTAATAGTAATTATTTTTTTTATTTGTCGATGCTCACTTTTTTCACAAACATTCAATGTTGTTTGCAATAAAGTAAGCTTTTGAGCTTTTTCTCGCTTATCTGAGTATATTATTTATGTACAAGCATTGTATAGGTTCAAATTTTGATATTAATCCTCGATGAAAATGTAATCTGTTCCATTTTTTTCTCCATATGCGATAGAATTTTTAATTTCCCGTATTTTTAAGTTTACTTTTTGGTCTTATGCATTTTTTTGTAGTCAAGGCTTCAAATTTCCTTCCAATTTTGAAATTGCTTTCCAATTTCTTCATTTGACTTTACTAACAAATAATCGTTTTTAGAGTACATACATTTTTTGTTTTTTTAAATATTGCTTGAAGTAATAGAATGTGAACTCCTGAGGTTTCTTTTTGTATTTTTTTTGTGAAAAGTGATAGTTTAAAATTTTCGACTAATATCTTGCATAAGTATAACTTAGTTATTGATATTCATTTGTCATCAACGTTCATAAAACTAATACACCAAATAATTTCTTCAAGAACTTTGACTTCTTGGTATGAAATTACTTTTTATACAAAGTTTCTAATTATTTGTTATCATTTCGCTCGTCTTGGGATGCTCTCCTTAATATTTTTAAGATTCTCATTCCGTCATTGAACTTTCGTTCGAAATATTTGGCTTCATCGTGATATCTTCGACACGTCGTCATTTCGTACTCGACGCAATGAGGAACGGGCCCATTTTTATAACCATTTCACTGTGAAGTTCATTTATCTGTAAGGTTCTTGGCGAAAATCATGCGCAAAAATTAAGGTCTGCCTTGAGAGCATAGTTGGCATTAACGATTTGAATAGTTAACTTTTAATCGTTAAAGTTATGCATTAATATGCACTATAATACAGTGTTTTTGGACTATTCTCCAAGACGAATACATCCAGACAAAGGCTGGGCTGAGAGGAGAGAACGCCAAAGTTCAGGACATTGCTCTCGCGGGACAATACATTAATTTTGAACTTTTACGATGTTTTCCATTGATAATCCTCTGAAAGAGATAATATTTTTCCTTCTGCAAAATGCGAACTTCACGTAAATCTACAGCGAACCTATAGAGTGACATTGTCCGAGTAACACTCAATTTCGTGAAGAAATATGATGCCTACTTACAAATATTCACAGAGTTAATTTCAGTATTCGCTCATTTCTTTATATCAGATAGGACTGAAGGCGTCACTTTGTGGAATTTAGATACACCATTCATGGTAACGAATAAACTAAAAACTTTTAGTCTATTCCACACTTTTTAGACTAAAAGTTTTTATTTTGTTCGTTACCATGACTAGCGCTCATTTCTTGTTCAAGAAATAATGGATTAACTAATGAATATACACCATTATTATGAGTTTATTGACGAATTCATTTCAGTGGTGGTTCAAAACTCTCGCAATCATTGAAAGCACCATTGCATCCCAGTGCGTATCAGACATTAAGGCCGTGTTCCAATCCTAGAGCATGTACTATATAACGTCAATGACGTTACGCGCAGTCTACCTTATTTAAGGTCTATGGTTCCAATCCACAAGGGCGTGCACTACGCTCTTTCTTGAACTTTCACCCTTTTCTGCACTTCCTTGCTCTATTCCGATATTAGCGTCTTGGACACTTTGTGGCAGTGGTGTTGACTGTAAAAAGTTGACGAGCATGTATCAGTGCTTTCGGAAGAGATTTCTCTGTAAGCATAATCAGGATGTGAACGACTTTTCTGTGCTGTTTCTGCTTCCAGAAATGGTTCTCCAGAAGCCTACGACCGCTTTCGCCATGTATTTGACAAAGAATAATCGTTGTTTTTGCTGTTGTGGATACAAAATCATGACCAGGTGGCTGACTATTAACTATAACGGGACTGTCAACATCGGAACAATAACTAATAATTATTTTTACATTAACATTACAAACTTTGGCAGTTCGCCTAGTGTCGAAATATCTTTTAATTGAACTCGCACGTTAACCTCAATGCATTATGACATCAGACTCCGCAATAAACATTTTTTAGAACCTTTAGCAATTCTTACCGAAGGGCATCAATGAAACTTTGCAACGTGATGATAACTGCGACTGTCAAAACGTTCATTAGTTAGAACTGGCTGGAAAATGGCCAATTTGTGATATAAAATCAGCATATGGATTTTTCAAATAGGTGCTCTATTGAACTTCTTCCAGCCCTGGTGGAAAATATTTCAGGAATTGAGGACATCGAACAACCTGTTAATTGACCTTAAAATCGTACACAGTGGTGAAGCACCCTGAAAGCCATGAACTCCCATTTACTCACACAACTCGATTGCATCAGCAACAGAGACAGTTTGTAGGACCTGAGTGGCAAACCTTCATTTTTGGTATTCTCCATGTTATAAGGGCAGATATATTTTGGTGAAGTTTAGAGATTCAGGAATCAGGTGAGGACTGCAAAAGCTATCCGGGTGCAGACAGTGACCATAATTTGGTGTAGATAAATGCCATCTAAAATTCAAGAAATTGAAGAAAGCAGTGAAGAACATATGGTAAGAATAAAATTTCAGGAGGCTCAACATCAGCTGGCATTTCAGCAGGCAGTGGGAAACAGCATAAGAGAGGAACTGACTGACAAATCAGTGGAAGAGCGTTGGGAAAACATTAAATATGGACTACGGGAAGCCGCAAGAATTTCCGACCCATATTTGTACAAAAACGGTAAGATTGGGCCCCTACCTGTCGAATGCCTCTCGGCCCACTTACTTAATTTAGGTGCAGCGGCGAAATGAGTCCAATCAACGCCAGCCTGATTCTTCAAGGAAAGGGAGGTCGAAAGACATTGGTGTCTCAGTTGCCACGCCTTAAAATTGGGGCCTTGACTCTCAGTACCTCTTGCTTCCCTTAGGGGGCGATGACCACCACCATCTACCACCGATAAAAGAGGTTACTTACACAGCATGGATCTATAATCCTTTAATTTTTACGCCACCGGGGCTCAGGCCCGGTGACAGGATTTTCGGGCCCCTGGGCAACTGAGTGGTCCGGGCCCCCTAAATCCCGGCCAACCTCCTCACTCAATTTAGACCAGAACTGCGAACTTTCGGGTTATTTTATTACGAAGACCTGATTATCAGCTTTTTCTGCAGAAGAAACTTGCACACTGTTTACAACATTATCTTTCGATTTACTATAAATTGTCCTTTTTTAAATTAAACACGTCAGTGGAATGGGATGGGGAAACAATTTCAAAATGAAAAATTTTTGACGGTGTAACTTTACTCTTTCATTTTACAGTAATCAAAACTAGGACTTATTTGAACTTGAATATTTTATAAAAAGTCGTAATAAAACGTACTTTTCTTTTTTTTCAAAATTAGCATATCCACAATTATTCCCATCTTTTCAAGATATGGAGATGGTTATATCACCACCTAATTAAAACGAATGCAAAGTATTCACTTCTACTAAGCTTTGCTTTCACTGCAACTCTCTCAATCAAACATAACAGCAGGGAGTGAGTAAAAATAATGTAAGTTAAGGGTTTTGACGAACAAAATATATTTCTTCGTGCCTCAATATTAAGCTATTTACGATAATTTGTTTCCTTCCTGTGTGCATAATTCAAGTAAAGTAGAAACTTAAGTTTTCCTAGATGAATCAAGTCTAATGTGACGTATAAATCAGGGATATGCATATTGTAACGAGGGGAAAATGAAAGATTTGAGTAGATTTTCTCGATGAACAACCAAAAGCTCCGCGGTGTCCAAAATGTACCTTTCTGCATGAACCTCCTGGTAGGGTCAAAGGCTTGGACTGCTGGGGCGAAGGGGCAAATAAACGGAAAGAAGTCCGGAATAGTATCCCTCTGGAACGTAAAATAATGTTTCGTCGGAAAAACACAGTAATTTTAAGGCTTTGAGGGTGTGAATGAGAAGTTTACTTTTGAGAGGAGAAACCTTGAACGCGATTTCGCGTGCAATTTAAGGCCTTAATATTTCTATATCCCCATGATTTTATACGTTTAGAGCTGGCGGAGATCGATAGCAATGTACACACATTAAAAAAGGCGAATAAGAAGCGTTATGCTCCTTATGGCTTGAAAAAACTTACTCGCGTCACGGCATTTCCAGCTCCCGGCGCGTGTCTCAAGCTCCGCACGCGCGTACGTAAAATCAAATGTAATTATTGGCGTCGCTAACGAATTTTCAATTTTTCTCAGATCTACCTTTAAAAAGCGTCAACAATTGATTTAACATGAGTCACTTTACATGCACTTAACATGCCAGATATTTACTACTAAAAATGAATATTTGTGTGAAAATAGCGTACGCCATTTTGTTACGTAATATCACCTACATTTAGGAAAAAACTCCCAAAGTTAAGCACAGTAAAGTAAAAGAGTGGTTTTAACAGACCTACTAGTTTTTTATCTGACCAAATTCCTCCCACAGCGTCACCCTCAACTTAAATAGGAAGATTTTCATAGAAAACTGAAGTCGGGTGTAATTTTGGCTATGTTTGAGCCCCTGCATCTCGGTAACGGCGACAGAACGGCAAGATGACCAATGACATGCCATTCCGTGTTTGCTAATCAATTATGAGTATTTGTACCACGTTTTATGATTCTCTCTCCAAAAAAGCCATTTTGGAATTTTGTTCCCGGCAAAGGGAGGGTAGGCGAGTGTCGACACAGGGCCCGCGCTTCTCGCTCTATCGTCCCCATCACCCCAAAACCCTCGATGATCACAACAACAATGCTAACGTCATAATTCTCTATTGCACACTGACACACGCTCTACCTTAATTTGTTTTTTTTTCACTTTTTAAACAACAAAATTTTGTATTCTTTTTGGCATTAAATTTATTCATACTTTAAATTTTTATTTTCAATGAATTTATTTTCGCCCGGGCCCCCTGACGGCCCGGGCCCCTGGGCATTTGCCCCCTTTGCCCCCCCCCTGTCGCCGGCCCTGCCGGGGCTAATTATATATTAAGAACCCCTGAGATTTATGCTAGGTTTGATTAGATTAACAAGATAAGAGATATAGATTTCAAATGTCATTTTTCATACTAACTTTTAAGAGGCAGTGTTATAAAGGGATAGGTATTAGGTGAAATATTGTAGAGTAGTCTGTAGTGCATGATGCATCAAGTAACAACCGATATTCCCTTTCTTATTCCGTAGATACTAACAATCTAGCTGCGTGTGACCCTATTTTCTGGCCTTTCTCCAATAAATATCCTAATTGCATGTCAATAGTGAATGTTTGGTGATCTTCACCTGCCACACACCCTGGCGGTGGCTCGCAGGGTATTACGTAGATGAAGATGTAGATAAAGTACCTATACGATGAGGATATGGAAGTGGATAGTTCCTGAGTCAGCCTTAATACCATCATTATAGCTCCAGATGAAATGTCTAATGCAACTAGCACGACCATTCGAATCATGTTTGTGACAGTAATATCTTGCATCGAAGATACAGAAGGAAATTTGATTAGGTACTGTACATTTCGAAGTAGGACATCAGTGTGTAGTAATTACTTTAACATATTCATGTTTCAACATTGCAAACAATTATTACTCAACAATATGCTCTAGAAAATAATAAACAATTAATTACTGCAGCTTAAGAAGTTCTTGACTTTTCGATAATTATTGTAACAACAATTTTCCTCTCAATTGCTGGTAATTTGGAAACGAGGGTCCTTACGCAGTGTGTAGATGCCTGAATCTTTAACGCCACCGAAGTTACAAGGAATCAATTAAAGAAATGGAGTAGGATAGTGCCTGAGTGAGCCTTTACCCCATCATAATAGCTCCAGTTGAAATATTTAAACCAACCAGCTAGAGCAACCTAAAATATTTGGGACAGTAATGGATTAAAGCGAAGATACAGTAGGAAATTAGCATAGGTGCTGTATATTTTGATTCAGAAGAATAGCGCGTCGTTCATGTCTCGACATTACTTTCTTACGCATGTTCTAGAGAATTATAATTAGGTAATTAGTTACTTCAGTTATATAAGTTCATGACTCATCAATAATTATTACATGCATTGGTGTAGATTAACAATTTAGTTAGACGGTTCTCGTGAATGATTATCTAACATTTAACGCAATGTAATTACACATTTCAGCGTAGCAAACTAGTAGCATCAGTTTATTTTAGGTAGTGCCTGCACGGACGGCTATTTTCGGTTGCATGACAATTGTAAAGTGTAAATTTAAATCTCTTTTGATTTCAAGTGTTGGTTTATCCCTTGATACACACCCTAGTAGTGGCTTCCTGGGTAATATGTAAATTAAGTACATGTACATAATACCCTGCAAACCACCATAAAGGTGTGAGGCAGGGGGTGAATTAACACCAACCATGCATTAAATATCATGCATAAAAAGAATAAGTAATTATATTCTACTAAACTTCACAATTAAAAAAAGACAAAAAAGTAAAGAATGCAAAAACATGCTGTTAGTTGGGTTAGCTTTAAGTCCTCATACAAAAAAATTACTACCCGTCTGGTGACCCCGCGATCGACCATTGGTATTCGTACGTATGTACCATGTAAATAGGTAATATAGGCTTAAATGTCACTCATTATACTTATTACATATCAGTCAATACATTCATTACGTACTCATTGCATTTCGCTCAATTCGTCGGTTCCATTGACGTGGCCTGAAATATTTCCGACGAGGTCTAGTAGGGCATTCAATTCCATGCCGAAGTGCTTCGCTCTCGAACATGATGAGAGCGAAAGCGAGGAGGAGCCATTTCAGCGATTGCGAAACCCACGACCTTCCAAGTTCAAGAACGAACTTCGTCTTAGTTCCTTGTTACCTTCGGACGAGGCAACAACACAATCCCGAACAGCTGATCAGCGGTGTGGAATCCTTGCGAGAATGCTTGGAGGCCATTCGGGTCATGCAATAAGAAGCTGATTTTCGTATTAAGACTTTTGCAAGAAGTGTCAGCTAGTGTTTCAGTGAGTGAGAAATTCTAAGATTTGCGATTATGCATGATGAGAAGTATCGTGAACGTGAATTATTCCCGTGAATATTACGTTGATCACCAAATCCTGACTCCAAAGAAGCCTGTTAGTAAATCGACACTCCTCAAGATGTTAATGCACAAGAAGACGTTATCAGGCGTAATTTGTGAGTGTTTATCAAGTACCGAGCAGTGTTTCATCCTCCAACATAACCTCGCAGGTGAAATGTGAATTGTGGTGCTTCAGTTGCATGAATCACTGGATGAGTGACC
The DNA here is from genome assembly GCA_933228895.1 of Platycnemis pennipes. NCBI lineage: Eukaryota > Metazoa > Arthropoda > Insecta > Odonata > Platycnemididae > Platycnemis > Platycnemis pennipes. Next base: position 152,280,272 of record OW121849.1, read on the forward strand.
AAGTTATGCCGCGTCGGGCGTCGTGGTTATGTGCCTTGCTGAGAAGAATGAACTGGAAATGGTTGAAGTGTCACTACTACCCTTGCTGCAATGACGGTACACAGGTCATGGTGTTCCCGTAAAGGTAAGCAATTGCATGGTTTGCTTCAATTTCCCATGTTTATGTAATTACCCACGTCCAAGTGTGATTTGGGTTGATGAAGTATTCTGCGAACGATGCCGACGAATTTCGTTGTTGTTGCAGTAGGAAGGTTACAATTAGCAACTGCTAATCTTTGTTGGAATTCAAGGTAGATATACGATATATCTAGATCCCAAATCCTATTATGTCCAGAAATCAACTAGAAGGGCGGTTGGCAGTGGTTTCCAGTGGTTTCAGCGAAGAGTTTCTTTCACTTGATTCCTGACAATAGTACAGGAAAATTGACTTGCTATTCGAGCGTCGATGGGCATGTTAATCTTAAAATAATTGTTATGTAACTTTTTCAATAATTGCAATAATTCTAGCGATGCAAAATTGAAATCAGGTATCAGATGTCATTCAACTGTAAGTGTAGGTAGACCCGAAATAAAACCCCTGCACGCTGCATAATGGTGTAATATTTGCTTGAAAACAATTTCTTTTTTTTTTAATATTTCATTATAGGACATTTTTCAGAAACTTGAAGATTACAACGTCTATTGGGTATTTTATCACTTTTTCCCGCCAAAACGAGTAGTTAACGGACGTTATAGCAGGTGGCGCTCTTAATTATTTTCAGTAAACTATTTTCGGAAAACGAATCTTGTTGCCATTATAGGCAATTATCAATATCCAACATGCATATCCAGCAATAATATAAGCAAGATAATATTTAAATTGCGATAATAATTAAGCGTTTTCGAAGTTATTAATCACGACGAATTCCACATTGCACTTTGGTGATTGGTCCGGTCTCGGTGACGTCACGCCAGACCGTGACGTTCAACCGCGTGATCAGACGTCTTCAGTATTCGTCTGGACGCGGTAACAGGAGGACAGGTGAGTTTTCAGCCTCAATTTAAGAAACTTTTACTTTAAGTCAGTTTCCATTATTAACGTTCATTGAGTTTGCAGTTACTTTTGAAAGGGAAATTCGTGACTTATATTTCTGGATGTACGGAGAATAGTGAGATATTCCGAGAGATATACCATTAGCATAATCGTGTGTTCATTTCCCATACTCGTATGTTGATGAGAATACACATTTACGATCTAGAACTACATTTACGGTACTCTGATGCTATGAAACGGTGTAAACTACTCGCTTTAACAGTAAAAGGACTAGAAGAACTTAAAGATAGGTTGGATTAATTTTTACTGTAAGATTATTTTCTTTCTAGAGCTATTAATAAGATGATTCTAGTGAAAAAAATTATTGACGTTCATCCAGTTTGGAGTTACCTTAAAAGGGAAATCCGAAACATTTAGTAACTTATTTTTCTGGATGTACAAACGAAGGGTATATATATATTCCGAGATATATATATACCATGTACTTGACTACATTTGAAATTCTTGCTTTACTTAGTAATTCACTCCTGCATATGTCATGAATAATTCTTTTTCCATTGATTGATGGGTAATTACAGTAGCAATGTAGCAAAATTTGTCGTTCCGTCTGTTAATGGTTTGAATTTTTTTACAGGAAGGAGTTATTCGAGTTGCGTGTGACGTAAAAAGGGATCTCCGTCATCGATCACGTGGGACTTTAAGAGGGACAACTGGGAATTCGAGAGACTGAGAAACGGTCTTCAGTGGGTTCAGATGGTAAGTCCGCTTAATTTCTAATATTTTTCATTGACAAGTGTTTTCATTTTCACGGAATGTTTTTCGCGCCCTTTTTGCGATTGTACTTCTGGTCGTTGCTACGTTGTTTTCTCTTAAACCGTGACTTCCCGCCGAAATTCTCAAGATTTATTCGATTCCTAGAATTTTCCCGGACGATCCTTGGCTGTTGTTGCTGCATCTCCACGCCTTATTCGAGAAATTGGAGTCCATTTCCCTTTCGTCCTGTTTGAAATTATCTTAAAATCGAGATTAAACGATTGCTGTTAGTAAAATAAAGTTGAAAGGGCAGTCGCGTATCTTCACTTTCTACCTTGTTGGAAATAATTTCATTTTTTGGATAATTTAGGATTCGCTAACTGATCTTATAAATAATTAACATCTATTGCATTGACCTCGTAGTCAATCTCCATTTATAAGCCCATTTCCATTGTCCAATCAATTCTCATCCTGTGTGTTACGGGAGAAAGTGGGTATTGCGTTTTAGACGTTGCTTTATTCCGTGGGTCAAACAATTCATGAGTGATCCGTAAGTGGATGTAGGTACTCCGAAAGCCTTATGTTTTGATTGCTGGTGGAGGACGAGTACAATTTATTATTCACTTGACTTCTTCGTGAATAAACTTCACCTTTTGCGTTCATGCCTTAAATCTTTTGATTGTAATTCATTTTTAGGGGTATTAATATCTCTCGGTCACTATTCATCCTTAAATCACAACTTTTTGCATTCATTTCGTCTTAAATATTTTACCTACATCTACGCGATACCCTGCGAGCCACCGCGAGGGTGTGTGGCAGGGGTTGAAGAATACCAAACATGCACTATTGACACGTAAGAAGACTACTACATACCTTATCGAAGCTTCCGCAGAGTGTATAATATGAGTATCCATTCCTTTCGGGATTCCTTCCGCGTGTGTCCATTCTGGGGTGACAACAGTTTCGCCAACGTTTCAGTTCGCGTCTTCGGGTCTGAAGTGTTTCTGAGTAGATTTTTACAGCCTTATATATATCATTCAGTTCTGCGCTCAGATGTTCAAGTGGGCGCATTTTCATTGGCAGTTTGACTAGTTATTTTTTCAATTAGGCGCTTGCAAGCATGAGGGAGCTTATAAGCTGTCCTCTCTGATAGTTGCTTGTTTGCATGTTAGTAGCGCATGCTTCGTGATCTTCACCCCCTGCCACACACGGCTTGCAGGGTATCGTGTAGATGTAGATGATGAAATTGTTGGGGTTCTTGGCCGTTTAGATCGTGAAAAACTTTCCTAAACATTCCTGAAGTTTCATGACAATGACAAGTCAAGGCACTTACGCGAATTTATATCATGTCGGAAAAACTAAATCTATTAGGCATTTAAATATTATTTTGTTATGACATTACCACGAAGGGATTCAATAATGACAACCCAAGTCGTACACAATATGTGAAACACTCCCGATTTACTGGCACTTAGATACGACACAAGGAAAAAGGTAAAGCGCTGAGAATTGAAGAGATCACTAAGTGGTTCAATAGGAGTCACAAAAGAGAATGCCTTTTTCTCAATCAAACCTCTTTTTAACTCAAATTTATCAAAATAAGATGGTCCAGGCCAAAACTGTGTTTGAGCGACACTGCCAGGAACTTTCAACCGAGCACTTAACATTGCACACAGACCAATTTCATTGATTAAAATCAGGTTAAAAGTGTTTTCAACTTTCATTCAGTATCAAAGATTCAAGTTCAGGATTAATAAGGCCGAAATAAATTAACATGGATAGTTAAGCCGTCAAGGCTTTACGACGCATTCTAATTGTTGCACTTCCTTATACTTTGTTTAATAACTTGTGTGCTGATTATTGAATAGAAAAGATCACTTCGATATTTAGTGATATTTAGTCATAAGTTATCATTATTTATGACCTCTGAAACCTGTATTTCTCCGTAATAAGACAGGACACAGGGTTTTTAGTCTCTAGATTTCATCAGTTTATTTCGTACAGTTAACAACACATCAAAATACTCCCTTCCCTGATAGCGCGAGATGATGGAAAGTATTAAATCCGTGATGAAGGAGTCATTTGATAACAACTACTGTGGAATTTTGAAATGAGTTTACAGCCTTTCATACACGTTGTATTTCAAATTATTTTTTCATGGTATTTCATATCGCTAAATTCATACCTCGTAACGTGAATCTAATTCTAAAATGGATTTTTTCGTTCCTCGATCGCTTTATTTCGTAACACTTTATTTCTGTTGTATCACCCTCGTGTGAGCCTGCTCCTATAATCTTCCTAATCCTTGTAAAATATCTTCACCTGTCAATCAATGCTTATGTGACTGTTTGGAATTTAACTGCTCTTCGTTGACCAAAACGGTTTCCATGCGCGTCACGCGAATACGTGATGCAAACAAAGTGGTTAGATTGTGGGAGATGGACCGTCGCTATGGACAACCGTTGTAAACAAGGAAGTTGGAATGCACTGGAGGACGAATGTCAGCTGATTTGAGAATAATAGGTACAGACATAAAAGGCTTGCTACTTGTGATATTCGTAAGGATGAAGTTCTTTTGGTACCCAGTAAAACTAAGACAACCAAGAAAAATAATCATATACCTTTTTTAAACGTCAAAGAAACAGGAGAAAGATAGCAAACAAACGCCAGATATGTAGTTTAAATTGAATGAATTCTAACCTGCTAAAATTAAATAGTTATTTACGGGATAAAATGCATCAATACCTACGCTAAAGGCATCTACATCCACGCGATACCTTGCAAGCCACCGCGAGGGTGTGTGGCATGGGGTGAAGATCACCAAACAGGCTACTAGGCTAACTATATTGATATGCAACTAGGCTACTACAAAGGATACATGCTAGATAACAGGGTCACGTGCAGCTAGATGATTAGTACATGCATAGTAATAAAGCGGTTGGGTGTTAATAAATGCATCATACACTACAGACTACTCTATCAATATTTCACCTATTGCCTATCACTTACCTATGCTGCCTATTGTGTTCTCTTATAGGGCCGAGGAAAGAATGACATTTTAAATCAATCAGTACGACAATCTATCGCCCTTAGCCTTATTTATCTGGTCGAATCTAGCATAATACGCAAGGGTTTTTAATATTTATGTTACTTCTTCAGTCAAGCTGTCCGTTTTAAATGACTGACATAGATTTAATCTGTACTTTAACATAATATCTGAAAATGATTTCCAGCTCCATTATCCTTACCAAGATTAGCAGACGTCGATGGGATTGAATTTGTGCCCGATTCCATTGTTATTTATGTTTGAATGCACATGAGAGGGTCCATAAAGGGCCTACGTGCATAACACAACGTTTTGTACGGGGTAGGTGGGCTTTAATCGTTCCCAACCACCCCCATTCTGAGTTCATTGTCACCCAGTGGCTAGTATGCTAATTTCTCATTCATGTACACTCAATCCTACTTGAGAAATCACCATATCTGATCTGTTGCAGTTGCATCACGCAGTTTATCTGGTTCCCTCCTGTTTTCCTGTCAACGTTGATACATATATATCAGTTAGGTTTAACTTCGGGTATCGGGTATGATTCGGATTTTTTTTTTTAAATCCGAGGTTAGAATTTGATTATTATCATTTAAGTCCAAATCAACTGGAATTTAAGGAATACCTCTCTCTATTATTCCACCATTTTGCTGAGAATTTTTATTTCAAGATTTCTCTTGGTCCTAAAGCGTGTTATTGTGAATACAATTCTGATTAGCATTTTTCTATCTTCGCCTTTTTTAAACATAACTCATATCATTTAGGGAAGTGAGTTGGGTTTAGATAGATTAAGGGAAGTTTCTGAGTGACAAAATGGTTGTGAGTTCATTACAACTTCAGATAAGTGTTGTATTGAGGAGCAGAGGCGTGGAAGTACACAAACTTTGAACGATTCGATCGTGAATGGAATCGATCGCCCGAATGTGAATCGAATCGATTGACATTCGGGCTCATAACATTTATTATTGTTTTTGACATTATTCACGTTAAATTTAGGTCTAAAGATTTGTATTCCGGCATAAATTATAAATAACACATTTTAGAGTTCGGAGGACTTGTCTTCACATGTCGGGGCCCCGAAATCATTTCCCGGGGCCTTTAAATCTCGATGTGTTTAGTAAAACTGTACTTTCAAACTGAGTATACAATGACAGAAGTTGGTAAAAAAATTATATCCACTATCTTAATCTTCACACTGGGCTTCGTGTTAGTTAAAGATTAGGGATGTTGACAACAGATATAATATATGAAAAAATATTATTATTTCCTTGGCACATAGGTACCTTGTTTTCACTGCACGCTAATTTAAATTGAATTTATTTCTGTCGTTGCAGGACTTGAGGCGGAGCTACGATTGGAAGGTCACTTCCCATAAGTTGTCGAGGTTAGGGTGAGGGATCTTCGTAGCTGCCCGAGAAAGAAAAACAGGAAGCAGTCTCAACAGGAGGACAAACATTGGTTTGCTCATGGCTTCGCAATGCTCTGGTAAAACTAACTATTGTTTCAGGATCTACGATCTAAAAGGTAAAGAGAGCCTTTGTAACAGAGGGTGAAATGTGTGTTCACAATTATTTGGTTTTCTTGTTGTTTGTCATAGGAGCCGATTGCCCCTATTTCCACACATGGCCATGGTCTGGTGAAAAGTGAAGGTATATTGGTAAATCAAGCTTGATTATTGGTGTAAAGGCCTCGGTAAATGATGTCGGGTACCCGGCATGGGAGGACTAGTCCTCCTAACTATAAGGCAAGTGGCCACTTGCCAGGTCTAGCGAGACGACTCTAGGCAGGAATATGTTTGCATACTGTGATTTTAATGTATTATGTGAAGTCCTGAATGTTTTGTTTGTCGTATTTCCTTGTGTTTATTTATTTCTGCCCATTTTAATTCCTTTTATGTATTTCCTTTGTGTTGGATGTTTTCATATTATATGCTGGTTTAATCAGATTCTTTCACAGGTAAGCTGAGCCTTGGATTATGCAGCATGCCGGGTAGAGTGTAGGAATAGTTAGTCAGTTTAGAGCTTTTACTGGCCATTATGGCCCATCGTATCAATCCGTTAGCGTTGAGTTAATGAAGTCGTTAATTTAAGTATTTGTGGATGCTGATCTTGCTCTAGAATTAAATTTCAAAATAAATGGAATTGGTTCGTCAGTTACGATGTGCATCCTGGTGTACTGAGTTTCTGAGTGACCATTCCTCGCATTTTTATGAAATGCACTTTTGGATATCTGCTTTAAATGTGAGCAACTTTGCATTCACTCTATTTCATTTGTTGTTGATTATGTTCACTAACCCGCTCTCTCCTTAGGTAACTCCAAAACGCCCCGGCCTGCCAGAGTGTAGGGTATGTAGTCAGTTGCCAGAATTTTTGATTCGAGGCCCTTCTGGCCCATCGTAACGGTAGGGTAGCTAGGAGAATTGCGTGTAGCTCATAGCGTTTTTTGTGGATGTTGAGCTTGCTCTAGAATTAAATTTCAAAATTAATGGAATTGGTTCGTCAGTTACGATGTGCATCCTGGTGTACTGAGTTTCTGAGTGACCATTCCTCGCATTTTTATGAAATGCACATTTGGATATCTGCTTTAAATGTGAGCAACTTTGCATTCACTCTATTTCATTTGTTGTTGATTATGTTCACTAACCCGCTCTCTCCTTAGGTAACTCCTCAACGCCCCGGCCTGCCAGAGGGTAGGGTATGTAGTCAGTTGCCAGAATTTATGATTCAAGGCCCTTCTGGCCCATCGTAACGGTAGGGTAGCTAGGAGAATTACGTGTAGCTCATAGCGTTTTTTGTGGATGTTGAGCTTGCTCTAGAATTAAATTTCAAAATTAATGGAATTGGTTCGTCAGTTACGATGTGCATCCTGGTGTACTGAGTTTCTGAGTGACCATTCCTCGCATTTTTAAGAAATGCACTTTTGGATATCTCCTTTAAATGTGAGCAACTTTGCATTCACTCTATTTCATTTGTTGTTGATTATGTTCACTAACCCGCTCTCTCCTTAGGTAACTCCTCAACGCCCCGGCCTGCCAGAGGGTAGGGTATGTAGTCAGTTGCCAGAATTTATGATTCAAGGCCCTTCTGGCCCATCGTAACGGTAGGGTAGCTAGGAGAATTACGTGTAGCTCATAGCGTTTTTTGTGGATGTTGAGCTTGCTCTAGAATTAAATTTCAAAATTAATGGAATTGGTTCGTCAGTTACGATGTGCATCCTGGTGTACTGAGTTTCTGAGTGACCATTCCTCGCATTTTTAAGAAATGCACTTTTGGATATCTCCTTTAAATGTGAGCAACTTTGCATTCACTCTATTTCATTTGTTGTTGATTATGTTCACTAACCCGCTCTCTCCTTAGGTAACTCCTCAACGCCCCGGCCTGCCAGAGGGTAGGGTATGTAGTCAGTTTCCAGAATTTATGATTCAAGGCCCTTCTGGCCCATCGTAACGGTATGGTAGCTAGGAGAATTGCGTGTAGCTCATAGCGTTTTTTGTGGATGTTGAGCTTGCTCTAGAATTAAATTTCAAAATTAATGGAATTGGTTCGTCAGTTACGATGTGCATCCTGGTGTACTGAGTTTCTGAGTGACCATTCCTCACATTTTTAAGAAATGCACTTTTCGATATCTGCTTTAAATGTGAGCAACTTTGCATTCACTCTATTTCATTTGTTGTTGATTATGTTCACTAACCCGCTCTCTCCTTAGGTAACTCCTCAACGCCCCGGCCTGCCAGAGGGTAGGGTATGTAGTCAGTTTCCAGAATTTATGATTCAAGGCCCTTCTGGCCCATCGTAACGGTATGGTAGCTAGGAGAATTGCGTGTAGCTCATAGCGTTTTTTGTGGATGTTGAGCTTGCTCTAGAATTAAATTTCAAAATTAATGGAATTGGTTCGTCAGTTACGATGTGCATCCTGGTGTACTGAGTTTCTGAGTGACCATTCCTCACATTTTTAAGAAATGCACTTTTCGATATCTGCTTTAAATGTGAGCAACTTTGCATTCACTCTATTTCATTTGTTGTTGATTATGTTCACTAACCCGCTCTCTCCTTAGGTAACTCCTCAACGCCCCGGCCTGCCAGAGGGTAGGGTATGTAGTCAGTTGCCAGAATTTATGATTCAAGGCCCTTCTGGCCCATCGTAACGGTAGGGTAGCTAGGAGAATTACGTGTAGCTCATAGCGTTTTTTGTGGATGTTGAGCTTGCTCTAGAATTAAATTTCAAAATTAATGGAATTGGTTCGTCAGTTACGATGTGCATCCTGGTGTACTGAGTTTCTGAGTGACCATTCCTCGCATTTTTATGAAATGCACTTTTGGATATCTCCTTTAAATGTGAGCAACTTTGCATTCACTCTATTTCATTTGTTGTTGATTATGTTCACTAACCCGCTCTCTCCTTAGGTAACTCCTCAACGCCCCGGCCTGCCAGAGGGTAGGGTATGTAGTCAGTTGCCAGAATTTATGATTCAAGGCCCTTCTGGCCCATCGTAACGGTAGGGTAGCTAGGAGAATTACGTGTAGCTCATAGCGTTTTTTGTGGATGTTGAGCTTGCTCTAGAATTAAATTTCAAAATTAATGGAATTGGTTCGTCAGTTACGATGTGCATCCTGGTGTACTGAGTTTCTGAGTGACCATTCCTCGCATTTTTATGAAATGCACTTTTGGATATCTCCTTTAAATGTGAGCAACTTTGCATTCACTCTATTTCATTTGTTGTTGATTATGTTCACTAACCCGCTCTCTCCTTAGGTAACTCCTCAACGCCCCGGCCTGCCAGAGGGTAGGGTATGTAGTCAGTTTCCAGAATTTATGATTCAAGGCCCTTCTGGCCCATCGTAACGGTAGGGTAGCTAGGAGAATTGCGTGTAGCTCATAGCGTTTTTTGTGGATGTTGAGCTTGCTCTAGAATTAAATTTCAAAATTAATGGAATTGGTTCGTCAGTTACGATGTGCATCCTGGTGTACTGAGTTTCTGAGTGACCATTCCTCGCTTTTTTAAGAAATGCACTTTTGGATATCTGAATTAAATGTGAGCAACTTAGCATTCAATCTATTTGATTTGTTGTTTTTTATGTGTATTAACCCGCTCTCTCCTCAGGAAGTGCAGTGTGTGAGAACACAAGGAGAATGGTGTTAGTGTGGTGATTGTGTGGTGTCAGTGTGATGATAGTGTGGTGTCAGTGTTGTTTAAGTGAGTGCCGTTTTCATACGTGGGTGAGCATGAAGAGGACTAGATAGACTAGTGAATTGAATTTCATGTAAATAAATGCTTGTGTATTTTTTGTTCCTTTCTCTACGTACCCTTCCCATATCTTCGCAGTGGCAGCAGATCAGAAAGAAGAGAGAGCAACGGCGACTGACAACGAGTACAAAGGTTTTTATGTAATTCTTGCGTTTGTATCTTTTATTTTATTATTTATTTATCCATGCATTTATCATTTCTATATGGCTAAGTTATTATATTATATTTAGCATTTTTAGTGAGTAGGGGTTTGCATATCGGTCGTTTGACCCGGGTCAATCCAGATTTGGTCGTTGAACTCCGGTTTTGCCCCGTCCACGGGCTCTTAGTGTTTTTACTTAGGTAGGAATCTCACTCTTAGCGCCATCATGCGCTACCATGCAATTTATGTTTTTAGATTATTCCCCGTGTTTACGTTTGTATGCCACTGTTCCTTTGTTTTATTTTTGACGGTTTATTCGACTTCCTTTTACAGGTTTTTCCATTAATGTGTTTTCTTTTGCAGGTACATGTGTGAATGATATATTTGAGTGGGTATTTTGTTGATTGGTGGATGATTGATGATGAACAGGGTCAGCGCCGATAGGTATGCGAATGGAATAGGTAGGCCTAGGGTATGTAAGCGGTAGATTTAGTTTAGAGGGTGGGTAGATGGGGAGAATAGGGCTTACTGACATATAGGTGCTTATATTTCTTAGTCCGTACTTGATCTCGCGTCTTGCCCTGGCCCTGGGAGTGAATGCGTGGAATAGGCCTCTGCGCAGCCCGGAGGGGAACGCAGGGGGAAACGCCACGTTAAATAAAGGTTAACGAGCCGGTGGCGTTGACCTCCTGGGTCCGGCGTGGAATAACGCCCGTGTGTTGTGTGAATGATGTAACAATAATAATTACCCCTTTCAAGCTAATCGTAATAATGTTGTTGCTATAAAAATTTCAGATGTTTTGTGTATTTTTTGCTTTCCAAGATTAGCACTCGAACAATAGTGTGGCAGAGTAGTATATTTATATATTTTGTGTCAGGAAGCCTGGTTGGTAAATACTGGCCTTGCGACCCCTACTCTATTCCTACATGCGGCTGCAATATTGTTACCGAGGAAGTATTCAGGACATTACATTTGGAATTTCCTAACGTTTTCATCTCGTAATTATTCTTCCTACTTGTTTCTATTTTTTGTTTCCGGACATTAACTCCAGTAAACTTCGTCTTTCTGCATGCGTAAGCTATAAGGTCATCAAGTTTTACCTATAAAATCCTGTGTAATTTTGTAAGTTTCATTTGTGTTGACTTTGGTTGGAATGTAAACCCGTGCATCCTTAATTGTGTAAGGAAGAACTGTGCGTTAGACGGCGTCTTCTTATCGATTCTAATAATGTGAAGAGTATTAATTTTTCCCATTTCTAAAATGTGATTGAGCGTTGAGCAGGTGCAAGCAACCATATTTTTTTCAAATATATTATTGTATTTACACAATCTCCATCAATTTATCGTACAACTTACGATTTGGAATTTTAAATACGCCTAGAAATTTCCAAAAGGGATTAGTAGCTATAATAGTTATTTTATTCCTGCATTTTAAAATTGTTTTTACTCTAATCCTTTCTAGATGTGACTCTTTTTATTCTTTGGAATGAACGTTTATCCATCATTAAGGTAATGGAATGACTCCATTGCATCGAATTTTTTTTTTCCGTTTTGTAACGTTTTGAAGAAAAGCGGCTCTAATTATTTTACTAGCTATTTACTAGCGATGCAATAATAGCAAATATTTGCTATCTTTGCAGTGGATATTTTTAATCTTTAGAACTTTAACCTATCATTCATAACTTCATGACATCATAATTTGCTTTAATTCATGTTTTTTTCATTATGACGAAGACCATGTTTTACTCCTAATATTTATTGCTGTCGTGTACTCTTCTACTTTTTAATGTATTATATAATCCTATTCTTTTTTATGTGTTTATTTCTTCATTTATTTATCAGCTGGTCTCTTTTTTACTGTACGTGGCGAGCGTTCTTTGACATATGCGTTCTATCTCCACGCAAATCGAGTGACATGACTTGAGTTCATGTATCCTTGGAACTATATTTTAATTCTACGCGTAGTGATATATAGACTGCTTTCGGCAGTCAGCATGTGAAGTTATAATCATATAATATTATTATCATCATTTACTCCTGTCTAACACTAAAAGAAATAGTAAATTTCCATTACATTGCTTTTCCGTTTCTGTGATGTTTATCGCCATGACGACGTAAACAACGTTAAAAATTGTGTGTTATCTAATCACACCCAAAATAAGAAAATCTTTAAGCTATATTTCAATGAAGTGTGTGTATATGGAGAAATGTTCGGTAAATGTGTAATTGATCTTTGCGGTGATAATTTACTCCGCGTGCTTCCATAGGTTGATGAATTATAAAGATAGTGTCGTATTTATTTCAATATATTGGCTATTTATACGAGACCTAAAATATATATTTACGAGCTATAAGTTTAGAAAAAAACATGTTGATGGAATTATACCAAAATGTGAGTCCCTGTTAAATGTGAATTATGCTATAGTTTTTCAAACTGAGTAATATTTCAGGATATGTCCAACATTTTCCCCCCTGGTGTTAAACGACGGTGTCAAACGTCCCATTTACAAAGAATTTTCAATGGATGGTGTTAATTTAAAAATCCGTTTCGAAAATTATTATTTTAAAATTTTTTTGTTCCCTTGTCGATGTTCATTTGTAATCACAAACATTCGATATGAATTGAAATGAAGAACGCTTTCGCCCGTGCTCATCTGAGGATATCATTTATAGTATGATCCCTTAATCTATTGTTATATGGTATTGTCTGATTCAAAACTTACAAATATAAGATCGTGTCGCTATACTTATTTTTATTGAAAATTTTACATTTTAATTTGTTTTGTTCATCATTCGATGTTTACTTTTTTGTCACAAACATTCGTTGATATTTTCGATAAAGTAAGCTTTTAACCTTTTCCAATTCTCATCCGAGTGTATTATTTACGGCATGATTCCTATTGTTTATAGTTATATTTTATAAACTGTTACGAAATTTACATACATGAGATGACGTTCATTTACAAATATTGGGTTGATCATTATTGTTTTAAAATTTGCTTTGTTCAATTGTCAAAGTTCATTTTGTATGACGTACATTCAATGTTGTTTGCAATAAAGTACGCTTTCCCCTTTTCCTAAGCTCCAACCTGATTTAATTATTTATGGCATGATTCCTTTGGTTTATGGTTATATGTATATTATATATGAGAGCATGTTAATTTACATTATTTGTATTGTGAATTATTTTTTTAATTTGTCGATGCTAACTTTTTTGTCACAAACATTCTATGTTAATTGAAATAAATTGCGCTTTCCCCGTTCACCAATAACATTTGAATATACATATATTTTGAGGAATGATTCCTATTCTTACTAGTCCTAGTCTCCTGGGGTTGGTCGGCGTCATTGCTGGAAAAAATCTTTCTGATCCAGAAAAAGCTAAGGAAATGCATGCTAAGAAAACCAATTAGAACCCCATGTAGACCTCTACTGGCAAAACTCAAATTACTAACAATCCCATGTAATTATATATGTAAAATCTCACAATTAACAACCTTCACCTTGTGAGAATCAACCGTGACATCCATTCTCATGACACACAAGGGATATAAGTAACTTCTACGTGAGCCACCATGAAACAAGAACCTCTTGCAACAGCCCTATTGCAACGGGCACGAAGATCTGTTACCGAAGTACATTCGATCCTCAAAAACCTCATCTATATTTGAAAAGAATGTAAAACAACTTTTATTAGAACAGTGCTACTATTCATTAAATGAATACTTTGTGAACACCAATAAAACTGGAAGTGTATAATGTATCTCTGTAATCATCATTATTATGCATGATTTGTGAATATTTTCTTTTTACTTCCTGATTTTATATATATATTATGTGTACTATGACGAATCCTATGCCTACTTCTGTGTAAGCGTGGTCACGGGAAAATAAATAATTATTATTATTGTTTATCTTTTTATGATAATGTCTGATTCAAAATATACTAACTATACATCGTGTTATAATAGTTTAACAATATAATTTACGATAGGTATGGAAAAGTTTTGTTTTAAAAATTGTTTTGTTAATGTTTCAATGGTCATTTTCTATATGACAAACATCCAATGATGGTTTGCACTAAAATACTCTCTCTCCTTTTCCTAAGCTCATATCTGACGCGAGTTAACTATTTATGGCATGATTCCTTTTGTATATTGTTACGTGGTATTGTGTTTCTAAATTTACATACATAAAATCGTGTTAATTTACAAATTTTTAATAGTAATTATTTTTTTTATTTGTCGATGCTCACTTTTTTCACAAACATTCAATGTTGTTTGCAATAAAGTAAGCTTTTGAGCTTTTTCTCGCTTATCTGAGTATATTATTTATGTACAAGCATTGTATAGGTTCAAATGTTTGCTAAAAAATCTCAAAACAATATATTTGCACTTGGTGCATAAGGCCCCTGGCTTCAACTTCGTGACGTCATACCCCCTCCATATACCTCAATGCTTGAAGCCGAGAAAGAAGGGTCGCCTGAAAACCTATGACGGAGAAGGAGTCTAATTATAACATCAAAATTTATATCATCGAAAATTCTAAATGTAACATCACTAACTACGTGAGTTAGTCAGCGGGGGAAGTAATAATGACGAAAGCACTCGAATTTCTGCTCGTAAATGCTCAACTCCACAGAAAAATTCTTGAAAGGAAATCACACTCCACACGAGAGCAGAGCTCACATTTAGCAACTTTTGTACGAATTTCGCCATCACTGCCGAGGTGACAAAGTTCCTTGGTATTACTCACTAAACCCTAATAAATTAAATGCATGACACTTTTTTGTTTGATTCACTGAAATTGAACTTTTTAGTGAGGTATGCTAACTCCGATGTCCCATGAGAGATCACTTGCACAACTCGTGGCGAATACGCTTTAATAAATCAGAGATTGAGGACGCCTTGAATTCCTGACAAAGAATTCCCAGGAAACTAACGGAAAATAACTTCACTTCCAAAAAAGTATGCTGGTAGAAAAAATAATCAAAGAAAAACTTTGATTTTATACCGGAAAACGTTAGTCAATTATTCAGCAAACTGTGCGAGAGAAAACGAAGTAGAGAGCATCCAAAACAATCTGGCAACTCAGCAGCGTGACGTCACAGCCAAGATATGAAATACAGACTATAACTCTATGCAACTGAGCCGTTTCCACTGCTGGAAGGGATATTTCACATAGCAATGGATGGATATCAAAAACTAACCTCAAAACACTTTCCATCGCTCAGAACAATCTTTTGCGGCAAATTACAGGCGCACCATGGGTCGTCAGATATTCTTACGTTCACGATCAATTAAAAATCCCGGAATTGGAACTCCACTTCAGAAAAATCACCGAATCCTTTCAGCAGAAACTAGGAAACCTGACCAACAACACTCGGGACACTGAATTTAAATTACACCGAAAATCCCCACTTCCAATATTTTAAAACAAATGGATACGGATGGAAGAAACCACGACGACATTTTTCAGTGTTCGTCAAAACAAAAAAATCATCAAGGCCTCTAATACCACAGCATCCAATTTTCGAAAGTAACGGAAAAAGTAACTTTTCACGTAAAAGTTACTCTTTTTAACTTTTAATCAGTCACTTTTTCAGAAAAGTAACTTTTAACTTTAACGAGTTACTTTTTACAGGGATTAACTTGAACTTTGATCGGTTGATTTTTTGGTACCTTTCCCAACAATGCTTGAGAGGCAGGCACAAAGTAAGTTATATATTTTTGCACTCCACATCCATCTCCTCCAAAGCTTCCGCAATTGCGATTCCTACATTTGGGGAAAAACGGGGTTGATTACCGTATGTTTTTATTGCGAATCTGACAGTTTGTAAAATATAAGAGCCTAATTTATCCGTTTTTCGATCCTTCAATTATTTCTCGAGTCATGAGCGGCGAAAAACTGATGTTTTTTTTTACCCCTTTCGGAAAAGTGGGCGTGCGGAGGACTATGTACGTCGTCCTCTTCGTCCAATCACAACTGAGACCGCGAAGCTCCTTCGCCCAATCACATTGGGGGACAGACAGCT
The DNA here is from genome assembly GCA_933228895.1 of Platycnemis pennipes. NCBI lineage: Eukaryota > Metazoa > Arthropoda > Insecta > Odonata > Platycnemididae > Platycnemis > Platycnemis pennipes. The sequence continues at coordinate 152,296,525 of OW121849.1, forward strand.
GACATTCTGCCAATGGAAGTGGTTGCTGGACTCCATTCGGATTATTTCGAAAGGCATTCCATTATTGGACTAATACATCGGAATTCATGAATAAGTAAATAAACCTCGGCATACTTTAAGTCGCACCGAAATGAACATTTTGTTGATCAGCTGTTTTGGGTTATCTGCAGGCTGCAACAGGATTTCTTCAGGCAGGTTCTTCCCCTCAAAACAGCAGTCCAAGGACGGGAAGAAGTGGATGACGTATTAACCCTCAAACGCAGCTATCGCCCGGTTGGCGTCACCTTCTGCTTATTTGGATGCACGAGCGAATGGTTCGATGTTTTCATATTTGCTCCTAGACACTCAGTTGGAGCTAGGATGCGGCCGGCTGATAGGTGATAGAACAGCAGGGTCAACTGAACGTGTCTGTATTCTCCATAGGAGAGCCATCCATACCTCCGGAAGTTACAGTCGTGGGAGCAGAGGGACAGCGGAACAAAACAGTTGAAGTTAGCCCAAATGAATACGGTGGCAACTTCAAAACACATCACAAAATTTTCACCATTTTCTTTTTCGTTTTCATCGAACGATTTCGTGGACAAAAGACCGATTTCTGTTCCCATAGAACGCCCTGCGCATGTTGTCTCAGTGGTTGCAGTGACGCGCGCCTTCCGTGACTTATCTCTCCAGGTTCCCTACCGCTCCAGGGCCTTAACTCTGCTTTTTTGTGACAATGTTAACCAGTTTGAAAATTGATTATTCTCCATTGATTTCAAGATGAGGAGTAAACTTAATCCCTTTTTTATCGTATGAAATACACATGGAGAAACGCTTCCTTATTTGGAATCTCCACTGCCAATTCAAATTATGCACCAATAGTATGAAATTTTATCATCATTCAAGCTTTCCTAAGACTAAAGGTAATCGTTTCAGGCTTGATTTGGTGAAATACCATGACGAAAGAAAAAGACTGGCAATTTTCCACAAGAATATGATTTATACTCGACCGGTTTCAGTGAACAACACCATCATCAGGTGAAACTCCAACATCTGTCACGCCACTCGGCCACGTTGACGACGGGATGTCGCCGAGTACGTTATGCGCAAGCCATCGCATTTTACAGATACATTACTTTGAATGAACCCTCCTTACCCGTCGTAGGTTTTTCGGTGGCCCCCTTTCTCGTGTCTGCAGTACTTCGATGCAATATCGCCGAGTGAGGCATTCGCGCCCTTGTGGACAAGGTCTTCGAATGTTTTCTCGTCTGAGGGTGAGTCCCTAAACTTAGGTGGTCACTTCCCTCAACCCCGCTTCTGTTTGGATGTATTCCTCTTCTTTCGTTTGCATCAAAGACAATCAGAGAAATATGGAGAAACGGGAGCATTGCATTGCAATTGCATTGTGAAGGAGAGATGTTTGGATGCTGACTATTCATGTGTGCTACGAATGGGATGCATCACCCTCACCACGGAATTGCAACGCAACGGTCGGCTCTCTTTCGCCGATATTTTGATTGAGCGGAATGCAGAAATAAATAAAAATTCATCATTGGCTTAATTCAGTTGAATTCTCAAATTACCATGACGACAGCTAACAAAATGAAAAGCACGTGATTTTTGGCCATCGGATTTTAAGTCACGAAAACTTTTCTAGTCCGAATAAACTTTCGTAAAAATTTGCCTAACGTGACAAAAAAATTTAATTACATAAATAAGTGCAGTAATAGACATTCTATAAAACACATTTTATTGCTTTAAAATCGGTTTCATCTTTCGGGAGGTGTAACTCGGGCATCTCGGCGTGTTCTCGAAGATGCCTCGACGGAAAATAGCGACAAATGGCCGCCGTTGCGATTGTGGAGTAGAGGCATGAGTAGTTCTGGGTAACTCTTACGTGAAATTCATTATCTATTTGAGAAAGTACGATATGGAAGAAGATGGACATTATCTGACCTCTTATAAATTAATGATGAATACGTAACGGGAGTAAGCGTAGCTCGTATCTAGTGGCAACCATCGACGATGTTTACGAAGTTGCATTGATTTTGAATCGTGACTAGCGAAAACTTGTGGGTCAAATATTGTTATGTTTGGTTTAAATCAGGTTTAGACAAACAATTGTTTTTAGTTCGTATATTTTGTGAAAGTTGCACCACCTACGACTGCAATAAAAATTTGCAATTTTTTTTCGGTAATTCGTCCGAAACGCAATGAAATTGTGTTGTAAATCGTTTCATGGCCGCGTTTTCGTACTATGTCGCGTTGTGTCGATAAACGATATTCCTGGACCCTACCTACACAGGAGACCCTTATTATCCATGCATCAGTAATGTGCAAGCTCTATGCTTGCGTTTCTGCAAGAGGCACTGTATTTGCATGTGGGGCCACTATGGGAGCTCAGGTCAGAGCGATTAATAGTCTGAGCTGGTTGATCGTAAATGCCATGTAATTTACGAGCCCGGTCTGTTTTTCACTTCGCTCGTCCCCATGCTACTTACTCCGAGCGCATGAAATGACTCTTTTGTTTCGCATAATCCTCAGCACCATTGCCTCACTTTTGCCGTTCACTGAAAGTCATATTTAGAAAGGATACATTGGAGTAGAGCACGGTGAGCAAATTGAATGTTTGCAGCAGCGAGTAAGATACCTCAAGGAGAGCGCGTTCAGAAGGTGAAGGTAGCAGAGATACAAATACAGGCGGAAAAGTTTGCAATACGACTAAAGACTCATCGTCGACCCTGAGGTGCCAACTTTGAAATACTTGCTCCAAGGATTTAAGTCATCTGGACGGCAATTCGCAATGGTCCATTGATGTCAACCACATTCAGTTTCTCTAGCCTACATATTAGTGGATATTTGAATGCTACGTCCGTGTAGACTACAGACTAGATCACAGACTCGGTAGACTAGAGACCCTGAAATGAAATGTCTCGTCGTTATACGACAGGCGAAGGTGTCTCCAAGAACGGTTCACAGCACAGCTGAGCAATGCAATGCAAGGTCACGGAACCGACAGCAACACCTCCCGTCGTCGCTTCTTACAAAACTCCGCTGTGTCCGCATCCATTAAGTACTGGTCTGAACCAGGCGATCCTCGAAAGATTTAACAAGATTCTACAGACTCTATCTTGCGGTTACAGAATATATGCTGATATGTATGTACTAGGACGTACAGATATGTGCGCATTAAAGACAGCAAGACTTTTAATGCAGCTACATTGTGTGTGCCTATAGCAAATCCATATCCCGGTTTTAATATTTTATGCACGGTAAGAAAATCATCCATCATGCCTTGTTGCAGATGTCCGAAGAGGTTCAAGAAGCATGGAATAAGCCAATTGAATGCTACCGTGAGCATTTCGCTCGCTAATGTCCCAGATCTAAGAACATGGAGGATGTTTTCCAGGATGGTGAACAACAGGACCCCATCAAGCCTAGCCAATCATTGTTCGTTGAAACGCAAGCGAATGGCAATGAAGCGTTGGAAATGTTCCTCGCGCCATAAAAAGCAATTAGAATATTGTGAATAAAATTTAACAATATAATAAACATGAATAATGTATACATACATGCTTATAAAACATACATCAATACATACATTTTAAATTTTTACATAATATGCTGTTTTTTTACTCATACACTCACGCGGTACGATGTAACATCAATACTATTGGAAATTACAGCAAAAATCTGCCAATATTAACTGTCTCTTTCTGCATTTAAGCTAATCCGTCTATTTTAGGCTGGATAACACAAGAGCACACGAAAAAGCGAAATCGTATGCGCGCGCAGCCCATGATCCGCTTTCAGGGTAACGGATGTGTATTTAGTTTGTACAAAAACCTAGTAGTGTGACAAAGTCTGGGCCCAGCTGTGGAGAAGCAAGAATAGGAGTGAGACAAGGCTATCTCCAGTAATTTTTAGAGTTTACATCGAGAGAGCCATCAACGAAATCAAAGAGAAGTCTTCCGGAGTGAATATCCACGGGGAAGAAATTATGAAGCCCGGTGTAGAGGCTGGCCAATGGGATGGCGCGAAATCGACAGTTTGAGATGGAAATAAGCAGTAACATTAGACGCAGACCGATTTCGATCCTTCCGCGTCATTAGAGTGGTGATGCGGTGTTCGATTCGATTTTCCTGCCGGATCGATCTCTTGGGCTCCTCAGGATTTTCATTGTTTTCACTTTCCTCGCCTTAACCGTAAGTTTGAATGTGAGCCTTTTCACGTTCATGTCAAGGGAATTTATTTTCATGAAGGGATTATGGTTTGGGAACAAACCCAACTATTTGCGCATATGATTAATACATTTACGGTGGGGCATGAATCGCAGCGTAAATGAATTCCGATTTCTTTGACGAAGGAGACTAATCAAGAGGAGAACGTCTCTACGGCTATGCATGAAGATTAAACCCCAAAGCCGTAACCTTCAAAAAATGGGCGGGGGCACAGGGAAGGGCGAGGTGGCAAAGGAAAATTGAAAGACGACACGAGGAAAAAGGACAAACCCACGAAAATTCAACCGCAAATGGAAACAACAGAAGCCACTCATACTCGATCACACGGGTTTGTCCCAAGACCCTCGTGACTCATGCTCAGGGTTTAGAGGATGTCTCCGATGCCAGGGATTCGCCAATCACACATTTACTGCAGTTCAACTTCTGTAGGTACTGTAGACTTCGACGAAGGAAACGGTTTGAGAAGAAAGTAGGAATATTTGAACCCAACTGCCATATGCAGCTTATTTCCCTAATCTTATCGGAGTCTATCAATGTAGCGTGGTGTTCTTGTAATTAACTCGTTGTCTGAGGTAAACACTGAGCTCCGATTGTATCTAAAGCCGTAGTCTGGCTTGCTGCCTCCTTGTTTTCAGGTGCTCCCATCCAATTGCCCCTCCAGCAAAGAAGTTGCACTTATCAGAACAATAATTTTTAAATCTGGACGATCTTCTTTGAATTTTATTTGATTATTTTACTAACCACTTCGTGATGAGAATACTAGTGAAAAGGAATCTAGAATATAATTAGGACGCGCGCTTTTTTGTGTCCGAAAAGGCATCCGACAGTGGGAAAAGTTAATGGAAATATTGCGGAAGATGGGAGTAGACTCGAGAGACAGGAGACTGATCCGGAATTTATGCATGGCGCGGAAGGCGCAAGTGAGAATAGCCGATGGAGAATCGGATTGGGCCACAATAGGGAGGGGAGTTAGGCAGGGCTGTCCTTTATCGCCGGTACTTTTCAACATATACTCGGAGGAAATGGTGAGAGAGGCTTGGGATGAGCTGGAGGCTGGAGTAAAGGTCGGGGGGAAATTGATAAAATCAGTGAGGTTTGCGGATGACCAAGCGCTAGTCAGCCAGTCAGCCCGTGGCTTGCAAAAGATGCTGGATGCGTTGCAGGGACAGTGCGAAAGATACGGCATGAAGATAAACCAGAAGAAAACGAAAGTAATTCGGTTTTCAAGAACAAAAAGGGCCAGTATAACGATAAAAGTAGGAGGTCAGAAGCTAGAGCAGGTAGAGCAATTTAGCTATCTAGGTAGTGTGTTGGAAGAAAAAGGGTATAGCAGCATTGAAGTGAGAAGGAGAATTGCCTTGGCAAAAGAAGGTTTCACTTTTGGGCGTGAACTAATGACAGGGGCAAGTGAAGAAAAGACTGGTGAAACGTCAAACATGGAGCGTGGCGATATATGGTGCGGAAACGTGGGCTTTGCGGAAAAGAAGCTGACAATAGACTTGGCTAGGGCTTTTGAGATGTGGAGAGGGAAAGTGGAGAGCGGGTTGAACGGAGCGCCGGAATTGGTCGGAGGGGAAAGAAAGACATTGGATAGAGAGGGGAGAAGGCAGGATGGAAAAGAAGGAGGTGTGGATGGAGAGAGGAAGAAGGGCGACAGTGTTTTTAAGGACGTGATTGAGGGAAGAACGTTGGGTAGGAGAGGAGGAGAGCGAGTGGGATGGATAGAATGATGAGGACAGTATAATGGAGAGGGTCCTCACGTGGGGGAGAATTTAGATTTACCTCCTCCGGTGGAAAACTATCGACAATTATAATAATTAATCACTTTTCCCACGGGTTTCAAATACTCGAGGCGTATTCTTCACTTTTGTCTCAACTATCGCAAAGCAACTCCTCTCATCGTTCACATCCACTTTCGCGTCTCTGATGCATCCAATCTCCCACTAAGGCGGACCCACAAAATATCTTTATATGTGTTCCCTAACTAAGTTAGATGGTTAGTGTAACTCCCAGATTATACTAATTATTTAAATCATTTGGAGGTATATAACTCAATGCCTTATATTTCCAACTAAGGGTGTAATTTTCCCACTGTTTTCTCACTACTTTACCCAAAATTTCACTACTGTAGGTACACTTTTTAAAAATTTAGCTCAAGTCCCCATTTCTTGCGCCAGTCCAAAATCTTGATTACGTCCCGATCTATAACATATTATATCATCCTCGTAATTGTTTATTTCTCTGTATATTGCTGTTCATCCCAAAATACTCTGATGCAGCTCTTTATTTTGGAGCGCATGCCATTTATGTACATTAGGAATAGGAGGGGCTCGAAAACACTTCACTTTGGCACGTCAATTTCTGTCGAGTTAAACCCATCTACAAACGACCTTTGGCTTTCCGTTCGATAAGAAGTCCTTTACCCTGTTCAATAATTTCTCACTGATTCCGTTATATAGAAATTAGTGTACAATTTTTCTTTCGTGTGGGACTTTGTCGAATAATTTTTCACAATCAAAATTAACTGCATTCACTTGTTTGTTACTTTTCCCAGGTTTCAACATTTCTTGAACGAAAAGACTTAATTGCAATTGACATGTTCTACACATTCCGTTGCCGTGTTAACCCTAACTCACGTATAGCGAAGGGCATCGCATTAATGGCTATGCTGTGCCCTAGGGTTTGTGGATGCGGAAAACGATGCTCATTTAGCTGCTCTGCGCAACAGTTGATTTCTCTACACGACGCTTCATGCGCGTGGTAGCATTCGCCGTGTAAAACGCCCTGTAGCTCGCAACTGCTGTCCGTCCCGCCGGTGCAGTAGAAATCTGCACAGACAGTTTCGTATTTGTGTGATTTGAAATTTTCAAGTAAATTTAATTTTGTGAACGACCTTTCGAGTTTCCCTGCCAGACACTTCTAAAACCCGAGTGACACTTTTCGAACGTTCGTAGGAGTCTGTTGCAAAACGCGCGGCTCTCCTTTTTTTAGGGCGTGAGAAAAACTTGACGATGTATTTTTCACACTTTTTATTGGGTGAAACCATACGGGTTCCGACTCTCTCGTGTCATTGCCAGGGGTTCTCTTAACAAGGGAGAACACGCCTCACAATGACACGAGAGTGTCGGAACCCGTATGGTTTCACCCAATAAAAAGTGCGAAAAATACATCGTCAAGTTTTTCTTACACCATGTCACATAGTATCGCCCGATTCCATTCAGTTTCTCCCTTTTTTAATTATCCCCAATCTCTTATCCCCATTTAAGTCCTAATTCATTGGATCCCGAATGCTTGACTCGTAGTACTCCGGGTGGGGCCTTAAGCCTCGTTTACACTATGTAGCAAAACCTGCCATAAGGAAAATTTGTATAACACATAGCAAGTTTATATAACATTTGCTAAAAGTAGAAAAAGTCACTTCTGAAAAGTGCTATATAACATTGCTATATGTAGCAGATTCTGCTATGTATAGCAAAATTTGTGCTATCTATTGGGAGTCGGTAAAGATCAAAAGAAATCCGTGCTATATCTAACTTCGCTATATGTAGCAAAAGTTACATAACAATGTTATATAGCAAAATTGATATGTAATGTTTTGCTACATAGTGTAAACGCAGCTTTACAAGCGTTAAATAGCATCATTCATTCACTTTTCCACAATTCGTGCAGCATGAATCCCATTCTTCCTTTCAGCACCATTTCCGAAAATGAGACCCCCGGAAGCCCAGATAATTGCTTCGCTCGCCCAATGACCGTGGTGTGGCCGGTTCGATCAGTTGCAGAGTCAATCGATTTGACAATCGAATCCTACTCTCGGCTCGCAGTCAGGAAATTGATTGTCTCATCCAGGGAATCATCTTTTGCTCTCAGAGGAACAGAGGCCTTCTCTACTATTGCACTTCAGAGACTAAACCCTAAAATCCGCCTTTTCCGGCACCCAGGGCCTGAAAGGGTGCAGATAGCCGCTCCGTGGCTGACAACCTCTGCTCCTCCCTCTGTGGAATCCCCTCAAATGAGAGGAGATAGCAGCGAACGAGAGATCAGGTGTGAATTTCATATTCATCAGATAAGCCCACTACCGTAGCTTATCCGGCTACTACAGTTAAAGTACCAAGCACTACAGTTAAAATACATATTTGATCACCCAGGGTGGTCGCAAAAACAATCTATTGGCATATTTCCAATGGCAACTCGTCTACATTGTCACTGAAATGCATGTTGAGACGAGTGGTAGTCACCGTGTTGGGTGTCACCACCTGCTCGGCTGCCTGCGCTGCTCGCTAACCCCAAGAAGGGCGAGAGTTGCTTCACTTGCTGTAACCTATCAGGTGCACGGATAGCCACGCTGCAGGAGCACACCCAACTGGGTGCCTGTCTTACGAGCAACGACACCCCGAATCGTGGATGGGGGGGGGGGCAAACTCCAAGAAGAATCTGCATAAGCGGGTGCAAAGAGTCTGCACGTCAAATCAATCACTCAAATCTTTCAAAAACACTGCAGTACAACTGCAATAAATAATAACTAACATGTAGACAGTACCAATTTTTCGCAGCGTTCAAAATCAGAGCGTAGTCGCTAGGGATGAAGACGCAAATAATTTTACAAATCGCTCCGTGCCCATTGAAAGGGGAGCCGCAACCTCTGACATCTGGCGGGGGGGGGGTGTAATTACAGTCCCCCCCAGTTGTTGCTCCCCTTCTTCCTGGAGAGCAGCACCACAGTCGCTGTGTCTTGAATTCAGTCTTGAAGCGAGCATCTAGGCGACGTGCTTCTCCGACGGCTTCTCCTTGTCCGTCGGATCGTCCGGCCGCTTCTCTCCTCGGGAGGCGTACAGGAAGCGGGCGAGGAAGCAGAGAGCAGCCATCTCCGCGATCATCATCGAGTTGTATATCACTGGGGACGGAACCGAAAGGGATCAGTCCCAGAGGTGGAAACATTCACTCCTGAAGCAGTTGTTAAACTTTCCCATGTTCTGGTAGGAGAGGTCTATAGGAGGGGGAATTGCAGGAGAACAGAATTGTAGGAGAGGAGAGCAATATCTAAAAATAGGCAGCCATTCAATGCATTTTCACATTTCACCAAAGTATTCGATTCACCGTTCGCCACCCTTTCCCCTCACGTAACCCTGAAGTTACGCACCCTCTGGCCAGCAATTTTTTTCTTAAGTTTAAATTGCCATGAAACTTACCTTTGGCGTCGTTAATTTCTCAACATTCATGGAGATGAGTGGAGAAAGAAAATGATTACTCAGGATTGTTTTGGCAAGAAAATGCTGAAAAACTGTGTCCAGTGCTGTCTTTCATAATGATAAACCGATAGCAAAATTCCCGACGGTAAAAATATATTATATCCATACAACAACATCACAGGACATATTTGAAATATTAAAATAATCGAAAGCTTCAATCTCAAAACAACTCTAGGTATACTCTCCATCTGACTTCATTCCATCTCATCCACTTGCAATGTGGGCAAAACCCAGAGACATTAAAAGCACCCTGACACTCTTTGTCAGCAGCAATACTTTTACTCGTGTGTCTCGATTTCTCTATTTCCCGCTTGAACACATATCCGATGAGAATAGGACGAAGAAAACGGAGAGGTAGGTAGCAGGACGAACACAAGGAAGAAGTGGTGAAGATGGAATCAAACCAGATCACAACAGGAAAAAGTTTTACTCAGTCGGGAATTGAACCACGGACTAACAATTTTTTGTTGAATGAAATCGTTATGAATCACATAAAATTAATATGGATACAGTTAAAAATTAGTTTCACGTTTTAAAAAGGGTATTTGCTGTCATGGTGCCGACATTACATTATACCGACATTTCGTTTCTGGTTTTCAAGACCAATAACAATCAAAAGAGATTGCAGTTTCCTCTCCACCGTTCTTGGGAAAGGAAAGAACTTGAAAATTATGTATTCCTGTATCATTTTGCGCAACCAAACGACAAAGCGTTGCACTGGGATAAAAAAGTGAAAATATGCATTGCTAACGAAATATTTTTAAAGGATTAAGATTAAGAGAAGGAAGATTGTAATTATTCCTGCATTAATCAAACATTTTAAGTAATGAAGGAAGAGGACTCAATATTCTCATTTTTCGAAATGTTCACCAGAAGAAGTTCTGTTAACCTTGAGGTTGGCCCTGCTTGTTTCCTGTTGTATGCCAAGCTCTCGCGGGGACATAGGAGTCTTGGCGAGACACGTAATCAAAGGCAGGTAGGATTTCCAATAAATAAAAAAAAACACAGCTGCATTGTGACTAAGGGCAGTTTACTGGAATTAATTATAATGCAACGCTGCTGGTTAAATGCAAAGAGTATTAAAATCTGACTTTAAGGTTCCAAATCTCGAATCAAGTAGTTCCTTCCCATTTATGTTTTGAATTCCTCAATCATGTAATTCCCACCGTTAAGTAGTTAGCGATCAATGAAGAAGATAGGATTCAAAACTCCACTTTAGCGCCATGTGATAAGAAGTGTCAAATTAAGATGGGTCCTTCGTTTCCTCGCGCGTGCCACGGATTGGACTGAATCAACCTTCGCTTCCTCTGAGGGAGTGGATGCAACCGTTTCGCTGTTGGCGACATCCGCAAAGCGACGGGAGCGGAAACTGTGTATGGAGCAGCTATATGTGTAGTGGAGATGAGGTTTCCCTTTTGTCCTGGGCACGAGGAAAAGCAAATCTAGAGGTGTGTTTCGGTGTGGAGAGTTGGTTTGTGAATGACAGTAAAATGTCAGTGGATTCAACGGGATGACAAAATGTATTACATCTGCATAGAACCCAACCAACCACCGTAAAGGTGTGTGGCAGGGGGTGAATTCACACCAAATATGGATTAGATATCATGCATAAAAAGGATTACTAACTATATTCTCTTCTAAACTTCACCATTAAAAAAAATAAAAATAGCAAAGATAAAAAAGATAAAAATAGCAAAGCAAGCATTTTGCCATATGGAAAAAAATATGCTGTTAGTTGGAGTAACTTAAAGTACTTATACCGACATGCAACTATCTATGCTATCCATTGATACAATTGTTTTTATTTTATTGGATATATTTATAACTATTCATATCCCTAATTATATGAGGAAAGCAGTACATTTTGAATCTATCAGTTCGGCAATCAATTTATCTAATTTTTGTAATTATGGTCCAGTCTACCATAGTAAGTTGGGGTTCGCAGTATATTTTTAACGTTATCAGTGAAATAATAATGATATTGTATTGAAAATACCATTGACGTAGACGGCTGGGCTGATCGGAGGCTTGCAGGGGAGCACGTCGGACCAAAGGATGATTCTTGTCACGAGCCCTTGCACCTTGGAGAATAAAAGCACCATTTGCAGGAGCAGGAACTTCAAGTTCAGCCGATGTGGAATGAGGGAGTTGGACAGCATCCTGATAGTCATGGTGATGCCCCAAATCCCGCCCAGAATAGAAACTGCTATCAGAGGCTGGAAGTACATGTAGTTCACATGGTACAGACTCTGCAACGGAGGAAGAAGTTAAGTTAAGGAAAGATGATGACATCAGAGAGCACCGAATCCCTTTAAGGAGTTTCACCGATTTCAAGAGGCACGCACGAGCACAATAGTACTCTCAGCTGGTGCTCCGTAATCGAGAGATCAGAACGCACCACTCACCTCCTCCTCGGCCCACATCACCAACAACACCATGTGCACCAAAGCTTGAGTGACTGGAAGCTGCAGCACCAGAATCCTTAACGCACGAATGTTCCTCCTAAGTAGAAATAAATCATTAGTCTCGATACAAAAAGCACACAGTATTTTTAAAGCTGACAAATAGGCAAGACAAATAGTCAACACTGGGTCACATACATTTGCTTTGACGGCTCGGTAAATCACGGTCAGATATTTTCTCCGCCACTGCTGATTATTGGTTTATTTAAGTCAGAAATGCATTTCCCTCATCGTGCTGATGTAATACAGCTGAATGAACATCGTCAGCTTTTCCAGCGTTTCTGCATCAAAATGAAACTAATATATCCCCTTAAAAAAGTGGTCGTAGGCATATATTACGGCAAGATAACTGAAAATCCTCATCTTCCTGATTCGGAGCGAAAATGATTCCATCGTTCGGATGGTGCGCCAGAGAAGGGACAATTCACAGCAGTAGTGATTCTGGGAACGACAGTTATTTTCCCGGACGCTACTCTTCGAACTGGACTGGAAAGGCATTAATCACATCTTAGAGGGCGGAGGCGCGAATGAAGACAATCGAATGTGTCTGTGGATTGTTTGGGACCACATGGACGCACAAATTCCTGTGCCTAATTTATTTTAAGACTCATCCTAGCACATACAGGATGTTAGGAATGACAAGTGACTGCGTTGAATACTGCTCGAGTGAAGACGTTTCCAAAACACTCAGATTCTGTCTCTATTTCTATAGGCAGGAAATAATTTGATCATAAAATATTATTGACATAGATTATTATTGCTATCAGCATTTGTGTACCAGTTAACCATCGGTGATATTAGAATTTCACTTGATTGCTCGAACCCTTCCTTTAAAATCAAATAAGTGTTTGGAGACGTGACTACAAGCTCGAAAAATGTGCTACTAAGTAAATGGCGAAAAAAATGCATGCTAAACCTGATATGTGTTTGCAGATTTCAATAAGAATAGAGGAGATTCTTTGAACGTCTTTGTGAAATAGAAGTATAATGGTTCAAGCTCACATGGGTAATAAATAAGGAAAAATTACTGCTTATACATTTTGAACTTCCTACGAATTCTATACAATCCTCACACTCTCGCGTGCTCGTATGATCATTTCTTCGAATGAACATTCATCGGCAATTCATACCATACGTTATTTCGAATTTATTCGCTTATTACGTGTATACGTAATTCATACCATAAGTATGTAAGTTTCATGTTGAAACACAGTCAGTCGATAAAAGTATTAAGGAGAGCATTAGACACATGTTCAACGCCTCAAAAACATTCGTAGAAGCATTGTTAAACATACAGGTGTTTCCCAATGCGGTGTCCCCTATTCGAGAGCCCCTACTTCTTCAGTCATTCTTCAGTCCTTCATCGCCACGGCCATTCCTTCTCCGAGCCATTGATTCGAAACCCGGATGATCACGTATGGTTTGAATCCTCGATCCTACGATTTCGAGGAGTCGATCGCAGAACGAGGTGAGAAACGTTTTATTGTGGAAGATAGGAGGCGTGGGTGTTGGACGTGAGGGAAACTGGGTGATCGGGAGGGGATCACAATTTAGCGGTCAGTCGGAGGGAATGGCATAGTATGCAAGTTGACGAACGATAGTAGAAGTTGCTAAAGACAAGAGGTCAGTGCATTGTGAGGAAGACGCGGAGTGAAAATAGACTCCAGTGTCGGAGGACCGTCCCCTGGAAAAAATGTCCAATTCGCAAAATGTAGGGACGAAGTACGGACGAAGGGTCATACGAGAAACAGATGAAAGCGCCGAAGCGAGGAATATAAGAATTGAAACATGGAATATTCAGGGTGTGTCCACGAAAACTGAATGAATATTCTGCGAAATAAATAAAACGCAACATGGATGTGGTAGTATTGACCGAAACCAAGAAAGAAAGGAAAGGAACAGGAAAACAGAAACTGATGCCTTCACTCCAACAGCGAAAAAGGAAGAAAGAGTCTAGACTGAAGTCTGGAGAGCCATTGAAAATAAATGCAAAGCATATAATTCAAAGACTTGGAAGCAGATTAACAGCAGAATGGCATTAAAGGCCACTCAGCAGTCATGATCGTCGTCTTTGCACTTAATGACGCTAAGGCAATTAAAGACTTATTTTATGAAGAACTGGCGAAGAACGAAAGAGAGAATCAGTGATCGAAAAGATCTTCTAACGATTGGACATGTGAACGCGCGAATCGGATGACAATGCACGGTGTTCGACGAGTTGGTGGAGATAAATTGAAGAATAACTGCGAAAGGTTAACAGAATTAGGCCAATGACAACAGTAAATGAAAATAATGAGCGGTTTTGGCAAAAAGACATAAAAATAAATGGACTCAACCGACGCGTAGCTTATGCTCAATCATTAATTATGTAGGACAAAAACCAGGGTTCGTAGTAAACGATGTTCGTGCGTTAGAGAGGAGCGCCAGTTTCTAGCCAAGGGTGTTCAACGCCGCGCCAGAAAACGCAGCTGCAGGCTCTTTTTGAGAACATTGCTACGCTCCCAGTATGATAGATATTGGATGTTTCGTGGCACCTTGTGCTGTAACACAGAGAAAACTTTTAACTTAATAATATCGTAGCATAAAGAAAATATCCCTTTGGCGCTCACATGTGGAGAACTCGTATAATGGTTTTTTACCTTTTTTGTTGGAAACGACGATGGTGCCGCCGAAAACCCTTCAGACCGAAAGGAAATCATATCCTTTACTTACAAGCGTAGGTCATTATCACGTGATCAATTTATGATTCTTGGGAAATAAGACATTACCATATAGCGTGACGGAAAACCACCAACCCTTACTTTGGACGATCGCGGGAAATCACCGCGGTCCTCAGCTGTGCGCAGGAACAGGGGCGGTCTGTCTGGGTCGGCAGGTCGCCGAAGGCCCCCGGCCCGAGGTGGCTTTAGGGCCCCCCCCCCGACAGGGGATGTCAACAATGTTAGCAAGGACAAAAGTTAGTCCAACATCGCGCCTCACGACAGCTGTGTCAGACTCGACAGCTAATTGCCTTCCAACCAGACTATACCAAGCGAGAAAAGTGAAGTTTATCGTAGGTACTTGAATTGCTAAGCTCCTCATAAAAACTTCACTGCAGGGCCCCAATATAGCTAAAATTACTAATTTTAAAAATAAAGAAATCTACTTGTGGTCTAGGCTCTCGATTTTTTAATAACATTAACGATTAAAAACATAAACAATTCAAAAACATAAACGATTCTATCTTTTTTAAATAGTGTAGTTCTGACTACTATGTTAATACTATTCCTTTTTTATGCATGATATGTAGTGCATGTTTGGTGAGCAATCACCGCCTGCCACACAACCTTGTGGTGGCTTGCAGGGTATTATGTAGATGTAGATGTAAAGAAAATGCTGTTTCTGTTTTTACGGGAAAGTGATGAAAACTTTAGGAATGGGTACTGAGCGCTAGGAAGATCAGTGGCTGTCACCAATATGCAAGATTTTGTTGTTTGAAATGAAGAGGAGTACCTACTGTTCTGTGGATTCTGAAAATTACCTTCAAATTCCTACATCACCTCAGGTTTTTCCACAAATCACGAAAACGTGAAAATTAGAGAAGGCAATTTTTTAATGTGATTGCGTAAGTAAAATCTTTATAGAGGGTAAAAATGCTATATGAGTGTACATAATTGGTTATTTTTTAAATATATAAGTAAAATTAAATAGTTAAAAACAAAACTGTATTTCCAAAAAGGATGGCGTCAAAGTTTTCTACGTGCTCAGATGCGGAGAATGAGTACGAAGTATACTAGCAAAGCAAGAAAAATTTTATTCTTGTTTTTAAAATAAAGTAGATATGAATTAGAATACTTTTCAGTAAATTTTGAAAAAAAAATGATACTAAGTCTAATTCCCATACCTACCCTTATCACAGCTCGCCACAGCGTAAAGACAAATTGCTGATCAAATTGTAACACTATGAACTCATGTAACAGTTGACAATCATGGAAATTTCCTTGCATTGGCTATGTTAGTTGCAAGCTAGACGTGATTTTGCAAAATTAATTAAGAAAATGCATTGAAGAGAGCAAACTGCATTGAATGAAAGCAAAGAAAAAATATGAGCTGGTGGAGAATCGACTAAAAGACAGATTGGTCGCGGCTCTCTCTAAATATTGTTGTCCAAATATTTCGTTAATTAGCTAATTAACGTAATTGGTACTTTGGGACGGGATATCGTTCTGAAAGACTTGCATAATACATCAACCTGCATAGTGTTTAGATTAATGGTTGATATCACACAAGTTGTTGCTGTGTTGGACCAGTTGGCAATTTGCGTCCGCTATGTATTCGGAGGGAAGATACATATATGAAAGACCTTTCAGTGGACTTTCTTTGTTTAATCGCATCAAATTGGAGCAGAGTGGGGTTATAACGTCAAGCATTATTGCTAGCTCGATTGATGGAGCTACTAACAAGAGAGGTTGTTACAACGTTACAATGAGAGGTTACAAGCCCACTTTAAAAGAGAAAATCCTGATTTTATTATGGGGCAACTTGGTGGCAGCAGATTCAACTGTAAATTTGGTGCAAGCAGACAGCTTATTTGGTTTATCAGAAAAATCAGCCGTTTTCATACGCTCGTCCTTCAAGAGAATGTCAGTGTGGGAGATGGAAACTAAAAGGAAACATCATGCTCATGATAAACTCTGCAGAATCCAAAATATCGGTGCTACAAGGTGGTGGAGTAAGCATAGGGCACTTTCATCGATTGAGGATGAAGAATATATAAGATAAAATGGTTACTCAGGGAAATTAACCAATCTTATTTGTGTGCTTGGGATATATCCAATGGAAATTTGAATGCAAATCAAAATTCACAGCCAGAAATTTAATAGTACGCCAATGGAGAGCATTTGAAAGCATTTTTTTGCCTTTGTTTTTTGGATGTATTTTTTTACCTCTCGTGAGTGTGAATACCTTCAGAGTAAGAATATAGACCACGCTACAGCCTGGAATATGGCGGATTGTTTGTAACAGCAACGTAATTCTAAAATATGTGATGAACACTCAAATATATATTTATTACCGACTGTAAAATCCAGGCTCTAAGTTCAACATTTTAATACCACCGATTAGAGCATAATAAAAGTCGTGAAATAAAATCTTCCATACCATTTGCATTTTAAGATTGCGTAAAAGTCATTGTTTGACGCTAAATGTACAAAATATCACAAAACTACCATTTATCTTTCAAGACAAAGGTTATAGACATTTCTTTTTTGATCAATGATAATTCCACATGGCATTAGACTTACCTGAGGCTTCCTAAACTAACGAGAATATTATTTGGTTGCCCACCTTGAGGTTGAGAACCGAAAAAAGCATGAAACACCGATGCCCTGACCGCAAAAGCAAATCAGGACCACTTTTCGAGTGATTTTCCTCCATTTTAGGGACAAAAGGAACCAGATAAGGAGAACTGAGTAACAAAAGGTGGCGAGGCAGGTGGCGTACTTGGTGACGGGCAGGAGGGGCGGCAGGCAGCAGAAGCAGGGGCAGGGCGGGCAACAGCACGGGCCCACGCGCGGAGTCAGCGCGTCTTCCGGCAGGGCTGCCACCATCTGCGCTTCGCCGCCGCCGTACGACAAGCAGAGGCAGAAGAAGTGATAGAGGGCAGCCGTGAAGATGCCCTGCGTCACCGCTTCCGCCAGAAGGTGCGCCCTGGGAACCACCATGGCGCAGAAGGTAGCCACGGCGACCACCTGCAGAGAACAACCACTCGTGAGGACCATCCGACGGACGGAGTAATGCACTCGAGGCGGACCATGTGGGGAAGTGAAAGAGAAGGCCAATGCACGCAGTCACGGAAAGGATTCGTCCCTGCTCAACAGCTGGGCGTTCGTCAAGGGTTCATCTGCATAATACCCTGCAAGCCACCACAAGGGTGTGTGGCAGGGGTTTGCACGGGGCAGCGGAGGTTTAGATCTAGGTTCGAGTGCAGTCAAGGAGTAGCGGGCAGCGGCTAGAGGATTTATCGGCCGCCCTTTTGGAAATACTACAATTCGTATGAGCAGCCAATGATAACGCAGAAGAATGCAGTTGTAGTTGCCTAATTGTCGTAGTGATCCGAAGCAAGCACTGTACATGAATTTCATCACCTAACGTAGATTACAAATTCTAATATAATTATAGAAAGCGACAGTTCATCGACAAGCGGCATTACAGATAGTGAAATTTCCCTCATAAATTTTAGGGTGTACAGGATAGATACAGGAGAGAGGTCGACACAATAATCATCAAAGCAGATTCCTGATATCAAAATAGAAAGTGTCTGGTGTTCCATTAATTAAATACGCCAAATCTAAAGTAATGCATGTTTTTGCGTAGGTACTACAGACCACCCAATCCGGATGTTCGCTCGCATTAGGACTCTAGAAGCAGACCAGTCCTATTCGTTATGTACCGTAACAGCGAACGTCCGATGACTGTAGGTGGACTATATTCCGAAACACCAACGATGGACTGTAAAACGTGTTGCCAGAAGCTTGGATATTATCTGTTAGTCACTGCTACACCTGTTAGCATCGAACTCATTACGTCGAAAGGTAATTCTGTCTAATAGAGAGGACAACATTCTTGATTTACTTGCCAAAGGCAATTTCTGAAAAAAGTATTTAAGTGAAAATGTTGGTGGAATCAGAGATCATAATTTAGTGAACGTGATATGTTCTCTGAGTACTGAAAAAGAACATGAGAGTGAAAAAAGTTAACCTTTTCAGTTCAGCGGATTTAGGCGTGATTTGCCGATTTATTTTGGCAAATTTATTCAAATTTGCTCTTCAGCCAAAATAGTGATACAGAAAGTGCATGCGAAGAGTTCCTCCAAATCATGCGTTCATTCGTAAGCAACTGTATTACACCCTCTCATTATGAGATCGAGAAGAGATAAACAAGATAGTGCAACGCAGGGGTTAGAAAATGTTTTAAACGCCAACGAGTTAGCCACGCGAAACTAAGAAAAGTGGATAAAAATGACAATCTAAACCAGTGATTCTCGAAATTTGCGTCCCGGGGCGCCCCAGAAACAAAGACGCACACCTCATTTGTTTTGCACGCTTCCTGGATGTTAATATTATCGTTGAAGACCTTCTGTTCTGCAGTAGCATCATCGGAAGCGCAAATTCTCAAGGCTTAATTGAAATGCTTGACAAGTTTGTAACCGAAAATGATTTGTAATGGGAAAAGTACATACATATCGGTATTTGTACTGAATGAGCTCGATGGATGTCGCAATGGAAGGATTTCTGGCGCTTATTTGCGGAAAAGCACAGCCATGTGGCCTCATTGCATCACCCATGCAAAAGCACTTGCAACAAAGTCGATGAGCTCTCAATTGAATTTGATATTAGAACGTGTCGAAGACGCAGTAAACTACGCAAAAATGAAGCCACTGATAGCTACATTTTTCGAAAGCCGTGCGTGGACACACGGCCCTGCTATAGGTATCGCTTCGTCTATTTGCCGATGACGCAGTGGTGTACAGGGAAACTCTATGCCCAAACGATAAAGAATATTTAAATTATGACCTACAAACAATTGAAAATTGGTGTGATACATGGCAGTTTGAATTAAATTTTTAAAAATGTCTAGTGATGAAGTTTTGGAAAAAGAATAGCTCTCCTCCTAGCACGTACAAAATAAGTAACGTGTAATCCATTAAATATCTTGGAATAAGACTCACACAATCTTTCCTGCGGTAAACACATACGTGAAATAATGGGTCAAGCGAATCGTAAACTGGGATTCGTCAAAAGAGTACTGGGTAAACGTGACGATCGTGTACGCGAAATCAGTTACTTTTCCCTTGTAAGACCTCTTTTGGAATATGCTGCCAGTGTATGGGATCCCTACGAAATCGGTCTAAATAACGAACTTGAACGTGTGCAGCGAAGATCGGCAAGACTTGCAAAGAGATGTTACGATAACCTTATTAGCGTAACCAGTCTATTAAATGAATTAAAATTGGAATCATTGTCAGATCGCAGGTTGAAATTTAGACTAAATTTTTAAAACAAATTCCAAGACCATGTTTTCAGTGATGATGTTAAAAATATTTTGCGAACCCCAACTTTCTATTGTAGACTGGACCATGATTACAAAATTAGAGAAATTGATTGCCGAACTGACAGATTCAAAATGTCCTTTTTTCCTCGTACTACAAGGGATATGAATAACGGTAAATATATCCAATACGAGTGAATCAATGGATAACATTGGTAGCTTCATGTTGGTATAAGGACTTGAAGCTAAGTTTTTGCATGTTTGCTTTGCTATTTTTATCTTTTTTTAAATAGTGTAGTTTAGAACAGTATATAAATACTGATCCTTTTTTTATGCATGATATGACTTTTCACCATGACTCAAACATAGATGCTCTAAGTGGTGATAAAAAACTACCTGAAATAATATCTTTTTATAACTCGACCAAAGGAGGAGTAGACTCAAATAATCAGCTTTTTTATAATTAAAGTGTTTGCCAAGGACAAAAACTTGAAATTTTTTATCACATCGTAAATGTTACTGGAATAAATTCCTACATATCGTTTAAGGTTGCGAAAATAAGAACACCAACAGAAATTTAAGGCTAAATTAAAAAAACATTTAGAAGAAGAAGGAATAAACTTGTCACAGCTAAACAATGAAGAGCAAGTTCCTTTGCATGGAGAAACACGACCCCTAATTCAACAACCCCTATGAAATTGGCCTAAATAATGAACTTGAACGTGTGCAGGGAAGATCGGCAAGATTTGTAAAGGTACGATAATTATATTAGCGTAACCAGTCTATTAAATGAATTAAATTGCGAATCATTGTCGGATCGAAGGTTGAAATTTAGACTTAATCCCTTAAACAAAATCCAAGACCATATTTTCAGTGATGATGTTAAAAATATTTTGCGAACCCCAACTTACTATGGCAGACTGGACCATAATCATAAAATTAGAGAAATTTATTGCCGAACTGACCGATTCAAAATGTCCTTTTTTCCTCGTACAATTATTATTATTATTTATTTATTGTTCTTGGACTGGTCCATTAAGAACATAATGGGGTTATACAATACAATAGAGCTCATAACAGACAAATAACAAAAATTTATATGGGGAAAATATAGGGATGGGCGGATACATTATAGTGAAAATAACATGAGAATATAAGAGAGAAGAAATAACAACAGAAGTTATACACTTTCGAGGGTTTTAGCGAAAAAATCTTTGCTTAGAAACAGACAGAGAGATAGAATCCTTCACATCCTTTGGAACACGGTTCCATAAACCACAGAGAAGGATTTTTCATAAGTTGTCGTTCTGTGTTGGGGGGTGATGAGAAAATCGGGGGTCATTCTAGTCAAAATGTTGGACTTATTATTTCTGACAGAAAAAAATTGCTTCAGGTAACTAGGTTGTTCATTTTGGAAAAGACAGTAGAGGTATGTACCAAGCAAGTATTTTCTCTTGTTTTTTGCCTTTAACCTTGGAAGACGGGTAAAATAAGGGGAAATATGTTATGTTCCTTACTTATGTTGAAAATAAACCTAACGCACATATTTAATAGGCGTTGAAGCTTAGCATTGAGCTCTTCAGTTAGATCCTGATAAACCAGGCAGCAATAATAGATGTGAGGGAAAATGAGCGTAGATACTAGATGCTTGCGAGTGTGAGGTGGCAGAAGGCCTTTTTGGGCTTTAAGCTGGTAGAGGATCATATTAACCTTATTACACACGTCTTGCACATGATTCTGCCACGACAAGTTACACATCGTCGTGACACCCAGGTTTTTAACACAATTTGAGTATGATATTTCGGTGTCACCAATTGTTATTTTTGGTATAGCATTTACATCCACATTTCTGAATAGATTTGAGGTACCAAGTACAATTGATTTAGTTTTGTTGCAGTTAAGAACAAAATTGTTACCAACAGCCCATGAGCTGATGGCTTTAACTTCATGATTTACTTTCGTGATTGCATCAATCAACTCAGTCTTATGACAATGATAGTAAATTTGCAAATCATCAGCATATAGCATGTATTTACAGTGCTCAATACAGTTTGCGAGGTCAAGGATATAGAGAGAAAATAAAAGAGGGCCAAGAACTGAGCCCTGAGGTACTCCACAGTGAATATTAGCCCAATTAGATGTGAACACAAAGGAAAAAAATACTTTGCTGGTCCACAGGATATGATTTATTGCGACCGGTTTCGATACAGCGTATCATCATCTGGCAAATTTTACAGGATAGTACATGGCATTTATACACTTTGAAGCGGGCGAACCGCCTTTTCGCCCGCTTCAAAGTGTATAAATGCCATGTACTATCCTGTAAAATTTGCCAGATGATGATACGCTGTATCGAAACCGGTCGCAATAAATCATATCCTGTGGACCAGCAAAGTATTTTTTTCCCTTGTGTTCACCATGAAGGAGTTCCACAAAGTAACGCCACCCACCATTGCATTTACCAATTAGATGTATTACCAATAGAGTCTTCGACTGCTTGTTTTCGCCCGTTTAAGTATGAATAGAAACTATTTAGTGTGGAGGAGGAAAAATTAAGGTTTTTCATCTTGTGGAGAAGTAGAGCATGATTCACAAGACCGAAAGCATTAGTAAAGTCAAATAGGACAAGGATAGTGATCATTTGTTGGTCAATTGCATGACGGATGTCGCCCGTGACTTTTAGCAACGCTGACTGTGTGGTGAAATTTTTCCGAAAGCCAGATTGGTAAGGGTCAAATAAGAAGTTATTTTGGTTTAGGTATTTGGTGACCTGTTGGGAGACAACTATTTCAAGGCACTTTGAGAGGGCACGAAGATTAGAGATTGGGCGGTAATCCCGAGGAGTGATAGGGTTTTTTACCTTTTTAATAGGTGTGATAAGAGATGATTTCCAACCCTTCGGAAATTCAGCTGACATTTAGGATAAGTTAAAGATATCAAGGATTTGAGGGAAAGTTGCTGTTAAAGAGGCCTTTATAAATTTAGCTGAGATGCCATCAATCCCAACAGAATTGGTTGCAGAGATCGATAAAGTTGTTCGTAGGACTTCAGGCGTAACATATTGGAAATAGAAGCTATTTTCTTTATAGGGTACAAGTGGAAGTACATTATGGATAGAAAATGTATTTGAGGCAGTATAAGCTACCTCTGAGGTAGCAGTATGCGCAAAGTATTTGTTTAATTCGTTTAGTGAGAATTCATACGCAGGTTCTTTTTTAGGTCGATACACAAGGCCAAGGTTCCTCAGTTCTTTCCAAATCTGGTTTGGCTGAGTCAAGTTGGAGAAGGTGGCTGCGTAGTGTTTTCTCTTGGCTTCTGTGACAGAGGGTTTTACTTGATTGCGTAATGCTATAAACTCAGCGTAGGCAGTAGGACTTTTTGTACGAATAAAGATCCTACGTGATTTATCTCTTTCCCTCATTTTTTGTATAAGGTCTTTTGTTAGCCATGGGGCTGAGAATCGTCGAGGTTTACAGGTACGCCAAGGGGCATGACGATTTAAGCAGTCCAAGAAGTTAAAATTGAAGTGTTCCAATTTGGAATCAACGGAGGTAGATCCTGAAAAGTGTTGCCATTCGCTAGAGATCAAGTCTTCCTGAAATACAACTGCGTCTAAGTTTTTCAGATCGCGGTAGACAATTTTAGGCAGGAGCGGACTAGGCATATTGAATTTGTAGGAAATTGCGACTTTGTCGTGAGCGGAGAGAAAGGGTACCGGGGATTGAGAAAATGACGAGACTTTGCAAGTGGAATCAACGATACAGAGATCTAGAAGAGTATGACTGTTTTCAGTGTGATGGGTTGGTTGCGTAGAAACAAGATGAAGATTATAGCTGTAAATAAAATTCTTTAGGAAGGAAGACGAGTAGCTATCCCGTATCAGATCAGCATTAAAGTCGCCAACAATTACAATATTTTTAAAATTGGGACTAAATATCGTGTAAGCATGTTCAATATCAGTAAGATATCCAACTATTGGAGGTCTATAAACAATGAATACAAGAAGTTTGGAGAAATTTATGCCATAAACTTCGAGTACGATGAACTCCGGGCGTCTTTCATAGCTGGAAGTCGCCACCACAGCAGATGCATGGAGACGATGATGAATCTGACTCCACCTTTTCCAGTCCGGTCATGTCTGAGTAAGCGGTAGTCAACGAGTTCCACCATGTTGCCAGGGATGCTTTTCAGTCAAACAAATTACGTCAGCAGCACAAGAAGAAAAATGGGACCGGAATTCGTCGATGTGACATAATAGGGATTGACAGTTAACTAAACTAATGTTGATTTCACTGTTGGTGGGTTTGACTGTGGGTGGTAAACGAGCACACTTATCTTATTTTAGTGGATCCAGATCACTTTCACTGAGAACAGATATGCGCCCACTACCGTCTCGAACACGAACGACACACGGCCATTTCGAATCCATACATACTTAATATTACCTTCCTTTCTAAGGCCTCGAGCAATCGCACACAGTTTCCGGTTTAAGGAAGTAATGGATTCATTGACATAAACAGGCGGATTGATAGAGCTTTTTTCAGTGAAAATGTCGTTAAGTTTTAGGTCTCTTTTTGTTCGCCTAGCATTTACTAATTCGGCCGCAACACTGTGTCGTAAGGGATTAGGGATATGAATTACGGGAAATATGTCCAATACGAGAGTAGCAAGGGCTAGCATAGGTAGCTGCATGTTGGTATGAGTACTTAAAGCTAACCCTACTAACAGAATGTTTTTGCATGTTTGCTTTGCAACTTCTATCCTTTTTAAATAGTGAAGTTTTGACTAGTATATTAATACTAATCCTTTTAAATGCATGATAGTGCATGCTTGGTGAGAATTCACCCCCTGCCACACACCTGTATGGTGGCTTGCATGGTATTATGTAAATGTAGATGTAGGTACTACCGAAGCTCACGATGGCTATCGCGTGTCAACGTCTTATCCCTCGAATTCGAGCTTCGTCAAGATATTCACACTTTCCTACAAGAGGAAGGTCATGTAAACTCCAGGTACATTACTAACCTGACTTTTGGCAGAAACTACCGTATTTGAGCGATATATTTGACGAGCTTAATGTCTTCAGTTAGTCTCCACAAAGCAATAAGATGCACATCTTGAAACCTTTGGAGTTGATTGCGGCGTTTAAGAAAAAGCTTCAGTTGTGGATAACGAGCAGCATTTAGGATGGCGTTCGACATTTTTCCCTGGATTGCACAAATACGTGGCCTTAAATGAAACCGCTGCTTCAGAAGACATCCACTCCCATTTCAAGGAACACCTCTCAAAGCTCATCGACTGGCTTGTGAAATACTTTGAGGAAGACAATGTTGAGAAATTTGCGTGGATCCAAGATCCTTTCCGTGCTCAAGATCCACGAGAATTCACTTCGCTGGAAGAAGAGAGAAGTCCAATTGAAGTCTCTTTCGGCAACTGCCTGAAAACAAAGTTGGCTTCTTTCGATGTAGTGGAGTCAATCAAAAATGAATGTTCCACTCTGAGTTCAAAAGCTGTAAGGATCTTCATTCCCTTTGCGACAACCTGTTTATGCAAGGTCGGACTTTCAGCCAATTCTGTAACAAAAATAAAATATCGCTCAAAAATCGATTTGTGGAGAGAAATGATAGTAGCAATGTCAACCTTATTCCGCCTTTTAAGAAGAATGTGAGGCGGTCAGCAAACTCTGCCCTCACATTAGCTTACTTGTCGGTTTTCACCATGTATTCAATATTTTTTCGTATTTTCGTATTTTTGTTTGATAGTTCTTGTTTTTCAATTTTAATACATGTATGTGAGCTTCACATTATGAGTTTTATTTTAAGAGTTGTTTTCATTTCTGCGCCTGATTTATATCTCTGTACACATATTTTGACAAGGCCTCCGGCACAAAATACTAAACCTGTAAGTGCGCCGCGTACTGATAAAGTATATATATATATATATATATATATATATATATATATATATATGTTCACGGGAAATTCGCAGTGCGAGACACAAATAGCAATAAAGCTGGTCACAGGCGTGACAAAAGTATAAAGGCACATAAAAAAAAGGACACTCACAAAAATAATTTCCGATATTTCGGTGGCCACTACCACTTTTGTCACGCCTGTGACCAGCTTTATTGCTATATATATATATATATATATATATATATATATATATATTAATTTTGTAGCGTGTCAGTCAGTCTGTCACTTACATACCCACCGAAAAAATTTGAAAAGGCTAAAAGGTCCAATTCTATTTTTAAACCACCCAGACGATCCCAGAAAAATATCACAGCCATCTTTGCATCGGTTTGGGTGTAATTTGGGTGTCGTTTTGTAGCGTGTCAGTCAGTCATTCTGTACCCGTTTTCTTCTCTCCCAAGGTTTGAGCTGAAAGAGTGAGGTTTGGTGCGTCGAGTGTGGATTCTCTGTCTGTGTTTGATTTGGTGATAGTTTCGGATTATTAGCAGTTTGTGGTGCAGAGAAAAAAAAAGTTGTTTTTGAGAGTGGGAGTCAACATATAATGAAAATATGGCGTAGAAAAAAGTACCAAAACACATAGGGGATGATTAGAGTGGGACACATTTCTCTATTTATAAAGTAGCCATTTCCTTCTCTCAGCATATGCAGTACATACGAAATGCTTATGAAAAGTTGGTGCACAAAAGTGTTTTAAAAAATACAAAGACTACTTTGAGTAGAAGCAGTAACTGCCTGCCTGAAGCACAAGCACTACTGCCACCTATTGGTAATGTGTCGTCAGTAGTTTCCAAACACTTTGTGAAACCTCATTTGACACTAGAGCATAAAGTTCTCCTCAAGAACACACCAGACAGAGACTGCCTGCAAAACAGGCCGTAGGTCTGTTAGTATCATTTAACATTATAAAATTTGTGAAGCTGCCGTGTAAACAGCCCTTAGAAAAACATTTATTGCATTCAAAAGAAAAGTAAGTAAGTACAAGGAGAAAAACTGGAGGCAAATCTGAAATAATTTTGGTCTTATGTTAGGGAAGTGCAGGGAACTAGAAAGTGGAAGGTTTATTCTTTGTTAAATGACGGAGCCGGAATAGCAGCCTCCAGTTTAGATTCGGCTAATTTGTTTAATTCCTTTTTTGAGATGCGCACGACTAGGCTGCTCTGTGACATAAGAAGTCCGGCAACATTCTGTTCCTTTAAAGCCTCTATTATAATTTCCTCAGAGAAAGTGGTCGTCTTGGTAGCTCAACTGGCAGAGCACCTGGTCGGAAATCAGTGGGTCCGGGTTCGAGTCCCGGTCAAGGTGAACGAATTTTTTCTCTGTGGAATATCTTACTAATGTGCAATGCAGCGTTAAAGTTTTCGTGGCTAGTTCGAGGACTTTGACTTTGATATGAACCATCATGGGTCCATGAAGGTCGCCAATCGCTTCTAACTACGACTGCCTGCCATTGCTAATTTCCCTATACACTATGCATCATCGGCAAAAAGATGGAGCTAACTACTTCAACTGCTGCATTCAATAATTTACGCAAAGAAGAATTAAACACCTATCACGCTTCCCTGAGGAACACCCCACGTAACTGCTAATTACACGAGATCGGAGCTTCCTGTTGGACAGGCGGTACGTGACTTGAGTGAAGGAGCACCGGAGATGCACGGAAATGGGTCGAGAATCAACCTCCATGACGGCAAAGCAGCTGATTGGATCTTGTGGCGGGAATCATCGAGGGACTTACCGAGGCTCACACAAAGGAAGTACTTGACTTGGACTGGCGCTGGAGCCGATGGAAACCAGCCAGCCTGACCCCTCGAATCTGCCCCTACCCCGGTTGCTCCCCTTCCAGCACTCCGCTATCACAGACCCTGAGCCCTGCGAGGGACACAGGGCAGTCGCTCCCTCCGCGCGAGGCTCCTTCATCGGCCGCCACCACTTCGCAGGGACATATCCTCCTCCAGGGTGTGTGGCAGGGGGTGAGCTGTCACCAAACATGCACTCAAGTTTACTCTTGCCAAAGAAGATAGTTCCATGAATATCACGCAGAAAACACCTTACAAATTCTACTTTTCATCCATCATGAAAATAAAACATTCAAGAAGCACTACAAACATGCATTTCACGTATTAGTATTCCATGCTTAAAGAATGCAGTTAAAAGAAACAAATAAACATCCAATGTCTTAGGTCTCCGCGGGGTTTAATCGTCAATGAAGAGGGCTTCCGGATGTTGGTTTGTTTTTGAGCGACTTTATTTCATCTCCGTTTGTTTCATTTGTCTGCCTTAATCTCTCTTGTGTGCAATATCGTTTTCATTTTAAGGAAAATGTATATGTTATGAAGGCGTCATTGTGCGAGAATTCCGTTCTGGCCACGAAGCGTGTGAGGAAGGAACGAGGATTTGAACGAGTCTGTGGTCTGCTCTTCATCCTTCGGACCCTGTCAATCAATGCGGCCAATTTATGCTTCTCTCGGTGTCGGGGGTGGACCGCGTGAAAGCCACACATTCAGGAGGGTGTCATCACTCGCTTTCGCCTTCGCACACAGATTGCGATACATGGAGATGAAGGCGTTTCCGCGCTGCTGCTGCTAACACTCCCTCCCTTCAGACCACCAATCGCCCTCCGTAGCCCCTCTTCACGTCCACTTCACTGGCGATGCCGTGGAAAGCTGGTCGGATTCAATTAACATTTTATCAGTGGATATTAATCATTTTCGTTACTCCTGAGTGAGGCCTTCAAACCCAACGAAGCAAATACAGTGCAGATGGTGGGTTTCCCAGCGTACGTGAATAATTTGTGCAGGGGATAGCGAGGAAATAAGGACACGATGTTTTCTCAAGCACTTGAAAGTTAAGAAAATGAAACACGACACGCGTATTCGATTCTTCCAAACGAAGCGTTCATTCTTCGCACTGCACGTCCCGGTAGATCCCGGTAGATGCAAGGGACATATCTACATAATAATACCCTGCTAGCCACCGCTAGGGTAAGTGGCACAGGGTGTCAACCATCATCAGGCATGCTGTACCAAGCAGACAGAGAACACTTACTACCATGCGGGCATGCGAAAATTACTACACCCCGTTTAGGTACTGCTTGAGTCGCAACGCTATCACCCAAAGGCAGAGGCGTCGGAAGTGGGGAGTAAACGGGGTCCAAAGCCCCCCTCCCCCCAGGATTTGCCCCGGGCCCTTGATAAATGAGTAGTCTTCATTGATGAAAATTAAATTTCACTTGTTCCCAGCTTGCTTTTTCCCTTCTGACACATATCCTCACACCTTACTAATTCTTTAATCGAAATTCTTGTCTCTACCCCCTCCTATCCGCAAAAAAATGCGGACCCTCTTCAAGCCTGGGCCCTCCCAGCGAAAATAGTTCCAACGCCCCCAAAAGAGAATTATAAGCATATGCAGTCACGTGAAGAGTTAGTTATTAATGACACTGAATTATTAGTTAATACAAAGTAAAATACTATGTTTTCATTGGGTAGTCATTTCAATGCATACGTACCGTATCCAACAGACGTGTTTTTATTGTTAGCTATTCGTGGGGATCAACATATTGCCAAACGTTGACATGTGTAAGGATGCTAGCATATAAAAACTGAAAAACATACTACAGAAGAGGAAGTTTTACTATTGCAACTGATGTGACGGTAAAATAACCAACGAAGGGGGTTGAAAATGGTATTCAGCGGCCAGTGACAACAGGTAAGTGGTTGCGCACATTTAGCAAGAGTACTTACAGGGTAAACACTGAGGACGAAAGCTGAATTGGTTTTCACTGGAGGCGGAGACTTCCTCATGATGTGCTTCAGCATGTCCGCGTACAGGAGGAAGACGCCCACGACCGCAACGCCACACACGGCGAAGAGTGTCACTCCAGCTACATTTACGGCTGTGGAGAAAAAAAAGAAGAAAGGTTTCGCTGTACGCCTTACATTACAACGGTGTATACATAGTAGCTAGGCTCAAAACTCCCACCTATTATATAATCAGCCACTAGATGTTTTTCCATAAATATGTATTAAAATTTGGCCAAAATATTTCGAAAAGTTCGACTTTCTTATTCAGCCACAAAACATTCTCTCGTTTTCCACGAAACTGTGGCCTATCGCTGTCAAAAATTCGCCCCTACACAGTCTGCGGATGAATAATATGCGGAGAAGGTTGATGGCGTAACTTAGCGGAATTTGCTGGCATTCATTATGAGCGACAGGAAAAACTTTGTAATCCATTATTGTGGCATCACGGTGTTTGTTCTCTGATTCATAATGAACATGAGGAGACTTGATACGCCAAGAAACAGGAAGGCACGTTGTCATGTTGAAGTGCACAATCGCACTTCACCTCTTTCCCTTGTGCCCAGAATGCAACTGCAAACGCAAGGCGCTCGTAGGGTGCGACGTTTGCTAGGCGCGTTTACACTGGCGAGGGACTCGAGGGAGTAATCCCTCGAGTCCGTCGCGGAGGGGTTTACACTGACCGCGAGAAATCCGGCGAGTTACTCTCAGGTCGAGCAACTTTCTCTTTGGGAGCTCCCTGGAATATTCGCGGACCCGTTTACACTACTCCCCCACTCGCAGCGAGCACTGGGGTGCAAGCACATCCGACAAAAGGAGGGGTCGCGCGTGGGGCCGGAGAAGGTGGAGAGCCTGAGGAAGAAATCACTAGACACTAAATATGGGACCCTGTAGTAGCTTGTTTGCAAGTCAGTAGTGGATGCTTGGTGATCTTCACCCCCTGCCATACACCCTCGCGGTGGCTTGCAGGGTATCGAGTGGATGTAGATCACTAGTGTGCTTTTCTAGAAATAAAAATTCACAGAAATTTGCATCAAGGGTTCATAAAACCTTTCAAGAACAGATTAGGCATTCATATAGTTAATGCCCATCCTTTCCTTTTGCATCCCATTTCCAAATTCTCTAGAGCAGTTTGCTGTCAGTCAGTCGTTACTGTGAAAAGATATTCTACGATTCACCAATGGCATCAAGAAGGGCCATTATCTCTCTACTGCAATAATTTTAATCAAGAAAAGAAGAGAAACAGAGTTTAGGTTAAGGAATGGGTCCTAAATAGAGCTAGTGCTGGAGCATAGCACAATTTGCTATCTGATCTTCAAGTTGAAGATGCACAGAATTTCACTGCCTTCATTAGTAGCGTTTCTTGACTTCAGATAAGCATTTGATAAGGTGTTGCACTTACTCACGTTACTCGCGAAGTTAGCATCATACGGGATGGACAATAATCCTCTCTCCTTGTCAAGGCTGCTCTACACCTCTATGTCCTCCTTACCGCCCATCGTGCTCTCTCCACTTCTGCAATTATGCGACTTGTAATACTTTCGGGAATATTAGGGAAAGATACTTTCGGGAATATTATCCGTAAATCTCTTAGTACAAAAGATGTTTATTTCTTCAAATTACACCCTTTTTCTCCTGTTCTTTATTGTTGCGGATACCATTTGTGTTCAGCCATAAAACATTGTTGAACTCACTGATTCTAATTTGGAGACGTTTTTCTGATTCTGAGATAAAAATCGTTGAGCTATGTAAAAAGGAATGTCAGATTGCGACTCTTCAGCACTCACGGCCGTTCTTGAGCAAGCAGAGGCTAGATGATTCAGCTTCTATATTGCGTTCGCTTGTTGGCTTATGGTTAATGAAGAACAGTGCCAAAGAAATATCGCCAATGGAATATCTAAAAAAAAGTTGATAGTGAATGAAAGATAAATATCGTTAAAATTAGTGAATCTTGTGAGAGTATTTACCAATAAGAGTATTATGGATAAATGAAAGACTTCAGTGGACTCCACAGTAAGTTTTATTGGGACGACCTATAAGCACGTATTAACCTCGATTACATTTGACTTTATATTGCGCACTTGCAGGTATATTTCGCTACAAGGTTAGGTGCATTTAGTTTTCATAAATACATGGTTGGAGCATCAGTAAGTTAATTTGTGAGAAGGCATGCCCGATGAATGAGGAAAGTCAAAATTTCCCATTGATAGTGTTCAAGTGTTCCATTTAATACGTATTTCGCCTCATCACCTGAAGAATGACAAAGTACATCGTCATCGATATTTAGGGCATTTCATTCCTTGGCATGGCGTTAAAATAACTCTTTCACACAGCCACAATTGATATTGCTGGTTTAACACATTTATGTAGATACTGTGGACTTCGTCTCCAAATAGTAAATTATCTGGCCATTCCCTCCGAGACTTTAATTTTAACGTTCGTTTTTAATTTACCGATTACGGATTTTTCGGAGTAAGTTTGCTAATTCTCCCATAAATGCGTATCCACCCCAAAGCGCCCTCTTGCGTAATGAAAGGTATGACTTTTTTAATACTACCCAAGCGAAAAAAGTATTCCTTGACGCGTAGAATTAATTATCCCTTGTGCGTTAATGAATCTTAGGTAACATTTATTGAGAATCTGTTGACTACAAAGTTACTATACATACAACTAATTTGTCTGCGCTTGGAGTGTTAATTAAGAACGACGATTCCAACGTTTCGAGTCACATTACTAAATGTATGCTTAACATATGCTGAACAAATGTTCAGCATGACATATTTTAGGTGCATTTAATTCTGCTAATAAAAATTAGCAAAATAAACTCTTCTTAACGACAGAAAATTAATATCTACAACATGTCTATCCAGATACTACCTACATTATTACGTAGATAATATCTAGCATCTAGCGGCCTGTGACTCCATTATCGTACATACCTTAACCATTAGGTACTTAGGTGCAACTATCACTAACGTATCGCGGGGAAGACACATCCGGGGAAATATACGGCCGAGGCAAGAGAAAGCTAGGATTTATGAAAAGAGTACTCGGGATATTTGATGAGAAGACAAAAGAGTGATGTTACTTTTCACTATTTAGGCCCCTCCTTGAGTATGCAGCCAGTGTATGGGCTTTGTGCGAATTGTAGTCTGTAGTGCATGATACATGTATTAACGACCAATCCCTTTATTACTATGTAGATTCTAACCATGTAGCAGCATGTGACCTATTATGTAGAATGTTTCCATGAAGTATCCTAGTTGCATGTCAGTAGTGCATGTTTTGGTGATCTTAAACCCCTGACATGCTTTCAGTATATTCCATAGTTGTAGATGCGTAGATGTCTTGCTATGAAAGGTGTTTTCATCAATGCCTTTGGGTGTAAAAGCGACAGTTTTTCAGAAATGTACAATTGTTTCAAATACCTGTTTATTTAACCTAAGTTATCACTAATCGGGAATTAATAGTACACCTATATCTACGTAATGCAGGTGAAGCATTATTTACCGATTCTGTAAACTGTAGTAGTCATACAGTTTATGCACATCACTTCAGTATATTTCATGATAAGAATTAGATTCCTCATAAAACTTTTTAAAAAAACCGTATGGATTATGTTTCGATTTCATGGGGCATTGAATTATTATTTATTTTTGAATAAAATCTGCAGATGATAAAAATCAACTATACTGGCATTTATTATGGAAACGGTTTAGAAAAGGAAGGTATATCAGGTGTCTCACCGATTTTTATCAAACAGGACTTATTTTGTCGGGGGCAAACTGAGACACCTATTGTTTTAATCTGCGGAGAAGCCGGTTTACGGGGTGAAAAGTACCCTAAAGTATGCTCTGTAAGCAGTTTTTTAATATCTCCGCTTTTGTATGCGATACATTTAAAAATCAAATTGACCATTATTCTGAAGCAAAGTGCGCTAAAGATATTTATTTTCATTTCGCAATCCCAAAAATCGCAACACTAGTGTCCCACAATTCCGGCAGACACTTTGCCGTCTGCATTTTAAGTCCATCATCTCCTCTTTTGCCCGCGCGCACTTCTCCGACACGCTGCCTCTATGCCGAATCGCCAGCGAGTTGCCAAAAACTTCCAGCATAGCTGGAAGCCAGCGAGCAACTCCCTCGAGTTTTTATGGCGGTGTCTACACTGGCCTCGCCCACGCAGCAGGGAGCGCTACCTGCGAGTTCCCTTTCTCGCTGAGAGCCAGCTCGCTAGGGTGTTTACACCATGATAGTTGCTGTCAGGAAGCAACTACCGCGATTTTCCTCGCCAGTATAAACGCACCAGGAGAGTAATGTTCGTGGAAATGAGAACACACCCATAAAGAATGATGCTGAAGAACACAATTAAACGAAAGTCGGGACTTTGGAGTGTGCTGGCCGAATTGCAAAGCATTGAATTCTCCAAATGGCGTCAACGAAATAACCTCCAGCTGCAAAAGCACTAGTACGATCACGATTGATATTTCAGCCGTATTCCCACGAAGTTTCCCCCAAGGAAGGTGAAGTATCTCTAATCTCATGATCATCCTGTGTGCAATCTATTACTCGGGATGAGGAGTACCCATACCCTGAGGAGTCCAGCGGCGAGAACCGGCGCGCCGGTTCGTGGGCTTCGCCGCGGCGGCGTGGGCTTCTGACGGTCTTACTCGCGAATTAACTTCATCTACAATCTTACAGAGCGCCAAGCGCAAGAATGTCGCCGTCATGAACATTGTCTTCGCCCTTAATGAAGATATTAATATCTTTATTATTTTACTTGAAAAGTAAAATAATTATGTAAATTTAAATCGTTGGTATGTCTATTTCCGTACCCTCATGCGTCCGTGACACCTATCACATCTCCTCTCTCTCTACCCATCTTCCCCCCAATCAACCCACCATTGATGATGTCTCCACTCCCCCACACCCAGAAGGCCTTTCCGCTCTCCGCCATCACAACGCCCCACACGCCTAGCACTGAATTCCCACTCCGACCTATCCCACTCCATCCCCTCCCACCCACTACGCCTCTTCCCTTTTAACACTGCGTCCAAAACAAAGGCTGAGCCACGGGAAGCATAGGTGCAGTCCCTCTTTCCTTATCTCGGCTTCCTTGGAAAGAACTTTCTCTCCCACCACACTCTTCCACCCCTTCTACGGCTCCTTTCCTTTCAACCCTACATTAGTCTCTTCTCCACCGTGGTTACCCAGAATCTCTTTTAGACAAAATAGACAAAAAAGATTTAAAAAAAACAAACTTGCGATTTCACTGAAATAATTTGTTACTCACGACCCGGCAATTTACGCCACATTCAGGATGATGGACTGGATTGTCGAAACCCGGGTCGTGAGTAAATTATTTCAGGGAAATTCGCTGGTTTGTTTTTTCAATCAATGAAAATTTTCATCTACACGATACCCTGAAAGCCACCGCGAGGGTGTGTGGCATGCAAACATCCTACTATAGGGTCTCAGGCAACTAGATTGTTAGTATCTACACAGTAATTAGGGGATTGGTTGTTAATACATGCATCATCCACTGCAGACTAATGTAAAATATTTCCCCTGCCTATCCCTTTGCTACGCTGCCTATTATGGTCTCTTATAGTTCGGGGGAAAAATGACATTTTGATAGAACGACAATCTATCTATCTAATCTTATTTATCTGGTCGAATCTAGCATAATACGCTGGTGTTTTTAATATATGCCTAACATCTACAGTAAATCTATCCGATTGAAATTTCTGTAAGAGATTTAATCTGTACTTTAACCTACGCTCTGATAATGATTCCCACCCTAATTCTTGTATTAATTCTGAAACGCTACTCAACCTATCGTAACACCTTTTAACGAACCTAGCTGCTCTACGCTGCATACTGTCTAGTTCTCTGATCAAACCTAATTCATTCGGATCCCATACAATGGCTGCGTACTCAAGGTGGGGCCTAACTAGTGAAAAGTAACATCGCTCTTTTGTCATCTCATCACATTTCCCAAGTACTTTTTTTTATAAATCCTAGCTTTCTCTTCGCTCGGCCGCATATTTCCCGGATGTGTCTTCCCCACGATAAATCCTTAGTCGTTGTTACACCTAAATACCTTATGGTTTCAACGTTTTCGATCTTCGTGTTACTGATTATATAGGTGCGCTCTATCGAATTATTCCTCCTCCAAAAATTGATAGCTACACACTTTTTAAGGTTAAGTTCTAACTGCCATTTTTCGCACCACTATTGAATTGATCTAAATCCTTGCTAAGCGATTTCATGTCTTCTTCTTTAGATATACCCCTATACACTACCGCATCGTCTGCAAAAAGTCTAAGCTCACTATTAGCTACGGTACTCAAATCGTTTATGTATAAAAGAAATAGAAGCGGACCTACCACGCTACCCTGGGGAACTCCCGATGTGACTTTGATTGTGTCCGACATGATACCATCTATGACAACCCTCTGCTCTCACCCACTTAAGAAATCTTTTACTCAACATACAACGTCTTTATTTATACCAAAACTCTTTAACTTCAAGATTAATTTATCATGAGGAACTTTATCGAATGCCTTTTTAAAATGTAAAAATATCACATCAACTTTGATGCAACGGAGCCTCTTCGATACTATATTGATCAAGTGTACGATGCTGTTTGTGAAGCCAGTGAAGTTCATAAAATAGATGCTTTTGGAAGAAACACTGCCATTGGTATCGCAGAAAAATCACAAGAATTTAAATTTCTTTGTTGCTCAGTGGTATGGTGCGAAATTTTATTCAAAATCAACAAGATTAGCAAAGTTCTCCAAAAGATTACTGTATATTTACAAAGTGCCATAGATTTAGTTGAAAGTGTTGGCAGTTTTTTGAAGAAAGTGAGGTCTGAAGAGGGGTTCAATAGCGTGATAACGGATGCACAAGAACTTGCCTACAAGTTTGGATCTCATTCAGATTTTGAAAAAGAAAAGCATATCCGTTCCAGGAGATTGAACAAGCAATTTACGTGTGAATCTGACGATGATCCTATTGAAGTAGTAAAACGCAACTTTAAGGTGAAATTTTTCTACGCAATTCTGGATGCAGCTATCGACTTAAAGAAAGATTCAAGAGCAAATGGACAATCATAGTGATAATTTTAGCTTTCTATGCGATATTAATGGTCTGCAGAAGTGGGATCGTGCAAAACAAAATGCCTCATGCATGACTCTTCAGGATATCCTAAGTGATGGTGATGGATGTAACATCGACGGGAAAGAACTATGCGACGAAATGTTGATGTTAGTGCCCATTCTTCCCGCTGAATCTTCTCCACCAAGCTCATTATCTTGTATTACAAAAACTAATTTTATTGACATTTTTCCCAATACTTTTGTAAGTTTGCGAATCCTCTTGACCTTACCTTTATCTGTAGCTACTGGCGAAAGAAGTTTTTCAAAATTGGAGTTGATAAAGCCATAAACACTTTCTCAAGAGCGATTGACTGGGCTGTCAACATTAGCCATTGAAATCGACACTTTGAAGTTAATTGACACAGATTCTATTTTGAAAGATTTTGCGAATTTAAAGGCTGGAAATTTTTCAGTATATTTTTTTTCTCATAGGAACAATATTTTGTATATACACGATAAAAATTTGAACACATGTATAAGCTGTTGTACTACTTTGTTTCATTTATAATTTATTAAAAATAGTAATTTGATCTTTTAAGTCACTATCTACTTTCCTTTAAGTTTATTTATTAGAATTAAAACATCTTTTTTCATGTTTTAAATGTATCCAAATCAATAAAGTAGTTCTTTGTGCGTTCGTTTCAATTCTGTAATAATTTATAAAAAGGGCAGTAACCCATTGAATAATTAATTAAAATTGCAGTCTTCGCAATATTTAATTTAAATGAAGAAATAATCCATCTCCATAATGTGTAAGTAAGAGTTAATTATTTTAAGGCTCGAAAGTCCTATTAAGATCGTAAAAAACAACAAAAACACAATTCTTTGCGAGGGGAGCCAAAAAACTGCTTGGGGCGCCAAACGCTATCCCGCTTGTGCGGAAATGTCCTCTCGGACCGGCCCTGGGTTTAGTATAACTTAATTTGTTTACTTCATGTTTGCATTAGTATTTTCTCAGTATTCTTCACTTTGGGGTAAGCGAGACAGCTAAATTTATTTTAGTCTCCTCCCACCTTTGTCATTCACTGTGTATTCGTGGATAAATGGTTGCCGAGAACATTTCGAATGAAGGAAACCTCAAAAAGTATGTAAAAAGTAATGCTTACGTATTCCAGTGCTTGATTTTGTGAGACCACGTTGTGAGCAGTTGAACGTTATCAAAATTTTGTGACGGTTGTGATTGAGTCTTTTTTTTGGTCTTCTTCATTTACTTCGTTAACCATTTTTTCAGTGCTTGGTTAGTGACTTCGGTGTGCTGCAAACTGTGTTCCAAGAGCATCATTCTCCGGAGGGGAGAACTTGAAGAGAAAATGAGGGAGGACTACAAAATTACCGAGTACTCTCGGGTAGGTGAATTCATAAGCAATGCGTAGTTTGTTTAACTTGTGTTTACCGACTAGAATAGACTGTAATACCGACTAGTAGCACCGAGTAGAGTTGAGTGAGTGATAAGATCTGGTCGAGGGTAGATTTAAAGGAGTTGGCAGGGACTCCTTTAGTTTTTCGGGCCGCAGGACTTAAAATTGAAATGACTGGCAATTAATGCGTATCGAGGTGTAACTTGGAGCTACTGGACAGTATTATAGTAGGCTGGATAGGAGACATGAACGCGTTCAAAGGGCGGTATTAGTTGGTGTCAGCTCAGGCGAAGTGAAAGTTACATCGGGTGTTCCTCAGGGAAGCCTGATAGGCCCAATTTCATTTCTTCTCTACGTAAATGTCTTGAACGCAGTAGTTAAAAAAAGCAAGCTCCGTCTTTTTGCAGATGATATAGTAGTGAATAAGGAAATTAGAAACGAAGAGGACAGTAGTCTTTAGCTCAGGATTTAGATGCGATCGATGATTGGTGTGATAGTTGGCAGCTAGAATTAAATCTGAAGAAATGCGCGATAATGAACTCTTGGAAAAAGAATAGCTTTCCCCGGAAAAATAATTGCAGCAAATAAAAAAAATATTTAAAGTATATTCTATTAAATACTTAGGCGTCACCATCACTGAAGACATGTCATGGGGGAAACACATCAGGGAGATAGATAACTAGTGTAGCAAACGTAAATTAGGATTCCTAACAAGGGTTCTAGGTCAATTCGATGAGAGGGTACGAGAAAGAAGCTACTTTGCACTTGTCAGGCCTCATTTAGAATATGCCGCGAGTAGGTATATGGGATCCGTACGAGGAAGGTATGATAAAAGAATTAGAGCGTGTGCAAAGGAGATCCGCTAGATTTGTTAAAGGCCGTTATGATAATTGTATAAGTGTTACGAGTTTAGTAGAATAACTAGGATGGGAATTACTATCAGAACGAAAGTTAAAGTTTAGATTATAACTTTTAAGTAAATTCGAAACCGATTTGTTCACAGATGATATTAGATAGTGAGAGACTCTTTATATACCTCTCCTTGCCGGCAGCAACTCACTCGCGAGATCTAATTTCAAAAGGCTAATTCTATAACGGAGATTTCGCTCCTTATAATATTCCTCGGAAATCATTTCAGGGATAAAAATAAGCTTGACCGGTAGGCACATGCATTCCGTGAGTCGGGGCGAGTTCAGACAATCGCTCCGGCCGGTGCTTACCTACATGGTGTTTTCTCCCAAAGCTCACACTTCCATATAATGTAATCGTGTCTTACAATTTGGCATATTTCGTATACAATCAGTGAATGTCGTGTTTCTCGGTGAAGTCTATCCGATTAGTTTGCCGCGCAAAAATTGGGTGAAATTTCGTGCAGGCGAAAAGAAACTACTTTGCTGTTTGGTAAATGCTTCTGAGTTTTATGGGATCAATTTCATTTTAAAGCTACATCATTTCTCAGGACATATGCAAATTTACGTTTAAATTCCATGAATATATTATCCACTAGAACGCATTATTCGATTTGACGTAGCGCGGCGGGCATAACGGCGAGAAGGTTCGCGAGGGTGCAGGTAGGTACTGTTCGGCGCGGCGCGAAGGGCGCGGCGAATGCGGAAAAGTGGAAGCACGACACTCGGGGTTGCGCGCAAGGAGTGCCGGAAAAATAATGGTCCATGAAGAAAAAGTGCGCAAACACAAAATCTGCGATACAAACTGCTCCATCCACCAGATTATAAGATCAGCTAACTCAAGCGGTTCTTACTGCGGACTCTCTGACTTCGACTTACTCGTTAGAGTTTTTGAACAGGATGGGTCGACTAGAAAGAACATTCAAAGATAACTGCCCGGCAATGGAATGGGTGCGGGGTTTCATGCCGAGACGGCGAGAACTCGCGGAGCACGTAATGGGAGGGTGATGTTAAAAGGGTCCGTGCGACCAAAGAGAGGTTCGAGAAAAATATTGTCAAAATTTAGAAATGGTTTTGGATGGTGTTCCTCCAAAGAACGTAGTTAATAATGCCGAGGAAAATTCCAGTGACGATCTCGGAAAATGTGGAGAGATTGCGAAGAGAGAGAGACACCCCTCAGTCGACAAGGACGCCAGCAAATCTGGTGATGATCGCAGCATCAGCAAGCGGGGAATTGCTTCCACCGTACACAGTGCACAAAGCTGTGCACATGTGTGGTACGTGGGTAGGAGGAGGCATTGAGGGAGCAACAGAAACATCAGCGGATGTTTCTGTCAGAGGAGGCAATGTCATACCACCCACAGTAGTGGATGGTTTGACGCTGCACCCTTTGAAGACTGGTTCACAGCAACGCTCGCGCCATTTTTCAAAAACAGGCAGCGGCCAAAACTTTTGTCAGGAGACAATCTTTAGAGTCACCTCTCAATAGAAGTGATTAGGTTATGTAAAGAAATGAGAATCCATTTTGTGATTCATTCCTAATGCCACCCATTCATGCCAACCTCTTGACCTTCCTTATTCAGACCGCTTAAGATCGCATGGCGAAAATGTCTTGACCAGTGTCAGCGTAAAAATTGCGTGGTTCTCCCTAAAAGTAAGTTCCCCAGATTATTTAAATGTTCCATGAATCAACTGAATCTTCCTTGTCCAGCAAAGTTCGTGCAGGGTTTAGAGGCGCCGACATTTTTCCATTCGAGATAGGTCGACTTGTTAACGAAGTCCTTCGTTTAAATCCGGAGGAAAATTCGGCCAACGGCGCCGGAAGCATTGCATTGTGGGATGCATTTCCGCAATGGCTAGCATCACCCTGCGTAGAAACACCTATGGGTAAAAAATCTATCTGGAAGAAATTGCCAAGTTCAAAAAAGTTCATCCAAGGAAAAGTGTGGTTGCTGAATGGGTTGATGAATCATTTGTTGAAAAAGTGGGAGATGTTTCTTCGTAGAAAAAATTCATTTGTTGATAAGATGAAGTAATTCTGAAATTCCCAGCTTTTTTTCTAAAAATTCGTTCATTTTTTTACGTTCGAGACTACTATTATTATTGCATTCCCGTTTTCATCAAGTTTTTTCAAGCCTGCGAAATTTTACGATTCTGTCGGTCTGACGTAAAGGTTAAAATAAAAGAAATATTGACCACTCGTCACGATTCTTTGGTGTTTAGCAATAAATTCACTTTCACCATTTAGTATCTATAATTATAAAGTAAAGTGACTAAATTCTAGGTCACAACCACCAATGCAACGCTCATAATATTTTTCGATCTATTTTTCCATTTCGATGGTTCGCCGATAAAAACAAGAAACTAAAAGCATATTTTTAAACATAAAAGCGTATTTTAACATAACGAAAATATTAATGCATAATTATTTTCAATGTAGGAACATATTTAATATATATATGTTCTTCTATTGTCTTGAAAATTATTACTCGGGACGAAAACGTAAATATTTTACGCGTGTTCGAAAGGTGTTATCGAATATTATTCGTTGTTCATAATTAACCGCGAATCTGTCCCTCAGGCTACTTATAGAGATGAGAATAGAAGAATCTACCGACGTTTGTTGCATTTGTAGAAGGCATTTCACAAGGTGATTTGGAACATGATGCTAAAGGTTCTGAAAGGAATAGGAGTATGATACAATGACCGAAGAGTTATCCACAGATTGTATAAAAACCAGGTGGCCATAATCAAATCAGGACTCAGCAGTACAGAAGGAAGCATTAAGAAAGGAGTGAGGCAAGGATGTGCACTGTCTCCCGTATTATTCAATGTATACATCGAGAAAGCCATCCAAGAAGTCAAAGAAAATTTTCCGGGAGTGAATATCCACGGGGAGAAAATCAGCATGCTACGATTCACCGATGACTTAGCAGTCATGGCAGAAACAGAAGGAGATTTAAAGAAGACACTAAGAAATAAGGAAAGAACAATGACCAGATATCATCTGAAGATCAATAAAAAGAAAACTTAGTTATCGGTATGCAGTAGAAGAAAGGAAGCCAGGACCAATTTTATACTAGGAAAACAAAAAATCGAGGAGGTGGAAGAGTTCTGTTACCTGGGAAGCCGAGTAACCAGCGATGGACGATGCAAAAGAGAAATTGCCAGTAGAACTGCCCAAGCAACAAGGGCATTTTACCAGAAGAAGATTCTGCTTACAGCTGCCAATGCAAGTGAGCTTCGAGCATACAAGGAATAGAGGTGGCGCTCTGTTATCCTTTCAGCGAAGCGCTACCTACACGGGACCAGGAGCAAGCTAGTCGTTGTGACGTCAGAGAAGGCACGATTTAATTTGTGTGCGCCCTGTTGGTGTAGAGGTAAGTATATTGAAAACTTCCTAAGAATTGAGTGGTATTGTGCTGCATATAATTGTCATGAAAAGGGAAAGAAAGGCGGACCTTCATTTCATAAGTACGTATTTACATTGTATGTCAAAGGTACAGTCGGATTCAAAAGTAATGCAACAAATCGAGCGGCGCCACTTTCGCCGCTTTTTGGAATTGAGTTTCTAAGCTGTTCTACAGCTCCCATGACCGTGCCCCACTCACATATTAATGATGAAAATGCATAGGGAATGTGTATCCCTGGAAGAATTAAAAAAATTCAAATAGATTTTATCGATTGGCACGATGAATTGGAAAGAATATTTCTTCACGCATGTTCGTGGGACAACTTTTCCACAGGAACTATTACCCGAGTTGTATTCACGTATTTCGGAACGATCACGGCTGTCTTTTGCCTTTCCGGTCTTCGATTGTGATAATAGTGATTGCATTAACCTTGTTCTAATTGCTTTGGAGACTCCTCTGGACTGCTCTTAAGGGAGACATAAATCCACAACTCGAAGTACTGATGCAAATGACGGATATGAAAAATGTAAAGATATAATACTTCGGAAGCATTTATAGAACTGTGGCCGTGATGGTTACGGCAGGTCATTACAGTTCGTGCGAGATATGGGATCGATTCCGTCGGATGACATTTTTTTTCCTCCGTGCACTGCTGCTAACAATAATTCTCTATTACGTTACTTGATGATGAGCATTCAAAAAGTAATCTTTTGTCCTTTTTCACAATTTTACTGACACATAGAGATCGCGAGAAAATTATTTTAATTTATATATAAAAATGAAAAATCTTTTAATGCATACCCCTGCGAAAACTATAGAGAACCTTTCCTGCCCCACTATTCCTGCCGCACGAGAGGAGGAGAATAGGCCACTATAAAAAAAAAGTAATCTCTTACTTATAGTAAGAGATACATGGGAGGGAGTGGATGAAGGTTTGAAAGTGGGGGGTGAGTTGATCATGTCGGTTAGATTTGCAGATTATAAAGTGTTGGTCAGTCTGTCAGCTATAAGATTACAGAGATTGGTAAGTGCGTTAAAGGACCAGTGCGAGTAGTTTGGAATGAAGACTAATTTTTAGAAAACGAACGCAGTGAAATTTTCCAAAAATAAAGGAAGGCTATATTAAATATTCGAGTTGAAGGTAATAAATTGGAATAGGTGGAATATTTTACGGACGTGGGAAGTATTTTAGAATAAAATGGGTACTGGTAGAAAATCAGAAGGAATACTGCACTGGCGGATAAAGCATTTGTAAAAAGAAAAGAATTGTTGGCAAAGACCATAAGTAAAGAAAAAAAAGATATTAGTAAAATCATTTATATGGAGTGTAGCGTTATATGTATCAGAGTAGTGGACTATGAGAAAATAATATGAACGCAGATTGGAGGCTTTTCAGGTGTGGTGTGGAGAAGGATGGGAAATATACGGATATAAAAACAAATGAGGAAGTGCTGGACAGAGTTGGGGAGGAGAGGAAACTGTTGCGAATTATAAAGGATAGACAAAGAGTGTGGGTGAGGGGCATATTGTGGGGCATTGGGATTCAGAAGAAGCTATAGAAGG
This sequence comes from Platycnemis pennipes, assembly GCA_933228895.1. Lineage (NCBI taxonomy): Eukaryota > Metazoa > Arthropoda > Insecta > Odonata > Platycnemididae > Platycnemis > Platycnemis pennipes. The sequence goes on from OW121849.1 coordinate 152,340,660, forward strand.
AAGAATGCTTGGTAAGAAAGGAAGAGAGATGAAAAGGATAGGCATTTTGGATAAGATGAATGGGAGAAACCTATGAAGATTTAAAGAAGGGTGTAGCTTAGGGTGAGATTACTTACTGCTGTGTATTAGATATATAGATAAGTTAGAAATAATGAAATACTGCTTATGGGCTGTTCAAAACTGCCATTACCGGTTACTATTCATTATAGAGTGAGCACAAGATGATTAACCCACTATGACTAAAAAAACGCAGCTGCAGAGTCAGGTTTCTGCCACGACTAGGCCGATTTTTTCTCTTTTGATATGACTCCTGTACGCCTTACGCACAGACAGGAAAGCCGGAACGACTGGAGAAAATATCTTGTGTTGAGATTTATTAATTATATATTCACTATTATCCAATGCGTACTATTCTTTATCACGAAGAAGATTTGAACGAAAAACAATTTCTGTGCGCACGAAAGCTCTGTGAGTCCACACAAAGGTCGCCATCGTCTTCGGAAATGTTGTCACGAGGGGTTTACTCGGACTCGCAAACTTTTACGACCTCGTGGAAGGGTTGGGAAAATGCTCGATAATCGTCTCACTCAAACTGGATAAATTACCCTTTATGCTATGTTTGGGGATCAGTAGTGTAACAAGAACGTGGCGGCCGCCCCGGGTGCCGAAAAGGGGGGGGGGGCGCCAAAATTGAAAAACATCTTTTTTTAGTTGAAGAAAAAATAATTTTTTTCTACGGGGTGCGGCTACCATCTAGTTAGCCCCGGGCGCCAAGGTGAACCAAGGTAGCTTTGATACGCTACTGTTGGGGATAAATACTTTAATTGCAATTTACGACAGTTAGTTATATAAAATAACCCTTAACTTCAGTGGGGTTACTCTCCCTTGGTCTCACAGTCAGTTGGAGCACTGAAAATAGTATTTTCCCACTACTGCTACTTGGAATTTACTCTCTTATTTCACAAAAACTAATTTGGTGCCTTTCAATAGAACGTCGCCTCGTAAATGCAGTTTTGTCAGTATTCACGCTCCGTGTTGTCACTAGGGTTTATTTCATGCTTTTAAATATCGTTCATTGCCGAAAGATTTTTTTCGGTGCTAGCACGGTGAAAACCACACGAGCGTATGACAATGAAACCTACTACTTTCGGTGCTAGAGGTAATAGCGCTTAAAATATTTTGTTCATGTTCCGGTCTGCCAGGGGCGGCTCCAACCAGAGATTGGGGCCCCTTCGTGCCGCGGCGGCTCTGGGGGATGGAGTACACCCCTGGAAAAAGGGGTTCCGGGCGTCTCCTCCCAGGAATTCGTAATTAACTAACTGCAAAAAGGCGAATTTCAGCGTGCTTATTTTGTTACCCCTTTTCGTGAAATATTATTGTGATGTACTGCGACTCTTATAAAATGAAGAATAAAGTCTTACGTAGTTAATGAATATACCTACCTAAAACCGTACTTCGTAGGGAAAAAAAATTCAGGCTTTCAGTTTTAGGTCCAAAAAATATTCCGCGTTTTGGGAGGGGGGGGGGACAATCGCCCCTACCCCTTGAGCCATCCCTGTGGTCTACGGGATGGTGATCGGAATGCCAGTGAGTTCGTGTGCCGCGTTATATCTGAATAGCCAGGGCCTGGCTATTCAGGTCCCGAGGCCGTCCCGAGGTGGCACTTATCGGCAGAATGGAGGGTTAGAGTAAAATGGGGAAATGAAAGTCTGTCTTTTTCTTACACTGTCGTTTTTACTCGAGGAGAACTTACGCCCGTAGCCCGTCATTCATTTCATTCAGACCGGTGTGCCGCTAAACGAAGCAAATAGAGGCAAAATTATAGGGATGGTGGATGCAGGAGTGGGAGTGACCGCTATTGCCCGAGAATAAGAATTAGATAGGAGCACTATTGATAGATGGATCAAGCGATATAGGGAGGGTGATGAGGCTTTAAAAAGAAGACCGAAAATGGGAGGTGCACAACTAGGCAACAGGATGAAGAAGTGCGACAAGCAAGTTCGTGTTTAGATCAGCGTTTGTTGACCAGTGGAGGTGCTGTCATCAAAAGGCAACTAAGAATGAACTGTAGCAGTTCAAAAATACGGCGGCGTTACCATGATGTAGTTATCCACAATTACAGGCCAGCGATAAAACCCGTGACAAACGAGGAAACCCGGAAGCCAGGCTTGAATTCGCTCAGGCATACGCTGCAATGAGCCAAGCTTATTGGGATTTGGTTATTTTCAGTGATGAAAAAACTTTTAGAAGTGGCCAACATGGAAAAGTTCAAATATGGTGCCCACGTAACTCCAGGTAAAATATCAATAAATGAAGTCAACATTTCCTGTGATTAGTTAATTCATTTATCAAAACTCCATTTCGGATTTTTCGCAGGTTCCAGGCAGAGAGATAATAATAGACCTGACCACATAAGTCTGAGCTTTTGGTGAGCAATGTCTGCGGCGGGGCCAGGGCCTTCGGTCAAAACACCGAGAAAAATGAAATCCCAGGAGTACGTGGGTATTTTAAGGACCCAATTTCTGCCATATATATCGTGCCTAAGGGAGAGGACGTAGTTTTTGTGCCGGACATCTGCCCCATCCATTGATCAGCAGAAATGACACGCTTCTTCCAGCATCCTCGCAGTATTGAGGTGCTACCGTGGCCGTCAAATTTGCCAGACCTCAATCTCATTGAGAATACATGGGGCCTCATTGTCAGTAAATGGGAAAATGAGGGTGAGAGGACAGAAGAAGCTTTGGATGCTCACGTGAGAGACGTGTGGGACAGTTTATCCCGGCTACCAACAATGTTTCAAAACTTGATGCGGTCAATGCAGGACAGAATTCTGTCTTCAATACAGATCGCGGTGATATCACAAAATACTATATGTAGGATGCAATGCTTATCATTTCTAAAGGTTTTTCCATCACTGAAAATGACCAAATCCCAGTAGGGTGGACTCATTTTTGCATATGCCTGAGCGAATTCAAGCATAGCATCACGGTGTTTTTCGTTTACTACGGGTTTTATGACCAGTCTGTCATTATGGCTTTGCGAAGTCACCGCAGTATTGCTGAATTACTACAAATTATTCTTTGTTGCCTTTTGATAATAGCAGCTCCACCACACAACATTGCCACACTTCTTCGTCCTGAAGCTTCTGTTCTGAAGCATCTCCGGTGTTCACTCTTTGGACTTGTTTTTTAATTCTCGCTATCTTCCTTGTATCCTTTCCTCCGGCAAAATATCTCGCTTCGATATACTTATATCTAGCAGTTTCCGAAACAATCCTACCTCCAAGTTCCCCAATGCTTATCCGTTGTTATAAACAACAAGATATGGCACTTATTCCACAGGTTTTATTAGAGGTACAACGCGTTTCAGCGGTTAAGCCATCATCAGGTACCTGATGATGGCTTAACCGCTTAACCGCTGAAACGCGTTGTACCTCTAATAAAACCTGTGGAATAAGTGCCATATCTTGTTGTTTATCATGATATCATTCCACTACGTCTCGCCGGACACAGTTACGCTTATCCGTTGTTGTTATGTCACTGAAATATAGTTTCCCGTGAGAAGTGAAATTTTCTTTGCTTAAGCTCTGAAAACAACGGTTAATTAGCATCAACCTCTCACAAAATTGAGAATCTTCTAGAAAGAGAAAGGAAGCACAGTTTTAGTACGCTGATTTCTCGTTAAACCACAAGTGGACACGATGATTAACATGTGATAAACAGCAAATATAGTAAAGGTTATAATGAAAACAATTCTCGAATGAATAAGATACCTGGATTTTAAGGAGTTTTCTATTTGTTCTATGAAAATTAATGAAGGAATAATTTTTAATTCCTGACCTATTTATACTTCTTTCTTTTAATAAAATATTGATCAGATTCGTCGCTATCGGAGATAAATAAGTAATTCCTTTTAACTGTAATTGAAAAATACTTAGCGTTACCAATCTGCCTCATGCCTATATTCTCAAAAATACTTCACTATCCCTCTCCTGATTGTCCGTAAGGCACATAGGAGTCATAGCAAAACAGAAAAAAACGACCAAGTGGTGACATAGCGCTGACACTGCAGTTTTCATTGGTTTGGCATGGCGAGTTATTCGTTTTGCGTTCATTCTGCGGTTTCAAAAAACATTAAAAGGAGTAAATCGATTAATAGGAAAATTATTTATTGACGTAAGAGTACCTTGAGTGTTATCCGAGGAGTTATATCTTTGATTTTTTTAAATATTTATTTACAAAGCGACGGGCAGCAAGATTCTCTATAACTTTCGCAGGGGTAAGCATTAAAAGATTTTTTATTTTTATATATAAATGAAAATACTTTTTTTAAGACCCCTATGGGTCGGTAAAATGGGGAAAAAGGACAAAAGATTACTTTTTGAATGCTCATCATCAAGTAACGTAATAGAGAACTATTGTTAGAAGCAGTGCACGGAGGAAAAAAAATGTCATCCGACGGAATCGATCCCATATCTGGCACGAACTGTAATGACCTGCCGTAACCATCACGGCCACAGTTCTATCAATGCTTCCGAAGTATTATATCTTTACATTTTTCATATCCGTCATTTGCATCAGTACTTCGAGTTGTGGATTTATGTCTCCCTTAAGAGCAGTTCAGAGGAGTCTCCAAAGCAATTAGAACAAGGTTAATGCAATCACTATTATCACAATCGAAGACCGGAAAGGCAAAAGACAGCCGTGATCGTTCCGAAATACGTGAATACAACTCTGGTAATAGTTCCTGTGGAAAAGTTGTCCCACGAACATGCGTGAAGAAATATTCTTTCCAATTCATCGTGCCAATCGATAAAATCTATTTAATTTTTTTTAATTCTTCCAGGGATACACATTCCCTATGCATTTTCATCATTAATATGTGAGTGGGGCACGGTCATGGGAGCTGTAGAACAGCTTAGAAACTCAATTCCAAAAAGCGGCGAAAGTGCTCGATTTGTTGCATTACTTTTGAATCCGACTGTACGTTTGTATCTAGTGCGTAATTCACGTTATATTTTCATCATTGAATACTCTGTTGTGGTCAATACATGTAAATCTCTTTAAACGTTGGAGTGACGGATGAAGTTTTATTGTGTTACGTAGGTCTTCGTGAACAATCATGGTAAGTACTGTAGTTACATATATGAGAATACTGTGACATTAGAAAATGAATGGCATGCGAAATCTTCGTGGCTTCGCTGAATTGCTAGATACACCATCAGCGCGGATTTCACTTTAAAATTCTGATCAGGTAATAATAACTTGGAAATGATCGTTGTTGTTAGGGACGGGGATTGCTTTGTTATCACGTAAGTACATTACGGCAATCCCTTATTTATTATCTTCACTCCTTACATAGCTACGTTCCATATGGAGTAAGGCAATTCTATGTAATAATCGATCTTTATACTACTCTTATGGAAAAATTCCTGCCAATTCTCTATCGTTTTCAACTTTATTTTCATTCTGTTCTTACTCTGTGAAGCTTTGTGCGTGTCAGGAAAATATCAGATAATATGGAGAAGCATTTTAGTACATTTCTCTATTTAATAACCCCTTTTTAAATATAGCGTAGTATACTGAAGTTCTATTCTTATCGCATATTACTTTTAGATTCCCAAATGATCCCCAAGAATTAATAAAATGGGTGTTTGCAATCAGACGGAAGAACTTCATCCCAACGAAACATCCTCGCCTTTGCTGCAAGCATTTTACTGCGGATGCTTTTGAATGTTCTCCGTGGAATAGCAGGAGAGTATTAAAACCGGGAGCAGTTCCCAGCATCTTTGACTTCCCCAAGGACTTTGGTGTTCCTAAGAAAACCAGGAAACCTCCTTGTAGACGCAGCCCGACCTATGTTGAATCTGATGTACTATAAGTTAATTAAGTACTTCATTTTAGTAGGCCTCATACGAAATGGAATGTTTGAAAACATAATATCCAATTCTGTTGAAGAACTATTCCATTCTCTTACAGATTAAATAGTTCTGCTAAAACGGGAGTAGAGCTTTCAACGGAGAGTACTTAGTGTAGATGATGAGCAGCAGCCTGAACTGGGAGCCTCTCCAATGTGGGAGAAAAGGTGGAATGCAACAGTTGTTCATTGACAGATCAGCCCAGTTGTTCCTCCATTGACGTTCTGAGGTTGCTTACTTTCCATTTTTCTCATTTTTTTATAATTACAAGTTTTCTATGGAATACAACGTATGCTAGATAAATTTATATTCATGCATGTTTTCAGGAGTAAGGAAAGAAAATCAGTTTTGGGAGACTTTGACAGGGTTTAAATGCACTCTCCCACAAAAGCAGGAAATTACATGGATATTGTGTAGAAAGTTTCAAATGGCAAAAGTAGAAAAATCAAAAATGTACAGGGGAAGGAGCATCGTTTAAAGAAGAAAGTAACAGTGGCACACCTCAAAGGTCAACAATTAGTTACCCCAGTGAGAAAACTATAGGCAATTTTTATACAGGCTCTATACAGTGTATACATTCTGCACACATTGTATAGGGTGTATACAGTTGTGTACATTCTGTATACAGATCGTACACAAAATGTATGCATTGTATACACTTAATGCAAATTGTGTAAAATTCACAGTGTATACAAGGTATATACTGTATACATATTTTATACTTCTATACATTTTATACAATACGTACAAATGATATTTTTTATTCAAAATGCATAAAGTTTGTAGGAAGTTCCTCCAGTTTTCGTCGATAAATAGTTTAACTTAATATAAAAGCCCATTTGCAATTCATGCCGATAAGTATGCGTAAGTGATAAAGGTATGTACGAAACTTCGTTGCGCTATGCGCGTATGTTTTTTTTTAAATAAACAGTGGCGGTGACTGATTGTATCACCTCGTAAACTCCATGGAACGTTTTACTCGATTTGTAATTCATTGCGTTGAAAATATACGATCATTACAGCAGACCAAAGAAAACATGACATTGGTAATGTACGAATATTCATTAAATTTAGTCGCCGAGTCGACTCTATTCCCTGTACGCTGTCAATAGGTTATAAGTGATAGCTACAGAAGCAATAAAAGTCTAATTTATCTCACCTAGCAAGAAAAGACTATCAATCATGTATATGTATATCGGCCGTACTTATTGTTATCCATGAAATGGATATCGGGGAACGTTACAAGGGCAGAAATCACCGCAGTGTTAGTCTTTTTAAGTTACTAATCGTGAGTACAATGATGCCAACGAAGAGTCCTATATAAACAGCCGTCATACGGTTTGATCATCAATAATGTGGCATCAATCAGTAGGTACACAAATGTAGGCAGGATTTACGGTATATTCGTGAAGTGGGTAGGCGAAATTATTAAGAGATACTTGTTAATGATAAGTTGGTAGTAATTTTTATCGTAGCACTAATATTACCTGAACCATATATTCATTTTTGTTATTGTATACACTGTGCTCAAATTGTATACATTGTGTACAACTGTGTACATTGTATACAATTTGTACACATTGTGCACAAATTTTGCAAAATTTGTATACAGGCTGTCCCTATACAATGTGTACAATTTGTATACAATTTTTTCACTGAGGTAACAGTGAAGACTCTGATGCCATTCTTGTAAGTACTTGTATCTATACTAGATTATTTTATGCAGGTAATGGGTTTTTATGAAATGTGTCTCTAGATTTATGTGAAATTTCACTTTTTTCAATGAGCCCGAAGTGTTTTCTTTCCCTTGTGCATTATTTCGCGAAGTTTTGGTTGCTACTGCATGTGGAGCGGAAGGCCATCTAATGTGGTTCAAATAGTTGACTGATAAAAGGCAAGTGATCCGTGGTCACGTTGATTCAACACCCCCACGCCATGTGTGGACCGTGAAAAAGAAAGTTTTTTGGCCTTCTTGCCAGGATTAAATTAGAAGGAAAACTACGACGGATGGATTTTGTGACGTGAAAAATCCTCATTCTAGGAGGTATGTTTTGAACTGAATACTGATAATGCGTGTTTATATAATATTATTAAGCAGAGAATGTTCGTTCGAATTGTCACTAATACTTCGCAAGGTTCCGGGACTACGGACGAGATTTTTATGGCATTGTTAGCATCTTAGCATCGTGCATCTTAGTGCCGAAGGAGGCAAAGGGTGAGTTCATTTGTTCAGTTAACTTTCATAGTTGCGCTTCGTATTTTATACACATTTATGCTCTTTGTGCCATGTCCTGACGGAAGGTCATTGGATTGAAAGGAGCGGCTGTAAATTAATTGAATTCAACTGTAAATAGTTCTTTCCTGCTTTTAATACTAAATAGAAATATTTGTTGTTATTGCAGTACTTAAGTCTTCTGATCGTGCTGCTTTCAGGTGCCTTTTTGTGGAGGACCTAAGGAGAAGATTAACCCATTTACGGCCAAGGTCATTATTACACTAAAAATTTAACTTTTTTCTTCATATTCCTTCTCAAGATATGCCTGAAAAGAAAATATATCAAATTTGATGCCCTAAAAAATTTTTTTATGCAAAAAAAATAATGGTGCGTTTTTGCACCTTTGGCAGTTTTAGACATCTTGGATGCTGAGGTGATACAAAAATTATATTTTATTTTGCTATATTTATTTGCATTTATAGTCATAACTCGAGTAATTAAACGTTTTATGATAGTTTATATACTTGCTAAGAATGAATACAATAGTTTTGGAAAGCAAAGTGTTCATAACTGTGGCCTTTTCATGGGTGAAAATCGAGAAAATATTTTGGATGCAGGGGTACGTTTTACGCATGTGAATATTGTGTGAGTTTTGCATTACCTGTACCTTCTCCTGGATTCATTTTCTCAATTAGATGATCTACTTTATCTTTTCTTACGTACAGTGGTAAGGACAAACGCGATAGCCTACCTATTTTTGGGTAGCTTGACATTCCTGCTCCTTGACCAACATTAGTTTATTACTTTTCATTTGGGTCAGCGCAACTTATGATAAGTTTTTGACGCTGGGCATCCTTACTATTTTCTCCTGTGTGTGTGACGGTCACTTGCGAATGAGATTCCTCGTAAACCCTTATTGCGTGTGTGAATGTGGTTCATGAGGGGGTACTACTCTGTGATTGTACACACCCGAGTGTGTGATTGAGGAAAAAGTCCCTGAACCCTGCATGTATGTGTGAATGAGAATTACGAGGGTTACTCTGTGTATCGTTTGCAAACCCATGTGAATGAGTGCTTGAAAGTCATTATCAATTTTATTTTATTTAGTTTTCCTTTTTATTCTTTTCAACTTACTATCCCCCACTTTTATTTTTCTCCTGTGGGTATGACGGGTCACTGATATTAGAGAAATCCTCGTAAACCCTGATTTTGTGAATGATTGAATTCATGAAGGTGACTTTATTTAGTATACAAACCTGAGTGATGGTATGAGTCACTATTCGTTTTATTTTTACCTTGATTCCCGTAATTTTGAGTTTGACGATTGTTTGTAACAATATGAGTGAGTGCGCGACTATGTCATTTACTTCCATTTAAATTTCCCTGTATGCTTGATTTTGTTTGAGTGGATGAGAGCTCCCTTACTTTGCATATACTCCTTCCTGACCCCTCTCCCCCTTTTTTATTCCTCTGCCCCCGTAAGAATACGGATTTGGGGATATATTTCTTCATTTGTTATTTGCATACAGCCGTAGAGACGTTCTTTTCATTTTTCAACATACAATGTAAACTCAATTTGTGATATATTATTCCCTGTAGCTTTTCAGTATATTTTACAGGAATTTGTGCATACAGTGGCCAATTGATAAATAAATAAAGGCCACTACTACTTCTTTCCCCTGATTTTACTCAGTAGTTCGCATTTGCATTGCCATGAAGGCCTACTCCGAGGTATCCTACTTATCGTACTTCCCTATCACATGAGGCGGGGGGATAAAAGCCTCCTCTTTCGGCTAATTCTTGTTCACTTCGTTGTGGAAAAACTGTAATATTATTTCTTGCGACAATGACAACTGTATTATGATTCTATTTCACAACAGACATTTAGATTCTGCATCATATACATAATCAAAACATCCACAAGGTTTTTTTCCGATGGTCATTGAATCTTATGGCAGACATTATCCAGTACTATTTCCCTGAACCGTGCTAGTTGCAAAAAATATCAGTTTTTCAAGATAGGCACGAAACAAGGAGAACAAAAAATTCATCAATAAAAATTGTTGATGCGACGGATCAGGAATAACTTTCAAGAAATCTGAAACAACCTGAGTTCCCAAACCTAACTGCAGCCTATCAGGGTTTGCCCTTGCCCCTTCATTTGGAAACACCTGGAAAAGGTACCTTCGGAAGAGCAGAGACACCATAACTGACATCCTAATTTCTCCGGTATATTCTTCAGGTTCTTTTCTCTTGCGCTCTCTGGAGAACGAAAATCCTTTTACATCTTCATCGTTATGACTGCACACACTCGTGCTGAACCATCACCACGCGCTCTCTGAAAAACCCACCCTGCATATCGCGGAAAGGGTGAGAATAGGGATGAAAACACCAATTATTTGACGGTGACATAGGTGTCCTTCTGCGTCGGATATTCTAGGAATAAGAGTGAACGTGGACTTCTGCGCAGGCTGAATTTCCTAGATGGAGTTGGTTGAGGGAGTTACAAGTCTTTCCTACATTCCCCCATGAATACACCATTATACCCAGCTACTTGGCAGAAGGAGTATCTTCCAAGCATAATATCAGGCAGCTCTGGTAAAAAAAACTACCATAAAATGTGAGACAACTGCTTACGTTTTGATATTGGTTTTTCATGAGATCATTTCGCTTCATCTATCAAAAATCCGACGCAATCCTGTTGCATTAGAGGGTACTCTGAGAGTACTGTGTAAAAAAAATTGTGTGTAAACCTATCATTGTCAGTTTAACTTTAACATTGTATGAATTCTAAATAAACTAGATGCCATTACACCATTACGTAAGGATATACACTGTTATAAGACCACGGTTGCCAATCCTTCCTTCCAGAACTAGTCTGCTGTTGTACCCTGCTCTCGCCAAAGGTGCAAAAACGAACCATTATATTCAATAAACAATTTTTTTATTCAGTGATAAAATAAATGATTATATGAATCATTATGTGACGTGGGATTATAAGTATTCTATTTTGGCGACTTCAATTATTCATATGCATGCATTATCATTTTTATAAAAAAAATTATTTAATCACCCTTCATTGAACCTGAATTTAGGCAAATTTAAAAATCAATAACAAAGGGAAATTAGCTAGAATCAAAAATATAACGCCTTTAAAAATAAGTTTAGTACCTTATAAAAGAATAAATAAAATAAAAGGTGGAGAATTCTTCTTAGTGAGTTTGTTATTAACTAAAACAAAAATGGTTCGTTTTCGCACCTTTGGCCGAAAATGGGTTAAAAGCCAAAGAATGTATTTCTGAGTAATAGTGTCACAAATGCAAGATAAACGTTGATTCCTTTTGGAAATGTAAATTAATGACTGAATATAAATGTAGAGGTAAATAGATGCAAAAGAGTTTAAATTATTCACCCTCTTCTTGTTGTGTAACTTTCGCAATGAATGTTATTCGGAATTATGCTAGGAACGAGTGTCTTTGGAAATGAATCAGAACAGTGTAATCAATTTCCTTCGCTAAAAATAAGTAACCGTAGTTGTGAAATTTTACCTTTTGGGGTAAAGACTTTCATATATTTTGAGCAGTTAGTCGTGTCGTTTAAATTCGCAGTTTTTTTTACAGTGAATGCAATAAAAAGCTGGAAAGTATATAGTCTGCCGTGGCACCACAATACATGTGCCATCTCGAAGTACAATCAATGTTCACAAAATTTAGGTAGCAAACATAGATATTCTTCACCACAATATTAAATATTTCATAGACGATTTTTGAATGCTTTTCTTTAAAAATCTTTAAAAGATTTAAAATTGCGTTCTTAATTAACTTCGATTGCCTTTCTTGTGTTTGAATGTTATTTTAATTTTCATAGCGTATTATCATAATTGAAGATTTACGTCGAAATTTCAATTATAAGCATACGGCAAGATTTCCATACGCGCTTCGCCATGGCTCAATTTACGTTTCGATTACGAGTCTATCACTTTGCAAGTACGTTCCCACCATCGGACGTACTCTCCGTAGGCTCTCATCCCACGTTCGGTTTGCTTCCGCCCGAGAAGAACGCGTATCTCCGTCTAAGCTCCGTCTACGCTCGAAATGGAATCTTCATTTACACTCAGATGTTCCACTTTCCGCTTCCTTGAACACCCGTTGTCTCTCCGTTTACGCTCATCAATCTCTTTATCGACGCTCAAATTGAAACTTCCTCCACGCTATATTTTCACCAGGGTGTTCTTTTAGAGCACTTGGTTACTGATAAACCTTTTATAATGTAGTGTTGTGCAAGGTGTTGATTCCCATGCCATGCAGTGTTACTTTGGCTTTAAATGTCGCGCTGGATAATAACTGAAATGTGAAATCGTATTTCAAGTGTGTCCTTCATAAGCAAGTGAATACAATCATTGAAATTTGAAGTAGTGCCAATAAATGCTTAAATATACAGCTGTTTTTGTTTAAAATCGCACGTGGTGCTTTCGAGTTGTTCCTGAAAGTTATATTGTGACGATTATTGGTTGTAGCCGTCACTCTGTGGAAGTCCATTCCGTCATCTGTTCTGTACTACCTGAGATCGTTCTTTTAAATCCAACCTGACCTTCAGTTTTATCAGCTTTAGTTAGTAAACCCAAGACAAGTGCAGCCTTAAGGTTGGTTTGATTATTGAGAATTCTTTATTGTTTTAATATATTTATGCTCCATCTATTATTCCATTTCCCTACAGATGCCCGTTAATTGTTGGAGTTTCTTCGATAAGAGGTTTAAGTATGAAATCTTTTGAGGGTAGGGGATTGTAGCTTTTCTTGGTTGAAACTTTCGCGGGTCATTATGAATGTATATACATATTTGTATTGTGATATACCAGGTATGACACCAGGTAATAGTATGCGGAGTACACCCGAAGAACAAATATATACATTCGATTGTAGCTTCGTTTACCAATGCTGTACCTTATTTTTGGAAGGTAAATTTGGTTCACGTGTGTTGGTATTCCATGCAAAAGTTGAAGTAGGTGGATGTAGAGGGTGTAATAAGGTTGCACAAAAGTATCTGCTCATTAAATATTGGGATCAGAGCTGGTGTTTGTTACATATTCAAAAGATTACAGTGTTGTGATTCAATATCCTAAAATTTCATTCTTGTATTTAACTATGTTTTGGATTTAGTTTAAGTAGTTTTCCGTTGCTGTTTGGGAACCTTGGTTCCGAAGTTGATGCGTTCAACCGTTGCCGAGGGAGATGGTAAACCTATCCTTTCTCGCATTGAATGAAACTGCACGACTTGTACTCCCCACAGATATTGCCCAATTTATATAGTTACATACACCAACGCACAACACGTGTTTCAACACCTAAGGCGTTGTCATCGGGTCCACTCCCAGTTGTAGCACCATCCAAGCCCAGAAGGAGAATGGCTGGCCAACAAGGAAGGTTCGGTCGAATCCATCCTCGCCTATACGCCCTGCACACGTTGTGCTAAGTGCTCAATTCTTCGCTTAAGTCTCAGCCGACGCAAATATCGAAATCGGGAGCTTAGCGGTGGCATCCTCTTCGCGATGTCATCTTCGAGAATATTCGCGTGATACGCTCAGCGACGATATTAACTCGGAAAATGACGTTAAAGGAAGACAAACTGTTTCTGTGTTTAAATTAAAAGGCAGCAAAAATGAACACAGACACGTAGGTTGGTGCACTTTTGCTAACTTCGGGAATTTTGGCGATACATTTATTTAGCACTAGCTGAAGGTTGAAATTCAAAGGGAGGGAGAAATATAATAATTACAAGTTGTATAAAGAAATTTTAACATTTTTCATGAAGGGGCGAAAATAAACTCGCTTTAAGGCTCCAAGTCACTCTCGGAACCATAAAGACCATTTAAAACAATGTAAACATCTAATTACTGCATGGACTCATAACAGGGCCTTTCCGAAAATAAGAATCATAATTAGAAACTTACGAGGCCACAAGAAACAAATGAGGTTAGAAGGGGGCGTGGTGCAATGTCCGTATGTCTAATGTTGACAATGATTCGGTCAGATTCGGTGTTTTGGGAAGGATACCATTGCCACCACTTCGGCAAAATAAATTTTGCCTCTGGCCTTTTACGCATACGTTATGTCTGTCTCAATTCCACAACTCTTCATGACAGTGGCGTCAATGAACTTCCCACGGATACGTATTAATGCATTTTATTCCCAATTAGAGTAAATTCTATTCACATCACCTAGTATGTACAGATTTAGCCAACAGGGTACTCGTCGCTCAGTTGCTTATATTCACACCTTCTACTGTATGCTTGACGTGTAACTGCATTGCAATTTTTTTCATCTCGCTACTACTAATTTTTGAGTAGACTTCATTCAAGTTTCTTATCACGTTCTTGTCTCAAAAGACAACAATTTTGAAAGCGGTCCACTTCGGAATACGGTACAAATCCATAAAATATTCACCTTTTGAGCCCCGCAGAAACTTTCATTTAAATACCCAATTTAATAAATTTAAATAGTTTAACCGAATACCTATTTGATTTAGCAGTAGCGCGAAAAGAAAGCACGTATGATTTTTCCGAATGAAATGGCCGATCTAGATTCAAGAATTAGCTGCGATACCTTTTTCAGTGCCCTCCAATATCTTCACGAAGAGAATAACGCTGTTTACGGTACTACTTTTGGGCGAACTTTTTAGCATCATTGCAAAGCATCAATGAACATCCCACGGATACGTAATGAGACATTATACTCCAGTGGGATTAGAATTCTATTCCCTGCTTTTTGCTAAACTATCTCAATCTCCATCGACGACGATTTAGAAAGCGTTATATCTCTTCTATTCGTGTCGCAGGTCGGTTCAAATGCACAAAGCCGTAGGGAAAATAAAAAAAAGACATTCACAATTTGAACACGCTGAATCTCTATATATATATATATATATATATATATATATATATATATATATATATGTATATATATATATATATATATATATATATATGTCATGATAAATACAAAATAAAACAGACGACGAAAACATAGAAACACGCAAAAGAGACACTCACAAAAGTTTGGACGTTTCCGCGGTCATGCCGCCTTTTTCAACGGAAGAACATGACCGCGGAAACGTCCAAACTTTTGTGAGTGTCTCTTTTGCGTGTTTCTATGTTTTCGTCGTCTGTTTTATTTTGTATATATATATATATATATATATATATATATATATATAAAATATGTAGAAGAGAGAGAGGAGATGTCCTAATAAATGCTAGCAACAAGGTGTTGAGGGTGGGGGTGAAGGAAAGGATAATCAGTGGACACTTACCAGTAGATGACCCATGGAGAGCCTGGTGTCCACTGCGCTTTGGAGCTTTCGGGTCACGAACCCTTCTTCAGCTGGAGGAGATCACTACTGGGGTGTCACACTGGAGTCAAGGGTTTCGGTTGGTGTGTGAAAAGGGGATTGGCTAGGGTAAAAAGGAGGGAGGGGGAAGAGGGTGGACTAGGAAGGGGAAATGGAGAGGGAAATTGGACGGGTGGAGAAAGCTAGCGAATGTTGATGCCGGGAGAAGTGGTTGATTTTAATATGGAAATATAGGCGAGCTCCCAGTGACGGAGCTCTAACGTAGATGTTTCAGGTGGGAATGCTCTGATTACCTTCACTCTGAAGCAGTCATTGAAGGGAAGGTTATGAGAATTGGCGTGCTCGGCTACTGGCAACCTTAAATGTCGGGTGACACTGCTCCTATGGTTATTGATTCGCATATTAAAAGAGGTGGTCGTCAGTCCTATATAGAAGGCCTGGCAGTGATTACAGGAAATTTCATAAATTACATTACTCGAAGAGCAGGTTCCTCGAGAAGGTATTTGGTATGTGACGTTTGTAACCGGGCTGATAAAGGAGTGGGAATGGGAGTTAATGGGGCATGTGAGGCATCTGGGTTTGTTACAGGGATGTGAGCCAATCGGTTGGAGATCGGAGGCACAAACTGATGATGGTAGTTGTATCTCGCGAATCCAAAGGCTGTTTTGGAGATTGGTAGGACGACGAAAGGAAAGCACGGGAGGTCTCGGGATAAGTGAGGAAGTTAAGGGGGAAGATAAAAGAATACATTGGGCTGACTTAAAGATAGTTTTTAATGCAAAATCTAGGCCCGGATGAAACGTGGTGGCGAAGATGGTAAGATTATTTGGTGATATTTCTTCTGGCTCTGCTGTTGAGCGTGGCCCGTTGCGGGGAGCGCACGCCTTGGCCAGCTGCTCTCGGACTATTGAGGGTGGGTAACCACGGTTGAGGAAGGCTGATTCCAGGTCTTTTAAATAATTGAGGAAGAAATAGGTTTCAGAACAGATACGGCGACCTCGACGTGCCAAAGAGTATGGTAGGGAGCGCTTGCAGTGTTCGGGATGGCAGCTATCCCAGTGTAAGTACTGCTGCAAGTTCGTAGGTTTCACGTGGACCGATGTGCTTATTGTCCTATCATGTAAGTGGATGTCTACATCTAAGAATGTAATGAGCGAGGTGGAAGAGTGGGTGGTGAATTTTAGGCTAGGGTGCGAGTTTATTTGTTGAATGAAATTGTT
Organism: Platycnemis pennipes; assembly: GCA_933228895.1. NCBI lineage: Eukaryota > Metazoa > Arthropoda > Insecta > Odonata > Platycnemididae > Platycnemis > Platycnemis pennipes. The sequence continues at coordinate 152,357,358 of OW121849.1, forward strand.
TAGGGTGTCAGTGCCATGCGTCCAAATCATGAAGATGTCGTCTATGTAGCGGAGCCAGATTAAGGGTTTAAGGGGAGATGAGGATAGAAGTTTTTCCTCCCATTTACCTAGAAAACAAGACGCGTAGGAAGGTGCCATCCTCGTTCCCATGGCCGTACCCCTGACCTGAAGAAAATGGCGTCCTCCAAAGGTGAAGTTGTTTTTTGTGAGCACCATTTTCATCAGATCAAGGAGGAATTCGGTGGAGGGACGTGATTCCGTGGGTCTGCTGATTAAAAATTCTTTTGCGGCTGCCAGGCCTTCTTTATGGAGTATGTTGGTGTACAAGGAGCACACATCTATTGTGACCAGGATGGAGCCGGGAGGAAGAGGTGAGTGGAGGAGTTTTAGTTTTTCAAGAAAATGATTTGTGTCACGCACGAAGGACGGCAAGTTGCGGACGAATGGCTGGAGATGGAAGTCAATTAGGGCAGAGATTCTTTCGGTGGGGGAGTTGTAACTAGAGACTATCGGGCGACCAGGGGTGCCAGGCTTGTGTATTTTGGGGAGTAAGTAGAAGGTGGGGGTGCGGGGGTTCGGGGGAATAAGGAGGGAGATCTCACTTTTTGAGAGACCTTCCTTAGGGCCCTCAGAGCGTAGCTTCCGCGCAACTACAGTGAGATACTCGGGGGTTGGATCTGAGGGAAGAGATTTGTAGGAAGAGATGTCGCTCAGTTGGCGATTCGCTTCCTCCTCGTATTTCTGCCGGTCCATTACGACTGTTGTGGAGCCCTTGTCGGCAGGAAGGATGATTATTTTTTGGTTCTTTCTAAGGGAGATAAGGGCATGTAGTTCGTCCCGCGAAATATTCTTAGAGGTCGGGAGGGAATTGGAAAATTCTTGGGACGCTAACTGAGAGGAAATATAATTTAGGTATAATTCAATAGGGTGATTAGCGGGAAGAGTGGGCGGGCAGAAAGACGATGGTTCCTTAAATTTTGAAAGAGGATTTTGCGGTGGAAAATTTCCCTCCTCGTTGGCATTGAGTGCGGCGATGGAGCAGTTAGCGAAGTAATAATTTAGTCTTATGTTCCGCGCGAAGGCATGAAAGTCAGAAAGGAGGCGGAAGTGGTCGAACCTAGGGGTGGGGCAGAAGGAGAGACCCTTGGACAGAAGGGACGATTCTGAGAGGGTGAGTGAGTGGGAGGATAAATTGACGACGGCCTCCTTAGAGCGCTGGTCGCAGGGATTCTGCGTCTGGTCACCAGATGGAAAGGAGGTCCTGGGTTTTTTGGGTATTTTATGGTGCTTGAGCTGTCGCGGAGCGGGGGTGGGCAGACCTAATAGGTCCGCCAAGCAAGGCCTTTCGGCGAAGAGGGGTGCACTAGTGGAAATGGGTTGTCCGAGAGAAAAGGGGAGGGGGAGGCCTAGCCGCAAGTGCTGGAGACAAAGGTTTGAGAGTTTTTTTGTGAGGGCAAGTCGGTGCTTACGTTTTTGGGAAGACGCGCGAGAGAATATTCTCGTTGTCTATTCCGTTCATACGGGTCACTTGCTTTAGTTTATTAACGTTTTCCGAGTGGAACTTGGCCATCGTCCGGTACTGAGAGAGCACAGCACGTGTCACGGACAATGAAAAGCTGTATTGGAGGATAGCAAGCTATTGACGACATTCAGAGTTCAGGCCAGATAGAGGGAGACGAACGGTGAGACCGTTGGGGGATATGCCGAGTTGTAGGCAGGAGGCAAGGAATTCAATATGACAAGAGAGAGATGAGAGTTTATCGAGATGGTATCTCAATTGTTGTATAGACTCCATTGTGACTAGAAAATATGGATAAAGAAAGGCAAAGGAAAGAGAATTCTAAGAAATAAAAGAAGAAAGTGAGTAGTGATAACGAGAAAAGAGAATAAATAATATAAAATATATATGTATGTATGTATTAATGTTGTAGCGTGTCAGTCAGTCAGTCATTCTGTACCCGTTTTCTTCTCTCCCAAGGTTTGAGCTGAAAGAGTGAGGTTTGGTGCGTCGAGTGTGGATTCTCTGTCTGTGTTTGATTTGGTGATAGTTTCGGATTATTAGCAGTTTGTGGTGCAGAGACAAATGCAAAAAACGTTGTTTTTGAAAGTGGGAGACAACATATAATGAAAATATGGCGTAGAAAACAGTACAAAAACACATAGGGGATGATTAGAGTGGGACACATTTCTCTTTTAATAAAATAGCTAAATCCTTCTCTCTGCATACAAAATGCTTGTGAAAAGTTGGTAAACAAAAGAGTTTTGAAAAATGCAAAGACTACTTTGCGTAGTGAAGCAGTAATTGCCTGACTGAAGCGCAAGCACTACTGCCACCTATTGGTAATGTGTCATCAGTTGTTTCCGAACACTTTATAAAATCTAATTTGACACTAGAACACAAAGTTCATCTCAAGAGCACACCAGACAAAGACTGCCTGCAAAGTGACGGCCGCAGGTCTGTTAGCCATTCATTTAAATACTCCTAATTTTAACCGAAGGCAAACCTTCTAAATCCGTGATTAGCGTTAGCAGTCAGCACGTACCTTTGTGCGGAAAAATATGGCCGACCTTGCTTCACGAATAGCTTACAATGCCTTCAGTACCTTCCTATATCCTCGCGAAAATCACGATTCCATTTACGGCATCCCTCTGTGACGAACTCTTTAAGCATCAAAGATTTTTTTCATTTCGGAGACGACAATGGCAAAGGCCTTAGCAACGCTCGGAAAAGAACCGAAAAAAAACAGTAAATATCAACGTGAATTACACATTGCCCAGAAACCTTGACGACAAAGTGTAAATCGATTAAAGAAATAAGAAAGTTTAAACAGTTTCCCACTAAATACAGAAAGAATGAAACAAATCTATGAAGCTTTAGTTATTTTACCGAGCGAAAGAAAAACTCTTGAGCTACCATAAGTTGAAAAAGTCAATTTAAAGCAATATAAATACATAATTGGTGCCAGGAATCGCACCTGAACCTTTTTATGTATAGCCTTCTTGTGTATACGCTAGGATCGTACAAAATTTCAGCTCAATGGTTCAGTAGTTTTTGAGGAGATGCGTAACGAACAAAGAACCGCCGGACAGACAGACACCATTCCATTCATATATGATGAGTACAATAAATTTCAGAATTCCAGTGCCATTAAATATTCACCAAATGCATTTATGACTCGAGAAAGCGGAAGTGGAAGAGCGCGGGGGCTAGAGAATGTCAAAAGCGCCAAGTGAAACGGTCAAGCGCCAAGGGAGAAATATGAAATGAAGACGACCCTCGTCGCGATCAACTACACGTCAAAACACAAACTCTCAAAAGAGCAAGTAGAAAATCATAGCGATTAGTGGTCATTCGTCAGGGACGTAGGGGTCACTAGAAATCAACGATCGCATCGCTGAATGACGATGGGAGCGCAATGAAAAACACACTTAGCATTGAAGAAAATTCTAACGTGTTAATGTTACTCCACCTGAGTGTCTGTCGGGGGCTTCACGCGTGAACATCACGTCGACCGTTGTCAAATCCCAGCAACTTCCTCGGGCCAAATTCAAAGAGAAAAGAAATTGCGGAAACAAACGTTCGTCCGAATTGGAAACGATACAGATGACAGGCATTTAGATCTCAACCGTTGAAAAAGAGCAATAAGAGTGAGAGGACTTTAAGCATGAGACTTTAATCAGTCGCACACCTATTCTGCAGAAAAGGCCGTTAGCCATCGTGTGAGCCACCACTCAACGCGATTACTCAAATCGCTCCCTCCCGCAGATAATGAAATACTGGCCACGGTGGTGGAAGGCATCTGGTAAGTCATCCGGAGTCTCCATGCTGTCTTCACTGAGAGACAGGAGGTGTGCAATGCGATTCAAAAACTTATAAATCATGTGCAACACATTATTACCTCGGTCGTGTCAATCGCACAAAGACAAGTGCCCTTGACCCCCATATTCATCGCCGAAAATGAAGATTTTATTCAGACTTCCATCGTGAAGTTTGCCGGTAACGCCTGCCAACAATGCTGAGCCAGGATTCGACCTCGAAAGGACTCAAGGTCGTATCTAACTAAGTCTCAAAACTGCAGACTATAGCTTCCACTGCTCACGTCCTGAAATCTCCACTTTTTAGTAAAATGGTGCGCAAACTCTGGGAACTTCTCATTACACCTTAGCTCGACGCCGTATACAGCCTTGAGTCACATCGCGGAGAATCGGAACACCCTTTTGCACTCATGTTAGAGATTGTGACGCAAACGGCAGAACTGAGACTCTAGTCGACAGAGTGAGATTCTGGGCCGTATCTAGAATTTCAACTTGGTTCTCGGAGTCATGCTAAGGGGCTTACAATTATCGAAATCGCACCACCAACTCGAATAACGATGCAGTGCAGGACACAAGGTTCGCCTCCATTGATCGGACGGAGTGGCACGCACTCACCGGCCAAGTATTCGTGCACCGCGGGCAGGGAGTCCTCTCTGCACGAGGAGGCGTTCCGCACACCGTCCGACATCGTCCGCCAGGAAGCGGCCGCGCCGCCGGGACAACTCTCACTTCCTGGGCGATCCAGGAGGAACGCCGTTATCCGCCTCCATCGCCTGCATCGCTCGCACTGTGACGCTCGCGGAGCACGAGAGAGTCGGAGATGGACGCGCGAATATGGGTCGCATGGATGAGAGTGAAAGTCGGAGCTTTCCAATGGATCGCCAATATTACCTATGCCTGCTCGCTCTCCCGACGCCACTAGATAAGGGTTCCTCGCCCATCAAGCCACGGGCGGAAGGAAACCAAGGTTCAACCTCCTCGACAATGCTAAAACATTCGGAACTCCAAACGACCGTAGGTAATAATCCAATTCGGAATTGCTTCCATTAAATCGAGGCAAGACGAACCGTCACTGCCGATTCTTTCGCGCACATCTTGGGGGTTACTTCTACATTGCGCCTGATCAACTATAAACAACAGTCACAACACACGTCCCTTTAGCTAAAAACTACCAAATGATACTCAATGAATTAAACAGGGTTAGAGCGTATAGTGGTTAAGATATTGGAATATAGAACAGCCTAACCTCCCAAAGACGCAGTTAAGTAAGGCGTGGAAAGGGTTGGAGGCGATCCGTAAACCACGGCGATCAAGTGTTCCGTGGGCAGAGACACTCGCAAACGGAGAGATCGATCACTACACATTCGGACAGTAGAAGAGGCGGAGGTAGTGTTGCCGAGAGAGACTTTCTCGTCTCGAGAACGAGGCAAGACCGCGTAGAGTAGAATTCGAGACCACTTCCACGAGACTCTTGAAATACAGATACACCTATGTGCTTCATTCGTAATTGGTATTAAACTGATCCTACGACCATCTGTTCATACGACATAAAGACTACGTTTTCCTAAACTATTAAATTTGCAATTCAATGATAACTTTGCAATAAAATGCCTAACAATTAAAAATTGTTTGCTGATACAACTATTTCTGGTGGCATAAGCTTGACTTGTGGAGCCGTGTAAGGTAGTGTTATTGGCTTACTACTTTCCCTTATTACATATTATAGATACCTTGGAAAATTTATCCGGTAAAAAATTTACTAATTTCTAAAGCAACAATTTTCAGTAAATTTATATGCTCTGTATAAGCAGGCACGGCCCAGTACTGATAGAGGTATTTTCTTTCAACGACGCATTTTATCTTCCTTCCCTTGCCGATCATAGTTCTCTTGCCTTAACTAAATTTGACCATATAGATAGGGAAATTAAATTAATCTCTGAAGGTTTTTTTTAATTTTTTGTAGTTTTAAATATAGTTTTCACACATTTTTTGTTATCAGCCAATAGTTTTACTAAATTTACCCCTATTCAATCATCCCAGTATGAAGACTCGTGGAATGACTTGAAGGCTACATTCAACAGCCGAGATCCACTAGCAATGGAAACATATTGACTTGGTGGAAGGAGTCAACTTTTCCAGTGCCAGCAATACAATGACGAGAGACTTCCTTAGTATTCCCGCTACATCTGTTCCAGCGGAATGATTGTAGTCATGGGCAGTACCGAGGCTACCTTGGCGCCCGGGGATAACTAGATGGTAGCCCGCCCCCCGTAGAAAAAAATTATTTTTTTCTACGGGGGGCGGGCATCATTTTCCATCATTTTTACAGGTATATTTTTTAACCTTCTGTATTTCTGCGCACAAACATTGTGACCACACACTCATTTTTCACCAATTTTGTTTCATATTTCTAGTTTATTCGTTTAGTAAAATCAAAATCATTGATTTTATATGCAGTTTGATGTGTTCGGTGTACAATTTAACATATGTTTAATTTTTTTATAAATGCCATTAATATTTCGAGTGTTTCGATGACGCAAGTGAGGGCAACGGCTTTTAATGGCGCTTAATTAAATTTTCGGGGAAACGAGAGGAGACTGGGGTCCACGAGTTCTGAAAACGAGACTGGCTCGAGCCTCTCGGCAACACCCAGTCGGAGGAGCAGGGAGCGGGAGGGCAGTGTTGCACTTCACTCCGGTTCTGCCGGGATTCAAAGCCAACCGTGAAACGCAGAGGTCCCGGTTCATTACCCATCACACACTACGGCATTTAAGGGCATGCAACAGCAAACATTTGCATAGGGCTCGCGGAATGCCTGTACCACAAGGTAAGTTAGCCATCAGAGGCTGTAATAAATCTACATACACTAGGCGACGTGACTTGAATAAGTGGCTACTAAATTCCCGAATAATAATTTACTTTGAATAAGCTACTACTAACAATAAGAATGCTTTCGAAATGAAAATGGATACTGAAGTAATTAGGAGAAAAATGTAATGAATTCCTTCACAAGTTCGGCGTATAAGATGCTGTGAGCGGGAGTTTATTCCTTAAATCTTCTCATTCTCGAAGATTTTCGAAATGAAAATGGATACTAAGAATTAATTGTGGGGAAACGAATGCACAAATAGGTATTTTGGTGGATAAGATGCCGTGTGTGGGAGTTTGATCCCCAAATAATTTCATTCTCGGAGATATTTTAAAGAAACTTCGAGTTGCGGATGTCGGGTCGTCCTCTAGACAAAGAAGTTAGCTGCACGAGTTAACTAACGTCCAATCGCGGGTAGAAAGCGGCGGCACTCAGAGGTGAGATGAATCCATCCTTTCAAATTACACAGACACTTGTGAAGACGTGACTTGGCGACGTGAGGAGCCGATAATTATGCATCCCATTACCCGGAGGAGAGATCAAGCAGCTCTGAGCGAAGGCGGAGAACACAGTGGTCGGTAGAGCGACACTCGTTCCACTACCGGTGTGGCCACAATTACTTTAAAGTTGGAGCGTTTAAAGAAATTTCAACCTGGCTGTTTCCACATGTGATTTCATTGTTCCCTGTTCGATACAGAGTACCTATCATCATCGAGGTGAATTCCACGAAAAAGAGAACACTTTAAGTGGGCAAGTAACATGGTGGGTGGGAGGTATCCCTCTCGATCCTCTCACTACCTCCCACCCACCATGTTACTTGCCCACTTAGAGTGTTCTCTTTTTCGTGGAATTCACCTCGATGATGATAGGTACTCTGTATCGAACAGGGAACAATGAAATCACATGTGGAAACAGCCAGGTTGAAATTTCTTTAAACGCTCCAATCGTGAAGGGTTTCCACCAAGTTACGCCCGCTGACAGTACTTAAATTACTTAAAAGACTGTAGTGATGACATGTGGAAGGAAATTTGAAACCAACTAGGTTCCAGGAAGTCGCAGCTATTCCACCACTTTCCTTTATCACGACGTGGTCATGGGGCCCTCTCTAGTCGGGGGTTAAATAGTTCCCCTTTCGGAGCTTGGGGCAAGGATTACCAGAGACAATACATCAGATAAGTGTAATAGATAGGTACTATATGGTAGGGACATGGAACGCGAGACCACTTCGGATCTGCTGAAGACTGGGAGCGGAGGTTTCGTATTGTATACACCGGATCTTAAGATGACAATGAAGTAGTGTCCGAATGCGTGTGACCCACACAGCAACGCATGTCTCAGAGACGACTCTTGAGACATTTGACGTCTCGGTACATCTCTGAGAGGTACCGGTTAGACTACTGCAGTGGTCTCATGCGTAGCTCATACGAAACGTCTCAGAGAGAAATCTGAGATATTTGATACACGTCGCTTTAGTTATCAGACATTAGCACCTTTTTAAATCTCCTTCCATCGTTTCATTGCGCAAAAGCTTTCTCGATGGTGCATTTAGCGACTGTCAACAGCGTCCATCCGAAATAATTACGAAAAAAACTTGCAAGATTTTGCATGCAGTAAGACGTATGCTTTTTCAAGAAGAGCACTTATCGTAGATAAATTGGGAGCGGATGGGTAAAAGCTATGTGCTTACACAATTTTATATTGATATCGCATAAGATATTCGTACATCGTATAATTCGGTTGTCACTGGAAAAATGGTAAGAAGAGCCGTCATACGCTAATTTTGGTGAAGTTTTGGTAATACTGTAAATCAATTGGGCTTTATTCTAAATCCGAAAAAATCGTTAGGTATGTTTCCATTTTAAAATCAAGTATTTCATACCCTTGTTAGGTGAGACAGTGTTGTTTACAGATAAAATTAGCGCTATGGCTGAGTAACGCATCGGAAGTGAAGGCGTTGGCATAGTAAAGCATATTGCCAAATCCTAGCCAGAAAGATCAACGGCGTTAGATCCTCTTTGCGAATCGTTGAAGACAAACGCACCTTTTAAGTGGAATATGAATGATTGTAATAAATGTTTCAAGCGACTTAGGTTTATATAAACCCATTATAACCCATCGGTTAGCATCGCGTACGGAAGCGGTGTTTTCTGCTTCCGCTGCATGTCAGCTTTAATACAATAAGGACTACTTTCTTATTATTTGAATGCATAATTTTTCGGAACTCGGGAGTTGTTTTCATTTTTAGCAGCACAGTTACAGTCACTCTCTTCTGCTTCATTGCACATTGGTTCTCAGCGATTGGCACATTATTGAGGGAAATCTTATTTCTCCTATATTTGAAATAATGCCAGTTATGTGTATTTAACTCACGGCTGCGCTTAAAGCCACCGAGTGCGTCCACCGGGTTGCGGATGGTGGGTCGATCTCTAGATACATAGAGGTTAGCTGCGAGATAAGCGAGTTTACTCGTCGAATAAGCAGTCGTGGACAAAAAGCATTCCGAGGGGGTATTGGTCTATCCCTGGGTAAGGTATGCCTTTAAATGATACAGAACCTGTGAAGATGCCGTGACTTGGCGACGGGAGGCCGCCAACAATTACGCTTCTCATCACCCGGAGGAGAGGGCAGCAGCTCTTCTTCGCATGAGTGAAGGTGGAGACCACAGTGGTCGGTACAGCTACACCCATTTCACTACAGGCGTGGTAACATTTACATTAACGGTTGTAGTATTGCAATGTGGAAGGAAATAAGAAACCACCATATTATTATCCCGAGGAGTCGCAGCTACTCCACTCTTTTCTTTCTTATCAAGACGTGATGGAACTCTCTCGAGTAAAATATTCCGGAGGTAAAATAGTCCCCCATTCGGATCTCCGGGCGGGGACTACCCGAGAGAGTACATCAGTCAAGTGTGAGAAAACTTTTAAGGGTAGGAACATGGAACGTGATATCGCTTCGGACCTGCGGGAGATTGGAGAACCTGAAGGTAGAAATGCGAAGAATGGACCTCGACGTATGAGGAATCAGCGAAATGAAGTGGTCCGAAGAAGGAGACTTTTGGAGTGGAAGCTACAGGATTATACATACGGGATCGTTAAATGGTAATGCTGGAGGAGGGATCATACTCAGGAAGAGCGCCGGAATGCGTGTGAAGAGCTTCCTGCAGTACAATGAAAGGATAATAATGGTCAAGATCCAAGCAACACCTACAGAAACCCTAGTGGTGGAGGTTTACATGCCTACGACGGACTATGAAGATGAAGAAGTGGAAGACGTCTACGAAGATATCACGGAAGTTATAAAACAGGTAAGAGGAGAAGAAAACCTAATTATTTTAGGAGACTGGAACGCTATCGTCGGCGAAGGTCAAGATGGAAGAATAACCGGAAAATACGGATTGGGAATCCGAAACGAAAGAGGAGAAAGATTGACGGAGTTCTGCACACAGCATAAGTTAGTGGTCGCCAAGACATTGTTTAAAAATCACAACTAAAGAAGATACACATGGAAAATCTGGCAGGAGACAGAAGAAGATTTCAAATAGACTACATTTTATTGAAGCAGAGATTTAGAAACCAAGTGAAGGACTGCAATAGCTACCCTGGGGCAGACATCCACAGCAACCATAATTTTGTAATGATGAAATGCCATCTAAAATTCAAGAAATTGATGAAAACAAAGAAAAATATATGGCAAGTAGAAAAACTAAAGGAGGCTCAACATCAGCTGGCATTTCAAAAAGCAGTGGGAAACAACATAGGAGAGAACCTGAATGAGAAATCAGTGGAAGGGCGTTGGGAAAACATTAAATGTGGACTACAGGAAGCCGCAAAAGAAGTTCTTGGAAGAAGATAGGTTGCCAAGAAGAAGCCATGGATCACAGAAGAAGTCTTGGAATTGATTGAGGAAAGAAGAATTCTTCTTTCCTCTTCCTCTTTCCTCATTCTTGTACCTTAAGGTACAAGAATGCGACAACTAAAGAAGGGCAGCTTTGCTACAAAAGAATAAGGAACGAAGTAAGTCGCAAAGCAAGGAAAGCTAGAGAGATGTGGATGAAGAATCTATGCGAAGATGTACAAAGCAACCATGCACTTGGAAAGGTTGAAGGTGCCTACAGGATTGTGAGGAACCACTTCAAGGAACGGAGCGCAAGATGCAATGCCATATGGGACAAGAATGGAGAATTTTTGATTGAAAACGAGGACAAAGTGTAGAGATGGAAAGAATATCTGGAAGAGTTATACATACAACGGAAACAATCTCAGAATGAAAGTTTTTGAATAGGAAAGCGAAGTCGAAAACGATGATGTGGGGGCATCAATATTAAGATCGGAATTCGACGCTGCAGTAAGGGACCTTCGGATGAATAAGGCTCATGGTAACACATAAAGAAAAAACACGAGCCAAATCCACAAAAATAAACTTTACTACGACCCGGGTTTCACTGTATTACAGCATCGTCAGGTAGCGTTTATCAAAGATGCACCAACATATATATGAAAGAACCGAAATGGGGGGGGGGGGGCAAGGGAGGCAGGAAAGGGGAGGAGCGTGGGAGTGGACGGTTATTGGTGGTCAACAGAAATGACCAGTGTGGGTAAAAGGGAGTGTGGGAGACGTGGGCAGAAGTGGGTAACAGGGGGTGAGGTAGTCACAAATGAGTGGAAAATATAAAAACAAAAGTCTCAAAAGGTTCCATTGAAGACAAGTCCTCTAGAAGTTTGTTGCAGCACCGGACCCCGTCCGTTGGGTGCTCCGTTGAGAGGTCATAAATGTGGGAGGGGCAGACCCCTGGGTGATGGGGCCCCCTTTTTATACAAAGGGTGTGAAATGCGATGACTCCCTTCCTGGCTGTGGGTTAAGCGGTGCCGATGATGGAGGCCTCCTTTCGTTTGCCCCCTTGGTGCAGGAGCAACAACCGAGTGGGGTACCCCTACCCCTGCTGGTGGAACTCGGTGCAGCGCCTTGTCAGTCAGATGTCCCGTAGAGGAGTCGCTAAGGATGGGCTCAGAGAGGGTGAGGGGGGGGGGATGAGGGCCAGTAGGGGGGGGGGGGGGAGTGGACGACACGGCGAAGCCTTTCCTTTCGAAGGAATGATGTAGTGCTGTGGTTCCTTTCCTCTGGTGGTGCATGTGGAAGCAATGGTGAAAAAGGACCTTCGGTACTATTGGTGAGGTCCGAAGAATATATAGGAGTGGAGCCTTGAGCGCATCGGAAGGAGGGGAAGGGAGAAAAGCGTGAATGAGTTGGTGAGGGGGGGGGGGGTAGGAGAATTGGGTAGGGGTGCTGGTGGACTGATTAGGTTGTCGTGGCCTGAGTTTGATTTTGGTTAAAGTTGATGGAAAGAAGGGGAGAATTAAGGTCATATAAAAATTCATTGAGGAGAGGGCTATTTTTCTTGGCTCGCTCGATTATTTCGATCTGCTCCAAAGCGTCCAATCTTCTACCCTTCTTCTCAAAATGGAGAGCTTTCACTTCAAAGTTGCACTTATGCCTTGTCTCTATCAAGTGCTTAGCCACCATGGAAGTTATATTGCCTGTCTCCGTGCACTTTTGGTGTTCTTTCATCCGCGTGGAAAAATCACGTCCCGTCTGTCCGATGTATGAAGCACCACACTCGCACATTACTTCATAAACGCCACTTTTCCTACCCTTATCTATGGGGTCCTTGTTATTGCAGAGGAGCCTATTCAGAGTAGTAGGCGTATAAAAGGCAACCTTAAACTTGTCTTTAGGGATTATGTTAGCTATTTTGTTCGATAGTTTGCCCATGAATGGTATTTTACAGCACTTGCGTAAATTCGTACTGCTTTCGGGTTGGAGGGAGGTGTTTAGGCTTATGGCCGCTTTCTTCCGTTTCTTCGCCAGAAGAGAATCAATTATTTTAATGCTATAACCGTTGTTCACTGCTATGGTCTTGATCGTATGGAGTTCTTTATCAAAATTAATTTTGGACATGGGAATATTTACTAATCTGTGAAGCATTGAGTTGAAGCTAGCCAGTTTATGGGCTATGGGATGGCAGGAATCGGCGGGAATCACTTGGTCGGTGAATGTGGGTTTTCTATAAATGCAAAATTCATGTTTGAGACGCCGTATGTCGATGGTAAGGTCCAGAAAGTTTATCTTTTTATCTGTTTCTAATTCCATGGTGAATTTGATGGATTGGTGTTGTGAATTCAGGAATCCCAAGAATTGGTCTAACTGTCTGTAGCTGCCCGTCCAACAACAAATCACATCATCTACGTATCTGTACCAGTAAAAAACGTTCCTGATGTGGTCGTTTGCTGTGCTGAAAATTCCCTCCTCAATTTTGTCCATGAATATTTCAGCCAGGATTGGTGAAAGAGGTGATCCCATAGCCAGCCCCTCCTTTTGTTGGTAGTACACACCATTGAAGAGGAAGTAATTTAGGTCTATGCATACTGTCATTAGTCTATGTAATTCCTTTGATATGATAGCCTGCTACCTGGATGCAGATTGAACAGTGACCACAACTTAGTGATGATGAAATGCTATCCTAAAATCCGGCAACTGAAGAAAACGATGAAGAATGTGTGGCCAGTAGGAAATTTGAAGGAGACTTAACACAGGCTGCTATTTCAAGTGGCACCAGAAAGCATTTTGGAGGAGTTCGAGAATATGGACTCAGTGCAAGTGAGATGAGACAATACCTATTGAAATAGGACTACAGGAGGCTGCATCCCAAGCTATTGAGAGAAATGAAGGTGTACAGCAGTGACGAAGTTATACACAAGAGAAAATAGAGGAATGAAAAAACCAAAGATGAGCACCCATGCTTCAAAATATTCACTATTCAGTGTTTAACCGGTAGGTTGGTTTGATAAGTGAGGAGCCTACCTCGCAGTAAGCCATTGGCATGTTAAATTCACACATTCTCAAGGTAGTGGAGGGGTCATTTCCTTTCCCTGCAATTTCCCACAGAGTTCTGACACTCAGAAAATCACATAACGAGGATTTTGGGTACGATTGTCCATACATGCTCCAACCAGATATGAACCTGGACCTTCCAGTAGCCCAGCACGTCTATCCACTTGGCCACCATGACCCCAAAAAGGAATAAAATAAGTTGTAAAGTGAGAATATCGGGAAAAATATGGATGAAGAATCTGTGCAAGGACGCACCAAACAGCAGGATATTATTGGCTGTGTATGGAGGATGGCGGGGATTCACCACAAGGAGAGAAACACAAGTTTAAACACCATTAAAGATAAGAATGGAAAACTTTGAATTGAACATGAAGCTAAAGAGATGGAAGGAGTATTTACACAACTGAAACATATAGAGTAGTCAAAGAGAAAAATTAAGTCGAAAATACAAAAACAAATATTGGAGATTCGATTTTAAGATTGGAATTCAACAATGCAGCAAGGGGTATGCAGATAGACGAGGCGTCTGGTATTTGTGGTTTTCTTGCTGAGTGAATAAACAAGCAGCAGATAAAGCACTAATACAGCTGCACAACACCATCTGTGACATTAACTTGTTATTTCATTGCTTGTAATTCTCAAGGAACTGCAACTACAATAAAACAGGGCAGGTTTGAAGTCTAGAGATCTGATGAGGGAAGAAGAAGAAATGGGATGACACCAGAGAGAACGTATTGAAAGACATGGAGAACATAAGGAGAGAAGAAAAAATATCCAGCTCACGTTCAAAGAGCCCTACATTAAACTGTATTCAATGTCATGTCACGCAGTATACTATAATGCCATGCTGGTGAATACTACACTGTAGGTACTACATTTACAAAACCTTAGTGCCTGAGCTAAGGACCTAATTTAGTTTTGTGCTTTATACCTCTAACAGATTGCCTGATAATTACAGAAATTGATAGCAAAAATAATGTTGGCATGCACGTCAATATGTCTAAAACTGAGAGAAAAAATTCCTCAAGAAGTAGTATGCTGGAAGCATGGAATACAGTACAGAAAAATAATGCAAACACAAGATGAAAGAACAATGCTCAGAAAAACACTAATTGAACTGGTAAAAAAGAATGAAATGTGATTGGAAAGTCAAAAACAAATGAACACACTGCTTCTGGTAAGCAAGGGCAGTGACCCAATTGTGAGCCTCACTCACGAATACATATGACATAAATGAAACGTCAACAAAGTAATATCACGGACACCGTTTCCTCAGTAACGCAGCTCTACAAAGCTTTGGGCTAGCAGGACACACGGGTGGGAGGAATCGCTGCAAAGCCAAAATGAGGGACTGAAAAGGGCCACAAACGACTGAATGTGCATTATCACGAGATCACAAGTCTCCTGCGTCAAAGAAGAAAACAGAATTCATTACTGGGACTCCTGCCCCTCCGTAAATTATTCATTTCATGCAAAGATTTTGGATTGAGAAATGGCAGAGAATTGAATGCTAATTTGAAGGTCATTTGAAAATGCTCAGAAATGGCGGGACGCACTGCTTTCTTGCTGACGGAACAGGTGCGCAATAGTTCACGTTGCGAGGCATAGCAAACATTCATCTCCTGACCTTACTATTGCATTTGGGCAAGGGCCTAGCCACGTGGATACACCGGTTCCCATCAGATCACCGAAGTTAAGCAATGTTGGGCCAGGACGGAGGTTGGATGGGTGTCCCCCTTCCATACCTCTACCGTGGTGTTCTTGTCCCCTGTCTGCAAGTGGCGGGCAGGTTAAATGTGGGTTGGCACAATGGATTTAAAAGAGGTCTAAGTGCCAGGGGGGCTCCAGAAGGCCTCCGCCCACCCCTCCTCCAATTTACATTTTACCATTGCATTTCAGAGCCCCTCAGTTCCAGTGAATACCAACGTATTAATAATAGCCTACGAAAATCACCAAAGCTATCGGGAGTCTCCTCCATTGAACGTGGTACTCGAATTGCTCCACGGGCATATCCCGCTCGTGCTGACGCAAAGCAGAGGGATAAGTGTTCTTGGAGTGAAGTTCACTTGACTATGGGCCAACTTCACGGTGCACTTGGTGAAATGAACACTAACTCTTTTCAAATGAATTAAATGCTCCAGTGACACTAGTTAATGAGCACTGACAGAGTGCGCTTGGAAGCATCCACAGCACCACCTGGAGGCAAGTGGAGGAAAGAGTGTAACGTCACACACCTAATTCATCTGCTATGTCGCCGTCGCATTTTTGCACCGTTGAATTTTTTCACTCTTTAATTAATGAGGAAAAATACTTCACGCCATTTTAAAATCTAACGGCTTCAAATATGCACTCCTCCAGAATGGTGATGAACTTTCGATCAAGACAATAAGAAAAATAGTAGGAAACTAACGTATTCCATTTCATCCAGTCTTTGATTCATTTTTCATATTTTAGAGTATGGGTGTCAGTCTGGGATCCCTAATTGGAGAGGGAGATAAAACAACTCGCAAAAGTTCAGTGCTTATGATTCGTAATGGGAAAGTTTAAAAGGAAGGCTAGTGTAACGGAGATGATGAAAGTAAGGGGTTGGGCATCACTGGAGTCAAGGAGGAAGGAAGGCCTTAAATGCACGCATCAAGCATACGTTGGTGAACCGGCGTGGAGGGACATATCCAAAATATTGAAAACACCGAGTTATCTGGCAAGAAAAGACCACAACCATAAGATATAGCCTCCGAGGCAGCTCCCAAACACACTGAAATATGCTTTCCTGCATCGGGGGATAGTTTACCCAAGGAAGTATTGGATCCCTTCACAAATAAAACTCAGATGTTTATGACGAGGTTAAAAAAATTGCACTGTGAAGGTTTCTTTTGGACTGTGAAGGTTATTTATACTGTGAGGTTGTTTGTAATGAGGGGTTAGTATTGTCTTATTTTGTATTTTGGCAATGTCTTTATTTTTTTGTTGATATTTTTTGGATTTACTAGGTTCATGCCGATTTATGTTACCACCCGACTAATGGTCGACTTGTCACAATTTTGTATTAATAATAATAATTTCTGTTCTCAACATTTACTCTCTCCTTTATTACTTGTCAACCAAAGTATTTACCTTAATTCCGTATTTGTTTCAAATTTCCCACCTCTACATCTGTCCTCCCATGACACCACAGCCTCCGAGATCACACTTCTCTCATTCAAATGTTTATTTCTCCAAGTAGAGGCTTCTTTGAGAATTAAGGTTTCCTGGCGTTCCATCTGAGTTGTTGTCTTTTGGTGACAACCCTTCAAAGAGACCAAATCAAAGCCATCCTTTGAGAGAACTAGGTTCGTGGCATCAGTGGAAGGAGCATGGGCTCTTGTTACAATGCAACGCCTACTTCGTAATCCAATGGTAAAGGTGCTTCATCTTCAATGATAAGAGGTTTTTCTCATCTTCCCTGATGAATCATATTCCTGTTGCTTTTAGAAGAAAACATGAATTTTCATGCCATTTAATAATAGGCTAAGGTAATACCTTGGTAACATATATATTTTTAAGATAACATTATTTAATATTTTAGTGGAGACACTACTTTGTAAGTCACTAATAAATTCCTGTGCTGTTTCAGGGAGACACGACATAGCATTAAACATAAAACCATTCTCTGCACTAGAGGACACCAAGGGACAGAGAGCCACAATCACCCGCCTCTGCCTGCCTCGTTACGACTGCTCCAGGCCTGTGCAACATTGGAGAATGTGGCTCTTCTCCCAGGAAACATACTTCACCAAACGTGGGATCACTGGCCAAAAGCATTCTGCACCTTCATGGCTAAATTAGCTCACTCTTAATTCCAATTCCCCACACTCAATGCTACGTCACTTTGCACTGGGTGGCCATATTTTTGTCGGGTTGCAATCTGTTTGAGGAGGAGCAGGGGTCCCATCTTAAGGATCACACGTCAATCGCCTGGCAACCCCCCCATGCAACTCAAATATACACGATGTTGTGTGATGAAAACACAATTGCTGTAGGTTGAGAACGTATTAGTGTGTGTGTGCGTACTGATTCGCTTTCTTGTTCCATCTGAACCACGTTCCATGCCTGCTCATCACAATCCTCTTGCGAACTACATACTCGGGCATATTAAGTAGCTAGTGCTTCAAGGGGCAACGCAAAGGGGCAAGAGGGTGATTGTGGTGCCCTCTTCTAATGCTGTCTCTAATAGTTCTTCTCAAATCCCAAAGATGTCTCACGTAGTCTGTAGCGATGACAAACTCAAGGCTCCTGCCCTGGAGTAGTTTACTGAACAACCGCATGGTATCGTTCTGGCCAGTTGGAGGTCCAAAATCAGAATACAGTAGAACCTCTATTTTACGAAGTTGAAGGGACCCAAAAATTTGAGCTTTGTAAATCAGAGGGTTTGTAAAATGGAGGTTATCTTCCACTAACTCCTCTGTCTCCGGAACTGATGTGTCACCAAAACCAGCTGATCTCCAACAGTAGGAAATAGTTATTGCGGTGACACTCCCATGCTCTGGCAACACCTCGCACAGCATGGAGGCACATCATGCACATAAGAGGCTTGATCTGCGACAAATGTACATCTACTAAAACTCTGCTGACAAGAATGCGAGTATACTTTCAATGCAATTAAACACTATGCTGTACTTAACTTGTCAAATAGTTATGTTAGGGTTGAAATCAAACTAATTACTATAACAAATAATAGTCATCTGCTCATTCAGGGAAAAACAACAAATATTACGTGACATTCTCTGTGTGCAGTGTATTTGCAATAAATTGTAAGGATTTAAAAATTACACCTCAATTGTATTGATTCGCTGTATAGCATAGGCGTTATTCCAAAGGCTAGGACACTCACTTTAGTAAAAGAGAATGAAACAGCCATGAATTAAAAAAAACAGGTGGATATTTTTCTAGAAATTTATAATGGTATGAACTTGGCTGCTGCAACTGATTTAAGTTCTTGTAGCTGGTTGGTAAATCTCAAAATAAGCGGAATAAGAGAATTAACTCATCCCGCAGTGTATTTTAAGCATATGCAGTTATGCATTAATTAACGAAAGAGGTATATTTTGTGCTAGTCAATTTTTGTTTAAAGAAGCCATTTTAACATGGGAAAGCCAGGGATACATTTTAACTAGGAAATTTCAAAACAAAGCTCCAACTAACCCAGTATATTTCCCTGAAAAGACCAGAAAATGCCTTTTTTGAAGAAAGCGCATTGTTTGAAATACATTTAATAATATTTCACAGCTGATTAAGTCAATTTTAGAACTTCACTCGAGTAAATTTGAAATTCCCTCTTTTATAATATGCTTTCTACAGTTCTGACATCTAGCGGTGATTTGCGAGAACTATTTACTCGCGGCTACAGAAAGCGATCGCGAATTCTAACGACTAACCTAACGACGTAAAACACTTCAAATGAAAAATTAAATAATCAAATTGCATCAATATTTGAATATAAGTAATTTATTATTGCAAAATTAGTATTTTTTAATGAAACTAAACTCCACGACAGCTGCAGCAACGAACTTCCTATGGGAATGCTATTTTCAAGTGAAAGCCTAGGCTGAAGTAAGCTCTGAATTGGTGTTGCGGCGGCTACCTTAAACCTAATTTTAAATAATTCCAGAGAAAATATGGATCCTTTGTAGAGGTCCGTGAAAGTGGTTTTTTTTTGCTAAAATTCGTTTTAAAACTATGTGATTTCGGTGTTATAGAAAATCTTGGCGGTGTTATTATAATGTTACAATTTTTGCGCATTTCTAGGCGTTTTATTATTTTTGTACACATTTTGTGAATGCTTATACTTTTATTAAGCATTTTACATAACAAGAAAGGCAGTGAAAGAAGCACGCATAACTAAACACAATCAGAAACAAGGAAACTTGAACTGGGGGTGTCGAAATGATTTTTTTTTTGCATTGAAACTCAGTGGAGCGCCGAATATCCGACGATCAACCGCCAATAAGTAGCACCCCCTCTCCTCCTATCTTTTCTGTTACTTCCCCCCTTGCCTCAACTGCTAGCGCTTCCGTTCCCAGCCAGCGGCCGTGTTTAAGTCTACAAAATTGTTACATTAGGCCCACACTAAAGGTTTTCCTGCAACAAGTTATCCAATTACGCTGTCTACTGCGTCGCGGTGATTCACCTGAAATACTGCTCGGCATTGACGCGTGCGCGCGGGCGCGTGAGCTTATATTTCATATCTTCCGCGGCCGTGTTCAGCACATTATTGGTTCAGAATATCTAATTCTTCAGGAGAGAAAGCGCATCATTCGAGATATTTCCGAGAATTTCAGGATTGATAAATGTGAATCGAAGAGAGAGGTGGTGATTAATTTAACGGCAAATTCCGGCGGAGACATCACTACATTGCGCGATATTACGCGAAATCGATATGCGCGAGACAAAACAAGCTAATTGACCTTTGAATCGTAATGAGATAGAGCGAATGAACATCATCAGCGTTAAACAATGAAGGCTTAGACTTTAATCGATTATGACTCTTTACATGTGATTTTTTCGCTAATTCGCGAAAAAAAAAAAATTCTAAAAATCGCGAAAAAGGCGAAATTTCGTTTTATTTCCCGATTTCGCGATATTTCGCGTTATTTCGCGATATCGCGTCTCGCGAATTTCACGGATCTCTACCTATCTGGCTTCAGCTGCTCCTCTCGCGGTATACAGCGATCGTTATTCCATTGTACAGAGTTCAGTGCTACAAAATCATTTCAAAAACTTCGTAAAACAGAGGTCAATCACTCCAAGGGACCGGCCTCTCACTTCGTAAATCAATAAAATCGAGGTTTCGTAAAATAGAGGTCATTTTACATGGTTTTCCTATATACAAAGATCGGGACCGGCGGAATGGTTCGTAAATTGGTGTCATTTCGTAAATTAGAGGTTCGTAAAAAAGAGGTTCTACTGTATACCATAAAAGCTTACGACTAATTATTTGGTTGCAAAATAGATGTGCTCACAGCTGGTGCAGTTGAAAACATTAGTTAATACAACACACTTTACTTTATCGTCCAAAAGACGAAATATTAAGTCATTTCAGCTGAATGTTTTTGATGCGCAGCTTTCTCAAAGTGGCGGTCTACCCTTAACTCCTTCGCATGGATGCATGACTTCAGTTTACTACATGGTACTAGAATATTTTTCTTCAAATTCTGATATATTTAAGGAAATGTGCTATGAATACTACAATATACCCTACAGATGAATATTGATATAAAATTTATATAAATAATAATATTATTTATAAGAAATGTTACCCGTGATCGTGTGATCACGCTAAGGCGGATACCGTGGCAATAGGGTTCCACGAGGAAGGCAGCGTTACGAATGCTTTTTTCGATTAAGGTAATAAGATATTTCTCATTCGGGACAATGTAATAAGGTGCTGGTGTATTATAGCTATTATGTTATTCTTTTCACTTTATGGTTGCGAGAGAAGAATTGTATACCGATCATTGTATAGCGTGTCTGCAGTGAAGTTATTTTGTTGCACATTTTCACCACTGTAAATACTCTCGGCTGAAGCGTCCCTACAAATTATATCCAGGTGCTATTCTACAATGCAGCTAGAAATAAAATAAGTCATGCAATACTATTATGTATCAACATCAGTTAGAAAGCCATGAAACCGAAGTGTGGAATTCTACAATGTTACGCGGGTGATTCACGGTTTTTTTTTCTGTACAACGGTTCGACTGAAATCTCATTAATATGCGGGTACCTTCAGGAGGTAGACGCTCTTTTCTTCTACTAAAATTCTGAGCTATATCACCATCACATGCTTTATATCCAATATTGAACTTGAGGAGTGGTATATGCGTGAATCGGAGACAATGAACTCTAATAGGTAGGTATGCTTGAATTTACTACGGCAATTATAATTGAAATGTTTACAGATTATTGATTCAACGTGTCTGTTTTTAGAGAAATAACTCTTCAAAAGTTCTATCAGCACTGGAAGATGACAAGGATGAAATTTTAGGCATCTACATAGAACCTCCGGAGAGTAACGTGTTATCTGATGAAGATTCAGCGGAGGAGGATGGTGGTGGCTTCATAGATAATCTGTCCGGCCGTCAACTTCAAGCGGGTGCTGAAATATTAGTGAGTACTCAACGAGGGGAATGTGAAAGTGATGGACTCGAGACGAGTGACAAACTCAAAGAGGAAGAAGGTGAAATGACAACTTGGAAAGATGAAGATCTTTGTGTAAAAAATTCATTATTTCCGGACGCAAATTATTGTGACATCTGTGAGAAGTTGCCGACGGAAATTTTCGAGTTGATATTTGATGATGAATTAATTGACTTCATAATTTCGCAGTCAACAGATTATGCCGCATTGCAGAATTTTCGTAATTTGAATATAACATCTGCTGGAAGCTCTTCCCGGGAATTTTGATCCTCTCGGGTTATAATAATGTTCCAAGTAAACGTGATTACTGGGATTCATCCGGTGACTTACGCAATGAATTTGTTGTGAATGCTATATGGCAGGATAGATTTTTACAAATATCTAGGTTTTTACACTGTGCAAATAATTCCCAGCCAAATGCAGAAGACAAAATGTGGAAGCTAACGCCAATTATGAATATGGTGGAAAACCGATTCCTAGCTATGTTCCGCCCTGAGGAGCACATGGATTTTGATGAGTGCATGGTTGAATATTTTGGACGACACCCGTGTAAACAGTTCCTACGCGGCAAGCCTATTAGATTTGGCTACAAAGTATGGTCTCTAAATACCACTGCCGGATATTTAGTGAACTTTGAGGTTTATCAAGGTAGAAACCCTGCATTAAATTCCGAATATGAGAATATGGTAGGGAAATGCGCTGCTCCTCTTCTGCAAATGCTGGACGAAATTCCTCAAGAAGAAAGGAACTTCGCCTATAAACTATATTTTTATAATTTATTTACCAGGTTTGAACTTCTAAAAGAGCTTAGGTCGAGGGGTTATGGAGCCACAGGAACTATTAGAGAAAACCGTATTCCAAAAGACTGTCCAATAATGCCATCTAACGAAATACGTAAGAAACAAAGTGGTTTTTATGAGAAATGCCTCAGTAAGGAGGACGACATCCTTTTGGTCAAGTGGGTAGACAATTCCACAGTCCGTGGGGTTACTACCTGTCATAGCATTCAGCCCGAAGCTCTTGTGCCGCGATTTCCACGGGCAGAAAAGAGGACTGTTCGCATTCCTCGCCCATCAGTGATTTCGGAGTACAACCGTTATATGGTGGGAACGGACAGAATGGACGAGAATGTGTCCTACTACAGAATAGGGATAAGAGGTAAACAATGGTGGTGGTGCATATTCACATGACTAGTGGACGTGTCATTGAACAATGCAAGGGTTCTCCATAGGAAGTCCGGAAAAACGCTCTCACAATTAGTTTCGTCGCAGCATCGTCCAAATGTATCTGACAAAATACAAAAATCCTCCTCTTAGTATATGGCGGCCATTGAAGTCAAGGAATAGTTGTATCCATGTCCGAGTAAGTGACAAAATTCGCCTTGGCGGTATTGGCCATTTGATTGAACCATGCAATCGACACCGCTGTGCAGGTGAATATTGCCAGAGTACTATTCGTACCCAATGTGTATAATGTGACTTAGGGCTGTGTGTACCATGTTTTGCAAAATTTCACAAAAAATGAATTTCTATACTGTTCACAATACGTTTACGTCTTTTTGACATATTTCCTTAATTTGCTTATACAATAAATCCTTATGTTCAAATTAATCAATAAATATAACTTGAAAAATCAATATGTTGAATTATTTCAAAGCCTTTATCCGGGGAGCAAGAAAAATTTAGTGATTATTTGAAGAATTGAATGTACGCGAGCGGGGATACTATTGCTACGGTATTCGCCTAGCGTGATCATATGGACACAGGTCATTTCCATGAAACCACTGCACATATTTCTTTAATATTTGGGATGTAAGTTTTAAATACAATGATGATCAACTCCTGAAAAGAGGAAAAAAATCGGAGGAAAAAATTATTCCGACGTTAAAGGGTTAAACAGAACGAAATGGACCATTTTAGATGCCCTGGGTGCTGTTGTTTTAAGCTAGAACCAAATATCAGCAGAAGTCAAAGCATCCTGCTTTAGGATTCCAAATTATCAAGCCAGGAAGCTGTTGAATATGTCAAAGTCATTGAGGAACCTGAAGGCTGGGGGGAAGAGAAAAGGTCATTCTGAATATTCACAACTTTCCTATAAAATGACTAACGTGCATATCCATTTGCATGGAGCTAGCAGATGATGCAATGCCTCAAACTGTGACTGAGAAAAATATTTAATCCAGCTCACATTTGCAAGTGTTGGAATGGTGCACTCAGCCACATCAGCAGAGGGAGCTTAGTTTTGTGATTTGCAGTGTACTTTTGTTGTTTAGGTGGTGCCAAATATGTATCAGGGATGATGGCAGGTGTTTTGAGGTTCACATTGGCGCATACTGCCACCAGGCAATCTAGCAGCCATGGACTTACAGGAAGAGGATAGCATGTCGTCTTCCTCTTTACATTGCACACGTCCCGACATTGCATTTGCTACCAATAAGCCAGTGCTGCAAGAAGCCTACTCTGACTGATGGGAATAATGTGAAACACATTATGAGACATCTGACACAACGCACAATTGATAATAACTGGAGATATGAAAGAAGGGGAGCACAGTGTTAAGGGGTACATGGATGCTGATTTTAATGCCAATACAAAAGACTCTTTTTACCACTGGGTACGTACTAACTAAGAGAGAACTACACATTTTATGTCAAAATTAAACTACTGCACAGAGTTGAGCCAAAGTGGTGAGGTGAAGGTGGAAAACATAAATTCAAAGGAAAATGCGGCTGACCTTTTCACCAAGATCCCATCTGGGGTGAGAACAAAGGAGCTTCCAAGTTAATTAGGTCTATGCTAATTCATACAAGTTCAAATACAAGGAAAGTTTTTTTTGTAAAAGTATCATTGTATGTTTAGTGGAGAACTTACATGCATGATGTTTAGCATTATAAAAATTTCAGATTTAATAGTTTGACGTTCATGGCCGAGGGGAGGTGTTGGCGTTCATCCACATCAGTAGGTGGTGATTTGTTGTGTATTTTTGTTTCAAGTTGTTTATGGTGGTGCCACCTACCAGGGATGATGGGAAGTGTTTTGCGGTTTGAAACGTCCCCACTGCTGCCTAGCGGCCATGTTCTTGTACTATGTGAAAAAATAAATAAAGTGGTCGTACCAGTTGTATGCAGCCTATAATGGAGTGAGTTTATATTTCACTTTCACCATGGCTAACAGAAGGAACTGGATAATGAATACTAAGTTTACGTATTCAGTATCCACCATTTTACATTAAAGAATGGCTCATTTAATCACACTGTAAATGAAATGTTTACGAACTTTCAAATGAAAAATTTATCTTTCCATTAAGTTGCAGTAGCTTCATTTCAGGCAATGAAAACACATTAAATTATTTTTTACTGATACTAATTTCACTATGACACCAACCATCAAAGAACATTCAGGTTTAGTTGATGCGCTCTAGAGAGCTTGTAACAAAACCATTGGCCTCACCAGCCCCCTCCTATAGGAGAAAGGTTTTGTCCTTGATGCATAGACAGGACGCTGTCTGCAGAAACAACTCTGCAATGATTTCTGAAATGGCTACTCTAGCTTTTGTGTACACTCAACCATCAAACAACAAATGATTACCACTGCATAAACAATGATTACCCACTGCATACAACAACAAAGTCAGTTATATTTATCTTGATAATTGCACTCACTTAAGGTTGATATTCGGAAAATATTGGTTTCTCATTTCACTAGGAGGTAATGCAATTTCCAAAGTGATATCAGTTTTGCTTTTACCTGATAAAGCAAGAATTCAATAAAAGAAGGGTTTTTTGGGCACCGTCAGGTCTCATTCTATTGAGGTTACACTGTGATAAACATTGTAATAATTCTCTCTGCAACAAACATTACTACTTTTAATTTAATAAACATTACAGATAAAGAGAGAGAGAGCAAGGAGCAATATTAATGCACTGGTAAACAATCGAGATTGATAAACGTTTGGCTCAACCACACACTACCTCCCCTCCGCCACACTCACGTTCAATGGCTTCCAGGGCATCCCGCAGCACAACGCAGCAAAAGCACACGCCACTCCATCAGCTCCAACATGACGCGATCACGTCACTCACACTACATACGAACACTTTCTACTCAAGAGGGAGGGGGAAATAATTTTGGAGGGATTGGTAGAGACGTGCCCAAAAGGACAAATAAGAAGGCAAGTGGAATTGATGACCAACATGACATTTATAAACTGTTAGCATCAACTGGAGCAGAAATGAATGACATCAGTGGAATGTGGACAATTTGTGGTGCAATGCATCCAAGCGTAGAGGTGAGGCCACTGCCGCAAGCTGTCAACGAGTGGTGCAGTGGGCCAAGCATCACGGGGTGGGGGGGCTGTGTGCACGCTGCTGCTCTGCCTCCTCCTCCTCCTCCGCCTCCCCTCCCCACCACAATCACCTCCGCCGCTTCTTGCTGGGCAACGACTCGGCCACAGCGCCCACCAATGGTGGCGCCACGTCCACGGCCTCCGGACTCCTTCGGCACTCCACGTCCCCCTCACCACCACACTCCAGCTCCTCTGCACACCACACAAGAGAAAAGTGAGACGCCACACACCCAAGCACGCACCCAGCCACACTAGAATGTCATGTGGCACGTAATTAAGGCCAACTACCTTTCCCCATTATGTACTTGCCAGGCTTAAAAAGAATGACATCTCATATTTTGGCCATTAATTAAGAGCTTGAAATCCCTGTCGGCAACAGCCATCCTGCTATGATTCTGCTGCTGCACAAAACAGCCACACCCCTCTAGAATTCCCCAACAATAAGATATATATTCCCTAAATCCTTATATCAAAGTTTTACTGCAAATCCACAACAAGCATACCACAGCCAATAAGTAATTATTGGTCAGTAATCATTATTTTTTTGCTAAGTATTCTCCCCAATGAACCAGTAAGAATATTTAAAAAATATAAGAACAAATACAACCCAGATGGTTTCATTGTGTTAGGTATTTCACAAAAACTGTTACAGACAATAAATGTTCTTTTGTTGAAAAAATAAGAATGAATGATTTTGTTTCAAATGTTTCAAATGTAACTGAAATTGTGATGTTCTTTCTTTAAGTGTGGTATACTCTGTTGATGTGCATAAAATATTATGAACCCAGCTGGTGCACTTAGGGTAAGGCCTTAGGTGCCTTAATAAAGAGAAATTAAAAAAAAAAGATAAAAGTGAAGGCGCAGAAGGAATATTCAGGGGAATTTTATGCTGCAAAATTTCAGTGTGAAGGCTATCAAAGATGAAAATGAAGTAGAGATGTGGGAGACTCATAATGGAGATCAGAATTCCTTGCAGCAGGAAGGACTTCTAGATGAAAAAAGCTTCTGGAAATGACAATATTCCTGCCAAGCTAGTTGAAGATGCAGAAGAGAAGACATTTAGCCAGCGGTACACAAAACCATTCATGACATGTACTTCACACAGGAGATAGACCAACGGACTTCTAGAAGATCATCATCTCTCTATACACCTCTGAGACTCACTCTTGGCAAGGACTCTTGCTGTCTGATTCCTCCCGTGGAGGAAGCAAAATAACATATTATTTGTTAAACAGCTTATTTTGGAAGCACGCAAACAGGGATGTAATTGCTATGGCATCTGCCTAGTGTGATCATATGGACATGAGCCACTTCTTTAAAACAATTGCGAATAATTCTATATAACTTGGAATTTAAATTTTAAAATAAATAAAAACCAATTTTTGAAAGTATGATCAAAATCAGAGGAAAAAATATTCCGGCATTAATGGCTTAACAGTAAGGATTGCAATCCCGGAGAGATTTTTCAATTCTGGGATTACGGGATTGTGATTTCCTCAATCCCGGGATTTAACTAAAGTATCACATGCACTTACGGGATTAAAATAAAAAAAATAACTAAAGTATCACATGCACATATGGAATTCATATTGAAATTATGCAAATTTTAATCAACATCGATTAATAACAAAGTTAAAATTATTATAAAACAACAGCACACAAAGTTCAGAAGCAGGGGGGGGGGGGGGGGGGGGGGGGGGAGTTCATCTTCACTGATGATGATGAAGTATTGAAATCTGGGTGGTGCGTTTGTTTCACTTTGTGTTTTTCTATTGTTTTATCTTTGGTATTAAATATGGAAGAAAACCACAAAGTTACTAAAGAATCTATTTTACTAAAATGTAAAACAATACAGTTTTTCTTGGGAGATAAAAAAAGAAAGCACAATATCAGTAGCAATTGCTCTTAAATTGAAAGAAATTGTAGTCTTTTAAAAAATCAAACAGAAACTCTAGAATTAGGTTATCCTCACTGAAATGTTACTGACATTTTTTTTTTAAATATGCACCTAAAAACCACAGTATGTAATGTCTTGTTGCTCATTCTAGACCTTTATTTATTACAAAGCAAACCTGCTGATAAAAAAGCCCTTTCTGACTCAACATTAGAGGGAGAGATAGTTAGTAAAAGCTCGTAAATAATTTGCATATTTTCTCCTGTCCATCCACTTTCACAGAAATTCTCTAGCTTTTGAACTATTGATCCTAGGTCATTGGTCCTTTGAACTGCAGCTAGAAAGATATTGTTTGGGAGGACTCAAACATTGGGTAAAGACCAAATCAAGTTTCTTCTTTAGCTCATCCGAACATAGTGAACCACTATTTGAATATTTAGCAGCTGACTCTCTCTCTCTCTCTATGCAAGCCATCAATATATCGACTTTTTGATACAAAAGAAGTTGGTTCTTCTTCCTAGCTCACTGATTTAAATGTTTTAGTGGCATTATAATGATGAAATCTAATTTCTTTGACAACCTTTTTTAGGTTCGCTAGTGTTAGCACAGAATATAAATTCCCCAAATCATGACCACTTGCCCGTGAACCGTTGTGACAATACCCCAAAACCCCTCATAAACCAGTTAGTCTCTTCAGTATTTGATTCTGCAAGGCATTTTCATATTGTTCCACGACTCTGTATTCACATATTTCAGTTTTTGCATCAAGAATTACAACGCAGTTTCACACTTCAAAAGATTTGAATCCCTTTGGCAAAGTGTTTCCTCTGTAATTTTCACTGGCTGCAGTGTTGCAATGATAGAAGAAGCAAGTTCATATTCACGCTCATTGAATGATATTTCGGAATTAACACACTCAACGCGGATGCCTTGAATTCAAGGCATGCCTCGTTACCCTGGGAGGCGGATGCCTTGACGTCAAGGCATGGGGTCCCATTATGTTCGTTGCTAAGTAAAAAATTATTATTACATTGCAAAAACTTTATTTTTAAAGCATTTATAATAATGTATTTATTCATATAAAAGAAAAAAAAAACTTTTGCACATGAATAAGTTTTCATGAAATAGGCCAGCATTGAGTGTGTTAAAATCAATGAAGGCCTTCATCATGCGAGTTTTTAGCATTAGAAAATGTACCATCATGTCAACTTAAGTGTTCCATCAAGTTTTTACTTCAATAACAAGAGCTTTCCTCAACAAATTTTTCAGTCATATATTTTTGAAGGACTCTGTCGTTTTTTGGGAATGACTTTCTAAAGAGAAGATCTGTTTTCCTTATTTTTTTGGGTCACAATATTAATGTTTTGTTCTGATTGTTTACACGCATCTCCATCTTCAAACGGATCAATTCAGTCTGTTTCATCATTCGATGGAAAGTCTTTTTCGCTGAACGCACTTTCTTCAAATTCCACTTCTTCTTCTTCAAAGCTCGGTATAACAAGTGCTCTCATTGGCTGGGAAATCACTCGCTATAGCGAGGGCTCATTACATCCGATGATGATGTGTTAAGCCTCTCAATTCACACAGTTGTTCTTACTTTCCATTATTCTTTTGTTACCATGCAATTAGAAACAGGTAGAAGGGCCACTTTCATGTACAATTGCATATTTATCATTTATTCTGCGAATTAAATCTTCCAAATCAATAACTTACGTTTTGCTGAAGTATTCTAGTGTTCACCAGTACGTCTGATGGTTAGGAAATATGTCGTAATGGTTCGCAGAAATACAGCATTTTTTGGCGGTCGAAAATATTTCTTGCATAATTACCTCTTCCAAGCCATTCCTAAAATTCACATTCAGTAATCTCTCGAAAATTAGTTGCAGCAAGTACTTATTTACACAAAAAAATGCCTCCATCGGTTGCAATGCACATCGTGTGTCGTACTAGTGCTGCCATCTGGAGGATCTGGAGCGAATGGAGGTAACTCCTGTGAAATACTATTGCCGAGAATCATTGATGCATTCACTCAAAATTGCATGCATCCGTGAAGTCAGGAATCACAAAATAAAAACTTGTTGAATGGGATAAATTTTAATTCTTCGCATAACATCGGCCCTGGAAATATTTAGGAAACATCGAAAAATATCCACGAATTAGCAAATGTACCAGAAAACATAAGTAGCTATTCTCATTACCTCTGCTAACAGGAAAAATAATCGAAACCACCATGAATCGTAAAAGTTTAAGGATATAAATAATTCTTTGGCTAAGGAAAAATTAGGCGACTTCGTCGTGATGACAAAAGCATAACAAGCGTTGGACCTTTTAGTATCACACATGCACGCTTCTCATTAACAGTACAGCAATTTCAATTTCTATTCCCGGCTGAAAAATCATTCAAGAATCGTCTGCTTCAGTCTACTGGCAGTTGCCGAAAGCATTGATGCTGTGATATCACTGGCCCGGTACGCAGTGCTAATTTTTCTAAGAGTGTTGTTGACTGATTGACCGAAGACTGTCGTGCTTTCGCTCTAGTCGGCATAGGCAGTTTCTTCTTCCGAGAGAGAACTAATTTCGTCATCATCTTCGTTTCTCACCGAGTTAATCAACTCCTCGTCCGTCAACTACTCCCGCACTGGCAGACAAAGACAGGTGGTGGGCTGAACTCCACCCACACCACCGCTCTCCGCTACACTAGATGCTTTTGTCCATCCACCCATTCCGCTGCTATGGCTCCGTTTGAACTTGGATTAACAAAAGAACAATTAAAAAGTGCGAGCGCAAGGTACGCCAGAGCCAGCAGTAAATCGTCAGGGCATGGACTTGATTGGACTTTAAATAATGTAGAGATGGAACAAATGTTGTATTCTAAGTTGTAGTTGACAAATAATGCTACTAAAGATAAATACTGGACTTGGGCCGATACCAATAGAGAGTATTAGGCAACGGCCATTTTCCCGATACTTCGATACTTTCCAGTACTCTTTTTTTTCAAATACTTTAATTCGAAAGTATTCGTTTGGTGAAAATCATCTAAAAACACAATTTCAAAATCCCGCCTTCTTCAACTGACTTACCAATGTGTCGCGTATTTGTTTACTTAGCTGTGATCTTCATGATAGTAAAAGTAAGACAAGTGCTTAAAATTGGTTATGGGAAATCTTGAGACAAAAAGATCAACCTACTCTGAAAAGTAGACGAAAATCCACGTACGAAGAAAGTTTGCTGAAATAGCAGCAAAAATTGAAGTTCTGCCGTCAACCTACGTTCATTCTCCTCAATGCATAAGTTGTTCGGCGTTTCCACCTACATTCCAAGCTCGTTTTCCAAAAATAGAAGGCGTTTGTCGTGTGCTTCCAATGCTCCATGCCCACGGAGATACCGGTTTCGTAAATTGACTAGAATAACTTAAAGAATATAAGTACATATTTGAAACTTAAAGGACGCAATGGCAAAAGTACGATTCTTATTATATCAAAATCTCCTTTCATTTGTTCATTTCATATTGTGTTGACAATTTCCAAAGTGATGCTGGCCTATGCGACTCAAAAAAATGTGCCATTTTTCATCCTCACTATAAAAATATACCTCAAAAGTAATTATAATAAAAATTCTGGTATCTGCATTGAGCAAAAGGCTAAATTATCTACACGCTGATATGCTCTCTCTGAATTTTGCTTCTTTCTTTTTTGGGATATCAAGCCTCAAAGTCGAGTCTATATATACTTTTCGCGTGAATAGAATGAACAATACGTGCTATTTGGTCATATAGTCATCATTAATTATTGAGTGCCAATCAACGCCAGGTATCGTACATAATAATTTTTGGGAAGCGTAATAATTGATGATGAAACTTTTTTTACAATAAATTGACTTCAGCAATGAACTAACTTGATGGCATGCGTAATGGTCCCCAAGAAGTTATGCAACCCGCACAAGTATTCGACATGACCCGAGAAGGCCTAACCTGTTCAACAAGTATTCCTCGTTACCATGTTCAGGATTTCGGGTCCCTACAAAGACGTGCTAACGAGAGTCCACTGTATTTGGGTGTACCTGCAGGTTTAGAGTATCCTGAGGAAATGCTTTCAGGAACTAGCGCTATGGTCCAGATAGAAGAACCCTCTTAA
This sequence comes from Platycnemis pennipes, assembly GCA_933228895.1. Classification (NCBI taxonomy): domain Eukaryota; kingdom Metazoa; phylum Arthropoda; class Insecta; order Odonata; family Platycnemididae; genus Platycnemis; species Platycnemis pennipes. The sequence continues at coordinate 152,389,477 of OW121849.1, forward strand.
CTGCTGAGCATGTTCAGCAGCCGTGTCAACAATATGTCAATGAGAAATACATTCAAATGTGAGCTGCTGAGCACGTTCTCTTATTTCTTAAAAAGAATTTTCAGTATAAAAATGCAAGAGGGCTTAGAGTCTGATATCTCATCATCTAACATGTTGCATTTTATGTCCAACAAAACTTACTTATTAGCGCCAACTGTTAGCAAAAATCTGTACGTCAATCCCGGAATCTTGGGATTCATATATGCTAAGTCCCGGGATTGCAATCCTTAGTTAACAAGTCTAACTGAGTCTTAGGGTCTAACTGAGCGTCATAAAATCTCTCCATCTTTATTGCGTATGCATCATGAAATAAACACAATGTAAATAAAGAAAATTGACGAAGCTCACCTTGTGATGGAGAGTTCTTGCCACGATTTCGTCTGCCAAGAGTGATGTTTGGTCGAGGCTTGTAGAGGTCATCACTGCTGTAGCGCTGCTGAACCCGACTTGATGACCTTGTCCCTCTGATTTTGCGGCCCCCCAACGATTCATCGTGCCTCCTTGCATCTCCACCTTCCACTGGGCAACTTTGTGGGCCCACATTCCTGCAAAGAGGGGCTCTTATTGGCTGAAAAGTTGAGCAAATACACTGCACATCGTGTCACCAATACCGCTGCCTTCCTCCACATGATGTTAAAGCATCGAGAAACGGTCTATTAATCGCCAACATGTCCAGTTACCATCGGATACTTTCCAACACAGCATGCACTGTTCCAGAGTGCAGTAAGTCCTCAACTTACGCAGTTAATTCATTCCAACAATTTCTGCGTAAATTGAAACACAGCAACTTACATTTCTGTTTTCGAACCATTTGCGGTGCTGCTTTTACTGCGATTGCCAGCCATCGGTGACTATTACACAAAATGCCATCTTTTGAGAGGCCGTTAAATTAACATAATACATATGACATTCCAAGAGTAACTCAAATCCAATCTTTATTTCACAGGCTTTTTAAATCTGAAATAAGTATAATTACACAAGCATGTTCCTTTTTGTTGTGATGGACAACAGACGTCATCTATGGAGAAGATTAGGGTTGGGGCATGGATTCGAAGATTCAGTCGAATCCTATCGAATCCAACGTTAAAAGATTTGATCATAACAATGGATTAAACATTTGAATACCAGTCGTGCAGATTCCAAGTACAAGCGGCAGAGAACTACAGCAAGTCCTTGAATTACACGGATCCAGAGTTACGCGGAAGTTCAGTTAGGCCGGTGACATATTTACGTATCTCCGTGTTTCTGTTGCCACAACAGATTCAACTACGTGTCGACCTGCGACTCATTGCCAAGTGCACAAGAGTTGATGCCAAAGTATGGGTATTCAGAATGCCAACTCTAGTTTGATACATTGCATAGTTCAATAGGTGATATTTGATCATCATCATGGTGAAAAAGTCTGATGTGATCAGGCATCAACGTCTTTTTTCGGTGTAGTTTGAATTCCTATGCAAAGTTAATTATTTACTCCACAGAAGATGCCTGCTGTCCATTACAGCAAAAAAAAGTGTTTTGGCTTTTTATTAGGCTTGTACAGATACCATTTTTCCTAAACACAACGAATACCTTGATACCAGTGGCCAATACAATTAGTATTATTTTCCGATACTTTTTATTTTTCTAAAAAATTTGATAAATTTTTTAGAAAAACTATTTTTAGGGACTATATGACCATTATTCATTTATTATTTACTTTAAGAAATAAGATTCAGCTTTGATTAGATTTAACTACAGATTTCACAAGAAAGGAAGTATTTATTTAACAATTTACAGATATGAGCAAGATTTGAATTTAACACTTAGAGTGCTAGCGATGCAAATGTGCATTGCCAGGGGACTTGCGGAATTTGCGAACGACGCACATGTGCGTTGCTGGAATTCTTATTTTGTTGCATGGAAAGTAACGCTCTCTAGCGTAGCTAGCAGTGAGCAGTGGCTCATGGTCGTAGGCATGGTTCATGTAGTGCATAATGTAGCCGTCTATGGTGCTCTTTGTCGTGAAACTAGTAAAAGACGTTGAGGTATCCCGAGAACACGTGTGCGTCGTTCGTGAGCTTATAATCTGCCTAAGGAGAATCTTGGCTGTTCAAGACACAAGATGAAGAAATCGTTGATTTGTAGCAGGATATTAGTCCTGATGAAGATACAGATGATTCTGAAGAGGATGAAACATATATTCCTCTGCTGCCAAATGAGCAAGGTGAATGTTTTGACATTCTGTGTCCTTTCAGCTACATTATCATTCTACTGTTTTTCTTATTCCTTTTCTCTACTTTTTTTGATTTCTAATTATCTTTCCTATTTTTAATTGAATATGTTATTTTGTAGTGTTAGTTGTTATTTCTCGTATGTTAATTTGGAAATATTTGAATCCATTTCATCAGAAAGTACTTCAGAAGCATATAGTAGTGAAGAAGAAGACGACAGTGGTGCAGTCTCCTGGAAGTATTTCAAGAGGCTCCTCGTAAGAAGTGGTCATGCTTAGATAGCCACAGCAACATTGGTTGGTCTGAGTGCGACTGCACACCTACTGTTCCCCTATTTCATGGAGATGCTGGGGTGGTGGATGGGGTTGGCCTCCATGAATCCTGCGAGGTAATTGACTTTTTCCTTCACTTTGTTGACGTTGGTATGATGCGTACAATGAAAGAGCAAACCAACCTTTACACCCGGCAAAATATTCAAAGAAAACTAAGTGAAAATAGACTTTCACCCAAAGGTAGACTCCATAAGTGGAAAGCCGTAACTCAGAACGATATAAAAAAATTTTTAGGCATCATTCTTCACATGTCAATCAGTGACAGGCCATCATTATCGGATCACTGGTGCAGTGACCCTGTTTTATCCTGTAATTTTTGCCCAAATGTCCTAAGCAGGGACAGGTTTTTGCTTATTTTATCAAATTTACACTTGGCTGATAATAGCAGAATGAAAAGGAAAGGAGAGCCAGGTTTTGATTCCCTGTATAAAGTTCGGCCATTGATTACGCCACTCATACAAAAGTTCAAAACAACATACAATGTCAGTGAAAACATTACAATTGGTGAAGGTATGTGTCCTTTCAGGGGTCGTGTACATTTTCATGTATACATGCCCGACAAGCCCAATAAGTATGGAATGAAAATCTTTATGCTTTCTGAAGCTACATCTGGATATGTTTGGAATTTTGAAGTGTAAGAGGAGGAGAAGGAATTGATAATTCAGTGCCAGCTCTGGTAAAGAGATTGCTCGATTCTCTTGTGAATAGAGGGCACACACTTTTCACGGACAGATATTACACTTCACCTGATTTGGCACTGGAACTTGAGAAGCTGAATACAGGTCTAGTTGGTACTGTGAATAAAACAAGACGAGGCATCCCACGAGTTCTATGAACCCAAATCGCTGAAACGGATTGAGCAAGTTTTCCGACGTAAAGGAAATGTACTACTGTCACGCTGGAAAGACAAAAGAGACGTCTGGATGGTATCCACAAGGCACAGAGCAGGAATGTCTACTTATACTATGGACAAAAGAGGAAGAGAAAAAACCAAACCATTATGTGTGATAGATTATAACAGCCATAAATATGGAGTTGACCTAAGTGACCAGAGGATGTCCTATGCTAGTTTCAGTCACCGAAGTTTCAAATGGTGGCGAAAGCTGGCATTCCACCTAATCCTAATGGGAACATGCAATGCTTGCGTTCTATATAATAAAATCAAGAAACAGAGTATTGCTGTGACATCCTTCATACAGCAAGTGTGTACAGAGTTGGTGCTGATAGAAGATCACCCTACGAAACAGAATACTTCTCAATTAGCAAGACTATCTGAAAAAAAAAAATTTATTGAAAAGATTCCTATACCAGAAGGAAAAAAAGTGCTAGGCGAAGATGTGTCATTTGGCAACGCTTTGGAACGGAAGGCAATAAAATTATTTCTGCACACCTGAACATTCAGAGAAAGGTACGCGCAAAGATGGAACAGCCAGAAGGAAAGATACCAGCTGGTATTGCGAAGACTGTGATAAGGGATTCTGCCCGGGTGAATGTTTCAAGTTATATCACAGAAAGAAAGTGTATGACAAACGAGTACTGAAAATTTAATGTAATTTTTTATAAATACATATATGAAACAAATCCTATTATATATGCTGATGTATCAGATGACTTATTTTGTATGAAAATTGTTATTTTCAATCAATGAACCTAAAAATATGTTTTTTGACAATTTTTTTAAAATCAGAAAAAAAAAGGTTTTTTTAAAAGAGAGTTACAAAAATCAAACATAATGGAATAATAAAAACAACTATGCTAGTATTTTAAAAAGGCTTTATAATTTTATACTACAAAAAGAAAAAGAAAATATCTATAACAGTTTATTATCGAGTGATTTTTTATTAATGCAGAAAATGGCCAGCACTGAGCCGAGAACAGGACATAGCCTATTCAGCACTCAAAGTGTTAATGAAATTGAGGAGGATTAGATTTGGGATTAGGTTTCGATAAAAACCCACGTTCGGATTCGGGATTCGATTATGGACCATCACTGCTTGGAATTATGTTGCTTGCTTTGTTTGCAACACCTTCACCGCACCACCGCCTGCCCACAGTCCAAGAAGCTAAGAGGCAATTCTCCTCACTTCCTCCGACTCCCCCATCTTCCCCCACCCACATCCCCTTATCTCCAGCCAGCTGCTTTAACCAATCATGGATACAAGTTTCAGTCTCAGTGAAGGTGAACTATTTTTTTCTCTGTGGAATTTCTGCCATAAAGGGTTTACTTGCTTCAGAGATCACTACCCTGGAGCAAGAAAAGGTAAGCTGGGCAGTGGACAAGTTAACTGGCCCGTGACAAGATTTAAACTAGCAAGGTACAATTGTATCCACATCAAAAAAGTGATAGAAGCCATTGGTAGGCTTGACAATCAGCTCTGAGGAGTTTTGGTCATCTACCAAAAATACAGACCAGTAAGTGTTACCACAGGAGATAAACTCAGATAGTGAAAAGTTAAGGTATAATATTGAAATAAAAAGCTTAACTTTGTAAAACCACAAACATTTATTAGCACCACCTAGGTTTCGACTGCACAGTCATCTTCAAGTCAATGTGTAGACACGACACGACTGTGCAGTCGAAACCTAGGTCGTGCTAATAGATTTATGTGGTTTTACAAAGTCAAGCTTTTTATTTCAATATGACTAGCAAATACCACAAAGATACTGCAGAAATGATTGAGTTAAAGTATAACTCTTAAAATAACACAAAACAGCCAAGGTTATGTGAGTTTACTGAGAGGGTTTTCCATAGGTATTTGTATGAAAAAAATAAGTTCAACAAAAGCAATCTTGTCCTAGATAAACACCATGCATCATGAATTGGAAAAGATTCCTGTGATATTGCTACCATTTGCTACATACGAATCCCTTTGCACACCAGCAGGCCACCCCTTATCGTCCCGTTCCTACAGTTATAGTAGCTGCACGAGTGAATCAATGAGAGGTTGCTCACCCGCTCACAGTCGAGCCCTCAGCATCGGGGTCCATGGCCGCAGCCACAAGGCCCTCAGCCACAAGCAGCGCTGCGCAGTGACCACTCTCCAGCACAAACTCCTCAGGTAGCAGCTCTGAATTGGCAACGCCATCTGTTGAGACAAGCAGAGGGATGGAATTGATCAGACTGGAGGACAAACAGCACTCCACCATCCAAAAACCAGACAGTGCACACATAAATGAAGGTTTTTGTCATCCACATTTTTTGAATACTTAAAGAAGTACACCCGTCCACAATAAAATGTTACCACTTCGGAGGCCGAATTTTTCCAAGTCCCGAGTTGAAAGAGATTTGACAACAGTGCACCTCTGTCCCTTTAAATGCTCCGACCACGAAAGACACACAAGACCGGAGCACAGTCCTCTTAAGAGAGCCCCTAGCCATGGCTTGGGGTGAGACCCTTCCTCAATGACCCACACAGGGATTTTTGCATTGGAGGGGTATAAAGGGCGGCCAGTGACAATTAGTAAACTCGGAGAAGGGCGGCCTCCCGAAAAGCAGCCTTCTTTTGAATCGCTGCTCGGAGTGACTCCCTCGAAGATGTGTCGCGTAGGTTTCCACGACTACGGCCTTTGAGGGAGTGACAACCCAAATCTAAATTCAGTTCGAAGCAAACCTTGTTATTAACACCGTCAATATTTCTTAGTCAACGAGTTCCAAAGTACTCAGTTTTTGCCTTTATTTCGTCGTGGAAAATAATTTGATCTTACAATATTAATGATATAGGTGATTATTGTTATCAGCATTTATGTATCTGTTAACGATCGGTGATATTTTTGTATTATCGGTGAATTTTATTTGATAACGCGATGAGCTCCAAAAATGTGCTTGTATAGTAAATGGCAAAAATCTTTATGCTACAACTGATACATACAGATTTCAATAAGAATAGAGAAGACGTTTTGAACGTCTTTACAGATTATAAGTGTAAAGTTTCAAACTCAAGTGGGTAATAAATGAGAAAAAATTATTGTGGTAATATTTAGAATTTATTTCAAATTACACACAATCCTCGCACTCTCACGTACTCGTATGGTTATTTCTTCGAATGAATACTCATCGGCAATTCATACGCAAGTATATGCTATTTTAAATAACAAAGAAAACTCACTTTATAAATAAAATGTTTAAGGAGATTATTAGGAATACGTTGAATGTCTAAAAAATACTCATAGATGCATTGTTGAAAACTATATGTGTGTTTTCCTATTCGAAGGCCCCGCTTGGAGACCTGGCAGTCCCTATTTGAGTACTGCGGGGAAGGTTTTTCAGGTTAAGATCTCTGGCCATCGTATGGGATGAAAACTGGATACTTTGGTGCTTTTCGGAGAGCAGGCTAACGCCGACACAACTTATTCCACACTTTCTCCGCTCATCGGCAATTCCTTCTCTGCCATGCATACAATGATGCAAAACCCAGCCTTGTATGGTTTAATTCCCAGATAATTAGTACTTTTTTCTGTTGACATGTGTTTTCTCCACCTTCCTCACTCACTTAGTGTTCATCATTTGGTGTTCCCTAGGTGAGGATCAAGAGGGTCAATAAAGGTAGAATCATATCAACCAATGTATGGAAAAGAGAGCAATGAATTTCAAGGCGATGATCAATTCAGATTTTGCCAGGGGATTAAACACGTGATGTGAATGCAGTGATGAGAATTATTATTAGCTTTAGTTTCACACAATGTCCCTCTTCCTCCCATCATTCTATCCAAGCTACCCGTTCTTCGCCTCACTCTCTACCCTGTTTACCCCGGAGTGCATGCTTGGTGATCTTCACCCCCTGCCACACACCCTTGCGGTGGCTTGCAGGGTATCGTGTAGATGTAGATGTACCCAATATTCCTCCCTCAGTCACATCTTTCAATATACCCTCGCCCTTTTTACCTTCTCCATCCACACCTTCTGCCTTCTCCTACTTATATCAATCAAATTTCTTTCCTCTCCTTCCAATTCTAGTAATTCATCATTCGTCCTCCTTTCGACCCACTCTAATTTCTCCATCCTTCTCTTTAATCTCCCTCATCAATGTCATCTCTCTCACTGCCCCCCACTTACTCTAAGATGTTAACATCATTCTAGGCTCCGCTTTACGTTTTCTTGAGAGGAGACGTATAACATCCTTGCACAAACTCTCTTCCCTTTGCATTAGAGATGACCAAAAAGTAACTAATCATTTCTTTGGTACTCGTTACTCACTCGGATCGGAACTAACGATTACTCAATTTGATAAGTAATGATTCCTATGATTCTGGTACTTTCACTGGGATATGAGTTCCAAATAAAATCCTTGGGCAAACTGATACTACCAAAATAAGTACTCGTAGTCAAACTAGTAGGGACTTACAATTACCAGTAATTGGTACACCCTTATATGGGCGTAACGATTTGTAATCAAAGCAAGCAAGTAGGGACCTAACAATTACCAGTAATCAGTACACCTATTATCGGTGTATTTTTAAGAAAAAGTAATTAATTTCAGGAACAAGAATTACAAAAAAAATTAGCAAAACAAATATTTTGCTCGTTAAATATCCACCCACCCACAGTTGCAAACATTTACCCCATGGATATTACAATAGTATAATAGTTTATATAATCTACATGATTTACACCATCTCACGTATTGTACCAGGTGAACCCATATATTGAGTACAGAAAAGTAATTTAGGCGATGATGGTTAGGCATTATTTATATCCTTATTTGGGTGGGTATGAAGAGGTACTGATTTATTTGCATCACTTACAGAAGTATTGATACAATGATAGATATTTGATTAGATAGAAAAAGGTTTGGTTTGTTTTCAACAAATTGGAAAACTGAAGTCTTATCATCATTATCAAGACGTCACGAAAGTATACCTAGCATTGTTAGGACTTACTTTATGAAAAAGTTATTAATTTCAGGAACATGGTAAATTAGGTATTTCACTGGTTAAATATCCACCGACTCATTATCAACAATTACCCCATCACACGTAAGCAAAATTAGGAAAAAATCCTCAACAACTTGGTGACATGTAAAAGAAATAGGAAACTAAATTATCCCTCAGCCGTACGAACGAATGACGGCATCACCAGAATTATTCGTTTTTTTCAAAGACAACCCTGAATGTAATACTCCGGAAATGATTTTCCCCATCTTCCTATAACAGCATCAATAATTAACACGTTCACTGCAGCGTGACCCACCGGTGGGTCACGCAGATGCGTCTAGCGCCGCGGCCATAAAATTCTGTGAATTGTCGTAGCTTGCGAGGAGTATTGTGAGAGTAGGAATCGAGAACTTCTCAAGTGACTTCACCCAGAGGTTAGTCACTGTTCAAATAATAGACTACTATGTGACACTTAGTGTGACCCACCGGTGGGTCATGCCACCCCTCCTGAAACTATTTTCAGCGCGAGCGGTGTGGCCCACCGGTGGGTCACTATATCCAAAATACGTTTATTTTTTGCTTTCTTTTATTTTTTTTTTCATGTTTATGCGATTTTTATACATAAGGATGAACAATACTCGATATAGTAAAACATATCAACTTATTAAAAATACTGAAAATGTTTAGGAAATTTTTTTCTCCTCAACCTCTTGGCTGTCCGTCAGTTGCTGATAAACTAAACAGTCCGAACTGCACTCACCTGGCTGTGTGAGAGAGATTGACTCTCTCTCTTCCCTCCCCCCCCCTCTACGGAAGGGCAATTGGGAAAGAGTCGCATAGCGTTCTTGAGCCAATCCCTCGGTGGTGGATGAGTGACCGTGCCCTTGCCGGGTGAACGTCTTCCGAAATGCAGACACTACTTTTTTCTGAGTGAGACAAACCACTATGCACTCTTTCCAAAGGATCCCCCTTCCCTTTTCACATAGTGTGAGCAGGGCTGGGGAATCAGTACGCACGGACGGGCGTCTATGTCTCACAGACGGGCGCGAACAAGGGCAGGCGCAATAAACAGAGAGGAGTGGGAGTCTTCTGCGTTTTCCGAACGTAGCAAATCTTTACCACATGCATTGTATTGTTGGCCCTCTCTTCCCCCATCCCACGCCAGGGTCTAGCTGATAGCGTGCCCCACGAGGCCAGGGGAGGGGTGGGCTGGGGGCGAAGCTGGGAGTAGCCTTCCTCTAATCTCAGGAAACAGCTGAGTATTTCCGCTTCAACCACCATCTCTCGGCGGTGGCCAGAAGCTCGGAAGGACTGTGACCCAAAGGTGGGTCACACCGCCCATGCAAAAGGCTGAGTGTGACTCAGCGGTGGGTCACGCCGCGCTGTGAGGGGTAGGGCTTTAAACAGCTCCGCAGTGAACGTGTTAAAAAAAAGGGTCTATGCTTTTTATTATCAACAGAACGTCTTCTGCAAAACTGGGGTCTCAAATGTTGAGGAAGCAAACACATCGTCTACTCATTTCAGCAAGCTCGTTCCCTGAAGAAATTTTTGCCTTCTCAGTTTCCAGCTTAACAATGAAGTTACAATACAATGGCCGACATCTAAGCAACACTATGTAAGTATGGGCAATGACATGCCCTTATACGGCATTCTTTGTGGACACCTCCATGTCCATATTAGGGGATGCTTCTGTGCCGCGCTCGTCTCTTGACGGTCGCTCGAGAGCATCGTTCCTTTCCGCGGACATCAGCACATTCCGAGATAAGCGACGAGTAGCCACGCACGGGAGAAGGTTGGAGGGAGTCTTGCTTGAGCTGTGATGTGCGACGGTTGGTCTGTGTAATCACGTGTTGAAATGAAAGATTAAATGAGCCAACCCAAGATTCCCGGCTTTTCCCTTACAGCTCTCAACCTTATCCTAACTTACAATTTGGTGTCCGAAGTGGATGTTCCGAGTTCGACGAGTTGTAATATAAGCCGTAAGTAGTGTAAGTGGTGGGTCAAAATGGCGGGACGTGTGAGCATGTTGGGGCGCTAAATGGAACTGCAGCAAGCGTTGGACGAATTGAGCGAGCAGTTGAGAGTGTTGAAACAGGAAAGCACTGCGAGAGGCGAATGTAGGAATAAATCGTATTCCACGTTATCCGCTGTGGAGCCGTTCCCTGGGGTGAGGAGAGGAGAGAACGTAGAGGGGTTTGTGTCGTGTTCAGAGAGAGCGGCCGAATTCGGCGGATGGAGTCACGGGGACAAGTTAGGTGCTCTGGTGTTGAAACTTCGAGCAGGGGCTGCGGGGTTTATGCAGGCACATGAAAAAACAGGGAATGTGACGAGTTACGCCGACGCGAAAGACTTGTTATTGAAGAGGTACGGCGTCGTGGAAAACCGCCGGTATTATAGGGAGTTGCTGGCGAATGTAGGGTGGGGCCGGGTGAAGGAATCGAAGAGTTCGCCGACCGGATACGTATTATAAACATACAGACGATAAAGGAGGAAGAAAACCCGGGGGAGGCTGCAGTCCGGCGGGCGGAGGCGGACGAGCGGGCGTTGGACGAGTTTTTGAATGGCCTCATAGGGAGGATAGGCGAACACACCCGGCTTGCGATGCCCGAGTCGCTAGATGCCGCGGTGGCGGCTGCAGTCCGCGTGAGAGGTGGAAAGGCGAGCGAGACCAGTGAGTGAACCCAGGAAGGTATTCGTGTCGGCCGATGGGGGTTGCTACACCTGCGTGAGGATGGACATTTCGCCCGGGCGTGTCCGCGAGGCCAAGGGGCCACGAAATGTTATAACCGCGGGGGGCGCGGGGCATTGGGTTAGGGAGTGTCGACAACCTAGACGAGTGCTGAGCCAAGAGTTACGGGGGGGCTTAAACGACGAGGGGGTCAGGCGTACCGCCTGCTAAGACCCCAACTCACGTTCTCGCGCGCTTGTCGTCATGGCGGAGGAGATTTAATCATCTTTGCGACGTGCGGAGGACAAAAACGGCGGATGTTACTCGACACCGGAGCCCAGATGAGCCTGTTGTCTAAGACTCGTATTGGCGACCGGGTGCCCACGAGGTCATGGTATTGGATACGGGGGCTGAACGGAGGAATGGTGTGGAACCATGGGGAAGTGGTGATGGACATTGATATAGGGGGGTGCCAGCACCAACTGCGAGCCCAAGGAGTCGATGGTCTGAGCAATTACGCCAGAATTCTGGGGGTGGATTTCCTGAGGGAGTGTGGGGCCATAATAGACGTAAGAGGAAAAAAGGTGACTATTTCAGGGAGGAAAATGATGCTAAATGGGGGTTGGGAAGGAGAACCGCGGGAGACGGCCCGAGTACGGGCGAGGCAAAGATGCCGACGGTGCGGGGTCGGAGAAGGGGGCGCTGGGGCAAAAGAAATGGAGCGGTGATGGAGCAGCCGGGGGTATCACCGCGCGATGGGAGCGAGGGTCTGCCGGAGGTGACGCGGATGCGGCCGGCGAAGAGGGCGGCGGCGGTGGAGCGGACGGAGGGAACACCGAGCGACGGGGGCGGGTATTCGCCGTGGCTGGCGCGAGAGCATCCGGCGAAAGTGGGCGTGCGCGCGCGTGAGACCGTGCCGTCGAGGACCGGGGTCCCGGAAGGGCGCAGTTACCGCGTGGAGGTGCCGGTGCGGCTTGTGGCGGCGGAGATCATCCCTGCCCTCTCGGCGAGTGGTGTCCCTCCCCTTACCACGAGATAAATGGAGAGAAGGCGAGGAATGTGTCATCGAACCGGCGCTTAAGATGGAGGAGTGCTGGGTTACCCGGAGCATAAGTAAGGTGAACGAAAAGGGGTGTGCGCTGGCAGGTGTAAGTAACTTTGGGTTCATTGATGTGATCCTGAACTAGGGGACTCTGATAGTAAGGGAGAGTGAAGTAGCAAAAGAGTCAGACGATGGCGGGAAGGGTGAGAGAGAGGTCCTAGTGAATAGTGTGCCGACTGAGGTGAGAGGGGATGTGAAGGAACAAATTGCCGAAAAGCTCAGTCACTTGGAGTTAGAAGAGCGCTCGGTATTGCTTCCCACGTTGGAAAGGCACAGTCAGCTATTCGCGTATTCAAAGAATCCACCCTCCACTCATTTAACATCACACGAGATCCTAACCGGGGACGCGCGACCCATTTATCGGAAGCCTTACCGGACCCCACATCACTTTAAACCTTTAATTTAGGAATTGGTGGCAGAGTTTTTGCCTAGTGGAGTCATGAGACCCAGAAATAGTCCGTGGGCATTACCAATTGTCATTGTGCCAAAGAAATCGTTAGATGGGAAACCATGTTATCGATTTTGTATAGACTTTCGTGCACTCAACGCGACCACGAAGCCCGACGTGTATCCGTTCCCGAACATTGTCGAAACCCTGGCATACCTAGGAGGGTGTTGATACTTCACCACCGTGGACATGGACGCGGGGTATCACCAGATCCCGTTATCTCCAGAATCTATTGAAAAGAGTGCATTCATTGCAAACAGTAGCCATTACGAGTATGTTCGTTAACTATTCGGACTTAGAACCGCACCGTCATCATTTATGCGTTTTATGAAAGGCGAGGTCTCAGTCCCAAAGAGTGTTTAGTGTATTTAGATGATATCACTGTCTTTAGCAGTTCGGTAAGTGAACATGCAAGTCGGTTGAAGCGTGTGTTTGGCAAACTCGAGGCAGCAGGCCTGTCACTAAAGTTAGAAAAATGTCATTTTGCGCTGCCGCAAGTTAATTATTTAGGCCATGTGAGGGCGGGGGGAGTGCGCCAGGGCCCGGAAAAAGTTATGTTAGTGCTGAAGTTTCCTACCCCTAAATCAGTAAAGGAGACGCAGTCGTTCTTAGGGCTAACGAACTACTTTCGCCGATTCGTAAGTAATTACGCGGTAATTGCCCGTCCCTTAACGAGGCTATTGAAAAAAAGTAACGCGTTCGTGTGGACTCCGGAGTGTGACGATGCAGTGGATGGGTTGAATAAAGAACTGTTTTGGCGGTGACCGTCCGCCTTCATCAACTAGAGAGAAGTGAGGGAAGAGCACTGAGGATAAGGAAGTTAATGGGGGGAAGAAAGGATAGAGAATAAAGGAGTAGGGTTGACTCAATATGAGAGGTTGAGGCCCGGGAATTCAAATGCCCTCATTACCCAGATGAATGAAAGTTCACGTGTTCTGACGTCAATATCGGAAGCAGAATCAGGGATTTTTCTAACACAGTGAAGGAAAAACAATTATCAATCGGAAGGTTATGGTTCATGGAGTGTAAAGGGACAGGGGTATCATGGCAAAATTTAGTGGAGAAACGGTGGTTGTTAATTCTAAGGGATAAGGGGGTTGTACATTTTCCAATATAAAAGGTGGGGCAAGGGTTGCATATGAGCATATATACTACATTTTTTGACAAGCAATTGGCCGGGAAGCAGAATCGATGGGAGGTGGTTGGGCGTCTGTGATTGTGGTGCTGGAGGTAATGTAATTGTTGATTAGTGGGCAGGTTTTACAGCACGGGTGGTTGCAGGGCGAAAGCCGTTGATTATTGATCAAGAGTGGAAGCAAAAGCACTCTGAGAATTATACGAAATTATCATTTATGGCCTATATTGTATTAGCTATATTATTCTTAATCATTAGTTGCTACTGTTGTAAATGCTTAATATTTATTGGCCCAAGGCACAGGAATTTTGCAGGAAAGGACAATCGTGTACCACAATTGTGTTCAAATTAAAAATTGTAAACAAATTGCATACTTCAGAAGAAAATGTTTCTCGATCGAGTCACGAAGGAGAAGAAGCCATTTGTCTAACGTCAATCCCTCTGGCACCTTCACCTAGAACGAACAATGGGGCATTATTCCATGCTACACGATGATTCAACTATCGAGAAACCACTCTGTCCCAATATGCTTTCTCTCCCTAAGGGGGTAGGAGTAATGCATTGCCGCCTTACTCCTTGCCTTGCTTGGAAGTTACCCCCTCCCCCTAGCGTGGTGGTGCCAGATGGACGCGTCCGGAGATCGGAAGAGGGGGAGACAGGGCATTCTCTACAATTTCATGGGTTCTTTAACTGCGTCCCACCTGCATCCTAAAACTTTAAAACAATAACACATTTGGACTTTTACCCCTGGTGACCATGACGGAAATGCACATGCGTACGTGTTTATCGAACACACATAAAACCCAGGTGGATGCGCATTCAATTTCTTGACTGCTCCTGATCTCATAGCGGGGGGGGTCTCTGAAGCTCCACCCACTTCCGATTCGGAGGGTATTTAAACTGGGCAATTCCCCCTCTCGGGGGCAGAATAACCTTGTATGGCGGAGGCTATGCTAGTCTGATTTCCTGAATAAACTTCTGCTCTATCAACGCATAAGCTTTTGCTTTTTGGTGTCTAAACTCCCAGGGTGCTGGACTTGCCACTTGGTCCGGACCACTCATTCTCATGTGGCTCCTGCCACGCACCAATTTCGGGACGATGCGACTCGCTTTTGTGCCGTGAAATGATTGCTCGGGACACGACACGTCATCCAAATTAAAAATTCATTTTCTACGCATAATTTTTATTTCAAAGTATTTTAGTTGATTGACTTATTATTCTTGGTGGTAATACATTAAGAAACTTAAAAAAATCAGTCACCAGCAAAACCATAAAAAATAGTGTCGCGTTGAACGTGTTAAAATAGTGTTCAATTGACAAAAATTAAAATTGGTAAATTCTATGTCTATAGCCAGGAAGATTGAGTAAGTATTGCCCTTGTGCCATCTAAATGAAGATTAGGACTCCCTGGAGACATACCATTGGTGAATCAAAGCCTTTGTATAAGAGTTGGCACTTCGCAACAGTTCAATATAAAATTCCCATTACTACTCCCACTGTGTACATTCCTTTGCATGCATTTTTCTACATCTTATCAAAATATTGCACTTGCACCATTCTGTTGCACCTGTCAAGGCCCAAGGGTGTCCTGAGCAAGGGTAATAGAAAAGCTGAGTACCCAGTGAGGGCCCCCATCGTCTGATGGACTTCAATTTATGGCCTGTCAATCTCGACAGGCAGCAGGCTATGGGACAATACCTTTGGTGATGGGCAGGGCCTTCCTTCCGACATCCGTGGATGCAGTTGAGACATCACTTTCTTCGGGGCTCGGGGGTGTTGCCGGGGCAGCCACCCTACGCAGGGGGCCCCTGACACCCAAACGTCTGCCCACCATGGCACCCCTCCTCCTCCTGGGCCCCTCCTCCACGGGTGAAGCCTCATCATCATCATCCGTGGCGCAAGTGGTGCTGTAGTCACTGTAGCGTGGGTTGGGCCTCCGTGGCCGCTTGTCCTCCTCACTGCCCCGCCGCTCCACATGGGCCCCCAGGCGCCGCAGGGCCTCCTGCTCCTCCCATGACAAATCCACGTCCGACAGCTCCACGAAGTCTGTGGAGTCGTCATCGATGTCATCAAGCACGAGCGCCCCAATGACCGGCACACGTGACAGGTCCCCGGACTCAGCCTCACGGCTCAGGCAGTGCACATACGACACAAACTCCATGGCCCGTGTGTCCTCCTCCAGGTAAAGCACCTCCTGCTCCTCATCGGGCTGCACCCCACGCTGCTCCCGCTCCACCCGCCTCCTCTCCTCCATTATCCTCCGCACCTCAAATACGTTGGCAGCTATCTTGGGCTTCCTCATCTTGGGCGGTAATGACACCTCACATCCCGCCACCTCTGGGGGCATCCTCACCTTCTCCTTTCCCCCCTCGCTCACTGACTGCTTGGCCCCTTCCACCCGTGACTGCTTGCCCTCCTCACCCCCAGCAGGATGCTTGCCCACTTCCACCTGTGACTGCTTGCCAACTTCCCCTTCTGACTGCCTGCCCCCCTCACCTCCTGACTGCTTGCTCCCCTCACCTCCTGACTGCTTGCCCCCCTCGCCCCTTGACTGCTTGCCCACCTCCCCTCCTGACTGCTTGTTTTCTTCCCCCTGCGACTCCCTACCCCCCTCGCCCTCAGTATTCATTCCCCCAGACAGCTTATCTCCTGACTGCTTGACCCCCTCACCCCCGGCATGCTTGCCCGCAGACAACTTGGGCCCCAACTGTTTGCCCCTCTCGCCCCCAGCATGCTTGCCCCCCTCGCCCCCAGCATGCTTGCCCCCCTCGCCCACAGCATGCTTGCCCCCCTCGCTCCCAGCATGCTTGCTTCCCTCGCCCCCAGTATGCTTTCTCTCCTCGCCCCCAGCATGCTTGCCCCCCTCGCCCTCAGATTGCTTGCCCCCCTCACCCACGGCATGCTTGCCCCCCTCAGCCCCGGCATGCTTGCCCCCCTCACCCTCAGAATGCTTGCCCACAGAGAGCTTGCCCACAGAGAGCTTGCCCCCCTCGCCCCCAGTGTGCTTGCCCCCCTCTCCCTCAGAATGTTTGCCCTCTGAATACTTGCACCCCTCGCCCCCGGCATGCTTTCCCCCCTCACCCCCAGTATGCTTGCCGCCCTCGCCCTCAGAATGCTTGCCCTCTGAATGCTTGCCCTCTGAATGCTTGCCCTCTGAATGCTTGCCCTCTGAATGCTTGCCCTCTGAATGCTTGCCCTCTGAATGCTTACCCTCTGAATGCTTGCCCCCCTCGTCCTCAGAATGCTTGCCCCCCTCGCCCCCGGCGTGCTTACCCACAGACAGCTTGACCCCCTCGCCCTCGGCAAGCTTGCCCCCCTCGGCCCCAGTATGCTTGCCCCCCTCGCCCTCAGAATGCTTGCCCACAGACTGCTTGCCCCCCTCGCTCTCGGCATGCTTGCCCCCCTCGCTCCCGGCATGCTTGCCCCCCTCGCCCTCAGAATGCTTGCCCACAGACAACTTGCCCCCCTCGCCCCCATGGTGCTTGCTCCCCGACTGCTTGCCACCCCTTTCGTCGCGCGACCTTTCCCATCGCCTGTCCTTCTTATCGTGGCTGCGGTGCTCATCCTTCCTCTCCTTCTCTCGGTGACCGCTGCTGCTTCGGTGGTGGTGCTGCGACGCCTTCTCGCCCGACCGCCTACTGCCGCCCTTGTCCTTGAGCGAAGAGTGCCGCTCCCCCCTCTGCTTCCAGCGGTCCTCCTCCTTGCTCGTTCCCCGACTACCACCGCCCTCCGCCCTCTTGCCGTGGTCGCCGCCGCCGCCGCGGTGGTGGTGGTGGTCGCTGCCGCGGTGGTGGTGGTGGTCGCTGCCGCGGTGGTGGTGGTCGCTGCCGCGGTGGTCCCTCCGCCTCTTGCGCTCCTCCTCGCCCCTCTTCCTCTCCTCCTTGCGCCCCTCACCCCTCCCCTTCGCCTCCTTCGACTCCGACGACGAAGACGACGTTATGTTGTCCAGCAGGTCGGCGGAAGCAAGAAGGGGGGCCGGGGGCGGCGGTGGGGGGGGCGGCGGGGGCGGCGGTGGAGGCGGTGGGGGAGGCGGCGGCGCGGCATCGCCCACCGCCGCCCCCTCCAGGCTCTCAAACGGCGGCGACGCCTCCTCCTCCTCCTCTTCTTCCTCCTCCTCCACCTCGTCCTCCACGTCTTCCCCTCGCTTCACCTCCTCCTTTGGGCCGTCACTCGACGCTTCGTCGTCGCTGTCCAGCTTCTCCGGGGATATGGGGTCCAAATCGGAAGGCAGCAGGTCTTTGAGGCTCACGAACTTCTTCTCTGCCTTCGCATCCTCCGACTTGGGAATGCCATTTCCACCTGAAAGTACAGAGATGGCGTGAATAGGGGGCAAGAAAGGACACAACGAAGTCACTGGAAACGAACACGCTCATTCAGAACGTTTACCTTCACGCAATCAACGATTTTACACAGCATTCGATGGGAACACATGTTCACAGGAAGGAGGGAAGACGAACTTGTCAGTTCCTCAACCACACTTTAGCAACCAATACTTGGTGTGATTCAGGCAAGTAGTTCGGAATTCATTCAAATGTTAAACTTTCATCAATCTTTATTATTTGATCTTCAGCAACCGATTTGACATTTTCATTGCCACTAATGTTTAGTTTTTGCCACGGGTTAACATAGGGCTGGGCGGTGCAGGAAATGCTGAACCGGTTCTCGGTTCTGAAAAAAACCGTTTGCGACGGCGGTGCACCGGTTCAATAGATCGAACCGGTGTTTTCTACTGAACCGGTGTTTTCTGCTGAACCGGTTTTTTCTACTGAACCGGCGTTTTCTACTGAACCGGTTTTTTCTACTGAACCGGTGTTTTCTACTGAACCGGTGTTTTCTAATGAACCGGTGTTTTCTACTGAACCGGTGTTTTCTACTGAACCGGTGTTTTCTACTGAACCGTTGTTTTCTACCGAACCGGTGTTTTCTAATGAACCGGTGTTTTCTACTGAACTGTATTTTTTCTAGTGAACCGCGTTTTTTCTCATCCAAAATTTTTTTGGTGAAATTCTTATTTAACCAGTTTTTTGAAGATTTGTTTTTTTTCTTAAAGATACTTCTTAATAACGCGGGTATGCTTCCCTAAAGTGAACAGTAAAATGTGAGAATGTTTGCGAGAACCAATGGTTTTTGTACGATGCCTGGGCGTACACATAAATTGGTTTTATGAAGTGTTAAAAAATGCACCTAAATTTGTTGTTTAAAAAATGCACCTAAATCTGCCGGATTCGAACCTGCCGCGTGAACGGCGATGAAATTCACATTATTTTTTAACGAAGAAATTGCAAAATTTCCTCGGATATTTATTTATCACGACGCGTTTCGTTGTTATAACAACATTAGCAATTGGCTTGATCAGCCTCGATGATAATGCTATTGTAGCAACAAAACGCGTCGTGCTAAATTAATAACTCATCGTTGGTGAATGAAAAGCTCCCTAGAGGCAGAGCGACTGGTGTCTACGTACGGACGAAATCTTTCCACTTAATCTGATCTGATTTACGTGCTTCCAGAGAGCTGAGATGTGTGGAGAGGCTGATTCCTTTCGTCTGTGATTCATAGTTATCTGCCTTTCTTAGTCGACATTTCTTTTCTCTTTCATCATGGCAACGATTACGAGGCGAGGGTCTTACTCTGACGCCTTGTGTTTTCTTTGGTGGCTTTATTCTTTTCCGCCTCGGAATCGTCTCTTCGCTGATTCCCTCTTAAATTGGCCATGACTTCTAGCTCACGTGAGTTGTCCGATAAGCAAATGCAAGGCGCTCTGTTAGAGAGGAGTGAAGTCAGTTCGATACAATTTCCAAGGATTTAATTGGATACCCTCTGATTTCCTGCTCCTAGCAGGAAGTGAAAAAATGTCTCAGTTAATTTTTAATGCAAGAAAATAATTGGGAAGATATCGATAATGCTCATCATCCATTGACTTTCACGTGTGATTTAGTTAGTAAATAAATAGTGTCAGTTCAGCGTTCTGAAATATTTCGAGTTAATTTTCCGAGACGGTTTTATTACAAATGAGGTTGCTGAAACAAAGTGATCGGAACGGTGGGTATTGGAAAAGCTCAAAGGATTACCGAAAGTGCCTCGATTACCGAAATTGAATGCAAGAGATTGACAAGCCACCAAGAAAACCCAATACTGGAAGTCGCAAGAGCCATCCATCCGCTAAGACGTTTGCGTCAAATTTTGCACTAAGTTCCAATGCCTTCCCCATTAAAGCACCCTGAGCAATTAAAATACCTTTGATTAAAGTTACCCAGTTACCCGAAGGCATGCAATTGAGTGGACTGCGTCGCATACTCTTGAGGGATTAAAACGCAGGAATCGTTTTCTAAACTGAACAGTAGTAGAGCATGTTTGGGGAGTCAATGGCTTTTAGGTGAGGCTGGGCTTATATTTATCTTCACATTTTTAAAGTTCCAAACGATGCCCCTACATGTCTGGTTTTTGCTTCGGTAAACATCCCAGTGACTTCTTCAAAGAAATAAAATGCTGTTCTATTAATGACACATGGAGCTGTATTTTATCAATTACTGGAAGGGTGTGCTGAAGGTTGAGAACAAATTGATTGTCAAAATTTACATTTTAATACAAGAGCAGATGCTAAATTACAATTTTCAATTACTACTAATTTAAATCTAGAAATCGGGTGGCACATGGCGCTGGTTCATGGAAATGAAAATTATTTCTTCGGCGTATTCGCCTAGTAAACACGTTCGCAATTTATTTGTGACAAGTCCTCCCAAACTGAAAATTCTTTCGGATTCTGCTGATGTTGCTGGTATAGCAAGATATTTCCTGGCCATCCCTGCAAGCAAGGGAAAGGTTGCCTCATGAAGGCTCCACCAACTGGGAATGTCTTAATTACATTATTGTGCATTAATAATCAACGTCAATGTGTTCAAATTTTGTTTGCATTTGGCGCTTCTTATGTACGTGTGTCAGGGGTAGATAGGAACATGAAACAATGCTCCTTCCTCCACAAAGTCTCCCCAAACCAACAGCATTGTTTTAATAAAAAATGCTACTGCACTAACTTGAATGATTATGAACTGTTTGGTTGTTCTACTGAACGAACTTATTCGTTGTAATCGTCGACAAAACAAAATAACATAAAAATACGGAGAATCCCGTTGAATTACTTATGTGACGATGCTTTAGATGGAAGAGTGCTCGCTCTGCACTCTTAGCGGCCGATTATTTGTGAGACGATAGGCAGACAAATTATAACACAGAGGGGATAGGAAAGTTCACAGGCGTGGACGCAAGCCAACCCGGCTACGAGCAGAGACAGGGAGGGAGGCGGTGGCGTGAAGGCCGATCAGCGAACGATTATCGGTGTTTCAGAACCGCTTCCCAGTGCACCGGTTCAGAACCGCTTCCCCGGTGCGACGGTTCAGAACCGCTTCCCCGGTGCGACGGTTCAGAACCTCTTCCCCGGTGCAACGGTTCAGAACCGCTTCCCCGGTGCGACGGTTCAGAACCGCTTCCCCGGTGCACCGGTTCAGAACCGATTCTCCGGTGCACCGGATTTTTTACTAAATCTGAACCGGCCTGCCGGTTCTGCAAAAAACTGAACCGCTGAACCGGTGCACCGGAGAACCGCCCAGCCCTAGGTTAACAGATCGAACAAGGGCGGTTAGTGGGTTGCATATATTGCCATCATCTTTAGTCAACAATCCTTAATTTGGTTTGATGCGGCTCTCCACTGAAATCTCCTAATAAATATGGTGTAAGCCTGCGCGCGGCAGTCAGCGCTCGCGTCACTCGTGTTGGTTTCGGCGGGAATGGTAGCCACCGGAGGTGGAATCACATTTAGGTGTGGCTCCTCTAACACTTTGCGGCGCCTTGCCGTGGGATCTTGCTCCGTGGGAAGTTGCACGGGTAAGGTGAAAAGCTGCTACTAGTGATGGGCAAAGTCGGTCTTTTGAGAGATCTCGGTCTCGCCTATCACTCCCACTTGGGATTCGCTCGTGAGCTTAAGGTCAGGAGTGAACGATGTTCCAGCTAGTGATCTGTTCAAGTTTCCTACGTTCAATGATCTCTCAGGAAAGTCGTGAGCGATAAAAAATCTGGTCGCTCGTGATTTATATACTGTAAGCATGACCGATGTGTACAGCTACCGCGTTTAGTGCCTGTTTCCGTGGAGTTGTGGGTAATTCTTCGAAAACAATTGAAGGCACAATTGTTCAATACGTTCGAAGGTTTGCTTTGTTTTTACACAATGTTTTGTGCAAGGTTTGTGATTTTTCGTAGGTATAGTTACGAAGAATATTAGAAATATTCCACTTGATTACAAAACTATTGAAGAGTGACATATTTTATGGACCAAAATCAGTGAAAGGATAATGATTGATTTGATTTAAGCAATGTAGGTATTATAGATGGATATTAGTGTATAGTTTTTTATTATACTTCTTTCAATAAATTTTGCCACATCAGAGTCATCTCTTTATATTATTGTATTGGAAATGAGATTGTGTTGACTTAATTAATCATGACCAGGAAAGTGGCCCACGGTTATTCCCGTAGTTTGCCCATAGTGATTTTACCATTAAAAATCGTTTAATTATGAATTTGCTACTTTTGGAGGAATTGTACTTCAAAGTTACGAAACTCTAAAGTACTTTTTCCATCACATGGAGTACTATCCGGGAATTTGCACGTACATTCTCGATATTTTTATAGATTTAAATGTAGTTACCGTGACTTGTTAGCGTGTGCCAACCTCATGGTGCCTAATTAATCATATTTTGGACCAGTAATGAGTAATTAGTAGTATCAGAAACTATAGTTTGTAATTGGCAAGGAATTAACGTTTAAAGCATTAAAGTAACGATCAAGTAACTTACGCATTTCACGTTAGACAAATCACTCAAGATTTATTTGGTCGGTCTCAGATCTCGTGATCGATACTTGATGTCTCATAATCATTCCTATCGTGATCCGTAAAGATGAGCTCCTCGGTCATTGGAGAGATTCAGTTCATCGATCTATCTTTTAAGAGAACTTGATCTCGGGATTCGATCACTCACGACCGAACCATCACTAGCTGCTACCGTTGCCGGCCAATAGAAAGCCCTCGAGGGGGTCACGGGGTGACGCGGACGCTGGGCGCGGCGTGGGGGCAGGAGAGACTCAGGGAGTCACTCGCGGGGTGACCGATGGTAAACATGTATTTGTTGTGCGCGAGAATTAAAGCGTGAAAACAGAACGTCCGACTTGTTCCCTTACCGCGTCTTCTCCGGACCAAGTCCTTTTATTTAAGCTAAGCGCTTACAATTGGTGTCAGAAGTGGGATAGCCTCAAGGCGTTGAGAAGTGAGGTAATTCCGAGTCGTGAAAAGGTGAGTCATAATGGCGAGCCGCATTAGTTTATCGGGACGTGAAATGGAACTCCAACAGGCGTTGGATGAACTTTGTACGCAGCTACGCTACGAAGAAAACGCTATTTTTAGAGACCGTACAATAACCAGTCATATTCAATTATATCGGCGACTGAATGCTTTTCGGGATCCACAGGGGAAAACGTTGAAGCGTTCTTCTCGCAATTAGAATAAGAGGGAAGGTTGGGTGGCTGGGATGATGAGGACAGGCTACACGCGGTCACGCTTCGCACACGAGGAGGGGCCACGGATCTCCTGAGGGCGAAGACAAGGGCTAGGGATGCCTTTAACTACCCCGAAGCAAAGAAGTTGTAGGAGAGATATCAGGGAGTGAAGAATAGGAGATTTTACAGGGAGATGCTGGCGAACGTGCAAATGGGACAAGGGGAGCTAATAGAGGTTTTCACAGATCGAATCCGCGATATAAATAGCCATACATGGAAGGAGGAGGATGATGTTGCCGTGGCTGTCGCTCGCTGGTCGGAGGCGGACGAGAGGGGTTTGGACGCCTTTCTAAACGGCCTGTCCGGCAGCGTGGGGGAGCACACGCGCCTCACAATACCGGAGACGTTTGACGCCGCAGCCGTGCGCGTGCGGGAGGCCAAGCGAAGGGTTCGGCGGGAGAAGGAGTGGCGAGAGGAAGGAAAAATTTTCGCGGCTCATGATGGAGCCTGTCACGCTTGTGACCATTCTGGGCACCTCGCAAGAGACTATAAACAAAGGGTCAGAATGCAGTGTTTCAACTGCGGGAACGTAGGACAGAGCCCGAAGCTGCCGGGCGCGAGGACGGAGTAGTTTTAGCCAGCGGGCTGAGATGCCGTTAAACGATCCTGGGGCCGAGCAAGTCGCCTGCAACTGCCTCAATTAAGGATTGTCCTCCCGTCTGTTCACCGCGAGGGGGAAGTGAAGGATTTGGCGGTGACTGTGACGTGTGGGGGCATGCGGCGGCGCATATCTAGGTACAGGGCGCAGGTGAGCCTTTTAACAAGAATGTGTTGTGGGGGCCGAATATCGAACAGATCTACGTTCAGGACAAAGGGATTAAATGAGAGGGTTCATGTGGAACTTCGGAGAGGTGGTGGTTCCATTAGGTTTCGGCGATAGTGTGTATAACCTAAAGGCTCATGTCGTAGACAATTTGGGGGGCCATGAGGGAATTTTAGGAATCAACTTTCTCCGCGAAAATGGAGCAATAATTGACTTGAGCAAGAGTCAACTCACAATCGGCGGGCGCTTAATTTGCCTGACCGAAAGTGGAAGGACGGAGCTCGCGGAGATTCCGTCGAGGCCAAGAGAGGTTGGCGGGCCGACCACCCCCGTTTAGGCAACTGCGGACCACTGAGGGCGTGATCGCCAGCGATGGAGATAAGGACGGGAGGCGTGGCTGCAGCGGCGTGGAGCAGCAAACATCGCGGAGAGACCGAGGGACGCAACGACGAGGGACCCGGCAAAATAGCCGGGAGATGCGGGAAAGGAATGGCGCCGCCCCCAGGTACATATGCCGGCGCGGCTTGGGTCAGCGGAGGTCATCACAACACGGAGCGTTCGTCTCATGACCCTTCCCCTTGGTGGCGGCTGGAGAGAGGGACATGAGTGCATGGTTGAGTCGGCGCTGGGAGTGGGCGACTGCTGGATGGCCAATGTGTTTGTAAGGTGAATGGGGAAGGAGGTGCTACGATCCAAGTAAATAACTTTGGAATGATAGATGTATCTCAGAGTAAGGGTACAGTGACCGCGATAGTGACTGATGTGGATGAGACAGTGAATAATGGGAGGGACGAAGGTGCAGTGCGAGGGAACGGGTGTGACAGGGACGTACACATTTCCGTGTGTAAGGCTGGTGAGGATGACTTCAAGGACGAGATTGCAAGGAAGTTGTCCCATCTGGACATTGAGGAACAATCGGTATTGCAGCTTTTAATCGGAAGGTATAGTCATTTGTTCTCGCCATCGGGAACACCCCCGGCCACACTTGGCAGAACACCACATTCCCACTGGTGATGCCCGGCCAATTTACAGAAGACACTACGGGACCCCCATCACTTGAAGCCATTGATAGACGATTTCGTGAAGGAACAATTAGAGGGGGGAATAATAGTGCCAAGTCATAGCCCCTGGGCCTCGCCCGTTATGATTATCCCGAAAGAGTCTGAGGACGGAGGGCCGAAGTATCGGTTTTGCGTAGATTTTCGCGAGTTAAACACATTAACGAAGCCTGACTTATACCCCCTGCCTAACATTACCGAAACACTAGACTATTTGGGGGGTGTAGGTATTTCACCACACTTGATTTAACCGCGGGTTACCACCAAATGCCGATGGCTCCAGATTCGCGTGTGAAGACCGAATTTATCGTGCATAATGGATTGCATGAACACCTCTCATCCATTCGGACTTATAAACGCCCCAAGCGTTTTCCAACAGTTTATGGATGGAGTTTTTAGAGGGATGACTCCCACTGAATGCCTAGTATATCTCGATGATGTCATCATCTTTAATGGCTTAATAAAGGAACACGCTTTGCGTTCGGGCAGTGATTGAGAGGCTATAAACAGCAGGATTGTCATTGAAACTGTCTAAATGCCACTTCGGCCTCCCGTAAGCAAACTATTTGGGACACATTCTTAGTGCAAAAGCTATTTTTCTTTCTGAACAGATTTTGTCGTCTATATCATCATTATCTTCATTTCATCAGAGGCTGTGTCCAATGAACCCTCTCCCACTCCCCATTCGCATCCGAGACATTTCTCAAGCACACCAAGTCCAGATTTCCATACAATTCTTCCAGTTGAGAATGTCCCAATGCAAGAATGCCAGTGGCTGCACGCAGTGCTTGTGTAAGTTTTCCGAGATGTATCTTCACTATTGTACGTGGATCAAGTGTCAAGAAAAAGTGCACATTTCATATTTTAGTTTTTTAATATTTTTTTCATGCCCAAGTGTTTTCCAAAATAACTTCCACGTCGGAAAATCTGCATCCAAGTTCACGCTGTGTCTGTACAACCTTGCTAGCTGCATGAATATAAACAACTAATGTCTAAAATCCTGTCAATTTATGATCAATGCTGCTGTCGCTAACCTTGTGATGAGTCTTAATACCTAGGCCATTACTTTCATTGACAACTTCACCACCACCGCTAGGTGAATTTATCCTGGGGTGAAGAAATCCCTTGGAGACATTAGCATTTTCAGCACACTCCCTTTCCTTCAGAAACTTTTTCAGGACATGGGAGACTTCCTCTTTCGTACCCTCCACAGTGGAACACTTTTCATTCTATATCAAAATAAGCTCCCGGCTGAGCTTAAAGCCCCCGAGTGTGTCCACCAAGTTGCGGATGGTGGGTCGACCTATAGATGTAGAGGTTAGCTGTGAGATAAGCAAGTTTACTCGTCGAATAAGCAGTGGTGGACAAAAAGCAATGGCATTCCGAGGTGGTATTGGTCTATCCCTGGGTAAGGTAGGCCTCTAAATAATACAGAACCTGTGAAGATGCCGTCACTTGGCGACGGGAGGCTGCCAATAATTACGCTTCTCATCACCCGGAGGAGAGGGCAGCAGCTCTTCTTCACATGAGAAAAGGTGGAGACCACAGTGGTCGGTACAGAGACTCTCATTTCACTACAGGCGAGGTAACATTTACTTTAAAGGCTGTAGTACTGCGATGTAGAAGGCAAGGGGAAACCACCACATTACTATCCTGAGGAGTCGCAGCTACTCCACTCTTTTCCTTTATTATCAAAACATGATGGCACCCATTCGAGTTAAATATTCCAGAGGCAAAATAGTCCCCCATTCGGATCTCCGGGTGGGGACTACCCAAGAGAGTACATCAGTCAAGTGAAATAGTCATTTTAGGGTAGGAATGTGGAACGTGCGATTACTTCGGACCTGCCGAAGACTGGAGAACCTGAAGATGGAAATGCGGAGAATGGACCTCGATGTATTAGGAATGAGTGAAATGAGATGGCCCGAAGAAGGACACTTTTGGAGTGGAAGTTATACAATTATTCACACCGGATCACTGAATGGTAACGCTGGAGTAGACATAATGCTCAGGAAGAGTGCAGGACTGCGTGTGAAGAGCTTCCTTCAGTACAGTGAAAGGACTATAATGGTTGAAATTGAAACTAAGCTGACAGATACCATTGTGGTGCAAGTTTACATGACTGCATCGGACTATGAAGATGAAGAAGTAGAAGACGTCTACGAAGATATCACAGAAGTAATAAAACATGTAGGAGGAGAAGAAAACCTAATTATTTTAGGAGATTGGAATACTGTCATCGGCGAATGTCAAGATGGAAGAATAACTGGAAAATATGGATTGGGAAATCGAAATGAAAGAGGAGAAAGACTGCTGAAGTTCTGCACACAACATAAGTTAGTGGTTACTAACACATTGTTTAAAAATCATAACCGAAGAAGATACACATGGAAGATGCCAGGAGACAGAGGAAGATTTCAAATAGACTACATTTCAGTGAAGCAGAAATTCAGGAATCAGGTGAAGGACTACAAAAGCTAGCCGGGTGCAGACATCGACAGCGACCATAATTTAGTGATGATGAAATTCCATCTAAAATTCAAGAAATTCATGAAAACAAAGAAAAATATATGGCCAGTAGAAAAACTGAAGGAGACTCAACATCAGCTGGAATTTCATAAAGCAGTAAAAAAAACATAAGAGAGGATCTGACTGAGGAATCAGAAGAAAAGCATTGGGAAAACATTAAATGTGGACTACAGGAAGCCGCAAAAGAAGTTCTTGGAAGAAGAAAAGTTGTTAAGAAGAAGCCATGGATCACGGAAGAAGTATTAGTGCTGATTGAAGAAAGAAGAAAGTACAAGAATGAAAAAACTGAAGAAGGGCAGCTTTGCTACAAAAGAATAAGGAACGAAGTAAGTTGCTAAGCCAGGAAAACCTAGAGAAATGTGGATGAAAAATCTATGCAAAGATGTACAAAACAACATTTCCCTTGGAAAGGTGGAAGCTGCCTATAGGATATTAAGGAACCACTTCAAGGAACGGAGTGCAAGATGCAATGCTATAAGAGACAAGAATGGAGATCTTTTGATTGAAAATGAAGACAAAGTGTAGAGATGGAAAGAATATCTGGAAGAGTTGTACAACGGGAACAATCTCAGCACGAAAAATGTTGAAGAGGAAAGCGAAGTCGAGAAGGATGAAATGGGAGCATCAATACTGAGGTCGGAATTCGACACAGCAGTATGGGACCTTCGGATGAGTAAGACTTCTGGAATTGATGATGTCCCTGCAGAACTAATTAAAAATGCAGGAGAGAAGACATTGGCCCATCTCTACAAGGCCATCTGCGACATGTACTCAACAGGAGTATTACCCAGGGACTTTGAGAAAAACATCATCATTCCTATTCCCAAAAAGAAGAAAGTGGAGAAATGTGAAAATTTTAGGACTATAAGCCTGACAACACATGCATCGAAAATACTGACTAGAATCATCTATAGAAGAATAGAACGAAAAGCAGAAGAGTTCCTGGATGAAGATCAATTCGGATTCAGGAAAAGTAAGGGTACAAGGGAAGCAATATTGGCCCTTAGGCTGCTCATAGAGAAGAGAATGGAAAAGAACAAGCCATTGTTCATTGCATTTGTGGATTTAGAGAAGGCTTTTGACAATGTGGATTAGAATTTAATGCTTGGAATTCTAAAAGAAATTGGAGTGTCATACAATGACCGAAGAATTATCCACAGTTTGTATAAAAACCAAGTAGCGGTGATAAAATCTGGACCCAGCTGTGAAGAAGCAAGAATAAGGAAAGGAGGGAGACAAGGCTGTGCACTGTCTCCCATAATTTTTAACGTTTACATCGAGAGAGCCATCAATGAAATCAAGTAGAAATGTTCTGGAGTGAACATCCACGGAGAAACTATCAGTATGCTACAATTCGCTGATGACATAGCTCTCATACAGAGACAGAAGGATCTGAATAAGATGCTAACAACCATGGAAAGGACAATGACCGGATATCAGCTGAAGATAAATAAGAAGAAAACTGAGATATTGGTGTGCAGCAAGAGAGAGGAGGTCAAACCAATGTTATATTAGGAAAATAGAAACTAGAAGAGGTGAAAGAGTTCTGTTACCTGGGAAGCAGAGTAACCAACGATGGACAAAGCAAGAAAGAAATAGTGAGTAGAATAGCCCAGGCAAAGAGGACATTCTATCAAGAGAAGAATCTACTTACAGCTGGAAAGAGAAGCTTGGAAATAAGGAAGCAATTCATCAAAACGTATATCTGGAGAATGTTTCTTTACGGCAGTGAGGCATGGACGATGACAGCAGCAGAGAAGAAAAGGGTGGAAGCATTTGAAATGTGGTGCTACAGAACAATGTTGAAGATTAAATGGATTGACTGAGTGACAAATGAAGTCCTAAGAATAGTGGGAGAAAAGAGAAGTCTGCTGAAAACTATAAAAAGAAGATGGGACAAAATAAACAGCCATATCTTAAGACATGATGGCCTGATGAAGACAATCGTCGAAGGAAAAGTGAATGGAAAGAATGGAAAAGTATGCATTTACAAATTAAACAAATCCCTCTAATATCAAAAGACACCAAATTATGAATATATAAAGTCACCCAGCCTAAGCTACACACTGAGCACTGGGAAGGGAAGGATGCATCAGAATGGTGCAAAGAGCAAATTCACATCGTCAGCATCAACTCCCAAGACAAACAACCACTGCTAAATAGAGCATGGCATTGCAAAGGTACACATGAACATTTAAATGGGTATACTAATTCTTTCTTTCGCACCAGAGAGCAGCAGCACAAGGCTGGTTTTTACGCAATTTTCATTCAGCAATTTCTAATTTTAAAATTTTTATTTTTTCAATTGGTTCAATTGAAAGTGAGGTAAAGAAAATTCTGGATGTTATACTATAAAGTAGGTGATACAGTACAATCTCCGTAATTCGGCCTTGCGGTAATTTGACACGTCTAGTAATTCGGCATGCAGGGCTGGTGACCTCCCTTACGCTAACATAATGTCATCAGTTTTAAATAAAAGATTTTTCAATACAAATAAATATTTTTTTCATTAGTATGTATGTAGGTGTGTGTCTGCTCCATTCATACATAATTTGCATGAAGTTTTTGTTACGTGACCCACTGTACTGGGAAAAGAAAACAAATTATCAATGAAAATTAAATCGGGCGGGTGCGTGGCGAACGTAAATCTGTTTGGCTCAGGTCATGTGACCACCGCTTGTCTCGTTAAGAGCGATTACACCACGTTACACGATTCTACGAGGTTAGTGTCTCTTGAACCACTGTGTCGTGCATACCAGTCTTGTGCCCTTTTACATTTCAGTGCGTGAGAAAAGCAAACTGGCAGTGTTTTAGTTTCTGCAACTTCTCAATTACTATAGGTAGTGTTTTAATTTGAGAATGAGCAGTATTCTCTTTAATACGTCAGGACTTGAAAAATGTACGCATAAAACGTTAACTTTGAGTGCTAAAATGGAAATAATCAAGAAACTCAATAAAGGTGAGTAACTGACTGATTTAGCAAAATACTATGGTGTTGGACGTGCTAAGATACATGACATCAGGAAAAACAGAGACAAGATTGAGTGTTTTGTGAGAAGTACAGATTGTGCTCCCACTAACAGACAGACTCTAAAATTTGGTGAGTAACCTAAGTTGAAGATGCTATTTACACTTGTTTTTTGCAAGAACGTAACAGTCACACTCCTATTTCTGGCGAAATTATTCAATAAAAGGCAAGATATTTCTAAAACCAAATTATGAAAAAAGATGATTTCAGAGCAGGTGATGGATGGCTGGATAAATTCAAAAAGCATTTTGGGATCTGTTTTCTAACCATAACAGGTGAGAAACTATCTTGTGATGTCTCAGCTGTTGATCCTTTCATTAAAAAGATCCAAGAAAAAATTGAACTACGTCTTGGGCCAGATCAAGTTTAAAACGCAGATGAGAGCGGTTTATTTAGGAGGCTCCTGCCTCATAAAACATTTGTCCATCGAGATGAAGAAAATCCACCCGACTGCAAAATTTCAAAAGACAGAATTACGCTTATGCCATGTGCAAACTCTAGTGGTGCCCACAAACTTGACTAGCTGGCAATCGGTAAAGCTAAGCACCCAAAAGAAACGTAAACCTCTTGGTCAGATGCAAAAATCAAAGCCGAGGATGGGTAACACGGGAAGTGTTTACCGAATGGTTTCACGAGCACTTTGTACCAGCAGTAAAACTATTTCTTAGGAAGGAAAGTTTACCAGCAAAGGCTTTGTTAATTTTGGATAACGCTCCTGGCCACCCGAATGAGGAAATATTAAAATCAAGAGATGGTTTTGTATAGGTTATCTTCTTGCCACCTAACTGCACTCCACTTTTACAACCAATGGACCAAAATGTGATACGATACATAAAATGGCATTATAAAAAGAATCTCTTATGCAGTGTGATAGTAAAAAGTGATGATATTAAGAAATGCCTGAAAGAAATGAACCTCAAAGATGTTTTTAACCTCACGTATGCATGGCAAAATGTGACTTCAAAAATAATAATTTCATGTTGGAAGAAACTGTGGCCACCGCACTCACTAGCTTCCAGCAGTAATGAAAAGAAGGTGAAAGAAGAATCAAAAAATGGTGTTGGTGATTCAGTCTTGAATTCTGATCTTCAACAAGCTATAGCCGAACTCTGCGGAAAGGCCACAAGCTGCCAAAACCTGGCCACAAGCTGATGACATAAATAACTGGCTAACCGGAAGTGAGGAGGAAAACTTTACATTTATGACAAATAGTGAGATAGTCAGCAATGTGCAAGAAGAAGATAACGTCCAGGATGAGCTAGAGTCAAATACAATGCCGATTTTACGCACAGTACATCACGATGATGCCATGAATGCCTTCAATACATGTCTTAAGTGGGCGGAAGAAAACAATGTAAAACCTGAGGACATTCTTACGATTGAAAGGCTGCAAGAAAAAGTTTTAATGGAGTCATTTGCATCAAAAAAGCAAAAAATAGACAATTTTCTAGTAAAACGTTATTCAAATTAAAATGTACGTTTTCCTTTTTTATTTTTATTTCTTATACCATGTTCATTACTATTCCAACTCCTTTCCTACCTTGGTTCTCAGTGATGATTAAATGGCATATGTTGGCCAATAATTAATGAGAGAATCAAACTCTGTACGCATATAATCATGCACCCACTACCCTACACCTTCCCTTTCCTTCCTTCCCCGTGCTGGGTGCGAGTGAAGAGTAACCATTCTTTGTAGATTCGTGCTGGTGTACAGCGTTTATTCAGCTATCTCTCTTGACTCACACCCGAGGCAGTCACGAGAGAGTTAGCCACTACATTTAATCACTAAATTAATATTTTACGTTTTTTGGTGTATTGTATTTGTTTCCTGTACATTTCCAATAATCCGGCGATGTCACGGTTGCATGTGTGTCGGATTACCGAGATCGCACTGTAGTATGTTTAAGAGTAATGCTTATAGACTAAAGTAACCACAAAGATAAATTTAAAACATTTCTCAGCATAAGGAGGGTCATTAACTAGACAATAGATTCATACATATGTATACCAAGTTTCATATCTATACATTTCAAAACATCAACACAATTATTAATTAAAAATTCCACCCCACTCCATCAGCATCTTAATATTTACTGGCATTGAGAATTTTGGAACAGTAGGGGTTGGATCACAGATCTTTCTTCCACATTTTCTGTGCCGTTATTAATGGCACAAACTCATGCAGAAGCACACTGCTCAGAGTGATTACATGAATTGCTTTGCTAAACAAAATTAGTGATATGAAATGCAAGATAAAATTAGAAGAATTGGCAGCATCATATTTTTGCGTCCCTAAGGTCAGCAAAAATATAACATTAACGCGTTCACAGACATTATTAAGATTCATGATTGTACTCCAGGTTTCCAGAAAGACAGTCAATAACATCGTGCGTGGAATAAAGCAAATATTTCTTTTAAAAAATACCTAAAGAATATGAAGACTAATCAAGCTTCATACATTGCGATTAATGCAAGGAAAGGGAAAGTTTTGAGCATTCACATAGCGTAAGAATAAATGATTTCCAAATCACTCTCAACGTGCCCTCAAAAAACACAGCTGATTGCTAATGTTTCAAATGTGTTATTGTTAATACTTAGTGATATCTTAAAAATTTTGCATTCGAAAAAAGGGGTATGGGTGCCTAATACACTCACGTAGTCATTCCGTAAATATATTTAACACAAATTCTATTTTCATGCAACCATAAACGTAACACAACACATACTATTTCCAGCATCGGTCCCTTTCTTTGGCTTTTCCAGTCCCAAGAATCCATACACCACATCTTCTACTTTTGGAAAGAAAACTGTGTACATTTTTGGATTCACCACTTGATCTACTATTCTCTCGACTCCAATATCAAGAAATCCTGACCTGAAACAGAAGAGCAAAGAGACACTCACTTCTGTGTTCACGTGTTTGCTGTTACACCAAACACCACCGCACATACTCATGAATATGTTTACGCAAACTGTCCCGCAGCTGGTTTTTATTCAGGTCTGGCCTCCATTCTTGAGTCGACAGGAAACTGGACACTGAGCCCTCAACTCTCTGCCTCAAATTCTGATAAGCTGGCTGGAAAACAAATACATGAGCCAGTCAGTAAACCCGGAAAGCATAACCACCACCACTACACATATATGTAGTCTCATGGCATGTCTTTCTGGAGCCAAAATTTGCACTCTTTCCGATAGCTTCGAATTCATGTCCAATACAGAAATGAATCTTTACATCTTTCAGAGTTACGTTGGCCTGCTTGACATTCATTAACCATGCCCTCATTAAAGGTACCTATATTCCATAATTTTTTCTACAAGAAACACAAAGGAAACCAAAAATTAAGGATGGGTCGATTCTGATTCCACTGATTCTTAGAGGAATCGAGAATCGAAGCCTCCAAAGTCGATTCAGAAGAAATAAAAACCAACCAAAACGGTAATCCTGTAAAATTTTATCTCCGTGATTTTAAATTTCCTGGGTGTAAGAGCATAATATTGCGCTTGCCTACTCTACTACTAGCAGTGGATCGACCAGTAAACGTCAACGACAAATCATGTTTCATTTCTTTAGTGCATGACGGGAAGCAAGGGAAGCACCGTAAGTTGGGGCGAGTTCGGACACATTTTTTTATACGCAGTTAAGTGTGGATTATTCGACTTTCGATTAACTGACCGTCGGATCATCAGTCCCTTAACAACTCCTGGCCCTGCTCTCCCTTTCCCACCCTCCCGCTTCTCTTCGCTCTCGTAGACAACGGCCAGCCGTGTTTAACTCTAATATATTGCTAACATTTGCCCACACACAAGGTTTTCCTGCAGCAGGGAATCCAATACATATAACATACGTTATGTATAACATATAATATAAAAAACACAAATTCAACAGATTCAGGCGAGATATTGTGCAAGTTCTTCATAATGTAAGAGATACACATGCACTTTTCCACAAATTGCTTTAATGTGTACTGTTGTGCGCATTAAAGCAATTTGTGGAAAAGTGCAATTGTTTCTCTTACATTTAAAAACATATGTACATGACAACGTTGTATTATGGCGAGTCACTTGAATCACTGATCAACAATTGCGCGCCCCAGTTGAGTGAGGTTATATCACTTTTGCTGCTGTTTTATATCAGTTTCAGTGGGGAATGTAATTTATTCGGAATATCTAATTCTTCTCTAAATTGCAGGCCTTGAAACAAAAGTGAACAAACCTTCATCCGCAAATTTTCTTCTCATCCCGTAAATGTTTACGTCCCAAAATGTTCATCTCGCCTCATCCTGGAACTTTTTTATCTAGCCTCGTTCAAAAGTATCTCTCATTCTGTAACCAAAACTTTTGCTTCCTCCACTTTTGCTTGCTCCTTTATGTTTTGAACATTTTTTTTCATTTTACAGTGATTGCCTTGATTTTGGTATTCATCAAGTTTTTTTTACCCAGACTGATTTTTTCAAATTTTACAATAATAATACTAATTAATTCATCTTTACTTCAGATGTCTTTGAAGTTTCCTCTGTTTATCTAAAGCTGGCCCAACAGGTTTTTCTCTTTTCTCATTATAGATTCGAAAATTTAAAAGGACTTTGAACTGCTTTTTTATCGTTAAATGTTTCTTCCTCCTGAAACTTTTGTTTTCTCTCGATCCGCAACATATTTCGTCCCGTTATTGTCGATTCCTCCCGTCCTGCTCAATTTCTCTGTTCCAGGATTTTTGCTCAGTCTCATCCCAACATTTTTTTCAGGTTTTGAAAGTCTCGTCCCAAAATTTACATCCCGTTTAATTCCAAGAAATCTTTGTCTTTGGAACGACTTTGTCGTCCCAAATCGTTCCAAGTCCTGCTAAATTGGAAGCACATCATATTAGATATTTCCGAGAAGTTAACTTATGATGCCAGAAATTAGGGCTGTGCAGTGCAGGAAATACTCAACCGGTTCTCGGTTCTGAAAAAAAAACAGTTTGCGACCATGGCGGTGCACCAGTTCAATAGATCGAACTGGTGTTTTCTACTGAACCGGAGTTTTCCCTTGAACCAGCGTTTTCTACTAAAACAGTGTTTTCTACTGAACCATTTTTTTGTGAACAGTTTTTTTTCAACTGAACTTTTTTTTTCTCGTGAACCGCATTTTTTTGTCATCCAAAAAATTTTTTGCCATAATTTTTAAGTAACATGTTTCTTAAGACATGTATTTCGATGAAGTAGATACTTCTCAATAATGGGGGTACAATTTCCTAAACTGAACAACAAAAATTGAGAATGTTTGCATGAGCCAATGGTTTTTATGCAAGGCCTGGGCGTACATATAAATTGCCTTTTGTAATTTCAACGGCGATGAAATTCACATTATTGCTGAAGGAAGTCATTGCCAAATTTCCACAGATATTTATTCACTAAGCACAATGATTTTTGTTGTTAAAAAAAGAAATTTCACATAAAAATGCTGTTGATTGACTTTGGTTTGTGGAAATGTGTGATGGGAGAATATACCCATCCCGAAATGGATCAGCGTGCACTAGTAAAAATCAATCTTAAATCTGTGTGTGCATCCCACATTTACAGAGCCACAACCGTGAATGAAGCATGGGAAAACCTGTGGAAGGCTTTCGAGAGTTCAGGTCTCACACGACAAATAATGTTGGGGAGGCAGTTACATAGAGCTCGTTTCGAAGACTTCCCTTCTATGTCCGAGTATAGAAATGGTGTTACTTTGCTTGTCAGCTGACATATCTGTTGAGATTCCTGATTGTAAAGCAGGTAGGTTATTATTGAGTGGTCTACCAGACTCGTTCAGTGCAACCATACAAGAGTATACATCTACCCACACCGCTGTTTTAAGTGAGGAGGTAAAAAAGTTATTGTTAGAAGAGGAATCCTGACGAGATGCCAGTGAATCTGCATTGACAGTGGTGAAGTGTAAAGCACAGCCTAGCGGTAAGCCTGCAGCGGATAAAGTGGTGTGCTATCACTGTGAGAAGGAAGGGCGCAAGCGACCACTGTGTTTAAAATGGAGGAAGTTAAAGAAGCAGGCACGAGATTCATCCAAATCGACAGGAAAGTTTGCTGTGCACAGAAGGGGAGTATGCTGCTGACATTTGTTGGCAGTCCATTGAGCAGAAACAGTTGGTATGTTGACAGCAGCGGTGGAAGTCA
Source organism: Platycnemis pennipes (assembly GCA_933228895.1). Lineage (NCBI taxonomy): Eukaryota > Metazoa > Arthropoda > Insecta > Odonata > Platycnemididae > Platycnemis > Platycnemis pennipes. Next base: position 152,426,416 of record OW121849.1, read on the forward strand.
ACATATGACTACTCGCAGAGTACCGATGTATAGACTTAATCAAAATGTCGAAAAGGACATTCTTGTCGTGAATAATTCAAAAGTGTTGAGTGAAGGTAAGGGTGACGTTTCCTTTTCATTTAACAACAAATCTAATGTGAACAGTAAGATTATTGATGTTTTGTGTTGTTCTAGTAGTGCTGCGAATTTGTTATCAGTTCATAAAATTGCTGAGAAGGGTCATGTATTGATTATTGATAAATATGGATTAAATGTTTTTGATGAAAATGAGGTTGAAGTTCTAGGGAGAAGTCAACTCACCGGCGGCAGTGTGCACCATGGTGTCACTTGATCAAAATGTCAAAACAAGTGCTACTGCGTGTGATACTCCATTAAACAATTGGCAGAGGTTGATAATGTTTGTGCCATGATTAATGTACCCAAAGTGTCACAAGAAATATGGCATAAAAGGCTTTTGAATTATAAGAGTTTGATAAAGATCAAAGGGCTGGCAGATGGGATTGATTTTGTCACTGAGGAACATAATGATTGTGTATAGCTCGTATTCAAGGGAAGCAGTGTAAAAACCCTTACCTATAGTATCTAGTCACGGGGCTAGTGAAAAAATTAGAGCTTATTCATTCTGATGTATGTTATCCCGAAAAGGGTGCAACTTCCTGGGGTGGACGACGGATGACTTCTCTCGTAAGACATTTGGTTATGTGATGAAAACCAAAAGTGAGGTTCTCTCTAAATTTAAACAGTTCAAGTTGCTGGTTGAAAACCAAACTGGCAAAACTATTAAACATTTAAGGAGTGATAATGGTGGTGAATAAATGAATAACTCAATGACTGAATTCCTGAAGAATTGTGGGATGGTACATATGAGAACATGTGCCTCAACAAGGGGGTTTATCTGAAAGGGTAGGTAGGACAGATTTTGACTGTGTAACGGAATTATTTTTTTTTGTACGTTTGACGTACGGGAGAGTATGGAGTCCGGGACCCAAGAGCAGCCAAACTAATATTTGATTTATTATTATGCCATTATGTGTTATTGCTAATGTTTCTTAATTGATTTAAAGAGTTTTGAACAACGTCAGAGGCACATATGACTGGACAACGTAATTTATTTATTTGGTTTATATATTTATTATTTATTTTTCATGTTCTCTACCTGCTTTTTTTTATTTTTCATATGTATTTGTATGTATTGTCGGAGAAGATGCAATCGATGTAAAAATTTTGGATTAACTTAGAGAGGGATATATATATATATATTGGGAACTCAAGCCGTGTATTCTTCCTACTTCCCGTTATCGTTGTAAAACAAAATGAGAGAGGGAGAGAGCACGCGATGACATAGAAGGGCTGCCGGGTGGAGAAGGAGGCTTGGAACTGGCCAGCCGAGCCTCCCACCAGACCGCAAGCGAGCCTGAATTCGGCAGGGCCCGCCGAATGAAAGCCTGCGCTATGAAGGTGCGCGGTCGGGGCAGCAGACGACGAAGTCGCGTCATCGCGCCTGCGCCAAGGGGACGAGGCAAGGAGGCGGCGGAGCAGGCGTGAAGCTCTCTTAGCTCGCGGACTCCATCGGGGATGGTTCTCCTAGTAAACTCTCTGTGTGTTGGTTGAGCACCGTGACGTTGATTAGGTGTTAGCGACGGGTGTTCCCGTCACCATTTTGTGGTCTCATTGTTCTTGAGTTCAAGGTACGTGGCTTGAGGGCCCTGAGGGTGTGGGTCGATCAGTGGAATATGCCTTTCCGCGGTAATTACCTCTAAATTCCGTTTGCTCCAGTAGACTTTGGAGATAGCTTGACATCAATTTTGGTTTCATCCGTTCAATTGGCAGGGTTGGGGTTACAATTGTTAATCTCGTTGTGCCAAACTTATGTAATGTATTTAAGAGGGATTACGCCTCGATTAAGTTATGTATCGTTTTGTCGCCAGCATTGTCAATCTCGTTGTGCCCAATTTATTTAATGTCTTCAAGAGGGATTAAGCTTCGACCAAGTTATGTACCGCTTTGTAGTCAGTGTCATTAATCTCAGTGTGCCGAACTTATTTTTTTTTTGTCTGTGAGATTGATCTAGCCCCGAATAATGGGCGTTGTTGTGTTATGATCAACTACATTAATATTTGTAACTATAAATTGAATAAATACCGTAATTGACCTTAGCGTGTGGAGGTTCCTATTGTTTGTCCCCACCTCACCCCATCGAACCCTGGCGAATCGTCGCCGCTGCAGAGGCTATCTGGGTGGATTAAGGCCGGAGGCGGCCTTGATCGTTTAACTGTTGGTCGTGGAGACCTGGCGCCCGAGTTCTTAGAGATAGGAATTTATTGCAGTTATTACCATTCTCGGTAAAGGCGTCGCGTTTTGTCGCAACTGTGTTAGGACAATGCTCAATGATGCTTAGCAAGGAATACTGGGCGGCGGAGGCAGCTTGTACTGCAATCTATCTCGAAAATACAAGTCCAACAACAGCTCTTGACTACCAAATTCCTGAAGAGGTACGTTCACGAAAACGGGTAACTTTAGCTCATTTGCATGTTTTTGACTGCAAAGCTTTCTTTCATATGCCGAAAGAGAAAAGAGGTAAATTAAACCCTAAATCTGAACCCTGAACCATATAATGATTGGCTATTGTGATGGATCCAAAGGCTGTGGATTGGTTAATCCCATAGATCCTGGTAAAGTAGTTGTTTCAATAAATGTGACATTTATACAGGATGAAATGGTTAATCCTACAACAATAGACTCACCATCTGACTTAGGTGCTTATGAAATGATATAGGAATCTGTTGTTTGCAGTGAGTGCAATATTTCAAAAGGAAATGATGACAATGGTTCATTTAAAAATGTTGTAGCTGAGGATAAATCCACTGGCAATGGGCGACATCTGAAGTGGCAAGAAGATTGTGGCCTGTCCTTTCAGGCTGTGACTGATGTCTCACAGTGCATACCTATGTCCGCTGAAGAGGCACTGTTTGATGCCAATTGGAGGGTGGCAACGCAACAAGAGTATGACTCTTCAGTTGAACATAAAGTTTGGGAACTTGTAAGTCGTCCCAAGGGTGAGAATGTTGTGAAATCCAAATGGATTTTTCAAGTAAAGAAAGACTCATCTGGTGAATTTGAGTGCTACAAAGCTCGAAGTTTTTCTCAGAAACTCGCGACACTTTTTCTCCGGTGGTAAATTATACAACACTCAGGTTGCTGTTTGCTCTTACAAATGAATTAAATTTCGATTTAAATAGAAACATTGATCATACAGGTGTCACCACTGCATTCATGCTGATCTTACTGAAAAACTTTATATGCAGCAACCAGAAGGTTTGGCAGTTAAAGACAAGGTATGTTTACTTCGTAAAAGCATTTATGGGCTAAAAGAATCTAGGAGGATGTGGAATCAATGCTTTGGTAAATTCTGGTTACAGATGCTTGAAACCAGAGCCATGTGTGTATATGAAGCGCAACAATGAGTACCTGTTATAGCTCTGTATGTTGATGATATCTATGTATTTTCAAATGATAAACATGAGAGTTACAGAGTAACAGTCTGCATCACTTAAAGAAAATTTCAATGTAAAATTGCTTGGAAATGTAACAAATTGTGTAAGCATGAGGATTACCAGAGATAGAAAAATGGTGCGATTACTCTTGACCAAACTGTATATGTTAAGAAATTGCTGAGCAAATTTAACATGGTAAATTGTGAACCCGTTGCCACTCCAATGGCTTTAGGTTTAGAATAATGTAAAGCAGTTGATTTAAATTTCATGAATTATATTCCTTATCAAGAGTTAATTGGTGGGTTAATGTATTTGGCTGTAAAAACATGTCCCGATATTGCCTATGCTGTAAATAAATTAAGCCAATTTAGTACATGTTATGACAATTCACATTGGCTAGCGGCTAAAAGGATCTTACGATATTTATAAGGGATAATGAACTATGGTCTGGTGTATAAAAAGGCTGGTAATATCGATGTTAAAGCATATGTTGATGCATCAATGCTGGTGATTTAGATAACTGGTGCTCCCATGCTGGATTTGTGATACAATTAGCAAACTCGATGTTCAGCTGGGAGTCAATTAAGCAGAAGTCAGTGGCGGCATTGTCCAGCACAGAGGCTAGCGATGAGTAATGCTGTAAAAGATGTGTGTTTTATCAGAAATACTTTTTAAGAGCTTGAATTGTGATTCCATTGCTGTTTACAATGATAATCAAGCAGCTCAACACGTTGATACTGTAACGTAGGGCAAATGTTACGGGAGAACACTAATTTCAAAAAAGAAAACCCCGCTCACCAGACTCTCCCCTTTCTTCTTCCTCTCCACATAATTTCAACAACCAATCAACGTTCCCCCCACTTTGCTCCCCCAGCAACCCACCAACATCTCCCAAACAAACAGAACAAATGTCAGACGTTACAACACAAATGGATTGTCACTTAAACGAATGAAACATATTCACGTACGACATCACTTTATTAGGGGCATAGTAGAACAAGGGACTGAATTAATTCAGTATCAGCCAACAAATGAATTAACGGCTGATGTAATGACTCTGTGTAAGAACAAACATGAAACTCATGTACAACTCATGAATGCTTACAATGTGCGTGCTCGATCAAGGAAGCATGTTGAGGATTCATTTGTTCCGAACTTTTACAAACCACAATAAAAATGAAAACTCACGACCCACGTTTCAGCGCTTAGCGGTATCATCAGGTGAAGTCACCACAAGGCGAGACCCCCCCCCGTATATACACCACAAAGTGGACTGTAGGAGGGTTGTTGGTGGGAGGGGAAGGAGGGAGGTAATAAGGGGTCGGACACGAGAGTGTATTGTAGGCAGTGGTGGAGAGAGATAAGCAGGGCTGGTGGTAGAGCTAGGGTAGAATGGGGGAGGAGCGTAGGCAACGACAGTCTCGTCCAGGATAGGCCAGGCACAAATATTCATATATAACTGACACCTTTGGGTCATTCAATGCTTTTAAATCTCCAGTTGCTCAAGTGAATTCAATTCCCTTCTGTCGTTAGAAATATGTAAAATGTTGGCATTCAATTCACTATAATGGCCACAGTCTAAAAGATGCTTCACAAAGTTGCTCCTGCCATCATTTTTATGTTTAAAAGCATTCAAATGTTCTTTACTTCCAATGCAAAATTCCTGGCCGATTGACACACATTCACTCCCATCACAATCACCGTACTGTAAAGCATAGGTACATGCCACTTCTCTCCTTGGGGTCCACTGGGTCTTTGCACTCCACAAATAAAGTTTTTAGTGTAGCCAGAGGCTGCTATGAGACATTTTAAATTTCTTTTGGAGATATTTTGGCCAATCTGTTTGCAATGCCATCTAGGTATCTTAAAGAACACCAACGATTTTTGTTTTTTCCTTGTTCCTTGTGTTTTGTTCCTTTTTCTTGTTAGAAATTAATTTATGCATTGATCTATTGGTGTACCCATTATTTCTAGTGGTTTCTAAAAGTTTGGAATAGATCAAATTTCATGATGAAATTCCACAAAGTCACCAGTGAACTTATTTCATTTGTGTAGAGGATGTCCATCAAGGACATGTTTTTCATATCACAGTTCGTTTTTGTACTGTGGGCACTAAAATACCACGAACGAAACCTCACTACAATGAGAAACGTCAATCTGTGAGAGCATCCATTATTTAATGCTGTCTTATTCTTCCACTAACATAATGTGAGTCCAAAATCCCTCTCAGCAAGTCAGAGATAAAGTAAAACCTGAAATACTCACATTGGCAGTCAAAACAGCACCATTTTTATTTCACAGTCAATTAGAGCACATATTTAGGTACAATTAAAAAAAAATTGGACGAGTTTAACTACTCTGCCTTAGGTGACACCTAATTGCGAAAATATGAAGTAATGATTTTGAGTTAAAAAACTTGGTTCATTGACAACTAATGACATAATAGTGGCTAACATAGCTATGCAAGGGTGATAGAAAATATTTCTATGGAATCTATGTACTTGGATAGACAAGAAGGAAAAATTTCATGGTGATATGTTAATTGGTTACTGAGCTATGAATATTTACCTTGTCCCCTGTACTCTGAAAGTTGAATCCCACTACCAGCACTTCTGAGCAAACTTCCCAAACTTCTTTGACCCCTCATACCTAGCTAACTCTGAGGGTGAGAGCGGAAATACTTAACACAGGTTATTAAATTGGTGATAGTAGCCAGTGACAAAAATTTAATAAAAATCCAAGTTGGTGGGTGAACTGATGTGGAATGACTTAGTCACTAAACTGTGAATATATTAAATCGAAGTACTCTGGGCAAACTAGCTACTGGAATAGTTAAATAAATATAATAAAAATTATTTACCTGTTTTTCAACAGCCTACCGTTACATTAAAACCAAAACTTCGGGGAAAATATTCTTTGTTGATACCAAAACATTCACTGTATCAATAAATGGATTGCAGTACAATCTAATGCCATATTAATAATGTGATCCCAAAAGGTTTAAAAAATTAGCATTCAATACACTAACAAGGAGACATCGCGAGACTGATGTTCGGGATCCAAATGACGAAACTATTTTCTGGAACCGTAGAGGGGATGCGGTAAAAGTGTCATGGCTTTCTCTCCCATAGACCCGGGTTCGCGAGAAAAATGCTACTGAAGAATTGTCCTCCATATAAAACCTTTATAATGCACACATTCTTTATATCAACTTCCGTGGCCGAGTGGGTTAAGGTGCCACCGAAGGCATTTTTATTGCGGCATCGTGGGTTCGCGGCCATGGGCGTGCAATTTTTTTTTCTTTCAAATACTTTACGTAATCGCTGTAAAATGCCCAATCCCATACTTTTACGGCAATATCAACAATATTTTTTATTTTCACCTTATTTGCTGGATTTTCAATCAACTCCTTAGGGAAACCCACGAAACAAATTTCGGAATTCTCTGTTTGCCCGAAATTCCAAATATTTTCCACTCAACTTCAACAACAGTTACTATCTATTTTCTGCCAATGTGAAGTTCACTATTGACCGAAAAATTCATTATTCCAGCGAGGTTCCTGTGAAATTTTGAGTGCATATCTTGCTGTGTATTAAAAAGTAATTATCCGTTAATTGTTTACGGCCTTGATAAAGTCCCACGACAAGTCGAAGTCTATCCTATTCACGGAAGTACGCTTGTGCATTGAAAACTAAACATTTTAGGCCTGTCATCCGTGAATCATCTTTTCGGGCAAACAGAGAATTCCGAAATTTGTTTCGTGGGTTTCCCAAAGGGGTTGATTGAAAATCCAGCAAATAAGGTGAAAATAAAAAATATTGTTGATATTGCCGTAAAAGTATGGGATTGGGCATTTTACAGCGATTACGTAAAGTATTCGAAAGAAAAAAAAATTGAGAGGTGTCATACTAAAATCACTTCTATGTCCGTGGGTTAAAAGATGTTTGGCGAAGTTGCTTCTGTTAAAATTAAAATTATTTTAAATTCAATGACGAGATTTATCAACAACCCGGAGGTTGGCTATGCGATCACCCCTTTGCCCTTTGCTTGCCAAAATGTTTTTATGTAACTTAGCGAACCAAACTTTTTAACGTTGGCAAGGCATTTACAGCGTGGATTGTTTATTGGTTTCGATATGTGGACGACAATTTAATTTTATGGAATGGAACCGATAGACAACTGGACAACCTTTTTTATTTTATTAACACCTTGCATCGAGCTATTTATTTCACTCGTGAGATGGAACATAACAAATCTAACATTTTTTTGGATTTGACAATCACCTTGGAAGAAGGGAGGCATAAATTTTCAATCTTTCGTAAACCCACATACACCGACCATGTCATGCCCGCAGATTCCAGACACCCTTACCCCAAAAAACTCTCTGCCTTCCAAGTCCTCATCAACCGTCTTTTTATAATTCCCATGAAAGACTCCAAATTTGAAAAAGAATCCTGTACCATCAAACAGATTGCAGCCAATAATGGCTAATGGCTAACCACACACACTGATAGACAAACTCATACACAACGAAAGGAGAAAATTACAGGTAGCCAGTTTGAACAAAAAAAAACAGAACCCCCAGTTACAATGTGGTGCTCGATTACGTACTTTGGGGAGATTTCCTCTCGAGTGGCGAACTTTTACCAAGCGACCATTTTAAAGTGGCATTCAAAACCCCATTTAGTGTGAAGAACCTTTTATTGAACTATACACCACACAAGGGATTTTTAAAATTTTAATTTTAATGGAAGCAACTTCGCCAAACATCTTTTAACCCACGGACATAGAAATGATTTTACTTTGACACCTCTCCATTTTACTAATGATAGACGAAAGCTAAATGCTTTAGAAGAGCTGGAGATGTTTAAAAAACAATTTGACGTTGTTAAATTCCTTGAATGTACGTTCCCGCCCTCTTTTTCCCCCACCCTCTCAACGCTTTAACCCCCTCGTAGTCCACCTCTCACCTCCCAGGTGTTCCTTCCCCTGTCCGCCTCTCTCCCTCACATTTTCCTTTACACAAGGCTTGTGCTTCCCAGACTATTCACCTGAAGATGGCGTGAAACCACATCGAAACCCGGCACGAATTCTATAATAAATCTAGTGGTATCAGTAAAAGTTGCCTTTTCTTCCTCTCATGGTGGAATACCACCAAGTGAACCTTGAGAAAGTGACTGCTCCAAGCTTTTATACATATGTTTTCCAAAAGGATTGGATTTAATCCACCCGTAAATTAGCTCTCATGCTGTAAGATTCACATTAATTGCCATGTGAAAAAAAACACATGGCAATTAATGTGAATTTCACTGCCGTTCATGTGGCAGGTTTGATATTTGCTACACTCACTGGCAGAGATGTATTAAATCTAGATTTTGAAACCTTTCCTGTAGATGGCACCACCGATACCATGGGCATTTAAAGGCCAATTTCTTTGCATAATTTATAGTACATATTTTTATACCATTATGGACATACATTACACCATGAACAAAACAATGAATATATGAATCAATCCAAATGTGGTGCAAGTTGATGTTAGGTTCTTTATAGTATTATTTAGTAATCGCTGTTCCCCTGGCGATAGAAAAATAACAAACAATGGTAAAAGCTAAGTGGTGAATGTTTGTTGGAGTTATTTCCTCCTGTAATGTTCATGTTAAGTGGTATAAATACTCTCGATTGAGCATAATAATTCTGAGTCTTAAAGGAGATCCTTTCAGGATTATTGGTGTTTAAATAGTGATTCTCATGGCGGATAAGTATACTTCGATGTTTTAAAAATGTTTCAATGACAATGGTCTGTTTCAATTGAGATAAACTGACTCATCAAGAGCAAAGGCTGCAATATTAACTCCATGAAAAATATGCATGCTGTGAAATTGGGATGGTTTATGTGATACAATATTATGCATAAAGCCAAAATTCACAGCAATGAGCATTTTTAAAATTCACGGCAATGTGCATTTTTAAAATTCACAGCGTATCAACAAGGCAATAAAATGAGTAGGCAGCAAATCAACATTACTGAATTTGCCTACTTTGGCTTTATTAAACGAAAAAATTAGAAGAAACCCCCTCCCCCTGGCTGCACTTTTCCATGAAAAGATGTCAAAATGTAGATTTAATCTGTCTGATATCTAAGATTAAATCTCAATAAAATCCAGAATAAATCTATTTAATATGTCATCTAGAGGCCATAGGAGCAACTTTAATTTACATTAAAACCAGATTTTATACAGATACAATGTATACAGGAATCTGTATTTAATCTAGATTAAATCATTTTCTGGTTTGTAGGATATACAATCGTACGTTCATAAAAACGTATTCATCTTACCTTTGTATCAACATCAGCTATGCATTCCTTCCGAAATTGATCAAATATACCATTTGATTTCAATTGGCAAACGATATTATCGATCAGTCCTGGATCTCCTGGAGGTAATTGCAGCATAGAAACATCCATAATTTGTTGGGTGTGTCACATCTATTGCGCAAAAAGTTTCAAGTCCACTAAGAGCAGAAGAAGTAAGATATACACGGCTTCTTCCTTGAAAGCGAACAGGCTCTATTTCCAAAACATTGTCACATATTAATGTAGCCAACATTCACCGTGATGATAATTTATGCACCAATCCTCTCACTGTATCCGATATTAAAAAACAAAGATAATATACTCAGCAAAACGTCAACACCAAATAGTTTATGCGATTATGTGGGCAACACCGTCAAAACTTTAGACACCGAAATGGAGGAATAATTCCAACATCAATAATACCGTTGACGCGGTTCACAATTCGTCTCTGACGTCTCGTATGAAAATGCAGGGAGTGTTTAAATAGGAGGCACCAGTAGGTGGCAGGCCGAACGGTTTTTTGAGAGATTTTCCCGCCGTTCCCGCGCATTTAAGATTTCGCCATTCGTAGCGCTGCCAACTGATGTCCTTCTTCAAAAAATGCATGTGAAAGTGCCTGTGGTAACTGCAGTTTTGGAGGACTGAATGCTGCTGTTCTTCGGGATTTCTCAGTGATTCTGAACAGTAGGCTAACTGAAAAAACGATGAGTAAATCACTGCGTTATTTTGTGCCTAGCTGCACCTCAGCATATGAATCCACCATAAAGGAAAATAAGAAGTTGCGGATAAGGAACAAAAGTTTGGTCAAGGCAAGTGTAATATCTTTAATAATGGGATATGTCCAGTAATGCACTTGTGATATCTTTAGCCTTGGGACATATTATGTAATGCATTGCAAACGTCTCATTATTAAGTCAGTATCGACTATTTTAGTGCTTTAATTCAATATCGATTGATATTGGCACAGTCTAAACATACAGTCTTCTCACTTCGGCACTATTTTGGAAACCCGTCATCTCCATTCTACGAGAGTAAAATGAATATTAAGCAGAGAAATTTCGAGAAACTCCGACACTATTTTCCATTGATATAAATGTATTTAATTTTTTTCATCAGTTAAATATATGTTTATATTGTGGAATAAAATTGATTAACATGCAAGTTGACTGATACACGTCACGATCTCTACGGCTGATACCATGATGGCGTACGTAAGTCTGTGCGTTCAAAGATCGTTCCCAAAATATTAATCATTTACGCAGCAAAATTGTGAGTATTTTAAGCGGTTTTCCTTTTTATATTATATTCAGAGTTTTATATATTCATTTATTTTATTCTAATTTTTCTTAATGCCAACAGTAGCAAATGGTTTGCTTCTATACTGGAGTTTCGACAACTCACTCTAAATTGTTCTCAATGATCTTCGATGATACCAAATTTCCTGTGCTCTGAGTCAACTGGTAGGTACATTGATTGATCTGGTAGATATTTGTTGCGATTACAATTAAATATTTTATATATTAAATTTGTGAATCAAATGCTTCTAGTACTTAAATTGTTTTAGTGAACATAACTACGAGTTTGTTTTGAGTGAAGCATGCTAATTGTTGCCTCTTTAAAATTGGTAGTTTGCATTTAAAAAACTCAAGATCACATTTTAAATCTGTAAGGAAGTTCTTTTAGAGCCGAAGGACAAAACACTCAATACTATTGTTATTTATCTGCTTATGATAATGAAAGTTAATTTGGCTGGAATATGTGAATGTGCTTTCAGAATTTTTATGAGTTCTTGCGCAAAGTACGTATTATTTAAATGCTCGTAGTCAGCCGATCACGGAACAAGTTGCACCGATCCTAGGGTTAATGCCATTCTATATTGAATGTTCTTATTTTGGTCGATCTAAATATTTCATACATTGATATGAAGTGTATGTCTTTAATACAGGTATCCAACGACAGTGTGAAAAGGGTGGAGAATGAATTTCTTTTCCAGAAAATGAATTCCATTGCGATGTGTGTGTTGCAGATACGGAGACAATGAAGCACTATTTGTGAAGAAGAATCTATCAGAAGGTTATTGGTGATATCCATTGCTTACGAATTCTGTGAAAAATGTTTCGAAATATACACGTACGCCACGATAGTATTTTAGTCTCCCCACTTTAGTCTGTTCCTTTAAACGCTAAGTTGACTCTCATATCTTAAAAGGCCGTTTTACACGGTACTTTGTTTTGACAATTTCTTGTAAAAACGTTTGTATGAGGAAAATAGTACCGTGTAAAGCGGCAACTTGTGTGAACGCTTTTGCGAATGCCTGAATGACTGAACGGAAAATAGAACCTGTTCTGATTCCATTCAGACAAACAAAATTTCATTTAGTTTCATACATTCGTTTGCACAAATAATTGCACCGTGTAAAACGGCCTTTACAATGAACTGAAACTTTTTCCTGCTCTATGCATGATTTTAACAAGTGTATTCTTCTTTGCAGGCAATTTATGGCATTGAGAGAGGAGACAAACCTCAAGGAGAACAGCTCTAATTATTAGAAGTACACAGATTGAAGCGATCGTAATTAACGTTGCTCATTAAGAGTGTGCATAGTACTGTGATTTTAATTTTTATAATTGATGTGTTTTAAACGTAATATGGTATGTGTTATATGCTAAACTATTTTTCAAAAAGTATGTTGACCCATAATGTAAAAATGTAAATGTATTTTTTGCCCTTGCTACAAGTGTTGTAAATGGCAGTGTTTTAATAAAAATGTAATCGCGGGAATGAACGTGTAATTTTATTTCAGAGTTAATATTCCCCTTGGTTTACTGTCCTAGTATATTCATATGTAAATAACCTGAATTTAACTCGTTGTGATTTTCTTCCGGATAAATTTTAATTGAAAATTGGTCAATTGAAAAATATTATGGTCTCCCCTAGTAAGGTATTTTGAAAATCCCTCTTCACAGCGTTGCCACATACTCAACTGGCACATTCATTAATTTGGCAACGTTTGGTAAAACAGAAAGTAGGCTCACCAGCCAGCTAAGGGTTTCCCATTGCTCTTATGGGAGTAGGAAGACTGTATGTTTAGACTGTGATATTGGGCTCAAAACTAATGTGGCTGAACGCATTATGTTTACGCAGCGGCTGGGCTGCGTCATGAGATGCCACACATGAAGAATGTGCTGGAGTTCTGAATGTATTTGTAAACTACTTCTACCAGCCACTTGTTCAGTCAGATGCCAAGGGAGGGCAGCACTGAGTTTCACGATGTGTCGTGGGAACGCATCGCTGGTTGGTACGCGCGTACAGACGCTAGTAGTGGAAACGGGATATTATGGTGGCTTGCAGGGTATTATGTAGATGTACATACGCTAGTAGGAAAAAAGGCCTATGCGCGTAAGGATCATCGTAGTCTGAACGGGGCACGAAGTAGGTGGCTCCAATTTCAGCATTTATGGCTTGTTTTCAATTGGCTACTTATGGTAGCGTGATTTACTCATTTTTAAATTTCTTCGCAGGAACTCTCCTCCTGGATGAAATGAAGCTTTATATGTCCTTATCTTTCGATAAGTACACCCTGAAGGTTGATGGCTTCACAGACCTGTCATAATATTACGGCCTTCGAGCCATACGTACTTAGGACCCTTGGCTCAGATGGGAATCGTTCGAGGCCGTACGTATGGCCCGAGGCCGTAGTTATGGCCCGGCCATACGATAATGAGAATAGCCCTGCTGGGAGATCACACCCCTGCATCAAAAGGTCAGAGGGGGGACCATGCCCTTGTTCTAATGCTTCAACCCTTTAGAGGCAGGTGGGTGCAGGCATTGGCCTCCTTGCTAGGGGTGTGCCACTAGAACTGTGTTGCACCATCTGATTTCAGAATGCATTATCATGCTGGAGAGATCCGACTTTTTTCTTGATGTGGTCACCTGCGATGGGGCACAATGGAATCGCAGCATGTGGAGGCAATTTGGCATTGATGCTATTAATGTCAGCGGTGAGCATCCATTTGGTATTCATAGGCCTTCATGCTTTTAGTTCTCAGCAGTAGGCACTCGTACACCCAGTGGAGTCTATAGCGCCTACCCTTACAATTTTTGACCTGAGAGGCAGCAAAGCATACATGAACACACTCCTGCTGACTTTGTGGTAGGCACAATATTTTCTCTGCCAAAGTCTCTTGAGATGCCGAGGAGCATTTCTGTTGCAAATCCTGTATATCAAGTTTCAGCGATTGCGCCTAACAAAGGAAATGGACATGGTGAAACATAACACTCATGAGTAGAATGACCACTCACAACTACCACAATAGCATACTTTGTTTAGCAGTCATGTCTTAGCAATGCGGCACTTTTTCAGAGCAATTTTAAGGGTCTCCTGTGGCCCCGTCTTTTCTTTCTGAGTACCCTTCTTCGTCATCTTCCTATCGCCTACAAGCCTCTGGGCAGCCTTGCAGGAGGTGCACCTGAGGGAAGACTGCTTTTGCCTTCTATCGACTTGGGTGGAAAGGATGAGTCCTGCACACTGGGTAGGTGACCTATTTGTTGTAGCGATAACATGTATGTCAATTAATAGGTGATCAGTGAAAATGAATGAGTGACGAGATGTAATAAATCATGATTAGATAAAATAGAGCTCTGTAAAGATAAAAAAATGATGAATGAATATTTCAGAAAGTTATCTATATCAGATGAAACAATTGGATAATCTAGAGTAATTTTCTATACCTAAAATATAGTTGGTGTTTGTAGACATTGCTTTCTGGAATAGATTCATGTTAAGGCCGTCGTACACGGTACAATTTCTTGTACAAGAACTTGTACAATGCGCAAATTGTATCGTGTACGAGGAGTTCATACAATTTCTTGTACAAGAAATTAGATCATGCTCTATATTATTGGATGAAACCGTCCAAGATCCACTCAGTAGCTTCTGCGCATGACATGTGACGGTAGTGATGCGTTCGTTTAGTATTCGTAGGTTGGTGTTCTGTTTGCGATCACTTTTATTCCTATTAGCGTGGCAAAACTTCCATTTTTGTCGAACATATCGTGATATTCTTTGTTGCTTCCATATTATGATATTCTTTGTTGCTTCCATATTGTGATATTCGTCGGTCCGATTGGAAGTGTTTTATTTCTCAAAAGATGAGTTGGGCACACTGACAAACATCAAACGTCATTGGGTGCTTTCCAATCATCGACGCAAGTCGACACAAGTCAACTTGTGTCGCGTGTAGTGCTTTCCAATCAGTGTGTGTCGCTGTTGTGTCAAACGCGAGTCGACACACGGTGACACACCGGTATGGTGAGTTACTGAAAAAAGAAAGAAGGACGGCGCAAGCTCTAAATCGCAATACGTCTGCAAGAGGCATATTGAAAATAACCGATAAATCAGAACAAATGTTTAAGTTAAGTATTTTCTTAATTAATCATCCTACAACTCATTTTTTTGTTTATTGGTAACGATCTTGCTGTAACAAGAAGGAAACATCTGTGGATTCAATTTCCTTCCCACAAAAACGCACCAATCACGAGTCCCCGTGAAAGTCCTTAGCGCATCAGCTTCTGCGCACTGAAACTTGCTTTCCATTCGCGAAGTCACAAGTCGACTTGAGTTTCCGCGAGTTAACTCAAGACGACGCATGAGTCGCTTGAATGGAAAGCACCCAATGTAATTAAGATGACGTTATTGAACCAAAAATAAATATATGCAACGAGCGAAAACATGCTGTTTGGACGCAAAATGATGAGTTTCACGAGCCGATTAAAGAGTGCAAGTAACCAATAGTAAAATTTCATTTTATTAATGCTAGGATTAATGGTAGCAAATCATTGTAACCCATGGCAGTATTTTCAAAATACTATCGTGTTCGGATATCGCGATTCAGCTGTTGGACAGAAAACGATATCTGCGCATGTTATTGGCGCACAAATTGCATGAAAATCTTTGATCGTGTACGACCGTGAACCAACTTCTTGTACAATATCTTGGTCCAATCTCGCCGTTCAAATTATTGTACAAGTTCTTGTACAAGAAATTGTACCGTGTACAACGGCCTTTATGGATTTCTAGTTAATTCATTTCTTTACAATTATGCAGCACTAACACGTGGAAAAAATAGTTTTGGAATTACAAATGTATACTTCTTCTTTGAAAGACTTCAAATGCTGGCATATTAACTTCTTTGGGGACAATCCATGTCACTTGACAAAAGAAAGTGAGCTGATATTGCGGAAATGTTTTCCTAACATACTGATTTCCATACACCAGTCTTACGTAACAGTTTTCGTTAGTGGACTTTAAAAAAAGATATATCAGAGGAAAAGGAATTGTTTTACAATACCTCTCCAAGCCTGAAGTTCTTATGCATGTTTAAAGCCCAGCAACGAATGCAAGAACTCCTGCAATTTCATCAAAGTTGGTCAAACACTCCACCCCAGCTATGGGAACAGGATTCCCTGTGAACATAACCTGCATGAGTTGAAAGAAACAGAAAATTCATGAAGAAGATGTTATTTCATAGATAGAGTTGTGCTATGGTCTGAAAATCATTTCCTACCTCCAATGAGTTGCACTCATCCTGATAGACAAGTCTCCCACAGTACCACAATCCTCTCTGCCTGGATATCTGCAGGGCTATTCTCATTATCGTATGGCCAGGCCATAAGTCGAAATCGACCATAACTACGGCCTCGGGCCATACGTACGGCCTCGAACGATTCCCATCCGAGCCATGGGCCATAAGTCGGGCGGTACGTATGGCCCGAAGGCCGTAATATTATGACCTGGCTCGGAGGCCGACATAAGACGGGCCATACGAAATAAACTTGCCCACCTCAAGACATTAAGCTGCATTTTAGAAGGAGTATCGCTGTTAATTCAAATTTCAATAGTATAAAATGAACATAGCGCGGGAGCATAGGCGAATTCAACTGGAATTGTTAATACACATTGAAGAGAGAAGACGATTTACTCTTGATAGACGACGACTTAGAGATGCTCATAATTCATTTGAATACGACAACCGAATTTTCATGAATTATTTCCGAGCGTCAATGGAAGTTGTGGCGTACGTCAGTTATTCTTTGGAAAATTCTCTAAAACGGAAGAAAGTGGATGGACTAAGCGTCCGATTACAGGTGATGCGTCAAATATTACTTTTCAAACGGATGCTCTTGTGAAGTGAGCATATTGTTTTTGCTTCTTATACTACCATTGTTTACAGATGTATTACTTATTTATATGCTTCGACAACTTGTAGCACATTTGTTATCCACATTGAAATTTTGTACCGATATTTAAAGATTCTTGTCGCTATGCGTTTCATGGCTGAGGGAGGGTACCAAAGAGGTGTAGGACAAGAATTTTTCTATGCCAGTGAGCAACAAAAGTCATGGATCACAAACAATGCGCAAGGTATAAAATTTGCCTAAAATTCACGGCTTCACCAGACAAATGATACCTTCAGCAGCTGAAGGTGTCTGTCTTCATAATTCTCCACCTTCTCTGATACTGCCTCAAGTTCATTTAGGAGAGAGGACCGGTTGGGTTGGCAGCTTCCTTCTAGTTGCAAATTGTGAGAATAGAAACTGGATTTCTATATAAAGTTTCACAACTTTAAGACTTTCTAGGAGGAGTTAAAGCTTTTCATTATGGAGCAGATGAAATGGCTCAATACATGCACCTTAACTTCAATCATTGAAAACATTGACAGGAAAAATATCAGACTTTCTTCAAAGCTGTAATTTCATGATCACTTCTACCAATGTCAAATTTTATTTACTTTTGAATGTAATAACAGATGACACCACATTGAATACATGACTTTTATTATGTACCAAGCTCATAAAATACACATATATTTTACATTCTAGAAAGGTAAAAGCAGAGAATGTAATTTATTTATTGGATGCTTCCTTCACTAATGTATTATTTGTTGAGAACCAATTGTGAAAATACATATTTATTGTAAAAACTTACTCTGAGGTGGAGTAACTTTTTCACCCACTGTTCCTGTTAAGTTAGAAACACATTGTTAATGAGAAATGAGTACACCACTTCATTTTTTAATGTAAACAAAATAACTCAAGAAAGTTAATGGTACTTAAAATTAATTATACTCACCATTGCTGGTTGAACATGGGACAACATTCATGCCATCTTCAGTGGACAAGGATATCTCTCCAGCAACAACGTACAAGTATTAAGAAGATTTAGCAGAGGGCATCTTCATTTATCATACATTACTTTAAGCTGCAAAACTTACCAAGAGCTCCTACGAGCCATCATAAGAGTATGAAATGAATAAAACAAAAATGTTTCTCACCTCAATTATTGGCTCCTCTAACTCAATATTTAAGGAGCATTCTGCATCATCCTATGGTAATTAATAGTAGAATGAGTGTTAACAGGTCGAACAGCATCTCTGCTTATAACCTATATAGATATAACTGTCTAAAGTGCCACATCATATACTTACAGACACTGTGTCGTGATGCATGCCTCCGTCAAACAGAGTTATTGATGTTTGGGTTCCAATTATTCCTAGGACCTTCCTGTCTATATCTGACAGTTCACTTTCCGGCCCCACCTGTTATGTACACATTCAATGTTAAATGAAAAGCATTGGTAATTTTCCACTGTTACAGCTGTTTTAGAAAAGTAAATATCAAGCCAATATCCATTGCTATTTATTTATATTACACACCGTAACGTTCCCGGTTCTTCTCTAATTTTGTGAGTTACCTTGCCCTGCGGCCCTTGAAATCGTCCGCTAGCGAAATCACGGTGATATACCACGTAATTTATTACTACATTTAACTAGCTATCTCGAGCGTGAGCTGCTCTTTTCCTTGTATACCTGAAAAATATAATGACGTAACTTTTTTACGTACCTAGTGTAATTTTGATGCTCCATCAACAATAGTACAAAGATTTACGTTACACAAAACAAAATGGATGGCAATGCTGTATTCACGAATTGAAATACAAGAAAATATCAACAGGAATATTTAGCGACAGGTGACTTACTCTGTTAGCTGCATTGACTATGGTTAATACTTATCTTAAGACTGCCGGACAAGAACTTCCACTTGTATCCACAGGATTTGCCGCGCTTTCCGACGTCCCTGATTTCCGCTCGTCATTTATTTTCGATGTTTCCAGCGACTGCTACTAGAAAATCATAGTTTCGGTGGCGCCAGATGTGAAGCGAACCACTCCGAACTTATAGTACTGATAGTAATTCTCATACACACCAGCAGAAACGGCGGTACGACTTATGGCCGAGCCATATGATATGGCCCCTCGGAATCGGAATCGATGGAGGCCGTAACTTTGAGGTAGGCCATAAGAAACTTACGGTCGGCCATACGTATGGCCTCGTTTTTGAGAATAGCCCTGCAGGGCTCAAGCACAGGAAGACAACACAATTTCCCACCAGTGCAATTCCCCAATTGAGGCCTGGCAACTTAATTACCCTGAATCTCTAGGAAATGAGAGATGTGCTCAAGGATCCAGGGTCCGACCTTGCACTGGCAATCTCAGCCAAGAGCATGAGACCACTACTGTTTACAGTATCAGGGCAGTGGCTGGAGTCCTCCATTGATAGGCCCGTAGAGCATTCCATGCCCTGGTTACCTACCACCATTTGTTCTTTTTTTCTGGCCACATTACTACTTTGAACAGCTGGTGGTTTTCGTGGACAAGTAGTTTTAGTGGAGAGGTAACTGGGTAGATTTGGGAAAATTGATGGCACACCATCATTCTTCAACAATGTCTGAGGCCTCTCCGTCCTATGACACCTCCCATCTTGCATTATGGTTTCATAGTTATGCTGTAATTCTTGCTCCTGAAAGTGCAACTCACATACAGCATTGTGAGAATCAAACACCTTTTCAGCACGGGGCATTGCTGTACTCCATTTCATAAGCTGAGCAGGAGTCTGAAAGTGAATAACGACCATAAAATATGGCTTTCAAGACTAATTTCCCTTTGGAAAAGAAATTCCTACAAACGGGTGGTATCTTTGTCATTCATAAAATGAGGACTTTATTTAGTACGTTATTCATGAATTTATTACTTATTCACATGACATTATAAGGAATTTTTACTCATTTTCTAATTCCTGGTCATCAGATATCGATGACAACTTATGACTATCATGAAAACCTATCTTCATCCACATAATACCCTCCAAGCCACCATTACAGTGTGTGGTAGGGGTTAATTAATACCATACATGCAATACAATTCATGCTTAAATAGGATTAATATTAGGGATGGGTCGGTTCGGTTCTTCGGTTCCACCGGTTCTTGAGCTTAGAACCGGAACCGAGGCCAAAAATAACCGGTACCGAAATAATTGGCGCGACAACCAGTTTGAAACCTACTCACACTCCGAAAGTGGAGGCTTCACATTAAAACCTGGTGAAATAGTGTACTTATGCTTCAAACTTCAACAGGTATAGATGCTTCAAAGTAGAATTATTCTAATTCAGTCGTTAAAATGACTATACACAAAAATATAATAAAGTATTCTTTTTCAAGCAGTATGTCTCTGAAAATGATTATTTATTACCTTATCTTACCATTGAGCAATGCAAAGTAAGTGGTAAATTAAGAACCGGAACCGAGAACCGAAGTTAAGAACCGAACCGGAACCGATCCATCCCTAATTAATATCTATATTAAAGTTGAGGAATAACTTTTTGAATACATTAAAAGAACATATTAATTAATATTATTCATATTTCATCGACATATTCGTGATTTGCATCCATTTTCTTCATGTACAAGCTCATTCGTTCTTCAATTGGTGCAAAATATTCCACAAACGCCTTTTACAAACGACAAATGTGTGACTTATCTTATCCTGATTGTATCCTTTCGTATTCAGATACGAAAAGGCCCGTGCTATCTGGGAAGCTTGCATGGAACTAAATGATCAACAAAGAACAAAGTAAAGTTAACCCGGGTATAACTTGTATAATTTATTCACATTCACAAGAAAATATTTATCGACGATTTGACGATCACTTAATATACTGAGGGATATAATGATAGCAAAGAGATAACTCAACACGACAGGTCACAGCATTCTACAAAATGAACATGCGTTAATTTACACTAGAGAACCCGGAAAAACATAATGATAGGCACCGAATCCATTATAATCTGACAAAAATCACACACGCAAAATAATAAACTCCGGCTTCACGTAGAAACCAATGAACTAAAATTATCTTCACTCAACATACCTTTGCCTTAAATAGATGGTTGTTCTTCACGCCCTGTTTAGCATTTTCGGCTCTTGTCTTCTTGTACCCTGTTTTGCAACCCGGTACCAAGCAATGTTGGTTTGTGTTAGCCATTTTAAATGCACGAAGGTATGATACTGCTCGCCATTGCAAATGGCGCTACGACTTCCGCCCTAGCGTGGACACAACGGAAAATTAAAAGTCCAATTGCTCAATTCCTATGCCAAATAATTTCCCCCTAGCAATGATTTACCAATCTAAGCCATATAGTAATATGCTTAGATGGCTTCTAAAACCACAATTGCTATAATTACAGCGATTTAGCTGTCACAACCTCAAGACTTTCCCCATCAACGCCAGCCATTTACAACGCGTAGTGGGTAACGCGGTCGATTGCAGCGCCAACCTATTGGCAAAATGTTTGCGGAAAGGGCGGGCAACACCCCAGTCAATGGGGCACTGCGACAGATTTGAAATCATATCCATGTCTCTGGTATACGGGTGGTATCAGGGATCAGAATTCTACCATGGTGGTATGCCTGTTATGCTGTTCCTGCATTCTGAGGTCGTAAGAATTCTGTATCGTTTGCATGTGATCGCTTGTGTCAAACGTCTTTGCTTTGTGTCGTTTGTATGCCTTGTATGTGAGGCATACAAGCATTGATTTACTGAGCCGCGGCGTATTTAGCTCCATTTCTTTGTTCCGCTAGTGCTACTTCAATTCATTATATACATTGCAATGTGCGTTTTAAATATGAATGCCCTGAAAATTTCCTGACAAATGAAAATATAAAGCACCATTATGAATCGACGAAGGACTCCGAACAACTTCACCTATGTCAGCCCATGTGTGAAGTATATGATATTTCTTCTAAATTTCATATTTTGGGTAACTATCAGTTCTTTTTACGCCTCTTCATTACTCTTAGTTATGATTACAGATGTCTGTTAGTATTTATCTCGTTGAGAGTATTCTCGATCAATCCCGTACTAACTCGAGTTAATATAAATTCTAATTGGTAAATCTAAGGCAGGAGACTTGTGACCTTATTTTCAATATACATTTTCTTTTTTTGTTAGCGTCAAGCACACCTAAAATTGTATTTATGACAGAGAATGACTCTGATTATGTTTTGTCGACTGGTTATTTCGTCGACTTCTTTTCTCGCGGGATGCTCGTATAGGTGGCCTAGCGACTAAGATTATATTGTTTTTTTTCCATATTCGTGTTGTTCGACCTGCCTTTTCTAACAGTGTCCCCACTCTCCACTACGGTCTGTTTTATTAACCTAATGTTTTGTATTCTTCTGTGGGGTCCCCCTTCTAGCGTAAAATCGTTCAAGGCCGCTTTACTCGATACAATTTTTCGTATAATTTCTTGTACAAACTCTTGCATGAGGAAATTGTACCGTGTAAAGCGGCAAATTGTACGAAAACTTGTGCGATTGTCTGAATGACTGAACGGGAAATAGAACGTGTTCTAATTCCATTCAGACAAACATACAATTTTGTTCAGTCTATACAAGAGTTTGTACAAGAAATTGTGCAAAAAATTGTATCGTGTAAAGCGGCCTTCAGAATTCATAAGGGAATAATGTGGCTCCTTACTCAAGCTGGGCCTCGTGTCTTGTTTTCCCCACTTTTGTGATCTGTTAAGCTTACTGCTGCTCTATGTGAACTTTATGACGGTTTCGTTATAATCAAATGGGATTCATCTGAACACAGTCTCATTTTTTTTGCATACCATCATTGCATAAGGAAATATTGTAAAATTCACTTACCCTATGTACATATGAAACTAGAACATTCGCTACTGAAATAAACACACAGGAGTGCATCAATATAATGAACTCCACCAATAGAAATTAAACAACCCAAGTCGATTAAATTTTTAAAGGACTTTCCCTCAACATAAATTATATTGCTAAGTTTCTTATCAATCTACTTTTATCCTTCCTCCCGTGATAGATATTTTTGTTACTTTTACTGTTATGCTTTTGCATTTTTCCTATTTGTTTATTTTATGAAGATTTGCTTTGAATTGGTTTTAAATTATGTAGACATTCAAATGAACATCACCTCAGTATTTTTATTTAGCCCAAAGTAACTTATTAAACACCTCAACAAAACATTTGACATCGTTTCTGCTGAAGGCTTTTGCAGCAATATGATTGTAGGTTTTGAGTTTCCGGGTTTATGTGTTGCGTTATTCCAATATGCGGAAGATAACATTTTGTACCCATTGCAGGATACATCATCAGATCTATGATCCGTCACGGAGCTATGAGCAGCCTAAGGGCCAATGTTGCTTCTCTTGTGCCCTTACTAGTCCTGAATTGGAATTGATCTTCATCCAGGAACTCCTCTGCTTTTAGTTCTATTCTTGTGTTGATCATCCTTGCCAGTATCTTTGATGCGTTTGTTGTCAGGCTTATTGTCTTAAAATGTTCTCATTTCTCCGCTCTCTTCTTTTTGGGAATAGGAATTATGATTTTTTTCTTGAAGTCCCTGGGTATTTCTCCTGTTGAGTACATGTCACAATTGGTTTTGTAAGGTTAGGTTATGTCTTCTCTCCTGCATTTTTAATTAGTTCTGCAAGAACATCATCAATACCAGAAGCCTTCTTCATCCGAAGGTCCGTTACTGCTGCATCAAATTCAGATCTTAATATTAATGCTCCCATATCATCCTTTTCCACTTCACTTTCCTCTTCAATAGCTTTTATGCTGAGATTGTTTCCGTTGTATAACTCTTCCAGATATTCTTTCCATCTCTTCACTTTGTCCTCATTTTCAATCAAAATTTATCCATTCTTGTCCCTTATGGCATTGCATCCTGCGCTCCTTTAAGTGGTTACTCTCTATCCTATGAGCAGCTTCCACATTTCCAAGTGCAAGGTTGTTTTGTACATCTTCGCATAGATTCTTCATCCACAACTCTCTATTTTTCCAGGCTTTGCGACTTACTTCGTTCCTTATTCTCTTGTAGCAGAGTTGCCCTTCTTCCGTTTTCGCATTCTTGTACTTTCTTCTTTCTTTAATCAAATGTAAAACTTCCTCTGTGATCCACGGCTTTCTCTTGGCAACTTTTCTTCTTCCAAGAACTTCTTTTGTGGCTTTCTGTGGTCCACATTCAATGTTTTCCCAATGCTTTTCCACTGATTTCTCGTTGAGGTCCTCTCCTATGTTGTTTCCCACTGCTTTCTGAAATTCCAGCTGATGTTGAGCTTCCTTCAGTTTTTCTACGTGCCTTACCATTTTAGTGCAATTTTCTCAAAATGGCTGCTGGCACTCAGTTATTTTGACATTATCCATCAAAGTTGAGAGACCATTATGAAACAATGGTGATGAAAAAAAGTGTTTGATATTATAAATTCATAATATAATGTTTATATGAGTGCCTGGATGCATAAAATTAGATCTGTGATTACTTATTGATTGAAACACAAAAAGGTCAACCTACGTAGGTGGAGGTAAACTGCTCTAGCAATGACTTACAAGGTTGCAGATGTTACTTTTTATTGCCATTGCATATTAAAGTTATGCCATTTGTAAAAAATTCTAAGACATGTGTACATGCTTTACAATCTCTTAACATATGACTTACCATTACATTTGAGGTTGTTCCTTCCCGATCAGCTGTGTTAGTTAAATACATATTTCTTTTTCATGTCTCAAAAGTTCAGTTCATACATTCTAGTACAGTTTCTTCAATTTGGGTCATTTTTAAAGCCTTGCATTCAGTGGGGAAGTGGTACATTCTTCCAGTTTTAGTCTCTGGAGGCTCAACAACAGCAAGTATAAGAGGAAATGGAACTGGTCAAGAATCTTCTTGCATTGGCCACAAAAATGAGGGGAATTTGATGGTGACATGCCATCCTTATTCATTTCAGTCACCATTCCAAAGAACACTGGTTTTCAAACTTGCAAGCTACATAACACTCTGGATTCACATCAGCCAGTTTTACTCCCAATGGTGTTTGCTTGCTTGATTTCAAGTTCCAAATGAGGAGAGGCATCATCACTAATTTTCTTAGCCTCCACAGTACACGAGCTATCCCGAGGATAAAAGTTGTGAAACCTCTAGTTCGTGGAAGTGCGTGGACATCCTTAAAACGTTCTTTTAGGGTCATACAAGTTACAGTCACACTGACCTTTGAAATTTGGTGGAAGTTAATTTTGTCAATGTTAACTTTGCAAAAGTTGAAAAATTCAATTAGTGTAGTTATCTGCCTGTCTAGTGGACTCTGGTGCCTCTATTTTCAACCCTTTCATTTAACAGTACCCCCAATTCCATCACATTCTGTTTTTCCATGGCTTGTGGTAAAGAATGACCAATCTGCATTTAACTGAAAATCTTCTTCATGGAGACTGAGAAAATTGTTCTATTTTTGTGCTGTGTTGCTCAGCCATCACTAAAATAATGAAATATTTAATGTTATCAAAGCTTTTGAGAAATTTCGTAATTGTTTCCCGGATTTTAAAAATCATGCTCACCTCATGAGTTAAAGCATCAGATATTATACAGTGTGAGACAACAATTTTTTTACCTTTACTGTTCTTAAAATATATCACGACAGGATGAACAGTACATGCGTCTTAAGTCCAATAATATCCTTGAACCTCATCTTGAATTATAAAGGAATAGTTCACGCTGAAGTCCATTGAAACTACAGATGTATCTGATGACGTCTATTCTTTCATTTTTTTGAAAATAAGACGACTATGACTTTGCTACGAAGGAGTGAGGGATCAGTTTCTCCATCTTGTTGGCCAGCTCTGCAATGAAATCATCGTCTGTACTTGAAATTTTTATCATCTGCATCCTATCAGTCGAGGCCCATTGAGAAAACTCTACATTACCACTATCATATTAATCTTCAAATTTTGATTTCAAGAAATATTCTAAACTCTTCCCAGGAGGACACGACCACAATGTCTCAGCATACACTGCTTTTTTACCTCCTTACAAAGGAGCAACTTAACAAGTTCCGTGTATGATTCCTATATTGGTGATGCATGAGTCATTAAAATGACATTCTGATACTGTGTGTGTGTGCCACTG
Source organism: Platycnemis pennipes (assembly GCA_933228895.1). NCBI lineage: Eukaryota > Metazoa > Arthropoda > Insecta > Odonata > Platycnemididae > Platycnemis > Platycnemis pennipes. Next base: position 152,452,597 of record OW121849.1, read on the forward strand.
CCATCTGCTAGTATGCACCATTTGGGACCTAAGGCACAAAATTTGGGAAAATCCAACTTAACATAAGGGTTATACAGCTTAAAATTTGAATGCATTTCACGTAGGTCACGCAATATCATTCACTTTGTTTTATGCTATTTTCTTCCTATGCTTACTACATCTTTCATCCCCGGCATTATTCTTGATTGTTTGTCGTTCTCAAAAAACGTCCTCACCAAATCCATAATCTCAGGCTTAAGTTTATTCCCACACCTAGAATTTGATTCTGCCAAAATTGCTTTGTCAGAATAAATTCTCTGGGCTTGACGAACAGAAGAGTCTGACACATTGAATGTTCCTTTTATTCCTTTCCTACTCCACCCTTAGGAAGCTAGGATTGTTAGTAGTTGTACTTGCTTTTTCTTTTCACAAATGTTTAAATTTTCTATGATAATTTCTGTAACATTGCCACTATCTGCAGCTTTCTCTCTCATAAGCTGACAGAAGTGATAGGGCATTGTAAATAATCATCAGTGGCACTTTTAAATTATATACCTGCAATTGTGTTAGATGTATTCATGAGCCTACAGACATGTTCCTTGGGTTCCTATTTGAGTTCACGATGAGAAGCGTGTTCTCAGGTGTGGATTCTGCGAGAGGTGTAAAAGTTTTCCTGAAAGACCAGCCAGACCAACAACCTTTCGGGTTGAACTGAAGTGTTAATAATGACATAGTTAATAGTGTTGTATTGTCTTCTGGTGGATAGCTGAAACTTGACTTTTCTCCTCATTTCTACACAGCTGTTTGGAGGCCTTCTCATTGGTGTCGGCCTGTATGCATTTGTAGATAAATGGCAGGCAACGGGATGGGTTAAAGTGGAAACAGTGTATGACATCATCCTGAACATCTCCCTCGTAATGATCATCTGTGGCGGGGTCATCTTTGTTGTCAGCTTTGCCGGATGTGTAGGTGCCCTTCGAGAGAATACATGCCTACTTAAGTTTGTGAGTACTTAATTTTGGTTCCCTGATCAGCCTGTATAGTATGTACCCTTTTCCTTAATTTGTCCCATCTTAGGGTGAAAACGTACAATATCCCCTTTTAGTATATAATGCTAACTCAAGGTGTAAGCAGCTGTCTCTGTAGAGGACAATGCTCACGCAATGCGATGGACCCCAAGCCAATAAAAGGTGTGACCCTTGTAAAAGTTGATGTGCATGTGGATTAAATAGGGTGTGGAAATCCCTTTCCTTTCCCTCTGCAGAGAGAGGCATGTGGCCTTGCAGAGGGGTGGGTCGTAGGGCTTCGGCTCCCTGCAACGTTTTCTCAGCTTGGCCTCTGAGTCATTCACTGAGGAGACCGCTGGCCAAAGAGCACTCACCATTGCTCAATTCAGATGCGTTAATATCTGCCTCCCTATCAGTGTTAAGGAACGTCTTGGTTTGATTTTCATTAGGCTCTGAGCCATTTTATAGGTACTTAGTATAAAACAATATCACAAAATTCATTTTCCTTTGGAAAGGCACAATTTTCAGTGGTATGTGAATGGAAAGACTAGAGCATGAAACCAAGGGATGAAAATCAATGAGATGAGTTTCTTTATCTTTGTCTATGTGGTGAGGAAGAAAGCCGATCATATGAGAAGACCGGCAATGCTTAGGGCACCCAGAAAAGTGTTTGCATTCAACATTAGCAGGTATGGGGACACACATGAGGCCATTGTTATTTACGTTCAAGATACCAAAGAGAGAGATTTGTGAAAAAAAGAGCATAATTTCAATTTCATTTTCAAACAGTACAGTAAGAAATTTCATTGGTACAATAAGAAAAGTAACTTTTTCATAAACAATGGAAATGCTAACAATTTAAAAAAAAATTAACATCAGCATTTATGTACCGGAAACCGATAAAAAAAAGGCTGACTGATTTTAGTTCATTCTGTAGAAGGAAAGGGAGTTTGGGTGGAACACAATTCTTTCTGTTTTCATTGTGTCCTTGAAGTTTAAAAATTATGCATTTACTTAACTCGATTGGGAAATATTATTCAATTTATGAAACCAGGGATTCTCCAGAAGTATTCAACATTGGAGGCACGTGGCAAACGCCTTTGTCTTCATTTCATAATTTATGATGCAAGTCAATTAATGTGATCATGCCATTATACTTGATTTAAATTTTGTATACTTTTACAATGAGTTTGGAGCGAGGTATAAATGCCGAACAATGTAAGCACTAAAAAGTTGAAGGACCACGAACAAGGCGCAAGAACCTTAATGGCGTTACCTGCTGAAATTGCTCAACAGCAAAAGTTCAATTTGTTATATGGTAAGCACCTTAGTGTTTAAAGTTTGGCCTTAACCTCTTGGACGGTGGCACCATGCGCATGACATTGACTGCTTTGTGGTTTAATGTGTCTAGCAGTTCGAGAACATCGAGTTCCTTTGAGGCCTCCAATAGACCTTTGGACAATTTTTTAAATCTCCTTGAAATGCTATTTAAAAAATTGTTAATGATACTAAAACACCTTAGCGATGAAAACTATGCATTTATTTAATGTATTTTTCGAGAAATAAGCAAAAGAAATGCCCGGAAAACATGCCCACTTTAAAATGTATTGTGATTGGCCGGCTGAAAGTGACGTCAGGTCCTGCAATGGTGATGAAAACGCATGAATGTATTGTACCTGTGGACGTTGTTTTCAACATTTGTTGTCGGATTTAGATATCTTTGGTGGGGTTAAGGAAGGCTGCGAACATATAAGATTTCTTTAGAAGGTATGGAGTCTGAGTTCGTCAAAGCTGAAGCAAGAAATCTTTCGAAAATCTTAACATTATCAATGTTTTCATAAGCATACGATATATCAACATCGTGTTTAAATGTAACTTCGTTCAATCTTCGAAGAAAACATGATTCAAACGGAAATCCAAAGAGTTAAGAAGGCGATGTAAAAGCATGTCAATGTTTGAAAATGAATGTTTGCATTTGAATTTTGTAATATTCATAATATGGCGATGATGAATGTTTTGGTGTTAGGGTAGTTCGTGAGGAACACGGTGATGATGCCATCGTCTGTCTGCAGTTTAAGCTCGATAAAAAGTGTTTGTGTCGTTGGTGCTCATGTATGCCCCGAGCATAAACTAATGTACAAGGGATATGTCAAGGAAGCACGTAATTTGATGGATGACAAAGACAAGTAGGCAGTGAGCCTTTCGTGAAAGGATTTCACGTCAAGTTCGGGAACGTAAAATTAAAGTATTAGGGCATCTATGGATGCCCATAATAACAAATACAAAAAATACCCTACAAATGGATTAAGTATACTCAATCCATTTGTTTGCATTGAATTCCTACTCCAATAAGTGACGACATCTATTTTCAGGCACATTATATCATTAACGTATCATTTGCAATGTTTTCAAGGATTCAGATTATAAATAAAAAATACAATGAACGTGAAAAACTTTTGTTTGTAGTGGCATTACCTTATGGTGCAGTGATGAGCTTTGATACGATTTCCAAGAACTTCCTTTTGGGGAAATATATATTTGGCTATTGAGACAAAGGTGGATTAAAAAGACCCTTGATCGTGATCCTAGATTCTTATGTTGGGTAGTGTGATATTGGTGTATTTGGCATATTAGCTGATCTTGATGCAGACGCGGTATGTTGAAACGTACATCTTATAATGTGTTACATTGTGAAGGTAATGCAAAGAAATAAATATTCCCGTCTGCAGCAATTTGTGGTTTAATAAATTGTGTTTATGTGCACAAGTAACCATTTATCGTGCATCCATCGTTCATGCTGACCGTCGAAAATTGAAATTGTCCAGTGAACATTACCTACTGCTTGCAATTACCAAAAGTTAGGCGATAGGTTCAGTGGGTTCATTCTTTTAATCAGAATTGAAATTTGCTTAGTGAACTTTTTCAAACATCGCATATTGCTTGATATGGAAAAGATTTTTCGTGACACATGTCCAGCACATTTCCCTCGTACTCTTATTACTGATGTTTGCATGTATTAAATTTCCTAGCAGTATTTTCAATCTATGAAAATGCTTTCCCCAATAATATTGAGCCCATATTAAACATCAATATTACTACCAGCGGCGCTTTGTTTTGACCTGGTTTCTGCACAATTAAGATACAATTAAGTGTAATTTAGCTTCCAGAATTGGTAAAATAAATATTACGGAACCCAGTACCACTGCGAATAAAATCCAGTTTGCTGGATGCAGCATTTCCCACACCCTGAAACTCAAGTCTAGAGCGAAGTTGCTTTGAGAAAGATCGACAGAGGAGTTCATTGCTGCGGTTAACAAGTAGGTATCCGTTACTCATTCCGAAAATCAATTAAAATGTGAGGTCAGATACTTAAAGGCATGCTTTGGAATATTAATTGCAAATAGTATTTTTTTAATTAAAAAGTATTGTGTGTTCATATGCCTTTCATGGTCTTCTGCCAATGCGAGTATGACGAGAGCTTCCTCTTTGCCAGACATCATTGTCATAGTCTTAACGCTGTAAGTGTCCACTGATTCGGAAATAGTACGGGCCCGTGTACGCCGTGTAGTCCCGTGAATGTTTCGCTGTGGTCTGCAGGTCTTAAAGTTTGCCTCCGTCGTGAATGTCAGTGTGGAGTCAGCTCCCTCGTCCTGCTTTTGCGGTCCACACCAGTGTGTGCCGACCGCAAGAAGGCAACCAGGAGAAAGGAGTGAATCATAGGTGACGTGACTGACTCCGTCGGGAGTAAGATGGCGATAAATTTGAGCATCATAGGCATTGAGGATAATGCAGGCCACGTAGATGATGGCAAAGTCAGCTGTAAGAAATTACTTATATTGTTCACCACGAAAAATTCAAATCCTTCAGTTGATATTTAACTTGTACCTAGTAAATAGCTGTGGTATTTGGTGTGGTGGTAAATAGCCATATGTTGGAATGGACATAATAGAGTATGAGATGATGAGCAATGCATGCTTCTGACTCAATTTCTTGTTCAGGCCTAACAGAATGATATGTGGTATAGGACAGGCTTAACTTCAGCTCAGCTATAACCTGTGTTGTGGTGTGTGCTGCTGCCTTTCCAGTGGAAATAATCCAGGATGTTTTGAGATGGGCATTTGGGAAATGTATTTTAAATGATGTGGTTGTGGGTAAATTACCCCATTGGCTTTTCATAACTTCAGTCCAGTTTCTGGTGTCACAGAATCATAGCATTGGTTCTTCTTCAAGGATATTTTAAAGATAGAAATTCACCAATGGGATTGTTATGTATGAATCAAGTGTCTAGTATATTTGCTAAGTCTTTTCTGAACCTCAGTTCTGCCCCTTCATCAAATTTCCCCTCAATCTTATATGCCTATGTTTTTTTTTCTGTACTAGTACTCATTGTGCCTGTTGATCTTCTTCCTGCTGGAAATGGCTGTTGCCATTATTGGTTTTGTTTTCCCGCACACCATGCAATCTATGCTGGAGGAGTCATTCACGGATAAGATCATTGACAGCTATCGTGAAGATCCAGATCTGCAAAACTTCATCGATTTTGCTCAACAAGAGGTGAGATAGACATTTATTTTTTTGGTGCTTCAGGTCTCTCATAAACCATGTTCTCACTCGGAACATTTTAATTCTTGAATGCCTCATTCAGAGAGATTGGTGTCATCAGTGCGTACCATGTTTGAAGAGTCTTCACCCTTACTTCATTATGTTATATCAGAGAAAACTTCAAAGAAATATCATATATTGAAAAGAATACTACCTCAGGAAGATCAGCATTGATCAGTTTCTTCCTGATGTCCCCCAAACTTTGGTGGTTTACCAAAAAGTTATGCATGGTGTTCATGATGTTATTTGGTCCTCACTGCCTCTATTCCACGTTACCATCTGGACATACAGGGAATGAAATCCTTTATGGTTTTTGTAACCCTCTTCATTTACCCTCGGAGTCACCAAAGCCAATGTGTGCAATCAATTGCACCAGTAACTCCAGGGAACCCAGTCCGAGGAATGAATGAATGAATCTAGGAAACTTAGTTTGTCAATGCAGAGCAGTAAATGGAAAGAACCGTGAACGTATGAAAAGATGTTAACACAAATCAAACCTCTGTTGGATTTCTACTCTTTCCCAGTTTGTCTGTGGGAACTTGATCCATTCTTGAGAGAATGTCACAGATCCCTCTTGTACCTCTTCTTACACAGTTGCCCACAGAGGGCTGACTGACAGATAGGGAAAAATCCTGTCCAACCCCTCTCTGGTAGCCTCCCTCTGCCAGGAAACGGAGGGTAGCAAGTACCCAATTGGAATACAATAGTAAGATTTACTTTGAATACAATAGGTAAAAAATATAACCTGCAAACCTATTGCGTGGATCAGCCATTGTAAAATTCATCTCAATGATACGAAAGTATTCAGTAATGTGAATTCACCAGCACATCATCTAATCATGTTTTACTCACCGTATTAAACTAAAAAAATGGACAATCTGTTTAAAATTGGCTTTTAAGGGAGTGTTTCGCGAAGACAAATAATGGTTATGCATAGACGCTACTCATAGAGGAGTTATGACAGGAATGGAAATCACATGATGACAACTCGAGCGGTTGGTTTTTACTCAAACATTAGCTTCTGCAATTTAACCGTCACCAAAGTTTTGCCTCATGATGATACGAATAGAGTTAGTAACGAGAAATGTCCTGCATGTAATCAAGTCAATTATTCACTCGCCGGATTGTAATCAAGAATAGAACTATTGATGGCTCTTTATGGGAATGATTTGCGAAGATAGAAAAATGGTTATGCGGACCTACTACTACGTATACAAATGAATTGCTTCACAATCACATGAGGAAATAATATTTCCAGCTTACCTCGGTACACATGTGCAATGCCAATGAAAACAATACACAGCGATTGATTCCCCCCGGCAGAATTAAATGGATATATGAAATATACATTCATAATTAATATGGAACACCTGCACACTGAAATCATTACCTGAGTTTGCACACTTGAGCCTGATGATTTCCTCCTCCTCAAAGTGGGGCTTACACCGGTAGACAGAGAACCCCCGTTGACGAGCACTGGAAACTTTGGGTCCCTTGCATTTTGCTAACGGGAGGTTTTACTTTTGTTATGAATAATTGGCTCCTTTCATTGAATTACATCCCAGATGTCAAAAATAGACCAGTTGCCATGCATGACCCATAGTCTGGCAAAATCCCTTCACTTTGGTCACGAGTGCCAGATTAAAGATGCTTAACTGTATCGTAATGTCAAGGATCATAATTTCTAGTTCCTACCGTATCTAGATCTAGTTTGTAGCTATCCGTGATTGTCAATGATCTTAGCATAAAAAACTCTGTCCTCTTTACTTCTGCCACGAAGAGAACTGAGCCTCATCAGGTGCAAACTGGTATAAAATTCGTATGGTCCTTACCAATTTCGGTAGTTTTTGTGTCTATTGTTTACGAATCACTTTCCAACAGGTATTCACTAATATTTTTTACCCTATAGATATTAATGTTATTTTTGATGTGCTGATGTAAACTTAACATTTTCTATCCCAATTAAGCACTTGAGACACACATCGCATCTACCTGGTACATTCCTGGCCACTCCAATTCCTCCCTGTCCATTGCATTGCTACAGAGAAGTTGCAGTTGAATCTAAAATTAATATTTTAGATCTGGGTCAATCCATACCAAGTGGTCCAAGTTGGTAGCTCGACCATTTTAGAAAAAATTCATTTTTTGAGAGCCGATAGCCTTATGTTCCAATAGCTCAAAACAAGTTTTATTTTTTTTCTATTTTCCATGGCAACTGAATAGCGGCCATTTTTCCATCTCCGTGCAGAGCTTTTTTTAGCATTTTCAAGGTTTAAAATTAACTTCTGTTACTCAGATACCGTCGGTTATAGGAAAATGAAATAAATTTTCATGCATTACGCATACTTGGAACTACAACTTTGTGTATGTCATAACGTGGAATTATTATTTCTTCAGGACTAATTTTACAGCCAAACTTTGAAGTAAAAAATGCAAGATTTAGTATATTTCGGATTTTTTTTGGGGAAGAAGAAATTTTCTTCGAACCTTAAAAATTATTCATAATATACGGTGACATTAGATCTCTATATTAAAATAATTTGAAGTCAGAAGCTTGCATATTTTTATTTTTACAGAGCCGACAAATTGTAACTTTTTAAAATATTGCAATATTCCAAGTCCAATATCTCTGGTGGGCAGTTGTTTAAAAATTTGAAAATTACAGAAAATAAAGATCTGTACAAAATATTTGTACATTTACCTTTCAAGCTGCTAAATGATTAATGAGCATGTTGGTCGAGGCCAAATAACAATATGAAGTCAATATTTATTTCATGGTTTCAGTTCCGTTGCTGTGGTCTCAGCTCTGAGGGATTCATGGACTGGTCCAAGAATGATTACTTCAATTGCAGTTCCCCCAGCGTTGAGAGGTGTGGAGTACCCTTCTCGTGTTGCATGAATGCCACAGACATATCGGTGAGAGTCCATTTGTGTCTCATGTTTTCCTTTTTTTGTGGTGAATAACAGAATGGATTGCAGTTCAAAAGCAGAATTGCCACAAGGAATAAATATGCAGGAATTAAGAAACAAGAAACAATTATGAGATGTAATCATTCTTCTCAGTGAGTCACAGTTTCAGATGTCGTGACCTGAACTAACGGGGAATCATGCCCCAACTTTATTCTCTACTTTGGTTCGAGGATTAGGAGAAACATTTGAAGTAATAGATGTGTGGAATCAAACCTTATTGTGAGAGAAGAAAATCACAATCCCTGATATTTACTATGCTCTCATCATTTCATTATGTTAAATGTAACCATTTTTCTCACCATTAGTGGTGATGTCATCTGCATTGTATGCATTTGAGATTACCTTGCACATGTTCCTTGAGCCTTGGATCCCTTTTGCTTTGAGGTTTTTTGAAGATACCTCTGTAAAGGCATCATTTCCCAGCAAAGAATTCCTGGGCTGTAACGATTCCACATCCTCCACTGAGGATGAATTGGAACACAAGAATGACCAGGAAAAAATATTAACCCTAATTGAAAGCATTTTATCCTTGGCTTGTGTAGCATTGATTTGATGTGTGTCTTTTGGGGTTTAACAGTGTGCATTGCCTTTACTGGACAACTTCTTTACTAGCATTTCTGTTAGTGCCTTTCCAAGTCAATATTTCCTGTGTTGTGAATACATGGATTGCAATGTCAGTGAACTGTTGTCCAGTGAAGCCAATATATGTGGTGGGAACCCAGAAGTCTTACAGACGGCAAATGAAATGACATTTTAAACACAAAATAAAAAGTTTTTGGTGCCAGAAAAAACCTTTTCTGCTTCGTAAAACACGTTTTTAATTCTCAGACCAGACTAACCCCTTAGACCCTATCAAGTCTCAAGAGGAGATTTAAATGTTTTGATGCTTTTTGAAGACCTGTGATCAATGAACTATGATTCAGTATCTGATAGTTCTATAATCCGGAGATATTTTGCAATGGTTTCACAACCTTATATATTTTGTGTACAGTTTAAAAACATTCAAAAGTCAAATAATTCCGGAGTTGGACACCTTTAAAAGTGGCTCTAATTAAATAAAAAGCAGTTCAACAATCTGATTTTTTTGAGCTCCTTATGGGGAGAAGGAAGCCTCGGTGGCTTAACTGGTAGAGTACCTGGCTGGAAATCAGGGGTTTATGGGTTCGAATCCCAGTTGAAGTGGATTCCTTCCTTGTGAAGATTCATCTGTTGTGCATTTCAGTGGGTGACTGGGCTAAGGTAATCGTGTCTGGTTTTCATTCCTTGAATCTTATTTCTTCTTCATTGGTGTCAATGGAGGCATCTTCACTTCAAACGAGGACGCTGCAGGCCTCCCAGAGGCCACAGGCTATCGTTGTTTTCCTCTTCTCGTTCTGTATACACTCTGTATGCCCCCATCTTAAGCCCTCTCCCACCATCCCCTGTATTCTCCTATTCCTGTGGTTTCCCACACTTAACTTCACTAACCCCTTAGACCCTATCAAAAGAGTAATGTGTGTTATGTGAAAAGATTAATTATTCTGAGAAGGGTGCAAGAGACATAAAATGTTTTTGTCAACCTAGCATACAAGCATTTTGAGAAAGGGAGGATGATGTCACTTGTATACTCGAAGGACATGGACGAGGACAAAGTCATTGTGCGAACTTTCTATCAGAACTGCAAGTGCACAGGATCGTAGTATTTTCTCCTAGTTTTTGAGCAAAGTTATTCTCTCCGATGGACTTCCATTCTACCATACGTGCCAGTCTATATAAAACACCGTTTACCCCATTTCTTTCATGTACACTTCAAAAACAAGTGAGAGTGCAGTAATGTGCTCCGTTTTATGGAAGAATTTGAGCATAGCGGTGTAGTGGCGCAATACACAGTGCTACTAGTGACGGAAAGATGAAATGTTCCAGCGATAGTGAGTTTCTATCACGATAGACACTCGCTATCCTTATGCCTGGAAGAGTTTTGCACTTTGAAATGAATGCATATAGGATTCATTTTATAATTTAGGAAGACGTGTGGGGGAGTATATTTAAGATGCACCAAGGTTCATATTGTGAAGAATGAAAATGAACATTTACCCAGACGTTATGAAACGTTAAAAAAAAACATGGACTGAACTGGGCGATAACAGGATCATTCATCCGGCCATCGCACTGCATTAATTCAGCAGTTTAACTACACGTTACTACAAAATAAAACTTACTTAAATAGGTTTTATCACGTGAAAACTGCATTAAATGAATAAAATTATTTTTTTGAGAAATTTTTTGCCTTTGGATAACTGCTTGCACTTCCGATAATGAGGTACCTAGATCAATATATTCTCACATGTTGTTTATGTTTTTGTGAATTACAATATTTTTAGATGACTCGATGGTTTTCGGGTTTCTTCTGAGTTGGTTCATCCCTCTGGATGACAGTTTCGTTGGTATTCTAGACGCCATCTTCAGGTCCAAAGGTCCCTTCAAATTTCCTATATCTTCATTCCGTATATTTCCTATATCTTCGTACTTTTTATTTCTTATACTTGGGACCTGAAGATGCCATCTGGAATGCCGGCGAAACTACTGTCGTGCAGTAAGATGAACCAATGCGGGAAAAAACAGAAACCTTCGAGTAATCTTCTAATCACCACAGAAGCCTTTGCAGCAGCTAGAATATTTTCAATAAAGGCGTAAATAAAAATTATGAATCTCATGATAGAACTTTCACTGATATTGTGAAACATCTAAGATTACCGGTCTCCACAATGGATGCAATTATGAAAAATCTCAATGTGATTCAGAAACATGCCAGCTAGTGGTCATCAGCACTAGAGGTCAGGCATCGGTCGAAAAAAAAATAAAATGTCAAGAAATCATCGTATGAAGGAATACAAAAAGTGGTTTTTAAGTTCTAGATGATCAAATATCGCCGTGAATGGCTTCATCATAACAGAAAATGCATTGAGCAATGTATACATTTTATAATGATAGATTTGATGATGCCAGTGGTTGCTTGAAACATTGGTAGAAATATATCTTGCATAAAAAAATCAGGACAGCTCTATACTTTTTTTATTATTAGTATTCTACGGGTGAAGGTAGGTTTAGATGGACATTTAATTCTTCCCACCCCCTAAATTTCACACGATGTCCCTCTTCAGCCCCACATACCTCCTGCCACCTATCATTCCATCCAAGTTCTTCTCCTCCCTCTTCCCCGCTTACCCAACGCTCTTCCCTCAATCACCTCCTTCAATACACCATCCCCTTTTATTACCTTTTCCATCCACACCTTCTGCCTTCTCCTCCTTATTTCATCTATCAAATTTCTTTCCACTCCTACCAATTCCAGCACTTCATCGTTCGTCTTCCTTTCGACCCACTTTATCTTCTCCATCCTTCTCCACACCCACATCTCAAAAGCCCTAAGTCTATTTTCATCTTCTTTTCGCAAAGCCCACGTTTTCGCCCCATATAGTGCAACGCTCCATATTAAACTTTTCACTAGTCTTTTCTTCACTTCCCTACTCAACGCCCCAGTCATTAGCTCACGCCTACGAGTAAAGGCTTCTTTTGCCAATGCAATTCTCCTTCTCACTTCAATGCTGCTATACACTTTTTCTCCAACACACTACCTAGATAGCTAAATTGCTCTACCTGCTCTAGCTTCTGAACTCCTACTTTTATCGTTATAATGGCCCTCTTTGTTCTTGAAAATCGCATTACTTTCGTTTTCTTCCGGTTTATCTTCATCCCGTATCTTTCGCACTGTCCCTGCAACACATCCAGCATTTTTTGCAAGCCACGGGCTGACTGGCTTACTAGTGCTTGGTCATCCGCAAACCTCACTGATTTTATCAATTTCCGCCAACCTTAACTCCAGCCTCCAGCTCATCCCAAGCCTCTCTCACCATTTCCTCCGAGTATGTGTAGAAAAGTACCGGCGATAACGGACAGCCCTTCCTAACTCCCCTCCCTTCTGTGGCCCAATCCAATTCTCTATCGGCTACTCTCACTTGCGCCTTCTGCGCCATGCATAAATTCCGAATCAGTCTCCTGTCTCTCCAGTCTACTCCTATCTTCCGCAATATTGCCATTAATTTATCCCGCCTCACTCTGTCGAACGCCTTTTCGAAATCAACAAAGCATGCGAATACGTCCTGATTGTATTCTAGATTCCTTTCCACTAGTATTCTCATCACTGCAATCGCATCCCGAGTGGCCCTCCCCTTCCGAAATCCAAACTAATCCTCGCCTAGGAATTCGTTTGCTCTCTTTTCCATTCTCCTATTGATGATTCTAAGCACTACCTTTGCTGCATGAGAAATTAAACTTATTATTCTATAGTCTTCTCATTCTTTTGTCACCCTCTTTCTCGGTATAGGTATCAGCATGGTTTTTACAAAATCCTCCAGCCAAGCCCCCTCCTCGTATATTCTACAAACAAGTTCATAAAATCTGTCCCTTCCCCCTTTTCCTAGGTTTTTCATAAGCTCAGCTGGAATGTTATCCACCCCCACCACTTAACCTGCCTTCATTTCTCGCAGTGCCTTCTTTATCTCACTATTCAGTATCCCACGGCCCACGTCATCTTGATCTACGTCCTTTTCCTCTTCCATGTCCAAGTTCCTAGGCCTATTTTTGCTATCATACAGTTCCTCAACATATTCCCTCCAACGACGTTGGATCTCCTCTGGCTCCAATGCTAAATTTCCCTTTCTGTCTTTGATGCACGGGACCGTTTTCCATTTCTTGATTCCCGATAACATTCTAACCTTTGAGTACAGACTGCCTATTTCTCCTTCTCTCTGGAGTCTCTCCAGCTCCTCGCATTGCCGACTCCACCACTTTTCTCTTCCTCTCTTTGTTTCTCTCCTAAGCCTGTTGTTAATCTCCTTATAACGCCTTTTGCCTAGCTCTGTATTTACATTTTTCCATTTCCTTCTTTCCTCGATCCTTTCCATTATTTCCACTGTTACCCATGGTTTCTTGATCCTCCTTGTGTCTACTGTTCCTATTGTTTTCTCCGCTGCTTCTTTTATGCCCGTCTTTATCATTTCCTACCCTTCATCTATTGTTCCTCTTCCCTCATGCATCTATCCACAATCTCCTGGTATTCCCTCCTCTTCCCTCCAATCAGTGCTCCTACATTCCACTTTTTTATTTTCCTTCCTGCTTTCAACCTTTTTAGTCTCATCTCACATTTCATCACCACCAAGTTATGTTCGGAGTCGGCATCTGCACCTGGGAAACATTGCGAGTTCTTTACGCTGTTCCTGAATCTTTGCCTAATCATGACGTAGTCTAGTTGGTACCTTCCAGTATCCCCCGCCATTTTTCATGTGTACCTACGCCTAGGGTGGTGTTTAAAGCACGTGTTTGTAATCACTAAATTATTCCTTCTACAGAACTCCACTGCTTTAATTCCTTACACCCAGACCATACTCCCCTACTTCACTTCCGTCCCTCCCTTCCCCTACTACAGCATTCCAATCTCCCATAACTATTAGGTTCTTCCTGCCCTTTACTTTTCCGATTAATTCTTCCAACTGGCCATATACTTTGTCTACTTCCTCTTCTCTATGCCCCACTGTTGGCATGTAAACTTGTACTACGACTACATTTGCCGGCTTCGCTTTGATTTCGATAGCTAGTATTCTATCGCTTGCCTGTTCCACATTCAACACCCTTTTTCCTAATGTTGCATTCAATACAACTGCTACTGCTGGCTCTCTCCCCCTCCACTGCATATAACCCTGTACTTTTCACTCCAGAAGTCCCCCTGGTCTCTCCATCTTACTTCGCTCAATCCCAACAAGTCGATCTCCCCCCTCTTCATTTCATGCTTAATGTTTCTCTATACTTTAAGAAATAATTAATAATATTGCTCTAATGGGGGCATTTACTCGGAACCTAAATCGCAATTTTGTACACAAAATCGTTAGATGGAGACGAAAAAAATTTTGGTGAAAAAATTAATCTTCTAACCACAACAATTCACTCATAAATCAAAAATTTAAATAAGCAAAATATGACGCCCGTCGAAAATGTTGCTTTGATAACATTGACGTCATTTTCCTCCCGTCCTTGACTGCTTTTAGGGGAAGGGAAAGGAGTGGAGGGGGGTTCTCGGTAGGTCTGCTCGCACACATGCTGTCACAACTGCTCCTATTGGCAGAGTCAGCTGTGTCCCCCCATTGTGATAAGGCAAAGTAGCTTCGCAGGCTCAGTTATGATTGGACTAAGTCGATATACGTCAGAGGTTGCACCACGCCCACTTTTCCGAAAGGGTTTAAAACATTATTTTTTCGCTGCTTATAACTCTGGAAATAATAGGGTAGTTTCCTTCATCAAAGAAAACAGACTTCATTAATTGCGATTTGTGCCCTGTCATAAATGTATTTATTTTACGCAAAAAGTTTGTATTGAGAAATCCCAGTTTACTAGAGAATTAAATGTTAATTTTAAGGCCATTTGAAAAGGCTCTGAAATGGCGGGTTGCGCTGCCTTCATGCTGACGTAACAGGTAGGTAGTTTACGTTGCGAAGCATAGGAAAATTCGTCTCCTGAACTTACCGTTGTATTTCAGGGCCCCTCAGCTCTAGTGAATATTTATTAGTATTAACCTGTAAAAACTATCAATGTTGGAAAAGAATTCTCAGTTAAACATGGTATTATTAGTCATTTTATAGGCTCAAGGACGTCCTGCTCGCTGTGTCTTCTGCTACGACGAAGCATGGCGTGAAGGTCGTGCGGCGATAGGCGAACTACATGATATGCTTGTGAAAGGAATACTAACTGATTTTAAATGAATCAACTGCATAAGTAATGTTAAATAAATAAATAAAAGTTAGTTATAATTAATTAACGGAATAAATATGCCTCCAATACTTGTTCATAAGCTTTAAGGGAGTGCGGCGTCTATTTGGAAGCGCCCGCAGCACCACCTGGTGGCAGGTAGAGGAAATAGTTTAACGCCACACGTAGGATTAACCAATAGTAATGCAATAGTTTGCCGTCGCGTTTTCGCGCCATTGATTTTTTTCACTTTTTAATTAATGAGGAAAAATACTTAACGTCATTTAAAAATCGAACGGCTTAAAACACGTACTCCAGAGGTTATAAACTTTCGATCAAGACAATAAAAAAATAATAGGAAACTACCCTATTGACGGATCAAAAAACGGAAAAATACAGGTCTTTTTATTTTACAAACTCTATCAGATTCAGTAATAGAAAAAACATGGTAAATGACCCCATTCAGTTTATCGGTGTTTCTTTTTTACATATTTACTTTTTTTTGTTAAAGTATGCATGTGAAACTGAAAATCGTCCTTTTCCCACTATTTGCATTTTTTCCGCAATTTGCACTTTTTTCTAGAGGTCCCTAGAGAAGCATAAATAAGGGGTTTTACTGTATGTTATAGTATCCTGTCACTATAAGTGTACAATATTCTCTGAGAAAATTACATCATTACTATAATAACATTTATCAAGCAACAGTTCTTTGATTTTTAATTTAAAAGAAAACACAGAGGACTTATATTTGAAATTTGTAGGTAACTTACTGCACAAGAGTGATGCAGAATGATAATTGCCTTTCTTGCGTACAGAGCGTTGTACTCTCAAGTGAACATTCTCCCTTCCACGAGTCAAGTGACTATGAACCATGTAGAGTTGGGGATGGATTCTTTTTTATAAATAAGCATGAGTGAAAGATATGCATGCTAGGTAACGTCATGATTTTCAGTTGCCTAAGCAGAGGCCTTCCAGGAGTCCTAATCCATCGTAGCCCTCATAGGCCTTTTTTTGCATAGAAAATGAATGCCTTCATTGCTACACTTGAATTACCCCAAGGGACCACCACTCCATGGGTCAAGTGGGAGTGAACTTCGGCGTAGTACTCTAGTTTCAGAGCTTCCAGTGAAGTGCTTGGGACAAGTTTCCTGATCATGAATATCCTGGTGGCCATTTTATTAATTATAGTGGAACCGCGGCAGTACGAGTGTGGCCTATTGCGAGACCATTATGAGAGATTGCAGGGGCGCCATCAATTGACCCTGTGATTGTCATTTAAAAAATTATGGTTTTTACGAGACCCTTTTCTTTCTACGTTTTTTTTCCTCGCTATAGTAGGGTAATGGGGAAAAAAGTCACATTCATGTATTTTGCTTCTAGTTGCACAGAAAAATTTTCATCCAGTATGGTGATCTGAATGACACATCCTCTTCTTGTCAATATCTAGCGCACACCATTCACGGGGGTGCTTCGATCGCTAAGCCATGGAAATTTAAAATATATGAACCGGATTCGATTTTACACCATGTCTTTGGATCCGAATCCAAGTAAAATGAAAGATCCACTGATCTTTGAACCAGATGGAGCCGGTCCAACTATCCCTAGTATCGACGGTATCGGTATCAACTTGAGGCAATCGATTCTCAATACCAATATCAACCAACCAGAATCGGTGATATCGAGAGTAGGTGTCAAGAATCAACACACCCATACTTTAAGGTAATACACTTTAAACGTGGATGGGGTGAATAAAAGACTTGAAATCATTACTTGTAGCGATCCAGATTTAATTCTTAAGTACTTTTAGAATTGTTATGCTTACTTCATAATAATGACTAATTTAGCAGCTAATTTAATTGCTATTACCTCATGAACCTTATTAATTGCCTCATGAAATTTTGCCATCATTTATTATGGTATTGTTAGCTAGTGTCAGTGTTTAATTAGTAGTATGTGCTGTAAAGGTCTCTGCATTTCTATCACTGCAGTCCATAATAACATTCCTACTGATATAAAGGTTATCGTAGGCTTTTAATATGGTCCCGTTATAATTACGTTCATTTTGTTTTGTATGGAGCCTCAATCACAGTACATACCTATCATGGGAAAATTAAATTATGGCAAAATTAGAGGAATAGATTTGCCAAAAAGTACAGGAGTGAAACTCATTTATCTGTCTCTGGCTGAATGTGCGAATCTAATTTGTTGCTTCCCTCTCTTGCACTTGCAATATAATTGAAATAACGTAATTTTCTGTGAATAATAGGCTCCCGGTAGCGTAAGACGCACTCAAGTTTGTACGGGCAAAATATGAGAGTTCCCGTCATATTCCCGTGCACATAATAATACTCACTTTGAGAGGGCCATTGGTCTTTCGCTATTCAGCACTCGAGAACAAACATGGCCCAAGCGGGAATGGGGGCCTTAGCACCTGCGCCGTCCCTCGCAACGCGGTGGCATTCTATCAATCGCCGGTTCTTCCCTTCCCCTCCGTGTGTCCATGGAAATATGTGCCAACAGTCACATGCACTACGGTTACCAATTGGTCTCTTTGTCAGATCTGAACTCAGGCCAAATATTAGAACTGTGTGTCAGTTGTTGTGCACGTTTCCTGTGAATACTTGCACTGCCAAAGGATCTTTCTCCTCCTTACACTGATTAAAAACATATCTTCGCAGCAGAATAACCGAAGATTGTTTGAATGGACTGGCTTTAATGCATATCCATCAAGGCATTGTCACAATCGAGCGTTAACGAAGTACTGGACATCTTCAAGCAGGAAACATAAAAGAAAACTGTCGTTATTATATATGTAACTTCATAATATTTTCATATTAATAACCTTTATGTTAAAATAAAGAGTATATTTCGTACCATAATTGTTGTATGTTGTTTGTTAATCCCAAATGTAAGAAGACTTTTTGCCCGTCTGACCCTCCCAGAAAAAAATCCTGGATCCGCCCTTGAAACATCTCTCAACAAAAGGTTAAAAATTGTTGCTAGTGAAGTTAAGCACATGTCATGAGGACTTACTTTATTTGTGTATTTATATGTGCTTATTTTTATGCCATATTAATTTTTGCATTTGAGGTAGCCCGTGGATATTTATATCCTTATGAGCTTATTAAGAGTATTATTATGTATTGTCTTTGACAGGTACAACATTTTCTTTTACATCTAATGTCAAATTAATATTTCAGTGAATATTTTTGTCATTGTATTCTTAGTCATATATTGGAATGCAATATATTTAAGCTATTTTGATTTTAACAAAACTTAATTGTAAGATGAAGTGAATATTTTTTTATTAATCAAATGGACCTTTAATTAAAATTCTATGTCATGAGACACCAAGGATTTTTTTTGTTTTGATAGTTTTCTATCAGGCTAAAGCAGTCATGGGCACTTGTTCAAAACCAAAATTAAGTATTCCTGTAGAATAGAAAATGTCGTAGTGTCTCACTCTGTCCCATATATCTGGGATATCCTTTTGGTGAGGATGGATAACTTTACTTGAAGTAATAATGACATTTTTTGAGGTTGATATTCGTCATTTCAAGGTTCTGCTAGATTGGAAGAGTACTCCACTTCTTTTACATTATAAAAGTGTGTCAGTTCAGGATATTGTTAGTTTTATTGTAATGTTTTAATGGCATGAAGTCACTGTGAAGCGTTTCTCTCTCTCTCTCGTCCTCAGGGTGGTCTGATGAACATTATGTGTGGCTACGGAGTGCAACAACTTCCGGTGAGTACTTTTTCTCTCTCTTCATCTCATGCTTATACAGTAAAACCTCGCTTTTACGTCCCCGCAACTTACGTTTTCCCGCCATTAACGACTTTTTCTTCATGTCCTAATAATGTCCATATATCCGCAATGTAACGTCTTCCCTTTATTCACGCTAGCAAATTTTTGAATAGTTCGCCATTTACGTTTTACGAGACGATTTTGCCGTGATTGTCGTCCTGGTTGCATAACTAGTGGTTGGACTCAACGCTCCGTGAAAGACAAAGTAAAAACTCATGCAGTAAGTTACCACTATGAAAGAGAAATAAAATTTGCCCAGATATACCACCATTTATCGTGACCTCGCTCATCTGTGCAATTGTAATGCCGCGAGGGATTACAGTACACGTACGTCGTTTTTCTCGCGATTGTTGTTCAGGTTGCATAACTCGCGGGATGGCTGATGCTATCGCATTGGTGATGAAATTTTTCATTTATTTAAGAAGTGTATGCTTTTCAGCATTTGCGGTCTTTTGTCTTTCTTTTTTGGAGGCATTAATACAGATTTTAAAAAATCCTCCAGCCACATTTCATCCTCATATATCCTACGAACACACCCGTAAAATCATCTCATTCTTCTCTAGCTCGATTCTTAAGTAGCTTTGATAGAATATCACTATAGTCTCCACACCTTCTTTTCTCATAATATTTACCCTAACTTACTAGCATGGTTGGATCAAGACTCCTGGCCTCAGTTCATTCTTATCTATGTCATTCTCCTCTTCTATTCCCAAGTTCCCTTGTCTATCATTAATGCCATGCAGTTCTTTTCACATTTTCCTTACCCCTATGCTGAATCTCGTTATGTTCTATCAGCAGCTCTCCTGACTTAACAGTAATGAACAGTGTCTTGACCACTCTAGTGTCTACTACACCATCCCCCTCTCCTACTATACCCCCCCCCCTCCATCCTTTCTCAACTGCTTGCTGTTCTGCATCTTCCCTCATACACCTGTAAACTAATTCCTGATATTCTCTCCAGTTTACAACTGTACAATTTTTTCACACTCCTCCTAATCTTGGCCCAACCATATGTAATCTAGTTAATATATCTCCCCATGTCCCCATGCTGAATAAGAGATTTTGGCATTATTAAAGAGGTTTTGTTGGAACTATATTTCAATTTTAAACTTGTCATTCAATGAAAGCAAGAATTAGGCAGGCAAAATCAAGAAGCAGGAGTTATTCTTTCAGGCATAACTTTCATATAAAATTGCATACCCTCAAATTACACTTTCCCACGATTTACACTTTTTTCTCTAGTTCCCCTCAAAAGTGTAAAAGAGGGGTTTTACTGTATGTAGTTCGTAAGCCATTGTCTGTGGTATAGAGTGGAATAGAGGATACCGCTTTTTGGGAAAACTTTTGGAACTATTGGGAAAAAAATAATTTGGAAAAGCATCTGAAAAAATATTATGTATTCTTAACGGGAAAATAACGGCATATCTGGAATACAATGGAAAAGTATTTTACTGTATTTTTATGTAAAACCTTAATAAGATTAGATCAAAATTAATAAATACTGATTTAGTGCTGATTTTCACTGTAATGGTCGCCTGTAAACAGGAAAACTACATTCATGATGGTATTGAAAATTAACCTGCAAATGATGATATTAGCATCGATTTAGAATCAATGCAAAGTAAAAGAAGGCAAAGAATATTGAGAAAATAAGAAAGATCTGATACTAACTTTCAACTTTCATCATTGCTACAATCCTCGTAGTCTTGCTACCTGTGAGGCTTTCATCTGGCACCTTCCTGTCAGCAATGCAAACCCAAGTTGGTATCTGTCTCAAATGTATGCTGAAAGTTGTTTCTCTATGTCAGGATATTTTTCAGATTTGTCTCTGAATGCTCTTTTCTCCCTGTAACTTGAAAGCATTTATCTCTTTTCTTCCTCCTGTCTCGTACACAAGATTAGCTCATCATACAGTTGAACCTTGATCTATCGTTTTTGTAGGGGATGGATGAAAAAAACGATGAATAGGGGAAACAAATATGGAACATAGGTTTTCGCAGCGGAATCCATTGTCGTCAGAGGCTTTTGGGTGCAGCTGCATATAACGTGTTGTCGGTGAGCTAGCTTTCGCGGCCATTGCAGGACGCATCATCAGGCAATGATAAAATATATATTGGAAAGTTGATGTTTTTATATCTCTCCATCCCTCCCCCCTTTTTTACTGTGGATTGGGGGGGGGGGGGTGAATGGCGTAAGAAGGTGGCTGCCACTTAGCCCTGTCCTTGGGGGGTCGGTGAACTTTCCCTCCCCCTCACAGTGCCAACGGGTGTGTCGTTGTTTTTCTTCTTATGGAACCATCCAGGCGTATATTTACTCCGGAAGAGTCTTCTCCAAGTCGGACTTAGTCGAATGCCCTCGTCCCGGTTGAAATCCAGGGGACTATTATGCATACCCTCAAGTTAGTTCATTGCTGGCTTTAATTTATTATAAAAAAAGTTTCATCTTCAATTACACGCCTCCCAAAAGAATTCATACGATACCTTGCGTTGATTGGCACTCAATAATTACTGATGAATATACCCATGACCAAATGGCACATTTGTGTATACTGTTCACGCTAAAAGCATATATAGACTCGACTTTGAGGCTTGATATCCCAAAAAAGGAAGAAGCGAAATTCATAGAGAGCAAATGCGCGTGTAGATAATTTAGCCTTTCGTTTAATGCAGGTACCAGACTTTTTTTAATAATTACTTATGAGGCATGCTTTTGCAGTGAGCATGAAAAATGGCACATTTCTTAGATTCGTCACTTTGGAGATGTCATAACAATATGAAAAGCGCAAATGAAAGGAAATTTTGATAGAATATGAATCATACTTTTGCCATGACGTCCTCTTAAGTTTCAAATATTTACTTATGTTCGTTTAAGTTATTCTTGTCAATTTACGACACTGGGTTTTATTTGTTAGTATGCAACATTGGAATGGAGCGTGGTGGCCTACTGTCGGCGCAGAAATTATGTGCACTCAAGTTTGAATACAAATAACAAATTAACAGGTAGGCTTACAGAAAAACTAATCACACCGTAGCTTTTCTTACTTCATTCTGCGTTATTGAGTGGCAAATTAAAATTTTAAAATGTATTTTCATATTTTTTACAACGGTAGTGGCGTAAAAAGTGCCTGTTTTTGACGGTGTTCGAGCAAAGCACCAACTTTGATGACCCGTAAATCAATACCATGTCGTTCAATTGCAGCCAAAGTTTAAATAGTTTTAGGTATACATGTTTTCTATGCATACTGTAAGTTTCCAGTATATAACCTTAAAATAAAAAGAGTTGTTATCAATTTTATAAAAAGTTAGCAATTCGAAACTGGGGTGTCGTAGAATTTCGTTCTTGCTGGCGTTATAATCCACATGTCCTGAACATATCCAATATGTAATTGTCTAATATTTCAACACATTTGTTTAATTTATATCGATTGGTATTTATATTGGCGAAAGCGAGCTCCCTCGGCAAGCGACTGGCATTGTTTAAGCCGTGCAGTGTTGCCGCGTACATCCTCTCCTGGCCGCCAGCGCTTGGCTTCGCTTGTCAGCGGATATCAACGATAATGTAATCGCATCCTACCAATTTTTACATCAATTTTCCATGATACCCTTATTCTGAGTCTAAGGAGTACTATTCACCACTCATGAAATCACTGGTTTATCACTGCCGCCAGCTTACTGTGTACGATAGTTTCTCTCTGGTTATTGTGGAGTATATATCGCTCAAGATGCCTCCTACCACCGTTTTCTGAAAACAAAATTGGGATGATTAAGAACTATTTGTTTTTTAAGCAAGAAAGAGAGAAAGTTGATGATGGGTGCTATCCGGTTTACCAGCGAGTTACTGATTGTCTTGGCGTGTCACTTCGCTCGGTGTAAAAAGTATCTTCGGAGAACAGCGAGAACATTATTGAGGTAAACCCAGGACCAAGGAAGAGGCAGGGCGCCCATTGTTTCACATTGACCACTTTACAAAAGGAGTAACTTGGCGAACGATTCATGGCTTTTTTGTCAGAAAATTATTTCCAAGCATTGAAAAATGTAAAGCCAAATTGGAGAACAATTTACAGGACTTTCCAAAATTGTTATTTTTCCAAGCCACGAGAATTTGTCAAAAATATTGTATTCCAGTATAAGAAATAAAATAAGAAGCCCATCTGATAGAGTCAAAATCTATCACTGCATCTCGTCAAGCATTTCTCAGAAGAATACGAAGACTGAGGAATGAAGGATATGAAATCTTCTACACAGACGAAACATGGTGCGGTCAACATCACGCTTGGCAATAAAACAGTACCTACCCTTGGAAAGAAATTAGTACGCTTGCCAAGAAAACAATACGCTTGTCAAGAAAACGAATTTTAAGCATCGAATAATGGCTTCCCAAATTATGACCAGTACCGCGGGCAGCTTCAAGAAGTTTTTGATTGGCGAAGCGGCTTCATTCATTTCGGCGCTGGTAACCTTGTAGGGAGTGGAGATGGATTTTTAGAAGGTGTAGGATTGCGTTTTGTTGGGAAGAAATGGTATGGTGACTATCATAAGGAAATGAACTCCCAACATTTTGAAGAGTGGTTTCGAAGGGTTTTGGCCGTGATTTCAAACAAATCGGCGATTGTCATCCACCATGCTCCATATAACACAATGCTGGATCCTAAAATAAAAAACCCTACAATGGCTTGGTTAATAGCTAACAGAATAGCGTGGTTAATTGAGAGAAAGATTCCATTTCCTGGAGATATCAGTAGCTACGAACTCTGACCAAAGCCACGCTCATTCAACATGCTAAACCCTACTTTAAAACATCAAAAAAATTAACCAAATTACGGAAGAGTTGCGGCTGATGTGGAATTAGTATGGACACCCATCGCGCATTGTGAATTGAATCGGATCGAACAATCAAACTAATATGGGCACATGTTAATAATAAAGGAACAAAAGTCAACAGAGCAAATGCTGAAGAGAAGGGAAAAGTGAAACCGTACTAAGAGACCTCTGTGACGATGCTTTAACTTAAGTGTCAAAATATTTATGGAAGGAGTGTATCAAACACGTAGAAGAGCTTGAGGAATAATACTGGGGAAATACCTCAAGTCAAGCCTCTCGTCATTGATTTAAACAGCTCTTCTGATAGTGAAGAAGTCGAGGAGGATGACACTTAATGTGACCACATTCCATCAAATGATGATTTTTAATTGCTGTCTCATATATATTTTGAAAAAAAATTAAAAATGAATAAAAGCACACGTTTTTAAAGCTGCCGTTGGAGGTCCAAAGCCCTCATGAGGAAACCTAATGTGAAATACGCACAATTGTATCTGTTCGCATAAAACAAGCGAAGCCAGGTGCTGGCGGCCAGGAGAGGATGTACGCGGCAACACTGCACGGCTTAAACAATGCCAGTCGCTTGCCGAGGGAGCTCGCTTTCGCCAATATAAATACCAATCAATATAAATTAAACAAATGTGTTGAAATATTAGACAATTACATATTGGATATGTTCAGGACATGCGGATTATAACGCCAGCAAGAACGAAATTCTACGACACCCCAGTTTCGAATTGCTAACTTTTTATAAAATTGATAACAACTCTTTTTATTTTAAGGTTATATACTGGAAACTTACAGTATGCATAGAAAACATGTATACCTAAAACTATTTAAACTTTGGCTGCAATTGAACGACATGGTATTGATTTACGGGTCATCAAAGTTGGTGCTTTGCTCGAACACCGTCAAAAACAGGCACTTTTTACGCCACTACCGTTGTAAAAAATATGAAAATACGTTTTAAAATTTTAATTTGCCACTCAATAACGCAGAATGAAGTAAGAAAAGCTACGGTGTGATTAGTTTTTCTGTAAGCCTACCTGTTAATTTGTTATTTGTATTCAAACTCGAGTGCACATAATTTCTGCGCCGACAGTAGTGGGTAGAGCACTTGACTACTGATCAAAGGGTCCCGGGGTCAAATCTGGGTGAAGTCTTTGGATGCCCCAGAACGAAAAATCCTTGGAGTGCAAGGTGGCCCAGGGAAAGGAACTGCCTGCCCCTCTATCCTGACTGTGTGAATTTCACACGCCATTGGCTTAGTCCGGGGTGAGCTACCCATCAAAGACCAACCTTTGGGTTGAACCACTGAGTGTGAGTGATGCAACGTTGTAGGCACTCGACAAACACCTTAGTCGTCATTTTAAATTATCTAATGCGAATCCATTAATGTCATAACTCTTGACCCACGATATTTGAATTTTATATTTTTAGAAACAAGCTTGGAATGTAGGCGGAAACTCCAAACAACGTATTCGTTGAGCAGGACGAACTTGAGTTTACGGCAGAACTTTAATTTTTGCTGCTATTTCATCAAACTTTCTTCGTACATGGACTTTCATCTACTTTTCAGAGGAGGTTGAGCTCTTCGCCTCAGGCTTCCCCACGGCCAATTCTAAGCACTCGTCTCACTATTATTGTCACGAAGATCGCAGCTTACGAGACAAGAGCACAGCAACAAATATATGATACGTTATTAAGTCAGTTGAAGGAGGTGGGATTTCACAATAAATGTTTCTAGATGATTTTCATCGAATGAACTCTTTCGAATAAAAGTATCCAAAAAAAAATGAATACTCAAATGTATTGAATTATCGGGAAAAGGGCTGATACCTGATACTCGCTATTGGTATCGGCCCAAGTCTAGTTTTGGGATAAAAGGTGCACAATAGTGTAAAGTAAAAAGGTGCAGCCCTGAACATGTGATCCTGTGTCAACCTCTCCCTCCCTAAGCACACTCTCTTCCCTGGCAATTAATCCTTTCGACCACATTTCTTCCCTAGCAGTTGAACTGGTTCATTTGGCTTCGTTGTTTATCTGGAAATTCCTAATGCTCTTCTTATCCCTTGAGATATTTTTTGTTTTATTTGATGTGTGGCTGGTAGATTATGTTGTAGTCATGCGTGCACTTTCTTGTTTATCCAGGTTGCTGAAGCTGGTAAAAAGGTGTGGACAAGTGGATGCATTGAAATGGTCCGCATCTGGGCTGAGCGCAACCTTTACACGATTGCAGGGGTGGCGCTGGGAGTGGCCCTGGCTCAGGTGGGTGTTTGATGTGGCCGTGCCTTTGAATTGGCCTTCATTGCGGTGGCCTTTTCTTGCACGCTCGTTGGAAGGGATAGCATGTACCTAATGAATGCTTAAAGTGAGCTCTCAATTGTAATGACTCAAATGTAATGGAAGGAATGTACTGGAGGAATCCATGCTCGCATTGGACCGATCTCGGGCTTTTCTTTCGGGCACTTCTTGAGGGTTTTGTTCCATCAAGAAGTGATGGAAACTTAAGAAACCACACTTCATTCTTTGTCGTGGTATAATGGTCTCCATCTCCTTATATGAAGGTTGTAAGATCTAGACTCCACCGATTGATTTTTTTTTTCATTTCCTTTCCAAGTATTTTGATTGTATAGTAGAAACTCAATATTACGATCTTCGAAATTAGAATAATTTGATTTTACGAAACAAAATCTTTGGTCCCAACCAAAAGGGTATCTAAATACATGTAACAGTACTCGATATTATGAAATAATGACGATTTGAAATTACGAACCTCGGGTCTCTGTCGTGACGTGAAATAGTTACAGTCGGATCCGGATTTAAGGTTTTTGCATTTAACGTTTTTCCACATTTAACGTTTATTTTTTGAGGTCCCGATTCATTCCCTATAAACACAATGTAAAAATTGTCCTAATTTAGTGTCTCCGCATTCTGCGTTTTTCCGCATTCTAGGTCGTAAAAAATTTTCCCCCACAAGATTTTTTACCCGATTTAAGGTTTATTCATGACGATTCATGCAAATGATTATCCATACATCAGTGATGACTATCACCAGCATTAGTTTTCAATAGGTCGACGGTCCTTAAGGTTTCGCTTTAAGATGCTTGTATATGTACAATGAATGAATGTATAATGAACATACGAACATTAAGATATTGTATGATGAACATACGAACATTAAGATATTGTATGCTCTTGGTAATACATACATAAATGTAAAACCGCATTTTCCCCTATAGTAGGTTTAACCCAATGATGATATGCCATATTACACAGTTGAAATCGTCAAAATTTTCCCGGGCGCTGTGTAGAAAAAATGAATGTGGAACTGCGTGCCATGTGAGAAACTTGCATGTGCAACAGCAGCTTAATTTCTCGGAGCTACAAATCAAAATTGATTGCTAAATAAGGCATTCTCATTATGTCGTACCATAAATAATATTCTCATAATCGGAAAGTATCAATATTTTGCGAAATGAAATGTCTTTCTTTCGCTCGTCTTTAATAATGCTATGATGATGATTTTTCGAGTACATAGCCGCCTACACCTCGCTTTTACGGAATAAAATGGGTGTAAAAATGCATCGAGACCACTGAGAAATGTGTAAAAATGGAATTTTTAACGTTGATAACCGTCCACACTAACATTCCCAGTGGGAATTTTCCTTAACTCCATTTTTCTTAGGAAATTTTCAAACATCTATTAGGTGCCGCAGTGACAACGACAGTAAAATTTAACCCCAGAAAATGCAGAGGTTAGCTTCATGCTAAGTTACGGCCGCACAAAAAAAGGCGGGAGGGTTCAATTACAATGTGTTTTGCCTGAAGGTTCAAATTAGAGCATTTACGAGTTAGGGTTGGATGGTCGGTAGTAAGGGTTTACTTAGTTGCGTAACATTAAAAAATACAATTTATTATATAGCCACATTTGAAGCCAGTGAGAAGTGGCTGAGAAAAGAGAGTTGGCGACTTCTTTGTAAATCATACGCTCCTCGGCAGTCGAGTCGGCAGTGTTACAAGGAAAAACTCTTCAACAAGACCACTGATCGACCAGTACCAGTCTCCTGGGTGCTATTGGTTTATAGAGAGCAGAAGCTGCTGGCTTTGATTTTGGGATGGCTTCAAAAAGGAAATCTCTTAGCTTCGAAGAGAAGAATTATTGAGGAGGTGGATAAAAATCCTCACTTAAAGAGAATTGACTTGGCGAAGAAGGTGCTCATGCCAGTAACAACATATTGAACAACATCATAATGAAAAGGGAAGCAATTTTAAGAGAATCCACAGCATTGGGTGTTTTATCTAAGCGTCGTAAGCACTCGAAAAAGTCCTCGTTTGAGGAACTGGAGAGCCATTTACATTGCATTGGTGAGAAAGGCAATTGTATCAATAAATTGTGGGCAGCAACAAGCCAAAATAAATTTGTTACAGGCAATCCATTTCATATCAAGCACATGGGAAAGTGTGAATAGTGCAACCATCTAAAATTGTATTGCCAAAGGGGGGTTCCTGAATACCACTGAAACAGAATGTGATTTGCAAACTTTTGTGGGTGATAATGAATGGCAAACTTTGAATTCAGAAATATCGTTCAGTGATTTTGTTGAATGTGATGATGACCTGCAGACCAGTGGCATTGTTTCAATAGGGGAATTGTGTGGTACATCAAATGAAACAGATTCTAACTGCAGTGAGAATGAGGATGAGGAAGTGCAGACAGTGGCTTATTCCATTTCGGAGGCTGTGGTTGGACTTGAAAAATTGAAATCATACTTTTCATCCATTGAGAACAATCAGTCTACTTTACTGATGGTTTCAAAACTGGAAAAGAGCTACTTCTTAGTCATAGTAAAACGAAATAAGCAGAGTAAAATTTCAGATTTTTAAAAAAAGTAGCTGTTCAGAAATATAATTAGTCTCGAGATGAGAGGACATCTCCTAAAAGTTTTAAAATTGATATTGAATTCCTGAGTAGTCAGAAGGCTAAAGCATTGTATTTTTGGTTAAGGCATTTTCATTTTTGGTTCATTTTTCAAATATTTTCGTTTTGTCACTGAATCCAATCTTCTTTGGGAAGAGCATATAAAACTAATGAAAACTTTTTATTGTTTTATGTGACCCCTTTTAGTGACTTTTATATTTTTATATTTATTATATTATTATTTATTATATTATAATTATATTTTCTTTTCGTAGAAAGGTGTTCTAATCATTACAGACCCTAAAACCTCAAAAAAATGGCAAGTCCTTATTTAGTGTTTTTCCGCATTTAGTGTTTTAAATTTTGTCCCCCCTGAAAAACCTTAAATCAGGATTCTACTGTATTTGATTTAATGAATAGTGATGGATCATGGCAGCATTTTTCAGATGCTCCTTGCCAGATTAAGGCTCCTAATCATTCATCGTTGGCATGCGCATTATGCATAAGGACGACTTTGAATCATAGGCGAAGTAGTACATAAAATATGGCACCAATGCGACTAAAAATACATTCCGCTTTGCCAATAACGAGTCAAAAAAAACGTAAATAGATTAAGTATGGATATACTCGCCCGCGAGAAACTAATTGCTACATGCAGCATTTTCCTCTCATGATCCCTGTCATGTTTTGCTACCCATTTTCCCCAAACATAAATCCATGAGGGGTAATCCTAGTACAGTAATCGTTTACTGTGCGAATGCGCTCAAAAACGTTTTCACAGGCATCGGAAGAGATACTATGGCATTCAGGCGATAAATTCAGTCATGCATATCACACATGGAAGCGTTTTTCTCCCTACATACATTTCAGACTGATTACCCAACCTTACTACACGGCCTCAATATTCCGGCTGATGAAGCGATCATCGAAAGAATCAGGTTTCATTCACCATCCTGCTTGAGCATTTCGATGTAATCATCGTGGAAGGATATCTTCCTCGTAAGTGAACATTGCCCTTCCCTTCTTCCATCCCAAACAGCCAAGGAAGTCAGAGAAAATATGAGTTTGCTTGGTTCATACGATCACTTAGCTTGTCGCTCATTCATTCTAAATGATGTTTTCTTGTTGGCACATGCATAGTGAATGGTAAAAAAACATTCATTCGCCCATATATATTTAGGTCGTGTAATAGGTAACCTTTCTCGCCTTTTGTTCCAATTCCAGCGATCGAAAAAATATCCTAAACGACAGCTTCCCAGCTGCGTCCCTGCGGAGTGATAATGAATCTGATAAGGGTTCTGTAGCCTAATCCTTGTTAAAGTTACATGTAAGACTAGATGGTAAGAAGAACCATCGTACGAGCAACCTTAATTCACGCCGTTGCAGAGGGAGCGGAAAGCCTTGTCAGAATCGTAGTCCAATCAGAGGCACTTTCATCTCTCCCTTGCGTTATTGGATGATACACCCTGGAGGGCATCAGGGGTGGGAGTTGATTGTTGCCCAGCCAGGATAAGGCCCACCCTTCGTGAGCCCCCTCCCTCCCGCTCAACGGGGCTCACTTCTTCACTTTTCTCCTTGCATTATCGGATGGTACACCCTGGAGGGCACCAGGGGTGGGAGTTGGTTGGTACCCCAGCCAGTTCGGAAGCAGGATACGTATTGACCGGGATCTGTGGGTAGGGGGGGTTTATGCAAGGAGCTCAGTGTGTTTGCATGGTCAAGGACGTGGAACCCTCTCGGTTAAAGGAGTGACATTGGAAGAGAAAGGTGAAAATGATTCACGAAATTGAATCAAAAAAGTTAAGTAGAAGTGCTGTTGCAGAAAAGTTTACAGCTTTTTTTATGATAAACATCTGTTCATCGTATTTCCTCTTGCATAATTATTCACTGATTCCCTTTTCACAGATTGCCACAAGTGATCGGAAATTAAGGGAAAGCGAAGTGGAAATGCTCTTTCCCATATGTACTTTTCTCCCCTGGCAGTCCCCACCAACAGAATTCCCCTTATCTCCTTTACTGCTCCACTTCCTCTTCCCCTCGACCTTTTCCTTCCACGTTTGCGTTTCACCCCAGCAAAGGCTTTCCTTCCCTCCCACACTGGCCCCAAGTGACCCTTGGTTTCACGGGAGGCCAAGAGTCACCCCCTCCCTCCCAAGTCCCCAGTGCTGGCCCTCGAGGAGATAAGGGCCCTTTCCCCTTTGTGAGCCCCCCCCCAAGGTGTGCAGAGTCCCCCGCTGGCTCAGCAAGCCTCGTAAGCCCACTTTTGCGCCCCTGAAGTGTCCCCCTTCACAGCAAATCTGTGCACGTGGATGTTCAAATATTGTTTTGTGGACATAATTTTATCCATGTTAAAAGACCTCCAGTGTCTCGTCCTCCCTCTCCGCAGGCGTAGCCAGTTGAGTTAGAGCAGGAGGAAGATAAGATGTGATTACGCTGCAGAAGGATGTATGATTCTTTTGATGTTTATTTCCTGCGCACATCCCTTGGCCTTGAATCCTAGCTGGATCAGCCTCCCAAGTGACGTAAGATACTCCCAGACCGTGGGCCTCATAAGGTGTTTTTGTGAGGGTGAATGGAGTGATCCCCTCAGTGACGGGTGAACACACAAGACCTCCGATGCCCCATGGTTTCGATTTGAGATCCAAGAAAGAACTAGCCACGTAACATTTACGAAGGAATAAGAACTGTGTAATGTTAGCATAACCTCTTTGTTACTCGCAATTAGTTCTGTGTCCTAGCAACAAAAGCATCCCTCAACCTCCGAGGAGCTAACTTTTATTCTTTTATAGTGACTTGCAAATTTCTGTTTGTGAAGGGAAGCGTCATTTTTGGAGAAATGTTTAGCCTCCTTCCAAAATGTAAATGGAGTCAACTTTTCAGAGCTTAGGCAGTTTATGAAAGTGGTTGCACATGGTTTTTATTCAATACTCTTATTGCAAAAATACATGAGTGTATCTCTTGTGTACTTTTTCTTGGTAGTAATTTAAATTACATTTTTGTAGTAGTTTGGTTTCAAGATTACCTAAAATAAGTAAATGTGCACCTGCAGTCTATAGCGATGACAATTATTATGTCCTATGAAAAGCTACTATGCATAAGTAAGTAGCCCATTAGGGATGAATATGTTTCTTTCAAGCATCTTTCCTCTGCATTACCTTTGAATACATTGGAGCAAAATTCTATATTATTTTTCTTATAGCATAAATTTTATGAACACAAGTGAATTTTTATTTGGAAAGTAATCCTTCTGCCAATGCAACATATTAAAATGTGGAGGATGCATGATATTTGCGCTTCAGATAGGAATTGTAGTACTTTGTATATTTGTGTGGTCAACATTTGTATGAAACGTTTATGTACCACGTATAATTTGAAAGTGGCAAGGGTCGTAATTTATTATTGCAAAGCATAAAGTGTAAGCACCTGATGTTTTGAGTCTTGAAAATACACGTCATGTAATTTAAATTCCCTTTGGTATGAGAGTAATAGCTTCTGCATACTGTGAAGTTATGCTGTGTGTATGGCAATAAAAGCTCAAAAATTGATTGCATTTCGGAGAGAGGAGGATGGATGCACGGAGAGACTGACGGATGGGTATACAATCAGCATTATAGATAGATGATAGGGTAACATTTTATTCACAGGTGCGTCATTCATTGTTCACAATCAATTGTTCTCTCAGTACTTGTCTCCATATCATGGCAAAAGTGAATCTAAAGCTTTGTTTTATAACGACCTTGCTATTAGAATGCTACTAGAAGCAAAATAAAGAAATACATGTTCTGGCTTTTTTATCCATAGGCTTGTTATTGTGAAAAAACAGTAAGTTTTAACTTACCCTTTTATGTTCAGTACTCTATGCCAACATACGCAAACAAGCACAAAATGTAATATACCATAAATATCTAGGTTATTGGTGAACAAACACAAAAAAACACATGAGTATGCCAAATTGTCAGCAAATCAAATAAAGCGCGCCAATGCACTTGATCTCACTATGCATTGTGGGCATGCATCCCTGTCTTGGCGATCGTCCTGCCGAAAAATATGGAAAATAGAATCAAGCCAGATCACAACAGAAAAAAAATTATCCGGGACTTGGACCACGGATCTCCAAATTTGCTGTTCTACGTGATGGTTGAAGCAAGGTTCGACTTCACACAGTCTCTCCATTTCTTCACATTCCTAGTTCCGCTATCTAAGTATAATGTATTGGAGAAAGAGGGACATAGCAGCATTGATGCCAGAAGGAAAATCGCATTGGCAAGATAAGCTTTTACTCGTAGAGGTGAACTATTGACAGGGGCGTTAAGTAGGTAAGTAATGCAAATACTAGCAATAAGTTTGATATGGATCGTGGAACTATATGGTGCTTAAACATAGGTTTCATGGAACAAAGATGGAGATAGACTCAGGGCTTTTGAGTGTGTGTGTGTGTGTGGAGAAGGATGGAGAAATTAAAGTGGGTCGAAAGGAGGATGAATGATGAATTACTAGAAATGGTAGGAGAGGAAAGAAATTTGATTGATATAAGTAGGAGAAGGCAGAAGGTGTGGATGGAGAAGGTAAAAAGGGCGAGGGTGTATTGAAAGATGTGACTGAGGGAGGAATATTGGGTAAACGGGGTAGAGAGTGAGGCGAAGAACGGGTAGCTTGGATAGAATGATGGGAGGTATGAGGGGCTGAAGAGGGACATAACTGTGAAACTAAAGCTAATAATAATTCTCATCACTGCATTCGCATCACGTGTTTAATCCTCTTGCAAAATCTGAATCCATCATCGCCTAGAAATTCATTGCTCTCTTTTCCATACATCGGTTGATGATTCCAATCACCAACTTAGCACAAATTCATTAGTCTTCGCATTCCCTTGTTACGTGGCACTATATGGCACTTAAACACGGGTTTCATGGAAAGAAGATGAAAATAGACTCAGGGCTTTTGAGATGTGTGTGTGTAGAGAAGGATGGAGATATTGAAGTATTATCGGTACAAGTCTAACAAATACCATCATCCAATCACTCGTTATTACAAGATTCTCACTATAACGGGCTTCTCCTTTACATAAAAGGCCAGAGAAATTGTTTTTGCTGAAGAGGTGAGTGCTATGACTCCCAAAACACCAAATCTGGCCTCGTTGTCAACAATAGACATTCGTATGCAATCTAATCTCCTTTCTTTCTTCTGGCCTCTTTAAGTTTCTAAATGTAATTCTTATTTTTGTGAAGGCCCAGGTATGAGTCCAGGCAGTAATTAGATGTTTACATTGGTTTAAATTATATTTATTGTTCCAACAGTAACTTGGAGCCATAGCTAGCTCCATAACACAAGTTTATTTTCGCCCCTTCATGGAAAATGTTAACATTTCTTAATACAATTTGTAAATATCATATTTCTCCCTCCCGTTAACTTTCAATGGGCACCTTCATCTAGTGTACCATAAATATGTAATCCAGGTTATTGGTGAACAAACGCAAAAAAACACATGCATATGCCTAATTGTCAATAAATTGAAAAATAAAGCACACCAATATGCTTGGTCTCACTATACATTGCGGGCATGCCTCCCTTTCTTGGCGATCGTCCTGCCGCACATAAGAACTCAGGATTCCGCCTGCAGACCAGTCCTCCATCCACACCACACTTCCCCACTCTCTCGCCAGAAGACTACCCCAGTGCATTGTGGGAGTCTGGTGGCAGTGCGGCATCTACGACATGCTCAGGCCACTGTCAATTGTTTCGTCACAAAGTAGAATGCGCATTCCCCGGCACCAGGCTGACTGCCAGTTGAGCTAATGCACTGCAATCCGTGATTTTCGGTCCTTATCACAATTAAAATTTTCTTTCAATCAGTGCATCTAAAATTTTATTCATCTACAAATTCCAACCATTATATGCGAATACTCTCTTTTTTATACTTGTGTATTATAAATTAGATTTACATATGTATCACTCAAAAATTAGGTATGGTCAGATCCAAAGATCGACCCATCTTTCATTTCATTAACTACGTAAATTGGATCAAAGAGACTGTAAAATCAGATCGTGAGCAGTGATTTTCAACGTTTGTGGCTTGGCAATTGAATAGCCCCATGAATGGAATGAAGGTGCATCGACGTGAGATGAAGTGAATCATGAAGTTTCCAAGTGAGATGAAAACTCTTCTAGGGCAAAGTAAAGAAATGCCTACACGTCTTGGTTTTTCTCTCCGTACGCTGGGATGCGTGAGAAATAAAGGAAGTAGTATATCACGCACGTAGCCTAAATTCACCAGATTCGCATGGGCTGAAGATGGTGGAGTGGTTAACAATGAGAGCTGGTGTACTGCAAATCGTGAGTTTGATCCCTAGCGCAGTTTAAACTTTTTCTTTCGATCACTGCATTGAAAATATTATCAGTTTCCAATTCTTGCAATTGAATACTCGGTTTTTTGTACCTTTATCACTTTCTACAATTTAGAATCTTGACTAGCTATGACCATTTTTGGTGCATCATTTATGGTGAAAAGACGGCAGTTTCATCAGAGATTCAGTCATTGAAACTGTTGTCTTTCTACCATAAATTAAGCAGTGAAACTCATGAACAAGGCTGTATCACCTCCGTTCCTGTGCGTATGTTGTCACATCAACTTGCCACTCAATGGCACGATATTCAAACCTTTTCTTTTGGCACAACTTTTCAGGATTCCTCAACTACCTTGTAGCGTTCAGCGCTTCAGTTGACGCGCATCCCTCTCTCTAAGTGCTTGTTGTCTCACAGTTCCCTCTCTCCTTTGCTTGCAGCTGCTGGTCATATACCTGGCAAAGACTCTCGAGGGCCAAATTGAGCTCCAGAAGTCGAGGTGGAACACGTGAGAGCGGCTGCCTGCACTGCAGTTGCCACCCAACCACGACAAATGTATATTCCAGGATTGCAATTCTCACTGTTGAGGATACTCTCTGTTATGAACCAGACGTAATTTCCTTTGATAGACAAATGAATTTATGGTGTGCTATTTATATCCTTTTATAAGATAAAGTGATTATTTAAATTTTATAATGTTGGATTTCTTGTATTTTTATGCAAGTATTATTTAGGAGTATTCTCTCTCTTTCTTTGTTATTACTTTAGTATCATTGTGTGTGTGTATATATATATATGTGTGTGTGGAGGCTTATGTGCTATTTTATGTTTTTCTAAGTGACGATCTGAATTGGTTCTAAATATTGTGCTCGTCTCCCTTACTTGTCCTCATGTTGTGGATTGCATTGAGAGAGACTGCAATACGTGCCAAATGCCTATCATGTGATTGTGATGCGAAGGAAGAGTTTATATTCTCATGCCCCAGGGACGTCTCGTTGATGGAGGCAACGTTTAGACAGTGGACTTTGTTTACTTTGCTTTGAAGCAAGACTGCACACACACCTTCTGTTTACTCACCCAACTATCTAACTGCACAGCCATATTGATGTACTAACGCCCATGTGCACATTTTGCTTTAAATGCTCAACTTTTTACAGCTTTTATCTTCGTAATATGCCTCAGTACGTGCATACATATGCATTCCATGGTTTGAAGTGGCCAAGTGGACCGTCTCTGATATCTTTAGAAATATGTATGATTTCAAAAACTTTTCTACCAGTAATCTTTCAGTGATAATTTTATTATCCTAGGTGATATTTTAAATTATTTTGTAATTAAAAAGTTGAAATATTGTCAATGCATTGTTAGTTCAATATTATTCAATAAAAAGTACTAATTTCAGACCTTAGTTTTGCCTCATGAAATTTGATTTACAATAAATAAATGTACATAATTAGAAATACAAATTTTTAATGTAACATTTTTGGTGTAAATGAATGATTACAGCAAAACCGCTGAGGGAATGAGTTTCATTTAGGATCCCTAGCTGAGCTTGATCCGTTTCTTCTTGACCCTGATTGGCAATGGGGCTGCAGTCTTGAACACTGTGCTGTGAAAAGAAGAGTGAGGAATGTAGTCAGGAAGCAGAGAAGGCAATGGAGGCACACACACTCGCTGTCAAATGAAAAGGTCCCACAAATGATGAAGGATCAGATGATTGCTCAATGACATTCAATTTGACATTGTAGCTTGATACACAGTGCTGTAATGGACATGGGTACTTATTTTGAAAAGAAGTTGACTTTCAAGTATCCTGTTTGGATGTCCCCACAAAAATGTATCAAAATGTGCATAAGTGACAGACATAGTTGTAGGTGATGTACAGTTTAGGGTGATTAAATGTTTGAGCAATAGATGGAACTAGGAAAAAATTGATTTCTCCTGAGAGTACGCAACCCATTAAAAACCTCCGTACAACGAATTCGTTACAGGGAGGTACTCCTTGCACACATGTGGCTCCTAAGGGCTTTTCAGTATTCGCTCGACACTTTCTCAGAACAAATCTCACGTGTCAAACACAGGTTACCAGTATTAATTTTCAAAGAGTGGAAAGAACTTACTGGCAGGTGGTGCAAATGGGGCTGAATTTGCAGAACACTGTAAAAAAATGCAGAACAATATAAGTATAAGAGATTGCTGCAAATAGGAGGAACAAATCAGAAGGGCCACTGTTTTGATGGCACTTCCTCACCAGATAGGCAGATGGAGCAAACGTAGCCTATGTCAATCAACTCTCGGTGGCAGAAGCAAGCCGCTCTGTAGTCCACCTTGACGGGCGGGGGGAGGACTAGTTTCTTGCGAATGGGAGGCTCTGGCAGGAACACCCACTGGGTCCATGGGAAAGCAAAACGACTGAGTAAGCGGGTTACTTAAGCCTGTGTGACAATCATTAGATGCAACATCTGTTGATGCCTATTACCTATGAATATTACTAAAATTGTAACAATCATGTTACATTTATTCCATTACATGTTTATTTTAATATTAGACCTTGGCTGGGTTTTACTCTAGCAACCTGCTGGAAAGGGGGTTGTTGATAAATAAACAGAAGGATTTGGGAGTTTTAGGGATTGTTAGAGATCAGAGGATGGAGATGTAGTTCTGAGAATAATAAGTTTTAGAATTGTGAATCCTCCTAATCCCCAATCATTCAAAATGGGGACCACATCTCAAAACAGAGCCTTTTGGGATTAATACTCGAGGTACACATGTTTCTCAAAAACAATATTTTGTTTTAATCCCGAGTCCCTTTTACCCCCCAAAACAAATCCAAAATGGGTGGAAATTCAAAATTTGACATTTTCAAGGTCACATGTCTCAAAGGGGGGAAGTAGAAGGGGATATTCTTAGGGAACTAACTTATAATAACCTATACCGACTTCCAATTTGGAGTTGATACATTTGTGACATTTTTACTCTACCGACACATGCGATAATGCCCATATTTCGGATATGGTTTGCTCTAAAAATGTAATGAGAACTGATTTGCTATCCACACATAAGCACCCATCTATGTACAAAATATAAAAAAAAGGGTCAGCAACCACTTTTATTAAAATTTGCTGATTTCTGGCAGAATTGCCCCATGACAGTATAAAAAAATTGCAATAAATGTATGAAATGTTCAGTGTAATCACTAATTTCACTTATCATTAGCACATTATAAAACTTTCAAGCACAAACATCCAAAGAAAAGATTTCAGCAAAGTTCTTTGAGAGGTACACACCAGGAGGTATTGCAACAGCCCTGACATCTGTGGTATCTTCAGGTACAATCCCCCAGTGATGTCGCAGCCCTGCTGCAGCAAACCGTGGTCTTGGTCCAGACTGCACACATCAATCACCACATTCTGCATGGGAAACAATATACACTGGGAGTGAAATCAACGTAAATGAGATCAAAAATCTCAAGAACTACCGAAATACCTCCAGATATAGTCCCCCTCCACAATTTTTGACATTCAGCTTGGAAATAATTTTTGAAATGCAAAGCAGGACTTCTTGCACATAATCTTCTCAATTTTAACAACTTGAGCACCTTGAGTAATAAAAATTTCCATTGTTTCAGCTACCAATATGGAGCATCAAGTTAATATATTAACCAAAATACTCAATATTATTTCACCTATTTAAGTTGAATAGCTATTGCCTTTAGGGAAACTATATTACCATACTTGATGGAATGGAGAATTGAGATATGTAAATGAGAAATGACGATTTTGAACCGTAAACGCTGCCATCTGTATGTTGGGAATCAGTGCGACCAAATGTTTTTTCATTTAAAATGGCGCCCTCTGCTGTATCACTCGCATTGGTTGAGAGAAATCACGGTTGCTGAGATCACAGCGAAGGACTGTATCAAAAAGGAATGACGATATAATTAAAGGACACAAATTCCCAAATCTCTATCTTCTTTATTAAATTTTGCTTAACGTTACGAGCCAAGTTTTCTTTCAAATAAAAGCTTCTGCATGTAATCACATTGTCCAAAATGACACACATGTCCATTTACCAAATATTTCATACTTTTACTACCTTCTCCACTCGGGATGGTATTTGTTTAGTATTTTATTTGCGTCTTCTATTATAGTACTTCCTCGATTACACGCACTCATTCAATGTGAATATCTCGATAACACGAATCGGAATCATGGTCCCGGCACACAGTGGTCGGAAATGCCGATCTGGCTGGACAAAATGTCTGATGTGTACTGTATTGCTTGAAAATACACCAAAAGTTCACAGAATATATGCATGACCTCTTAAAACATTTTACAATTTGGTTTTTGACAATTCTACCATATGGGAGGGGAGAGGGGAAGGGAAAGGAAGTCGCGCGCGCGGAAAGCACCCCATCTCTACTAAAATCTGATTTATTTGGAAATGATATATTTTTCAGAGATAAAAAGACTTAATGACTACAGTTTCATATTTCGCGTGCATCTCAACACCAATAGCTGTTTTAGCAGTCAGTGCCAACTATAGTTCGCTTGATATAGATAGATACAGCATGCGTTTCTGTTATGCCGATAAATGTGGGGCAGAGAATTTGATAAGTGAACTTGAAAATAATCTCAAGAACCAGTTATTATGAATTCAACTGTGATCTATTGGGCAGGAAATGTCCGTATTAATTGATTATTACATTTATACATATATATTAGAGCTCGTTTGGGAGTATAGCATGAGAGTAGATAAAAGCTAATAAATTCCACAGAATAATAAGATGGATGAGTAAAAAACTATAGCACTTTTCCACAATATATTTTAAAATAACCAAGTGTACACCTGATGATGGCTTAGTAAGCCGAAACACGTGTTGTGTAATTTTATTATTTTAAAATATATTGTGGAAAAGTGCTATAGTTTTTTACTCATTCATATGTCTAAATTCCTCGACGTGACGCCTGATACTGTGAACAATAATAAGATCCATTATATTTGTGTAAATTAAATGTTTATTCACATTCCTGAGTAAAATTTGTTATAATTGAAGTAGGTATCAGGTAATTTAAGCGATATTAAATTATAAAAAACAAAAAATTGTTAATAACATTATATTTGGTTGTTGCCAGAATTTAGTTCAATGTTTCCACTCGAAAAGGACTAGACCATTATTGTCATGATTTCGTGTACTAAATTATTCCGACATTTCACTGCCATCTGAATTGAATCGCGAGTCTGACTCAACAGGGATGAGAAGCTTTAATATTTCAGGAGTTAAAGCTGTGGTTTTTTTCTGAAGTTTTCTTCACGATGTGATAGTTGGATCAGACGAAAGCTAGAGTATGTTCAGTAAATCTTCGTTACCACCTGCAGAGACATTTTCCCAGTATTATTTTCCCTGTATTTTCTGCAGTCCTTATTTCTTGATTTTTGAGGTTACCTCCGATAGCATTCCAATGGGCAAAGGAGCTGAAGCAATAATGTCCGCTCCATGCAACAAAAGTTTGTGGATGGGAGCGGGCATGTAGTACCAACTGTACAACTTTACACATATACTTGCAGCTGCATGACTATAGTCTTTAAAGGCTTCGACATCAATTGCACGCTTTGATGCAATTGCAGACAAAATTACGGAAAATCTTTTAATTACATCTTCATCTATCCCTGTGATGGAAGATGATGAAGCAGGATTCGCAAAAAGTCGTCGGGCAGTATTTCCATCATTAGTTGTGCCACTACCTTGCTTCGGAATGTCTACAACTAGGCCTGTTTCCACCCTGAACCTATTGATGATAGATTGTTTCCTAAATTCCACATTTCTCTTCTCTTCAATGGTTTTTGCTTGCCATTTCTTTACATTAAGTCTATATGATACGTGCAACATGTATTCAAAGCTTCGTATCCAAGCATGAAGAGGTGATAGTCCGTAAACAAAAACTTCCTCATTGACAGGCCTAAGCAAAATATTCTGAATATCGTTCATTAGCCTTGGAGTTGCTCCGCAAACATTACATGTCTGGGATGGGATACCTGTTAGAGGTCACTTTTTTGGGTGGTAATTAATTCCTTTCCCACATCTGGAGAATAGTGTAGCCATTAATATTGTAAATAAAACAATGCCGCTTTCTACCAAAATGCTATAAAAACTTCTTGTTTTGATAATTTTTATAATTTTGCCTGTTGTTTCTTCCAAGTAAGAAATAAGGTGATCCTCCTACTCCCTTAGGCCAACTTTTTCATAAAACATACGAAAAAGGTCTCGCTTTGTTAGAACTGGAATCTCCATAGTATCCTTGAGCAACCATCCGACGAAAGGGGACAGTAGTTAATGACTATACGCTCGTCCTCACCCGTTGATATAACCCGCGGCGGATATTGTTGATTAAAAAGTGTTTGGCTTGTGAATTTCGTATCATTGTCCTATAGACGCAGAAGAGCGACAGTCCAAATATGTGCGTCAGGACTTGGCGAGTGTTAAGATATAAACATTAATCAACAAAATACAAGCTGATGAATCTCCTTTCCCATGTACATTTCATTAATTCTTATCATTGTTTATTGTGAGAATCATTATATCAGACCTAAAGTCAGCAAAGTAGCAAACAGAAAGTAACCTCTGACTCCGTTCCTCACGTTGAGATTAGGATAAGTGGGAAAAAGGAGAAGAGCAGTTTATAGAGTATTCATTTTTGCCTAACGCCTCAAGCAATATTTGTCTCTTGGGCTGAATAGCCTAGGCGTCTCCAGCCAAACGTTAGCTGCCGCGGCGGCGCGGCGCGTGGAGCCCAGTTCATACGGCTGGCGGTTACCTCAGTATTTAAGGCTTAATTAAAAAAAGCGCAAGTATGCGCAAATATATTTTACGCAAAACGCTTCTCATAACTTCCCGCTATATATTAGTGTAAATATCACGGTGGGGCTCCGTGGGGCTTTTTTTGTAGGTCTCGATTCATGCATTTAAGAACAAATATTTCACTCGCTCTTACTTTCGTATTATTTAATAACTCCTTTGTAACTTTATCACACCAGACATAGACACAAAATTGAAAGTGGTTCATTTCCCAAAGATGTGAGGGCTAAAAATTAGAAAATTGTATTAAGGAAAACCTGATTCTCTCAAACACGCTTCCGCAAGCTAAAACCGTAAAACGTGGCGCAGATTGGAAGTCGTAACTTTCAAGGCATGTGAATGATTGAATAATGCACTACCTGGAAAAATAATTATGAATTTATATAGCCTCAAGTATATTCTTTTCAGCAAAATCAAGCTTTTTCGGAAATATTCACTTTGATTTTTGACTTTTGTCCAGCCAGATCGCGATTTCCGACCACTGTGCGGCAGGAATATAGAGTGTTACGGGGCTTTATTCGTTTAATGCAAATTTTGGTTAGTGCGAAATTCTGTCTTCCTCTGTCCCTTGAATCATTGTGCTCGCTTAAGACGGACTGTTTTCAAGGAATGGAAGGACAAAGAATGGAGCCATGGCCTGCGTCCGAAGCAACGTTTGAAAATCTGCATAAGAGCAACGGGTAAGGGTGTGCACAGTGCTGTCCAACCCCTCCTCCCACATCCCATTCTCTCCCTTTTTGCTTGACGTGTGTCTCACACCACTTTATCCCGCTGGGAGGATAATCCTTGCAGCAAAACGAGGACCCAAAGCATGTGACCCAGAGAGGGACTTGCTCCTCGTTTCATCTTTTAATCTTTCCTGGAAGTGGCTGGTCATTTGATATGGAGAAATGTGTTTGGACACATCTTTTCAGTCTGCTGTAGTCGATGAGAGTGAGTGAAAAATCTAACTTGTTATTTCCTGCATTGGATACGTATCCGTGAATGACATTAGGTGTCCATCCAGGAGTGACAGTAGCTACGCATTAAACGCAAGTTAAAAATTTAAGATTTGCAATGAGTAAACGAAAGCAAACAAGCATTAATCATCAGACAAAGCTTGAAATAATAAGTGAGGTGGATCACAGAGGTCAGACTGAAACTCAGATTGCTTACAATTTTGGGATTTCAAAGTCAACACTTTCAATGATACTCAAGAATCGTGATAAAATAGATCAAGCGGCTGTGTTGGGCTCAAGACGTATGCGTGCAGCTCATCAGAAAGACCTTGAAGGAGTGGTTTAATCACATCAGAGCTGCAGACGTACCCTTAAGTGATTCAACAAAAGGCAATGTCAATCGCATCCAGTTTGGGAATCAAGGGCTTTCAGTGCTCCACGGGTTGGCTGTGGCGATTTCAAAAACGCCATGGAATCTCTTCCCAAGTGATTTGTGAGGAAGGAAATGAAGAAAGTGTAAATGAATGGCTTGCAGATTTCATTTACACAATACCCTGCAAGCCACCGCAAGGGCATGTATGCGAGAATTTCAAACATCTCCGGGAAAAGTACGCTCCTTGAGTGTTCAATATGTGGACGAAACTGGCATTTCTTTATAACCTCTTGCCAAACCGTACTTTGAGCACGAAGGGAGAGAACGGAGGCAGCAGACGGTCGAACGTTGTGCTCACCTGTGATTTGGACGGGAGCGAAAAGCTACGAGCGTGGCAGGTGGTGGCAGGAAAATCAAAGAGCCCTACTTTAAACACATCGATCGCTCACAGTTGCACCAACCACAAGAAGGCGTGGATTGACGGATTCCAAGAGTGGCTCATACGATTTAATTGTCATATGGTTGCACAGCATCACCATGTGTCACTCACGATGGACAATTGCGCTGCCCACAACGTAGGCCAATTGGAGTTCAATAATGTTAACATTTGGTTCTTTCCACCAAACACAACAAGTCGTTTGCAGCCATTAGACAAAGGTGCTCCAATGAAAAGAGGACATTGGACTCGCCTGGTACGAGCAGCGATCCACACAGTGGAAGGCTGCGATAGTCTTAGTTGGACTGCTTTGGATGCTATACGAGCCATTGGAGCAGTTTGGGGATCTGTTTCTGGGGAGCACATCAGAAGTTGCTTCGAGAAAGCCTGGACTCCTTCTGATGTCCATTCTGCTGATGAACAAGGAGACACCCGAGGAGTGGGAGCTATTGCAGACACTTTTGCCGATAGAGGAAAGGATGGAGACAAGTGTGCCATTTGGGCATCAATTGCAACTTATTCATGACAGTTTTTATTTATTTTTGCTTCACATTTCCAGGCTGGGTTAACTTTTAAAAATTATTTGGAGGTCGACAATGATATTGCCGTGTGTTCTTTTGCTCACAAGGAAATGAAATAAATAGCAAGTGAAGAATCTTCCTCGGATGAGTGGAAATCGTTTGAGCCCGTGAAGGAGTCGTGACCGCACTCAAGGTGTTACAGCGCTACGAGGCAACAGCGAATATTTCCAGTACCTTTTCAAGCAGTTTAGAGCGGCTGACGTTTGAATGCACAAATCATTTGCGTCCAGCTCTTCAGAAATAGAACATACATGATTTTTTCAAGGCCCAATAAGTATTTAAATGTACATAATGCCTAAAAGTTTTGAATTTAAATGAATTAACAATTAAAGGTTTGTTCAAAATGTGCACTGTCTGACATTTGCAAATGAAGAATAAAAAAATATACC
The DNA here is from genome assembly GCA_933228895.1 of Platycnemis pennipes. Classification (NCBI taxonomy): domain Eukaryota; kingdom Metazoa; phylum Arthropoda; class Insecta; order Odonata; family Platycnemididae; genus Platycnemis; species Platycnemis pennipes. The sequence continues at coordinate 152,497,390 of OW121849.1, forward strand.
TAATGATGAAAAAATAGGTATGGCGACATTTATTCAGCAAATATTTTTCTTACTTGGAGGTGAAGAGTGAATGTTCAGAGATTGTTAAGAGATACGTGTAAGGAAATGTGACGTCAGTATAATTGACGTAGTAAAAGCTTAACAGCACTTATTTGCCATGATGCGACGTCGTTTACACAAACTTTCCTTTGCACGAATACTTTTCCTGCTCCCCTGAGATGTCATGCATTTACTGTATTGATCTGGAGCAGAATAATATTTCGAGAAACCTTTCGTCGAGTAAATAGACAGCACGTCTGCTATTTCAGTTAAAACCTATACTCTAATGGCAATTCTTCCAATTAGTGATGCCATCTCTTCAAAATCGATGGATTTCTGCCTAAACATAAAACTCGGGATCGTAAAAAGGACCTTGGTCAATCACCCCCGTCTGCACAACGCATGAACATTCGGAATTGGAACGGGTTATTTCCAACATCCATTTATGCAAGCCAAGAATGCTTGAACATTAAATTTTTCATTCACTGATGAATGCATTCAGGTATATGAATCAGGAATATAAATTTGAATGAAGCAGGTATATAATTCAGTCCTGTGGGTTAAACTTTTTGATTTCCAAGGAAAAATATTTGATCAAAAACTTACCATATATAAACTGTGATTAGAAACTTGGCAATTAATGACATAATTAATAATCCTAAATAGGAAATATAACAATGGAATGGAATAGTAAAACTTCCGTAACATCCTTATTAAGATGCCTACTATCCATTGCAAAATTTCCATCACCCGCAAGCTTGAAGACCAATATCTCAAAGATGGCTCACGCGATTTTATAGTAAAGTATATCAAATAAGGCTTGTTTATTCTACATTTACTGATGATGTTTAAACATTTTTCCAATTTTTATTTACTGAAGTATGTTCGAGGACGGATTTTTAGCAATTTTTTGGGTACCGGATGGATCTATTGAATCAAGATATCAAACTTTCCTTCGCACTTGTTTTAGCTAAGGGCATTATTAATAGTCATACAAAGTTTCATACTGTTTAGTTCATCAACATTTTTGCTATTGATGAAATTGTCAGACTGCGTTATTTTCTGTCCCGCACCCTTTCAGTTCCAAAAATCACTGTTTGGACCTTTATCTTGCTCATGGTGTCTACTAATACATGAAAAAGAAATTCAAGACTTTTTCAGGACAAAAATTTTAAAATTCCACACCAAAAAGGCTAACTTCTTGATGTGTCATCGTGATGGTCAATAGTTCAATGCCCAGTCCTGTCCAATTTTTCACTTGGAATTGGCCATCTTATTATATCCACGTTATTAAAAGTACAAGCACAGCACCTTATCTACTTCATTCATGATTGAACTCCTACTAGAAATCAAAATGCCGTATACTCGAAATGGACTGTACCGTGACATTAACGGCTGTTTTTGAGGAATGCACGGCAGCACGCCGCATAGCGGTGCAGGATCCCTAATAATTGGTATTTTGGTTTAAAAAATGTTCAATTTATAAGAAATTTGGTCTACATAAATTTTCGAGGTCACTGAATATGAATTTAGATTCAAAACTTTTGTAGTAACTAATTTTTTCTCAAAAAGTTTTGTAATTTTTTTACTTAAATTAACTCTTATTTAAAACATCACGATTAATGTGAACAAATGTACGTTTTCTCAGTTGCTGAATGCTAATTTGATGTTCATATTTTCGCTAATTACTTTTTTCACAAAGGTGTTTGCAATATTTTTATTACTTGGATTTACACCAACTCAAAATTCTCGTTTCATTCCAAATTATAGCACAAAGGTTTTCGTGATCTCTGAACACAAATTTGATGTTAATATTTTCACAAATTAATCATTTTGCAAAAATATAAAAAGGAATTTTCAAAAAAAATTTCTTTATTTTTGAACAAGAATTTATGTAAAAAAAATAATTTTGCAAATTCTATTTGCAATATATTAATAAACAGTTAAATAGCACTCACCTTCAGTTACAAAACCCATTTTTCAGAACAAGAATTGGGGCAATACATATTATATTAGAGAGAATTAAAGGTAAAGCTGTGCCTGCTCCTTTTCATATGATGCACTTTTTACCAGTGCAACATTTTATCTTATTTACTAGAGGAGTAGCAACAGCGATATGTCCTTACTTAAGATGGATTTGAATTCGTCAATTGGTACATCCAACGTATATGCACAAGAACCCAATGTATAGAAAGTTTTTTCCACAATGTATAGAAAGTTTTTCTAGACTCATAAATACCAAGTATTAGGGATCCTGCACCACTGTGCGCCGTACACGGCGGTCGGGTTCGCGCCGTCCCGTGTAAATGGAGCCTTTGAATTAAATGATGTCCGTGGCCAGTCCAACCAAAGGCACCTCTTGAGCACACACCAACTCAAAGACTGACGAACCAACTCAACTCGAGCTGGCGAATGCCGAGTTCTCCAGTGAAAAAGATTTTGTTGCAAACTCGTACATGCCGACAGATGAACTAGACTTTCCGGTGGCTTTCGAGCTAGTGAGCTCGCCATCAGATGAATAACAAAGACATTCCACCGCACTAGCTGGCAAATGGCGAGTTCTCCATTAGTATATCATCCAGGAGCCAACGACATATTCGTCGGCGGCGGCACGTATGGCGTCGTACATACAACGACAACGTAATATAATGAGTGAAAGTTTCTCGGGTCTTCTACCGGGTCAAAGGCTCCATCTCTGCCTCCGTTTCGGAAAACGACTCGTTTTCCATCTTCAGGGCTGTGAGCCAGGGACATCTTCTCAGCCCTGAAGATGGAAAACGAGTCGGAAATGTCGGCAGAGATGGAGCCTTCGACCCGGTGGAAGACCAGAGAAACTTTCACTCACATAATCCACCGGGAAAACACCAAAACATAATATAATGTTTTTACTTTCCAGGGGCTGATCTCCGTTCTTTCACGAAGACGTTATACTTGCATATAAAAGCAACACAATTCAATGGGAAATGCTAATAACAAAATGGCAAACGGTAAGCTTTACTGAATGGATGAGAGAAAGAAAACATTCCAATTCCACAGTAAAGATAATTAATCCTTAGAAACTTAGGACGCGATGGTTTAAATATAATATTTCTAGTGGAATTTAATCGAGTTACACCCTCAGAAGCATGGCAAAACGCAAAATATCACAATCGTGCTAGAGTACGATCTATGGATCGCCTGAATCTTTGGGAGCGTTGTAATAACCACGGTCAAGGTCATTCTTTCGAAATAGCATTCACGGGAAGGAGGGAAGTATACGATCTTCAACTTGCAACCGACCAAGCCAATTTGTCACACGGCGGCATGCAGGAAACGGTGCCCATGTCTAGTGCAATCGAACGACGAAAGTCACAAACTCACAAATACTGACCAGAGAGGTTTAAAATAACACCTCTTTGATAATGACAAATAAAGAAAAAGGGAAACAATATCTCATTTCATAATGCTATGTCTGCCGTTCCAATTTTTATCCTGACGATTTTCAAGCAACCATTTTTCCCGAGTTTTGATTATTTTTCAGTGAATTCCCGACCTTTTCCAGATTTTTTACCGACGTCAATTAATTCCCGACTTTTTCCCGGATTCCCAACTGGTAGACACCCTGTTGCTGTTTCCACTGATGAAATCTTAATAGAATTCATTGGTTATTTGATATCAATTTATATTTATCTTTTACTGTAAAAGCACACTCAACTGCCCAGAGCATGGCTGAAAGAGAAAGGTAGGGTGTGCGAGGAATTGTCTACTGCAAGCAACATCAAAACGAGATGTATTTTCGACTTCTGCAAGCTGAGATAGTGCATGTTTTGAAAATTTGATGTAACGTGATTATTAACTGAGTAATCTATTTTACACTTTGTTTAGACAAAGATAAATATCCAGCTTGCCTTTCGCTGGGAGTGAGTCATGAGGACAATGGTGGATGAAGTATCATTGATACGAATGCAAATCAGTGTCAGTTTAAAAACGGTTTAGAAGCACTGATGCTATGCCTCCTTGAGCAAAATATTTGGGAGATGGAGTTGAGGAGAATTTGAAGTACAATTTGTACACGACTCCCGCATTCCGATCCCACCCCACCCTCCCTCTCTTTTGCATTGTGATCCAAAACGTTTGACTTATTTAAGCTACTAACTCGCTTAGTAATGTTTGTAGAAAATAATTGACATCAAAATTTGGTAGAAAATAAATTTTAAAGCAATTTTAGTTCTTATCATTTTTTCGCTCCGATCGATAAAAAGCCTAAAAATAAAGGGAGTTTGTGTAGACTCAAATTCAAATTTAGTTGTCATCACCATTCCTCCAATTTATACTGCCATTATTCTCCCGCTATGCACCTAACTCTTCCCGACTTCTTCCCTTATTCGGAATTTGACATTTAAAGCAGAGATGGTTAAAGAGACGACGCCCATGCTACGCAATCCTCACACAGCATCTTCCTTTCTCCCTCCTCCCGCCCCTCTGAAACCGTATATAAGTCCGAGTGTGAGCTCAGTCTTCACCAGCGGTAGAGAAACTAGTCCTCTACCATCGGTCCAACAAAACATCGGTTAGGGCTCATCAACCTCCACCGTGGGGTGCGCTGGAAGCAGTTTACGTGGGTTACGTCCATTAGCCCCTCCGTGGGCTTCCCGGATTTTTTTCTACTACTTATAGATTTGGTTTCAGAACCAAAATAATTTGTGGTTGGGATCTCCGCAGTACCCACCTTTGATCCTCGGATGTTTCTCCCGGGATTATGACTTGGGATCATATTCCTCAACATCAAGTACAGAACCAGAGTTCTCGTGCTACAATTTTTCTACTTCACCATCATCTACCTACATCTAATGTTTGTGAGCTCATGGTGCGAATGCAGAAAAACTTGCACAAAGCCCTCGCAAATTCCTCCCTCCGCCCCATGAAGCACACCCTTTTGTTCCACTTGTGCTCAGCACACTGTCCGACAAGTCACGTTGAGGAAACTGAAGAGCACACTGACAAGAGCATCGCTGTGCACCACCACACAGTGACTTCTAGAAGCAATTCTTCCATCAGAGTGATTTCAACCCTCCACCATCCAGAAATGTTTCAGGAACGCAAAGGACCCACTAGCGAGTGGCAGTGTGCCTTCCAGCAGTCTCGACACATTAGGGCAGGGAATCAAGCCGATATCCCTCACGGGCATAAGTCCCTCAGGTATATGGATGAGCCTGTATATACTACGGGCAAACGGTCCAACATGTTAAAATTCACCCATGAGTTCATCACTAAACATAAATGTGCCCAAAGTGGAACTGCTTTATACTTTCAACCTTCATGCTTGAAGCATGGTAACTTATGTGCTCTATTGCAAAACCTAGCAGTGGTCATATTCGCAGCAAAAAGTTTGTCAAACAATGGCCACCTTAGACTAGGATGAATACGGTTTATACTTTTTTCTAACATTTTATGACATCATAAATGCTGGTGCAAGCAATTTAATTATACTGCAGCTGGAGAGTAGCTACAGAGTATTATTCAATATAATGTATAAAATTGAGTAACAGGTATTACAAGAAAGAACTCACACATTTCTGTGCAGTGAAGAACACATTCATGAAATTCATGTACTGAGATGCACAATCTCCACTCGCCGTGATGACCAAGATGCGACAATTCAGCTTCCTGCTCGATGGGTTTTCTTTGCTGAGCCTAGATTAATTCAAGATTAGTTACAATTACACTCCATCCTTTCCATTTTTTTACATTTTAGAATTATTACCCACAGCAATCTCTAAATTAAAGGGTGAATTTGAAATTCTAATGTAACCTTGTTTGGTACTGAAAATCATTTTCATTCATGTATAGTAATTGTGTTTTATGTCTAGCTATAGCTAAAAGTATTTTAAAAACATGCTGGCTCCATAATAAGTTTGTTTGTTATTTGTTATTTATCTTTGCTATTGGGCACATATAAAAAGTCTCTGGTAACGAAACCTCGTCATTCGCAAAGCACCTCATGGACGTGAAACACTCTAGTGACTTTAAATTCAACGTGCTCCACACTTTGGAAAAAGGAAAGAAATTGGACGCCATGGAGCAAGTGGAAATTATTCAAAGTAGGAACTGGAAGCAGAATCTTCTCAATGACGTTCAATTTCTTTCGTACCCCTTCCCCCTCCTCTCCATCACCTTCCCATGAGTTGTACACTCTTCAGAAGGGCTGCCGCAACCCTAAGCACCGGACCCCAGCCGCCCCCTTCCCCCCCCCCCCCACGCCCTCATACTACTTTGGAAGAACACACCAGGAACCCCAAGGAGCTAATCCCCCTTAACCCGAAGGAACCGACGCTCCGGGGGATGCCAACGCCCGGACCGCTTCACCCCTTCCATAGTGGACTTCACTGGGATTCTCCACACGGACTTTCCATAGATCCTTAACGACCTGGGCTATCCCCAGGTCGCCATCATGCTTGGTTTTACCCATCAACACCCACCACCTTTCACCCTCCTCTCAATTCCCATTCCTTGTTCTCTCCAACCCCTCCATACTTCCCCTCCTCCTACCCCCCCCCCCTTTCAACCTTTCCCACCCCACACAGCAAATTGTATATATACAGATGTCTGAGATTTAATTTTCACCTGAAGATGGTGTTGTACACCGAAACCGGTCAAAAGTAAATGTCTTTATTCTTGTGGAAAATTGCCCGTATTTTTCTTTCGTAACTGGTATACTCAGCTATTTGCCCTTAGCAAGTCACACCACACCTAAGAGTGTTCTCTTCACCTTGTTTTGCATTAAATGAAAGAGTACATGTTAGTGCTTTCGCAATTCTTAAAATTATATGCTAAAAATAATTCTGCATATCTATGGAGACCACAATAGCAATGCATGGTGATAAAAGGTTAATTACATTACAATTTTGCCTAAACTTCTCTCACATTAAATATGCCATCCATACTCCTTTTCATGGCCTGTCTTAAATTGAGGACAATTCAAAATTTTGTAGGCATAAGAAAAGGGAAGAAATTATACTGTGGAGATAGAGAAATCTCTGAGACTTGAAGAAAAAGTTGTAAATGATGGAGAAACATATATTGCAGGAGTGTACTCCAACACCACTGCTACAGAAGAAAAATCCTCAGTACGCTGTTTAGGCTGTAAGCACTATAATGTCAACAGCATTAAAATCTCATTTAAATAAATGATGACCAAAAATGTCACTTTGACCTGAAGACAGCCCCAGGAAGATCAGAGTCAAACTCCTCCAAAAGCAAATAATGTGACAGAGATTCCCAAGAATTATATGAAGCCAGCATTAAAATGCCATGACATGATATTACTAGATGAATGAAGTTTATACACAGCTAAGGGCAATGATAAAAATGCCAATGTTCAAATGCAATAAAATGTTTTAAAAGTTAGAACGGAGAGATGAATTGTTATCTACTGAAAATGGCATTGGCTATCAATTGGCGGAAATGACACACTGAAGCGGACAGAAACACTTGGTTGAAAAACGAAGTGAAGCCCTTCTTCACAATGAATTTGTGCAGTGGCAACATGTCCACTGAAAAATCAATCGTCTACGTTGACCGAAAATCTATTCAAAATGGATGACTTTTTCCTACGTGGAAATCTTGCTCCTTGTCATGCCTAGTTCACAATCCTTATGAATTTGAAGAGCATGCAACTCATGACACATCATCCCAAGATGGAGACAAATGCAAGGAGGTGAGAGAGCGCACCTGTGGATGTAGCAGAGAGCCATCGCCAGCGACCCAGCCAGCAACGAGTCTCTCGAGCTGCTGCCTCCGTCCAACGTGTCATCCTGCTCGGAACTGGAAATCAACCAGTGGACAGCTTTCCGCACCGTCTTCTCAACAAGTGTGAAGAGTTCATACTGGCCATCAACTTGCTGAATACTTCTAAATTCCCCTTCTTCACCAGATTCATCATCTCCACCAGTGCACGACGATGGATAGAGATATTTGCTGGATGAAAATAGAAAAAAAGGATGCAATCACTTCCAACGATTCTTGTGAAAGACACAATATTGCTCACGGCCAAACAGAGCCAATGCTGCTACACCCAACAAATTTGTCAGGCAAAACAATTTTTACTCAACCCATTTTTGTGATATAAAACCAGCCCCTCACAATAAAGTACACTTGGGCCAATACTGATTGCGAGTATCGGGTATCGCCATTTCCCGAGGCTTCGATACTTTCGAGTATTAGTTTTTTTTTCGGATACTTTTATTCGAAAGTATTCGTTCGGTGAAAATCATCTAAAAATATATAATTTTGAAATCCTGCCCTCTTCAACTGACTTACCAACATGTCGCGTATTTGTTTATTTAGCCGTGATATTCGTGACAGTGAAATTGAGACAAGTCAGAGGCAAAAAGCTCAACCCCCTCCGAAAAGTAAACGAAAATCTATGTACGAAGAAAGTTTGTTGAAATAGCTGCAAAAATGAAAGTTCTGCCATCAACTCAAGTACATTCTGCTCAATGCATACGTTGTTCGGCGTTTCCGCCTACGATCCGAACTTGATTTCCAAAAATATACAATTCAAATATCACGGCATGGTCAAGTGTTATCACGTTAATGGATTCACATTAGAAATTTTAAAATGAAGACAAAGGTGTTGGTCGCATGCCTCCAACATTACTTAAGGAGAAAATCCGGTTTCATAAATGGACTGGAAAAACTTAAATGAATCATTTGAAACTTAAAGGATGTCATGGCAAAAGTATGATTCATATTCTATCAAAATTTCCTTTCATTTGCGCTTTTCATATTGTTATGACAATCTCCAAAGTGACGAATCTAAGAAATGTGCCATTTTTCATCCTCTCTGCAAAAGCATGCCTCATGAGTAATTATTAAAAAAAGTCTGGTACCTGCATTAAACGAAAGGCTAAATTATCTACACGCGCATTTGCTCTCTATGAATTTCGCTTCTTCCTTTTTTGGGATATCAAGCCTCAAAGTCGAGTCTATATATGCTTTTAGCATGAACAGTATACACAAATGTGCCATTTGGTCATGGGTATATTCATCAGTAATTATTGAGTGCCAATCAACGCAAGGTATCGTATGAATTCTTTTGGGAGGCGTGTAATTGAAGATGAAACTTTTTTTATAATAAATTAAAGCCAGCAATGAACTAACTTGAGGGTACGCAAAATAGTCCCCTGGAAGTAATGCAACCCGCACACATGTCTTCAGCATTACCCGAGAAGGCGTAGCCTGTTCAGCAAGTTTTTCTCGTTACCATGTTCAGGATTTTGGGGCCCTGCAAAAACGTGCTAACGAGAGTCCACTGTATTTGGGTGTAGCTGCAGGTTCAGAGTTTCCTGATCAAATGTTTTCAGAGACAGATGCTATGGTCCAGATAGAAGAACCCTCTCAACTGCTGAGCATGTTCAGCGGCTCTTATTTCTTAAAAAGGTTTTGCATTATTTGCAAATGCAAGAGGGCTTAGAGTCTGAATATAATTCCAGTGATAACTGTAAGAGTTGCAAAATAAAAGAGTTGTCACATTGTTACTTCTCTCCATAATTAGGTGCTCTTCCATCACACTTTTGATTACTGAGTTGACTTCATGAGAAGGAAAGCACTTATCAAATTGTTTAGAAAAATATGTAAGGTATCGGCAAATAAATTGGTATAAATTAGTATTGGCCACTGGTATCGAGGTATCAGCATGGTATTGGAAAAAGTAGGTAGTATCGGTACACGTCTACAAAAAGTAAAACCTACTGGACAATGGCACATAATGCAGGTGATATGCAGTAATATTAACGAACCATGCTACCAGGGAGCAAACACAGATCACCTCGTGGCATCACCGGTAATGACTTTGGCCGGCCAATGGTGGCCACCTGCTTGGGCTAGCCACCCCCCTGAGTATTGCAGCGGCCCTGGTTTCTGAAGGAAATGTCACCAACAATCTTCTTGGATGGAGGTCCTAGTGAAGTTGGTAGAGGAAAAAAACTGACAGCAACATCAAAAAAGGGAGCTTGCATGGAGTGGACGGAGACCCTGAGGGGAGACCTTCTCGCTTGCCATGCTGCCAGTGAGCCAAGTCGCGCGGGATACATGGCGAGGATGCACCCTTTGCGGCGTGAGACGCTCCTTTCCGAAACTTGAATACGAGAGAACTTGCTCCTTCCAACCCTCTGTATAAAATTCAGTTATGTTGAGTATTGTTACAAAAAACATGTTTTATATTAATATAGCAATACTAACCATGTTTGTATCTCTGTGCCAGCTATATACGTAGTCTGCGGTCTGTATTACTAGAGCGTGTAATAAACTGTTGTATGAATTGCTGCCTCTTTAACAGGTTATGGGCCCAGATTGTAGTCAATAGTTTCACAGAAGTTTGTCTGAAAGGAATTCACAATGACAAAGGGAAAGATACTGCTGTTTGATGGAACAAATTACCACAGTTGGCGGTTTCACGTAGAAACTTTGTTAGACGAAAAAGATTTGCTTGACTGTATTAAGGAACGGTTAACACAGCAAGTCGTTAGTGCCAGAGCGACTGTAGAAGAAAGAGCATCAATCGACTCCGCAAACACCATGAGGAAACTCCCAGATAAGAAGGGTAGAGGTCAAATTGTACGGTTTTTAGCTGATAGCAATCTTGAGTATGCACAAGGAAAAAAAACTGCTAACAACATTTGGCATGAATTGGAGAGCATGGATGGTAGCAAGCCGGTTGAGAGTAACGAGAGAATTATGTACTGACTATGAAGTTTGATCCACCAGTAGACACAATGGAATCTCATTTTGTGAAATTTGACAGGAAGGTCCGCAAGTTAAAGGCGGCTGGTGCTAAGTTGGAAGAAATCGACGTAGACAAGTCACCTGATATTGACAATGCCTGACGAGTATCGAATGGTAGTGACAACGATAGAGACGATGCCCCAAGACAATCTGTCCCTGTCCTTCATGAAGAGTCGTCTTCTGGATGAAGAGGTGAAGCAAGATATCTCGACCAATGGGAGGCGTTCTGAACCCTGTGCATTTGCCAGTCATCCAAGAGGGAGTGAACGTCAGAAGTCGTTATTTTTAGTCGCCATGAGAATACACTGCCAGTATATGTGATCCATTTGAAATAGGCCAGAATAATGAACTTGAACGTGTGCAGCCGAGATCAATTAGATTGGGATTCCATGATCAAAATAGTCGGGATTCCATGGCTAGTACAAAAAAATATAATTTAGTGCCCATGCATGTCCCCCAAAAACTCAACTCCAAATGAGCATAAAAAATTGTTCCCCTTCACTTTGATCAAATTATTCATTTCTGAACAAGATATTTGCAAACTAGAGGCAATGAAACCGTTGCTGATTTACAACACAATTGGCGATGCCTACAAGCAATGGTTCTTCTTGAGGATATAAAATTACTGTCAACCAAATTTGCGTACTCATCGGCTCTTACACAATGAAATGTATGATGAAGTAGTCATGTATGACGCACAAAACGACTGACATTACATCAATAGTTACAAATAAAACAACATTATCCGTCAGTCTTCAATGTGGGCTTACCTGCTCTTAGTATGGCATGCTATAATTGCCAATTTATTATTACATTTCATCATCAAATGGGAGTTGGAAAATGCAATCACAGACTCCAGAATTTGGGTCAAAGTATGGTTTACACCCATAAAAATCCTCTGCGAAGGGTTAGTGTCAATTACCACAACTAGTAAACTGCTTTCCACCTCTGTAATGAGAAAGATTCAGCAATGTCTAATTCAAATCACGCTGTGATAATATACATAAACTAGCTTCACCTCCCAAAAATAAGACCCTAATTGCCACGGAAGCCAGCTGTGCAAAAGAAAATTCAACCACTCGAAAAACCAAAACAACTCATATAAGTATGACACTATTACAATATACTTACCCTCAGCCATTTTACAGTAACTGCCAGCAAATTGAGCATCAAATAACTGGTGTGCAGAAAGTGTGTATAACGTATATGTACATGTCACAGCATAAATATTCCATTCACCATAAATACCGGGAATTTACGGGAGTGGAGTGGGGACAGTGGGTAAAACAATCGATTCTTCGTGATAATCGATTATTTGCTTCCGATTCTTTCCGATTCTTCCGATTATTGGATCGATTTATCAACATCCGATACTAAGGTATAATCGATTATTTGAATATAATCGGCGGGAGAAAAAACAAATCAAAATTTGGCGTCGGTTGGCGCACGCATACACAAGGCCAGGGATACTATATTAATAGGATTCCCGAGTCCCGCGAAGCCATTGATACCAGCCCAGTCGCGTAAAATAGGTTCCCCCAAAGTGGCGCTGGCATCGCGAAGCGCCCGACAAACGTGAGTATAAGCCAGTCGCAAATACGTTGCGAGAGGAGCATTTTCGTTCGAAAACAAGTAATTAAGGACTGCAGAATAGAATTAAAATATTGAATAAGCCCTGGTGCTATGTTCTTGTAAAATACAGGTGAAACACACTAAATGATACGTAAAAAAAGACACAGCTCGAAAGCCTAACATTCCGGCATCGTACTAATACAAAAAACCTCTGTGTCATAGCTCTAATAAAAAGGCAACGAGAATATGCTACGCGGGCTACTTTAGATCGTAAGTTAAAGAAGTGTTAACCAAGGCACGGTCACGGAGACACGCACTCTCACAACTGCTATAGGAAATGAAAAACGGTAGTGACAATCGGGAGATAAGAGTAACTTAAACCTTAGTAAAACCTCATACACGCTAATATAAACTGGGAAACGCCAAAGACTTAAACAATTAACAATGAGAAAGAACGCATTTTGCAAACCGATATAATATTCCAAAAAAACTGCGAAGAACAGTACAAAATGAGTAAATTAACAGTTAGATGTATTTATTGAAATATCAAAGAAAGTGTACACAATGACTTGAACAATTGACAATGAAAAAGAACGCATTTTGCCAACAGTATATTATTCATCTACAGTATTCATCTATCCCTAGATACTAACAACATCTATCTTACTTTCATCTCCACCACAAAGGTGTGTGGCAGCAGCTGAACTATCACCAAACGTGTACTAAACTTCTCCATGAATTTAGTCCTTACATGTAACTGAGAGGCACAACGCCACCGCTAAGGAAAATATCGGATCAACATTTTCCACACAAATTAAATGTTAGCTACAAATGACACTAAATTCATAGTACTGTAAGCGCTCCGCTTGGATACAAGACTTGGTCCGGAGAAGGCGCGGTAAGGGAACAAGTCGGGCGTTTCGTTCTAACGATTTTATTTACACTTAGTTACATGTTGGCCGTAGGCCGTCCAGAGAGAGACTCCCTGAGTCTCTCCTGTTCTCATGCCTCGCCCGACGCCCGCGTCACCCCGTGACCCCTTCGAGGGCTTCCTATTGGCCGGCAATGGCAGTAGCTTTCCATGCTAACTGTGCGACTTCCCATGAGGCGAGATCCCACGGGCAAGGATTTGCAAGGTGTTACAGGAGTCACCTGAACGTGACTCCACATCCTGGGGCTACAATTACTGGCAGCTAACGCCGGGGCGACGCGAGTCTCGACCGTGCACGCTTACAGTACATGTAAAGCAATGAAATAGAACCTACTCAATTAGTCAGTCACTCCAGTACACAAGACATTATTACCTTTATATACACACAACACAAAAACATATCTTATGTCAAAAATGTATATTTCAAAAAATTTCTACCATCTTAATCTATTTTGCATCAACAACAATTTGTACAACATCTATTTTGATTTCCATATGTACCTTAACTATAATCAGTTACTGACCCTAAATATGTGCAAAAAAACGAAAATTTGAAACTCTCTGTGATACATCTCATTACAAAACATCTTCATAATCCACCCTGCCAAAAGTATGATTGGACTTTCAATAATTTCGTCACATATTCAGAGAACCTGTAAGTCTTACTCCTGCAGGAGTTTTAATCGGTATTTTAACCTATGGTCTGAAATAATTACAACCTAATCCTTCTATATTGATTTCAATACCCTCACACTATCTGGATCTGTAATCAAACCTAAGTCATTTTAAATAACCTAAATTATGCAGTGAATACCTATGTATTCACTGCATATTTTAGGTCGGGCCTAGCAAGTGAAAAGTACCATCTTCCTTTGGATTTCTGTCCCTTTTCCTTATTCCCCTATTCTTAAATCCTTCATTATTGTTGGCAATTGGCCTATATCTCACGGATGTCTTCCCCGCGATAATTTCTAAGCAACTGTAACATCTCTGTTATGTTTTACTGATGTTATATGGATTGCTCTAGTGATCATTTTAGTTATTCCTCTTCCAAACATTTATTTCCACTCGCTATTAGGTTTATTTGAAACTAGCATTCATGTGAATGCTATTTTTATGCGATATCGCCTCAAACTTGAATTCCTACATTTCGAATGATTCACTATCTTTTACATTTGATATATCCCGGTAAATTACTGCGTCGTCTACAATAAGTCTAAGCTTGCTACTACTATGGCACATATATCGTTAATGCATAAAAGAAATGGAAGGGGTTCATTACCATTCCCTGGGGAACTCTCCATGTAACTGTTAATGCATCGGACATGATACCACCCATAACGAACCTTGGTGGCGTCCAGTAAACAATTAATTTACGTAACATCTGCTTTAATAACAAAATATTTCAACTTCCGGATTTCCCTCGCAATCGCGAACCTCCCATAGTAGCTTGTGCTATTACTATGTTTTTAACACCATTAGAGAAGCGGTCCACCTCAAATTTTTAGGAGAATTATTCTCAGTATTACCTACTTTATTATTAATGCGATTGAATTATTAGAATTACGTCTATCCATTTCAGTCTTAGTGAAGTCACAGTCTAAACATGTTTAGACTGTGGTGACGTTACGGAGTTATACCTCAAACATGAACACGTACGCGACTACGTGCACATAACGTAATGAAAATACTTCGCTATGATATAATTTATATTGGTCGGCTATATGAGATGAAAAACAAAGGCAAAAATGCATGCATGTTAGCTAGGCACTACATTCATCCGTCTAAGACTTAATTTCGAACATGGCGTCTCATGACGCAGCTAAGCCATGCGGTACACAATGCGTTCAGCCACATTAGTTTTGAGCCCAATATCAACCGATCTTGAATTAAATCACTATAATAATCAATACTGACTTAATACTAAGACGTTTACAATGCATTACATGATATCTCCCACACTTAAAGATATCACAAGCGCAGCCCAGCCATGCGGTACACGATGCGTTCAACCACATTATTTTGGAGTACAATCTAAACTGATCTACGATTAAAGCGCTAAAATATTCGATACAGACTTAACAATACGACGCCTGCAATGCATCACTGGATATATCCCATTGTTAAAGATGTCACACTAACCTTTGGCTTCAACAAACTTTAGTTCCTTATCCCCAACCTCTTATTTTCCTTAAGCGTGGCTTCATATCCTGAGGTGCAGCCAGGCTCAAAACAACCCCGTGACTTACTCATTGTTTCTTCAGGAAGTCTGCTGCACAGAATCACTGACAAATCTCCAAGAACAGCAGTATTAAGTCCTCCAAAACTGCAGCTAACACAGGCACTTTCAAATGCACTTTGCGAAGAAGTCGGACAGTTGGCATAGGCAGCGCTACGACTGGCGAAATCTAGAGACTCGATTAAATGCGCGGGAATTTTCTTCAAAAAACCGTACGGCCTGCCACCTACTGGGGCCTCCTATTTACACACTCCCTGCACAAGGCATTAGGGGATATATATGGCGTCTGGAAAACTATACTTATTAGTAATGGGAAGGATGATAAGGAATAAATATGAGAAAATATTTATGATTAAAAGTGTAATTAATGAAGAATTAGCGAGATCGGTGAGTAAAGGGGTTGTGAAAGACAAATTTATTCTTTTATATTTTGGCCGACTGTGCCTACGAATCTTTGTGATGGCCAACTATGAACTAAATTGACTGATAAATTGCCATATCCAATAACTTCTCGAACACCATGGATCCCTAGACATTG
This sequence comes from Platycnemis pennipes, assembly GCA_933228895.1. Lineage (NCBI taxonomy): Eukaryota > Metazoa > Arthropoda > Insecta > Odonata > Platycnemididae > Platycnemis > Platycnemis pennipes. Next base: position 152,513,473 of record OW121849.1, read on the forward strand.
TTCGTGATATTTCTTCGCAAATAAATGTTTAACAAAAATGTCAGATTGGTATGGCTCCTTGTATTGGCCGTTTGTGGAAGTATATTACTATAACAATTGCAAAGGCAAGATTGAATTATGCCTCAGTAATGGATTTATGACATTTTTCACTTGTTGTCCAACAATTGTTATCCAAAAATTACTTCTCAACCATTTATCTCTGGATATTGTTGGCAAGACTCATATAAATATTTACCCAGTGAGAACAGGTTCGTGGATACACGTGGAATCCACGTGGATTCCACCTGAGTTTGTGGATATTTGGTGGAGGTGGAAATTTTCTCTATTTCTACCTATTGTCCAGCGTGGAAATTCAGTGGATATTTGGTGGAGGTGGAACTTTTTCAATTTCCACTTATTACCCACCGTGGAAATTCAGTGGATATTATGTGGAAATAGAAATTCCTCTAACTGTGTAAACATATCTCACCTTTATTTGAATATCCATCTCCAATAGTGTGCTTAGGGGAATAAATATTTTGGAATCAATCCCTGGTTTTCTTGAATTTTTTGTCACATGACATAATAATACCACAGTCTAAACATACAGTCTTCTCACTTCGGCACTATTTTGGAAACCCGTCATCTCCATTCTACGAGAGTAAAATGAATATTAAGCAGAGAAATTTCGAGAAACTCCGATACTATTTTCCATTGATATAAATGTATTTAATTTTTTTGATCAGTTAAATATATGTTTATATTGTGGAATAAAATTGATTAAAATGCAAGTTGACTGATACACGTCACGATCTCTATGGCTGATACCATTATGGCGTACGCAAGTCTGTGCGTTCAAAGATCGTTCCCAAAATATTAATGATTTACGCAGCAAAATAGTGAGTATTTTACGCGGTTTTCCTTTTCATATTATATTCAGAGTTTTATATATTCATTTTGTAACGTGTCAATTTTAGCCATGTCATGCTTGGGATTTGGGGAGCCGCCATGTTGGGTTTTGTATAGAAAACTTATACAGAGACATAGGGAAATATGGCGTCGGCCTCGACAATGGCTAATTTAGCAATGAGCATGGTGATTCGGGGCATTCGGGAGATGCAATCCCAATAATAGAAATTGTATCGGTGGATATTGTTGAACTCGCGGCATGTTACGCAGGGAAACTAATTTATGGCCGAGCGTAAACAATGAGGAGTTTGACTATATAAAGAGGGACGGAGAGCGAGACGGGGCTGGTAGTCTAACAAAAGTGGCGGGGAGTCTAACAAGAGGACTGGTAGTCTAACAAGAGTGAAAAGTGAAGTGGCTTCTAGTCTAACAAGAGTGAAAAGTGAAGTGGCTGCTAGTCCAACTCCAGAACGGAGAAGAACCCTCGTTGGGTGTGAGAAACAAAAAGCATTGAGGTCTAGGAAGTGTCACGAGGGAAGCGGAGTCCACGTCGTAGAATCATCCGGCGGGATTGGACCTAATCGGAGACAGGCGACGAAATATCAGCCAAGACGGAGAAGCCAGGGTACACGAAGGAGGCGGGGATCGCATATTGGAGGAAATCAGCCAGGAACTCCATATAAAACTAGAGGGATAAAGCGGTCCACTCCCCACTACTTTTGTAGGTACATAATTTTAAGAGGGTACTTGTTGTTTTGTATGTGAAAAGTGAAAAGTGAAGTGGCTCGTAATCATTTGTGAAGTGATTTATGGCCTGTAAATGTGATCCTGAAGAAAGTGGAAGTGAAAGTGATATTGTTGACGAATAGGAGGGTAATTTATTATATTGTTTATGTGATCAACAACAGATTAAAAGTAAAAATAATAAATTACAATTTATTTTACTCTTATTTTTCTTAATACCAACAGTAGCAAATGGTTTGCTTCTATACTGGAGTTTCGACAACTCACTCTAAATTGTTCTCAAAGATCTTCGATGATACCAAATTTCCGGTGCTCTGAGTCAACTGGTAGGTATATTGATTGATCTGGTAGATATTTGTTGCGATTACAATTAAAAATTTTATATTTTAAATTTGTCACTCAAATGCTTCTAGTACTTCAATTGTTTTCGTGAACATAACTACGAGTTTGTTTTGAGTGAAGCATTATAATTGTTGCCTCTTTAAAATTGTTACTTTGCATTAAAAAAACTCAAGATCACATTTTGAATCTGAAAGGAAGTTCTTTTAGAGCCAAAGGACACAACACTCAATACTATTGTTATTTATCTGCTTATGATAATGAAAGTTAATTTGGCTGGAATATGTGAATGTGCTTTCAGAATTTTTATGAGTTTTTGCGCAAAGTACTTATTATTTAAATGTATTGCTCGTAGTCAGCCGATCACGGAATAAGTTGCACCGATCCTAGGGTTAATGCCATTCTGTATTGAATTTTCTTATTTTGGTCGATCGAAATATTTCATACATTGATATGAAGTTTATGTCTTTAATACAGGTATCCGACGACAGTATGAAAGGGGTGGAGAATGAATTTCTATTTTCCAGAAAATGAATTCCATTGCGGTGTGTGTGTTGCAGATACGGAGACAATGAAGCACTATCTGTGAAGAAGGATCTATAAGAAGGTTATTGGTGATATCCATTGCTTACGAATTCTGTGAAAAATGTTTCGAAATATACACGTTCGCCAAGATAGCATTTTAGTCTCCCCAATTTAGTCTGCTCCATTAAACGCTAAGTTGACTCTCATATCTTAAAGGCCGTTTTACACGGTTCTTTTTTTTACAATTTCGTATAAAAACGCTTGTATGAGGAAAATGGTACCGTGAAAGGCGGCAACTTGTGTGACGCTTTTGCGAAGGTCTGAATGACTGAAAGGAAAATAGAACCTGTTCTAATTCCATCCAGACAAAATTTTGTTTAGTTTCATACAATCGTTTGCATAAATAATTGCACCGTGTAAAACGGCCTTTACAAGGAACTGTAACTTTTTCCTGCTCTATTCATGATTTTAACGAGTGTATTCTTCTTTGCAGGCAATTTATGGCATTGGGAGAGGAGACAAACTTCAAGGAGAACAGCTCTTATTATTAGAAGTATGCAGATTGAAGCGATCGTAATTGACGTTGCTCATTAGGAGTGTACATAATACTGTGATTTGAATTTTTATAATTATGTACTTCAAACGTAATATGGTTCGTGTTATATGCTAAACTATTTTTCAAAAGTATGTTGACCCATTATGTAAAAATACAAATGTATTTTTGGCCCTTGCTACAATTATTGTAAATGGCAGTGTTTTAATAAAAATGTAATCGCGGGAATGAACATGTAATTTTATTTCAGAGTTTATATTCCCCTTGGTTTACTGTCCTAGTATATTCATATGTAAATAACCTGAATTTAACTCGTTTTGATTTTCTTCCGGATAAATTTTAATTGAAAATCGGTCAATTGAAAAATATTATGGTCTGTCCTAGTAAGGGTTTTTGAAAATCCCTCTTCACAGCGTTGCCACATACTGAACTGGCACATTCATAAATTTGGCAACGTTTGGTAAAACAGAAAGTAGGCTCACCAGCCAGCTAAGGGTTTCCCATTGCTCTTATGGAGTAGGAACTGTATGTTTAGACTGTGATAATACCAAGTACAATGTTGTCAAGTCACTTTTGACCTTCTCTTGCATTCTATTTATTCATTGTCTACAAAAAAGTATTTCTTCAATGTCTATACATAAGGAATGAATATTATGATGAATAATGCAAACACTCTGTTGGGAAGTTCTCTCTGGGAATAAGGGGAACTGCACCAGAAAGATCCTGGCTGTTTCGGGGGAAAGTTTGAATGGATATTATGTTAATAGTAAAATAATCTAATTGATGACTTAGAAGTGAAAATTTGTGAACTTAAAAAATTACTATGGTCTGGAATTTAAATATCCCATGTTACACATAGTTAAATAAAAACCAACCCTAGCATATTTTCATACTGTTTATATATCTTAAACGTTTACTTGATTTCAGGAAATATGTTGATTGTTTACTATTCCATTGAAATACCACGAGATTCATTATACTTTCAATAATCATTGAAGGAACTGTGTTTTTGTCAAACGTGAATAATTATTGTCTTGGTAAATACCTTGACTTGTGTCTGACCACCATAACTCTGTAGTGTTCTTCGCAATACAATGCATTTTTAAAGGTTGCTTTACATGAAACAATGTTTTGTAAAAACGCTTGTGTGAGGAAATTGTACCCTGTAAAGCGGCAAATTTTGTGAACGCTTGTGCGAATGTCTGAATGGAAAATAGGACTTGTTCTAATTCCATTCAGAAAAACATACAATTTCGTTCAGTTTATACAAGCGTTTGTACAAGATATTGTACAAAGAATTGTATCTTGTAAAGCGGTCTTAAGAAATATTTACTCCACCGCAATAATTTTTCTCCCTTTCCTAGTATTAAAAACATTGCTGTTAAGTATACTAATGCCATGTTAAAGATTTTCCGATAAATGCAACCCTTTTCTGCTTTTGAAATTCAAAGCACGTAGTTTAGAGTTGAATGCTGGGAAACAACGAAACATCAATTGACGCATTATTTCACGTTGAACAGCGTGAGACGGTGGTGTGCAAAGATTATAATACACAGGTCGTGTGGTTGGTGATAATTGTATTATTAATTATATTAATTATATTGATGTTTATATATGACTCTAATTCTAAAATAATGCTCAAGAGAGAATTATATGAATTTCTATTTCCACATAATATCCACTGATCGGTTTAATCGTCAATCAGTGATATAATACACCGCACCCCTATTATCGGAGCATCAATTGGTAAGTTTCATTCATTCTCTTTTTAATAAATGTGCTTACTGAACTCCTTTTACGCTTAAAATGTATTTCAAGCATTCGCGACGTGCTGCCTTTGGTAGCCAAACTTGTAAAAACAGTGCACGATATTACGTTACTTTCTAATCGTGAATATGTGCAAGCCAATCAGTTAAGAAGAAAGAGTTGATATTTTCCCGGTGCATAGAATTAAGAGGCTTTGTATTACCATTCGGGTCAATTGCACTAGAGCCTTTTGAGGCAAGCAACCCTTTGAATCGGTTTCATTCCTGAGTAATTCTTTAATTAGTCAGAAACTGTTTAAGCTCGCAACACTAGTTATTACATGAATGTTATTTTGATCTACTTGTCAACATAACTTATATGCTTTTCAGCGCGAAAGAAAACAACATGTTGCAGTAAACTGAGTGTCACCACAAAAATAAACTATTGTAATCGCACTAAAGTGGATATTTATGGACGAACCTGTACATATCACATTCTTGTTGAGTTGATATCATTGTGGGTAAGTAGTTATTCCTGAAATCTAAGTAGTTTTGGACTTGTTGCCCTAATTTTGTGATTTATTAATATGACAATACTAAGGAAAATCTTGAGATTACTCATGAAATGCAATGTTTGTAGATCTTCGAACCTTTATTACTTTCAGTATCTACTTACTATTACTATTAAAGTAATATAACCCAGGCAGAAGCATTGCGAAAGTCTATAATTGCCATAAATGCTTATACCTACCCCAAGATAACAAGATTTAATAGGTTTTACCTAAGTGCTTTCTATGCCATGAATATCACATACTTTTTTTTATTTCTACAGATGTTCTTGGCATTATTTGGGGGAAAGTGTGCCTTTTAAAGACATGGAAAATACAAAATGGAGCAGCGGTGCATACGTGGGCAAGAAAATGGCTATAAATGGAATATGCGAGTGTAAATTGATTTCTGTTATATTTTCCTGATTGCTCTTTTTTCAAGTATTTTATTGGCCAATAAAATGTTATTTTTAACATCAAAGAGGTAGTATTCATTTCACAATCAGTATAACATTTTAAAGGTATTTATTGGGCTAATTGACCTAAGCGATTCAGTTGAAATGGTCACATTTTAAGTGTTTCAATTAAGGGTTTAAATTTCAAGTTCATATTTATACTCATCCTCCCTTGAATAATTGCCCCTTTATTCCAGTTTGTCAATTTTTTATTGTACACCACTCAAGAGAAGTGAGGTATTAAGTACCTAACTACTATGTAAAGATTTGAATGTGCTGTTAAGTGTCCATAAACTTTAATAATGTTACAGTAGTATGTCTTGTGAAGTATGTGTGATATATTTGAATGCCACGGAGAAATGTGTTGAGTAGAGGTGGATTTCACGTTGCAATAGCGTGGGACCTATGTGGGAATTTATGTGGGACTCACGTGGATATTATGAGAGACCCCCGTGGAAATGACGTGGGACCAATGTGGAAATGATGTGATACCCACGTGGAAATTATGTGGGATCCACGTGGAAATTAGTAGGTTAAAGAATTCTGGTGGAATCCACGTGGATTTCATTTCCTGTACGAACGCTTGTATGAGAAAATAGTACCACGTGAAGCGGCAAATTGTATTTAGATTCCATTCAGACAAACATGAAATTTCGTTCAGTTTCATACATTCATTTGTACAATAAAGTGTACCGTGTAAAATGGCCTTTAGATATCCAAATAAACCAAGTTATTCGAGAAAAAATGATATAATTAAATTTTCTGTAGGTCTTCTTGTTATTTCATAAATTCGAGTTTGAAGAGTACTCTTAAAACTCGAGTGCGCATAGTATTTTGGAAGGCTGTGGCAACTTGAGCCTTAGAAATTAAACTGAAACCACCTCTGGTTCCTATTATATTCACTAATTTTCAATTTACTGTATTCATTCCGGCGATATTTTGAATTCGGTGTGCACGTAGTGTCTTTTCGACCGTCTCTTCTTACTTCGTGTTTCCGGTTTTCATTGCGACTGCAGTGCCGATCATTGTAATCTGGCAGCGTTCGGAACTACGAATTACCCGCGTACAAACTTGCGTTCAGACTGGGAAAAAGGCCTACGCGCGTAAGGACGAACGTAAGGATCATTGTAGTCTGAACGGGGCTGTAGTTCCTGACCGCTCTCCGCATGCATGGGCAACGACCGTACAATTCGGTCAGAGTCCTCTGGATTGCCAAATAATAACTATGAAGACCTGGCGAGGAAGTAGTGGTGAGAATGCCATCCAGAGGACTCTGCAATTCGGTCAGCCTCGAGCGACAGTGTAGTACGTAGTTGGTGTTGCCAACTACGTACTACATGATGTCCGCGCCCCATATACGGTACTAATTCCTACTATTTCGCGGCCGATTCAAATAATAGCTTTGCATTGTAAGGAATGGATGGCCAAGAAATGAAAATCATCATTATTTCATTAAGATTTATTTCATTCATATAAGAACAATGCACTTATGTAAATCTGCTCCTACAATACCACATTATCGAATCAAGTCCAACATCATTGGCAATTAAGTTGCTGACTAGCTGCTTGTGCACAGAACATTGCAGCCAGTCGAAATTCACAGAGGCCAATACGGCAGCCGATGCAATGCAAAGTATATTTTCTTCGCACTGCACTTGGGGAATTAATTGTTTCAAAATTAGTAGCGACTGGCTCAAAACATTAACCATGGCCTTAGATGGGAATAGCATTCTGTTAGCTGGTCAAAACTTTTTATTCAACTAGGTTCAGAATGCACTGGGCACACACTCTAAAACAAAACAAAAGCACAACGCCTTGCGAACTCCGCCCAGTGCTGCCACCACATTATACATAATACAAAACAAAAACTCATTTCTGTTAATACCGTACACCCTAACACCTCCCCTCGGGATTCACAAAAATGACTCGGTTGCACACCAACAACCAATTACATATACAGTCATTCATAATGTGGTCAGACTCCTTCCAGTTCCACAGTATCATAACACAAAAAAAAACAACCCGAATTAATCCTTCTCGGACACACCCGGTCCCGGTACACATAACAGCCATTTTATGACTCCTGAAAGAAGAAACAAAAGAGAATATACCAACAAGGATCCTTGGCACACAAAATAATTTGAAATATAAATCTCTTAGCACTCCCTAAGGTTTAACATGTTACAAAAATCCCTTGTCTTTATTCCTGATAGTGGCTTCGTTAACATATCAGCTACATTTTCACTTGAGCTGACAAACTGGAAGGAAACCTCCCCTGCGTTCACCATTTCCCTGATATAATGATACTTTACACGTATGTGTTTGCTTCTGTCTTTAATTTGGTTTCCAGATGCTATGCACATAGCCCCTTGATTGTCGGATTGGATAACACATGGCACATCAACGAATTTATCCTGTCCAATTTCCTGCAAAAACTCTCTTAACCACACAAATTCAGTCACAGAATCATACATAGCCAAGTACTCAGAATGAGTAGAGGATGTAGCAACACAACTTTGCTTCTTAGTTCTCCATATAATTGGTCCTCCACCTAATATGATTACATACCCCGTATATGACTTACTGTCATGTTCATCATTGCCAAAGTCAGCATCACAGTAGATCTGTATGGTTTTACCTGTCCTACAAAAATGCAAAGAATAACCCTTGGTCCCCTTTAAATACCTAAGAGCATGTTTCACGTTCATCCAGTCGTCCTGGATTGGAGCCTCACAAAATTGGCTCAACTTTGATGCTGCACAGCTAATGTCTGGCCTTGTACTTGTGGATAGGTACAATAAGCATCCAACAGCCTTGCGGTATAGATTTTTGTCAAACTTATTCTTATCTGAAACCTCCCTGGGACCTTTCATGCCAGTCAATGGCATGCTCACACCTCTACATTCAGACATACCAAATTCATTTAGCACAGTTTCCACATATTGCTCTTGACTTATAATTAGTTCTTGATTACTGGGTCTGGTGAAATGTATGGATAACATATTTGATAGCTCACCAAGGTCCTTCACCTCCACAAATTTCTTCAAATTTACCTTAAAGCTCATGACCTTTTCTTTCTCACCAATGACTAAAAAGTCATCCACATATACTCCCAAAATAATATCACCTCCCACATACACACAAGGATCACTTTCACACTGATTGAAACCCAAGGTAATCAGACACTCATTTAGGTAGTTGTTCCAATTCCGCCCCGACTGCCTCAACCCATATACACTCTTAAGTAACTTGTAAACATATCTGGAACGGTCTTTACCCATTACCTTTGTGCAGGGAGCTTGTTCCATGTACACTGTCATTTCAAGTGGACTATTTAAATAGGCTCCGACAACATCTAACTGTTCCATTTCCCATTCATTTTCCACGGCCACAGCAAGTAGTGTGCGTAATGATTTCTTATGGATTACTGGATTAAATGTCTCCATGTAATCAACCCCATACACTTGACTAAAACCTCGTGCTACTAACCTTGCTTTATATTTTAAAATGGTACCCACCTGATTCCTTTTGATTGCAAATACCCACTTACTCCCCACGACGTTGGCCTCAGTAGGGCGTTTGACTACCTCCCATGTACACTGGCGTTGCATGTTTGCCAGCTCATCCTCCATCGCAGCCTTCCACTTCTCAGCATCTGGTCCACTCAGTGCCTCCTCTGCATCCTCCGGGATATTGCTGTCTGGACCTCTGCAGCAGGCAATGTTGCAGCTGGGACAGGTCTTGGGATTCTTCTGTCTCTGAGATCTACGTGGTAGACCACCCTCCGCTCCTCCCTCATAGGCAGGCTCATTTTCACATGCGATGATTACCTCCCCTGGTCCCTGGATGGGTGTCACCACCTCTGGCTCTCCACCTCTCACCTCGAGCTCCCCCAAGTCATCGTCTTCTTCTTCTGCTCCACAGTAGAATGGCAGGTCAACTTCAACGGCTGGGTTTGTTGATTGGTGTTCACCGGTAGACTTATAAGGAAATATGTGCTCCCTGAATCTCACATCCCTACTTATGATTACCTTCCGTTTTTCCATGTCCCAAAGACGATAGCCTTTAACTCCTTCCTCATAACCTATCATGACACATTTTCTCGCTCTTGGGCCAAATTTTCCATCCCTTAGGGGTTCTGCAGTCCATGCCCATGCCTCACATCCAAAGGTACGCAAGTGATCGAAATCCTGCCTCCTTAATCCTCGCCCTTCCCATACTTCCAATGGAGTCTTATAGTCCAATGTAGATGACGGGCATCTGTTAATGATGTAGCAAGCTGCTGCAATTGCCTCCCCCCAGAATGAAGTCGGTACTCCAGATTCCACAAGCATGCATCTAACAATATTTTGTAATGATTGATTAAATCGTTCTGACAAACCATTCTGCTGGGGTGTCCTAGGAACTGACTTGCGGTGAACTATACCCTGACTGGATAGGTACTGTTGAAGTGATGCTCCTGTGTACTCTCCGCCTTGGTCACTCTGGAACTCCTTAATCTGTTTTCCCTTCTGTAGTTCCACTCTTGCCTGGTACTTTATGAATTCTTGAATTACATCACCTTTGTGTTTGATAGGAACTGCTGTGATGAACTTAGAATATTCATCAATAAAAGTGACAACAAACTTACATCTCCCTAGTGATTCAGGAGAGATGGGCCCCATAACATCGGAGTGCACCCTTTGCAGCAGCTGGGTAGCCTTCCTCCCATCACCCTTGGGGAAGGCATACCGTTTCATCTTTCCAATGATGCAAGTGCTGCAATCATCCCTTTTCCAGCCTCCCGTTTCCTTTATCTCTTGCAGGGTACCTATCTTTTTCATACTTTGCTCGTTCAGGTGCCCTAAACGACTGTGCCAAGTTTGAAAGGAAACTCTAGAAGCCTTTTTACCCTTATTGTTAAATTCTTCACTAATCTCCTGTACACTAATGCCTCCAACAGTCGACACATAGTAAAGTCGAGCGACTCTTACTGCCCTGAGGATTAGGTTCTCCCTAAGATAGATGTTTGCTACACCGTGGAAGGTCTCTATCCTACACCCTTTCTCTTCTATCTGCCCTAGCGAAATCAGGTTATCTTGTAGTGTCGGTATATACAGAACTTCCTTAAGTTCCACATTTTTACCTCCGCATTCGTCCGATATGTTCAGCATCACACTTCCCCTACCTTCAATTCTTAAAGGAGATCCGTCGCCAACCTCTACTTCCCCTTCCATTGGTTGAAGGTGGGAAAATAGTTCTCTTCGTGGGCACATGTGATCTGATGCACCACAGTCCAATAACCACACTCCCTGGCCGTTAGGTACTTTCCTCTTCGCGCAGAGCGACACGAATTCCCTGGATACGATGGCTGTAGACGGCTTCTTATGTTCTACTACGATTCTTTCCCCTTCATATTCCTTCTTCCTAGGGCAATTCTTAGAAATATGTCCCTCCTTCCCGCAGGCATAGCACCAAAACCTTTTGTCACTAGAGTAATTTCTACATCTGTTTGTTTCATCTCCCTTTCCATTCTTCACCTTACTTCCCTCTTTGCTCATCGATTGTATTCTCGGTTTCCTTTTCATTTCAGGCTTCTGAACAGTTCGGAATGCGTGATGTTTGTCTTCCCCCATTTCTCCCATCAACTGCAATTTCTTCTCAGCCGTGATAAGCTTTGACTTCAGTAAAGTTGTGGACAACTTGCTAGAATCTATCTCCCAGGACTGAATAAAGCTTTGGTATTCCTCAGGTAGATTTCCGAGAATAATTCCCGCGACTTGCTTATCGGACATCTCAAACCCTCCCTTAGCTGCTCTCTTCTGCAAATTGTGCATTTTTGCAAAATACTCTTGAATGGGCATCTCCGGAGTTTTGGTGCAATGGGTCAGCTCCTTCAGTACCATTGCGCCATTAACCAGCCCTTCACTATTGCACAAATTGTCTAGAATCTCCCATGCCTCGCTTGCGGTCGTACAGTCCGCAATATCGCCCAAAAATTCATCACCTACCGTTTTATACAGAATGGATAATGCGATGGTATTGTTTTTGGCTCGCTTCCGAACTTCGCCTTGAGTGAGTGATGCGTCCAATGCGTCTTCGTAACCAACGATCGCCTCCCATGCATCACGTAAAAGTAACTCCGCCTTCACTCGCAATGACCACGCGAAATGATTATTTGAGTTCAGAACTGGAACCTTCGTAGCCGTTTCGTCGTGATGATATACCGATGCCATTTCGCCGACAATACCTACGCACGTTTTTCGAAATTCGTGATTCCTAATTTCGTAACCTCATTCACACGCTCGTAATACGCCCTGAGCACGCGCTCGTAAAACGCCCTGGGCACGCACTCGTAAAACGCCCTGGGCACGCGCTCGTAAAACGCCCTGGGCCCATAACCTGTTAGCTGGTCAAAACTTTTTATTCAACTAGGTTCAGAATGCACTGGGCACACACTCTAAAACAAAACAAAAGCACAACGCCTTGCGAACTACGCCCAGTGCTGCCACCACATTATACATAATACAAAACAAAAACTCATTTCTGTTAATACCGTACACCCTAACACATTCTTTGAAACTCATCAATTTTTTCCTTAAATTACTGAATGTACTGCACTGCAGAGGAATTGGCGAGGTTAAATAGAATTTACACATATCACAAGACACTTTTTTCAAAACATTTCTCGTAATCGTTGCACTGAGATGAGCGGCATACTGGACCCTTACATCATCCCAGTTTTCTTCATTTAGTTGAAAACCACTTTCCACTGTCACTGGATTCATTTCACATTCATCATCACCTTCTACAAGCCAACTAAAATCTCCTAATAAGCTCAGTGAATCTGGCTCACAATTTCTCGCCTTCACCTTCATGGACACACGATTAACAAGCACAGTCTTAAAACTGCCGAGAAACTGTCCCAGTGTTGGAAACCTGTTGGACCCACAGTTGAACCGAATTTGCCCAAAGAAATTCTCCAGCGGGTCCTGGTTTACATTCCGGGTTTCCAGGTAGGTGACAGTACCTCGGAGCTGATTCCACATATTCTGCAGTGCCCCTAAGGTGAAGAGCCAACCTTTTTCTGATGGTGCAATGACTTTTTTCCCACCTCCATCCAAGAAAGTCACTGCTTCGATTTTCTTGTATGCCTCCCGCCAGAATGCAGCATGCTGAGTGCCTTCTTTGACAACTTGCCGAAGAGGCTTGTTGCCCTTTTTTGATGCATTGCAGCTATCAAATATGTCGTCCATCAGGCCCAACAGTGACGCTGTCGTATTAGCTTCAGAGGGCAATCCACCCGGAAAAGTAAATAGAAAGATAAATTTCATTTACACAAACACCAAAAATGATATCGCTTGCAATAGTTTAACTTAAAATAGCACCACATAAAGATGACACTAGTTGTACGTGGAAAATGGAGTGATATCGGTAATCAGTTCATCCATGCATTTTCAATTCAACAACTTCAAGATTATGGAAAATACTTATTAGATATGAAATTAGGAATTTATAAAAAACTCACCAAATGCAACATATGTGCTCATTACTGTAGCCATGGTATTGCTGAATATTTCAGCTGCATATTTAACCTTCATTTTTTCCTTTCCCGTTGTGCTGATACGCTTCTCATTTAGAGAGAGAGCAACTTTCTCAAGGGAATGGTCTCCTCTAGTTCCTTGACTTTAAGGATATGCTCCCAATTTGCCAAAATGGGTTTCACCCCAGGTTCAACTGTATTCAGCTGGATGTCATAGTTTAGAAACAAATTTCTAAAACATTTCAGCAAGTGGGGAGGGTCGAAAATAGTGTGAATTGTTTCCTCCTCAAATACAAAAGAGGGCTTACTGTGTGTGGCACCCAGCAGTTAAATGGCCTTGACATTATTTGATCCCATATCACACACGGTTGCAATTACAATTAAACCCATTTCTTTTAGCGTTTTTAATGCAGCTTTAATGATAGAGACCAACTTTTCTGCAGGCATACCTTTAGCACTCAGGTAATAGGCAATGGGTTGCTTCCATGAATCCAAAAGACCCTGAACCGCAAGTACAAGGACTTGCTTTCCAATCTGATGTGTTCTGGTGAGTCCATCATCTTCAAACCCTTCAATTCTATCACGCTTATGGTTGTAGGTGAGACTTGGTTTGATGGTCATCTCATCGAAGGTCAAGACACAGTGTAAACTCTTGTCACTCATGTCAGCAATGTGTGATGCCAGGCTAGAGATGATAGGGGACTTCAGCCCGGCTGGGAAACTGACAGAATTAAGGAGGTCAGTGAGGGTTCTTTTACATGGAAGAGAACAAAATGTTCTCAATAAACTGTAGGCCCGAGGGCTCCTCTTGAAGAGGGACAGGGCAAATGTTTTCTCCTCAAATGTCCACCTCCTATTCCTAGGTAAGGTAGAGGAATGTTGTATTTGTGCCATGAAGAAAAGGGATGCCAAAGGCGACAATTCATTAGAAACAAAGTCCATCAAAAGCTTTTTCCTATTTTTTAATAATTCCCTCATGCTTTTGCAGGAACTCTTGGAGCGTTTGAACTTCCTCTGGTAGGATTTTACGATCTTAACCAGTTTCTTCTTACGAGGGGTCAGATCACACGATTTCATTTTTAAATCCGCAAAAAGGGACCTGTTAACATTTTTTTTCACAGTGCAGGTTTGAGGATCATTTTCCATACGAATTGTACTAATCGGTGTGTTAATTAGTTTATTCCATGAAGATTGAAATGAGCTGAGACATGGCAAAGAGGCTGGAGTGGCTGATGGAGAAGAGCAAGAAATACTTTCCGGAAACTGATTCGGGGTTGAGGTTGTGGGCATAGTCACATTGGTCAAAACAGATGGAGGTGTGGCCATTAATGATGGACGGGATGGAGTGGATGGTTGAAGGGAATGATCAACTGAGGAATTAGAAAGAAGAACATCTGGAACAGCTTCATTTCGAAGTTTTACGCCTGATGGGCTTAGTTGGCATATACTAAAATGATGAGAGCACATTCTGAAGGCACTTTTACAAAGTTTCTCTGCTGGCACAGTTGATAGCTTTGGGTTATTAGCAGCTTTGATCCAAATTGCACACCTAATGAAGAAAATATAACAGTATTCGTGTTAATTATATTGCAAAAAATAATAACTACATTGATATTTACATTCTACGAGAACCATCTAAAATTAATCCGACTGTCCACAAAAGTAGCCCATAGGTTAAAACTAAAGGAAGAAAATGGAAAGGTACGACTGATTTCACACTTTTAGCTAATTCGTCACATATCTCCAGGATTTAATTCAATTAGTATGATAGAAATGACACTAGAGTTTGGAATGTAGGAAAATAATCGTCACTTACGTCTTGGCACATCGTGGGAAATAGTGCATTTTTATATCAGGGTTCATCCTTTCCGTATTTCCACACTGGGAAACGCAGCATTTCCTCATCGTCTTCCCCATAGTGTGCTGGAATAAAATGCGGATGTAATGTCTGCATTTCTCAATTCTAAAGTATTTATCACTAAAATTCACAATAATCGAGAAAGTGCACAAGTTTTGGAATCTACGTTTAATTTTGATTTGATGCATAAAGACACCAAAAATAAGTACGTAAAAATAAGTACCAAATAATGTGGTGGTAATTTAACATTGGCATTTTGAACACAAATATCGTCCACACTGTAATAGATTTAAAGGAAATTCCTCACCCGTGCAAAAACTCTACTCATAGCTGGTGGAATAAACATACCTGAAAACACACTGCAGTTTATCAACGAAATATCACACTTCCGATGGACTTATTACGTGACGATACAACTCTAAAACCTTTTCAGTCCAACGTAGATCTCGCAAACACAAAGTAACACACGAATTCTCCGAGCAAACGTGATTTCACCAAAGTAAATAAACGTGCTCCGTAACAAATCGCAAACTGATCGTCAACCTACCCGGCAGGAATCTCTAAAACCCGTGCCTCCCTATACAATGATCCCAATACAGTGCCTCTACCTGCCCATGGCTCTCCGCGTCCACGAGGAAGCGGCCAGATCCCGGACCAGCCGCCGCCGGGGTGAACGCCAGCGCCCGATCGCCGCAGGGGCCCGCAGCTCAGGCCCCTCCAGCGCCGCCGCCGTACCAGCTTCGGTCGCCCAGAAACGCGCCGAAGAGGACAATTACCGAAGTGAGCGCACGCCGCCGCTCAATTTTGTGGGAGAAGGCTTGCCTTTTTCCCCCCTGTAACCCTCTATTTCACCAAGGAAAATAAACGCAGAGTCAACCATTTTTTTTTCTTATTTCCCTAGTAGTCCCCGCCGCCTCCGCTCACCGACTCCGTCAATCTGAGACTCCGCGGGTACGGGATCGAGGAGTATCGGTCACTCCCCGCCCTAGGTCGAGTCCGCGACATACTAAATTGGGGTCAGTTACATTATCTTGAGCAGTTTGCTAAGTTACCTTGATTTGATCACTAGGTAGGCTTTTCGACGCCCTAAAAATCATAGTTTATATTTGTTATAATCATAGTTTTTATGTTAATGGCGACATAATTGAAGAGCTTGATGGAGTATTGGTTTAATGAGACAAAAGATAGACTGGTAGAAACAAAGGCTAAAGAGGAAGCTCTTGAGATCTTGGAGAAAAGAAAGTTCATGGGAGTAATTAGAAAAGGGCAAAGTAGCTGACTGGAGCAAGTGTTTATGGGGGATGGGTTTTTAATTGTCATTAAATGAATAATGCAGAGTACTGAAGAAGAGGGGAGAAAACATTTCCGAGACGTGAGATACCCATACCTGAAGGCTTTCAGGTCCATTCATCTACATTAGTAAGGCAGCAACCTTATTTGTGAAACAACCCTTAAATCTTTCCAAATCACAAAGAAGTGCACTCCAACCACACTCGCTAAAATGATAACTCATTAACTCAGTATTCAATGACCTTAGCACAATAGAGGTAGAGGTCAGCCTAGAGGAAGCTTTTACGATACGGGCCTGCGTGTGCTTCCCTCATTTCAAATCAACAGGGATGCATGGAGGGGGAAATTTCCCCCTCCCATGACTTCGAAAGTGGTGGGGGGTAATCGTGTAGTTCCAAACACCGTTCGCAGAGGGTATGGAACTTAGGGGAACGGCCGCGGCGCCAGTGAAATCCCCATGCCGTCTACTTTCCAGCGGAAATGTATCCAACACAATCTCAACAATCGCCAGCGGAAAGCATTAAACGACGGAATTTGGATATAATAATAAGGGTATCCCTCCGCAAAAGGGGAGATTCTACTCTTTAAAGAATGGGAACGAAAGATAATCGTCAATTGCAATTATTGCTTGAAGAATTTCATGAAAATTTAAGGAGGTTCCACCGTGACTCCGCGATTCAATATCCCGTAAAACAGCTATGTTATTTAATGAATAAATACCGATCCAGAAGATCACCTATATGGAAAATCATCTACAGGGTGATAACGCATGCACAATAATTGTATGAGCATGCTATTATATAGCGCGTCGTAGTTGCATTCTATTTCCTACAATCTCTTTTAACTCATTTTGACTTCGGAACATGACTGACGTGTTGTTGCCACGTTTAATTTACAAAGTGAGGATACATGCTCAATTCAACTAATACGTATTCTAAAATAGGTTAAATATTTTCTTACTTAGTTTTAAACTACTCCCTTGCAAATACAACTCTTTGTTTTGAATTTTATTAATATTCGTATTTTTGAAAGTTGTTTGGCAACAATGACGCTGCTACCATTTGGAAGTATTGATATTAATTATACCATATCAATAACCAATAAAATATTTAAAGTACGTCAAAAATATAAGAAGGATCCTGGTAAGGTATATTCCGTAATTAAGACGGTAAATAAGCTTGTAAGCACGTTCCGTCACAACCCAGCCAGCACAAATAAACATTTTACCTTTAATTTATTTGAAATTTACGTAAATATGTCGTAAACTGTTTATTTGTTTACAAGTTTCTCACGTAAACTTCTAAGATGCATCTCGTAAAAATCGCGGCCACATGTCCTCATCGTGGAGTAAGCAACACAGAAACGGTTTACCAGAACGTCCGCCATAATGCATACGCATCAAATACTTTGTTTGCCATATATATTCCCTCACTACGTATTAAATGTGCAATTAAATCCAGTGTACCACGTTTAAAAATTTTCACGAATAAAAAAGGTAAAAAATAAAATTACGTATACATCACTAGCATCGCTTTCGCCCCTAGGAGGCTCAGGGAACCGAACCCGTGTCGTTCGCTTCATATCTCGGCACGCTACCACCAGGCTAACTGCTTCGTTGATTTGAGTGATGTCAGATTGCTAGTTGTTGTGACGCGGTTCATGCATGAACTTGCGCGTTCATGAATGCGAAGTAAAGTTTCAATAGTTGATTATAACGATTATAACTATAATTCATTACATTACTATAAGTTAAGACTATCGAAGGGACTGTAGTAATGATTTACGATCGAATTTGCTTTCCTAAATTGTCGAACACATGAATCCTTCGTTAATTGTGCTGGAGTGACAACACCCCTTAGAAAAATCCTTGAAGATTAAAAATTAATTTCTCTTCACCAATGGTTATGATTACTGGTGAGCACCAATTAACTACTTGTGAATGATGATTAATTACTAATATTTGCAGTGATTACCTACTTATTTCAAGGGAGCTCAGGGGTGGATTTTGGAACAAATATCAAACTGCTATCTCATATCGGTGATCAGCTTGAAACATATGTACTCCACATTTAATGAAAAAGATACTTGAAACTACTTCATGTATCTACATGTTAACTTTATGAGCCAAATATTTTCATTAAACATACGCGCAGAGTATAATCTATGACATAATGCTGTAAATTTACTAATTTCTTAATGGCCCACACTCGTAAGAATCACGTAAATTCGTTTACGTGTGCGGTTTAAAAACCGTTTACGAGATGCTTACATAAGCATTAAGCATTTACGTTTACGTTCATTCTCATAAAATGATTGCTTAGAATTTACGTAAACATGAAATAATACGGGGAGATTATGTTTACGTATACACACGCACATTAAGTTTACGAGGATTTTACGTAAACATGTTACCGTGTGCTGGCTGGGAAGTATCGTTGCCAATGATAACAACATACTGTAGCGCCACTTTCACGTAACTAAGGCTTTTCAGCTTTTTTTCGAGCAAACATTTATTTATATCAATTAAACAAGTGTGGTAAGGCGAGCACTTTTTTACAATGCTAAATTCTACGTAAAATCACGCATCTTATATTAGTTTTTCATCAAAACGACATTTCTCCTTACATTATTAATCTGCAAATTTTACAGCAAGAGCCATGTTCTGCCGTATAGCCACGTATAAAATATCTGATTTTCAGGCTCTTTTTTCTTCAAATATATTGTGGAAAGGCCAAATTATTTTGTTGCCAATCGATAGAAGGGGTAAAAAATGATGTATTCTGACATTTTCACAAAAATGACATCTACTTCATAATTCGGTGGAGCCACCTTAAGCATCAATCACTTTTGAAATAAAACTCTTTTTATTTGTTGTGGCAACGCGTAAATAGGGGCTTTAATGGGTGCCTTCCATTCAGCGCGAAAGTTTAGCGCAGATCAGCGCACTTCAGCGCACACGAATGTAGACGAATGGAATGACGTGCGCTAGAATATTCTAGAATCTAACGCCAGAGTACTCTGTGACCCAAAATATTTGAACACTGAGGGGAAACAAAAGAAATTGAAAGAAGGAAAAAGATACGCGCAGTTGGTTCGTCAATGACAAGTTGTTTACCTCTTGTGTTTAAATATCAATATTTATTTGTTCACCCTATTGCAGTTAACATTATTATTTAAACGGGTGAATTCTCTGATAAAGAGTGTTTTAATTCCTGTGCTGGCTGTGTAAATTGAAATAATCCATCGTACTTTGTACCATTTGAGAGCGTTAGAGGTAATGACATGAATCTTTGGATTTCCCCGATCTCATGCGAATGCACTTTATTTACGTAAATGATAAATTTAAAATCTAAGTTGCCTTTCAGTTTGATATGGACCATCAACTACTCGAGTATATACTGGAAGCTTCCGAGTCCAGTAGTGATGAAGAGTTGGAGAGTCTTCCGGAATTGAGTTCGGACTCCTCTGACTCTGGAGAGAGCGAGGGGAATAGAGAGGAGAATGATTTTGTATTCCCTTTAATACAACTCCTTTTGTATGGCAGAGAACGGCAACGAGTGAACAACTATTTGGCAGTAGTAAGAAATTATGACGAGGATCTTTTTAGGAGTCATTTTCGACTGTCGCGACCTACGGTGTATGAATTGATCGGTAAGTTTATCATATTTATCTCCCTGGGTCATTATGAAGATTTCTTATAAATGCCTCTTACTTGCAATGATATAATCACCTATGTATTTCAAAGATAATTGCACATTTCAGGTCAATTTCACGAAAGTGAATACAATCCGAGCCATCGTGATGGGAGGGAGAAAATTTCATCGGAGTTGAGCATCCTTATTTCCCTGTGGTACATGGCGAATGAAGAGCCCCTCAGGACCCTGTCCGATAGATTCAACGTATCTGAATCTTCAGTGTTCCGGGTCATTCGTAGGGTAATGAGTTGGCTAGAGAGTATTTCCAACAATTGGATTACCTGGCCTCGAGGGGAAGAAGTCCACAGAGTAACAGTTGGATTTCAAGAGAAAAGGGGAATACAGGGTTGCATTGGGGCCATCGATGGGTCTCACATTCCTATCAAGCAACCGAAGACAAATCCAATTGACTACTATAACAGGAAAAAATATTTTTCAGTTATTTTGCAAGCTGTAGTGGACTCCCGCATGAAATTCCTTGATGTATGCTGTGGAGTGCCTGGGTCCGTCCATGATGCCCGTGTGCTGAGGAGATCCCTCCTGTACAGAGAGGCTGAACGGGACACAGGAAATATATTCCCTGGGAATACATTTCTTCTAGGGGACTCAGCCTATCCATCTATGATGTGGCTTGTTCCACCCTTCAGGGACAATGGTGCTCTTACTGCCCAACAGGCAGAATTTAATTTCTTGCATTCTTCAACAAGAATGGCGGTGGAAAAAGCTTTTGGGCTACTTAAAGGTAGATTTAGGAGGCTAAAATTCTTAGATTTAAGTGACATGGAAATGGTCTCTAAAGTTATTTTATGTGCATGTGTTTTGCACAATATTTGTATTAATGAAGGAGATGAAGTCATTGAAATTGATGATATTCCGGATCAAGTTGTGAATGATGACTACTTCAACGGTGATGATGTTGGGGAAGACCGACGCATGTCATTATTCCGTGAAATGTTTCCATAAATCGTCTGCCTTGTTTGTCAGTCATGTTTGTGGAAATTACAGGTAACTTGTTAGCATTACAGTTTTTGATCTCGTAAATGTCCTGTCTCCATTTCTACTTTCTTGGTAGGGTTATTTTTTGTTAAAAGCTAGTGAAACCTGGTATTTACTACTTCTCACATTTAGTGGGCCACCTTAGTGTAGTGCCTTATTGGTTCTCATAGCTGTGTGTTAACATCGAAGTTAGATGTAATTAATTACTTTGAAGATTATCCAGAAGAGATTTCTTCAGGTTTCATCCATTAATTTATTTCTATTGGTTTGGATAACTTAATTAATATCAATTATACATGTGTTTGTTTTGGAACCCTTTGTAAAAAAACTTAGTTTCTGTGGAATAAGTGAAAACCTGTACTATTAATTCGTTTCCATTTTGAAATCATTGTCCAGTTGTTATTGATTAACATTAGTCTATCATGAATCACAATTTTTTTATTTTCACGATGTAATGCTGTAGTGCTATTTGTTGACGTGTCCTGTTAATGAGATGTGATGGAACATTTTAATCCTGGTGGTGTCTAAAGTAAATAACATCCACCAAGTTGGTTGCGTTCAAAGTGAAGGCCTTGATATTCCCCTTTGTGTCACTAATGTGTGCCTATTTTCCATTATTGGCAAATGGCTCCAGTGGATTTCAAAGAATTCTCAGTTATCAACGATAGTGGTGGACATTAAGAATCCAGCATCATTTCTCTGTAATCCCCCAAATATGTTCATGTTCAAATGCATCTTTCAAATGGTGCAGTTAGATGTTGCAAGAAATATTTTTGCTATTATTGAGTATTTTTGTAGAGCAGTATATAATAATAATGTCATAATAAAAATATAATTTTACTTCTATCCGTTTCTGCCATTTTTGTATAATCTATTAATATGGTCCTCGGTTATAAATGTCTATTATTGTTTTCAAGCCAATGGGTAAAAATCCATAGTGGTGATTTTGGCATCCACTAAATTTGTTCATTCACAATTGGTGGATCTACATATTTCACTGGAAGAAAAAGATAGCAACATCCTCAGGAGTGTTTGCATTGGGTAGGGTACAAAAATTGCTACTTTTTGCCGGAGTACTAATGTTTCTTCTTGTTAACCCATTACCGGCCAATGTCCCATTTTTGGGACGCAGGTTAAAATTGCAACAAAAGTTTTATTTTGTATCCTGTTCCTATTTCCTTTGCACTGGATAATCATCATTACTCAATATATCCACATTGTTGAAAATGTTACATTTAGTTATTAATTTACTAAACCAGGCGGTTCTGAAAATCAAATTTTTTTCTAGTTTATCACACTTCTACCTCTAGTGATTCATACACTCCGTTACTGGTGTTTGGTGTGAGTTCATTGTGCATAAGTAGTCGAAAAGAGTCCTGCTATTGAATGTATTTTTAAGATATCGAATACAGTAACAAATGTCAGTATAACTCCAGTCAAAATGCTGCGTCCCATTTTTGGGACATTGGCCCTGCGACGAACTTTTGTGAAATATATTCCGTCTTAGTCTTTTCTATGAAATTGTTTGAATATTTCCTCTGTCAAGTAATTTATGCTATATATTCTTCGTTTTATCTTTTCAAAATTATTTAAAGTATTAGCATAAAAAATTTAATTTTATAATCCGGACGCTACAGCATGAGATCATTATGGTCCATGCAGGGCCTTGACCTTACAAGTTACAACTAATCCATTGCAAATAAGCGATGATGACAATTTTGACAATGTAAAAATTGCTATAATCCCTCCTTCTTACGGATGAAGAGAATATTGATGGAAGTGAACTCTGAGTGACCACAAATCTACATGCTGTAGCAAGCAAGTTGGAAATATTCCTTCAAGAAACCCATGATAATGGAGATAGTATTGCTGAAGCGTCAACTTGAACTTCTTTTATTCCTAAGCGAAGCAAGCCATGCACATCATATGTCCCAGAATGGAAAAAGTGTGCACCTATATATGGTGCTGGTATGACAACCTTCCGAAAGAACTTTTTACAAACTGCAAGTCTTACATGGCAGTTGGGATTTCTGAAGAATTTTTTGACGATTGAATCTTATTGCTACACATAGTACAATAATAGCAACTAATAAAAAATTTCCCCATATCAAATTTGACAAGAATGCATTGAAAATATTTATGGGGGTATTGCTGATCAGTGGTTATCACAAGCTTCCACAGCAGAATATGTATTGAAACAGTTGCCTGACGGAGTTTCTTTAGTCTACAATTCAGTGCCTAAACAGGTTCAAATAGATCAAAAGGTGTGTACACCTAAAGAACAATACTTCCTTAGATGATAAAATATGTAAACTGAAACCCTAACTTGAAGCCGGTAGAAAAAGTTTACTACAATTTGGCATTTTTGATTCCAATCTCTCTGTTGATGAAATATTGATACGATACCACAGTCTAAACATTCTGGTTAGACTGTGACGATACTATGGTATGCATTCTGCAAAAATGTTTATGCGAGGAAAGCCAATAAAATTTGGCTATAAGCTTTGTCGCCTGTGTAACTCTTATGGTTATCGTTACAATTTTTCATCGTACCTTGGGAAAGAGCATGAAAATAATTAATGCCCTTGGGAATCAGGGTCATAAATGAACTCACAACTGTCATTCCTGATAGTGAATCCACAAATAATGAGTTATTCTTCGATAACTTCTTTACAAGCCATGAAACGTATACTGATTTGAAGAATGAGAAATTTAAAGCATCAGGGACTGTTACAGAGAGCCGCATCAAGTAAAGGCCTTTGATGGCATCAGAGGTCATGGTAAAAACTACCAAAAGGGGACCAATTGCTTATAAATTTGATAACAAAAACGGAATTCTCACTAAGCAAATACTGAAAAAAAAGTTATAGGAAAAAAATATTGGGCACAAATGGGTTTTAGAAATGAAAATTATTTACCTCGGCATTTTTACAACATTTATTTAGCCATCTGGCTTATAGTCAAAATATTAGTACCTAAAATTACAGATAACCCTTAAAAAAAATATATATATACATATATATATATATTCTTATTTCTTCAGCAAGAGAGCCCTAAGAAGTTCCACCTTCTCCCTTTCAATAGTCATCCTCTCCCTGTGGCGATCCCTCTTATCTTCAATGAGTTTTCTTGTGGCCGCCTCCCTCTCTCTTGATGCCTCTTTCCATATTTTAAATTTCTCCTCCTTTATCTCCATTTTGCGAGAGCTTCGCATATCCTCCTGCATAGCAGCATCCTTCCTGCTCCTTTCTCTTTCCTCAGCCATCTTCAGATGCTGGAGCCACTGCTTCTCCAATTCAAGGCGGGTCTTTGCTATTCTTGAGTTGGTTCCATGGTTGCCCTTCATTTTTGGGGTCGCAGACAGATCGGAAGTGGATGGAATTTCAGGGGGAAGAGAGGAAGCAGTTTGGGGACGTGAAGTTGGGGATTCAAATTGAGGAATAGCAATAGGAAAAGGTGATTCAGTGGGAGAAATGTGCTGCGGTATGGAATGTGGCTCAGGGTTAGGTGGAGCAAGAGGTTTGAATGTGTTCACCACGTTTGGGCAGGTGACATTCCTCCTATGCCCCAATATTTCTTCCACCCTGTTGTAATACTTGAAATGCATAGGTGCACGGCCTGATGCACTGGGCCCCATATTATCCCGGCATTTTTTATATCTATTAATAATATTATTTAGTTTGTTCCTAACTTGCGAAGCATTAACCTACAAGAAATAAAGGTAATGGATGATGAGCATCTTGATTTACATACCGAGTATATGCACAAGTAAGAATGCAAAATGGTAGGAACTGAATGAAAAGTGTTTTGTGAACATTTTAAATGTGCCTACCTTGTATCCCATGCTGTGCATTTCTTCGGAGAGATTCTCCCAAAACCTTGGGCGTTTTCTGGCAGACTCCAAATCAGATTGTTTGGCCTCGTATATTGACAAAAGGGCCAAAACTGCATTATCAGGCCAGTCATATTCTGGGAAAGAGAATAAATTTGAAAATGACCTTTTAACTTCATTGTTAACATTTGCACAAATATTTTCTCTGATCCTTAAATTTTGCAAGTGCAATAGGCAAGGATAGGACAAAGGAGAACAAGAATAAAATTCAATGACATGGGATTCAATGAAATTAGAAATGGCGGTGGTCCTTTCCTTCGAAAATTTTTTCATGTTAATCCACCAAAAATTCATGAAAATTCTGTCACTGGCTAGTATCATCAAGTTAGCCATGCGAAATGATTCCTTTCGAGGTTTCATAGTTTCAAACAAGAAGGGAGGGAAGCTTTCAAAAATTACTCATTTTCACTACTGGAGACCCTCTGCGAGTACAACCAGCATGTGATTACAATTTCACAGTGATCAACTGATTAGTTGCTGAGCTATGATATGTTTCCTTTTTCACTGTACTTAAAAAGTGGGCCTCAGAAGTGACCTAATATGCAGCTTCTGAAAATTTTGACTCCCCAAATGTTGGAAACTATGCCACCTCAAGAGGAAACATTTTTCATTGGCTCATTAACTTAATGATAGTAGTCAGTGAGAATATTTTCATGACAATATGAGTTGGTGGGTGGCATGGCCTGGGTAAACTGACAAGGAATGGCCCACATATTTTGAAGAGGACAAAGGGAAAGTATGTGATCTTCTCAAGAGTTAATATGGACTGAAACAAGTTAAGGAACCTTGTATGCATGTAAACATTGAAATGAATCTCATAGGGAGATCTGTTGATAACTTTGCTGCTTGGGGTCAAAGAGATTGGGTTGAAAAGTTCAAGGTAGAATTGGAAGTAAATGTTGAAGTTAGACAAAGGAAATATGTCATTTTATTTCAATGAATGTGGAATTTACAGGTGAAAAGGAGTCTATTAATCAAACAGACTATATCAGACGAATTGTAAAGGAATGTAATCTGAGAAAGCAGGGATATGGGTCGATAGTTTTTAAGTAATTTCTATCACCTTTACTTTATAAACTCAAAGGTTTAAACTAGTTTTCAAATCATCGGGAAATAAATCTTCTTCCAGGGACTAATTAATGAGGTATAAAAGTGGGAAAACTAGGTGGTCCTTAAACTCAAAGAGACGCTGAGACCTCGTCTATTCCAGCTGAAGAACTATGGTTCCATTTTTTTAATGCAACCATTCCCTAACATCACCGGGGAAAATAGAAATGCTCTAACAAGCGTTGACTAGCTCAACCAATCGGTTATATTACTTGGAGGGCAGACTTTCAACATCAATAAGTTTTGCTATTACGAATATACTAATAACTTTTAGGTCATAATTCCATATGAGCCAATATAATGAACAAAACACATAACTGACAAATATACTCACTATCGCCTCCAACAGCCATTGCATCATTGGTTGCTTCCTTTCCACCGCTGAAGGTTTTGGCACCCGCAAGGCATGGATGCCGCCCCAGTTGTAGGAAATCAACCGTATCCTTACACTTGCCGCATTTCACATATTTTAAATTACTCTGACAACAAAAACCATATACATAAAAGATTAATGACATACAAACGTACGGATAAAACAGTAATTATATAGCAAAGTGAATCATGACGAACGAAGAAAGTAATGTACACGTTTCATGTTTACACAAGGCATTCACCCTCACCAATACATCCGAGTACACTGACACGAACTTAGAGTGCTATTATGTGAGCTTGCGTTCACGCACTTCGGAAATCAACAATTTTCTCTATTTTTAATCGATGGCTCTTATAAACATTGTTTTACCGCACGTGAAAATTACTCTAAAATAATTATAAATAGCTCATATACGACTTATAAATAGAGGATACAAAAATTAAACTTATTAGTTAAGAAACATTAAAACTTACCAACAATGAGGAATTATCCTTCTCCATTTCAATTACGACCTGCTCACTTCAATATGCAAATATGAATGGCGGGCCGGGCTAAATAAGCGGCTACCGAACTTCTTTTTTTTCTAGCGCACTTTTAGCTCACTCCGAACGATGCCACCGAGCTGTTTTGAAGTGCGCTACCTAGTGCGCTGGCTATGAAACGAATGGAAGGCGGGTGCGCTGTTGTGATTCGTAGTGCGTAGCGCACTAAGGACGAATGGAAGGCACCCAATACCCCGTTTCCACTACTAGCGTAAGTACGCGCGTCCATACGCGTGTGACCAAAAAACACCGTGGGAACGCACGTAAGGACCATCGTATTTCGTAGTTCCGAACCATGCCATTTTTCACTGGTTAGGCGCTGGCGGCGGGACGGAAACAAAGAAATACGAATCACGATATTCTATAAAGTTGGACAAAATGGATATTTGTCGGTTGTACATTGATCAACAAGTGAGAATGAATGTCTCATAATTTTTAAAACGGAAAAAACACGAAGAATGTGCTGGAGTTCTGAATGTATTCGTAAACTACTTCTACCAGCAACTTGTTCAGTCAGATCCAAGGGAGGGCAGCACTGAGTTACTCGAGTGTCGTGGGAACGCATCGCTGGTTGGTACGCGCGTACATACGCTAGTAGTGGAAACGGGGTATAAGCTGCAGAGAAGTTAACGCAGACGCATCATAGCAGTAGTGATATAGATACATCGCGCATTTCGCAACTGTCATAGCAGTCAACTACTAGGTGTAAACGCTGCTTCAGATCGGTCTGACAATGAGTTCAGATCGATCTGAGTCCGATTGGTAAACGTAGTGTTTGGTGACAGTTTTCTCTGTTCTACGCCAGAAAAAAATCGACACTCATTTGTCTTCAATATGCATGTAAATACGACCGGAGTGCTTCCGAATGGACCGTGATCGATGTCGATATTTTTACCATGGAAGGAGGTATCGGTTCATGCAGTTTTATGGAAATGATTAGATGAAGTTTGTGTACTGTCACTGTGACTTCAAGGAATTTCCTGATATGAGTAAGGAAGCGATCATCAAATGAAGAAAAAAGACAACATGGAAGCGCATCAGATCATTTATACCATCGAATGCAAGTAATAAGTATGAAATTTAAAGAATAGAATCATAAACAAGAGAAAATTTTAAAATATTAGTATTTGAACTGCGCGCCCCGGCTCCGTTATGGCGACGGTGGCGCAGTCTTCGAACGGTGTTTGGGACTAAAACTAAGGGAAGCTCCATGTACAGGAGTGGCGAGAGTCAGTTGTCTAGTGATGCCTTTCCGCCTTCCATACTTACCATGTACATCCAGCATCCCAGCCAGGGAGTGTGTAAATAGGAGGCCCCAGTAGGTGGCAGGCCGTACGGTTTTTTGAAGAAAATTCCCGCGCATTTAATCGAGTCTCTAGATTTCGCCAGTCGTAGCGCTGCCTATGCCAACTGTCCGGCTTCTTCGCAAAGTGCATTTGAAAGTGCCTGTGTTAGCTGCAGTTTTGG
The DNA here is from genome assembly GCA_933228895.1 of Platycnemis pennipes. NCBI lineage: Eukaryota > Metazoa > Arthropoda > Insecta > Odonata > Platycnemididae > Platycnemis > Platycnemis pennipes. The sequence continues at coordinate 152,542,012 of OW121849.1, forward strand.
AGGACTTAATACTGCTGTTCTTGGAGATTTGTCAGTGATTCTGTGCAGCAGACTTCCTGAAGAAACAATGAGTAAGTCACGGGGTTGTTTTGAGCCTGGCTGCACCTCAGGATATGAAGCCACGCTTAAGGAAAATAAGAGGTTGGGGATAAGGAACTAAAGTTTGTTGAAGCCAAAGGTTAGTGTGATATCTTTAACAATGGGATATATCCAGTGATGCATTGCAGGCGTCGTATTGTTAAGTCTGTATCGAATATTTTAGCGCCTTAATCGTAGATCAGTTTTGATTGTACTCCAAAACAATGTGGTTGAACGCATCGTGTACCGCATGGCTGGGCTGCGCTTGTGATATCTTTAAGTGTGGGAGATATCATGTAATGCATTGTAAACGTCTTAGTATTAAGTCAGTATTGATTATTATAGTGATTTAATTCAAGATCGGTTGATATTGGGCTCAAAACTAATGTGGCTGAACGCATTGTGTACCGCATGGCTTAGCTGCGTCATGAGACGCCATTTTCGAAATTAAGTCTTAGACGGATGAATGTAGTGCCTAGCTAACATGCATGCATTTTTGCCTTTGTTTTTCATCTCATATAGCCGACCAATATAAATTATATCATAGCGAAGTATTTTTCATTACGTTATGTGCACGTAGTCGCGGGTGTTCATGTTTTAGGTATAACTCCGTAACGTCACCACAGTCTAAACATGTTTAGACTGTGACTTCACTAAGACTTAAATGGATAGACGTAATTCTAATAATTCAATCGCATTAATAATAAAGTAGGTAATACTGAGAATAATTCTCCTAAAAATTTGAGGTGGACCGATTCTCTAATGGTGTTAAAAATATAGTAGAAGCACAAGCTACTATGGGAGGTTCGCGATTGCGAGGGAAATCCGGAAGTTGAAATGTTTTGTTATTAAAGCAGATGTTACGTAAATTAATTGTTTACTGGACGCCAACAAAGGTTCGTTATAGGTGGTATCATGTCCGATGCATTAACAGTTACATGAAGAGTTCCCCAGGGAATGGTAATGAACCCCTTCCATTTCTTTTATGCATCAACGATATATGTGCCATATAGTAGTAGCAAGCTTAGACTTATTGTAGACGACGCGGTAATTTACCGGGAAATATCAAATGTAAAAGATAGTGAATCATTCGAAATGTAGGAATTCAAGTTTGAGGCGATATCGCATAAAAATAGCATTCACATGAATGCTAGTTTTAAATAAACCTAATAGCGAGTGGAACTAAATGTTTGGAAGAGGAATAACTAAAATGATCACTAGAGCAATCCATATAACATCAGTAAAACATAACAGAGATGTTACAGTTTCTTAGAAATTATCGCGGGGAAGACATCCGTGAGATATATCCGGCCAATTGCCAACAATAATGAAGGATTTAAGAATAGGGGAATAAGGAAAAGGGACAGAAATCCAAAGGAAGATGGTACTTTTCACTTGCTAGACCCGACCTAAAATATGCAGTGAATACATAGGTATTCACTGCATAATTTAGGTTATTTAAAATGACTTAGGTTTGATTACAGATCCAGATAGTGTGAGGGTATTGAAATCAATATAGAAGGATTAGGTTGTAATTATTTCAGACCATAGGTTAAAATGCCGATTAAAACTCCTGCAGGAGTGTAAGACTTACAGATTCTCTGAATATGTGACGAAATTATTGAAAGTCCAATCATACTTTTGGCAGGGTGGATTATGAAGATGTTTTGTAATGAGATGTATCACAGAGAGTTTCAAATTTTCGTTTTTTTGCACATATTTAGGGTCAGTAACTGATTATAGTTAAGGTACATATGGAAATCAAAATAGATGTTGTACAAATTGTTGTTGTTGCAAAATAGATTAAGATGGTAGAAATTTTTTGAAATATACATTTTTGACATAAGATATGTGTTTGTGTTGTGATTATATAAAGGTAATAATGTCTTGTGTGCTGGAGTGACTGACTAATCGAGTAGGTTCTATTTCATTGCTTTACATGTACTATGAATTTAGTGTCATTTGTAGCTAACATTTAATTTGTGTGGAAAATGTTGATCCGATATTTTCCTTGGCGGTGGCATTGTGCCTCTCAGTTACATGTAAGGACTAAATTCATGGAGAAGTTTTGTACACGTTTGGTGATAGTTCAGCTGCTGCCACACACCTTTGTGGTGGAGATGAAAGTAAGATAGATGTTGTTAGTATCTAGGGATAGATGAATACAGTAGATGAATAATATACTGTTGGCAAAATGCGTTCTTTTTCATTGTAAATTGTTCAAGTCATTGTGTACACTTTCTTTGATATTTCAATAAATACATCTAACTGTTAATTTACTCATTTTGTACTGTTCTTTGCAGTTTTTTTTGGAATAATATATCGGTTTGCAAAATGCGTTCTTTCTCATTGTTAATTGTTTAAGTCTTTGACGTTTCCTAGTTTACATTAGCGTGTATGAGGTTTTACTAAGGTTTAAGTTACTCTATCTCCCGATTGTCACTACCGTTTTTCATTTCCTATAGCAGTTGTGAGAGTGCGTGTCTCCGTGACCGTGCCTTGGTTAACACTTCTTTAACTTACGATCTAAAGTAGCCCGCGTAGCATATTCTCGTTGCCTTTTTATTAGAGCTATGACACAGAGGTTTTTTGTATTAGTACGATGCCGGAATGTTAGGCTTTCGAGCTGTGTCTTTTTTTACGTATCATTTAGTGTGTTTCACCTGTATTTTACAAGAACATAGCACCAGGGCTTATTCAATATTTTAATTCTATTCTGGAGTCCTTAATTACTTGTTTTCGAACGAAAATGCTCCTCTCGCAACGTATTTGCGACGGGCTTATACTCACGTTTGTCGGGCGCTTCGCGATGCCAGCGCCACTTTGGGGGAACCTATTTTACGCGACTGGGCTGGTATCAATGGCTTCGCGGGACTCGGGAATCCTATTAATATAGTATCCCTGATCCCAGCATAAGTCCCGAATCTCCTGAGTACTGAATATCCTGAATATTATTGAAGGGAGTAGCATGTTTGTTCTTGCGGAGATGAAACACGTGGTTCGGATCCCTCCGTATAAGTTCCATATGAATTTAAATGATGCCATTTACGAGGAGTTAAACAAGAAATTGGCGAATAAGGTGATTTTAATACAGGTGCTGTCATTATGTGCTCATTTTATGAGAATAGGGAATAGTAATATTTTTTTTGTAAGGTCGTCCTAGGTGTTGGATTGGTCATAGCCTTGCGTGATTTGAAGAAATTGGAAGATTCATACGTATTCCCAGGTGACGGTGCATCTCACACCAAAGTTAATTTCCGTTGTGTGGTGTTTCGGCCGTTTATGGAGGAAATATTGGTTGGAAAGATAAGAAGTTCTAGCCGTGAAGGAGTTTTAGGTAGAACTCTGATAATTTTTATCGTTAGATTAGTCACAATATGCCTGTTAATTGTTGAGAATAATTCCCTTCTCCCTGGATTTTCTGCTTAGTTACCCTAGGTTTCTTTGAAGACATCTTGATACCTCCCCTTAGTTTGCAGTATCCTTCAAGGTTTGATGAGGTGGAGCAGGTTTGGGTGTGGGAGTATCAGCCAGATGGAGCCGTGGAAGGGAGTCAGGATGATGGGGAGAAACATAACCTGTTCATGGACCCTGGTAGGTTACATTTTGGTGGTGATGGTATCTTGACTGTTGTATGTCTTCGATGCCATTAGTGTGTGTGGAGAGCCAGTGGCGTACAGACGGGGAGGTTTAGGGTTCAAACCCCCCCCTCCCCTAAAACATTCCTGTAATTTTCTATAGGGTCATTCCGTGTCAAATCAACGAGACCTTGACTCCCAACTCCTCACCCGTTCTGACGGGGAGATTGATGTGCGACTTAGCCACGTCAATTATTCTAATTACTTTTGATATTTTTAAATATTTTCCCTACATAATTTGTGCACTGCTCTGCTGTTTGATATCTGGGGTGGGTGCCAACGGGCATTGCAGGCTGGCTTTCCTCACCATTTGCTTGATAGTACCTCCAATACCATCACAAGAGGATTTGCCGTGACTGGTGGAAAAAAATACCAAGTTGCATTCATGCAAAAATCAATGGGTTGATCGAGGGTATTTAAAATATATTTACTGTTTTTATATAACCTCATGGGACATCCATCTGTTAAATACTGAACTTCAGATCTGGGTCCTTATTCTCTTTCTGAAACTCTCGTGGTATCCAAGGGATACCATAGGTTTTTCGGGACTCGCGTTAACTTTTTATAAACATTCTAATGAGGATATCAGTGAAACGCAACCTCGGTTTTGTTGCTGGGGAGATAACCGAGGTTGCGTTTCAAAGGAGAGTACGGGCCCAGAGGTTCTTCGTAACCCTTTTACTGCAGATGGGCCGATCCAACCCTAGTAGCACAATTAATGCTCACAATATGCTGACCACATTTTCGTAAAATATGTTCAATATGTTGAAAATGTTTCTAGCATATGCTGAGCATCAACAAATGTCCGGGTAATCATATGCTAGAAATATGCTGAAAACATTTTCGAAAATATGTTGGGCATGTTCTCAACATAGCATATTTGGCATATTTGAGACAACATGCTGAGCATATTTCAATTATGTTTTGTAGCATATTTAATATATCGCCGTTCAGGGTCATTTTATCAGAGGAAGAAAAGTCCGAAAAGCAAATTAAATGGAAGAAATTTGAACTTCAATACCAATATTTCAGTAAAAAATGTACCACGTACTATGGCCAGTTTTTAACTGAAATATCGAAGTTTGATTTTCTTCCATTTTAACTACCTTTCTGGAATTTTCTTCATCCGAAAAAATATCTTCAGCACAAGATGTGACAGAATTAGGAGACTTCCGATCGTTGCTCTGACCGTATTTCATCTTAAATGTTAGATGTAAAGTACAACTATTCGTAAAGGCCTGGTTACACGATACATTAACACGTATGAGTTCATGTACATTTGCGTGAATGGTTTCCGCGCAACTTGTGCGAATGCATGAACCAAATAGAACAGGTTCTATTTTCTGTTCACGCATTCATTCATTTGTACATTTTGGGGTGGTCACACGGTGCATTTTCGCGTTCATTCTTGCATTCATGCTTTTACACATTAACTCGTACGTGCTAATGCATTGTGTAACCAGGCGTTAATGTCATACTTCTAATCCTCCTTTCAATGGGAGATAAGCCAAGGAGTGAAGTGCCTATAATTGCAACTGCACTGGCTTCCTACACACATGTATTCACACTTAATTTTCATGACTTTCGGGAAATGATTTTAAAGTGAAGCAGCTGTAGATTTAAATATTTATTAGTATTCCTTATAAATTCAATTATTTGACTCACTTGACGATCAGTGCCACATAAAATATACATTTCAACATACCACGTGTCATCTTAAAAAAAACCAGTATGACAGCACACGGCACGAGAATATATACAATTGTGATCACTCTTGCTTTTGCACAGCACCAACAACACAACTTTAATTTTATATGTTCTGCGTATTTAATAACCAAGGGTATTTTTAATCCACTCTCATCTCAGTAATGTGACATATTCATTTTCCCGAGAGGAAGTTCTTTTAAATTGTTTCAACACTCATCACTGCACTAAGATTAATCAACAATTCTGACATTTTCACGTTCATATATGAACTATAGTTTAATTATGATCTCAATCCTTGTTAGGCTCATTCCAAAATACCGAGCATGGTATTATAACATATCTGAAAGAAGGAAAAGAATTGTCATTACTACTCGAGGCAGGAATCCAATGAAAACTATTGGGAGCGTTATTAAAAACTATGAGAAATTGATGACTTTTCTTCATCGAAATCTATTTTCAATTACGTAAATTTACTCGCCGTACCTGAATCGCCTGCGAATGCTCGAACATGATCATCGATGATAGGATGATCATCCCATTATCAAATTAAGCTGCCATGAACACCAACAGTTTAAAATGCAAGTTAGCGAGGAGCTTACTCTGGCTAACTCCCACATTCGTTCCTCAACATAATTTGCCACCGCTCTGCGATGTTGGTGATAACACCGATACCACCTTTGGTATACCCTCTCCAAACGCCGCGAAATATGAGATGAACTTGAGCTAAATGGACAATTATGAACATACAACATAGTTATTTTCTATCATAACATCAATTTAGGCCTAATTAATAGAAAATGGTAACAAAACCATGAGCATACAGACGAAATTATGCGCGACGATGATGGCAATATTGGTATGATCAATTATCATAACGTGACTGAACACGATTGTGGACTGGTAAATTCAACTGGAAACTGCAAAGTTGTAGACTTAGAGCTATGGAAACATATAAATAAACATGTCTATCAATAAACAATGAGCTGTTTCCATCAAAATATTTTAGACATGTTCAATGAACATATGCTAGAAATATGTTGAGCACAGAACATCAAAATATTTTGAGCATGTTTTTCTAGCACATGCTAGAGATATGCGGACTGCATGCTATGAAATGAGTGGCTCCTAAAGTGACATGGAGACATTTTCAGCATATGCTCACAATATGATGCGAAAATGTTTCCTTGAGCATAATGGACATGCCGTGAGCATGTGCTCAGCATCTTTTGTGCTACTAGGGAATTTATCACAAAAAATTTGTATATCCCTGACTTAAGCCACAGAACTATTAAAAACATCCAGGGTATTTCCAAAAAGGTTAAAATGTCTTAAAATTCTTTCCTTTGGGGCACCATGACCATGAGTCCTGTGGTAATTGTTAGAAAATACCAAGTTGGTCCTGGTATTGTGTGATGGAGCTCTAAGACTAACTGCCCCAAGAAGATCCGAGGAGATGGTTTCGTTATTTAAAAGTTTGTATAAAAATCTTAAGTCAGCCTTAATTCTTCTATGCGATAATGTGTCTAACTGCAGCTTACACAGTATTTCCCCATAATTTACATCCAAAGCGACTCCCTTAGATTTGAAGTTTACATACCTTAAGAATTTATGTTGGATTCTTTCAATATGTTTAGGTGCATGCTTTTATCGGGCCACCACATGATAGAGGCATATTCACTCACAGATGTACAAATGTAGTGTACTAATACCTTAATACAGTGAACTCTCGTTAGCACGTTTTTGAAGGGACCCGAAATTCTGAACGTACTAACCAGGAAACGTGCTAAAGAGGTTTGACCTTCCAGGGAACGTTAAAGATGTAATAATGAGTTGCATAATGTTCAGGGGAATGCTACGTTCGTTTAGTTTATTCTGGTAGATAGCTGCCGTTCATTTATTGTAAAAAAACGTTTCACTTCCACTTATTACGCCTTCCAAGAAAATACCTATTAGGTTGACGCATTAGCCATAGTTAATTATGACGATAATAACCAAACAGCACGTTTTGTATGTAATTCCCTTAAGTTCAGCATCATAGTTAGCGGAGCCGCCCGGCGATTTTTCTCGTACTTTCCACGTAATTAACATGTCTCCGGATAGATGAATCCGCAGCGCGAATGCCCCACACCGCTCTCTTTCGCACTTCATGGTTTGCAAATCATGGACAAAAATAAAAGTCGATTATTATGATGAATGCAACGAAAATTATTATATTTTCATATTATCCATGATGAAACTTTTTATAAACAAATATTAAAATATATTGTGAGGATTGTCAAAATTCCTCAAAAAAATGAACAAAATGAGCACCTGGCCCAAAAACATTCCACTTTCCGGAGCGTATATGGCTTTACTTGACCACTTGTAACAAAACAAAAATGGAACTTCCTATTTGTTCTCTACTTATATTTAGCACACGAAAACATACGTTAAAAGATGAAACAATAACTTATAAGGGCGAGAAGAATCTGTGTAAAGTGCTTTGTTTCTTAACACTGAGCCCCAATTCTTTGATAGTTGAATCAATTTTTACTAAAGCATTCTGAACACTTTCATCAACGTGACTTGTAACGAACTGTCGCACTGTGTCCATCGACAGCTTTAGCAAATGTTGGAGGCGATTTGGGCTCCACCTCGTCATTCTCATCTTCTTCTTCTTCATTTCGAAGTTCCTGCTCACAGACTTCGTCTATTGACATCAATCTACAGATTAAAATACATGACAATGAGATTCACCGTCTCATTCAATCAAATTTTGAAAGACTTCAGGGTATGAAAGTTAATTTTTGGAGTAGTTATTGTAAATTTAATTAATAATTCTCTCAATAAATGATCCTCAGTTTTTAAGTCTCACAAACTCAACCAACCAACCTGCAAACTTCGATGCCATCATCACAAGCAACGTACTCGTCGAAGGACATCCCCTCCCCTTCTCCAAACAGCTGATCCCAGCCTTCAACGGGCTGCTCATCCGCTGTCTCATCAGTCAACGACGTAGTACGGTCCTCATTTGTGGTGCGAAGAAATCCAGACGCACGGAAGCAATTTCTTATGTTCTCGGGTTTGATTAAGTCCCAGGCATACTTCACAAAATGCATCGCTTTTGGGATACTTACTTTTTGACCTGACACTTGAAGGTTGGTCAATCTCTCATTGACAAGTAGTTTCCTGTACTTATGCTTCATGCATCGTATGATACCTTGATCGAGGGGCTGCAAAACACTCGTGCAATTAGGAGGAAAAAACGCCACTTTAACATTTCTTAAAAATGCAGTGTCTATTGGGTGTGCTGTGCAGTTATCAATGAGCAACAAAACGTTACGATTTTGTCCACCCATCTTGGCATCCAGTGCTCGCAGGAACTTTTCAAAAATTGTTGTGGTCATCCAGGCATTAGAGTTGCATTCATACGTGCAAGGTAATGTCCGAACATGTTTGAAGCATCTGGGGCGTTTATATTTCCCGATTACTAATGGAATCAATTTTTCCGATCCACTTTCGTTGCAGCATAGGAGGACTGTCAGCCTCTCCTTACTCATTTTGCCTCCATGACACTTATCTCCTCTAAATGCCAAAGTTTTATCAGGCAGAAGATTGAAAAATAAGCCGGTCTCATCGGCATTAAAAACGTCATTCGGGCTGTAGTTTTTAATGATGCTTGGGAGGGTGACATCTTTCCATGTTTCTCGAACGTTAGTGTCCACGCTGGCTGCCTCGCCTCGAACGCACCTGTAAATTATGCCATGGCGTTTTTTAAATCCTTCAACCCATCCATTCGAAGCCTTAAAATCACTGATGCCCATTTTATCGGCTAAGTACGAGGCCTTTTCACGTAATATTACACCATCTAATGGCACATTGGATGAGCGCGCTTGTTTGAACCACTTAAGGAGACCATGCTCCAACTCACAAAATTTGCCACCTCGCACTCTTTTCCTGTACTTGCTCGTGCCTTCTTGCGATGTATTCTCAAGTTTTTTCCTATTTTTCACAATAGAGTTTAATGTTGACGGTGGAATTTTCATTTTGGCTGTTATTTGGACACGCTTCATATGTGGATTTTCGTCCACTTCTCGGAGGAGTTTGAGCTTTTCGATCGTCGATATTTGTCGTTTCAACACACGCTTCTCCATGACTAATTCTTTTATCACTTGTCACACTTTAATTACTTGTCACACTGTTAACTTCTTGAAGTGTTTTCACAGTTTGGCTGCCCAGCGAACATTTATAAAACAAACGAACATCGCAATAAAATCGTCTGCTTGTGGGTGCCAAATGCTGAATGGCCAATTCAAATGTTTGTGAATGCTGCATTTTTACTTCTTCATAAACAATTTTTAACCATAATGTATTTAACAAATTGTATTGTAAACAGTAACGATCTTTTTTAATGCGAGAATCAAACCTGTTGAGTGATATTCATCGTCATGTTAGGGCGGTTATTTTGCCGGAACGAATTTGGTTTGGTCCTCGTACGAACGTGCTAAAGAGGTAACCAAAACGTGCTAACCAGGATTATTTACATGCACTGCGACCCGGACCTGAGGAAATGAACGTGCTAACGAGGAAAACGTGCTATCAAGGAACGTGCTAACGAGAGTTCACTGTACATCGAAAACATATTAGAATACACATATTAGAAAGCCCAGGTTTCTCATTGACTTATTCACTACATAATCTAGGTGCTGGTTAAAACTAACTCTATTGTCAAATATAACACCAAGGTATTTAATTGCTTCAACACTTGTCAAGGTCTTATTTTCAAGGCCATAATAATTAATGTTTGGTGGTCTAGATTTACTAAAAGAAATGCAATTGCAAATGGAAACATTGATGCCCAAACCCTTTTTACGACACCATAATGAAAATCCATCCAAATGCTCTTGTAGGTTAATGACATCATAATCACTGTTGATGATACTAAAGTCTTTAAATCCTCTGCAAACAACAATAAACTAACTCCAGAAAAAACAAACGACACATTATTTATGAAGAGCAGGAAAAGTATTGGTCCCAAATGGGAACCCTGAGGGACACCAGATAATGCAATCATTTCACTAGATAGTTGGTGATTAATTTTTTTAGAGAGCCTTCGATTTGATTGATAATTTTCCAGCCACGCCAATAAACTACCAGAGAAACCCATGCACTTCAGTTTTAGTATTAGCAATCGGATGTTAACTGAATCAAAGGCTTTACTTAGATCAGTGTATATTGCATCAACTTGATGCCCATTTTCGAGATTTGTTTCAATGAACTTATGATATTCTAGTAGATTAGTTGAAGTCAATCCATCCCTCAAAAACCCATGTTGTGAAGGAGGAATAAAATCTTTTAAAAGAGGAGTCAATTGGTCGACCACCAATATTTTGAACACCTTGGGTACGGAAGACTGAACGACCACTGGTCTGTAATTTCTGACATCTCCCTTATCAGGGTGTCCACTGACCGGGAAAACCTGGAAAATCGGGAATTATTAGTGAATTTTCAATGTAGGGAATTGTTTGTGGATTATTCGTGATTTTCTGGTCTTGAGTCGGGAATTTTGAAAATTCTTAATTCAAGACAAAATTCAAGACTTATTTTATAAATAGGGTCAACAACGATGACTTTAAGATTAAATATGTATATGATTTGATAACTTTACAAGATGCAATGGGTTTACCGTTGCAATGAATGAATAAATAAACGATGAAAAAGTAGTTAGGCTCAATATATCGTCTGCGCTGCGATCGAAGGTCGTCGAACGGATGCCTTCAGCGTCACATGAAGTGCCCTTTGTTCTCATTCATTGCGCATCGGACCTAGCCAAGGACATGATACGCAAACGCCTAACGTGATATAGAACCAATACATGTACCCAATATTTTTGGGCCGTGTGATTTTTAATTCTCCCAGAGTCTTGTAACAGTTTTAAAATATGGGTTTTGAATACAGTAGAGTGCTGCTTATCCGTGCTAATGAAGGGGGAAGCCCAAACAAATAATCCGATCACATTCAACTGTGTGGTACTTAGTTATGGCCTTGGTTTCAGCACCATGCTTTCTTAAATGCTTTTTGTGGCAAAATCAGGCATTCTTTCATTCCATTTACTTCTCATAAACATTTCGCCACCAAAAATTAATGGCTATTGCTTGTATGCAATAAATATGTTCTATCAATTTGTGGAGCAATCGGAGGTGAACCGTATTTCGAGACGTGCAATGCATTCCGTTCTATACATTCTCGTAACTATTATTATACCTACTTGTGGTAATTGCCCGTATTTTCCGTTCAGTTGCCACCTATAAGCGTTTAAATTCAAGGTCGCCGCATTTTAAACCGTGTTTATACGATGCATATACCTGCGCGAGTAGATGCGTGAACACATTCACCGTCAAAATTAGCATCGTGTAAATATGCAAAATTACAGTGCTTGTGCTTAAAGTGCTTGAACGTGTGGCCATTGTATAAAATTTGGAACATTAATTCACACATCTGTCCAGCCACGTAATTGCGCGATTACATGCATCGTGTAAACATGCCTTACACTCATTGTGAGGAATGCGACCAAGCAGATTGACAAAATTTGCTTCACTTTCTTTCCACTTCCTGGAAACGTCAAGATAGTTGATGCACACTTGCAAGGCAACAGCTCCTCGGAGTCGGATTCCTTCATCGGAAACTATAGTAACCCAGGCACACGTGTCTCTTCTGCAGCAATTGGTGCTGGGGCCCCCCCCCCCCCCCCCCCCCCCCCTGCTGGCTGGGTGTTCAAAAAGAGGCGGTAGTAGGAAGGGGAGGGGGATGGACAGGAAGAGTAGGAGGGGAGGGGGTTGTTGTGGGATAACAGACGAATAGTCGGCCGATACCGGCCGTATGGCATTCTGCGTTCTTGCCAAATTTAAATACCCGGCATCCCCAGCTATTCTTTTAGGTAGGCCGGTCTACAGAGGGAAAAATAGGGTAGATCGAGGCTAAACGGATCACTCCACCGTTTAATTCTTATTTTGAAAAAAATATGGTGAATAGATTTCTCTAAACTTGTTTAAATTATAGGTCAACTCTTTATAACACGAATGAGGAAGGTTTTAGCTGTATTACTGTGAAAACTTTAACAAAAAATTTAATTAACAATCAACCGTCCAATATCCGTTTAGCCCCCATTAAGGGGCCTAAACGGATGTAAAAAAGGCATGTATGAGAGTATATATAAATGAGTGAGTGATAAAATATAGACTTATTCTAGTAATTTATTGATAAAAAGTCATTACATTTTTATTGGCATCCCTATCTGGCTTACAAACGGTACAGATTTTAAATTTGCAATGTTTTCTGGTGCCGTTATGTGAAATATCAGTTTTTAGGTTCACGTGGTTTTGGTGTAGTTTTGCCAGCATATCTTTGGGTGAATGGAGAATATCTTTGAGAACCTTATCACTGGTAGCAGTAGTAGATGCTGTTGGGGCTTTTGACTCCTGCAATATCTGATCAGATCAGAGCTGCACTCTTGAGAATCCCATCCAACACAACCTTAGATATCCCAACGTTGGGATGACTATGTTGCCAACTAGTGGCGTACTGGTTGTAAAAAGTCTTCAGGGGTTTGAAAACACAATGCATCCAGTGGTTAGAGAACTTGAGGAGGTAGTAGAACCAGTTCTATATCTAAGTTTTTGCATAGGTCAGCAATAACCAGATTCGATCAGTGACTACGATAGCCATCTAATACCAAAACAACCTTCCCTGGTGTTTATTGAGAGTATGCACCCATTCTAGGAAAGCTTCTTCAGTTACCCATCCTTTTTCTGTCATCATGACTTGCGTCTCAGGAGGCGTACCGATCATTGAATCATTCCTCTTGCTCACTCCTTTAAAAAGCACGAACGGTGGAATGTACGAGCCGGTAGCATTCAGACACGCTATTACTGAAACGTTTTCACCACGCTCTACACTGATCATACTTATGACTTGTTGGCTTCCCTTTTCTGCTGCGATATTGGGTGGACAATTACTCAAAGGAAAGGAAGTCCTGTTTCATCTTGGTTATTTATGCACTCAGGTTTTCCCTTCAGATTAAAGCGATTGAGGACTTCATCCAAGGCTTTATCAAATTCTGCTCCTTTGTTAGTTGCATTCCATTTATTCTTGCTCTCGATAGCCCCTCTGGTTTTATAATCGACAGATTACAGTTTCGTTTGAGGGATTTATGGAATCAATCTTTGCCAACCATTTTTGCTTCCTGGTTAAAATTAGGGGTGATTCCTATGCGTTCACAATAATGAAAGGCATATTTCCTTATCGTTTTTGGTTTCAGCCTAAATACTCGTTTTGACAGATGTAATATTCTATCTGCTAATCTTTTTTTAGGATTCGAGATCCATTATAGGTTTAGCCCCCATGACTTTGGCTATATGAGTCAGAGAATAAACCCTTCTTTGAACCGATGTGTAAGGTACTGTGTAGTGTTCGGCAGCTTGGCTCAGAGTTATAGCTTTAGATTTCACTTTCTGCACACCTCTTTCATGGCTATTTCTGACCACGTATGCTGGGACATTCAACGAACATATGTACGAACCATCTACAGTAAGAAATCGTAATTAATGTTAAAGTTAAAAGCATAAGTAACAGTGAAGTTCATGATCTGTTTACCCTGTTTTTCGTGATCCGTTTAGCCCCGCATAGCAAACGTCAATTAAAAAAATCATAACAAAATAACTATATAATGATTGAACGCTATTTACTATATCATTGTTCAACAGCTACTACATAATTAGATTGCAAAAAAATTGAAAATATAATGTACAAGGAGCAGAGAAATCCTTAGATGTTGTTCACAAAAATTATAGTGACGATAAAAAGAAGCCCACGCGCTTCCTGGAATGGCCGCCGACGTGAGTGTAAGACTTTCAGCCACTTGTCTATGTAGTACATGTATGTGCCAATAGATAAGTCACTCATCATTGAACCCAGCAATATAGAAGATGTATATTTTTGGATTGGAGAAGCGACAGACCTTAGCGAGATCTGTTTTGCCCCATGATACGTTTAGACCCGGTCTACCCTACTGTGACATAGTTATAAAGGTATTTTAAAAATCCTGTTTATGATTTAGTGTACTTTACTGTAAGTACACTGTAAGTAGGCTTACTGGTAGGCTGTGCAATATATTTTTTTACAAACTTTTCTATGATTGTTTGAGAAATCTAATTGCTGATGTTTGTTAGATATATTCAGGATGCGCTCACTTGATTTAGGATTTTTATTGCATTAATTTTTGTTAGAAAAAAGATGATGTGGGATACTAAAGACTTGTTATTTCATTTTTTTTTCTATATAGTCTACCGGTACAAAAATGTTACATTCTGATTCTGAGTGAACTGAAAATTGAGGCTTTGAGACTTGTAATAGAAAAGCATGGCAAAAAATATTAACGTAGAAAATCATCATTCCAAGAACAGTGGTTGAATGCTGAAGACTTGAGCCAGTGGGTTCTTTAAGTTCCTCTTGTAGGAGAATGTGCAATTTCTCATGGAAATGCTAATTTAGAAATAGGATTTTCAATCAACAAGTAGTTTATCTCTCCAAACCAACAAAGAGAGTCTCTTACTACCAATAAAACTACATATTTAATTACTTTAATTTATCAATTATTTATTTAATTACTTTATTTATATTATGCTATGGGTTAAACTACAAAAAATCCATATTCTACATAGGCTTGAAAAACATCACTTTTGACTCGTACAAGAACCGCGATATATTAGCCTGGAAATTTTTATAAATTTAGCCTTGAAAACCTTGAATTATGCTTGAACTTTATATTTTGACTTTTGTGGACACCCTGTTAATGCATCTAGGTTAGAAGAATCAGGATAATTGAACATTGCTATTTTGTAAATGCAATGGTGGGGGGTGGCGTTACTTTGTGGAACTCCTTCATGGTGAACACAAGGGAGAAAAAATACTTTGCTGGTCTACAGGATAGAATTTTATTGCGATAATGGGATCCCCACTGTCACCACTTCTTGCAGACATTTATATGAACAACTACGAAGAATGTGTTTTCAATTCCAAAAAAACCCTTGTGAAAAATGTTTTTCGGTGGTATCGATACGTCGACGATATTTACTGTGTATGGACCGGCTCGCTAAGACAGTTGGACAACTTCGTGTCACTCCTGAATTCTTTTGACCAAAACATCAAAATAACTAAGTGAAGTGGAGGTAGTTGTTTCAGGCTTGATTTGGTGGAATATCATAGCGAAAGAAAAATACGGGCAATTTTCCACAAGAATAAAGACATTTACTTTTGACCGGTTTCGGTGTACAACACCATCTTCAGGTGAAAATTAAATCTCAGACATCTGTATATATACAATTTGCTGTGAGGGGAGGGAAAGGTTGAAAGGGGGGGGGTAGGAGGAGGGGAAGTATGGAGGGGTTGGAGAGAACAAGGAATGGGAATTGAGAGGAGGGTGAAAGGTGGTGGGTGTTGATGGGTAAAACCAAGCATGATGGCGACCTGGGGATAGCCCAGGTCGTTAAGGATCTATGGAAAGTCCGTGTGGAGAATCCCAGTGAAGTCCACTATGGAAGGGGTGAAGCGGTCCGGGCGTTGGCATCCCCCGGAGCGTCGGTTCCTTCGGGTTAAGGGGGATTAGCTCCTTGGGTTTCCAGGTGTATTCTTCCAAAGTAGTATGAGGGCGTGGGGGGGGGGGGGGGGGGGGGCGGCAGGGGTCTGGTACTTAGGGTTGCGGCAGCCCTTCTGAAGAGTGTACAACTCATGGGAAGGTGATGGAGAGGAGGGGGAAGGGGTACGAAAGAAATTGAACGTCATTGAGAAGATTCTGCTTCCAGTTCCTACTTTGAATAATTTCCACTTGCTCCATGGCGTCCAATTTCTTTCCTTTTTCCAAAGTGTGGAGCACGTTGAGTTTAAAGTCACTGGAGTGATTCGCGTCCATGAGGTGCTTCGCGAATAACGAGGTTTCGTTACCCGAGACATAGCACTTTTTGTGTTCACTGATACGGGTGGAGAAATTCCTCCCGGTCTGCCCGATGTAGTTGGCTCCACAATCACACTTGATTTCATAAACCCCGCACTTTTTGGACTCTTCTATGGGATCTTTATTAACACAGAGGGCTTTTTTTTAGGTTTGTGGGAGTGTAGAATGACACTTTGAATTTGTCTTTAGGGAACTTGTTAGCTATTTTGTGAGAAATTTGGTTGTGGAAGGGAATTTTGCACCATTTTCTCTCTGGAGAACTGGGGCCTGGTAAGAGGGACGTGTTTAATTTTACGGCTTGTTTTTTCAGCTTTCTCCGGAGTAATGGGTCAATAATGCTAGCACTGTAACCATTCTTCTGAGCAATGTACTTAATCGTTTTGAGCTCACGTTCAAAGTAGTGTTTGGAAAGGGGGATGTTGATTAGCCTATGGATCATACAATTAAAACTGGCTAGTTTTTGAGCTATGGGATGGCATGAATCAGAAGGAATAACTTGATCTGTGTAGGTAGGTTTCCGGAAAATTGAGAACATGTGTTTATTATCGCTTATAAGCGATAAAGAGCGATAGAGCGATAAATGCGATAAGAGATAAATCTCGACTGTGAGATCCAAGAAATTGATTTTGTTATTCACACCGAGTTCCACAGTAAAAGCTATTGATTGATGCAAGGAGTTGATGAATTGGAAAAATTGTTGCAACTGTCTTTCACTTCCTGTCCAGCAACACAGAACGTCGTCGACATATCTGAACCAGTAGAGTACATTTTTGGAAAATTTTTGGTCACTGAGGATCTTATGCTCTAAAACATCCATAAAAATTTCTGCGAGGAGTGGGGAAAGGGGTGATCCCATAGCCAGGCCATCCTTTTGTTTATAATAGGTCCCTCGGAATAAAAAGTAGTTTTGATTGACACAAATCTTTAGGAGTGAACTTAATTCGTTGATGAGATGTTGATTGACATCTGCGGTGGTTAAGATTCTTTCAGCGTACAATAAAGCTTCTTGGACCGGGATAGAGGTAAAAAGATTGGACACATCGAAAGACACCAGTTTAGTGTTGGGAGGCAAGGTGATGGGCAGAAGGCATTCGGATAGAGAGATTGAGTTAGTTATTGAAAATTTTGGGTTGAAACCTGAGAGCTGACGATATATCACGTTTAGTGTGGGGTTTATGAAATCAAGTGTGATTGTGGAGCCAACTACATCGGGAAGACCGGGAGGAATTTCTCCACCCGTATCAGTGAACACAAAAAGTGCTATGTCTCTGGTAACGAAACCTCGTCATTCGCGAAGCACCTCATGGACGCGAATCACTCCAGTGACTTTAAACTCAACGTGCTCCACACTTTGGAAAAAGGAAAGAAATTGGAAGCCATGGAGCAAGTGGAAATTATTCAAAGTAGGAACTGGAAGCAGAATCTTCTCAATGACGTTCAATTTCTTTCGTCCCCCTCCTCTCCATCACCTTCCCACGAGTCGGACACTCTTCAGAAGGGCTGCCGCAACCCTAAGCACCGGACCCCAGCCGCCCCCTTCCCCCCCCCCCCCACGCCCTCATACTACTTTGGAAGAACACACCAGGAACCCCAAGGAGCTAATCCCCCTTAACCCGAAGGAACCGACGCTCCGGGGGATGCCAACGCCCGGACCGCTTCACCCCTTCCATAGTGGACTTCACTGGGATTCTCCACACGGACTTTCCATAGATCCTTAACGACCTGGGCTATCCCCAGGTCGCCATCATGCTTGGTTTTACCCATCAACACCCACCACCTTTCACCCTCCTCTCAATTCCCATTCCTTGTTCTCTCCAACCCCTCCATACTTCCCCTCCTCCTACCCCCCCCCCCCTTTCAACCTTTCCCACCCCACACAGCAAATTGTATATATACAGATGTCTGAGATTTAATTTTCACCTGAAGATGGTGTTGTACACCGAAACCGGTCAAAAGTAAATGTCTTTATTCTTGTGGAAAATTGCCAGTGTTTTTCTTTTGTAGTGAAGTTGAATTTGAAGGGAAGTTAAATTATCTAGATTTAACCATTCTGAATGTCAACCGGAAATTTGAATTCTCCATTGTCAGGAAAAATTGTTACACAGACCAAATACTACACTGCAATTCACGACACCATATCTCCCACAAACTATCTGCAATACATTGCATGCTTCACAGGCTATGTATGATCCCGATGTCAAATTCCAACAGGATGGAGGAGTTAAACATAATGAAGCAAATTGCATTCAACAACGGGTACCCCGAAGAACTTATCACTAAACTCTATCACAAAAAACTCAACCGACTCGCAGTCAACCTTATTTACACCCAAAGAGTGAAAGATGTTAATAAGAAATGGCACAGAATCCCGTACCTCGGCCGTATATCTACCAGAACTGAAAACCTCTTACCGAAAGACAAAGTGAAAGCTGCCTTCTATAGCAAAAACACATTAGGCAAACTGTTAGGGAGTACTGAAGACAAAATAAGTGCTGGGAAACACAGCGGAGTATATAAACTCCAATGTAATGACTGCAACTCTTGTTACATAGGGAAAACTGGATGGAATTTCAACATCAGGGCCAAGGAACGTCATTCATGTTTTACTGACAACAACCACACCTCACACTTTGCCAAGCACCTCTTGGACTCTCACCACACTAGCGAATTCAAACCAATAATCCTTCACAGAGAAAATAACGGCCAAAGGCTTGACGCACTCGAGCAGTTGGAAATTTTTGTGGGCCAAACCTTACCCGACGTCACACTAGTTAATGAGCAATTGTATTCTCACCTCTGTTTAATGTGTTTCCCGCAAAACCATCACAGACACCACTCACCACTCCTTAATGTGTCCCTTCAGCTCATTCCTACCGCACTCCACCACCCTCATTTACCTCATGCACTGAAGATCCATCATTACTTCTTCCTCAAACTGACCTTCCCTTTCTCCCCACTCGATTCTCATCCGGATCCCTTTTCTCCAACCCCTCCCCCCTCCCTCATGCCCCCCCCCCCTTCAAGTGTGTAAATGCCATGTACTATCCTGTAAAATTTGCCAGATGATGATATGCTGTATCGAACCAGGTCGCAATAAAATTCTATCCTGTGGACCAGCAAAGTATTTTTTCTCCCTTGTGTTGCTATTTTGTGTTCTCACCACATTTTCCAAGTACTCTTTTAGTAAATCATAGCTTTCTCATGGGTCAGCCGAATATTTCCCGCATGTGTTTTCCCCACCTTAAATTTTTGGTGATTGTTACACCTAAGTACCTTAACGATTCAACGCTTTCGATCTTCGTGTTACTAATGCTTTATGATCACTCTATTGAGTTATTCCTCTTCCAAAAATAAATAGCTACACACTTTTTAAGGTTATCTTCTAACTGCCATTTGTCACACCATCCTTGAATTGCAACTAAATCATTGCTAAGCGATTTCCTGTCTTCTTCTTTTGATACACCCCTGTACACTACCGCATCATCTGCAAAAAGTCTAAGCTTACTATTAACTACGGTACCCAGATCGCTTATGTATAAAAGAAATAGAAGCGGGCCTATTATGCCAACCTGGGGAACTCCCGATGTGGTATCAATTGTTTCTGACATGATACCATCTATGACAGCCCTCTGCTCTCGCTCACTTAAGAATTCTTCTCTTCTCGTTTTCTGTCCTCGTTTTGTAGTCAGGTGTCTCGTGTTGCCGTTTTTATTGTTTTAACAGTTTTAATGTGTATGTATCGATACATCAAATCATGTGCTAGAGACTTGTCCTTCAAACTCAATCTAAACTAGTCAAGAAGTACAGATATTATGGCAATGTTACCCCGTTGTAAGCTCGCAGATAAATTCAGACAAAAATATATAACATGGAAAAAGAGTATATCCAGTGCTTGCACCTGAGGCAGAGAGATACAATGTATGGAACTTAACCTGTTTCCACATGGCTTACAGAAGAATGTTTCGCCTTCTAGAGAGAAGTCCTTTTCACCCAACCCTCATATTCACTTAAGCAATGACTTGTTTGAAGGAGTTATTGGCACAGCAACACGAAGCAAACGAGAAATGAAACATTCTACTCCCTTACCAGTATTTATACCATTCCTTAGGTTCTGGAACAGCCAATCAGGAGGCAGCTTGGTTTGAAGCTAATGTGGGATTAGTGAGTCCCATCTGAGCTCCCATTAGTCGTATGCATTTTTAGTGTATTTGACTAATCCGAAGATGTTTGGAAAATAAAGCGAGTCCAGGACATTCACAAGGCTGGGATTAGTATTACGTTGCACTACGGGACTTTCCCTACACTTATTAGGAGCCCACAGCCGTGAGAGGTCGGACAATGACCTCTGCCCACCTGGAGCGTGTGACTTACATACATATTCCCTAATTTTTGTTCAGTTTTGTGACGTTCATTCGGCGAAGTGGTATTTCATGACTTTTGAGCAAAAACTGGCTATTTCATGATAAAAATGTATGACTGTGACGTTTATGACTTTTTCTAATCCCGAATTATAATGGAATAGAAATGAAAATATGCCAGTTAGGTGAAGAAAACAGTTTCATGGCTCTTTTGCATTCTACTACTGGTGATGTTGACTTTGAAAAACCCAATTTCCATGCAAATCTCTCCAAAGCACTCCTGTCTGTCTAATTTTCATCATTTTTCTGTGTGGACTGACTCAAAATCATCTTTAGGTCATGCTCCACTTCCAAAAAAAAACCAACCTGCTATTATTTGCTTTTGAAAAAAACTGTCATGTGAGATAGTATTTGATGAAGGTTGCAGTGAGAGTGAAATGATGGTTAATGTTTCAGGGGAATCCATCAGGTTTCGAGTGACATCAGAGGCATTTGCTGACACAACACCTGGTCTTCCCGATTTAACAGCAGATGGAGCTGCATCTGCGGTGGCCCCTTCAAACCAGGCGTCTTTGTCATCCAACCCTTCAGAGCTGGACCCTAAAGTACCTTATTCTCTAACCGTATGTATTCATTCTTTTCAAGTAGTGGAAATTAAGTTTATGGTCCCCTAGGCTTTTCTCTGTCAAATTACATAAGAATGTAATTTGACAGAGAACTCTCGCTATGACTTTAAAAAGGAATGTACATATATATATATTTAGTATACTTTCCAGTCAGTGTGTGAAAGTCTTGAAACTTGTGAGTTAGTGGATGCACCGCTGGTAAAACAATTTGGACAACAAAATACAACAATCTAAAGCAATCAAATTGTGACAAGTTGAAAGTTTTTTGTTTGATTTTATTTTACCATCCAAACAGGTTAACGTGAAATTAACGCCTAGCGGTACCGTTTGGTACCACTTTTAGTGTTTTCCTAAACTTAATAATATTCATATTTCTTTAAATTCCTTCTGATTTTTTTTAACTTCACATCAATTTACATACGTTGAAGCATATTATTCTGCAAATTGCACTCTTACTGAACCATAATTAACGTGCATACAGATGTTTGAAATAGGGGAATTTTTAATGATCGCCAAAAAACGATTTTAGTCGTGCATTCATTCCGATTTTTTTAACTTTATCCATTCCTATCCATATCTACGCGAGTTTTTCAAGTAATATTAAATCTCAATACATAAGGCTATGAGCTAGAGTAGACTTTTTGGATTTAGATGTATTCTTAGAAAAGTTACAATGTGTAATATTTCTGTGGTACCATATGGTACCGCTAGGCGCTTCCCATGCTATTTTTATGCAGGGAGCAAATTACTTCCGCGTTTGTATTTCCACCCGATTCTTTTGCGATATTGTGTTTTTAACACTTTTTATCAATGTATTTATTTATTTTATTATTATTATTTTAAATGTTTATTTTGTATTAATACATGATTATATTGTGAGTTTAGTGTATGTACACCTGGCAGATTGCAATAATAGTCCGCGTGTGGTGAACCTGGTCTGAGCCGTAAATCACGCAAGAGACCTCAAATACGCGATAAATTAATCATTTGGGATGATAAAGAAATTACTGTATGTGACACGGTTTTCCATAATCCTGATTACTCCTTGTTTCATGAATTGTCCACTACCACCACAGTTTCTGAACTGTTTTTTGATGAAGAAGTCATTTCTCACCTAGTGCTGGAATCGAAAAAGTATGCCCTGTTCTGCAAATGCACTAATCCAAATATAACACCTAAAGAAGTGAAAGTGCTTGTTGCTGTTCTTTTCCTTCGTGGGCAAAATATGGTTCCTAGTGGAACCGTATTTTATTGGGAGGAGCACACGACATGAGAAATGAGATTGTGTGTAATTCAATGAGGTGAGACAGATTTATTTATCGTTGTGACAATACTGCTGTAAATACCTCGGATGAAATGTGGAAAATGCATGCTCTTATGGACGTACCGAAGAAAAAATTTGGCCAGACTTTCAAAGGAGAGCAGTGCTTGAGTTTCGATGAGTATGTGGTATTATATTTTTGGAGACACGGATGTAAGCAATTCATGCGGGGTAAGCCAATAAGATTTGGCTATAAAGTTTGGTGTCTCAATAGCCCTACCTACCAAATTTCGACGTATTCCAAGGGAATAACCCGAGGAAAGTGGAAAGTTACGAAAAATAATTTGGTTAGGCAGCAGCATCTCTAATACGAATGTTAGATGACCTACAAAAGAAAGAACCACCTTACCAGTTCTATTTTGATAATTATTATAAAAATAACAGCTTAGTGAAATATCTCCACAGAAGGAAATACGATGCAACTGGCACAGTGAGGGAAAATAGAATACCTCAAGACTGTCCTCTGAAGTCCAATAAGGAATTGGCTAAGATGAAACGAGGATCTTTTGAAGCTAGAAGATGCGTGAAAGACAACATTGCTGTAGTGAAGTGGGTGGAAAATTCAGTTGTATCAGCTATATCATCATCCCACGATATATATCCGTTATCTGGAGTGGGTAGCTTCTCTAAAAGTGAGAAAAAGAGAATCCTTGTGCCACGACCCGATATTTTTGGGAAATATAATGCATTTATGGGGGGGCACCGATCGAATGGACTGGAATATACCCTGTTATCGTGTAGGTGTTAGGGGAAAGAAATTGTGGTGGCTCATTTTTACGCGGATACTAATTGCAAGGATGCGCAATGCATGGTTGTTGATGAGGAAGTCAGGAAGAGGTATAACCCTGCTAAAGTTCCGTCGGGCAGTTGTGCAGACATACCTGGAAATATTCAAGTATCCCCCAAAATCTGTGGGACGTGCATCTGCATCTAGAGGACGTGGAACTGGAATGATGTTAGCAAACTCATCATCAGATGGCATATTATTTTCAATAGGTTGCATTTGATTCCTATAGGACGATTTTCTTTTCTGTGTATCCGATGCAGTAAGGTATGATGGGTACAACTACCTCGTGAAATCTACTCCCCCGCAGCGAAGGTGTGCCCAAGAAAATTACACCAGTAAGACACGAACAGAATGTTTGAAATGTCTTTTACTATTTTGTATTGTTTTGCGTCATTCCATTTCTGGCAGTGATTTATGCAAGCCTTGAAATGAACTTTTATTTACCTTGGGAAAATTTATATTTGAAATTATTATTACGATCGTAATAAATTGTTTGCATATTTCTTGGTATTTCAAGGACATTATATGTTAAAAATTAATATTAGGATCATTAAATATAAAATACTAAGTATTTTCGACAGCTACAGTTTAATTTCAGGAGATTCTCCAAATCGGTTACATTTTATTCTCTCAAGCACCTAGTGGTACCGTTTGGTACCAGGCTGTATCTCCATAACTACCAATGTTTTAAGAATTAAAGTTGCACGTTATATACCAGAAAAAGATGTTAATTCAAATATTAGTTTATCACTGAATTCCGAGAAAATTTTTTTTTCAGGCGTTACCGGGTTAATTGAGTATTTTTGTGATTTTTCAAATTTCCCTAATTCCTCTATGGATTGTATATAATCTTTGTTGCATTTTTTGGTCAAGTTATTTTCCTCCAATTGTTTAATTCTTTTTCAATGATGGGGTTCCATCCATTGAGGGATATTCTCTTCAAATATTTTATCTCTTATGAGTGGATTATTTTATTTTAGGCAAGGAATGACATTAGGCTGATTTCCACTGACAAATTACCTATTTCTGATATGTATAGTGGTTGTATTATCCCAACATGAAATGTGTAAATTTTGGCTTGCTTCTGAAATGTGGAATAATTTCATTGATGATTATATTATGTACAATTAGCATACCCTATCAGATCAACGCAGTTGATGAACTATTTATTCTTAAAAATGCGTAAGTCCATTCACTCAATTAAAGGGTAATTAGTGTGACAATTGTGGAGCAGATTATTGGACGGCAGCTGATGCATGTGAAGAGAGGCATGCCTAGACAAATCAGTGCTGTCAGGGCAAAGCATGGGAAGGACTGTGGTGATGTTCCTGTTGATGCCATGCTCAGGGTAAAGAAGGAACCTCATGACGGATAACTTTCTCGCATTCCTGTATTTGGCTAAAACACTCGAAAGTAGGAGTATCAGCATTGTTGGGACTCTAAGCATGGTGAGAATAGAAGTTCCTCCTTCATTTCAGAAATCCCAGGGCCCTTTACACAGCACACAGTAATCTACGGAACTGGAGACATCAGGGAAAGACATCTTAGAATGTTCTCATTTTTAGCACCTTGTGCACTTTGTATCTGTGAAGCGGAAAACTGGCAAAAAAAAACTGGAGGTGGTTATTTTATGCCATGAAACTATGTTTGGCGTGGGTGTCATGGACAAAATATAGTGAAATAACAAGATAAAATACTCCAAATAACGAGAGCTCTCAGGGTCCGAACATTCGCTTGCTATATCGCACTTTCTTTGTTACTGAAGTTGTTTAAATACCGTAGAGTGGGGTGAGTTCGAACGCATTTTGGTGTATAATCATCAAATACTCATTATAGTTTAATTAATATATCTGTTATTCGAAATCAACAATCTTCAAAGTCTATTTCATATTGTAAGTAGAAAGAAAAACACGTAGAATAAACTGTTTATCTGAAAATCGCTAACTTTTAACTTTCGAACTCGCCCCGCCGAGCGGGGTGAGTTCGAACGCGCATTTCATTTTTGATACTCCGCAACTGAAGTCGCTCTTGAGAAGAGTTCTGAATCATGAATTCAAATCAGGTTATACCGTCAACAATAACCATCATATTTGTTAATTATTTCGCTGGTAGTAAGGTTTGAGATTTCAATTATATATTTGTAAACAGGAAGAATATCACCTTGACGCGAAAAGCATTTTGAATGCCCGACGGAGAAATCTATACAACCATTCAGTAAATTTTCTTTATCATGATGGAATTAAATGTTTCGGAAGGTATTACTTTGAATACCGTATTTACGCGTGTAAGCCGCGCACCTTTTTTCCCGAAACGCCAGAGAAAAAATGGGGGTGCGCGGCTTACACGAATCCTCCAGATTTCGTGTTAGCCGCGAACCATTTTTCCTCAGATTCCTGTTGTTTTCTCTCCTAAGTTTCGCATTCTGTCTAGTAGTAGTGGTATACTAGTCTTCGCAGCATGGTTTAGTAGTAAATCGTTCATTGTAAAGTATTCTGAAATTTTGAAGTATTTAATTAAAAATAAAAATCCACGTTTAACAAAGTCTGAGCGTACAACGGTACTGGAAGAAACGCTAGATCAGAAACACCATTTGTCAAAGCAAAGATTTATTGTGTATAGATCGTAAGTAGGACAACACATTGTAGCACTGATATGTATTTAAATATACTGTATCCTGTAAGCTGCCGCAAGGAGTTTTATGTTTTTTCAAAATCGTAAGCTGAGTTTGTTTCGGTATCACGTATCTGTAGCAACATTTTTACGAAATAGATAGCTCCTTTTGCGTACACATTAAAGCTACATTGCAAAGACACGACAAAAAATTTGTTACGTGGTGGCAATAGTCGTATGCTCAGAGAATATACCTTCTTAATATCCGTGCTATCCGCTCCAAGTGTGAGAGTAGTAAACGCGTTCGAATCGATCATTTAGCATTTTAAAATAATTTGCTATTATCACCCTAAAATGAATTCTGATGTGAAATTTCGATAGTTTCCTGTGAGTATAAAGCTATATATTATAAATGATGCCGAAAAAATAGGAAATCGAGCTCCATGAAGGAAATATGGTGCATCTGAATCTAGCAGTGACGAAAACTAAGAATGAGAACTGTTATGATATGAATATTCATTAGTGATTTATGATTATATTTCCGGGAATGTGTTTTTCTTTAGTTTTATAAGAATTATAATTGTTATTACATTGAGCTTAGTTTTTTCCGTGTGTTCCCAAGACTTTCCGGTGTTGTTAAATCGTCCCAGTCCACAGCTACTACGCAGAGAGCAGACGAGATCACCGCTATCAGGTACGGATGGCGTTTGGCTTTTTTTTGTTGATATGCCAACGATTTCCGTAATAATAGAGTAATCACGGGCTGAAATTGTATATATTTTTGCAATTATTTCAGTTGGATGGTCTTTTGAACAAATGCCGTTTTTATAGCTGGATGACGTGATCGTATGAAACTTAGATTACTGTGAGACGCTACGAGAAACAGATGCACAGTAAAAGAGGCCGTGCATTGATGACGATCGTGACGATAATAACACGTAATTCAATCAATTAATGAGAAAGACGTACACGTAATTTAGGCACAGAATTTCTATTAAAGAACGTGCATTCATGTTATGACAAAATGATGCAGACTCAAGGGGAAAAAAATTTTTTTTCGAAAGAAATAATTTTTTCCTCACAAACCTGCCCGAAAATAGGGGTGCGCGGGATACACGAGGGCGCGGCTTACACGAGTAAATACGGTATAATAAAGAACTACACAGTGATAGAGAAAATATTTCTATTTGTAGCAGCTCGTACAAAACATAATGGACCAGTAGTAATCACACTCAATAAAAGCAAAACTTCTTGATTCCAAGAGACGAAATATAATCAAATTTACGAGCTTACATTTTTCGAACACAAACATAAGTAAAAAGAATAAATTACAAAACTATTCAATATTGTTTATGTTTTCTAAATCCCTGAAAACTAAGCGGCCCCATCGTAAGTCCTTGGGCTGGTCGAGCTGACGGACGATTTGCGTGCGGAGCACTAAGCACTCGTCCACAACATCAGGAAAAGTAAAAAAAAAGTCTGTTTCATGGAAACTTTCTTTGGAAGGCACTGCACACGTAATTTTTGTTTGGAACAAACTTCCACCAATTTGCCGATGAAAAGTCTATCACGCTTATCGGTATGAACTTTATCAACAAATAAGAATTTACGGACATGGAATGCCCGGGAAGTTCAAAATTACTTTCGTCGCCACTTCTATCAGATGACGGAAGGACGTTGGCCTCTTCATCGTTTTGAGAACTTTCTTCCGTAGCAACACCGTGAAATTCCTTGACAAATGAATTATTTATACAACATGGACTCACACTCTTCCCTGGCTCGACAACAATTTTTTTCCCCCGAGATTTTTTCCCCGCAGGTGCATCGACGTGGGATGCCTGTAGAAACTCCAAAAATGCATCCGACCATGCGTAGTCATTTGCGGCTTCATCAGCATTTTCCTCAGAGTTTAAATTAGGGACTTTACTGATCACTTTGATACTGATACACATACTGATCACATTCCAGCAGCTTTAAATCCAGTGCGGATATTGTGCGACAAAGATGCTCCCAACGACTCGAACGTAGATTTTAACAGCCTAGGAAACTCACTTTTGGGATGAACTCCTAAATGCTTTCGCTTCCATTCATTTAGTTTTTTCCGCCAAGCGATCTTGAGTGGTCTAAAAAAAAAGCAACGTCAAGAGGTTGGCATAAATGAGTTGCATTAGGAGGCAACATTACAAAGTTAATGCCCATTTTGTCACAAATTTCAATCACTTCAATGGAGAGATGACTTGAAAGGTTATCTCCAATCATAAGTTTTGGCCCTTGCTTTTCTTTAAAAAAAGGCACACAAATCGTCATGAACCAGTCTTCAAATGCTGCCATATCAAACCATCCACTTATATTCCTATTGTATCTTGAACCTTCAATGCCGCCTTCCACCCAAGTAGGGTACAAATGCACTGCTTTATATACAGTGTACGGTGGAAGCAACTCGCCACTTGCCGATGCAGCAATCATTACCGAGACACTTGTTGTACTCGTGTCCTTTACGACTAGCGGGTGTTTGACCCCCCTCTTTACAATAACCCTAGACTTGCCGGGATCATCGCAAAAGTTGGTCTCATCATAATTAATGATATTATCAGGAGAAATGCCATGCAAAACAATCTCCAAATTATTAAAATATTCCTTTAGCACCTTTCTTGTCACTGCAGCCCGAGCTCTCTTAATATTCTCGCCAAAACGCACAAACAGCTCCGTTCGTCTCGACATAAAACCATGCACCCATTCAATGCCTGGACAATTGTCTTTGAACCTCTTTTCCCATCAGCCAGTTCTGTTTAAAAACTCCTGAACAACCAATTGGAGGTCAACTGATTGCAAAGGAATCCCCCATTTGGCACATCTAAGAATCCCTTTGGCCAGTTGGTCTTCTTCTTTCACGGACAGCACAGATTGGCCCCCAGATTTCCTTGGGTGTTTGTTCTTCAATTTGTCGAAGACAGTGGTCAGTGGCACGGCAAACTCCTTACATGCAGCCCGAAGAGTCATCCTTCCACTCTTGACTGCCTCAACAGCTTTTTCCAGTTGATCTGGGTCGTACTTGCGCGAGCGCCGGCCTCCGGTCACCCTCACGTAATTTCGCGCCATGTCGATCTCGCCTGGCGGAACTACACAAAATTACATTATGCGTTATATTGACTGACATAATCACCACACATCAATGATATTTTCCAAAATTAATAATAATAAATAGATCTGTTGATGGAATGAACTCCTAATCTATTCACGTTTACTTACCCAATAGCACAGCAGTTTCTTTCCGGCGATAAAATTCTTCGTATAACTGCCGTGTCGCAAACAGACCACCAGAACTCCGGCAAAAAGGCACGAACACATCGTATTTATAGGGAATGTAATACATTGTATCATTTTTCAGGCCTGGCGCGAGATTAAATCGTATCACAATAAGAAATTGAGAAGTTATTGCAATGTAAACCCCAGCGGTCGTATTCGTTTGAACTCGCCCCATGCGTTCGAACTCACCCCACTCTACGGTAATCATTACAAAGCCAATTCTTGTGACTGTAACCCTAGTTAAACCGGTATTCTGGTTTTTTTTTGGGTGAATGACCAGAAGATTCTATTAGTTCTTAAGAATGATATTTTTGCACACTTGACCTATGGTTGTATTTATTATTAATGACATTAATTTATTGTTTCATTATTTGGAATATAAAACCTCCACTTTTGGAGGAACTCAGCACCTCGCACATTACCATACTTTCATTGGTTCCAAATAGGTCTCGGTAGCAAGTAATTTAGCAATATGATGGACTATTATCGGCAAAATCTTCAGAAACCAGAAAAATTCTCATGCCTCTTGTGGAATATTCTCTTAATATTCAATTGATATAACAATTGTTTCAATCAAGGTAACTAACAAACAATATCCAATTAAATTTCATCAAGTTTTGCATAATATCTTCCACTGTAACGGCTTTAAGCGTCAGCTCTGCTATCTATTTGATTATAAAGCCCTCCCGCTGAGCCACTTTGGTATTCATCAATTAACTGAAGATTTGCTTTCAGATCTACCCAGCCGTGAAGTTAGCTGTTTGAGTGGTAGTGGAAGAAGGAGAATGACAAAAAAGCAACGAAAAGGGCACGATCTAGGGATATTTGGATTCAAAGATCCGTGGATCTTTCATTTCTTTTGGATCGGAAGACACAGACAAAATCAGATCCGGTTGGAGACTTAAACTTTTGCAGCTTAGCTATCAAAATGCCATGTGAATGGAATATAGGTATGGTACCTACATACTGACAAGGAGAGGTTATTATATAACTGGAGTCTCTAAATTAGATGAACATTTTTGCTTTGCCACTAGAGAGCAAATGTAAGAAGCACAGGATGTTGGAGTTTCTGCCCCTAGGCCGCAATGCGCAAGAAATAAATGGAGTAGAATGCACGACACGGGTCGCCTCTGCATTCACCAGACTTGCGTGAGGAGATTGAGATTCCTATCTCTACGTTGAATAATTTCGACCCTCATGGCATCTAATTTCTTGCCTTTGTCTAAGGTGTGGAGCACTTTAAAATCAAAATTGCATGTGTTGGGATTCTAACAGGTGTTTGGCGAATTAGTGGAATTAGTGGAATTAATGGAATTAGTGTTGCCTAAAATGTAGCACTTTTTGTGTTCATTAATACGTGTGGAAAAATTCCTCCCAGTCTGGCCGATGTAGATGGCTCCACAATCGCATTTAATTTCATACACACCGCACTTTTTGATGTGGTCTATGGGGTCTTTGTTGGAGCAGAGGGCTTTAGATAGGGTCAAGGGAGCATAGAAGGAAACACGCAACTTATCTTTAGGAAAGGTGTTGGCTATCTTGTAAGATAATTTATGGTGGAAAGGGGTTTTGCACCACTTTCTGTCTGGAGCCCTGGGACCTAGTAGGAGGGAGGTGTTTAAATTCACTGCCTGTTTTTTCCGTTTATTGCGGAGTAATTTGTCGATGGTGTCCAAATTGTAACTGTTCTTCAGGGCTATGTATTTTATGGTCTTCAGTTCACTTTCAAAGTTTGAAGTTGACAGGGGAATATTGATTAGTCGGTGTATCATGCTGTTGAAACTGGGTAATTTATGGGCAATGGGATGGCAGGAATCAAAGGGTATCACTTGATCCCTGTAAGTGGGTTTCCGGAAGATGGAGAAAACATGTTTGTGGGCACTTATCTCGATGGTGAGGTCCAGGAAGTTGATTTTGCCATTTACGCTCGGTTCCATGGTGAAGATTAGGGATTTGTGGATGGAGTTAAGGAATTGTAAGAAGTGGTCCAACTCTCTTTCACTACCTGTCCAGCAACACAGCACGTCATCCACATATCTGAACCAATATAGAATATTTTTAGAGAATTTGTTAGCACTGAAGATCTTGCTTTCAAATTCATCCATGAAAATTTCTGCAAGGAGTGGGGAAAGGGGTGATCCCATAGCCAGTCCATCCTTTTGTTTATAGAAGGAGTCACAAAAGGAGAAATAATTTTCCATACTATACGGTATATATACGATAATAATTTCGATAATAATACAGATTTTAAGTAGTGACCTTAATTCATTGAAGAGATGTTGATTCACATCGGCTTTGAATAGTATATTATCATCGTAGGCTAATGCATCATGCGTCGTAATGGAAGTAAAAAGGTTGCACAGATCAAAGGACACCAGTTTAGTGTTGGATGGCAAGGTGATGGGGAGAAGACGTGCAGATAAGGATGATCAGATCTTTTTGTATCTTTATATCTTTTAACAGCAAGGTAGTTGAAAAAGTTTTACAGCGACAACAATCGAAAATGACTCTGTGCTTAATTACCAGTTTATCCATACCTCAGCAAGACATTGTTAAAAGATTGTTCAAACTTACGTTTATTGGAAAATTGTCATATCAAATAGCCAATTATATACCAAGACACAAATTTAAGGATTCATTTTACAACCCTAACTGCTTGAGTAACTTACTATTTAATTCTAGAGATAAATTCGATGTGCTAGATAAAAGTGGTGTATACTTGCTCAGTTGTGAAGGTACCAACTGTAAAGCCGTCTATGTTGGGCAAACAGGACGTGCTATCCATGCACGGGTAAAAGAACATCAGCGCTGTTTAATGAATGGCAATGAAAGTTCCCGGTTGGCCAAGCATTTAATAGAAGAAGACCACCAAAGTGACTTCATCCCATAAGTCCTTCACTCGCAGTGTAAGGGCCACAAGCTGGACTCTCTGGAGATTTTTTTGTATTCCAAAGAAGCGAATGTATGTGTGCTGAATGATATGCTCCCTTCCCAATCTCCCCTCCTAACCTTACCTCCCCCGATACAATTCCCAACCCCCCCCTGCCCTCGTCCCCCACCCCCCCCCCCCCTCATTCTATTCTCTGTATGTAAGGGG
This sequence comes from Platycnemis pennipes, assembly GCA_933228895.1. Lineage (NCBI taxonomy): Eukaryota > Metazoa > Arthropoda > Insecta > Odonata > Platycnemididae > Platycnemis > Platycnemis pennipes. The sequence goes on from OW121849.1 coordinate 152,574,527, forward strand.
CTCGTGACGTACCATTGTCACCTTGATATTGACTTTATAATTTGAAACCTAGGCCTGTTTTAATTAAAGTCTGTGGAGCATCGTAAACGTCACTTATTTTTATACTCTCAAGTTTCCTTCAGAATTTGACATTTACATGCATGGTTGAAATAGCAGTCAGTCTCTTTGGAAAGCAAGCCCTTCTTATTCATTGGTCCTCATGTGCAAATACGTTCTTCTACTATATCTCTTCATTAATTTGCCACAAAAAATTAAAATTAATGTGATGTTTTTAATGTATCTTACCTCACTCACTCACTCAGTGATTCAACCCGAAGGTTGGTTTTGATAGGGGAGAGTAGAGCTCACCCTGGACTAAGCCACAGGCGTGTGTGAATTTTGCAAATCAGGGTATAAGGGGGGGAGGCAGTTCCTTTCCCAGGGCCACCTCGCACTCCTCAGAGTCCAAAGGAGGAGGAGTCCAAAGGCTTCACCTGGATTTGAACCTGGTACCCTTGGATCAGTAGTGAAGCGCTCTACCCACTAGGCCACCACAAACCACATATCTTACCTATCATGATTAAAATCCTTGGCAAGCGTTTAAATAGTATTAGTTGAGTTTGAAATGTGAAGTGCCTTAAAATGCAGGCTGATGGGCAGCTGTTGTAAAAGAAGAGAGAAAGTTAAAGATCGTTGAGGGCTGGCTGCCTTTGGTGCACTGTGTCGTTGTAGTGTTGATGTGTATTGGTGTTTCACTGCTGTGTCTGCTCTCCCTCACTCTGTTGCAGGGCACTATCAATGAGCCAGGATTGGGGTTGCTCTCGTGGTGGTCCAGCTGACTTCCCTTTCCTGGCCGTCAACGGAGATCATTGGAGGCTCTGGTTGATGCCGTCTTTGTTTGGAACCTCCTCCTGGTGGAGGCAGTGGCCAAGGAACGGCTAAGGGACAGTGTCAAGTGTGTGTGCTCATTGTTTCACCTCTCTTGAAGGACTGCTGTGTCCCCTGAGTATTGTTCTACTCTTGGAGATGAGAGGTTTGCAGCATTTATGGTTTGGTTCCAGTTGGCAGGCACACTTCAGAAGAAGAAACTTGTGGATACTCCACGGAATGATTCACATGTATGAATGAGCAAATAGTCCAAAGGGGCTCAGTGTTGTTTAACTGTTTGTAAGTACTTTTGAAGAACATCTGACAATAAGGGAATGCCTGTTTTGGCCTTTTCTTTTGTCAATTTTTCCCTCTGCATTTTCATTGCTGTAAATTCCATATTTCCTTGTGTAGGCTTCCGCGGGTTGTCTTACTTGAAGATGCTTGTCTTTCGGGATTCCCTCCGCGTTGGCGAAACTGTCGTCCGAGCAACCATGGACCAACGCGGAGGGAATCCCGAAAGACAAGCATCTTCAAATTCCATATTTACTACCTGAGGGTGAATGCCCTCATACTTGGGTTTCACAATTGGACAATTATTGGAAGAGTATTTTGGAAATCCTGTGGGAGCTTAGAGATTGAACAAAGGATCTTCACTTAAATGGATTTATCTTCTTGAAGTCACCTCAACCAGGCGAATGTTCACATCCCAAGGTGCTCGTAATCTATGATTCCTTTCAAAGCATTGCAGGATAGCAGCAAGTGTTGAACCGTTGAAGTAGTTATGATCAATTACAAAAGTCAGTAATTGGGGAATCATCCCTTCCTGATCCCATAATGGGCTAAGAATTCCTTCCTCCAATAAAAAGTCATGCTCTTTTGCTTAACCCTTCCAGTGTGTGTGACACAGCATATACATCCGCTCAACCCCATGCCTCTAGCGTGACTTTAATCGGGGGTATTTAAATCCCTCTAAGGGTGCTTTTTTTCGCAAGCATTGAATATTCTGTGCAGGCATTAACTTAAATATTTATATAATTGTAATTGCAATTTTAAAAATTGCCAAAACAATAAATTAAGTTTAAAATTGTTTATGCTTTATTATTATAAATTTATACTTTTTACATTTTGTCAAGCAATTATTTTTTCTTCTCTCCGTGACCAGTGATTAGTAGTTGACCGGTGTGTGGCATTGCTCAAAGCAGCAGTCTAAGCAGAGAGATGATGTCCCTGGACAGTTTTTACGCCTGTGTCTCGTTTCTCTTCTCTTTCCATTTTCTGTACACACCACACACTTTCTTCTTCCAACTTTGTAAGTTTTGTTTTCAGATTTTCTTAAATGAAATGCTGACCTGTCAATCGCGTACATACTGTGTCGGTATCTGTTGGCCGTCCTTTGTGCTTTTCTAAATTCTGCCCTTGGTACATGGCTATGATCTTGCTCACTAACTCTATTCGGAGCGATAGATGATCTTTCTTGTTTCCAGCCTTGCAATATAGAATGTAAGCATTCAACGCAGCCGTATTTACTAAGTGGTCGAATAATTTTTTGTACCACACTTTTGTCCTTTTCCTTTCTAGAAGGAATGATTCTAAAAGCTGATATTTCAAGTCTACACCTCTCACGTTTTTATTATGCTCTATTACACACGTGGGTTTGTTCACAAATTCTAAGCCACCCTTTCCGCTAATGGGTTGCATTTCATCTGAATGTTTGGCAGTCAGCACTGACAAGGGGAGTGTCCGAGTTCCGGGTCTAGGATTTTGACGAAATTTGCCAGGCAGGTAGTCCTTGATTAGTTATTTACGAATCATCCCCCATATAGGGTTATATATCCAGAAACTTCGTCAAAAAACGAGTTTGACATATTTGATTGCAAATATAAAGCCAATAATTAGCCATGTTTTATCAGTGCAGTTTGGGTTAGGGGTAAAGTACTCGCTTCACATTGTCGACGTCCCAAGTTCGAGACTCTTCGGGTCCAATTTTTTTTTCATAGCAATTTCGTCGTACGACTTTCCCTGGTTTTACATATTTTTAATCTGTTTACCCGGGATGCATTTTAACTATTTTACGTAATAATTATGTAATTTGCTAAAATTACGTAATTAGTACGTAAAATAGTTAAATACGTTATTTACCTAAATCACGTAATTAGTACGTGGCGGAATTACTTCCGCACGCCCTGTCATTTTTTGTGTATGAAATTAACGGATGAGCATAAAGTGTGATCGTGATTTTGAATTTCCGTATCTTTGGCTACGCAGTCCCGACGCACGTACAACACTTGTTCTAATTCGCCTGGTGCCGTGATTTTCCAGCGCTGTGCTTTTTTGGAAAAACTAATCGCAAGAGAAAAAAAGAACTTAAGCTCTGTAATCATATAATTGTAAGTATCTACCGAAATGTTCGGGTGATTCTAACATGCTCCTGAAAAGGTGCAATACATTAATTCTTCAAAATTAATTGTTACCTCTGGTTTTTTATCAATTTCCAAGCGACGTCCTTGATTCGAAACTCTCTCCCACCCGAATATTTCGCCCGATCACCCGAACATTTTGGTAGATACTTACAATTATATGATTACAGAGCTTAAGTTCTTTTTTTCTCTTGCGATTAGTTTTTCCAAAAAAGCACAGCGCTGGAAAATCACGGCACCAGGCGAATTAGAACAAGTGTTGTACGTGCGTCGGGACTGCGTAGCCAAAGATACGGAAATTCAAAATCACGATCACACTTTATGCTCATCCGTTAATTTCATACACAAAAAACGACAGGGCGTGCGGAAGTAATTCCGCCACGTACTAATTACGTGATTTAGGTAAATAACGTAATTAACTATTTTACGTACTAATTACGTAATTTTAGCAAATTACGTAATTATTACGTAAAATAGTTAAAATACATCCCGGGTAAACAGATTAAAAATATGTAAAACCAGGGAAAGTCGTACGACGAAATTGCGATGAAAAAAAAATTGGACACGAAGAGTCTCGAACTTGGGGCGTCGACATTGTGAAGCGAGTACTATACCCCTTACCCAAACTGCACTGATAAAACATGGCTAATTATTGGCTTTATATTTGCAATCAAATATTTCAAACTCGTTTTTTGACGAAGTTTCTGGATATATAACCCTATATGGGGGGTGATTCGTAAATAACTCATCAAGGACTACCTGCCTGGCAAATTTCGTCAAAATCCTAGACCCGGAACTCGGACACTCCCCTTGTGAGACATTGTGCTTATCCTTCCACTTCTACGCCACCAATTTTCCACACTTTGCACTAACCAGTTCTCGTTTCTTCAGTTTCCTTTTTAGATGCATTGGTATACCTTTGCGTGTGATTCTAACTGTTCCAACGGCATCTGTTGTCCTCTGAACCAACCTCTGGAAAAGATCGGGACTACTATAATAATTGTCCATACATACACATCTTCCCGAATCTAATAGTTGCTCACACACTCGTAGAACAACTTTTGTTGAGAAAAGTTCTGTCTTTGGTGATTTAACTGTCTAATTTTGTCCTTAGCCACTGTAAATTATAAAATTCCATAAATGTCCTGCAGAATCACAAAGTTGAAACATTTTTATGCCAGACCAGGAAGTATATTCCCTCATGGGAATATACTCTTTGCATGAAAGACTACCTTTCCATATCAACAAAGATTCATCGACACTGACTTCTTTGCACAGTATATATACTGTCTGGAACTTATTTTTCAAATATTCACTAATGGGCAGAATTTTATACAGTTTAGGTTCTCATTTTGAAATTTTTTTATTGGTATTATCAACAAAATGGAGAAATTGGATCAGTGATGAAAACCTTTCTTCGCTCATTGCATTGGGAAAAAACGTTGTTTCTAATACATATGTTTCCTACTAAAACACATTCTGAGGCTTGGTTTCTGAATTATTACCATCAACATAAGCAAACCTAGGAATACCCTAAATTCGTTCGTAGTTGTGGGAACCCACTTTGGAAAGCGCGAGTTTGTTTTTGATTTTTTCTTTATCATGAGCTAGAAACTTCTGCTAAGCGATTTGTTTCAGTCACTATGATTTTATTAGATTGTCATAAAAAAAGAGCTCAAAGTATTCCAGCGGGTTATCTGCGCACCTAACTGGCACTGTATGTTTCCCAACGAAATCACACGCAAAAGGCAGAGGAGGATTAGCACTGTCTATCTCTTCCCAAGTATTCTCTTGAATATTCATAGAAAATTGAGGAGATTCTTCATACTCTTTGGAACTGCAGTCCAGAGTGAATTCTCAGAAATCTGAACTTGCTGCACTATTTTCTTCCAAAACATTACGCACCTGCTGGTCAGGCAACTCAACGATAGCTGGACGCCATGGTGAACTAAAGAGGGGTTCAGCCAAGGGACGGTCCCAGGGTAGGAAAAGATAAAAAAAAGCCACAATATGGCTAAGGTCATTCGGCAGTAGGTGTCAGGAAACCTGGACCCTCAGCTTCAAGTATCGTAGATAAAGAGACCACACGATGACAGATCTTATGAGGCTGCGAGCAGTATCGTGTGACCATGCCTACGTGAGCATTGCCATGATGAAAGAGAAGGGAGGAATGCTTAATCAGGATTGAAGATACCAAGGAACCACAGAACGAACGCAGTCAGCATCGACACGCTCATATGAATGATCCATGAAAGCAATAAATCAGAGCACAAGTGGAGATATCTGTTGGTGTCCACCATACACTGTGTTGCGAGTAAGCATTCTCTTTAGCAGGCATGAGGTAGGAAAGAAAAAGTTTCAAAAATAGGGGCATATAGATACAGGCAATCAAAAAGCAGAGAATGAAAGTAGGCAGAATAGTCACATATATGCTCACTGAAAGTAGATATATAAGAACTTGAGCGATAAGATTTCATAATGAAACGTTTGGACGCAGAGGGTGTGTCGCACGCGCTTGAGGCATGGATTTGAGCAGATGCAGACATTGCGTTGCACACGCGGAGGGATTAAATACCTCCATTTAAAGTCACGCTTGAGGGGTTACGGCCAGTTCCCTCGGTTTGTAAGAGCAACTTTATGGCTTTACCGAAGAAATTCTAAATTGAGTATTCGTGTTGCTACAAAAGTGGTAATGATATAATCATAACTTGTGGCAGACGACTGCTCATCTCATGGCTTCGGAATAACTCCGCATAAAACGTAGACAGCCAGAGTTGCGTGCAGTAAGCTTAGGTGGCATGTTCATTAAGCAATGTGTTACTGAACTCTTGGCCCTCTGACTCTTGGTCATTGTATGTAAAATTTTATCATCTTGTATTTCCAACTCTTACATGTGAGTACTCACTTTTTTATATTTTAATGTGTAAACTGGATTTCCAAATCCTTAATTCAAAATTGCATCGCAAAATTAATGCGATGTTACCGCGATTCTAGTTATGTAACAACACATTTTCCCAAACGCATTCACTGATGCCGGCTTATTATTTTCACGATTAATTTATTGACATGGACAATCAGGGGAAGTATATTTCGGAGTTTTTGGCGAAGTCAGGGTGAGGTGGGTTGTTTGGTAGCAGGATAGGAGAGTTTTGAGGTGAGGAGCCATTTTTCTGTTCTTCCGAAGAAGTATCTTGTCCTGCGGTGTCGTTGTTTTTGCTAGCTACCCCTGCGGGTAGGGGGATTGAGAATACTCCCGCAGTATCCCTGCTTGTCGTAAGAGGCGACTAAAAGGGTGAGGGAAAACAGACCCTCTGGTGGGCAAGAAGAAATGCGTTCGGACAGTGATGTGGGCCCCTGTGTGCGGCCATTCCGAATGTGGTCCAGTGTTGAATGTCTTCTGGGTGCCGAAGGAACTGCCCTCCCTCCACCTAAGGAATCCCACCCGGATGCCAGCGGATGATGGGAAACAGTTACTTCCGCAGATTTCGCCGCCGCGGCGGTTTCTACTTATGCGCGTCTCAAGAGAAGGAGTCGTCTCCCTTCTTGTGATCTGTCAGGCTATGTTCCAGGCGACTTAAAATTCTACGAATGCGTTACGAGGTGAATCCCTGTTGATCGTAACAGCCACTGATTTCCGAATTGAGCAGCGACTTGAAATGGAGGCTTTGGTAAAAAATGGAGTCCATCACACGCTTATGTTGTGGAGTTGGAAATAGGAAGAGAAATGGTGTCTCAAGGCGTAATGGGGTCGTTTATCAAATTTTTTTACTGCCGAATCTGATAGAGTTTGTAGAATGAAAAGACCCGTATTTTTCCGTTTTCTGATCCGTCAATTATTTATCGAGTTGTGAGCGGGGAAAACTGATGATTTTAACCCTTTCAGAAAAGTGGGCGTGGTGCAACCTCTGACGTCATCCACTTCGTCCAATCACGATTGAGCCCGCGAAACTACTTTGCCTTATTGTTGATAAATTAATTGGGCGGACACCAGAGATTGGTATACTTTTCATATCGTTTATTAACTAACACACAACACAAGCAATACAAACATTGGTCGGCACCATGATCTTACGCACACCGAACGAATATCAACCCTCAACTGTTTCCTTTCTTTATGCGGGTTCAACTTCCCGACACAAAACAATTTCTCATTTCCAACACTTATCGCAAAGGGGGGGACACAGCTGACTGTGCCAATAGGAGCAGTTACGACAGCATCTGTGCGAGCAGACCTTCCGAGAATCCCCCTCCACTCCCTTCCTCTACCCTGAAAGCAGTCAAGGACGGGAGGAACATGACGTCAATATTATCACAGCAGCATTTTCGGTGGGCGTCACCTTTTGCTTATTTTAATTTTTGATTTATGAGCGAATGGTTGTGGTTAGAAGATTAATTTTTTCACTAAAATTCTTTTTTCGTTTCTGTCTAACGATTTTGTGAACAAAATTGCGATTTCGGTTCCGAGTAAACGCCCCCATTGCTTGTAGACGATGGAAACGGAATGAACAAGAGATTAGGACCACCACATTTGCCCCAAGAAACCTTCCGAAAAGGTTATTTACCGTTTGCGAATCTGTTTCCGTATTTCCTTACTTATTCCTAGCCCCGTTCGTTGCTTGGTATGTCAACGATTTGGCCACATCGCAAATCAATGTGAGGGAAAGGCCATGTTGCCCAAGCTGTGGCACAGACAGGCGCATGGGGACGAAATGTGCTCCTCGGAACCCTTTTGTGTCAACTGCTAGGGTTCACACCTGATGTACTCTCGTGATTCTCCATAGTTGAAGTTAAAAAATTACGGTAATGAAGATGCTAGAGAAAGTCTCATACGCTAGGAAAAGATACCGGACATTAACAGACGTAACATCATCCCGGTCATTTGCCTCTAACTGTAAAACCAATCAGCAAGACTATAACCGGACGCAGACAAACACTGAAGAAAGTTGGGACAGCAAAGGCAGTTCCGCCTCCCGAATCGACCAAGCCTGAGATAGTAAACAAAGGTCGCCCACCTTCAATCGATCGAGATCACCAGAGCCAACCTGCTCTGGGGTCACGCCTTCCAAGCGTGATAACACTCCCGACACCTCTTGATGCCTCCAGGGGAAATGGAAGAGTCTCTCTCCGAGACTGAAGTAACCACGGCGAGAAGAAAAGGTGAGAAGAATTGCCTCAAACGCAACGAAATCTCCTCACTGAACGTATAGCTCACGGTGTCATCCTACTATTTATTTATTCCCTCTTTATTTATGCCACTGTGGCATATCCACTAATGTGGAACTGTGATGAATTTTATCGAAACGGAGGGATTTATGATTTTATTATGTGATTATAATCCGACATGCGTCTGTCTTCAAGGAACGCATTTTTAAAATACTACCGACAAGGGAAACATTGAAGGACTAACCGTGTACAGAATGAACCACACAACGAGTCCAGGGCGGAGTGGCAGTTGTTATTTGGGAAACACATTACGCCTCCCGAATGCAACTTAAAATATTCCCTTTCGAGCTGACGCTTTAACAGTGCCCGACCCAGAGGCCACAACTTTACGCAATGGCTATTTGCCTGAGGGAGGGTGATCCGGTTACAAGTTTTGACCTCTTAAGCACTTGTCCGACCTCAGCCTCTCATTGTGTTGGGCCACTTTAATGCCCATCAACTCTTTTGGGGCAGCTCGTTAACCCAGAGAAATGGAAGTGGCGTATTTCATTGAATTTTATGGAGGATTTATATCTAATTTTAATGAATGAGAAGGAAAAATTCGTTTTAATGGGGAATTTTCCTCTGATGTAATTTTATTTTTTGGAGGAATCCACAGACCAAGATGAGCTATGCGCCCACTTATATGTGTGGAAGAGATCACTTTCCCCTAGTTATCGGTAAAGAGTTAAAACCAAATTTTATCCAACTCAGATTGAAATATACCAAGTCTGGTCTCTATATAGATAGCTATTGCATTTTTAACTGCGATGGAAAAACCAAAATGGGAGCGTTGCCGGATTCCATTTCGGAAGCAACGTCATGCAGCATACCCCAACTGAAAGGTATGGTAGACCGATCCCCTGTACCTTGGTGGTATGAGTAACATGCGGAAGTTATCCGCAAACAAAACAAGGCACTGAGAATATTTAAAAAATATCACGCGGAAAATAATCTGGCCTCCTTCAGACGCTTACGAGCCAGAGCCCGACAAAGGAGAGGAGGAGGCAAAAAAGGAATCCTGGATAAAATTTGTGGACAGTATGAACTACAAAGCACAGAGTAGATACTCGGGTTTGGCAGAAGGTGAAGAGCTAGTCACATGCTAGTCGCTCGCTGCGCATCTGAAGGACGGGCGCGTCACTCGGACGTGTCCAGCTCACGTAGGTATTCCAGGCAATGAAAAAGCACACTTGGCAGCAAAAAAAGCCCTTAGTAAATAAGGCGTGGAGTTTGAATATGTGACGGCGAATTAGTTGAATTCAAAATTTGCTCAGATACTAAAGGATCATTGTCATGGTCGAATGTGGGTTTGTATTTAACTCCTTGGCTAGTAATCTTTTAATGGTTTGAACAGCTCTCTCCGCAATACCATTGGATTGGGGATGGTATGCTGGGGACTTTAATACCTCTGCCTCGACAGGACCGGAAATCAACAAACAGCTACGAGTTGTATGGAGGGCCATTATCAGAGACCATCTGTGATGGATACCCAGAATTGCTAAACAATGCACTCAAGTTTTCACATACTTTCCTAGCATCAGTTCCATTTGCCATATAGTACACTTCAATCCACTTACTCTCACTATCAATAACCAGGAAATATTTTCTTGCATAACAAAAAAATCAACATTCAGCCTGCCCCAAATATCAACCCTGGACCATGATGCCTTTTGCGAACAGTCTGGTTGAAAATTAACAATTTGGCATATTTCAGTTGATAAAAAAGAACACTACTTATGTTATTCATGCACATTAAATGTAATTTTAATTCTTTTATAATAATGGATTAGGCCCAATTTAGAGAATTCATACAAAATACGTTTATATTAACCAATTAGAAAGTGTTGGATAGTCGTATAAAGTGTGCGTAAGTCCTTCTTCTTCCTTGGCGCTACAGCTCTTTGTCAGCTTTGGCCTTCATTACAATCTTCCTCCATTCCTCTCTCTTAATGGCCTTCTTTCTCCATCCTCTTATCCCCCAAGTAGCCACGTCTGCTTCCACTCCGTCTTGCCATTTTGGGTGTGGTCGTCCTCTTCTTTTTACACTGAGTAATTTTCCTCCCAAACTCTTTTGGCCACTCTCCCCTCTGGCATTCTTATCAAATGCCCCATCCATCTGAGTCTCTGTGACTTGACAAATCTCACAATGTCTAGGCCTTCTATGATGTCGTCAAGTTCTTCAATCCATCGTCTTCGAAAAACTCCATTTTCTTGTATAGGTCCAAAAATTTTCCTTAGGATCCTTCTCTCGAAACATATAAGCGCGTGCGTCTCTGCTGTTGATAATGCTCAGAATTCACATCCTTAAGTGACAACGGGTCTTATTAGAGTTTTTTATATTTTATGTTTAGTATTTCTTCTTACCAGTCTACTTTTCAACAATTTATGATTTGCGAAGTACCCTCTGTTGCCAGCAGTGATTCTGTCTTTTATGCAGGCAGTTATTGAGTTATCCGAAGTCACCAATGCTCCAAGGTATTTCAAGATTGAGACACCCACAAATGTATCTCCGTCGATATCTAATGTCTGAGGTCGTCTGCGAGCTTCAGATGTGGACATGCACATGTATTTTGTTTTATCACAGTTAAGTTCCATCCCCCTGCGGGTAGGACGATTGAGAATACTCCCGCAGTATCCCTGCTTGTCGTAAGAGGCGACTAAAAGGGCGGGGAGACAACCCCAAAAACAAACCCAGAGCCAGCAAGGGTTGAGCCCGGGCAGTCTTGTGGGTCAACTGTCTGTGTACGGCCATTCAACCTGGCCTGCGATCCACCCGCATGTTTGCCGTGTGCGGAGACCCGTAAGGAGGAGAAGGGGATCCTGGAGGGTGAGGTCAGTGGTTCCCAGCCGGGTGTCGGATGCCCGGTATGGACTTCGGGCCAATATCCCTCTTTGGCCCCGGATTCTGTGTAAACGGGCGGCCGGGAGCTAGCCACTCCCGGTCAATCGGCTTACGATACGTTCGGTGGCGAGTGCCAGGGAGGTGGGGGTCTGCGTTGGGCGGTCGGAGATGTACGGGTTTGGTGGGCCCGTGCATCAAAGATCCAACCCGAAACAGGCAACCACCTCTAGGGTGCTATATCCCTTGGGTAGCCACTTACGTCACTCAAAAACTTACCATATGCAGCGTGTACCTACCGGAGGGTGCACCGGTGACTCGCTGCAACCTTGAATCACTTGTCCGACAGTTGACAAGGCCCTTTATTTTATTGGGTGACATTAACGCCCACAATCTCCGATGGGGAAGCTCTAGAGGCCAATGCACTAGGAGGGGACGGATTTTAGCCAGTTTTATTCTTGATTTTAACCTATTTTTACTCAATAATGGGGAGAAAACACGTTTTAGCGCTATTAATGGAGAGAACTCTGCAATAGACCTTTGTCTATCGTCAGGTAGTCTTTTAAACAAGCTGAACCTATCCGTACACACGGATCTATGTGGGAGCGACCACTTCCCAATTTTAATTAAATCCGAAGGAATTTTTAACTCCGATTTTATCAGCCTGGGGAATTGGTTTGTCCGTAAAGCGGACTGGCATAGTTTTAAAAAGGATTTTTATTTCAAACACGATGCAAACTGTGACGCCACACACAACGTGCAAATTTTAACTAAGGGCTTGATTGATGCAGCAAATTGCAAAGTGCCTCGTTCGGCGGGGAAGCTCCAAAGGCCAGCGGTTCCTTGGTGAAACGAAGAATGCGCTGAGGCCATACGCCAGCGGAAACGTGCTTGATGTTGGTAGTGAAGGCTGCTCTGGTGCTCCACCGGGTAATCTCCTCCATGGCTGCCGACGTTTTGCTGGCTGCCGGCTCCATGGCTGCCGACGCAGGTGCTTGATGTGTTTTTAACAAGTTCCCCACTGCAAATAATCTAGCCTCTTTCCGAAAATTGCGAGCAAGATCTCGGCAAGTAGTGAGGGAGGCTAAGAAGGCCTCCTGGATCGAATTAGTTTCGGATATTAACCATCGTACACCACTTGCACAGGCATGGGATAAGGTGAGGAGTATTTCTGGTTCTCGCCAGGAGTACGGCGTCTCATGCCTTAATGTAAATGGCTACGTCGTGAGTCAACCTCGTGACATCGCCGACCTTTTTGGTACGTTACTAGCCTGCACAAGCAGTGACGGGAATTACTCGAAAGTATTCTTGGCTATCAAGGAACGCTTCCAGAGAATTCCACTTACTTTTTCTGAGACGTCTATGCCTGCAGAATACAACGACCCGTTCTCCCTGTGGGAACTTCGGTCAGCCATTTCGGATTCTAAGGATACCTCTCCGGGACTGGACGGTATACACAACGCTTTCCTTCGAAATGTTTCGGGGGAGGCGTTGTTGGAGATCCTAAAAACCTTCAACCAAATTTGGTTAGATGGTAGTTTTCCGCAAACCTGGGGGGAATCTGCAGTGGTTCCGGTCCCTAAGCAGGGAAAGGACAAAGTGGATCCAAATAATTATAGGCCAATCTCCTTAACCAGTTGCCTGTGCAAAGCGATGGAAAGAATGGTAAACCGTCGGCTCGTGTGGTTCTTGGAGCGACTGAACCTTCTATCTAATATCCAGTGTGGTTTTCGGCGAGGTAGATCGACAATCGATCACCTCGTCCGGAGTGACAATTTCATCCAGGAGGCCTTTCTTCTGCGTCAGCACGTCATCGGCGTCTTCTTCGATCTGGAGAAGGCGTACGACAGGGTCTGGCGTCAAAAAATTTAATGCAACTACATCGTTGGGGTTTTAGGGGCAATCTACCCATTTTTATAAAGAATTTTTCAACCCACCGAGTTTTTAGAGTAAGGGTAGGTAAACACTTATCAAAGCAATTCACGATGGAAAATGGAGTGCCACAGGGCTCAGTCCTCAGCGTGACGTTGTTCGCCAATGCGATCAACGGCGTCAGTGAGTGCATCAAGGGACCTGTTATGGGATCTTTGTTTGTCGAAGACCTGGCTATTTTCTGCCGGTCGTCCAAACTAGCCACCGCTGCCTGGCAAATTCAGCTTTGCATAAACGAACTTGATGAATGGTCCATCAGGAACGGCTTCCGTTTCTCAGCGGAGAAAACAAAATGCATCCATTTTCATCGGAAAAGGGGGTACCATATACTCCCTGAGTTACGACTCGGTGACAGACTTCTTACGTACGTTGATTCTGTTCGCTTTCTCGGGTTGGTGTTGGATTCGAGGCTTAATTGGAAAGAGCACATCCGAGATTTAACAGATAAATGCTTTAAAGTTTTAAATATCCTAAGGATTTTATCAAATTCGACTTAGGGTGCAGATCGCACCACCACGCTTTTATTTTATAGAGCAATGGTGCACTCCAAGTTAGATTACGGATGTTTCGTGTACGCCTCAGGCCGCGACAGCTACTTAAAACCTTTGTCGACGGTTCACAATGCGGGGATTCGTCTGTCGACAGGGGCGATCAGGACGTCTCCTGTCGTGAGTTTGTATTCAGAAGCCGGGGAGCCCCCTTTGTCAACACGGAGAACCCGAGTTATGAGTAATTATGTAGCAAAGATTTTACCAATGAGGGCGCACCCTTGTTTTAATATAATTTTTAACCCCAGGTTTTTAAACTTTTTTAACACACGGACAAGGGCTACCAAACCCTTAAGCATTCGTTTTAAAGATATTATTGATGGCACCGACGCTACACTTCCAGAAGTGTATGACTCTGGGTATTCCGGCTACCCACCGTGGCGGGTACCGCCCCCAAAATTAGCTATTTGCTGCAAAGAGGCCAGAAATGTACCACTACATCTGAAGAGTACCAGCAGATGTTTAGGGAGGCACTTCACTGCAACTCCGACTTCATCCCCGTGTTTACGGATGGATCGAAGTCGGAGTCAGCGGGCGCGTGTGCAGTTTTCTCGTCCCACCACGGATTTATAAAGGCGAGGCTTACCCCGCTGTGTAGTGTCTACAAGGCTGAGCTCTACGCCATAAGGATGGCTCTGGGTGGGATTAAAGACAATAACGGCGCCTACATGGTCTGCAGTGACTCAATGAGCGCGCTGCAGGCCATATCTGGCTACTCTCCCATGCACCCTATCGGCCAGGAGATACAATCCACCCTTATGTCTCTTTTTAAAAAGGGCGTAAAAGTTCGTTTTCTGTGGGTACCTGGCCATGTGGGAATAGCTGGTAATGAAAAGGCCGACCTGGCTGCGAAAGACGCGCTGAAGCTGGAAAACATATCATCTTCATTGGTACCCCGTGCGATCTGATGGCCACGTTGAGAAATGCTGCTTTGAATCAGTGGTCGGAGATCTGGCGCTCTCAGGTGGGGAACAAACTCCGCAGCATCAAGCAATGCACATCAGGTTGTCCCACTTCGGTTGGGAGGACTCGCAGGGAGGAAGTGGTGATCGCACGGGTGAGGATAGGGCACACTGCCCTAACACACTCCTTCCTCTTTACAGAGGAAAAGATTCCCCCCCGGTGCGATTGCTGCCAATTTCCCATGACTGTGAGACACCTTCTAACAGAGTGTGATATGCACCGTGCTGCATAAGAAAGGCTGGGCGTCAGAGGTGACCTTGGACAGTTCCTGGGAAATGACCCTGATCGAATCAACGTCGTCATCCAGTTTCTAAAGGAAACCGGTCTTTTTAATAAGATTTAATTATTTAGTACAGAAATAAATAGTAGTATATACTATTTCATCACCATTTGATCTATTTATTGATTTTATCGTTTTAACCCATCTTAAGCCGAGGTGCGAATGACCTTCGCTGTCGAAGCACCCTCTAAAACAATTCTACTTCTACTACGTTAACTTCCAGTCCAATTCTTCCTGCGCTTTCCTTTAGTGAGCCAAATATTTCTTTCAACTTCCTTGCAGATCTGGCTACAATGACTACATTATTTGCATACGCCAGTATGTGACTGCTCTGATAGAATATTGTTCCCCCAGGGTCAACTCCCCTCACTGCCCAGTGCAAGGCCAATATGAACAATGTTGCAGACCAACCATCTCCTTGCTTTACTCCCATGTTAAATGGAAAAGCACTACCCATTATATTGCCAACTTTGACCTTAGCTATGGTTTCCTGCATTGTTATTCTTACCAGTCTGATTAACTTCTTAGGCAAGCCTAATTCGTTTAATGCTGCATACAGTGTGCTTCTCTTCACACTATGAAACGCTTGCTTAAAATCTACAAAAAATAAGGGTAGATCTTGGTTGTGCTCGAAGTGCTTCTCCATTGTTTGACGCAAAGTTAATATTTGGTCTGTTCGAAATACACCCTGATATTCGGTAGTGATGCTTTCCGCTCTTTTGCTAACTCGCATTTGTATAATTCATGAGAGCACTTTATATGCAATGTTCAACAGCGTAATTCCTCTGTAATTGTTGCAGAGCGTTTTGTCGCCTTTCTTGTATATGGGACATATAATGCCAGTTCTCCATTTTACAGGCATTATTTCCTGTCTCCAAATGTCACTGATTAATTCATGCATGCATCTCATGAGTGTATTTCCGCCTTTATTATTAAGTTCTGGGGCTATTTCATCTTCACCAAGTGACCGGTTATTTTTTAATTTCCCGACAATCGCTTCCACTTCCTCCATCGTAGGCTCTTCGATTTCCTCCTCGCCCATTTCCTCTTGATATTCATGCACCTCGCTCTCTTCCTCAAACACTTTCATCATTCAACAGGTCGCAGAAATGCTCTGTCCATCTCTCTGCTATTTTCTCATCATCTCCCAGTATCTTTCCCTCCTTGTCCCTCTACATTCCCAATTGTCATCCCTCTTTTGTCATTCTTTTGACAGCTTTGTAAAATTTTCTTGCTACACTTGATTGATCATTTAATTCTTCTATTTCTTGTAACTGCTTTTGCATTGTTTCTGTTTTTGTTCTTCTGCACACCTTATTTGCTACCCTTCTTAACCTTTTATACCCTCTTCTATTGCCTCTTGTATCCCTAGCAATCATTTCCCGTGCTTTGTTTTTGTTTCTAACGGCGTCCATACATTCCGCATCAAACCAGTCACTATTTCTTTCCGTCCTTCTTTCACCAATTTCTTCTTCTGCTATTTCCTTAATGATTGTTTCTAAATAATTCCATTTTTCATTGATATCCTTATCTGCCTGGTACTCAAAAGGTTTTCTCTCCATACCTCTTTGGTACTAGTCTAAGCTCCCTTGGATGTTCAGTTATCCAACCTTCCAATGTTTTCTGGTTGATTTGGATGTTACCCGTGTGGAGTTGGTAGTCTCCCATCGGGCGCCTCCCCAGGTGGCGGATAGGGGAATGCTCACCGGATATGGTGGGTACCGAGGAAATAAAATACTCGGGGTGGACCAAAACTAGCACTACTGCTTTGCAGTGAGGTGTTGGATCACCAAAGGCTAGAGGACGGAAAACCTTGATCAAAAACCCAGGTCCTCCAGGTTGGGGGTTGATCGTAGGGCTAACAACCCTACACCGGAAAACAACCTAAGTTTATGAAAACAAAAATCAGCCTCGGACGGATGGATATAATGGGCAAAGACCTTCGCGAGAACGGAAACACGAATCGCGGATTGCGACATGGAATGTAAGAACAATGTTGAAGCCAGGAAAGATAAAAGAAGTAGCAGATGAGATGCGGAAGTACAGAATTGATGTCATTGGGTTACAAGAGATAAGATGGCTAGGACAAGGCAGAATAAATAAGAAGGAATACACCTTACTATACAGTGGACCAGAGAATAGGACAGGAAGATATGGCACAGGATTCATTATTTCGAGTAAGATAAGGAAGAGCCTCCTATTATTTGAACCAATAAACGATAGAATTTGCAAGATAAGAATAAAAGGAAAGTTTAGAAATATGACTTTCATTACAGCTCATGCACCTACGGAGGACAAGACAGAACTGGAGAAGGAATGGTTGGAAGATACTCAATACATGAGAAAAGTAGTGAAAATGGTGATATGCTCGTGCAATTTGCAGCCAGATACAACCTTATCATAAAAAGCAAATGTTTCCCTCACAAACGAATACACGTAGGCACTTGGAAAGTCCCAGGTACAAACATAGTTAATCAAATAGATCACGTGCTGACTAAGAGAAGTCATTCATCATCAGTTATTGATGTCAGAGCATGCAGGGGTCCCAACTGCGACAGTGACCACTACTTAGTAAGGGCAATCATTAAGCAGAAATTGTAAGTACTTTGAATTTAATTTGAATGCCCCGGTTCCTTTTCACTTATTGTGGTGGTATCTGGACCTCCCTTCATGAAGCCGGGCCGGCGTGCGCCTTATTCCCGCTCAAGAATCCCCTCGACGCCTCCTCGTTTTCACCCCTCTACTACCAAAACCTGCACCTCTCCGCCGTTTATCTCCTTTCCTCGCCTTCGCTTCTCACTCCGCCCGACGCATCCTTACTCATGGAGCTTCGGTCTTGCTCTCTCCTTGACGCGTGCTCACCCTTGGCTTACTCTCCTTGACGCGATCTCACTTTTGTGGCGTCAGTCTCTCTCTCCCCGACGCGTCCTCCTAACTAAAGGCGCCGCTCTCCCCCCGCATTCTTGCCCATTTTTATCGCCGGGCGCACAGCTTATTGTTTGGCCGGGTTTAAGGCCAACCTCTAGTGTTCAATACGTAATGCTTATTGTTGGCCGGGTGTCATGCCAACCCGTGGTGTTCAACTGTGGTGTGCGACTAGTTTTATAACCGGGACTTCAAAAATGCAAAAGAGATGATAAAGTGTATAAGGTACACCTATTGCAGGAAGAAAGTTGATACCAAAAACATTAGCACAACTACCCATTCCAAGGAACACCTATTGGTACTAATATAAACGAAGAATGTAGAAACATTGCAAACGCCATAAAACAAATAGCAAAAGAAATAAAGGTATGAGAACAAAAAAGGCGAAAAAGAGGTTTACGAATCTGAAACACGGTCGTATATACGCTACCTTACGTGCTTAGCTGGCAGACCATAGAGGAATTCTTCCATGGGCAGACTCTTTGAGGCAAAGAGGTTTGAGGTTCCTACCTAGCGGCGCTGGTAGTCCTGCCTGTTATGACCGTTACGGAGTTCAAATAATAAGGCATAGCTTATCAGGAACAGGTTTTGTAGTCACATATGAAAATGATACAGATAGAAATTACATAGGCTTGTCATATGTCAGCCATCTTGGCATCCTCTCTCGGTCCGCTGTTCTTCCCGGCATTCCTTCCGGTCACCACACAGTTCAATCACCACACAGTTCAATCACACAACCACACCACAGGTCAAACACATAACTACATAACATCTCCCCTTTCACAAACATTAAATGAAATAAAGCAAGTCATGTCATACAAATAATCACAGTCTAATGTGAAATGAACAACCTTGCAAATAATTATTGTCATGGCATGAACAACAAATATACATAACTTTCACAAAACAAAATTTACAATACATAAAAAGAAAACTTTGTACAAAACCTGGCTGGTCTGTTAACCCTTCTACAAGAGCGGGTTAAAACTACGGGAGGACCGTTGTCAACCTCTCTACTTTGACTCTTAGGAGCATGCTTATTGACAAAACTCTGAGGTCTTGTCGACCCCGGTGGCGGCGTGGTTAAGTCCTCGCCTGCTAACCTGAGGGTCGCGGGTTCGAGTCCCGCCTGAGTGGGTTTTTTCACCACTCAGGACATGGCTGTGTGTGCTCGTCTGTTGTTACATTGTTAAATACCCCGATGTAAAGGCCATATGTGCTGTTTTCGGCGGTAGTGGGAAATAAATAAGTAAAAATAAATAAATAAGTAAATAAGGTCTTGGACTAGGGCAACTATTGAGTGACTTCTCCTCATTGCCATTATGTAAATCTCCCAGTTCATTTCCAGCCGGAGAGTAATCATTTGGATTCCGTCTCATCTTTACTCCATTCCTTCTTACTATTCTATTATTGGAATTCTTTACCCAGTACGACCTTGGTGTTTCAGCTGTACCTGTAACTAATGCAGGTTCCCAAACTATACCATTTTGTAACAGAACACTGTCACCCATATGTTATGGTTTCAACAGCCTTACTGTCATACCATGACTTGGATTTTATCTGTCTCTCTTGCAATCTGGTATTGAGTGACGGATGACCTTCCTCCGGTTGCAATAAAACTTTTGCTGCTGGCATTTTTGTTCTGACCCTCCGGCCAAACATCAATTGAGCAGGCGAAAGAATAACATCACCACTTGGACTGTTCCTATACTCCATCAGTAAACATCTCGACCAGCATCACTACTTTTCCACAGCATATTTTTCATGATGGACACTGATTTTTCTGCCACGCCATTGGACTTTGGGTGCAGAGGACTAGAGGTACAAACTACAAAATCCCAACTTTTAGGAAATTGTCTAAACTCCAGACTACTAAATTGGCATGTTATCACAAATGATCCTTTCAGGTATGCCTATTCTTGCAAAGATTGGTTTGGGTTTAGAAATTACACCACTTGCTGTCTTAGATTGTAGTGTAACACACTCAATCCCCCTGCTATAGTAATCAGTGACTACCAAATAATCAAAGTTTCCAAACTGAAATATGTCCATACCAACTTTCTGCCATGGCCTACTTGGCACTGAGTGACTCAACATTGGCTCTTTACAGTTTGCCTTGTTATACTTTTGGCAAATCTGACACTTCAAGACTATTTCCTCTAAATCTCTACTCATCCAGGCCAATACACAATTTCCCTTGCTCTAGATTTACATTTCTGAATCCCCAAGTGACTCGTGAACCAAATTTAAAACATACGGTCTCATGGAGATAGGGACTATTAATTTGTTATTGAGAAACACAAGCCCATCCTCAACATTAATATCCTCTTTCATGTTCCAATACCTTTTTGCCTGTGGAGGACAATTTCTCTTATGCTCTGGCCAACCATCAGACCATAATACCATTAACTCCTTCAGGACTACGTCGCTCCTAGTTGCGTCCAGAAATTTTTTCTTTCGTTACTCTGACATAGGTATTTCCATAGTGAGTGAATGCACCATGAAGTTAAACTCAGGATCTTCCTGCACAAATTCATCAATAAATGCCCTAGACAAGGTATCAGCCACATACAGCTTACTACCCGGTACATACTTCACTACCAGGTCACACGTTAACAATTTTAATAACATACGCTGCATTCTAGATGTGACTTTAAAAATCTCCTTTTTAACTAATGCTTTTTGGGGCTTATGGTCACTTTCTACAATAAATCTATTGCCATAGACAAAATTATGGAACTTAGTGCATCCATACACAATCGCTAAGTGCTCTTTTTCTATTTGGGCATAAGAATTCTCACTCTTAGTCCAACTTCTAGATGCATATTCAATGGGATGACCATTTTGCATCAAGCAGGATCCCAAACCGTCCTTACTGCTATCTGCTTGCAGTGTTATCTCTTCTGACGGATCATAAATTGACAACACAGGGGCACTCATCAGTTTACCTTTTAATTCTTTAAAAGCCCTCTCCTGTTCACTTTCCCAATACCAATCTGAATCATTTCTCAGCAACTTTCTCAATGGTGCTGACAATTGTGAGTAATTTGGAATGCTTTTAGAGACAAAGTTGCACATCCCCAAGAACCGTAATACATCCTTTTTCTTTTCGGGCACTTTCATTTCTACAATTGCCCCAAGATGACTAGGGTCTGGTCTAATACCACATTTTGAAATGATCTGTCCAGCATACTGGACCTCATGTACCCTAAACTGAACTTTATCCTTATTAAACTTTACATTTTTTTCCGAGCACATTGGAGAACTCTTTCTAATATTACATCATGTTATTCAACAGTGGGTGCTGCTATAATTAGATCATCAAAGTACATATAGCACCCCTCTATGTGTGAGGATAATTCCATGATTCTTTTCTGAAAGACCTCAGGTGCTGAGCAAAGCCCATATGGAAGACGATTGAAGCAGCATCTGCCAAAAGGTGTATGAAAAGTACACAGTTCAGCACTGTGTTGATCCAATTCAATTTGCCAAAACCCTTCTTGCAAATCAACGACAGTGTATACAGCCTTGTTACTCAATTTAGATACTACCTCTTCAATCATTGGTGTCATGTAATGCTCTCTTTTTATAGCTAAGTTCAGATCTCTTGGGTCTAGACACAACCTCAAACCTCCATTACTTTTCTCAACTTGCAAACAACTTGTATGGCAACACACTAATTTGAGCTCCTGTATCTAATTTAAATTTCACTGGCTCACCATAAAGCTCAAGACTTTCAACCCAACTGCTAGTTACTGAATTTACAATCATTTCATTACTTACATCTTGAAGCTGTAATGTACCCATATACACTGTATTACATACTTCATTAACGGGGAATTCTTCAACAACATTTACCCGTTTCGACTTTTGTAACTTAAAGCATGCTTTTGCAAAATGATTTTTCTTTTAACAGTACGAGCAAAGCTTATTATAGTCGGGGCACTTTCCCACCTCATGTTCCGAGGCATAAAACTTACAATTTGTCATACCTTTTCCAAATGCATTTTTAGCTACATGCTGATTTTTACCTGTCTGTTGTTGCTGTTTCGCAGGGGGGTTATTTTTACCAGTCTTAAACCTTACATAATTCACCGAATTTTGTAATGCCCGGACCTGTTCACGGCTTGTCTCTGCACAGCCCTGCAAATGCCAGCTGCTCTTTTCAGGGTCAGACTCGGTTCTCTGAGCAGTCTCTCTTGTAGCGTCTTATCGCTGGTGCCGATAACCGCCCTGCTTCTAATCAAGGCTTCTTCTTCCAGGAATTCACATGTTGACGCTGCCTGTTTTCATTCTGAAAGAAAATGATCAAAACCCTGTCCCTCTTTTTGGACAATTGAAAAAAACTCATAATGCTCAAATACGACATTTTTCATCGGCGCACAATAAGTATCAAAGTTATCTAAGACAATTTTCAAGTTTGTCCTCTGTTCCTCATTTTCAAATTTAAAGGTGTTATACACCTCTAAGGCTTCATCACCAAAAAGGTTCAGCAAGATTGCAGTTTTCAACTCATCATTTGCACTCGTCTTCCCAGTGGCTTCCAGGAAAATTAGAAACTTTTGCCTAAATCTCCTCCAATTTTCCGACGCATTTCCAAAAAGACTTAGCTGTCTCGGTGGTTGAAATGCAGTAGCCATCTTGGAAGCACTATCGCGAACCACGTTATTTAACTTTGAAACTTCCTCTTGCCTGGTTTTTCAGTAGTCCTTTCACTTCTGACACCACTTCTGACACCATGTTTTGACCGTTACGGAGTTCAAATAATAAGGCATAGCATATCAGGAAAAGGTTTTGTATTCACATATGAAAATGATACAGACAGCAATTACATAGGCTTGTCACATGTCAGCCATCTTAGCATCCTCTCTTGGTCCGCTGTTCTTCCCGGCATTCCTTCCGGTCATCACACAGTTCAATCACACAACCACACAGTTCAGTCACACAACCACACCACAGGTCAAACACAACTACATAACACTGCCCACGTTTTCCGCCAGGATTATATGGTGAGAGAGGCGAGTTATACGGTGTTCGAGTAGAAAAATAGGAAATTGTGTCTATGTTCATCAGTGGCTTTCAGTTTTTCTTGGATTGTAGCTGATTGATTGGTGAGTACGGATGTTGATTTTATACCGGTACGTAGCTTAAAATTGAATATACTGAGCCCAAAATGCCATTTATCATGTAGGAGTTAGCAATGCCGAGCAGTTGTGTAGCTCCGGGTTGCAAGGAAGGATACTGGTCAAAAAAGTCTTTCTTTCCATTCCGGAAGATCCAGAGAAGCGTGCCAAATGGCTAGCCGCTCTTCCAAGGAAGGATTTTGTATTAAGGGCGAGACAGGTTGTCTGCGAGAAGCACTCTGTCCCGGACATAATAAGAAAAAGGCTTCTTGAAGACGGCGAAGGAAATATCATTGGTGAGGTAGGGGTTTCATAGTTTTAAATATAATTTAAGCTCCTCGTATCATTTTCATTTAAACGATAGTGATATCATTAGCGAAAACCCGAGAAACGATTTCAATTCCTTACCCAGATACCAAATAAGTTTGCGTTTGGCTTGATTTTTACTCGCTAGACTTTCCTTGCTTTGATAGTGAGTTGCAAGCCACCATGCACGTTTGCTGCAACTTTGCACTGTTGTGGATTAGAGTGAGGAATGAGTAACCACTTTGGTCTAACTGAAATGACACTACTTACTTATCTCACACACTTGCCAGGGAGGCAACCGCCATCCCGGAATACAATCTGCCCACAACTGCCGCGGCGTCCTGGAAGAGGGCGCCGCTGACGTCATGACAAATGGCATTCACAATGCACGACAAATGACATTCACAATGCACGACAAATGACATTCACAATGCACCTGCTAAACAAAATACACATCATGCGCTAGACTTGATTTTCAATTTTCTGGTTAGTGTGTTTCAAGTCACCATGCACTGCAATTTTGCTCTAGAATTGATTTTCATTAGTCATGATGGTGTGCTGCAGTAGAGAGGATTTTCACTTGGCTTGATGGTGTGTTGAAGGTTTGCTACTAGTGAGTAATGTGAACAACTACGTATAATAAATTAAGTGCATTATGTCGTATGTTTTGGGGGGTCGGAATGATTTTAGGCCAGAGTTGTAACCAAACAGCGGTTATTGAAAACTCAGGAATATACAAGATGCCGGCGTTCGCCAAACACTTCAGACTTAAGTTGTTGCTGCTCTTGTAGTCGCCAGTGGTCGCGTTCCAATGCCGTAGGACGACCCGAACGTGTGCGCCTTCCGTTTCATTGGGACCTCTTGCGGGCATCTCAGAACTACTACGGCTATCCATTAGGCACCTGACGTCTGATGCCATCTCGCGGCCGTTATCACTATCATTCGCTGGTGGCGCAGTGGCGCCACATCACCCGGTCGGTAAAACAATGCTACGTGGGATGACAAGAAAAATAGCATAAGATTTTTACAAAAGCAAATTATGTTGTAAAACCTCGCAGATGCTGCGGGAAGTGGACTCGGCGTCCTGCCCACGCATGCCGGCCGTCGGTGGCGGCACTGGCTCATGTCGTCTTGGCCATTCAGGGCGGACAGATGCTGGGGGCGTTCCCTCAGGTCGTAGACCGGCTGGGGGCGTTCCCTCTTGTGCTCGACCGGCTGGAGGACCTTCATCCGTGGCTTCGTCTGCGGCTGTATACGCTGGTTTTAGGCGGTCGATGGCCACCCGGGGGTCGTGGCTGCCGCACCGCTGGAGGACTTTATATGGCCCTTCATAGGGCGGCTGCAAGGGCATCATTTCGAATAAAAAACTGCGGTTAAGTCACGGGAAATAAATGTCCGCCTTTCACCGTGGCGAGACCCAGGATGCGGACCGAGTTTCCGGAAATGATCCCTCGACTGCACCACAAAATTGCTAGAATCTTCCACCTGGTAAGCTGGCGTCTGGGAAAAAAACTCCCCCGGTAGGCGCAATGGGGCGCCGTAAACCAACTCCGCTGATGTCATTCCCAGGTCCTCTCTCAGGCTGCTCGAAGTCCCAGCAGTACGGCAGCGGGTAGGACATCTACCCGCTTGCATGGCGGCGGATGGCGGCCTTCAGCTGGCGGTGAGCCCTCTCTACCATCCCGTTCGCCGCCGGATTGTACGCCACCGTGCGTACGTGGGCGCAACCCACTGTTTGGAATAGCGGGCGGAAAAGCTGGCTCTCGAACTGTCTCCCCTGGTCTGTAGTCACTCGTGCAGGCGTGTCGAAGCGTGTTCGATCACGGGACTTATTCCATTCGACAGAAAAAAAGGGGGAATGGGTCTGGCGTGAATCGGAGAAAGAGGAAAAAAGAAGTCGTGATGTGGGAGAGGAAAGGGAGGAAGCAGGAAAAGGGAAGGAAGGCGCCCACTCACCTTTGGTGTCTTCCAGCTTGATCGTTCCCGGGCCCGTGGTTGCAATGCTCTCCAACTGCACTCGTCGAAAGATCTTCGCCGTCTGGACCTCGGCTCGAGGTACAAATTTTTAAAGAGAAACAAAACGACAGCTGTCGACGCTACCACACACTAATATACTAGACAAGTGAGCGCCGACCACCAGGGACAGAAATAGGGGGGAAATTCAAAAGGAACTGAAGAAAAACAAAATTTATGAATGGCCTAAGCCCGATTCGAACAAAGCGCGCTATCCGCCCGGAGAAGAAAGCTCGTGTCGCAGTCTCCGCGGATATACCGGCGATGGGGACAGCCTCCATCCAGCGGGTGTACCTGTCAATGGAGGTTAAGGAATAACGAAAACCCTGTGAAACAGGAAGAGCACCAATAATATCCAGGTGCTTGTGCTCAAGACGGGACACTGGCAAGGGAAAGGGTCCCACCTGCGAAGAAGCATTTCTCGTCACTTTGCACCGTTGGCAAGCCAAGCACTCCCTCGCCGACAGTCTTTTCTTTTTCGACGGCCACAGGAAACGGGAGGCCACTGGTCTCACCGAAGCTTTTACACCGGGGTGGGCCAGATTGTGTAGACAGAGGAACACAGGCTTCCCTAGGGGTTCAGGCACAAATGGGCGCGATGTGTCAGTGGAAATGTCGCAGTAAACATCCACTTCGAACCCTGGAATGGACACTTTTTGCAGGTTGAGCGAAGGATTGGGGCTTAGACGATGCTTGAGCTCCGGATCCGTGTCTTGGACCTCGGCCAACAGCTGACGGCTTGCGAGACCTCCGCACGACGGGATAGGGCATCGGCGACGACGTTGTCACAGCCGGACACATGACGAATGTCCGTGGTGAATTGTGATATCAAGTCTAACCACCGGAAGTGTCTGGGGGTGCACTTTTCTGGTTTCTGCTTGAATGTATAAGTTAGCGGTTTGCGATCCATTTGATCACAAAAATTACGGCCTTCGATCATGTGGCGAAAACGCCGAATGGCACGGTAAATGGCTAGGAGCTCGCGGTCGTATGCACTGTACTTCACCTCCGTAGCACTCCGCGAATAGAAATTAAGCGGTTTCCAACCGTCTTTCGCAGGAGCACGGCGCCCATAGCGTCCGCGGATGCACCCGTCATCACTGCGATCGGGGCGTCGTGGTGGGCGAGCAGCGTTGCGCGCGCGAGCGCTTCTTTGCACGTGACAGAAGCGATGGCGTCCATGTCACCTTCGCGCTACCCTTCTTCTTAGGCCCTTGAGCACATTGTTCAATGGCGCTTGCGTTCCGGCGACGTTCGGGATGAAACGCCGATAGAAATTTATCATGCCCAGAAACTGTCTAAGCTCCTGTATTGTGGTGGGCTGCGAGAAACGCTGAATGGCGTCCACTTTCTCGGGTGAAGGCTTCATACCCTCGCCCGTCACTAAATACCCCAGGAATTTCACTTCTTTCTGCCCAAAAAGACACTTAGCTGGGTTTAGCACGACTCCGTATTCGTTCATCCTCGAAAACACTTGGCGGAGGTGATCTGTATGTTCTACCTCCGAGGACGACGCAATAAATTCATCGTCAATGTAGGCATAAGCGAAGTCGAGGCCGGGTAAAACATCGTCGATGAAACGTTGGTAGGTTTGCGCTGCGTTTTTCAATCCAAAGCTCATGACCGGGAATTCGCACAAACCGAATGGAGTCGTGATCGGTGTCTTCTTTATGTCGTCCTCGAACACCGGAGTTAGGTTGTACGCTCTCGCTAAATCTATAGTGGAAACATTGATTTTCCGGCAAGGGACATGGCGAAACCTTCGATGTGGGGCACAGGATACCTATCGGGGATCGTCCTCGCGTTCAACGCCCGGTAATCGCCTCCACTCTCCCCCCGTTTCGGGCACTAAGTGGAGGGGGGGACGACCAAGAGCTTTCCGAGCGCCTGGCAATGCCCATCTGCATCATCCCGTCAAACTCCTTCTTGGCGACGCGTAGCATTAGCGGGTGCCAACGCCAACACTTGGGGGCCCGGTGTGGTGCGGATGTGATGTTCCACCGGGTGCTTCAATGGAGGGGGATGCACAAGGAGGGGGTTACGGGGGTGTAACGTCTACCCGCGCCACCTAGCGCGACGATCGCTGCGAGACTGGTGACGTCACATACCTGAGGAAAGGGCCAATGAAAGGACTGCCAAAATGTCGTCTGCTTAGTAGTTTTCATTAGGTGTCTACTAATTTTATTCCGATTCAAGGCGAATGTTGACAGGAAATTTAATTAATCACTAAAGGATAAGGCTTAATATTGCGTTTGATAAGTTAATAACACGTATTTCATTTCAATAGTATTTATTGTAAGCTGTTGCCGTATACATTCAAAAGTAAGTGGTACGTACATACAAAAATCAGCTGTAAACACGCACACAGTAAGCGAGACATGAAATTCACGGGGAACAGTAGAAGTAAAAGGAGCTAGAATGAACTTCTCTCTTTAACTTGGAACGTTTCAAGGTTATAACGAAACCGCGAAGAGAAATGCATGTACGATTCTCGTAAGGAAGCTCGTACCGATTTATTTATGTACGGGTTGTTGCCCAATTTACTTAATATATAACCAGCATTATAACACAGTACCCACATAATAATATTCATAACAAAGTAAAAAATAGAAAAAAACAAACAAACGGGATTAACAGCATTCCTTATGCCA
This sequence comes from Platycnemis pennipes, assembly GCA_933228895.1. Classification (NCBI taxonomy): domain Eukaryota; kingdom Metazoa; phylum Arthropoda; class Insecta; order Odonata; family Platycnemididae; genus Platycnemis; species Platycnemis pennipes. The sequence continues at coordinate 152,602,578 of OW121849.1, forward strand.
GTAAAGGATTGAAGGGACATGCATCATTTATCAAGTGTTGGGAACATACTCTATATAAAACATAAGAAACGAATAATCAAGAACGAAGGGAAATTAATGAAAGCATATACAAATGGCATCCATTGAAGGGGAAAGAAGTCACCTGGAGGTATAGGCATGATAAACTTTTATTGTTTACCTCATTTCGTTTTCGTTACTTTAATTGAACTAGCATTTAGAATGTTGCTTATTGGGCTGATAAATATAGTTGAAATGTTTTCACGAAAAGAGAATATTAATTTATTACTGCTTTAGTTAACAATAATCGAAGTATCATTTCATGATGATGCACATAAATATTAATGAAACCCGCCCTGAAGTCAAAACCCCCCTGAAGTCAATCCCTCCCCCCTAAAGTCAATCCCCCCCCCCCCAAAGTCAATCCTGCGTATACCACTGCATACAACTATTCTTACATATATTACAAAAAGGAATACCCTAGAAGAAATAATCGCACGTTACTACACTATTTACATTCTGCACAATATTGGCGTATGACAAAGCCAGCCACTGATCCCAAAACCTTTTCTATCACATCTGGACAATGGAGCCAAGAAAAAGCCACAGAGTCCAATCTGTCTTTTAGCAATTTTTAATGCCCTTTTCTGGTGCCACGGAGGGGATCATTTTGTTTATTTCACTAACAATCTCATTTACTGATTTCATGAATCACTCCGAAGGGTAAATTTGCCTTCATTCCAGGAAGCCAATGTCCTCAGGAGGAAAGAAATTTTCCCCCATCCGTGATTCCTCTGATGCAATGAACTCCAATGCAATCAGAGCATTTAACTTCACTTACAATGTCATTGAAAACATAATTAACAACAGAGAAGAGGGTTAAATGTCCTGTCATGCTAGGATTATGTACTTCACCGACTTCAGTTCTGTGAAGGCCAGCAGTGCTTTCAGGAAGGGGGTTCGTCTGAACACTCTGCAGAATCAGTTCAAGGTCCGAAATGAAATCGTCTGCATCAACCTCGCAGTTTCCTTTTGCCCCAGGTTTTGTTAGCCCATTCACAATCGACGTTTTTAATGCTGAGGTAAACTGTTGCACAATGGGGTTTAAATTGGAGCCACGGTGGAGTCTGACACTCCCAAACAAATTTTCAATTGGATCTTGGTTGATCCGTCTTGTCTCCAGGTAGCTGTATCCAGCATTCATCAGTTCCTTCCACAGTAATTTCATGGCACTGATGGAAGTGACCCATCCGTCCCGAGATTTAGGCCGAATGATTGTCTCCCTCACTGGTCTTCCTGGGGGACCAGTAATTGGCAACTTTAAAAATTTCAATGAGTTAATTTTTGCCGCTGCTTCCTTCCAAAATGTCAAATGGGCACTCAATGGGCAAAGCAAATTGTTGGTATCCGACAGTTGGTCACTTCCATTAAAACCACAGAATAACTGTTGGATGAGTGTTATGAATGCAGCAGTCACACCTGCACCTTGGTCTGTCATCCCTGTAATGGATAATATGGTGGATAAAAATATCTTAAATTCTTTATGTAACTCTTTCATGTTTATTGAATTCTAATAACATCATACTAACCTAGTCCAACAAAAATATCCATTTTCATTTTTTCCCGCCACTTAGGATTCAGGGAGGAATTAGAGATATTTGGGAAGGCCACAACATTCCCACTCAGTCTTCTACTTAAATTGACCGTCTCCTCAATGTGGGACCATTTTCCAACCTTATGCATGACTACACCTCCTACAGTAACCTGCAATACAATAGCATTGAGTGTTGGTTATTACCATGTAATAATGATTGAGAATCAAAGTTTGTATCTGTTAGTTTGCATACCTCTCCTTTAATGCCATATTTCAGGAACATGTTGTGAGTGCCCTTGAGGAGATGGGGTGGGTCAAAGAAAATGAAAAACTTTCCACATCTAAATCTGAAACCAAGATTAAATTACATTAGCAAAAGTACGGGGTGGAAACAAAATAAAAAATTTGAAAACATTCCTCATTGCGTTAGCTTACCTGATGTAAGGGTCTCGTTTAGTGGAGCCCAGGGAAGATAGTGCTGAGCAGTTATTACTACCCATATCGCACACGGTTGCAACTACCTAAGTCCAGCATCTATGGTTGCATTTAACACTTGCTTCAACAGTTCTGCTATGAAAGGGCCAGGTGTGCTCCCACAGGTGAAAAAGTATGCAGTGGGCTGCTTCCATTTCTTTCTTAGCCCACGCACCATGAAGACCAAGGCTTCAGAAGCAATTCCATTGGTTCTAGCCCCAGAGCCATGGTCTTGGAAGCCTTCAATCATATCCTTATTGTCATTGTAAACAAGAGATGGTGTAATTGGCATCTCATCGAATAATAAGGCACAGTATTTGTCTTTCTCTTGCGTTTGTGTCACTTGATACTTTAAGTGCTTGAAAATAAAGGAATTGATATCTGTAGAGAAAGGAATAGATCGGAGGATAGATTTTAAAGTAAATGCAGAAGGGATATTTAATAAAGAAGAGAGGAAGAGATAGTTCCTTGGACTTCTTTTATACATAGATAAGAATACAAGCTTCTCCTTCATGGTCCATCTCCTCGTATTCCTGTGAAGATTGCAGTTTCTAAGGAGAGATGACAGTATGATATCTGAACCATCTGTACCTTTGGAAAAGGATTTCTCCTAAAGTCTCTGGTTCCCTTTTTAAAAGTTAAGTCATCTTTCCAACTGCCTGTTGTTTCTGACTTAAAGCGGAAATGTTTTTAGAAATTCTCCTAAACTTTTGATGGAGAAATTTTTTCCTAGGAGTTAGATCTTCCACTTTCCTTATGCTCAGGTTCTCTAAAACCGCATTCTGACTAAGAGTTCACTTGAAGATGGTGGGGTTGATGGAAATGAAGGAAGATGAGAAGGTGTAGTCACAGAAAAGAGCACGAATGGAGATGGCAAGGCAGCTGGAGTGAAAGCAGTCTCGTTAGAGGTTGCTTCGGATGATTTTGACACAAGGATGGTGTCCGCATGAGAAATATCATCATCTACAGGGAGAAGATTTGCCATGGGGGAAGCAACATTGCATATAACGAAAGGGGTACGGCGGTTAGAAGATGATGTCGAAGGAGATGTGGCAGTTGCAGAAGTTGTTTCAGTTGGAACAGGACATATTGGCGAAGCAGAAGAATGACTTCGCACAGGGACGGCTTCCGATGTAGAGGGCAGTGTAATTGAACTATCGGTATCAGGAAAAACGGAAGGAATGGCATCTATGTGAAGTTTTTTCTCCAGTGGATACTGATATTGATCCATTGTGAAGTGGCGCTCACACAGGTAAGCATAATTGCTCACTTTGCGCAATGGTTTGCCCATCAATGTAGGGTTATGGCCTTTTCACCCATTCAGCGCATTTTGCACCCGCAACCTGCACCCGCATCGTCAATTTCTTCATTGAGGATAGGATGCTGAATATCCTGCTGTGGGATATCACCTTCAAAATTGTCCTTCCTCACTTCACAAATATTGTGAAGTACAGTGCACGCTAAAATGTATTGTGGTATGGCTGTCACACATACCATGGGCAGACAGTGCAGGAAACTCCTCCATCGCCCCTTCAATACCCCAAATGCCCTCTCCACTGACATTCTCGCCTGAGATAAACACTTGTTAAAATTTCTGTGGCACTCATTCATCCGTCCATTGTCCTTAAATGGCACCATTAAATGCGGGTCAATAGCATAGTATCCTCAGGGAAGAAATCTTCTCCATGGAGAAAGTCGCTCACCTCCGAAAATGCAAAGACACGTTGGTCATGCACAGAACCAACATGCCTAGCATAAATGTGTATGTAGACACATTTATGGTCACATATTCCCTGCGGAGAAAATATAAACAATGTTAAACTCTCAACTTTTTATTGAAGTTGTTGTGACATTAAGAAGTTTTTTTTACATATAAATATGGGTCAAAATAGACAGCAGTGATATTTGCAGAATTACACTGTAAAAAAAGTTTTGGGAAAATACGATAAGAATCATTGGCACTATAATTGCCTATGAGTTTTGTCGTAAAACTCCGATAAGATTTCAACTATGAATCTTATCGTAAAAGTCCAATGAGTTTTAAACATTAAATCTTATCGTAAAATTCCAATGAGTTTTAAACATTAAATCTTATCGTAAAATTCCAATGAGTTTAAAACATTAAATCTTATCGTAAAATTCCAATGAGTTTAAAACATTAAATCTTATCGTAAAATTCCAATGAGTTTTATACATTAAATCTTATCGTAAAATTCCAATGAGTTTTATACATTAATCTTATCGTAAAATTCCAATGAGTTTTATACATTAAATATCATCGTAAAATTCCTAGAGGACTGTGAAGGATTCAAGAAATAAATTACTACAAAATACATATATATTCAATATGGTTTATTAACATAAATAACAGAAGCATATAAGACAAATAGGTTTACAAAACACAATGCTTCCTGAAGGACTCTGGCCCCAAATTTATATTCTTCCCTCAATTTAATTAATTTGGATGCCAACCCATGATGATAATTCTTTAAAGTCACCTCCGGGAAATTAATGGCCGTATAATAATGGCAATCATAATACTAGCATCTGAAATGACATAAGTAATATTTTATTAGCACAGAAAATACACTGCAGTTACAATTGTATGTATAATTCAAATATACAGTGCCCCATTGATCGTGTGTCATTTTTGACCTATAATTTTACACACTTTCTTTCAAGCCACATGGATGAAATTTGGTACCTGGCTAGAAAAATGTTGTAAGTTATGTTGTGTCTAAGCAAAATATTTAAAATATGACCTTTGACCCCAGAAATATGTTACAATCTAATATCCAAATTTTGCCTTATGGGCTTTCAACATTAGAATAATCTAAATACAAAAAAATACAATTATTTAGCGAAACTTTCAACTAAGAGGTTTTTGGACACGAAGAACACGGTGGAAGAACTTTTGAGTTCGAAAATTTGAACTGTGCCCACTGCAAAGTCATAGTCAAAGTCACAGGGTTTACAAAAAATGAATCACCGCTACACACCTGTCGATAGGTTAAAAAAGGTGCCAAGGTCGATGGTAAAGTCTTCAGATCCATTTTTTCATCCCTTGACCTTCAAGGGTTACTCAGGTGTCAAGGTTAAAGGGTGACAAAAGGTGAATTGATGCTACAAGCATATTGAATCGTAGGTTTCAAAATGTGCCAATGTCGATGTTTAGGTCATTAGATCCCTCTTTTCATCCCTTGACCTTCAAAGGCAACTCAGAGGTCAAATGTCATATGGTTGACAAAAAGTAAAATGAGGCTACAAACTTGTCAAATCATAGGTTTAAAAGGTGCCAAGATCAATCGTAAGCCCTTCAGATCCCTCTTTTCTTCCATTTACCTTCAATGGTATCAGGGGTCAAAGGTCATAGGGTTGACAAAAATTGAAATGACGCTGTCGAATCATAGATAAGGTGCCAAGGTCGATTAGAAGGCCTTCAGATCTCTCTTCTCTTTCCTAGACCTTCATTGGTAACTCAGGAATCAAAGGTCACAGGAGTGACAAATTTTGAATCGGGGCTACAACGAAGAATTTCTCTTAGAAGTGACCAATATGATTGTTAAAATCCTTCCAGGAAGTCTCTGACCTGGAACGGTTGGGCAGGGGCTAAAGGTCACCAGGTGTGAAGAAGAAAACATTTCCGGGCATCGAAGAAATAAAGAAATTACAACGTGTGCAGAGTTCAAATCCCCGAATATGCTGGAAGACACATTCACACACACTTTTATCTTTTATCGGTCGAATTCAATTGTGCCTGGCATAGAAAGTAGGGTATGTAGAATAAGTAAAAATTGATTTTTCATGTTTAGAGCTTCGATATTGTCATTTTAAATTTTAATAATCATTTAATGTTGGATACTTAAAATACAATTTTGACTAAAGCATAAGATAAATTTATTTTTAATTGAATAAAAGAAATTAACTTGAAATCAGTGGAATTTTTTCATTGATTAGTAAACTCGAAATCACCAACTACCATATGACCCAAAGGGTTAAAGGAACAACAGTTGGGATCTGAGCACCTTAATATTGACTTTGGCAGCCCAAATAATCTCAGATTCATCTTATTTGTTTCCCCGTCTTCCCATTTCGAACACCTGTGAACAATGATCTGAGTGTAGCCCTTTGAAGACAGGAGACAACAAACAACACCAATGAACTTCTCTAATTCTTCACCCTTTCGAAGTTAGAATTCGACATGTCTGTTGCCCTAAATTCCTAGGTTACACCTAGTGATATTTTACCCTTGCCCAACCGTTCAAGGTCAGATATATCATGGAGGGACTATCATATGGGGCACTCTTATAAACCTATGATTTGACATGTTTGTAGCCTCATTTCACTTTTTGTCACCCTTGTGACCTTTGACCCCTGAGTAACCCTTGACGGTCAAGGGATGAAATGAGTGATCTGACCTTAAAATCGACCTTGGCACCTTTCAGAAACCCTGATTGGACAGGTTTGTAGCGGTGATTCATTTTTTGTAAACCCTGTGACTTTGACTGTGACCTTTCAGGGGTCATGAATGCAATTTTCGAACTTGAAAGTTCTACCATCGTGTTCTTTGTGCCCAAAAACCTATTAGTTGAAAGTGTCACTACATAATTCTGTCTTTTTAGTATTTAGAATATTTTAACATTGAAACCCCGTAAGGCAAAATTTGGATTTTTGGTTGGACCCTATTTCTGGGATCAAGATGTCATATTTTTAATATTTGGCTTAGACTCAACAAAATTTACAACCTTTTTCTAGCCAGATACCAAATTTCATCCATGCGGTTTGAAAGGAAGTGTCTAAAATTACAGGTCAAAAATGACACACGATCAATGGGACACACTATAAGTTACATTGCAAAAAAATGTTTTTAATAAATTTTCACACATTCTCATAGTCACAAAAATATTCAATGTATTAAACACATCACTTTTAAAAATTACTTAACGTTTTCATTAAGTGTTAGTCTGGAATTGATGGTTGAAATGCACTTGTAAATTACAAACTTTTGTTCTCATAACTGTTGAGCTAAGGTAAGAAATTTTTGATCTGTGGTAAAGGATGTGTATGTTATCAGTATTCCTTATACGATGAATACTCGTATGAATGTTAATGCTGTAAAGTTAGGCTGGAAAAGAGATAATTAACGAGGATTGTAGTGTTATATGCATACTCAAGTTACTGTTAATAAATTAAGTTTTTGAAGAAGTGGCTTACATAGCAATGGAAATGATATTCCCATTATGCATTTAATAGTTAAAAATTTTAATACTGTGAAAATTGTCCCAATGGATATACAATCTAATAATCAATAACAAAAACTCACCTAAAATGGCCTTATACGCCGGGGCATATAATTCAGGGCACTGAGGTCCACTCCCTGAATTGATGTCCAATCGTGAACATTAGAGAAATGCATCCTCAGTAAATACTTCCTCTAGGAGAACCTATGCCATGGTAAACTTATTCGTGTGCTTCACTCCAGACTTAATACCCATGTATGACGTCCTGCTCAAATATATTGTTGAGCCTGGCATCAATTCCTGCAACTACCATTTAAAACATCAGTATAGAAATTCATGAATAACAGAAAACTTCAACACCAAAATTATTGCTATGGTTGCAGCCCAAGAAAACTTAACAGCACTTAGAAATCAGCTTAATAAACAACTGCAGTGGTTTGCACTAACTGACATTCACGTAACAAGTGTAAAAAGTTACATCTCAGATTTGCTGCAACATATAGGTTTTGATATTTCCCAATTTCCCTGACTTTTTCCTGACCAACATTTAGATTTTTACTGACTTTTGGAAATGCAATAAAGAGACAAAGTCCGCAATTCTGCATGAGAAGGGGGTGAAATATTGGCATAAATGCATGACTAGGAGAGTATTTATTATTATCTTATAAACAAAAATTCAGGTACAATTTGTCCCGAGCACGTGAGTTCAAGTAAAAATTAAATTAAAAGTAAAATAAAATGCTGGTAATTGCACATAAAAATATGGTAGATCAACAATCAAAAAAGATGATTTATTGCAGGATATGATCTGCACAAGAAAATCCACATAAACAAAAATAACCCCAATAAGATGTCCTAAATGACCCATAAGGCTTCTGAAAAACAAAGACTAAAAACAATTTGATTTACTTCAGGAACATATTATGGTATAATAAAATAAACACTAACTAAACTAAGGTAAATGAGGGAGTAATAGACCATGTGCCATTAATTGGACTTTTATGGGATAACCAATAAAATAAGCCTTCCTCTGGTCCAAATATTGTAAAGTAGTGGGAAATTACAATCCTACCATCTAACTATTAAGAATAAAATGTAACCATGTTGAAAAAAGATGCTGACATATTTGACCTTTAGCACTAGTCTTCTTTTGTACCACAAATTGCTTAAGAGACACTTCAGACGTGGCTAAATTGAACTTGTAAGTTCCTTATCAGTATTTTAATTGAAGGTCAAGGTCATATATTTAGTTTCCAAATGCCATAAAGAGCAAGCACAGTATCATCTAATATAATATCTTTGATACAACATTACCTTAACATGAAATGCAGCAAAAGTGAGTACACTGAAATATTTATACCATTGCAGTGATACGATTTTACTACATGTGAAAAATCACAATCAAATTTAAAAAAGGGAAACACCTCTGCCAGATTTTGTTGTGCAGCCAAATCTTCTTGATTAATGAAATCTCTCGAATTTTGTCTTGGTGAAAACCCATACCTTTTACTGCAAAAATCGTAAATAAATATGTAAGTGACGAGTAACTTCCTCGCAGTCATATTTTCTCTAATTCAAAATGTTAGCAGTGTGATTCTTTAAATTATACACAACTCTATCAAACCCAAAGAATGGTTTCAAATCGCACCATTTATCTTTCCCCAAGGATATTCAAGAAAGTTATATACTCATTCATCATCACTACACTGGCTAGTTATTTCAATTCATTAACATCCTCATCTTTCTCAAAATTTAACTTACGTTTTTGGACATGCACTTGTACTTTAACTGATGAGTGTCATGTTCGTCTTCTGCTGATTCCCCATCCGGAGTGGATTCATCCCGCTCTGGAGGACGCACATCCACTGGTGAGACGCTGGGGAGCTGAACTTAAGACACTGGCCTCTCTGATTCGCAAGTAATGCGTAACGGATTACTCTCATGAGCACTCTGCCCATTTGCGTCTTACTTCATTCGTGTGTAGAGACTCCGGCACTCCTTTATTTAGTCGCCAGCTCTTACGAATTTTGGAAAAAAATAACAGTGGTATGAATAAATGAAGTACGTTGGCTTGAGCCTTTGGCAAACGATCAGGATATTGCTATTTAAGTACCAGTTAGAGCCGTCGTTTCTCCTTTCAGCGCCACGATTTAATCATACAAATCTTGCATCCTTTGTTTAAGGGACCAAAATAATTATTTCCCCGAATATCGTTGTACTTGACATTCGCTAGGATTGATCCCAGCCATTCCTCCTCCTGCGATCCTGCTTCATCCAGAAACCAAACCTTTCCGGTGCTCCCCATCGATGAGCAGGCAATTGTTAATTCAGGTTTACAGCCTACTAAATATAGTCACATTTAACATTGTAATAACTTAAGTGCATTAGAGTTAAAATGCTGTTTCACAAGAAGCAAATATATGGAAACTTGCCTGATATCCTGAAAATTTTGGCTTCAAAAACTGGGTACCTCGACCTTTTTTAGAGAAATCATAAGATTTAACTCTCACTTCAGCCCTCAATTTTAGGCAGGCATCGTTGGCCGAACTTAGCAAATCTTCATCTTCAATCACTTCCAACGTGTCGTCTGCCCTGTACTTCACATGGAGATATTGGTGTTCAGAGGATTTTTAATTACTCATATTGTAGAACTACAGGGCACTTTGGTAACGGCTTTCGGGCGTTCCTCCGCGTCGTGTGTTGTCAGGGTGACGACAGTTTCTCCAGCCATCCTGCTGGCGTCTTCAGGTCAGAAGTGGCTGACCTGAAGACGCCAGCAGGATGGCTGGAGAAACTGTCGTCACCCTGACAACACACGACGCGGAGGAACGCCCGAAAGCCGTTACCAGTGTTGAGAAACGCCGCGGAAACCTCAGAACCAATTACAGGGCACTTTCCTCGCGGTAATAAATTACGCACACTCAACGACATTCTAACAAGCACCATCAGAAAACAATAATGGCGGCGCCCGTGGCAAGAACAAAGTACGACATGGAGGCGACTGCAGATCACCTAATAGTTATCAACATCACACAAGATATTTCACATCGAGAAATTTTTTCGGAATTTTTTATGCTGACATTTCACTTAATAGTTAATAACTCTTCATCCTTAAATATACATACGTCTTCGAGATTATTCAGATCACTGGGTTTGCTACTAAGCAATTGAGAAACGTCTGGCAGACGGTGTTGCCCCCCTTGTCTGGGAGACTACGACCTTGCTACGCCTTTCATGATGTTTGGAATGCCAAAGGCTGCTAGGTATACGTCGTAGTTTGGTTGAATAGGCTTTAGTTTAGATGTAAAAAATTAATTTAAATTCATTATTCTCAGCGGGTCAAATATAATCTTAAACAACACCTCGCTCTCAATGAAGGTAATTGGTGGAGTGGCTACGGTCGTGGTCTCACGTGTCGAAGGTCGTAAGGTCACACCCGAACCAAGTCAATTTTTTTTTCGTCTCGGTTTCATTAATTTTCATTGTTTTCCATTACTTTCTATTGCAGCAGGTCTCACCGGACGAAGGAACATTTTTCTTACCCCTATCTTCGATATATTACACTGACGTCTTATTCCGAACGCGGCAGCGTGACATATAGTGGCTACCCTGGGGTTCGCTCACTAATTTACGTGTCCATTGATTATAGTGATCAACTTTCTAATCACCGTGGAAGACAACGATTTCATATGAGTGCATTCACATTAATGCTTGCGGTCTTAAGGCCGTGAACACCAGCATGCGTAAATTAGATAAAGAAGAACGAGTAAAGCCGCGGGAGTTGATGACTAACGGAACTTCGTCCTCGGTGAAGGTATAGTTTATATGATCCCTAGAGCGTGTATTTCCTTAATATCAAGGGAAGGAAATTTTAAAATTTTGTTTCTTTTCCATATGTTCAAATGACACACAACATCGCCGGGATCTTCCCAAATAAATGTCATTTTCATTCCTTCAGACACTGGCGTGTTATAACTAACGAATTGGGGGATACAATGTATGATTTCTGTGTATTTCACTTAATAGCAATTAGGGAATGAATAAACAATAATTTAGGAATAAAAAATACTAACCTTCTTTGGAAAATTTCCCAGATGCACTTGGATCACAGGAGCTAATTCCTTCGGAAACAATTCTTCCAGATAGATGAGCGATGGATAAACGCCAGATATCAAAATAATTTTCTTCCACTCACGTTCAGGCAGCCAATTTTTGGTACTGGTGGTAATTAGCGACCCTGCCTGAGATGCGATGACTATACCGTCTACGTGTTTCAGGCATAGAACCAGTCTTACACCCTTATCACCCCTGTCCAAATACGTGTTCGACGTACGGCAAAGCCGTGGCATATTGCAATAGCAAGGGAGCGCTTGGACAAGGGGGAGAAGAAAGTAAGAAGTCCGAAGCATTGTACATCGGCTACTCGGAAAAAGCCATTAGCCTCGGGGCGGGAGGTGGGGGAAGGCCTCGCGCTTATACAGTAACCTTTGTTGGGAAAATACAATGATATTTAATGTGTAAGCCAGAGACTGAATTTTCCAATGATATTTATTGTTTTAGTCCTAGCAACCAAAATTTTCCAATGATTCTCATTGTATTTACCCAAAATATTTTTTACAGTGTATGATGAGAGGATCAATTGAAAGTGAAAGGGAGAAGAATTTAAAATAAAATGTAGGGAACTATATATTCTGCCTTTCCGCTTTGGAGATGTAAAGGACTATAGGTGGTCATGGCACTAAGAACAGTTAATTAATAGACCCAATTTGGAGTGAGATTTCATTTTTACTAAGTTTGCATGCAAAATACTCAATAATTACCTGAAACTGGATGGAATGATGTCCTTTCCTATTTACGAAAGCTATGCCTTCACCTTTCGGAGCAGGAATTCTTATGTGGCACCCATCAAGAGCCCCAATGATCCCTGGAAATCCACTTTTATTCTGAAACCCAGCAATGATTCTTTGGGCAATTTCACCCCTGGGCCAAGACACCAACTGGGGAGCCAAGGAATGAAGAGCTCGACACACTCTTCTCACGGCTCTCAGAGCTGTTGCTCTGCCTATCCCAAATGTGTTGGAAACAGACCTGAAGATTTTGAAACAGACAGGAAAAGGTCATATTCCAGAGTTTAGAATCAGGAATAGAAAAAGAGGACAGGATAAATCACTAAAACTTTGATAGGTGAGGCTCTATGGAAGTGAAATCAGGGAAAGTCTTTTGAAAACCATTATTGTAATCCTTTTATACCTACATCCATGTGAAAATAACCTTTCATAATAAGTATAGCCTATTAATAATTCAAAGAATTTAGTCACATTTACCTATACGAATCTGGGGTTCCTAGATACCAAATGACAACTGCCAGCTGCTTCTTGGGGCTGATGGTCATGCGGCCGGCTTTGCCACCTTTTTTCTGTATCATTGGCCCTACTACGCCCAGTACATACTCCATAGTTTCAGGATACATTCTATTTCCGTTTGAAAATAGAAATGAGACAAATTACCAGGAAGTCTTCACTTCGCTTGTGCTAATGCAGCTCGTCATTTACGACTAGTAATGTACTAATAATGCCAAGTGAAATATATGATATACTGCCACAAAGTATTCCAAAACGGAGAAATCGTGAACCTCCAGTAAATATTGTACTTACCGAAAATTCTCCTTGAAAAATTGCCGTGAGAATGAAGGAACTGTGCCTCTTCTACAAATCCCTGCTGCCGGGGCAAAGGGGCCCACGACAAAATTCTGTCAGAAACCGAGCACCAAGTTGGATGACATTTAGATCATAATCCAATTTCGCCTGAGAAGGATTATCTTCCTCTGATGAGGATTCACTCTCAGAGGAACTGAAAATGATCTCAGCAGTCTCAAGCCACATAGCGGTCTCCACGGGAGTAGCCATACCATTAAATTCAAGCCTCAGAACCAACAATTTACTTTGGATCCTTAGGATGAAGGAAAAACACACCTCCAGGCGCACCTTAACATTCACGCGGGAACTAATTACCGCAATACTTGATAGCATTAAGATTATTGCTACGGAGATTTGGACGGTTACATGTGGGTCATTCCATGCCAATTCACCGAATACTTGTTGCAGCACCATTTCAGAAAAAATTCAAATTTAACACACTTACTACTACATGTCTGTAAGGCTCAAAACCAATTTTTGTTAATTTTTTTTCCATGACCTCAAGGACTAACAGGGCCGCGAAGGTCACAGCGTACTGTAAAAATGACACTTTCAGCGAGTATCGGTAATTAGAGTTACTCGAAAACTACAGGTTGTAGTAGAATGGTTCGAATACCATTCTGATGGTCATAAATAGAGCTTTCATTTGAAATATTTTTAATAACCTTACTATGTAACATCTATGAGAATGATGAGTACAAAGTTTTGATACAAAATGCTGTTTTTTACAACTTTTGCTATTTATTTTCTTAGAGAAGGGTTGTGATCACAAGGTCTATATTTTTGTTATAGTATATTTGGGTACCATAGTAAATGTGTATAAGAAAAAAGTTGTGTGTTTGTTAAGCCTTTAGCTGTTACAAGCTTCCGCAAATAGGAAAATTGAAAATTTACCATTTTCGGGCCCCTGTATCTCTGGTGGGGGACCTATTAAAAATTTGAAATTTTCAGTACAATAAGCTATAATCCTATTAAGAATGCACTAAAAATTTGGAGTATGTGTTTTTGCTCGTTTGGAAGTTACACCAAACTGAATTTTCAAAAAATTTTCTCTCGCTCACCTTGTAGAAGCAATGTATAGATTGTTACACATAATTAAATGCCAGAAATAAATTCAAATAATAGTTATAACAATACTATCAAACTATTGCCTTGAAAGTTGTATATTTCAGTTCCAATAAGAAGTAGGCACGTAGCCAGAAATTTGCTTGGGGGGGAAGGCTAAATCTAGTGTTGCATAACTTGAAACAAATCAACTTTTCCCGTTCGGTGCCGACATGTTAAAAATCTCTTCCCTCAATTTTCAGTGCTTTGTATTTACTTTCACAGTGGCTATTCCTATCTTTTCTCACTGGAAAATTTCACTGTTTACCCTGTTATAAAGCATTAATTTGACCGGCAACAGAACATAGTTCATACATATCAGATTGAAAAGAACAACTACAGTCAAGCCCACTTATATCAAACCTGTTCATAACGAAGTTCCAGTTATAACGAAGTGAAGGCTATTCCCCATCAAAGAGAAGCTCGGAAAAACTGATCCACATATAACGAAGTTCAGTTATTACAAAGTAAATATTCGGACCCCTCAAATTCGTTATAAATGGCCTTGACTGTATTAACCACACACATGCATCAAACTAGTGATCACATTTCAAGACACTTAACACTTGAATTATACGCAGTGTAATCCAGATTACCATGGCTACTTAAAATTAGAACAACAAAATTATTGGGAAAAAATTTCGGGGGAGGGCTGAAGCCACAGAGCCTTCCCCCCCCCCCCCCCCCCTCCCCAGAGCCTGGCTATGTGCCTGCTAAGAACAAAATATGTAAGCGGACATTGAAACGTAGGCAAACTATTTATTTTCAATTGTTTTTCCACTGGACTTGCTGTAGAATTGCTATCAGCATGCTACCATTATGACAATATCGCTATTTAGTTTGTTCGCATAATAAAGGCTAAATGAGTGCCTACTTCTTTGTCAACATATAAGAAAGTTCTTGGGTCAGCTGTTCCGTAATATTATGCACTTGACCAGTTTGTGTTGATAATTCGACCTGAAGAAGAACCCTTATTATATTTTCATTAAGTACCCACGCCTTGTATTTTTTTGATAATTTGAATGATGTGTTAGGTCCTGAAGGAAGGAAGAAGTTCACAAAGTTGTCTCCTTCATTGATGTCTATGCTTTCAACAACTCCAAGGTACCACTCTGAGTCATAAATAATGCCACATAATAATTTACCTTGATACTAAGTTGTGTGTTGGATTTGAGTATTGCTATTTGGACTTCTTCACCGTTATTTGAATTAGATGTTACAAAGCATTTTATGTTATTGAAAGCAATCAGAATAAAGCAGTGTTTTTCTCAAGTGTTAGGAATCCTTAAGGCATTATCAAACCAATCACTCAACCATGTTCTACCCCTGTGATCTCATTGCTTCTTAAATGTTATGCCACGAATATTAGCATTGCTAAATTAAAAACATGGAGTCAAAGTTTGACTGTCTTTTGTTTTCTGTAAACTGGCTTTAGACACTAAACATTTAACAGTTCCTCCCATACCATCACAAGGACCTTTTCCGTGTGTAGCTCTTTACATGGAGAAGGTCACTTGTTACGAGAACCAATCAGAAGGCACTTTAAGGCAGAAGGTGCCACTTTAGGCAGAGAAATAGAGACATCAGACAATTCCCTGAAGCTAACTACATGAATCACTACCATAATTCTTCTGGGATATTATTCAAAAAACAGTAGGTGTAAACGACACTAATGTTTAAGATTGTTTTCCTATCAGCCTACTGGTAACAGAGCTATCATAGAGCAATTTCAGTGGAAAAACCAATGGAGGCTTAATAGTTTGCCAAAATTCTGCTTAAGACATTTTTATTCAAAGTGATACATGAAATCTACAACTACCAACATATTCAATAAGTAACTGGTTTGTAAATTATCAATCAAAATTGGACTTATTTCTAGCAACATTTAATTATATGCAACAATCTATACATTGCTTCTAGAAAGTGAGCAAGAGAAAATTTTTTGAAAATTCAGTTTGGTGTAACTTCCAAATGAGCAAAAACACACTCCAAATTTTTAGTGCATTCTTAATAGGATTATAGCTTATTGTACTGAAAATTTCAAATTTTTAATAGGTCCCCCACCAGAGATACAGGGGCCCGAAAATGGTAAATTTTCAATTTTTCCTATTTGCGGAAGCTTGTAACAGCTAAAGGCTTAACAAACACACAAATTTTTTCTTATACACATTTACTATGGTACCCAAATATACTATAACAAAAATATAGACCTTGTGATCACAACCCTTCTCTAAGAAAATAAACAGCAAAAGTTGTAAAAAACAGCATTTTGTATCAAAACTTTGTACTCATCATTCTCATAGATGTTACATAGTAAGGTTTTTAAAAATATTTCAAATGAAAGCTCTATTTATGACCATCAGAATGGTATTTGAACCATTCTACTACAACCTGTAGTTTCCGAGTAACTCTAATTACCGATACTCGCTGAAAGTGTCATTTTTACAGTGCGCTGTGACCTTCGCGGCCCTGTTAGTCCTTGAGGTCATGGAAAAAAAATTAACAAAAATTGGTTTTGAGCCTTACAGACATGTAGTAGTAAGTGTGTTAAATTTGAATTTTTTCTGAAATGGTGCTGCAACAACTTTTTTAAAAATCTGGTGAAATGATATGGAATGACCCATGTATTAGGGAAATAGTTAATTATATTCTGCCGACATGTGAAAGTTAATTTATACACAACTTTCAACATACCTATATATTCAATTCGTTTTGCGTTCATATGGTCTTTAATGTACATATACTGGAGACAAATACTTTATGCATTTTTACGCTTCTATTCATCAATTTTTTTTAGTTTTTCCTGTACTTTTTTGATTCTTTCACGCGACTTCGAAAGTGGTGATCATCAATTTCCCACGAACCGGGCTGCAGCGGCTGCTGCTGCCCGTTCCGTAATTGCTGCTTTTACCACAGCAGCAGTACTGTATTCCGTTCCGATTCTTGGCAGCACAGGCAGTACTGGCAGTGATTTTCGCGCCCTCTATCACCTTGAATGGAACGGACCTCTAGCGCTTGGATACTGATGCGGCTTCAGACGAATGAAAAACAAAATCATAGCAGTAAGCGTTGGTTGGCGGTAAATAAGGAGCCCTGTAAGGGCTCCTTAGCGGTAAAGCATGGCGTACAGGCAAGGAGAGTAGAGAACAGGAGGCCGAACGGAATAGAGGGAAGGGGTGGAAAACCGGTCCGGATCCTCGGCAAGGTTCGGTGGCGGGAAGAGTTTTTTTCACGACCGCAAGAGGCGCTGTTGCAGATCTTCATGCTACATTAGCAGTCTTTTACTGAGCGTTTGCATGGTGGAGCAAGGTGCGTCTAGTATATATCAAGCAATTTCTGGAAGTAAAACCTTATTGCAGTCAAAGTTTTGTGTAAATGAGCAAGAATTGTTTTGTGTCTGGATGTTCCAGTGGCTACAGGAGTCAATGCAAGGCCAATAAGGAAAAAGGTGTGAGAAATGCCAGCCTGTTCAAAGCACAGCCTAAGGTAAGCATCACTTTTTTCTCTTCTCATGAAGGGTCACATTCCTTTCCTCTTTTTTGAACTACTCCATGTACACTGGTAAATATTTCCGGTGAATATTATATAGGTAGATTAATAATGCTTTTCGAACATGAGCATTCCTCCTGTGTAAGGAAAGCACATTGCTTAGACAAAGCATCATCAACTTTTCTCGTTAACATTGATCGCACTATAACCAAAAGTTATCATTGTTTATATGATACTAAATTGAATTATCAATAACATTTTTTATCATTCCACGCGTGTAAAGGAAAGCACGTTGCCTAGACAAAGTCACATCATCCAGTTTTCTCGTTAATATTTATCGAACCATCACAAATGTTTTCATTGTTTATTATGATGCTAAAGTGAATAATCGATAACATTTTTTGATCTTGACTTGCTTGTTTTCATATGCCGTTTCGAATATCGTGAAGATTCCCTTAATATGATTTGCTAGGTTCATCTACATCAACGTAATACCCTCCGAGCCACCACAAGGGTGTGTGGCAGGGGAGGTTCGTGCCCAATCATTCAATAATAGTACGTGACACGAATATGTTTCGTTTTTAATGTTAATTTCTATTGAAGATGCATACATGAAGATGGTTTACCCCATGCCTCTTCACCCTGTGGTGGTTTGTAGTGTGCAATGTTGATGCGGTTGTGAATTTGCCTTGTTTATGGATGATATTGTTCATGTATTTTTTCTATTCAATTCTAAGGTGAAACTAAGTTAATACATATGACACAATCTTGGTTTTCGACATTGCTTCATGCGCATGGAGGACAAATGCTATTTCCCAAAAGTTCATCTTTCCTCTAGTATGTTTCCTTTACCTTAGAATAAACCGTTAACTTTTCGTTTAAGTTGGTAGGTAGTTTACTGCTGAACAACTGGAAATTGAAATCGTTCCTGCGTGTATTTTTTTAGCCAAGCATTGTAGATATTCGTTACACGCACCTTTTATCAACCGATCTCTTTCAAATTGGCACCTTCAAAGCAATTTTATCAAATATAGAAACTATTATATTAGTCTCTGTAATTGGATTTTAGGATTTATTAAGTACGTACAATTGTGATGGGGGCTAATGTAACGATAAGTGACTTTGTACGTGTTTACGTTAGCGGTGTTGTAAATCATTATGCCAAAAACGACAGTTTGATAGAATTTGTTCAATTTGTATGCTATCATAATTTTCGAATTAAACTCTATATTTGCATGCGAAGCTTGAAACTGATTCCGCATGCACATCCTCCGTTCTGGTGCAACAACGACATTGGAGATGCAACTTTCTACTTCTCCTCATGGTGCCTCAACTTGCAATTAGTTCTTGTGAATCAAATGACGTTAACAAGGAAGTTATTAGCTGTATTCCATTGTGGAGTCGTTGATTGATATCTATTTCTACAGGATGAGTGACTGTTGGCTACGTGGGCTAAGGCAATACACCAGTAATTCTTGTCATAGTGTCTAGCCTAGTGTACATTCCATTTTGTTGCATTCCTCATGTCGCTGAGAGTGTGGTAATAGAGCTTTAAGTGATTCTTTTTGTCTATCCTGAATCATAAAGTGCGCTGGAATGTCAGTGAAGTGTGTAGCTCACCAGTAATTCTTGTCATAGTGTCTAGCCTGTGTGTATTCAAGTACGTTTCCCGTAGTAGCATGTATTTCAAATAACAAATTCTTTACTTTTCTTTCAGTGTGGCTAATGAATAGTAGTACGTACATCAGAGACGCACTGATCAGACTTGCAAGAAGTAGGGGAGGCATGGACCAGGAGGACAAGGCTCCTGACTCACATTTCTCATTCATTCCTTTATTTTAACTTGTTCTAATCAGTCTGTTGTTTATCCCTCTACTTTCTGTGAACTTGTTTGACGCCGAATGATGTTTTGAAAAATGTTGCAATTGTGGTCATGGTTTGTGAATAAAAAAATGCTGTGAAATGGAAAATACTGTTTTTTTAATGAAGAGTGTCCTCCTGTTTATTTTTGGTGCGATTAATTTTACTTCTGGAATTCGTTGCCAGCATCGGGTTTTGCAAGAGGGTTCGGAACGTGGAGTAATAAGAGTTGGTTACATATTGCTTTTATTGAATATGATCCCGTTTTTCTGCTTATAATTTTCGTAGGTGTCACATCGAAATCATTTATTTGGTCAAATCATAGCGTACTGATGCTATATGTTTAATTCGCGGAGTACATGTATAAATAAATCCCTCTACTTTTGAGGGGGCGTGGCACTTTTGCTTCTGGAGGATACGGCCGCGATAGCAAATTTCTCCAGTGCAATGAGGTCTCTGTTTGAAAGCCTTAGCTTACTCAAGTGCTCACCGTTTGAGTTTTCAGCAGAAGTGCTTGATAAATGTATCTGTTTGCCTCGCGTGTTTATTTCGGGCTCAACATTGCCTTCATTTTTACGTGTGAGGCAGTACGATTCACACCGAACATGGCATGAAGACTAACGGTGGCGCCGCGCTGCGGATTCTTTTGGTAACTGGAACCTTGCCGGCGCTTCGGACCAAAGCTATTGTATTGCGTTCGGCCTCCTGTTCTCTACTCTCCTTGCGTACAGGCATGAACATGTGCATTTTGGGCGTACAGGTTAGCAATTGCTGTTTTGTGCAATTTTCGAAGACTGACAGCGAGGAGAAAAATTGTTTTGTATGAGAACGCGGGAAGAGCTGAGATTAGAGGACAGGGAAGCGTGTAGAAATGTCTTGCGAATGTCGGAAGACCAGTTCAACGATCTTCTGCAGTTAGTAAGAGACGCCCTCGCTCTGGAAGACACCACGATGAGGGGCGCTCTGCCTCCAGATAATCGCTGTGTTGTTTGTGTGGCCATAAAAGTATGAATGAATCGACTAAATCCAGGTTTTTATCCTATTTTCCAATTCTGATCTTTCCGTGTTATTTTAGATTAGCTGTCACGCTGCGGTTTGTAGCAACTGGTGAGTGTTGTCGTTCCCTGATGTATTCTACTACGATTCACGAGAGTATCATCAGTAACATCGTGCCGGAGGTCTGACGCAGCAATTACCGGCGTTTGAAGTGAAGCTACCTTAAGGTAATAAGGAATATTGTACATAATATCAATTGAGGCAGGCGATACGTGGTGGAATTTAGTTGCACTAAACATGTTAAGAAAATTGACTTTGTACAATTCCACAAAATTATTTATTTTACCAATCGATTTCGACGTCTGAGCGTCATTGTACAAGCAATCAATCATTGTACGAGCGTCAAGGTACATGCATCTGGCAGAGTTCGCGGTCTTTATATACACCGGGAGATGGGGTGAGTGATACGCGGGTGGGGGTTGGGTTTTGGTATTGGATTGCGCCGTTTGCAGGAGGGAAGGGATAGTTGACTGGTGGTGGTGAATGTGGAGTAGTCCGGGTGTTGTGGTCTTTTAGGCTAGGATTAAGCAACTTTGAAAGCAGCTGGGAACTTTTGAATTCCGTTACGTCATTTAACATCTGAACATTTGGTAGCATTTTGTCTGATAATTTCTAATTTTTCAAGAGTATCTAGTTTCCAACTTTTGTCATGTACATGTAACACTTCTAGGTGAAAATCACTGTTATGACCCGTTTCTATCAGGTGTTTAGCAAAGAATGATTTACAATCATTATACTTTAAACATCGTTTGTGTTCATTGATTCTTGTTTTGAATTTTCTTCCAGTCCGTCCCACATATACACCGTCACAATCACTGCATTTGAGCAGGTACTCACCACTTTTGTCTTGGAAGTCGGCCCGATCTTTAGAGTTAAAAAGCACTTTCCCAATGGTGAGTGGGGAGTAGAAATTCACATTGTTCCCTAGTATGAGGCTCAACTAGGTGGAAGTTGAATTTCGTAAATATTAACTTTGTTTCCTTCCACAGATTTATTTCCTTGGTACGACATGTTTCGACACATCGGTGTCATCATCAGGCACAAAATTAAATACAATTGCTCGTGTATATATACCATGAAGGGTAGTGGGTGTTCAGGAGGAGAAAGGGGTCCGTTTCTCCGTAAGGGATAGAGAAACTTCTAGGAGGGGGAAATTTTTTCAAAAAGGATGTCATTAAGTAAAACGCACTTATTCATGTTCCTTCTGATTTCCAGCTCCTCTCTTTTGTCCATCTTTTTCCCTTTCCTTTCTCGGTGTAATATCTCTGGTGTGAAATCGTTCAATGGCCCTCCTTCCATAGATGTTTGGCGAAGTGGGACTGGGAAAGATGACATTTCCGGAAACACCTCTTGTGCTCTGAAATTCTTGTCTCGAAGGTGCGCCCTGTCTGTCCAATGTAAGCAGCATTGCAGTCGTTGCACTTTAATTTTTATATACCACTATTTTCTAACGGTTTCACTTCGCCCTTTGTATTGTTGAGGAATTTTTTAAGGTTATCATTGTTGTAAAATGCTACCTTATAGTGGTCTCTTGGGAATAGGGTTCTTATTCTTTCTGAAATCATTCCGTAATATGGTAATTTACACCACCGAGTCTTTTCTTTTTCTATGGTCCCTTGAGTGTAGAGTAGCTGTTGGGCTTTGATGGAGCGTTTTTTAAGGAGTATTTTATCAATAATATTCTTGTTGCAGCCATTCGAGACAGCTATTGTTTTAATGGTTTCTAATTCTTGGTTGAAAGCTTCCTTAGAGAGAGGGATATTCAGAAGTCTGTTTAAAAGGAAGTGGAAAACAGATAGCTTTTGTGACATGTGATGACGGGAGTCTGAGTGAATAATGTGGTCCATGGTGGTGGCTTTGCGGAAAATAGAAAATTCAAATTTCTTATCTATTTTTGACACTGTCACATCTAGGAAATTTAGTTGGCCCTCGTTTTCTTTCTCACTAGTAAAATGTACATTTTTGTGTTGAATATTAAGAATTTTTAGAAAATTGTCCAATTGTCTTTCCGTGCCAGTCCATATGGCAAAGACATCGTCCACGTAGCGGAACCAACAATAAATATTCTTCGTGCACACTGAGCTATTGCTGAACAATTTTTCTCCAAGATTGTCCAAAAAGAGTCCGGCTAAGAGTGGCGATAAGGTGGATCCCATCGCCAACTCTTCACTTTGTGTATAATATTCACCATTGAATTTAAAGTAATTCTGTTCTGCACACGCTTTCAATAATGAAAGAAAATCACTGATGAGTTTTTCTTCTAAACCCCTATTTGTCAGAACTTTGTCGGCAACACTCACTGCATCCAATACTGGTATACTTGTAAAGAGGTTCTCCACATCAAACGACACTAGTAGGTATTTGGAGGAGGATGGAGGTTTTCTCTTTGATAGTTGCTCACAGAAGTCTTTTGTTTTTTTCACTGCAAATCTTGGGTGGAAATTTGTTAACTCACTAAATTGAGAATTTAACTGGGCCGCTATTTTTCTGGTTGGCGCTGTAATGCTGGAAACGACTGGACGAACTGGAATAGTCTCTTTATGAATTTTGGGGAGACCAAGGAAACAGGGTGCTCTCGGGTTCATGACGGTAACTTTAAATATCTCGTTGGATTTGAACAGGTTGGGAGAGTTATTCAGAGATTTCTTCACAATTTCTTGAAACTTTTTGGTGGGATCTGTTGGAAGTTTCACTATTTGATTGTTCTTAATGAACTCATAGCTCTTATTCAAGTAGTCTCTATTCATGATCACTACTGCATTGCCTTTGTCAGCTTTTTCAATGATTAGATTATTGTCTTTCAGGCGTTTTCGGATAGAGTTGATTGATTTGAGGTCTGAAGGATGGGTTAACTGATGTTTCTCATGCTTGTACACTAGGCTGGGTATTTTCTGCGCGATCTGTGGAAGGAAACAAAGTTAATATTTACGAAATTCAACTTCTACCTAGTTGAGCCTCATACTATGGAACGTATTCAACACACATGTGGTGAAAAAGGCCAAGCTTTATCGGAAACAAAGTTAATATTTCATTTACGAAACTCGCATTGTATTTGTCTTTCGGGATGTGTTTCAATAGTAAGTATGAAATGTGTCCGAGGAACGGTGACTTACGCCACTTTTTTGGTTTTCCTCTCTGGATAACCTGAAGGCTTGTCGAAGACTTGGTTGTATTGCCATTCACTTTTTTGCGGAGAAGTTGATGTATTAAATACTCACTATATCCATTGTTTGTTGGTATAGTCATTATTGTGCTTAATTCTTCGTTATAATTAGCCTCACTCATGGGGATAGGATCTGTGGACCATAGAATCAAGGGCTGCAAGTTTTTGGGGTAAGTGATGCTGGGAATCAGCGGGAATGATCGCGTCGGTAAACGTACCTTTTCTATAGATCGAGAAGTGATGTTTTTCATTACGTAAGGGTATGGTCAAGTCCAGGAAGTTAATGGAGTCACCTCCAAATTCCATGTTATAGTGAATGGAGGGGTGAAGAGAGTTAAGTGAGTCGAGAAATGACGACAGCTGTCTTTTGCTACCTGTCCATGAACATAAGACGTCATCTACATATCTGAAGTAATAGCAGATATTTTTGATTAATGGGTTTTTTGAATTGAAGAGGTTGAGTTCTATTGAGTTCATGAAAATCTCTGCTAATAATGGGGAGAGGGGAGAACCCATAGATAGGCCGTGGTTCTGCCTGTAAAATTTCTCGTTGAATTGGAAATAATTTTGATCCATGCATACATTTAATAATTTTCCGGTTTCGCTTATTATGTCTTTGTTGACCAAAGACTTCTCGAGCAGTTTAAGGGTAAACGAGACGGCTTCTCTAGCCGGAACTGAAGTAAAGAGATTCCGGACATCAAAAGAAACAAGTTTGCTATTGTGAGGGGTAGTTATGTTGTTGAGCTGGTTGGCCAATTCGACGGAGTTCTTAATACTGTAGGCGGGTTTAAATTGTGAGAGGTCCTTGATGAGTGTGTCGGGTTTGGAAGAGAGGAGATGCGAAGGAGCGGTCAAGTGGGAGACCACTGGGCGGATGTTTGTTTTATGAGTTTTCGGGAGTCCGTACATCTTCGGCGGCAGGGGGTTCATTTTTATGAGCCTGGCCTTCTCACCAGCTGAGAACAATGTGGAGCACGTATTCAAAACCGATTTGAAGTTGCCTTGAAAAATACTGGTCAGGTCTTTATTAAGATTTTCAAAATTGTTAGAGGAGATAAAGTCTTGACATTTACTCAAGTATTCTTCCTTGTTTAGTACAACTATACTGTTTCCTTTGCCTGCCCTTGTAAAAATGAGGTTGTGGAGTGCTCCTAAGGACCTCAAATTTTGGATAAGTCGGTGCGTGTACAGGTTATGAGAATGAATGTTCTCCGTCTGGTTTTTAGCTATGAGATCTGCGATTACTTGTTTTTTACCAAGAGTTTCATCACAGAAGGACATTTCACAGTCTAAGATGAGGTTAGTTAGTTCCCTCTTGTCTAATGCCGTGTTCCCATCTGCTTTCAAAGTGTTAAACCTTGCTTGAACGTAGCCTAAAAGACCACAACACCCGGACTCCACATTCACCACCACCAGTCAACTATCCCAACCTCCCTTCCCTCCTGCAAACGGCGCAATCCAACCCCAATACCAACACCCAACTCCCACCCTCCACCCGGGTAAGCTTTAGCACTCACCCCACCTCCTCTCCCGGTGCATATAAAGACCCCCAACTGTGCCGGATGCATGTACCTTGACAATGACGCTCAGACGTCAATATCGATACGTAAAATAAATTAAAATTGTGGAATTGTACAAAGTCAATTTTCTTAACATGTTCATATTGTACATAATTTGAGTGGCTTCTTCACGCTACTGAGTGTTGTAAACCTTCCGCTCGATTGAAAACTTTTCCCCTGTACGCTTTCAAGGTTCCGCGTTCACTCCAAGATTGGAGAGAATAGCCAGGAAACTTGAGTCGCTGTGAAATTTTCCTCTGCGCCTCGGCGCCCTGGACGGGAAACCCATCGCCGTACGACACCCTTCAACTGCTGGCTCGTTCTGTTTCAACTACAAAGGAGGTCACGCCCTTGTTACGCTTGCCGTCGGTGACGCGGAGCATAAGTTTATAGACGTTGGGAGTGAGGGGCAGCGAGTCAGCGACGGAGGAGTGTTTCGGGAGAGCACCTTGGCCATCACCAACAACTCCTTCTCTCCCAACAAACTGCTTCCCAATCGGCGGTCCGAGGTGCCGTATGTATTTGCGGCATTGAGGATGTCTTACCATGATAGAGGCCTGACTTTAGTTAAGACGTTTTAACTATAGACTTTCCAGAACAAGGATAGTGGTTGAAAATGCTTTTGGCGTCTTGAGTAACTGGTTCAGTGTTTCTTTCCCCTGTCAAGCTAAACCTGGAAAAAGTGGATATTATTGTACTTGCTGTTACACAAGTTTTTGGCAAAAAAAACACAGGCAAAATTATTTAGCTCAAGAGGAGGGAGTGTGATTTTCTTGGAGTGCCTCAAACAGCAGGTAATAAATAGACCAGCAAATTTAGCTCTGAGAATTAGAGACGAGTACAAAATGCATTTTTATAACAACCATGATATTTAGGTCCAATAAAAAGAACATCTTGAAGGCATTTATGCCCTATCATCATTGTAATGAATGACATTAAATTCAATTACAATTCTTGGATAACATTTTTCAATTTCAAACCTTTTGTTTTTCAATTTTTTATCCACCGCTTCTCGTATCTACACGTATTTACCAAACGTGGCCTCAGTGGCGTCGGGGGGAAGGTTCTTGCGCTGCCTCCACCGTCTTGCATAGCCACCCCCAGGGCTTGAGTAGCTCTGTGGTTAGGAGGGAGGAGTGGTTCCTTCTGGGAGACCCAGCTTCCTCTTTTCGCTCTCGATGGGTGTGGGCGGAGGACTTCCAGCAGTGATGGTCAGTGGAGGAGGGAGCACTTGCTGGTGTCCTCATCCACAAGAACAATGTCTATCAATGTTGATGGCTCGTTCTGCAAGGGATGTATGCTCCCTCCTCGAAAACCGGAATTTCCCTCTCCGTGGCTTCCTTCTTAGCTCTCAGGTGGTGAAATGTAAAACAATGAATTTCCATGTCAACTTATTAGTAATTTTGTAATGGTTGACAGTAATAATTAAAAATTTGGCGGCTTATTCCAAATTTGGAATGAATAGTGTGTCAAGCAATATCTAATAAATATGAACACAATTAGTTCCTTAAGGGTTTTATGCAAAAAAAAACAATGCTCTAATAGCCTTAATGATTATTGATTTGATGTGGTATTGAAATATGACAACAAAGGCTGTTAGTAATGAAATATCAGGCATAACTGATAACCACCGGCAATATTGACAAAGGCACAAATTATTTTTAAAGTTATAATTTGATAGTAAATGTACACTAATTACTTCCAACTCGCCATTGAAGGACTATCCCTGGCCGACCGGTGAAGCTTTAGAAACAGCATTTCATTGTAATATAATAATTCAGGCACTTACCTGTGTATCTGAAATTGGAAAAATAGAAATACAGACTTAATGGATTTGAAAGAGTGAACCAAGACCATATAGACTAAAGATACTTATAGACCACCTCTTTTTCGATGAGAGGATCTTCCTCCTCTCCGCCATATACGTAGTCCTCAATGCATACCACTTTTTGCGGCATTCGTCAGCTGAGGTGTTTGGTCTGAAATGAAAAGTATGCGTAAAAGTTGGTTAGGCATAACGACGGGTGATTTTTTTCAAAATTAATAAAAGAACAGCATGCAAGTAATGGAAAAAAATTCAAACCACCTATCGCATTCACGGTGATTGAGAAAAGTTCAAAGTCAGTATAAAGACTTGTGAGTGGGCGCGCCCAATCAACTTTCTTAAACATTACGAGGCACACCTCCGCAAATGATCAGTCCAAAAACTTCAATGACATTTTTTTTGGCTGTTTTCCAAAGAGGCGTCGTCAAAACAATGACATCAAAATATGGTAAACTACTTCCGCGAGTTTTGCATCAGCCTAGATGTGCGCGTAAATGTTTAAACCTTGTTGAGGCTCTAATTAGCAGTTTCATCACTTACAACCAATCCAGGAGAGTAAAAATATGAATGCAAATGTGCACCTGCCTTACTTGGGCCATCTCTGCAGCGATTTCCTGCATACCACTTTCCTGCATAGCACTTTCCTGCATAGCACTTTCCTGCATAGCACTTTCCTGCAAAGCACTTTCCTGCCTCTTCCCCTTACTCTTTGGCATGGAATGACGTGCACTATAAAGGTGCGGGGACTTTCCCACACGCATGTGATTCACAAATCTGTTTGCGCTCGTGACCAGCTCATAATTATGGCATGGTACTACCAAGTAAGGTAAGCCATTGCGCACGCCGACTGTCGCGTGACGTCAACTGGATTTCATTCCCGACATCTATCGGGCGGGCATCTATCATAGAGAACCATTCAGAACCGTGTAGAGAACGATTTTTTTAGGCATTATTATTCACGAACTTGCGATGTCTTTTTGTTTCGGTGTTTGGATGTAGCAACAGCTACCGTAAGTGCAAAGGAAAAGTGAAGTTTTTTCGATATCCGAAGGATTCGGAGAGGCCATTTGAATTTTGATACGCCATTTGGATTCATGCCTGCGGGAGACGGGACTATGTGAATGCGGAAACAGGCAAGAATATAACCCAGGCGGTACAGAAAAGGTGAAAACTTTCATTTTTTAAGACAAAAACCATTCTATTTTGACCAGCATACCGTTTTCAAGTTCGGTTATGGGGACTGTAAATTTATGAGGTGCCATATTCCTTCCCATGGTTTTAGAATATACAAGTGAAACATGTTTTACACCGTTTCTAATGAAGTTAATATGATTATTATGATATGCAGTACCTATGTCAGCTAAAAATACTATGTTCTTGTGTTGTCAGCATTGAGAATGACTTCAGATTCAATTACGTCCTCCAAAGTCTCCCCAATCGTGGATGTCCACGAAGGAGGAGGAATGCCTCTTCTATTACAGATTATCGCAATGGAAACCTCAAACATAATCCTTATAAGTACCTAGGTATGTTAATGCATCATAAATATTTTGATTCAAGAAATTTGAATTTAAGAAGTTTCTTTTGGTGCATGTAAACATGAGCATATTCACCTTTTCTCCAATAGCATAGGATGATTGTAACCACTAGTAATGCAGGCTAATGATTGGACATGCTGTTTTTTTAGCAGAGTTGGTTTTGCCATAATTGAATCAAGGCTATAGAAATTATATAATTAAGTAGGAAGTTATGAGTTATTCTAGAATACGTGGATCTTTATTCGAACACAAATCATTTTAGTCAGTTTTATGAATAAATTAATTTGCAACAGAAATAGAAATTACTTAAAGTCAAGTTAAAGAAAGTCATAGTTTTATGTTATTCCTTTACATTTCTATAAATTGTATTCGATTTTTGATAATTGTACTGCCTTAAATCCAAAATACTATCGCCAATTTATTCCTTTGATCGAAAACACTGTCGCAATGTTGTTGAAGATTGCTCAGTTTTGCCCCCCCTGCGGGTAGGGGGATTGAGAATACTCCCGCAGTATCTCTGCTTGTCGTAAGAGGCGACTAAAAGGGCGGGGAGACAACCCCGAAAACAAACCCAGAGCCAACAAGGGTTGAGCCCGGACAGTCTTGTGGGTCAACTGTCTGTGTGCGGCCATACCACCCGGCCTGCGATCCACCCGCATGTTTGCCGTGTGCGGAGACCCGTAAGGAGGAGAAGGGGATCCTGGAGGGTGAGGTCCGTGGTTCCCAGCCGGGAGTCGGATGCCCGGTATGGACTGGGGGCCAATACCCCTCTTTGGCCCCGGATTCGCTGTAAACGGGCGGCCGGGAGCTAGCCACTCCCGGTCAATCGGCTTCCGTGGCGTATTGCTTAACGGTGGCGAGTGCCAGGGAGGTGGGGGTCTGCGTAGGGCGGTCGGAGATGTACGGGTTTGGTGGGCCCGTGCATTCAAGATCCAACCCGAAACAGACAACCACCTCTAGGGTGCTATATCCCCTCGGGTAGCCCTGGCGACCGCACCGGTTTGCGGTGCGGCGTCCCGAATGTGTGGCTCCATGGTGGGTGGGGAGCCCGGGAGATGAAGAACTACTTGGTATGGCGGAATCACTTCTTCCACCTTCCAAAAGATCCCGCCCGGACACGGGCGGGGGAGCTAAAAGTTTACCCGCTTGTATGCGATTTGTAATTATGAAATGTGAGAAAGAAGGGGAGACGCTTAAACGGGTATCTCCCTTTCTCATCCGTAAGGTGCTGTCTTCCTCAATTCCCGGAGAGTTGAAATCGGCCAAAAAACTACGAGACGGGAGCCTCCTTATCGAAACATCGAGTAATATTCAAAGTGAAAAGCTGTTGGCCCTAAAGAAGCTCCATGACATTCCTGTAAAAACGGAGCTGCACCGCACTCTCAATACCTGTCGGGGAGTAATATCTCATTACGACTTACTATACGTGGAAGTCGACGAGATTAAGAATGAGATGGCATCGCAAGGAGTTACAGATGCTCGTCGACTTACCACTAAGCGAAACGGCGAAGTTGTAAACACGACATCTGTCGTCCTAACATTCGCGCGAGACAGTCTCCCCGACAAGGTATTCGTCGGCTATGAATCGGTTCCAGTGAGGCCATTCATACCGGCGCCCATGCGCTGCTTCCAGTGCCAGCGCTTCGGCCACATCGCAACGCGATGTGAGGGCAAGGCCACCTGCCCGCGCTGCGGCCTGGAAGGCCATGAGAGTGCGGAATGCAACAGGGAACAACACTGCGTCAACTGCGAGGGTACGCATCCAGCGTACTCTCGTAAATGTCCCAAGATGTTAGAGGAAAGAAAAGTGATGGAAATAAAAACAGTTGAAAAAATTCCGTACTTCGAGGCGAGGAAAAGATACAGGGCCATGGCAGCACCTGTCTTTTCAAAATCTTTTGCCTTCGTTGCAAATAACTCCGTGCCAAAAGCGTCCCAAAGTACACAGACAGAGAGTTGGGCGAACACAAAACCCGCAGAGGTAAAAGATGTAGCCAAGCCGGCTAAGGCACCAAATCCGGCAATCAATAAAAAAAATAACCACCACTGGTTCTCCTAAGAAGAACCAGTCTAAACCCTCAGCCGGGGTAGCGCTGAAACAGCGCGAAAAAACGCCATTCCCCGGCCCCACCGGACTAGCCAAGCTAGAACTTCCGGGGGAATCAATGGAGGAGGACGACAGTCCCTCGGAAGCTGAAGTCCTCCTCGCGAAACAAAAGGGGAAGAAGCACCGCATTCGGCGCTGATCTCCGCCTTTTTAAATAATTTATTGTATATATTTATTTATTTATTTTATTTTATTTTTTAAAGAGATTTATGGCTTTTACTCTGCAGTGGAACTGCAATGGTTTTTATCGGCGTAAGGAGGAGCTGACCGTTTTAATTCGTGATTTTAACCCGTCTTGCATATGCCTGCAGGAAACACATTTTAAAACAACGGACAAGGGCATTTTAAAAGGTTTTAACGTTTTTAGACTGGACGACACCAGTGGCCAACGAGCCCAGGGTGGAGTGTTGATTGCTACTCGGGAGGCCCTTTACACCTCTCGAGTGCAACTACACACGCCGCTTCAGGCGGTAGCAGTGACCGTGCGTGCCCCCGAGGCGATTACGTTGTGTAACGTGTATCTCCCGGAGGGTGCGCCGGTCACCCGTTTTAACCTGGAAGCCCTTGTCCATCAGCTACCTCAGCCTTTTATTTTATTGGGAGATTTTAACGCACACGATCCGCTATGGGGAAGTGCTAGAGCTCAGTGCAACCGTAGAGGACGGATTTTATCCCAATTTATATGTGACACTAACCTAGTGTTACTAAATAACGCGGAAAAAACACGTTTTAACAGTTTTACTGGTGACTCTTCGACTATCGACCTATGTATCGTGTCGAGCATTTTAGCTACAAAACTTGATATACTTGTGCATGACGACCTTTGTGGGAGCGATCACTATCCCATCCTTTTTACGAAGGAACACCATATTAATACGGATTTTATTCGGCCGGGAAACTGGATTGTGCAGAAGGCGAACTGGGCGCTTTTTAAGGAGAATTTTAATTTTAAATATGACGAAACCCGTGACAGTGTGGAAAATATTGATAACCTGACAGCAACCATCATTGAAGCGGCAGACAGCAGCGTACCACGGTCTCGCCGTATAATTACAAGGCCTGTGGTGCCGTGGTGGAATGATGATTGTGCGAAAGCTATTCGCCAGCGTAAAAAAGCGTTGCGAATATTTAATAAATACCCAACCGAAAGAAATCTAGCCTCCTTCCGACGACTTAGAGCTAGAGCTCGACAGGTTGTGAAGGATGCGAAAAGAGCTTCTTGGGTGAAATTCGTCTCCGGTGTTAACTGTAGGACACCAATTGCACAGGTATGGCGCAAGGTAAGGAGTCTGTCGGGTAACCACCAGCAGCTAGGTGTCACTTTTCTTAAAATCAGAGATGAAGTTATAACGTCACCACATGACATCGGAAAGGCGTTCGGCCAGTTTATATCTCGAATGAGCAGCGATGACGCATGCGGTAGGAATTTTCTGTCCTTTAAAGACCGCTGCGAATTAATTCCGATAAACTTCAAAGAGACGCGACATGTGGCCGACTCTAACCTTCCTTTCTCTTTGTGGGAATTGAAGTCCGCCATTGCCGACACAGGCAATACATCTCCGGGTCTTGACGAGGTCCACAATGCCTTTCTCCGTAATATTCCGGAGAAGGCATTGTTGGAGGTCCTCCACACTTTCAATCAGCTTTGGATTGAAGGTGCCTTTCCATCAACCTGGAGGGAGTCTGCGGTGGTTCCCATCCCAAAACAGGGCAAAGATAGAGGTGACCCAAACAACTATAGACCCATATCCCTCACCAGCTGCCTGTGCAAAATAATGGAAAGGATGGTGAACCGGCGGCTCGTTTGGTGGTTGGAGCGCCGAGACCTTCTTTCCACTATCCAGTGCGGTTTTCGTCGGGGCCGTTCCACTATCGACCACATAGTTAGAATTGACAATTTCATCCAGGAAGCATTTCTCCTCCGCCAGCACGCGATCGGAGTGTTCTTCGATTTGGAGAAGGCCTACGATCGTGTCTGGCGGCGGAAGATTTTAAGCACGCTGCATGAATGGGGTTTTAGGGGCAATCTGCCGACTTTTATCAGTAATTTTTTAGTGAACCGAGTATTTAGAGTAAAAATAGGCCAACATCTCTCAGAATTTTACAGACAGGACAACGGCATTCCTCAAGGCTCAGTACTTAGCGTAACACTTTTCGCCATCGCAATAAATGATATAGTTGACTGCATCAAAACCCCTGTAATTGGATCCTTGTTTGTCGATGACCTGGCGATTTTCTGCCGGTCATCCAAACTTCTCACTGCCTCCAGACAGATCCAACTGACATTAAACAGTTTACACAGGTGGACACTAAGAAATGGCTTAGTTTTTTCTCCGGTGAAAACTGTGTGTGTCCACTTTCACCGGCTAAGGGGAGTGCATATTCCGTTACCACTGCGCTTAGGTGGCAGAGATCTTAACTACGCTCAGTCGGTCAGATTTTTGGGAATGATCTTCGATTCCCGTCTAAACTGGCGGGAACATATTCAATTTTTAAGGAACAATTGTTCTAGGTCCTTAAATATTCTAAAGTTTTTAAGCAACGTATCGTGGGGAGCAGACCGCACCACACTCCTTTTACTATACCGGTCATTGGTGCGGTCCAAATTGGACTACGGATCCTTCGTGTACTCATCCACTCGGGAGTCCTACTTACGACCTCTGAACAGTGTACACAACGCAGGGCTCCGGCTTTGCACGGGTGCTTTCCGGACAAGTCCTGTCGTCAGTGTCTACGCGGATGCAGGAGAGCCGCCATTATGCCACCGAAGGTTGCTGCTCATGTGCAACTATGCCGCAAAAATTTTAACGATGAGGATGCACCCATGTTTTAACCTTGTTTTTAAACCTCGCTTTTTAGAACTTTTTAATCGCAGGACAAAAGCCACTCGGCCTGTAAGTGTACGTTTCCACAATTTTATCCGTGAACGAGGTATTCTATTACCAGAAATGTACCCCATCAGGCATTCTAGTCACCCGCCATGGTTAACTCCCGCTCCCGAAATAAAAATGTCCCTTTACAACCGACAAAAGGCTTTTACCACCGCTGAAGAGTATCAGCAACAATTCTTAATGTTTCTTAGCCAACATCCAGAATGAGTTCCCGTGTTTACAGACGGCTCGAAGACGGATACAGCTTGTGCCTGTGCGGTTGTATCATCTCACCATGGAGTCATCAAAGCAAAACTCAGCCCGCTGTGTAGTATTTACACAGCGGAACTGTTAGGTATTAAAACGGCTCTTGATGGGATAAATGTGAACGGTGGCTCCTTTGTGGTCTGCTCAGACTCCATGAGCGCCCTAAAATCCATTTCCGGCTTTTCTCCTTTGCATCCTATTGTCCAGGATATTCACTCCTCGCTGCTCTCCCTTCACAGGAAGGGAACCACTGTCTGGTTTCTTTGGATCCCTGGGCATGTGGGAATTGCCGGAAATGAGGCAGCCGATTCTGCCGCAAAACACGCTCTCAATCTTGACGATCTTAAGTCGACGCTGGTATCTTGTGAAGATCTAAGAGCCTCACTCAAGAGCTCAGTTCTTCAACAGTGGAGGGAGTCGTAGAGAAACATTACAAACAACAAACTGCGCACAGTTAAACCGGTGACATCAGCGTGGCCCACTTCCGTCAGGAGGAGCCGCCGAGAGGAAGTCGTCATCACCCGGATGAGGATAGGGCACAGCCCAATGACCCACTCCTTTCTCTTCACAGAAGAGAAATTGCCACCTCGGTGTGATGACTGCGACTGTCCTCTTGGAATTCGGCATATCCTGACGGAGTGTGACAGATACCGGGACGTACGTAACCGACTGAATATTACGGGTGATTTAGGGTCCATTCTAGGTGACGAAACAGATGCTATCGACCGTGTAATTTTATTTTTAAAGGAAACTGGGCTTTTTAATAAATTATAAATACAGTCTAACAATATTAAATGATTTTATGTGCTGACAAATATTACATAAGCTCAATACCTGATTTCAGGTAATGTAATGTCTACGGATTTAAATTAATGTTATATTTCTGAAAAGCAGTGGTGCAAAATGACCATGCTGTCGACGCACCCTAAATATTAACTCTACTACTACTACTACTCAGTTTTGCTAGTGCATGAATAGTCTATTTCATCGGGTACACGACGTACTTGAACACTCAATATCACACAACTCTGGCGGTTGAAGGGGTCCAACGTTCCCTCCTCCATCTCTTTCCGTATTTTCCCCATGTGCATTACTTTTTTCCGACGGATTCTCTCTATTTTTACCGTCTGGAGATGCGCCGTAGAGGTATTGCACCGCTCGTATTTCATCGTCATGTAACGTAAGTCGGTAATTATGATAGTTATAATCAAAATTTCCTTTATTTGGGTCCCTGGACATGTGGGAATAGCTGGCAATGAACGTGCGGACAAAGCAGCAAAGGAAGCACTACACATGCCAGAAATATCAACGACCTTGATAACCGTAGATGACCTTAAGTCTATGTTTCGAAATATGGTTATAGGCAGATGGCAGCAATCGTGGCAGGGGCTAATGAATAATAAACTTCGGGCTATCAAACCGGTAGTATCAGCGTGGCCCTCCTCCGTAAGGAGTACCCGGAGGGAAGAAGTCGCAATTACTCGCCTGAGAATAGGGCACACTGCCCTGACGCACTCATACCTCTTCACAGAAGAGAAGGCACTACCTCGGTGTGATGATTGCGACTCCCCTCTTAGTGTGCGACACATCCTGATAGAGTGCGATAAATACCGTTCTTCCAGGGAGAAACACAAGGTTAACGGGACCTTAGAAACTATTCTAGGCGATTCTCCGGAGAGTCTGACCCGGATAATTGCTTTTTTAAAAGACATTAATGTTTTCAACAAACTATAAAATCTTTGTATTAGATCATGACCCTCACATGTTATCACATAAATAGAAATATAGGGAAATACTATATTACTTACATTTTATTCACCCATGGATGAGAGTGGTGCAAAATGACCTCAGCTGTCGACGCACCCAAAACACCAAATACTACTACTACTACGATAGTTATAATATGCGAACATCAGAGCGTTCTCATCGTTGGAATACGAGATACCAAGCGTGTGCCCAATCCCATGAATTAGGACCGACAATGGGCCAATTTGTCTATCGGGCAATTCGACGCGATCAATCCACAAATACCATTCTTCATCTTGAACGATATGGATTTCCAACGGCGAATCACGCCCTGTCGGATAATCTGCATGGGCTAATTCACCTCCTGATCTATCCAAAGGAGCAGGACAGAATTCTCTTCTATGGTAATATTTATGAGTGTACCGCGTATTCATAGTGATAATGTCTGGGCTATGAGAATCTTGTTCAAATTCTAAATTCATCGCCTGACCTTATATTTCAAATGCTATCTTCGTCACTTCAATGTAGGTCTTGTTCACCAGGGCGTAGTGTCATTTCACAACACCCTTATTCCATTTATAATGAGACAGCGAAAACCCGGAATCATCGACAACACCGCATCGGGGTGTATTGAAGAAATTAAGAGGCGTTCGTAATCTCGTTTAATCTACCATCTTGGGTTATATTATAATATTCTTGAAAAATTGTTAGAGCTTCCTTAAAAGCTGTTGGATCAATGTTAACAAGTTCATTTTCCATTACGTTCAAGTATCCATACTGACGTAGATATTCAGCGACGCAATACGTTTGATTAGTATTGTTTTCATCCGAAATGACTTTCCGAGCCTAGGAAGGCGAGAACATGCGCATTTAATGGTTAAGAAGGAGCTATATAAAAATTCGTAATACCTCAACATTTTTCAAGTATTCCCGTTACAACCATCTCAATAAAAATACAAAGCAAAACTAATATACCTTTTGTACATGAAACTAGAAAAAAGGGAGTAAGCGCATTTCACAGCTTACAAGGAGGCGTATAAAAAAGCAATTGCTGAATTCCAAAGCCTTCTAATCTTACTAAGATTACTTTCGTCAATAGTTGGTATGGAACTGGTAATTTTTACCTTTGATAATCTTCCGGTAGTGGTTGAGACACCGCCCCCTGAGCTCAAGGCGGCGAGTTGTGAGCCATTACGACTTTCTCTACGTCGACGATGCCGAGATCGCGAGAGAAGTGACCTCCTGAATCTCCACCTCCAGACCTCCTTTTAACCTCCTGAATTAGCTGGGTTTTGGCTTGTTGCAAAAGCTCCTTACTTTGGAAAACATTTCCTTTGAACCTTGGATCAAGGAGAGTTGCAACAGCGTAGAATTCATTTCTTTCCACTGATGGGTATCGGCACTTCAGTGCAGTCAATAAGTCGTTCTTCACACCTTGTAAGCCAGAAGGGACTGGTGCAGGTTTCTTCAATTCATGCATTGCACTGTTAATGATGGGGATAACTTCTGATATGGTTACATCAGCTGAACTCACAGCGAAAATTGGTTGATTAAAAATGTTTGCAATGCCTTCAACACTTACAATCTGCTCCCAATGATGAGAAGTTAATTCAACGGGAACAGTAAGATGTGTCGCTGCCAGTGTAACTGCTGCCTTTTGTTCAAGCAACCTTGTAAGCATATCATGCAATGAGGAGTTCCATCTGGTGGGCTCATCCTGCAGTAGCCTGTGTTGCTTAACTCCCACAGTCACTTGGGCTTTTTTTAAAACTTTGGTAGCTTTGGAAGAGTGTTTAAAATGACCTAAAACACGCCGACATGTAGCAATCAAACCACTCACCATCTTATTATTAAGAAGTCCATCTTTGACCTCCAACTGCAGTGTGTGAGCAAGACATGGAATATGGCTGAAATCAGACTCATTAAGAGCACAGCATATGTTCCTCCCATTGTCACGCACAATCAAAAATATTTTGTCTTCTATGTCCCAGCTTTTAAGAGTTTCACAAACAAATACCCTCAAGTTTTGACCAGTGTGTGACACTTTAGGAAAAGGCACTACCTCTAAACACAAATGGTGAGATTTAAAGTCATTATCAATGAAGTGAGCAGTTATACTGAGGTAATCATCATTACTCGTTGATGTCCACACATCTGTTGTAATGGAAATACTCTCTGCTTTGCTGAGAATAGCCCTGACTTTTGTTTTTGTTTCATCATTCATTTCTGGAATTAATTTATTTCCAAGATGCCATTGTGTATCTTGGCTCTAAATGGAGAACCAGAGCCTGAAAACCTTTATTCTCTACAACTGACAGGGGCTGATTATCCAGGCACACCATCTCAGCAATTAATCTTGTGATTTCTTTACTTCGTTGACCACCTGGCTTGAATTTTCCCTTTTTCTCCCCTGAAACTTTTCAAGGTCAATTGTGATGGCCCAGAGTTTTTCCTATTCGGCAAAGGGTAATTAGGGCTCAAGTCGCGTGAAGGGCTGTCCATTACAACAGAGAAACTTGAGGAAGCAGAGAGCATTGTCTCCTCTGCATTGGAAAAGGGATGGTGACTCTGGTAAATCATTAGAAGTATAAGGTAAATACTATTGAAAAACTGAAAAGATGATATTCCCTTGGAAAATTTGCTACTTAGATAAATAATCAACATAAATGGTTTGTAAGTTCAAAGCTAACATATCTTCAAAAACATGAGTTAAATATGTACCATGAAACATCTATTAAAACTACCAGGGCATAAGCGATAATAATACGAGAATACAAATTCACTGTCTAAACTGCCAGGAAAATTTTTAGGAGTAATAGGCGCTAAAGAGAACCACAAGAAAAACTCAACATTCCATTAAAGTGCCCCGGGTCCAACATAAAAACTTTCTAGAGAAGAAACTATTCATGATATCGATATGAAATATGTTGGTGTTACAAATAATAACTCTATTCCCATTGCTTTTAGGATATCAATGCAGGAAACCTGGAGCCAGTGTGAAACATACCAAACTTTTACAATTTGATTTGCAAGTAACTTCTATTTCTAGCCGGTGCACAATGTTTCTCATATGCTACTTCAGGAACGAAATAATTGAAGCTTGGATCAAAATGCGATTAAAACTAAAAAAGCACAAATACAAGAAACATTATTCTCGAGAATCTCGATGTCAGTATAGCTCAATGTGCAAGGGCACGTATCACGTGCACGATTTAAAAATTGCTGGATCGGAATACCAGTTCCACGAAATAGACTGCCATTCCGGTTATTAGCTTGAAAAAATGACACCCACCTCATCCTATGGGGAAGTTCAAGGGCACAGTGTAACAAGGGGGGACGCATTTATTCGATTTTATAAATAATTTTAACTTTTATTTATTAAAAAACGGGGAAAGCACCCGTTTTAACAACTTTAATGGAGAATACTACTCAATTAATTTATGATTCGGTTCGAGCAGCTTTACAAATAAGATGACAATGTCCGTTTCTGCCGATCTGCGACCATTTCCCCATTTTGATTCATCGTGATCGTGATTTTAATGCAAATTTTATCAGACCGAGCAACTGGGTCTTTCAGAGAGCCGAATGACCTCTTTTTAACCAGAAGTTTTACTACAAACACGACGACAGTAGCGATTCCCTATGCATCATCATGGATAGCCCCTCCAAGGCCATTGTCGAAGCCGCAAAAAATAAATAGTGCTTTCCATCATGAGGTCATCTAGTATTATTAATGTCGCGGTGGTTTTGTAAGGAAATGTTTTTAATTCTGGTAGTTATTAAATCTGTCCTTCATGGAAGGACACGCCAAAACTTTTAACGACTCGTAAAACGGTTGCCATTCTGTGTAACACCGCACGATATCGATAAAGGATGCATCAAACATTTCCTTTTGGAATTTTAAAAGGCGACTGGTGAAAACTGTTTTACCGCAGGAGCTTGGACCCGCCACTATGGCCCCAAACGGATGTTTCATTCGAAGAACCATTTTATACTGATGTATCTACGTTGTATGGTTAGCAAATATATCCATAAAATATCCCATGCACGTTAAATTACGGACTTCTTAGTTGAATTCTGACATTGTAGTTCGTAGACACACACATTCAGGTTCTGCAGTGTATTATCTCAAAACGTGTCGGTAATTCGCAAGCCCTTCCACCACGTCAATGTGGTAGTCTAGCGGAGGGAAAAATAGATATATACGTATATACTTGGATATATATATACTGGAATGTATACATTTATGTGTATAATGATGTATATATATATATATCCGGAGAGAGTGATGTTCTCCGCGGAGAGTTAGAGGGTGGAAAGGGAAAAGGGTGGGGGGAAGGGGGGCTTCCTTAAATTTTGCAGTACCAAGGATATCTGTTGGCAAGTCAGCAAGAGAGTAACAATTATTGGAAACTAAGCAGTGCCTCTATTCCTCAAATATTATTTCTTAATATGTTAAGATGGCGCTAAGAAAAAACGAAATGCAGCAGAAAATGCAACAAAAACAGGCAATGAATAAGTAGATGATGGTATTAGACCATAGACAGGGTAAGATTGAACAGAGCTGTAATAGCTATAAAAAAATGAAAGAAGGTTCAAAACACATCCATTACTCAACTACGATGTCTGTAGATCTACTACAAAAAATAATAAAAATTTTCAAATTATTGTTCCTTTTTTAGTTATAATAACTTTCAAATCAGACATTTTTTAAAGTAATGTATTCGTATATAAATTTTTTTAGGGTTGGAGTCAGGGTAAGATTTATATTCGCTCAACGATTAAAAAGGCATGAGAAGTGATTATTTATTTTTTTATTTATTATCCTTTTTTAAAAAGCCTCTCATGGCATTTGATCCCAAAAATTAAGTACGTTATCCTCTATTCTCTGCTTAAGTGTGCCTATTAACACAACCTATGAGCAATATGATCTATTTGCTTATTATTTTTTTTTCTTTCATGAGGAAATAAAATAAATATGAATTTTTTCTCAGTATTTTAATAAATTTTTCTCAATATTATAGGCGAATGCTTAGCAAGGAATTATATACAACTTCATAAAACGAGACAATGAAAAAACTAAAATAAACTAAAAAACCCCGCGTCTCGTCAGGCGAACCCCCAGTCGTCTCTCTACTCCCTGGTTGCGAGGTAGATTTTCGGGTTGTCCATTCCTGAATTAAAAACATATAGAAAGTTACTAATGAAGTGTGCTTTTCTAAAGCGTGGAAAGTTCATATAAGCACTTTTTCT
Source organism: Platycnemis pennipes (assembly GCA_933228895.1). Lineage (NCBI taxonomy): Eukaryota > Metazoa > Arthropoda > Insecta > Odonata > Platycnemididae > Platycnemis > Platycnemis pennipes. Next base: position 152,643,419 of record OW121849.1, read on the forward strand.
AAAAAGGAAAGACTAACTTATAGCCCAAGAAAAATTTTTACAGGTTGGTCTTCATAATTTTTTTAGGAGGCAATAATCTATAAACGATAATGAATGAAGAAGATCGCGTCTTACCATGAAAATCTGTTAAAAATTGTTATTTTAAATTCCCTTATAAATCTTCTTTCCATATCTCCGGCACCGTTTTCATTGCGTTCGAAAATGCCGAATGCAAGTGGGAGCGTTCTGAAAGGCAAATTTGAACAATTCAAATTGTGTGAGGGGAAATAAGACGTTAAAATGAAGAAATAAAAACCTGGATTCATTTATTACAAATAACTAAAAATAATATTACAGCTAGATGTTGTCGGCGTAAGCGGTTGGACATAATGAATTTTTGATTAGTTGGCGCAAATGTGATCACTATTTATCTGCTGCAATTTTGAATTCAATGTGAAAATATGAACAAAACATACTTACCGTACGGAGGTCATATAGCTGGCATTGATAACTTCATCTTCACTGCCCATTAAGAACATTTTTAAAATATATAACTCAAATCTGATGAGGGAAATGGCATTTCGTAGCCTAAAACATAAGGTAAAATGTGTTTATCAGTATTGATTTTCTTAAACCTGGAGATTGAATTGACATCGATCTAGTACTAAATAAAAGGGCGGTTTTGACAATGCTTAAAATTAATTTTCCATATGTGAATTGATATTGTGAAACTTACTTATGCCACAGTCTGGGAGCAATTACCTCATCAGTGTAAATGAGGTGTATGATGAAAGCCACACAGGCTAATGTTATGTTCTCTCTCTCTCTCGTCCGAAATCCCCTGGGAGCGGGTCGCATAAATGACTTGTCCGTTGTTTCTACTTTGCGGGAAGACTGTTTATTCGCGCCAACCCGGCGCACGTGATACAAGCGAGGCAGTGATGCCAACGCAACCAAAACATCACAGCTAACATTAGGTATATAATTCTTGGTAAACAGCCAATAATCCAGTTCACAATGAGAACTCCATCTCTTATTCAGCTTTTATAGCGTCCAAGATAAGGAATAAATATTCCGAGTTGCTACGGATCCGGGGCAACGATTTCATTGTTGAGACGGTTGTGCCAATAGGAGCTAACTTAATGAATTGTGATTGTTACTTCCAGTAATGCGCATAACTTCGTAACCTCGATATTAACTGCATGGCAAAATGTACCAAAGACGTTTAATGATGATACATTTATCTTACTGAAGGTTACTTAGGTAGATTAGGATACACCGTACATCTTGATCGCTTCAAATTGGATCATTGGGAAGTGGGGACATTATTTTTCTTGCCGTTTGCCCTTTAATAGAGCCATGTGGTAATGTAGCAGTGTCTTAGTATGTACATGAATCAACGTCAGTTTGGAAGAAATAAGTATAAGATCAATGATACTACTCTGAGAAGCCTAAAATTCAACTAACTATTTCATATGCGTAAACTTCCTTATTCGCCTACACCCTAGTGATTGAACTAATAAATTTGTATGGTTTTCATGACGTTCTTAGCAAAGATTATTATTTTCGTGTTATTTGGCTCATATACCTTCTTACTAGAACTTAAATTATTCCTATCTGTATGAGTAATTTTATAGCTGTAATATATGCTTGAAATGTGCGTACATACTTGTTGTTGATATTATATATTATTTACTGTTAATATGTAATCAATGAAGCCGATTGTCAATTAGCTCTCAGCATCCTGAAGAGATTTTTATCGCGTTTTAGAAGAGTATATTTCCTTCAGTATGTCATGAAAACAATTATTTCCTTTCTCCAAGAGAGTGGAGAAAGTGAACGTAGGTTTCTAGAACAGCGCTTCCAAAGAGGTGGGAAGCATGTGTTGTAACTTCGCTCTCACTGTGTGGAACCACAGTCGGATAAATAAACACTTTCTATGAAATTACGGAGGTTTTTTATGAAATGCCAGTGCTTGAATCGCGCATATTTAACGATGTGAACTTAAAGCACTGAATAACCGATAATACGGTGGGACTTTGTTTTCTTTGAATAAGAGAAACACCCAAACTTGCGAATATTCCCTCAATGTTTCAAATGTTTGTATTCCTACTAATGCCTCCTCCGTGACATGTGGTTTCATACATTTGCAATTTTACACTCTACGGTGTCATGACGTCAAGTATAATGGAAAGGTTTGGAGTAGACCTTCGATTTTGAAGTGATATGTTTGGTTTGGCAATAATGGAAATTATTCGAAAGAAGTAGGAGTGTAGGGTGCTAGTGACAGAAAAATAGGTATTGACTTTGTAAATAGATTGAGCACGTCGATTGAATAATTAATAAGATATGTATATCGTATTAGGAGCGTAAGGTAATTGAGTTTTGGGATTAGTGCTGAAGATGGTTGTGATAAACTAGTAGATAGCATGAAATAATGAGAGGTTGGATAAAAAGTGATCCCCATACTATGTTAAAACAATTTTAATAATTTAAATTTAAGTGCTTTCTATAGATCTAAGATTTACATATTTAATGGCTATCACGTAAATAAAAATAACATGGACGACCGTATTAACTTCTCTAGTACGTTGCAAAATAAGCATTTATTAAATTTAATTGCGTTCTTGAATATTAAATCCTTTGGCTCTCAAAAAATACAGTCATTGGTATTTGCCATTAAGTTCAAAGAATAATCATAACCACATGATGCGAATAAACTGTGTTTTAGGGAATTATCACATTATTATTTAAGTAACGTAAATGATAATAAATTGGATATAACGTACATACAATGCTAATTAATAAAATGAACACCGTAATTCTCCTTCGAATAGAAGTATAAAAATGTAAATTAATTTGTGCACTGTCACTTCTACTTCGGAATCTCTACTCAAATTTTTTCTCCAAATTCTTACGATTTTGCTGTGACGAAATTTATATTTCCCGACATTGATTATGAAGTAAAATTCAATTTGTTTTCCAAAAATGTTCAAATTTCTTTATTAAGTGATGCTGACGAACACAAAACTTCAGTTGCTACACTATTAGATCTTTTAAAATCCAGGTACTCTGAATTTTTCCGAGGATATAAATTTTAAATATTATTTCACCTTATGTTTTGGTAATCACCTTTTTATTTTTTTTCGGGTCAAATCTAGCTTGTAGTAATAAATTTACTTGTGAAGCTCAGCGAAGTTTATTTTCCACATTCTTGTTTTTGAATACCAGTAAATGAAAATATTAACAACCTCTTGTTAAAATTACTTCAAATTTGTGTTAAACGGCTTTCTTTTCCTTTACTTAAGTCTCCTTTTTGAGACCAAAGGATTCCCAGATCAGATAGATATACCCTTTCAACTTCTCATGATTTTTTTCCTTACGTCGGCCTTAACGTCTTTCTCCTGCAGCATACTAAATCCTTAATTTGGTTTTTTATCGGTATTCAGTCCCCCTGCGGGTAGGGGGATTGAGAATACTCCCGCAGTATCCCTGCTTGTTGTAAGAGGCGACTAAAAGGGCGGGGAGACAACCCCGATAACAAACCCCCAGCTCAGATAGGGTATCGTCCGGGTAGTGAGTGGGTCTGCTACCTGTGAGTGACCATACCATCTGGTTAACGATCCACCCGCATGCTTGCCGTGTGCGGAGACCCGTAAGGAGGAGAAGGGGATCCTGGAGGGTGAGGTCAGTGGTTCCCAGCCGGGTGTCGGATGCCCGGTGTGGGGCAATATCCCTCTTTGGCCCCGGATTCTGTGTAAACGGGCGGCCGGGAGCTAGCCACTCCCGGTCAATCGGCTTCCGATACGTTCGGTGGCGAGTGCCAGGGAGGTGGGGGTCTGCGTACGGCGGTCGGAGACGTACGGGTTTGGTGGGCCCGTGCATCGAAGACCCAACCCGAAACAGACAACCACCTCTAGGGTGCTATATCCCCTCGGGTAGCCGTGGCGACCGCACCGGCTTGCGGTGCGGCGTCCTGGATGTGTGGCTCCATGGTGGGTGGGGAGCCCGTGGGATGAAATATAGAATTGGCATGGAAAACAACATTCCACCAATAAAGAGATCCCGTCCGGATCCCGGCGAGGGAGATTGTGTAATAAATGCTAGCAAGAGATTTTTGGTAATGAAGTGTCTAAAAGAAGGTGAGTCACTCCAAAAAGTGTCTCCCTTCCTTATACGGAAAGTGTTGTCTGCCTACGTACCTGGGGAGCTTAAGTCCGCTAAAAAGCTGAGGGACGGCTCACTATTAATCGGAACAAGCAGCCAGTTGCAGAGCGAAAAGCTACTGGGCATGACACTTCTCCATGATATTCCCATTAACGTGGAAGTGCACCGCACCCTAAACACCAGTCGGGGAGTTATCAGTCATTTTGACTTACTATATGTGGAAGTCGACGAGATCATAAGGGAAATGGCCTCTCAAGGAGTTACAGATGCTCGTCGACTAACCACAAAGCGGAATGGTACAGTACAGAACACTACCTCCGTGGTACTAACCTTCTCGCTCGACAGGCTCCCCGACAAGGTGTTCGTCGGGTATGAATCGGTTCCCGTGCGACCATTCATACCGGCGCCCATGCGCTGCTTCCAGTGCCAGCGCTTTGGCCACATCGCAACGCGATGTGAGGGCAAGGCCATCTGCCCGCGCTGTGGCCTGGAGGAGCATGAGGGTGCGGAGTGCTCTAAACAGCTACACTGCGTGAACTGCGAGGGCGATCACCCAGTATACTCCCGTTCATGTCCCAAACTCCTCGAAGAACGGAAAGTAATGGAAATAAAAACGCTGGAGAAGTTAACTTATTTCGAGGCCAGGAAGAAGTATAGGGCGATGATCGCCCCCACTTTTTCCAGGTCCTTTGCCGCCGTTGCTACCCCACCTCTATCAAAGTGCACCATAGGTACGCAGACCGATACTGTCAATGCGAAAGACACGCAGAAAGAAACCGCCAAGCTGGCTAAGGCTCCCAAACCAGCGCAAAAGACAAATACCGCCTGTGTGGGTTCCCCAAAGAAGATCCCACCAAAAAATGAAACCCGGGATACACCCAAAACGCGAAAGGAAACGCCAACCCTCGGCCCTTCCGGCTCAAAACAAACTGAGCTGGAATTCATGGAGGAGGACGAAAGTCTCTCATAGACGGAAGTCCTATTAGCAAGGCAAAAAGGCAAGAAGAATCGCCTAAAACGCTGACCCCTTAGTGCTCAGTGTCTGACTCTTGCCTTTTAAATTTATTTATATATTTATTTATTCTATTTATTAACCTTTCTTTTAAACTTTAATGGCTTTTATATTACAGTGGAACTGTAACGGATTTTATCGCCGTATAGAGGAGCTAACCGTTTTAATACGTGATTTTAACCCCTCTTGTGTTTGTCTCCAAGAGACTCATTTTAAAAAGACGGACAAGGGTATTTTAAAGGATTTTAAACTTTTTAGATTTGACGACACCAGCGGCCAACGAGCCCAAGGTGGAGTGGCTATCTATATGCGGGAAGCCCTTTACAATTCCCGAATTCATCTACACACACCATTTCAGGCTATAGCGGTGACGGTGCACGCCCCCGAACCGATAACAATATGTAACGTCTATCTCCCTGAGGCTGCCCCGGTCACACGATTTAACTTGGAAGCCCTTGTCCGTCAGTTACCACGACCATTCATTTTACTTGGGGACTTCAACGCTCACGACACAATGTGGGGAAGTTCTCAAGTGCAGTGCGACCGCAGAGGCCGTGTCATAGCGAATTTTACTATGGATATAAACCTGTTTTTAGTAAACAACGGAGAGAAAACCCGTTTCAACTCTTTTAACGGTCAGTTCTCATGTATTGATCTCTGCATAGCATCTAGCAGTTTAATGAACAAAATATACTTGTTGGTACATGAGGACTTAAGTGGCAGCGATCACTTTCCTCTTTTTATAAAGAAGGAAGGACGTTTTAATCCTGTTTTTATTCCACTGGGCAACTGGATTGTCCGGAAAGCCGATTGGTCTCATTTTAACCGTAATTTTAATTTTAAACACGACAAAACGCTAGATAGTGTTACAAACATTAACGCTTTGACCAGCCAAATCATTGAATCCGCAGATGCAAGCGTACAACGGCGTCGTCGCGTCCCTTCGAGGCCTTCCGTACCTTGGTGGAACAAGGAATGCGCAGAAGCCATTCGTCAACTTAAGAAGGCGTTAACAATTTTTAAAAAATTTCCCACGAACATGAACCTTTCCGCCTTCCGACGCTTAAGAGCGAAGGCACGTCAGATGGTGAAGGAGGCGAAGAGGGCTTCCTGGATGGAATTTGTCTCTGGCGTCAACAGTTGGACGGCGGTTGCACAGGTTTGGCGTAAAGTATGAAGTATATCCGGTAACCACCAACAGCTCCGCGTCTCCTTTCTACGTGTTGGAGGCAACACAGTTACATCGCCATCTTCTATTGGTGATATATCCGGTCAGGAACTAGCCAAAACCAGCTCTAATAAAAGCTACGATGATAGATTTTTAAAAATTAAGAAGGAAAAGGAGGCATATTCTTTCGACTTTAAGGAGCGACGATCCCTGGCAGATTATAACCTTCCGTTTTCCCTGTGGGAACTAGAGTCCGCCATTGCGGACTCCCACATGACTTCTCCAGGCCCCGACGAAGTCCACAATGCCTTTCTCCGGAATATACCGGAATCGGCATTGTTGGAGGTCCTCCACACCTTCAATCAGCTATGGGTTGAAGGTACCTTTCCATCGTCCTGGCGGGAGTCTGTTGTAGTCCCTATATTAAAACAGGGTAAAGACCGAGCTGACCCTAACAATTACAGGCCGATATCTCTTACTAGCTACCTCTGCAAAATTATGGAAAGAATGGTGAATGGGCGGCTCATATGGTGGCTAGAGCGTCGCAACCTTCTTTCTGGTGTTCAGTGTGTATTTCGTAGGGGCCGTTCCACCACTGATCACCTAGTAAGGATAGACAATTTTATCCAGGAAGCCTTCCTTCTACGTCAACACGTGATTGGCGTATTTTTCGATATTGAAAAGGCTTTTGACCGAACTTGGCGACACAAAATTCTAAACACTCTGCTTGAATGGGGTTTTAGGGGTAATCTACCCATTTTTATTCGAAACTTTTTATCCAACCGAGTTTTTAAAGTCAGAATAGGCCAGCATAAATCGCAATTTTACAGCCAAGAAAATGGAGTTCCTCAGGGTTCTGTCCAGACTAATCCAACTCACTTTGAACAAATTGCACAAGTGGGCCCAGTGTAATGGTTTTAAGTTCTCCTCAGAGAAAACCAAGTGCGTTCATTTCCGCCGGTGTAGGGGACATAACATCCCTCCAGCGTTACGCTTAGGTGGTAAAAACCTTCCATTTGTCGACTCAATCCGTTTTTTAGGCCTGACATTTGACTACTGCCTCAACTAGCGTGCTCACGTAGAAAGTTTAAAAATAAAATGTCACAAAACGTTAAACATTTTAAAGTACCTAAGTCACTCGACATGGGGAGCTGATCGCTCCACACTAATTTTATTGTATCGTGCTTTAGTACGGTCAAAACTTGACTATGGTTCCTTTGTGTACTCTTCCGGTCGAGAGTCGTACCTTCGACCACTGACTGTGATACACAATACCGGTTTACGACTGTGTACGGGGGCGTTTCGGACCAGCCCTATCCTGAACATCTACTCTGATGCAGGAGAATCGCCTTTGTGCTACCGAAGAAACCTGCTAATGTGCAACTACGCCTCAAAGGTTTTAGCAATGAAGACACATCCATGTTTTAACTTGTTTTCAAAACCACGATTTTTAGATGTTTTTAACCGTAAGACAAAGGCCACACGGCCTGCCAATGTTCGTTTTAACTATTTTATTCGAGAACGAGGAGTTGGTCTACCGGATTTATACCCTGTCGGGTCATCTAACCACCCACCATGGCTAACTCCTACTCCTATAATAAAGATGCTCCTAAGTGATCGTCCAAAGGCTTCCACCACTGCTGCTGAGTGCCAGCGTGCTTTCTCTGTGTTCCTGGGCAACCACCCCAATTTTGTCACTGTATTCACAGACGGGTCGAAGTCTCCTACCGCCTGTGTCTGTGCTGTAGTTTCTTCTTATCATGGTACCATAAAGGCTAAACTCAGTCCACTCTGCAGTGTATTCACGGCGGAGCTGTTCGCTATAAAGATTGCTCTTGTGTAGAATAGACAGTAGTGGAGGATCCTTCGCAATTTGCTCTGACTCTCTAAGTGCCCTAAACTCTATTTCCGACTGTACTTCTACGAACCCATTATGCCAGCAGATCCATGAGTCGCTACTCTCCCTTCAAAAGAAGGGAGTCACCATCATCTTTCTTTGGGTCCCCAGCCACATGGGAATTGTCGGGAATGAACGTGTCGATGCAACCGCGAAGGCTGCCCTAAAAGAAGAAAATTGCACATCAACTCTGGTACCTTTCGAAGACCTTCGGTCCCATCTAAAGGGTTCAGTTTTCCAACAGTGGCAGGAGCAATGGAGCGATCTTCCAAATATTAATTACGCAGTTTAAAACCGGTAACGGCAGCATGGCCAACGTCCGTCAGGAGTAGTCGCAGAGAGGAAGTCGTCATCGCACGACTACGAATCGGTCATTGCCGTCTGACTCACTCGTATCTCTTCACCGAAGAGAAGGAACCGCCTCTCTGCAATGAGTACAACATGCCACTCAGTGTGTGACACATCCTGACGGATTGTAACTTATTTCGGAATACACGCCTCAGGTTAGGGATCAGGGGGAGCCTAGAGCATGTTCTAGGCAATGACTCTGATCGTCTGAACCGTGTCATAATGCTGCTAAAAGAAACTGACCTTTTTAATAAAATATAATTTTATACAGACATGTTTTTATTCTTATTTTTAGTCTTATTTTGATCTACCGTAAATATAGTTTAATATATTGCCTATGGATAAATTAGAGAATGGGTGGTGCGAAATGACCTTGGCTGTCGAAGCACTCCAAAAATCAATACCTACCTACCTACCAAGTTGTTCAGGACGGACAATAGAGTTGGATAGAATGTGGGAGTTAAGGAGCTTTAAAATCAAACGTTCAAAAATTTTGGAAAGGTTAGACAACAGGGAAATCTGACGGGAATTAGCAGGAATGGTTGGGTTTTTGTCTGGCTTGGGAATATGGATTATTTTTGCGGCTTTCCATGACGAGGGGAAATGGAAAAGGAATTGTAATAAGATCGGAAGTGAGAAAAAGGAATTTCGGCACCCGGGCGGCGAACTTCAACATTAGGTTGGAGATACCGTCCAGGCCCGCTGCCTTACGGGCGGAAAAGGAGTTTATTATGGAACAAATTTCGGTAGGATTGGTGATTGGATCGGAAGGATTGTTGGAATGTAGATTTAAAAGGAATGAGGATATTTCCAGGGCAAGGGGTGAAGGAGAAGGATCGAAGGACATGGTTTCTTGTAAAAAATTTGCTTGAATTTCGGCTTTTTGTAGTGGATTGAAGATATAAGTAATGTCAGTTATGAGCGGAGGGTTGAAACCATCGCTACTCGTAGCTGGTGGCCTGACAAGAACGCAGACGTCCTTCAGACGCATCTGGACTTAATAGAAGACTGGTTGGACTCCTGGAAATTACAGATTAACCCTGACAAATGCTCCAAGGTGTGCTTCACCTTCAAGAAGACAAAGAGAGACAACTTCCCACTTACGCTTTACAATAAATTCATCCCACAACCGACTGAAGCAACCTTTCTTGGAGTGACTTTAGACGAAAGACTCTTTTTCTGCCCACATCGACAAAATCCTCACTACAGTCACAAATACCAAAAAGGCCCTCCACCCCCTTCTTCATTACCACAGCCCCACTTCACTTAACAATAAAATCAGAATCCTCTTTAGCATCATCCTTCCTAAAATGTTATACGCCTGTCCTGTGTGAATAACCATTAATGAAACCTGCAAAAAGAGACTACAAACCTTCATAAACGAAACTGTAAGGCAACTGTCAGGAGATCCCTGATTTATCCCCAATTCCCTTATCCACTCGGAGCTCAGCATCCCTCAGCTTGCTGAACTTCTTACACAAAATGCTTCTAACTAAGCCACCTCAGTTAAATATTCTACAAACTCCCTTATATCATCCCTCTGGTCTCCCTCACTACCCACTGGTCGTTTCCCATACCCTAAAGATTTACTTCCTCACACTAAAACCAAAAAGAAGAAATTACCAAAATTTCCCAAAAACCTTTCCCACCTAGCAACTCTTCACCAGCCATTCCATGCCTTCCCCGACCCTAACGCCTCAACGGAACAACTAGACTCTACTACAGAAGATGAAAATCGTGCCGACCAAACTACAAATCTCTCAGTCACCTATCCATGATTCTCAACCCATTATTGATACCTATCAATCCACCTCTACATTCCTTTCCCACTCCGGTTGCGGCAGAGGCGGGGCTTCTCTGGAAAACCTACTCCCGCCATTCCCAGATTAATCCCTCAACATTTCTCTCTGACCTTAACTGAGCATCCTACCATACATCATCCTTTTTTACCCTGGCAAAATTCTCCCCTGTCTGCATTTACTCTACCCTAACAAAATAACCTGTCCTAACCTCAACAAAATAACCCTTCTGCTTTAAAATTAATAAATTAAATTTTTAAAAAATTAAAAAAAAAGCTTCCAGCCATTATTGATTTGAAGTTCTTCACCACATCACCCACCATTGTTCATCACACCAACTCCACGTTATCATCACTCACCAAATCTCCAGCCACGACCAGCAAGAGCCAAAAGCTCGGAATGGTAATTACAGGATTTCTAGCATACTTCTGCTGCTCTGCGGAGGTTTGAAGGTTTTTTGTTTACGTCTGAGGGCTCTGGTCGTTTTCCAAATGGAATTGTCAGTAAGTTTGAGTTTGTCGATATGGTCTTCCCATTTCTGGGTGGCGTATTTTTGAGTCTCTTTTTTAACTAAGTTTGTCAGTCGGTTGTATATAGATTTGTCAGTCGGTAGGCGCGAGCGCTGGCAATTTCGTCTTGCTTTATTGCGGTTTTGGATCATTGCAATGAGGAATGGCGGGAATTTTGGATTGGTTTCGTGTTTAGGTGTGAAGGATTTCGTCGCATGGTCCGTCGCCTTGTTGAGGGAGTCCGTAAGGAGAGTCAGTCGGGAATCGATGTCTTTTGGTGTCGGTGAAGTCAACGGGGCTACGTCAGCGATGAGGTAATCCAGGGTCTCCGGAAAAATTTCCCGATTTGTAATTTTGAGGTCGGAAGGAATTAAATTTCTGGCAATAATAGGAATTTTGAACAGGAGAGGAAAATGATCAGAAGTGAATTTATGAATGATTGATGGTTCCAGGGTGATGGGGCAGTTTTTCATAATGGCGAAATCAATGATATCGCCGTTATGGAGGCGTATATTGTGGGCGTAATGCGATGGCTCCATAGGGGCCGCGATTGAAAAGGATGGATGATTGATGTGAGAATGGATTCTGCCGTTTTTGGATATGATATTACTGTTCCATTGAGGGTGTTTGGAGTTCAAGTCCCCGACGAAAATTCCGTGGTTTCCGATTGAGAAAAGCCTTTCCAAGTCCTCCCTGATCAGAGTTTTGGTTGCAGGATGACAAACGGTGAATATGTCAAGTGTGCCGTGTTGTGTGGTGACTGAGATACCTAGGGCTTCGATGTAATTGCACTCGGGTATGTTGTGTAACGTGTGTTTGATGTTATTTTTGATGAGGATTGCAACACCACCGCCGTTTGCGGTGGTTCGGTCCAGACGATAAACTATGCAGTGCGTGTTATATAGTGACTGGTGTGATTTAAGATGTGTTTCTTGTAAGAGAATTATGTCAATGTTGTTTGCGATTGAGAATTGTAACAGCTCGTGTTTTTTGTTCGTGATGCCGTTACAATTCCATGGCAGTATATTTAGTGTTGTTTGTGATGACTGGCGAGTGCAATTATGATGAGGGTGTGAGGCCATCAAGGGGGGTTGACGAAGAGCTGATTTATGACGTAGTTTTTCCTATCCTGAAGAGTGGGGAGTGATTTTATGGTGGCGATTTGAGGCTGTAGCCATTGCAAGAAACGGAGGAATTCCGGGTCGAATAGTTCGACGTTCTCGGATGGGTGAGAAGGAACGGATGAAGGTTGTTGAGGTGGTAAGTGTTGGAGTGCTGAGAGAGATTGGGCAGTAGACGGAATGGCGGTATTTGTTGGTGGAAGGTGTGGGAAATTGGCTATGGAAGGCTCAGGGATTGGTCCTGAAAAGGGCCTTTCCGCCGGAGTTTCATGGGTGGTATTATTTTTAGCTTTCGCGGCGTAGAGTGCTCGCTTCTGTTCCTTGTGGCGTTCGCAACCTCTGTAGTTGGCGGGGTGGTCCTTGCCGCAAAGGGCGCAGACAGGGGGATTTTCAATGGGGACAGGACAGTCAAAGCTAAAATGTTCTTTGCCACATCTGCGGCATCGCGGCGTATGCCAGCAGTGGTTCTTTGTGTGGCCAAAGGCCTGGCAGCGATGGAATTGAACTGGTTCATTTGGTTTGCGGTAAATTGTAATTTTAACAGCCAGGCCTGCAACGGAGGTAATAGCAAGAAAGGCCTGTACGTCAGTGCAATTCTCACAGCTGAGTTTGACTGTGTGAGTCGGATATGGCTTTACTGAAAAGATGCCGGCAGCGGGTTGTGCATCGGAGGGGCGAGTTGACATTATTCTAATGGCCTTGCACACGGGGAAGCCTTTATTAGCTATGTCCTTTTCTATTGTTTCAAGATCAATGGAAGAGAAGAGCCCCTTGATGGCGTATTCCTTGCGTCGCGTGTCGGCTAATTGACACGTGTGAAGCGGTGTTTTCAAGTCTTTAAGAATATTTTTGACAGTGGTGAAATCAGCGGCATTTGAACATTTAATGATTGCCTGGTTTGGGCCGGACGAATGGGAAATGGGTGGGACAGTACATCCGCGCGTCACACGCTCTCGTGGAGCACCTTCCAGCCGGAAGTGTCTGCAACTTTGATGGGCGGTATTTTAGCTTTCCGGGGCGCACTGGTGTCCATGTCTGAATTGCCGTCTCTCGGTGGCGCCGTTTACTCAGAATGAGCACTATTGATTGCAGTTTGGCTATTGATGGACTGGTTATGAATGGGATGGCTTTGAGAAGGCTGATTTGTTGATGGGATCTCGGGGTCTTGAATGATAATGTAGTTGGAAGCTTGGGGAATGTCTGATAGTTGAATTTTCTCTATCGGACGAGCGGTTTTCCGCTTTTTGTGAACAACGGTTTCAAAATGATCTTCAATTACCAAAGAGGGATCTGCGGATGTGGATACTCCGGTGTTGGTATTAATGGTTTCAGCAATTGGAGTGATTTTAACGCTAGGATCGCCTTTTCCGGTTGGGGGGAGCGCTGATTCTATTTGGATTGTGGGAACGGTTATTGCAGTGGAGTTAGTCTCCTCTTGGAGCCGTGGAGTTGCGGGAGCTTGTGCTGGCGCCTGAAGGGTGGCCAGTATGCTTTTGGTGAATTGCGCTTTATCATCCGAGGAAAGGCCATTAAAGACCGATAGCGCATGAGATATGCTAGGCATTTTTAAGGACTTTTTTAATTTTTGGCCGCGTGCTGAGCCTGATAAGGGAGGTTGATGAGGTGTAGACATTTGCCGCCGCGGCGGCGGTTCCTTCCTTCTTCCGACGACTCCAATGGCTGCCGATGACTGTCCTTTGCCGTGGGAAAACCGAGAAGAAGCTTTAAATCCCTAACGAGGGGACCCTCCCCAGTCAGCGGTGCGTGCTAGGAGGTTCAAGCCCTCGTGCACCGCATTCCAGGGAAGGACAACCTTAAAGCGGAAGTGAACAAGCGCCTCCAGGCGGTAATAAGAAGGAACAAGTTAGCCTTCCCCGCCCGGAGCCTCGTTGCCGCTTTAAAAAAAGACGCGTTGTTTCTAGATGAAATGATGCGAAGCCACCAGCAGCTGAGGAATAGGGCTGTAGCCTGGAAAAAAAGATTGGTGTTGGTGAATGCAGTTGGACAGAAGACAACCAGTATTTATACAGATCTTGGGGGGGGGGGGGAGAAGGGAGGGAAGGACAGGAAGGGGGGGGGGGGTTTAAGGGAAATAGAGGGAAACCGTCATGGGTTTGAGAGGCCGAGTCGTTATGCGGGACGGAGGGGGGTATTTAAAGACAAACGTAGCAAGGGCGATGGGTTAGGGAAGGTGAGGTCATTTAACAAATCGCCCGGGTTTTTTGCAAAGGCCAATCTCCCGTTGCTCAAGTGCATTCATCTTCCGTCCTTTTGCGCACTTGTGGAGGATAGTCGGTCGAAAGTCGCTCCGGTGGCCCGTTTCCAATAAGTGTAGTGCGAAGGCCGATGATGGGTCCTTGTGCTGGAAACACGCCTCATGTTCTTTGGATCTCACTGCTACGCTGCGTCCGGTTTGTCCGATATAAAAACCGTGGCAACCCTGGCATTCCAATTTATAGACTCCTCTCCTTAAGATGGGATCTATTACGTCCTTGGAGTTGATTAACATTTTCCCCAATGTGTTATTAAACCTACATTAAAATTATTTTTGGTATGGCGTTAGCGACTGAGTGGGAAAGTTTAGGCGTGTTAGGCCTATATTTTATTGCCTTAATGGTATCCTTCCACAAAATCGGAGCCTCGTCTTTCGACTTTAGCTAAAACAAGTCTATGGTTACCATCTATAACTTACATAAAAGTCTATGGTTACCATCTAAATATACATAACATAACAGTAATAGCCTCCATTCTAGGAGCATTTAACTGTCGCTACTACCGTCGCAACTGCCGACACTTCCACGCATATGTTTCCCATATTCATTCCCACAATAGGCGAGCCATTAGGCACTGACCACCATTTGCCAACTCGAAAGCAATCTTCGAGCTCAGAGACGACCATCTTCAGACCCTCGCCAATTACACCTTGGTCCGTACAGCGAGGGATACTCATTTTGCCGTAGAGAAAGACATCTGCTTATCGTGTCCCGAGACACCCGTACATGGGTTGAGGCGCCAGCGGAAGGCAGTGAGTGGGAAGGCGACGTGTATCCTGCCCCGAGATCACGAATATTATATTAGAGGATTATTGAGTCTGCCGCTAGACGCGCTGTCACCCACCGCGCATTTTATTGAGTTTACAAAAGTCGCCACTCACGGCGCTAGTTGTGGAGCGATCCGTTTTTCACGGGGATTAACATGGCAATAGTGGGAAACAGACTGATGTTTTGCGTAAATCAGGTATATACTGCATATGCTACTATTGTCAACACTGCAGGAACACTTTGAACTTTACTGTCATCAACCAGAATGCAATTTCACAGCTGAAACTCAAAGAGGAACCATTAATCAGCGTTATATTGGAACGTATACACCGCTAATGCACTCGCAAGCAATACACATGATACGCAAGTAACTCACGTATCCACCACATCCCAAGAACTTTTCCGTCGTCCCAACCAGGGGCGGTTTAATATCGACGGAGGCCCTCGGCTGCAAACAAATTTTGGGCCCCTTCGTGAATGGTGAAAAGGACTGAGAATGCGAAGAGGGCCGGGCGCCTCGGCAATCCCCGACCAAGCTGGGCCGCCCTGGTCCCAACCTATAAAGTGTTTGGTATCCTTGATACAATATGTCTACCGGCAAAGGAAAGAAATTGATTATCGCAGTAATTACCGTAACGGAATATTTTCCAAAGGTGAAATAATTCTTACATTCCCCTAGGTGGATGCATAGAAATTCTATGGAAGTTGTGCGATTTTCATTTAGACCTAAATGTAGGTATCACTAGAATTTGAATCCTCCCATCAATATCGAAAATACAATAATAACAAAAGAATTAGCAGATATACGCAACGCTTGGCACTTTAGGACTTAAATCAGGAAATGTAAAGTCTAAGAATAATAGCAACTAACAACAACAATACTAGCGATCAGTTGATGTCAATGAAAACTCCATTACCAAACTCATAAAAATAGGATGTAAATAAGTAGTACAGTAATCATGCTGACTATTTGGTCCTATTTATTTGAAATCAAAACTTTACACTTTACTTTATATGTTATAACATACTATGTCACTCAGAAAAATACATTATAAACTTTTAGTTGCCCAATGGATCAAATACAGAAAACCAGCATACGATGCAAGTAATAAATTGTATTTTGTATGATACACATTACATAGAAAGTATTGTGACATTGAAGCCATAATAAAATGTACATTCAACCTAAGAATGTGGTTCTTTAGATACAATCGAGGGACTTATTTCCCAAATATTCGGCAATGAAATATTACATATCTTTATGCACGAGTTTTTTCCAAATCAGCCTTAAAGGAATAATCACTTGCAGTTAACAATCGTCTAACAATTATCTATACCCACTTCCTAGGGTTCTAATTCTTTCCTGATTTCTGAGAAAGGTATATCGTCATAACTTCTATTTATCTTGTTATATAAGTGTAAACTGAAATCAAACTTTGGAAAACATTTGCGTGCAGTAGTTCAACATTCTCCTCTCATCGTAATCCAATCGAAGTGAAAATATCAAGAGAACCTGGAAAATAAGGAAATAATTTACAATTAGTGAATGAGCAGAAATAGTGCTACCTCACAGCAGAAAAAAACTCTTTGAAAAGTGAAAGACATGTCTTGTCATGTGTAACTGCACTTACATTAATCTGAGTAAGGTAGAAGACGGAAAACAAATCTAGTTCAACTTGATATTTTAATATTAATAGCACGAGGACCATCGCAACCATCTCACTGTTTACACACACAATACCTTTACAACCCCTACAACGCGTTACATTCACTGGCGATAGCTAACCAGTACAATCTTCCAATGACCTCATAGTATTCACCTTGCGTAGAGTAATTAATATATGATACAATTTAAGAATTTCACCTTATCATACTTCACCTGAGGGGACTTACTTACCTTCGCCTTGAACAGGCTTCTGTTCCGTAAGCCCAGCTCCTTATTTCCCTTTTTGGCACTTTCATAACCAGCGTCGCACCCAGGAACACAACAACGGCGGTTAGTCCTCATCGTAAAATACTAGCCAAGAAGACGTAAACAGTTTTCACTGGCAAAACGCTACATAAAATAGATTTCGGCCGAGCAAAACACAACCACTTGCACTACCGCTAATGGACGAAGTCGGAAAGGACCGGATCGCTCGACGTATAGCGCCGCTATGCGGCCGATTTTGGCGAACGAATAAAAAGCGCGCCAAGTGACAGCAGAAATCCGCTTTCCCCTTGAGTTCTGGGGCCTCCTCATGTAGCCTCCTTGCCCGAGATACTCGAAGGAGTGGGTGAGGCGCCAGCGGAAGGCAGGCGGGGGAGACATCGGTTTATGCTGCCCCGAAACTCCCGCCCGCCGCCGGGGGGATGGGAGGGCAGGGGGTGGGAAGGGCATGTCCATCCTGCCCCGACGTCTACTCACGTGGAATCAGCAAACAAGTAAAACGCGAAATTGAGGCCGACACAGCAATGTGGCCCACTTCAGTTGGGAGGACTCGGAGGGAGGAAGTTGTCATCACACTCGGGTGAGGATAGGGCACAGTGCCCCCTGACCCACTCCTACATCTACATAATACCCTGCAAGACACCATAAAGGTGTGTGGCAGGGGGTGAATTCTCACCAAGCATGCACTACATATCATGCATAAAATAGGATTAATATATTAGTCTATACTTCACTATTTGAAAAGATAAAAATAGCAAAGTAAGCATGCAAAAACATGCTGTTAGTTGGGTTACCTTCAAGTCCTTATACTAACATGCAACTAACTATGCTATGGATTCAATCACTCGTATTGGACGTATTTACCGCAATTCATATCCCTTATTGTACGAGGAAAAAGGGACATTTTGAATCTGTCAGTTCGGCAATCAATTTCTCGAATTTCGTAATCATGGTCCAGTCTACCATAGTAAGTTGGGGTTAGCAAAATATTTTTAACATCATCAACGAAAATATTATCTTGGAATTTTTTTAAGAGATTAAGTCTTAATGTCAACCTGCGATATGACAATGATACCCAGTTTAATTGATTTAATAGACTGCTTACGCTAATAAGGTTATCATACCGTCCCTTTACAAATCTTGCCGATCTTCGCTGCACACGTTCAAGTTCGTTATTTAGACCGATTTCGTAGGGATCCCATATATTGGCAGCATATTCCAAATGAGGTCTTACAAGGGAAAAGTAGCTGATTTCTCGTACTTGATCGTCACATTTAACCAATACTCTTTTGATGAATCCCAGTTTACGATTAGATTGACCCATTATTTCACGTTTGTGTTTACCTCAGGAAAGATCATGTGTTAGTCTTATTCCAAAATATTTAATGCATTCCACGTTTGTTAATTCATCATTACTTATTTTTTACGTGCTTGGAGGAGAACAACTCTTTCCAAAAATTCATCACCACACATTTCTTCAAATTCAATTCTAACTGCCATGTATCACACCATTTTTCAATTGAATGAAACTCCTACCTCTTAACGGAGGAGAAGATCCAACCCTTTAGAACCCTTGTTTTAAAATAGTTTTTAATCCATGTTTTATTGAAATTTTTAATGGAAGACACACGGCAGCGAAACCAGTAGGCGTAAGACTGTACGATTTAATTTCGGAGAGACGCCATGCAATCCCACCTCTATACAGGGCCCGCAATCCCAAGCACCCTACTTGGGGAACGCTCAGGCATTGTTTTATATATTGTTGATCTGGCTGCGCGTAATTAAAATGCCGCTCTCCCCAGCGAGCACCGCTTGTACGGATTTAAAGAAATCCTTAACAAGCACTCGAAGTTCACGCCAGTGTTTACCGACGGATCGAAATCGTCCTCAACGTGCGCTCTCCACCTTTGCACCAATAATATCGCCGGGTGGAGCTGCATCCCATGCGTACGATCTTCACAGCGGAGCTAACGGCCGTCAAATTAGCTCGAAAGAGTATGCGTCATCGTAAGTCGTCATTCCTCGTATGCTCTGACCGTCTTAGCGCCCTACGATCTATTGCCTGCTACCAACCAGACAATCCCTCGGCCCAAGATATGCACACTGTCATTTACGGCCTTAGTGATCGACGAATTAAGTTCGCATGGATCCCCAGTCACTGCGGACACGGCTATCGCGCTAAACAGGCCAAATGTCGACCTCGGCTGGATCCTCCCGACTGATTTGAGAGTCTCACTGGGGAGGACATGCTTTAAAGAGTGGGAGGCCTCACGGCAAACGATGGCCAACAATAAATTGCGCTCCAGTAACGGGGTAGCACTAGTACGTGGACGTCATCTATTCGGATATCTAGGAGAGAGGAAGTAGCCGTAACCCGTCTACGCCATAGTGCCCTCACTCACTCTTTCCTGTTGGCCATCGACAAACAACCGCCTATATGCAACGAATGCGATTCTCTCATATCCGTACGACATCTCCTTGCTGAATGTCGCTCATACCAGGATATGCGGAGAAAACACTTAGTGGAGGGGGATCTTTTGGACATTTTATGCGATGACCCAGACACAATTGATAAATTGCTATTGTTTTGAAAAGAAAGCGGTCTCTTCCAACGGCTGCAAATATGCGACTTCGAGTGTTTACGACGAACACGTCTATTCAGATTTAACCACGAAACCCACTTAAACTCCCTCAGGGTAACTGCTTCATTTCTACATTCACAGTGTATTACAGTTAGTATCCGATCTCAACCATTACTATTCGTGAAATTAGCTAAAAGCAAGGTGCAAATGACCACTGCTTTCGACGAACCTATAAACCCTAACTTCTACTACTACTTCAATCGGAAGAATTCTCCTTGATTTTATTGATGGCTTTCTTGATGTAAACATTAAAAATGACAGGAATCAGTGCAGAACCTTGTATCACTCCTTTCTTTATTCTTGCTTCTTCACAGCTGGGTCCAGATTTAATCACAGCTACTTGGTTTTTATACAAACTGTGGATAATTCTTCGGTCATTGTAGGACAATTTCTTTTAGAATTTGAATTCCAAGCATTGAATTCCAATCCACGTTGTCAAAAGCCTTCTCTAAATCCACGAATGCAATGAACGTCGGTTTTTCTTCTCCATTCTCTTGTCTATGAGCAGCCTATGTGTCAATATTGCTTCTCTGGTTCCCTTACTTTTCCTGGATCCGAATTGATCTTCATCCAGGAACTCCCCTGCTTTTCGTTCTATTCTTCTGTAGATGATCCTGGTCAGTATCTTCGATACATGTGTCGTCGGGCTTCTTGTCCTAAAATTCTCATATTCCTCCGCTCTCTTCTTTTTGGGAATAGGAATTACGATGTTTTTCTCGAAGTCCCTGGGTATCTCTCCTGTTGAGTACATTTCGCAGATGGTTTTATACAGGTGGGTTAAGGTCTTCTCTTCTGCCTTTTTAATTAGTTCTGATGTAATTCTAGTCCACGAGTAAACTAGCTTATCTTGCAGCCAACCGCTATATCTTATAGAGGTCGACCCACCATCCGCAACCTGGTGGACGCACTTGGTGGCTTTAAGCTGACAATGAGCTGCGAGCTTTAAACTGTAACAATAGCGAGCGCCGATTTGATGGTCTCTCCGGTCATCTTAGCTGCCGTAGCATTTTCAGTTGGTATTCGCGCCAACTATTTCTTATCCAATTAAAACTGAATGCCTCACCCAACCTCTTTTGCAGTGTGCTGCTACAAAGAAAGATTTCCACCGAACTTATCTTCCAGATGTTTCCCGAGATTGAGTTCTCCGCATGCGCGATCCGTAGGTTCAGTCCAGACGTTAATCTGTGGCTCACTAGCGTCTATCCACGGAAGCAATTGGTGGATGCCTCGCCACGCCGCAATCTCGTGCCCTCCTCAATTCCTCGCGTGATAGAAGAGTGACTGGGCTGCGATAACATCTTCGATAATCGGTGGAAGATTAATTCGGTCACGTCAAGAGACGGTGACTAGATTCGCAAGAGGCATGGCGGATCGCAAGCGAGCGGTACTGGTGCTGTTGATGGTGTCTTCGACGCTGGTGTCTTCGTCGCTGGTGTCTTCGTCGTACTGGGATGAGAGGGCGCAGTTCCTGCAGCAAGAGGCCTCCCGGTCCCTGGGGTCGAGGGTCAAGCTGAGCCCCGCCGAGGAGGTGGTCAACGCGCTGCTCATGGACGCCAAGCGGAGGGAGCTGTCCGCGGCAGTGACCTCTGGGGCCTCTCGATTTCCCCCCGCCACCCACTTCTTCCACGCCAAGGAGGACATCGACCAGTCCGACGTCTTCCATCTCATCCGGGACCTCCCGAAAGGTATCCAGCGAGGACTCGAGCAGCAAAGCCCTCCATGCAACGGTTGCTATGTCGATGAAGGCTACATATTAAACGGATATTTTCATAGCAGCCAGACGGCTGGCCAGGCTACGGCATGTACAGAAATAATACAAGGCAGGCGATCTCACTTTGGACACCGAGTGAATTATAATAGCCCCACTTTGCATAGTTAAGCAGGACCATAAGAACAAGGCATGAGAATTTTACTGTATCGCAGGCAGATTCAAATATTCGTTCTTTCCCCAAATGATTCGTGTCCACAACTAGTTCAAGACCTCAAAACTTCAGGCTTTCATGAAATAAATTTAACTTGACATGAAATTAAAAAGAATTGCGTAGATGAGATTAATACGGATTAATGAAACAAACGGAGGTGAAAGTAAGATGTTTTGATTTTATTCATTTTATGATATAATCATGCGCCTCTGCGTGAAAAACTAACGTGCGTGTGATATGCATGTCTGTTGTACTTTTTCGATTTTCCTTTTTGCATGATATGGGTGCAAAGTGGTGATGTGTGTGTGTCTCGCCTAACATTCATAAAAATCTATCTCTCTTTCAGTATCAGCGGTATCAGCAAACTTAACTGCATATGTGTGGCAGGGGGCGAGGAATCACTCCCTACCACACATCTTCGAGGTGGCTAGCGGGGTAGTCTGTAGATAATGTTTCTCATCGCCCCTATGAATGACTGCGGGAACGGGGATTGAGAATACTTCCGCCTGCTCGTCGTAAGAGTCGACTGAAAGGGTGGGCCCGAAAACAAACCCTTAGGTAGCAGCAAGGGATGCCTGCGGACAGCATCGTGCGTCTACTGTCTGCGTTAGACAACAGTCTCCGTGCACGGGGACAACTAGCGCCGCGAGTGGCCACTTTCGACATATTTGGCAGGAGTAGTCTCATAAGGCCCGTAAGGTACAGGCACTTCCAAAAAAAAGTTAACACTTCAGAGCCGAAATTTTTCTAAGTCTCGAGTTGAGGGTGATTTGACAACGCTGCGTCACGGCTTCCCTCTGGCGGAGCCTCGCGAAGTTCTAACCGAAAACAAACCCCCTTCCCTCCTCCCCCGTCCTCGCCTTTCCCTGTTTAGCAGAAGGGATTACTGCACGGTCGGTCTCGTTATGCCCTAAAGAAGGGGGCTATTGTGGGCACTCCATGGTTGTTTCTTCCGACTCGCGCTGCGAGAGTGAAGTCCTGAACTCATCTCTACGCTCGCTACCGTCGCGAAAAAAATGGACTATTTTCCAAAATAGCTTTCTTTGAGATATAGAGTTGAAACTTCACATAAATACTCAGAAAAGATTGCTAATTAAGGAATAATGCATCATTTGACATGATTCTTATCTGTTAGCCACATATAGGGGCTCAAACATAACCAAATTTCCAAATAAACACCTGCATCATTTGCCTATTAACACAATGCTTTGCCTTTAAATTGCCTGAGCAACAAATATTTTTTAAATCATTTAATTGCTATTCAATCCTTCGAAAAACTAGAGTATATCTAGTTCACATGGGCCCTAGAAAGACTCCACTCTTTTCAAGGGCTGAAGGGCGTGAATAAGAAGTATGTTCCCGGAGCGTATGCAAAGAAAAAGAACTCGACTCCGCGTACTCTTATCCCGTCGCACGGCTCAATATGCTCGCGATTTCATCAAATAAGAGTGATGGAGTTTACTGACAATGGGTACAGCTCAAAAACAACGAATTGGAAGCCTTAGGGTTCATGTCGCTTCAGCAATTTAAGCGATCCACGTCAATTCCAGCCCCCGACGCGTGGAGCCAAACCCCAAACGCGCGGTCGGAAAATCATATGTATTTTTCGTTGTCGCAAACTTACTTTTAATTCCTCTGCACTTTCGTGTATATGAGTTTTCAGCGAATTCTCAGATATAAGTGACTTGACAAGTGTCTCCCTAAAACGTTAGATATTCTCTACTTTATGCAAAGTTTTGTCTGAGAACAGTGTCCGCCATTATAAGTAATTGAATGGCAAATAAACGATTCAAAAAATATTTGCAGCTCAGGCAATTAAAAGCAAAGTATAGTGTTAATAGATTATGTTATTTTTATTTGATCAAATTCCTCCCACAACGTCATCATCAACGAGGGGCCAATTTCTCGGATTGCGAAGTGGGTGGACGGCAGTTAGTAAATTTCCTAAAGAACCTATAACGCAACTGGGAATTCTAATTGCAAATTGATATGCTGTTCCTCTCTTTCCCTTCTGATGGACAGGTGCTCCATTATTCGACTATATTGCATACCAAACAATACCGCAAAAATCTATTTGTATATATATTACTTAAATGGACGGAATAAATTTATTTTTGTGAATGCATTGATGCTTCCTTCACACCACATAGGAAATTAATAAGAGACTATCAAACCTAAATCATGAAACGATTTTGATAAAGGTGTTCACTCGTGGGCATTTAAATGTTTTGAAATATTCGCCATGTAATGTGAGTAGAAACAAACTTGTAAGCGCTCAGATGGAAGAGTGGATGAGCAGACGTCTACGACGTTTTACCTGCTTCCGGGACACCCCTTATGCATGGGCACTAGGCTGCAAGGGCATAAACTCGGAGGATGTTGACCTGTGGTATACCGCGTGGAAGGGGTCGTGGGTGCAATAAAATGCATGGGGTAAGGTTTTTGGGCAGTGGAAAATTATTCCTCGCGGAGACTGGTCCTCCCCATGTCTATTGTCTCAGTAAGGGGGCTCAAAAGAGTGGTCAAAGAGAACATCCCGCCCCCGTTTGGCATTCACTTCTCCTTTGAGGAGAAGGAGAAAAGATAGCTGGGAAAACCAAGACCAAAAGAACCGGAGGGTGAAGTTTCTCGGGACACCCCCACCTAAAATCCTCGCGCTGCGATTCCCTAATATCCCTTGAATATCCTCCTAGATTTCCCTAAAAACGCCTCGTAAATATATTTCTGTGGGAAACTGGCTTTCACAAATGAGAAGGAATATTTAATTGAATGTAACTGTATTTTATTACCTACATTACAATTTAATTAGTTATAGTTATCACTGACGGTGGGCGCGGAGAACGGCAGTATCTCTTGTCTCATAATCCTGAGCTAGTGAACCTGTGGAATACAGAGAAGAGCACAATATATTAGATATTTTTGGGAGAAATTTTCTCATGGAAAACATTATAACGAATTGCTCAATTGATAACACCATTATCCTCATACATAGGTCAAGGAAAGCTCTAGAAATTGAAAATTTCAATAGGGTTTTTACCATTAAATGAACCTTAGTAGTCCGTCCATCCGCCATCATTCCTTATGACAAGCTCCAGCCTCCGTGGCATGGAGTTTATCAGGGCTTGGCAGAGTGGTTGGCCGAGTTCCTCCCACGCGTCCTCCACAGCCTCCCACAACTCTCCGGCGTTGGACGGGCGGATTATTTGGCTGCTAATAGTGCGCGCCATCACGCTCCAAGCATTCTCAATCGGGTTGAGATCAGGGCTCCTCGCCGGCCAATCCAGCTGCTCCACTCCGTTTTCTTGAAACCATTCTTTGACTATTCGGCAAGTATGAACCCTGCTATTGTCCTGTTCAAAATATTTTTATTATAAGGTTAGCTAAAAATCCGTCCATGGAAACTGTCTTACTCTCGCGAAAATATCAGGTAATAGGAAACATTGGTTCGGAATTTTAATATTTGGAGGTATTTGACATGACTTAATTTTGCTTCCTTATCGTATTATAACAATTTATTGCGAAGACTTTATTGACATAACTTTCATTCTAAACCAAAACACGAATCATTAAGAAATTATCCGTCAACACCACCATACATGAACTAATGTATCTAGGAATGAAAACTATTTTTAGTTTGTTTGATAACATACCTGCTGATAAATAAATCCTTCTGGGAACATCAGTCGCCCTGAAGGCAGCATTATATCTTCCAAGATGTGTAGATACTTCTCCCCGTTCAAATTGCCCTCAATTCTCCAGCACATCCCTGGTCCATCGTAGCTGAGCCACCCCCAAGCGTGGACGGAGAAGCGGCCACTTCTCCCCCGTTGCTTCACATACTGAGGGTCAAAACGTGTACCCTTTGGTCTATACACAACGACTGGGCCGCTGCACGTGGATGAAAAAGTTTTCTCGTCGCTAAATATCACCCTCCTCCAAAAATCCTCCGTCTCACCGCTATATCTTTGGGCAAACTCCAGCCTTGTTCTCTTGTGGGCTTCTGTCAAGATCTCCTTAACAGCTGCCCGCCTTGCAAAAAGGCCTGCGTCAAACAAGCGCCGACGTGCAGTCTGGGTTGATCCCGCGAACCTGACATGCGAGCGTGCCTCCGGTGCCGTAGTGAATGGATGCTCCCGCACGAATTCAATCAGGCGTTGATCCTCCTCTGGAGTTGTCACTCGCGGTCGACCGGATCCTTCCTTTCTGTCGACGCTTAGTTCCGTCGTCCACCGCCTTTTAATTTTCATTATCGTCACCTGAGAGACATTCATGTCCCGTGCGATATCTCTCAGAGACCTATTGCTCTCTAATAGCCCCACAACTCGATTTCGCCGTCTTGGTGTTAGTTGCGGCATTGTGAGTAGAATACTCCCTTGCGGCGTTCTTAGCAGCAGCGTGAAATCGTAATCCAGAATCGTAATCAAATCAGTGCAGGGTCGGATCCAGGAGAGTAGGAATAACCAAAAGCAGTGCCAATAGAGTAAATCCAAAGCGGTGCAGTGTCGGGTCCAGGAGAGGAGCAGTCCAAGAAGAGCAAGGGTCAAGATCGTGGTGAGCGAAGTCGTAGGGAGTGCGATAAGCAGGGTCCGTAGGCAGGATAGCAAGTGATTAAGCGCGCGAAGTTTTTCCTAAAGTAGACGAAACAGAAGACACCCCTTCAAATGCCACAGCCAATAGCGATACAGCAGCAAATAGCGAAAGACCATCTCTCCCCCACAGGGAGCGGCACCCTCGGGGTGCCGTGGGGGCGAGAGATGAGAGAAAGGAGTACAAGTGGAACATAATCTTGGTTTTCCCAGCCACCTTCTCCCATGGGGCTCCATATTCCCTCTGACCACTCTGTTGAGTCCTTGTACTGAGACAATAGACATAGGGAGGACCGGTCTCCACAAAGAATAATTTTCCACTGCTCAAAAACCTTACTCCGTTTTATTGCACACACGACCCCTTCCACGCGGTATACCTCGGGTCAACATTCTCCGAGTTTATGCCCATGCATAAGGGGTGTTCCGGAAGCAGGTAAAACGTCGTAGACGTCTGCTCATCCACTCTTCCCTCTGAGCGCTTACAAGTTTGTTTCTACTCACATTACATGGCGAATATTTCAAAACATTTAAATGCCCACGAGTGAACACCTTTATCAAAATCGTTTCATGATTTAGGTTTGATAGTCTCTTATTAATTTCCTATGTGGTGTGAAGGAAGCATCAATGCATTCACAAAAATAAATTTATTCCGTCCATTTAAGTAATATATATACAAATAGATTTTTGCGGTATTGTTTGGTATGCAATATAGTCGAATAATGGAGCACCTGTCCATCAGAAGGGAAAGAGAGGAACAGCATATCAATTTGCAATTAGAATTCCCAGTTGCGTTATAGGTTCTTTAGGAAATTTACTAACTGCCGTCCACCCACTTCGCAATCCGAGAAATTGGCCCCTCGAGAGGAGATCACCGTATGGCGGCCGGGTGCCCGCGCGTCACGCTTGCAAACCCTTTCTGAGAGGGAATTCCCAGCTAGCCAGTCTTCCTCGCCACCCCTCCCCTTCGGTAGGAGGAGAATAGTGGGTGGCGATCCTTCGGCAGGGTTAGGAGGACACGCAGCTCAACGCCGCGGTCGGGAATGAGGGTAAGGTGAGAGTCGGGGGTATTTTGCGACCACCTGCTAGTGTTCTATAAACAATGGGTATTCGGTAATATTCGTATGTTGTCACAGTCCTCATCCTTTGAAAAACGGAAAAAGGAATTGAATAACCAATTATAGCGTAACATTAGTTACAGTTTGACCAATGGAAATGTATTCACATGCTTACGGAGCTCTTGCAATCAGTTAAATCCCATACGAATAATTATTTAATTGTGGACGCATGCACATGCAATTAGCTTTATTAGGACCTGTAACCTTTAGTGATCATAAAATAGTAAATGCGAAATAATTGTAGGCGTTGAAAGACATTATAAACCGGGGAAGAGGGTATACTTATTTGGCAAGGCTACTTACGACGGTATGAAAGAGAAATTAAGGGAATCGTTTAATATATTTAGCGAACAAAGCAAAGGATTAGATATAGAGGATTCGTGGAGAGAATTTCTTAAGGTAACCCGTAAAACAGTTAATGAATACATGCCAGGTAAATTCTAACTAGTATTCTTCAGTGCTTACGAATTCTCTAAAAATATACTATATTGGTTCAGATATGTGGATGATGTGCTGTGTTGCTGGACAGGTAGTGAAAGAGAGTTGGACCACTTCTTAGAATTCCTTAACTCCGTCCACAAATCCATAATCTTCACCATGGAACCGAGCGTAAATGGCAAAATTAACTTCCTGGACCTCACCATCGAGATAAGTGACCAAAAACACGTTTTCTCCATCTTCCGGAAACCCACTTACACGGATCAAGTGATACCCTTTGATTCCTGCCATCCCATTGCCCATAAATTAGCCAGTTTCAACAGCATGATCCACCGACTAATCAGTATTCCCCTGTCGACTTCAAACTTTGAAAGTGAACTGAAGACCATAAAATACAGCGCCCTGAAGAACGGTTACAATTTGGACACCATCGACAAATTACTCCGTAATAAACGGAAAAAACAGGCAGTGAATTGAAACACCTCCCTCCTACTAGGTCCCAGCGCTGCAGACAGAAAGTGGTGCAAAATCCCTTTCCACCATACATTATCTTACAAGATAGCCAACGTCTTTCCCAAAGATAAGTTGCGTGTTTCCTTCTATGCTCCCTTGACCCTATCTAAAGCCCTCTTCTCCAACAAAGACCCCATAGACCACGTCACAAAGTGCGGTGTATATGAAATTAAATGTGATTGTGGAGCCATCTACATCAGCCAAACAGGGAGGAATTTTTACACACGTATTAATGAACACAAAAAGTGCTACATTTTAGGCAACACTAATTCCATTTTCGCCAAACACCTGTTAGAATCCAAACACACATGCAATTTTGATTTTAAAGTTTTCCACACCTTAGACAAAGGCAAGAAATTAGACGCCATGGAGCAGGTCGAAATTATTCAACGAAGAGATAGGAATCTCAATCTCCTCAACGATGTGCAATTTTACTCATCCCCCTCCCCACTCCTCTCAATCACTTATCCACTCTGAATGTTTTTAGACAAGGGCTCCCTCACCTCTACTCACTGGTTTTCCCTGGCCCACGTGAGTTTTCATTGTGCTACCTTAACCAAGTGCCCCCCCATGACCCCATCCCACCACGCCTATGTGGACTCACTCCCCGAGCGTCTCAGCCCCTTCCACGGACCTGGCGTTCGAAGCATCGCCGCGGGATACCCCTTAGCCAGAGGCCAGTGTTTTCACCGCCACCTTCTTATCTGTGGGCCCGAAGACCAAGAGCGGCCTACTGTGATAATCCCCCCCCCCACTTTGCCTTCGTCGGGTAAGGCCGAAAGAAGGCGGCTTCTCATCCCGCAGGACGGTGCCCTTCTCCTCCCCCCCCGCCCCCCCCCCCCCCCCGCATATGGTCTCTCTTCAACTTGAGGGTGTATGTTCTGCCTTGGTGCTCTTCAAACGGCAGGGTTTCTCAGTTTTATGTGTGGTTTTTCCAACTCCCACCCCTAGCGCCATTTCTCCCTCCTCTTCCCCCCTTTTTCCGTTGTTACCCTTGGTTTACCCCCTCTTCCCCTCCTCTTTCCTCACTCCTTTTTTCCCCCGCCCCCCCTCATTTGTATATATACTGGACTATGTTGAGATTTGGTCACCTGATGATGATGTATCACATCGAAACCGGTCGAAGTAAAGATTTCTTTGTGGAAAATTGCCAATCTTATTTATAGTCCGTCCAAACAGGGAAGGCGGGTAAGAGATTAAGGCACAGCTCGAGAGACCAGCAATAGCCGCGTAACTGCCGTCCACCAAACAATAGCCGGGGTCCGGTCGACCGCGTGCGCTATAATGAGTCCTGAATCGCATTCCACTCGGAAAAATTATCACATAAAAGTAAGCGTACTTTGTAATTTTTTATTACAGTTTTGATTTCTACGTGTGATATTATGAAAAAAGAGTCTAAACACGACGGAGTTATGTCAATTTGTTATGTAACACTTAGTGGCTGCAAAAAATTGTATTCTGATTTTTTCAACTATTTAACTTATTTAACTTTTACTTATTTACTTTTTATTAAACTTTTTACTGAATTTTACTAAAACCAAATCTAATCGAAGAAAAACAATTTATTGTTATAAAACAAATATGTTTGTATTGTATTTTAAACCAAATATAATTTACTTACTTTTATGTGATAATTTTTCAGAGTGGAATGCGTTTCAGGACTCATTATAGCGCACGCACGCAAGCGTTTTGGTCATATGTGAGAGAGCTTCAGGGAAATAGGTCCACAGTGCACACACATAAAAACGTAAAGGAATTAGTCACCAGCAGTGTAGAAAAAGCCAATTATTTAAACACCTTGTTCCAAGGCGTTAGATTAGACATTAGACCAGATTTTAGGGAAACGGCTGCGTGGTCGATAACAGATTTGTATTGGTATTATACAAACAATAATCTCATGGGCAATGTTACTGCGCCAATACGGCGACAACGTTAAAATTTTCTTCTTTTCAGCCTGTGTTGCAAAAGCCAATTTTTTAAACACCTTCTTCCAAAGCGTTTGATTAGACATTAGACCACATTTTAGGGAAACGGCTGCGTGGTCAATAACAGATTTGTATTGGTATTATACAAACAATAATCTCATGAGCATTATTATTATTATTCAAATTAGGACTCCTAATCTATAAATGCTAAGGTTAACTCGTGGCAATGCCACCACAATTGGGAACGTTATTTACTTCATCCTGAAAATCGTGCATTTTACTGCGCCAGTACGGCGAAAACGTTAAAATGTATTTATCAACCTGCTCCTAGTCTTAAAATTTGGGATCGCATATTTTCAAAGCTTCTGACCACATCGATGTGAGAATTTAATATGCCTATGAACTCGCTCTGAAATGGCACGAACGTGAAACAACACCAATTAACCAAGGAATTAATTATTTAAGGGACACATACAAATTGGAGGGTGATAACAACCAATGATGATATGTGATTTCCCCTTCAAAGTAAAACGTCGATTTTTAATGTCATGCCAATGCGTGGCGACGGTTTTTTTCGGTGACGATGGTGGCGAGCATAGAGATATGTTCGGGACTTCAGACGTCGTGCAGGTCGAGTCGAAGAAAACGACAATCTCGGGACACATTAGTCCGAAATGGAAAGGACCGACCGACATTAGTCGGAAATCGAAAAAAGCTGAACAAAAACCTAAAATAACTTCTTTTGAGAAAAATACTTGAAACTTCACACAGATACTTAGAAAAGTTTGCTACTAAAGGAATAATGCATCTTTTGTCATGATTCTCATCCGTTCGTGAGACACAAGGGCTCAACATCACGAAATTTTAAAAAAATCCTGCAATAACATTTATCCGAATATCTTACAAGTTGATGATGACGTTGTGGGAGGAATTTGATCAAATAAAAATAACATAATCTATTAACACTATACTTTGCTTTTAATTGCCTGAGCTGCAAATATTTTTTGAATCGTTTATTTGCCATTCAATTACTTATAATGGCGGACACTGTTCTCAGACAAAACTTTGCATAAAGTAGAGAATATCTAACGTTTTAGGGAGACACTTGTCAAGTCACTTATATCTGAGAATTCGCTGAAAACTCATATACACGAAAGTGCAGAGGAATTAAAAGTAAGTTTGCGACAACGAAAAATACATATGATTTTCCGACCGCGCGTTTGGGGTTTGGCTCCACGCGTCGGGGGCTGGAATTGACGTGGATCGCTTAAATTGCTGAAGCGACATGAACCCTAAGGCTTCCAATTCGTTGTTTTTGAGCTGTACCCATTGTCAGTAAACTCCATCACTCTTATTTGATGAAATCGCGAGCATATTGAGCCGTGCGACGGGATAAGAGTACGCGGAGTCGAGTTCTTTTTCTTTGCATACGCTCCGGGAACATACTTCTTATTCACGCCCTTCAGCCCTTGAAAAGAGTGGAGTCTTTCTAGGGCCCATGTGAACTAGATATACTCTAGTTTTTCGAAGGATTGAATAGCAATTAAATGATTTAAAAAATATTTGTTGCTCAGGCAATTTAAAGGCAAAGCATTGTGTTAATAGGCAAATGATGCAGGTGTTTATTTGGAAATTTGGTTATGTTTGAGCCCCTATATGTGGCTAACAGATAAGAATCATGTCAAATGATGCATTATTCCTTAATTAGCAATCTTTTCTGAGTATTTATGTGAAGTTTCAACTCTATATCTCAAAGAAAGCTATTTTGGAAAATAGTCCATTTTTTTTCGCGACGGTAGCGAGCGTAGAGATGAGTTCAGGACTTCACTCTCGCAGCGCGAGTCGGAAGAAACAACCATGGAGTGCCCACAATAGCCCCCTTCTTTAGGGCATAACGAGACCGACCGTGCAGTAATCCCTTCTGCTAAACAGGGAAAGGCGAGGACGGGGGAGGAGGGAAGGGGGTTTGTTTTCGGTTAGAACTTCGCGAGGCTCCGCCAGAGGGAAGCCGTGACGCAGCGTTGTCAAATCACCCTCAACTCGAGACTTAGAAAAATTTCGGCTCTGAAGTGTTAACTTTTTTTTGGAAGTGCCTGTACATACATACAAGCAAAATATTGGGAAGAAATAGTGTTTTTTTCAACTATGCGTTGCAAATTATTGACGATGGGAGTGCATTTACGATAATAGCTACATCTACATAATACCCTGCAAGCTTCCATAAAGGTGAATTCTCACCAAACATGCACTGCATATCATGCATAAGAAAGGATCAGTAATGATATGCTAGTCTAAACCAGGCACCTGCAACTATCGGTATTTTATGGCTCGAGTAGTGAGGCTGCGATGAGTGGCGAACTAATGGCAGCACCTGTTCCTCAACCCTACAATAAGGAGTTGACGATAACGATTGAGCAACTGGCATTTTCATTTTTCGTTAAACTCTATACGATGGTGGAAGGAATAAAACTTAATCAACTTAATTTCGCTGGTTTGATTGAAACATGGGTCGTCTCAATTAAATCAGTGGAAGTTATTTAGTTGTCTTTTCTCCCATGAGAGAGAAATTCCACCACGTCAAATCTGAGCTGGTTAATTATGTGCATGCGATGTAAGACGCTCTATAGGTATTTACAAGAATGGTGAATACGCCTATAATTAATAACAACACATGCGTACACTCGTGGATATCTACAATTAGATGTGGCAGAGGCATAGCGATCAAAACTATAGTGTATTGCAACACAAGAGCAAACTACTGCACTCGGTTGCCACTTCAATGTGTCGAATCGACCAAAGCCTTTCCTTAAAAGACTTGCCGTTCTCAACGGTGCATGCAATGAGTCCGAACTGGCCATCTTAGACTACTAGTTTGTTAATGGTTTAGGATTACTTAACATCGGGCGCTGTAGGATCTTAATGTTAGGAATATAACTTTAAAGCTAAAATTAAAGTAGCTACGTGCAACTCAATTAATATGTGACATCAGTAGGTACATAAATACCAAATATAATATTTTTAAACGTCAGTTTCCTACTTTTGCAAACAGCTTGTCTTAACACACTAATGATATCGTTGGCGTATAAAACCTCTATAAAAGACTCTAAAACGTTAGAGAATAGACACTTCCACCAACTTACGAATGTGAAGTCGCACATTTAGGAACGACTGTAGTTGTACACGATAGTATTTCGCACCAACATGACATAATTATTGGTTACCCTTCCAACAGGTCTGTAATCTGAAAAAAGAAGCCGAGGACATTAACTCTGATTTTTTTAAACTTTTAAAATAATAAGAGCGAAGTTAACCACTGATTTATTTAAAGACCTTTTTTTTCATCGCGTCACCTCAAAAGTTATTCATCTAAGCATAAAAAATCGGTATTCCTGCATCTCCCTTTTCTTGACATAGCAATTGTCTTTCTCTGCCTGTTTTTTGCCTTGCCCACGTCTGCATCCTTATTGTAACGTAATAATTAATTACGTATTTCATTATTTCCTCCATATGATGAACATATGGAAATTTAAATTTTCTGAATCCAAAATTTCATTCGGCTATGATGGATCTAAATCCACAATTACAAAGTCGCAATAAATTACGAATATGTATCAGGAGAAAATATAAAAAGGCAGGGATGTATTTAATATCTCAGGAGAAATGTATATATATACATTTTTTCAACATGCAAGCAAAATGAAAATATAAGTCTATTATGCTCCATACTCTACAAATGCGTCAAATGATATCTGCATGCCTTCCGGGTTCTCACCGTCTGGGTTGGCTTTAACGGACAACAATTTCGCGGCCATCACAGTCAGCGTCTTTAGGTCAAAGGTATGGAACACGTATTTTGTCCGTCTTCATATAGGCAATCTCGTCTGTCCCAATGGTCGAACTCTCTTCCACGCGCTGTGGAGGTGGCATCTCTAGTGAGATTCTCCGGCGTATTCACTACCTCTATGGCTTTTGTCGTTATCCTAGGGTAGTATCAATGCTCCTCCTCGATTATTTGAGGCTCATCAAATCTTATAGGTCATGTCCGTGTTCACTCCATGCTTGCTGAGCTTTAGCCGAATGTTAATATGCTGCTTGTTCTTTGTAGCCCTTCGGTATTCCTGCATCTCGTAGCTCCGTAGGTCTCGCCGATGTAAGCTTTTCCACATGACCATCTCATCCCACAAGATTCCTTTGCTGGTCAAGTATGCTTTTGCTGGAGCTTTCCCTCAAGCAGCTCAAAAGATTTTAAATCGAACCTTCAATACGATTCTGTTAAAGGCAAATGCCGTCTAATAATCCTTACACTCGACAAAGGCAAGATAATATTCTCTCGAGCAAATCTGTTCTCAACCCACTGTTGGACGAATGCAGAAGAGCGTGCACAGAAACAACTTTTCCTTAGAATACCTTCTCCCGTTTTCCTATCTCAGTCGGGCAGCAGTCACTGTTTCTTTCAGGGAAATCACCTAATTCTTCGGAATATCTGGGTGAATATCCAACGTTTCCATGAATATTCTTACTCTCATTTTTTTCATTGCCGCTTGATCTTCGATTCGATGTTCATTAATTTTTGCACGAGTCCTCATTAAGGATCGCTGATAATTCACCCCTTAAGAGTGTTTTACTTTGGACTTCACTAAGTATAAGATATTTTTTAATTCGGTACCATTAAGTAGCCTTCGCACAGTTCTGCAGCTTTCGCCAATTGTGAATGATCTCGCTAATACGGAAGCGGAGTTTGACAATTAATACCGAGTATCAAATTGTAAATAGTCTTCCAGGGCACACTGCAAGACAAAGCACCTTTTTCATCCACAAAAATTTGCTTAAAAATACAAGGACTTACCTTACGTCGTCGGGTAAAATGAATGAAGTAGGTTGGGTATAAGATACAGATTTCGGACTAATATAGGGATATTCTACACCAAGTTATTGGATGGATCACACTGATTAAATAATAATAATAATTTTTATTCCACCTCTAAGAAAAAATTAAACATGCAAATACAAATAATACAAAAAACTTCAATTTAGAGGGGAATATAGGTACCCCAGAGGATTACCTGTGTTGGGGTTACCATCATAAACAATTGCAAGCAGCGGCTGGTGCTAATCTACACAAGTATTAAACCTAGTGGCTAATAAACACTTAGTATATTCAAAAATTGTGTTCAAATCAATGAAATAGAACAGTACAGAACAGTAATGAACAATTTAACAGTACAGACAGAATAAAAATTAATCAATTAAACAATCTATATACAAAAAAGTACATATTTTAAACCACCGAGATCACACAACTACTTTTAATAGCTTTTCCACTTCATCACTCTCCTTGGATAACCACCAATTTTTTAGTTTGCCCAGAAATATAGCCGTTGACTTTTGTTTCCACAGTTCGACCGGAAGGGAGCAGAACAACTTTGGTGCAAGATATACATGTTTGTTTGAATGCTTCATTACTGGGTTTAGGTATTACAGTACCTAAACCTAACATCGAAATATCTTTTTTTGACCTCAATTTACCAGAGTATTCGGTTGGCTTTGTTCTGTTTCCACCACGAATATAAAATATCTTGAGCACCTTAAAAACAAATAGATACCTTAGGGGTAGCACATAAAACGTTTGGAATAAAGGTAACGAGTGCTGAGTGTTTGGCTGTTTGAATATCACTCTAATGAGCTTCTTTTGGGCATTCTGCAGAGGCTTAATATTGGTAATATAGGCTCCTCCCCAACAAGAAATGCCATATTGCAACCTTGACTCAACTAGAGCACAATATACCGAACGAACAACTGTTAATGGACATAAATATCGTAAGGTAAAGAATTTTCTTAAGGTAGACAACATTTCAGATTTTAGTGTATTGACATGCAATCTCCAGGTGATATTTTCATCTATTATTATACCAAGATATTTAATAAAACTTGCTTGCTCAATTTGAAAACATATAGAGCAGTTTCTTTCATTTTTACACATGAGACATCTATAATAAACACACTGTTCAAAAGGTTTCCTTTTTAAATTAAATACAACATATTTTGTTTTTTCACTCAATACTAATTTATTCATGCTGAACCAAAATTTTATTCTATCAAGATCACTTTGTACTTCTGAGTAAAGATCACACATATTACTCGATGTATAAACTAACGCTGTATCGTTCGCAAAGGATGTTAATTTACCATGAAATATACCAGAATTAAAATTATTTACCTACATATATGAGAAACAGTATAGGCCCAAGGACCGAGCCCTGAGGGACTCCACAAAAAATAGACGTATTTTGGCTACAACAATCGTGAATTTTCACGTACTGCGTTCTTCCAGTTAGATAACTCCTGAACCAATTATTTGCGACTCCTCTTATTCCAGCTTGCATCAATCTTTTTAGCAATATGGTATGATCTACACAATCAAAAGCTTTTGTTATGTCTGCAAACAAACCTGCTACTTTCTTATTAGTATTGAGTCCATCGAAGATATCAGAGGACAACTGTAAGATTGCATCTTCAGTGCTTTTACCTTTTAAAAATCCAAATTGTCGAGCGCAAAAGAACTTATTAGTTACGAAATTTAACAGTCGAATTTTAATAATTTTCTCTAAGACTTAAAAGAAAACTGGTAAGAGCGATATTGGTCTATAATTGCAAATCATTGTTCTGTCACCTTTTTCGAAAATTGGCACTATTACAGCAGTTTTTAACTGTTTAGGAAATTCACCCGTTATCATGCTTAAATTTGCTATGTATGTAAAAACCGGAGCAATAAATTCGTTTACCGCTTTAATTGTGTTGACACTTATTTTGTCATAACCCATAGAATTTTTGGGCTTCATTTCTTTTATAATACAGCTAACCTCTTTAAAATCCGTTTGGAAACAAATACAGCGAATGCATTATATCACAACTTGGGAACCATTGCTCATACTCTTTTTCAATACGATGACCGTAACTGGAAGACTCCCTATTCAGTTTCTGTACAACTTGACTAAAATAACTGCCGAATTCATTTGCTATATCTTGAGAATAAAACAGTAAACTACCATTTTCAGGTGATTGTATCTTTTCAATATTGTTTCCCGTCCGGTCCCTACCTAGGATGTTATTTAAAGTTTTCCATTGTTTCGCTGAGTCATTACCATTATTAGAAAAAAGTGTCAAATAATATGATTCTCTGCATTTAGCTATGTCATAATTTAGACGGGTCTTATAAGATTTATAGTAGCGTTTCAATTTCTCATTATACGCTTGACTCCTCATTTTTTTATACAGAATATTTCTTTTAGAAATTCTTATGCATAATTTCTTTGTTATCCATGGTTTTATCTTCCTAAACTTATTACTTATTTTAGTATAAACCTTGGCACCGTCGATGCCTTGTTCGATTTTTTCAAGAAAAACCATATAAGCTTTAGTGACATTTGTTTCTTTATACACTTCATCCCAATTGCATTTACGAAAATATTCATACAATAAAAGGGGGTCAATTCGAACACGAGACTCATCTATCAACTTATCACATTCGCTCCGTGAATTCAATTTTAAATCATATAAGATTAGGTGATGATCAGTTATACCTAGATCTAGCGTTTTTCCTGTGCATTCCAAATTATCTCTACTCCTATAAAATGCATGATCAATGCACGACTCCACAAGAAACACTATCTACAAGTCGCAATTCAATGCCATTAACAAAATTCTGAAACAGGAGATCCGGTCTTTCCGATCTTCCTCTTGGAACAATAAACTGACCTCCATTTCTGCACACGACAACACCCTTTGGAAACTTACACGAACACTTCGAAACACCACTAAAACAACACCCCCACTTATAGTCAACAATAGTACTCTCAACACCGATGCTGAACGCGGAGAGGCCTTCGCCAAACGCATGTGCTCGGCTTTCGCCCAGCATACTACATCAGATTCTCAATCCCACGTCCAATCCTCCATCGATGCCTTTAATTTTACTCCTGTCTCCGAACCCTTCCAGTGCACCTCCCTGGAAGTCTCTGACATAATAAAAAGTCTACCCAATAAGTGTTCATTTGGCACTGACAAAATACCCCCTAAGGCCGTTAAGCTGCTTACTCCTGTCTGCATTGAATATCTTACTTCCATATACAATGCTTGCCTGCTCACTGCCACTTTCCCCGACAAATGGAAGTCTTCTGTTATAGTCATGATCCCAAAACCTAGAAAGATTTTAACTGACGTTTCCAATTACAGACCTATCTCCCTGACATGCACTTTTGCCAAGATATACGAACGACTCATACTTCAACGACTCAAAAAACTTCCCTTCCCACTTTTCCGTTATGAGCAATTTGGTTTCTCCTCCCATACGTCAACCGTTCACCAGATCAACAGGCTCACAGAGTATATAACATCTGGGTTCAATTCCAATATGGTTACCTCTGCTGTCTTCCTCGATATAAGCCAGGCTTTTGATAAAGTCTGGCACAATGGCCTTCTACATAAACTTATTAATATCAATGTTCCCACTCACCTGGTCAAGCTCATTCAGTCTTTCCTTCTTAATCGCACCTTTTCAATACGTCACAACTCTTACTCTTCCGACTCCTTCCCCATACATACCGGTGTCCCTCAGGGAGCCGTCCTCAGCCCCACTCTATTCAATATCTTCATTGACGACTTTCCGACTACCGACCTTACCGAACTCTACCTCTACGCGGACGACGCCACCGTTGCTACACGTAGCTGGTGGCCGGACAAAAACTCAGACGCCCTTCAGGATCATCTTGATCTTATAGAAGACTGGCTTGACGACTGGCGACTGCAGGTTAACCCGTCTAAATGTGCCAAACTCTGCTTCACTTACAAGTCCACCAAACGTGACAATTTTCCCTTGACCTTATATAATAAATTCATTCCCCAAGTGACTGAGACTACCTTTCTAGGAGTGACTTTAGACGAACGACTCTCCTTCTCTGGTCATACCTCCAAAATACTTTCTACTGTAAATAAAACTACGCATGCACTTCATCCCCTCATTCACTTCCACAGTCCCACTTCGCTTAACAATAAACTCCTTATCTTTTCCAGCATCATCCTCCCACAAATCCTCTACGCCTGCCCTATATGGTACACTATCAATGCAACCCGGAAAAAACAAATTCAAACAGTCATCAACAAAATTGCACGTCGTATTGCAGGGGCTCCCTGGTTTATCTCAAATGCCCGGATTCAGGCGGATCTCCATATTCCACAGCTCCAACAATTACTGGATATCAACACCAGAAACTACGGCGTCTCTGTCAGATACTCCACTAACCCTTTGATATCCTCCCTATGGTCTCCTAATCTGCCAACCGGCAAACACCCTTATCCTCACGAAAAACTCCCTCAGCTAATACCTACCCGCAAACGAAAACTCCCAAAATTCCGAAAAGATATCTCCCACCTTCCTTCCATCCATCTTCCCCACCGTCAATTTCCCTCAACACCAGCTTCGGCTCCAGTCATCCAAGAGCAGCTGCCTACCAACCTGCAGAACCCTGAAGAAACTGAAGAGGACGCCGCGATGCAAACTACGATTTCCCTTTCTCCCAATCTTATTCCATCTCCTCATACCCTTACCTACCTAATGCAAATTTCACCACCTTCAAATCACCCTGGTTGCAGTAGAAGCGGGGCAGCCCTCGATAATCTCCTACCTCCTTTCCCAGATTGACCCTCTTTGAATACTTCCAACCCTAAGTCAATCCTTCAACCCAAACGAATTCCCCAATCTAAATATCCTTCCTAATATTAAACACCTTAACAAAATAACCTTTCACTCCCTGGCACCACATATTCAACACCCTAACAAAATAACCCTTCACTCCTTCCACCTTGGCAAAAAAAAAAAAAAAAAAACCTACACTCCCTACCCCTCTGGCTATTGTCCACGATATCATCTCACAACCACGGCCGGCAAGAGCAACCGCTCGGAACGGCGATATGGCGATATAGGATTACTCCACCGACTTGAACTTGGACTCAGTGTAATTCGTAATTTTTGTAGGAGTGCATATCAATTGTTCAAGGCCATAACTCGCCATTATCGTTTGATATTGATAAGTATTACCTGTCTGGCTCAGAAGACATAAATTTATCTTGCCAATAACAATTAAATTCCGAGCTCTAGAGCCATCTAGAACACTCTGCAATTCATTAAAGAAATCATTAATTGACTCCTGAGACTGAAGTCCATAGATAGCTATAACAGTTAGCGACACATTTACCCCTAAGTCCACAGTGATTTTTACGATATCGGCAGATGACATTTTAGGTATCTCATTTGCGAGACAAGAATACATTTCTAGTGCATACACAATCACTCCGCCAGCTCTGTAATCATTGTTACATTTTACAAAATGATTATATCCATTTAATGTATAAGCCATAACTTCATAATCATTTATCCATATTTCTGACAGAATTATTATGGGAGGCTTATATTTTAAACTTTCAAGTTGTAATACAAAATTATCAAAATTTGCTCGTAAACTCCTTATGTTCTGATGCATAATCATAATATTACCACGGACCTCGACTTCTTGAATTGAACAGTATTCTTCACAACTCTGAGTCATATTAAGAATGAATAAAAATTATCCCAGCTTAAACTGAAATACATAATTTTTTCAAACAAATGAATTTGAAGAATGCATATAACGACGCGTAACATAAAAGATCTTGAGAAAGAAAAAAACAATAAATTATGACTCACGAATATGCATAGATATGCGTTACACAAGAATTGAAATATTAGATTACAGTTTATCAAGATCATCGATCGATTTTAGTGAAATGACAGGATCTTTCTCTTTCTTTCTCATCAATATTGTCCCATGTCTAATCCAGAGGTATTTATATCCTTTTTCAGCTTTTACCTCGCGTGCTGCGGCGAAGAGTTTCCTCCTTCCAGGGCCTAGGCTTTCTCTTGATATACACTGGTGTGTCGTTTGACAAGTGCCGGGTTGAGAGGGTCCTCTTTACTCGCCTCTTGTTTAGAACCTCTTCCTTGGTGGTTCTTCGGACGAATTTGACAAATATTCCGCGGGGTCCTCCCCCTTCGCGTTTCTTTCTCATTCGGTAGCACGTGTCCACCATCTCGTCCGTTAAAGCAACACCAA
Source organism: Platycnemis pennipes (assembly GCA_933228895.1). Lineage (NCBI taxonomy): Eukaryota > Metazoa > Arthropoda > Insecta > Odonata > Platycnemididae > Platycnemis > Platycnemis pennipes. Next base: position 152,684,675 of record OW121849.1, read on the forward strand.
GGGCAGTCCCCACACTCTTAATGACCTCGAGGGTATTTTCATTTTACTCCTCAGGAATACCGTGAACCTCAAGGACATTTGAGCGAAGGTTTTGCTCATAGTCATCGACCCGTTTTTCTAGCTGTGACATACGCTCTTTAAGGTCCACATTTTCTTGCCTAAGTTTCTCGATTACTGCTAAATACTCCCTGATTTGAGCAGTATTTTCTTGTAGAACCAACTTATTGTCGTCAATTTTAGTGTGAACGAACTCAATTGCACTGTTTAAGTCGTCCTCAATTGTCTCTCCTTCGCAGCTTCGTCTAGCATATGACCTGAGAAATATTCGCAGTTCCAGATTCTGCAGACGAAATGGCAGTCATACTCCGGCGTTTCTCCTCGGCACAAGGAGGGCAACGCCAAATCTGCTTCTCCGATGAAATGTAATCTATGTCCTCCTTTGACATTTTGACACAGTTTGCACGACACTGCGCTTTGCACTCACTGCAAATAATTTTCAGCTGACGCTTTTCACTGTGGAGTTACACACGCCGTGATCTGCCATTTTTGGATTAACTATTAATGTATAAAGCACTGGGAAAGAGGACAAAGTGAACACACTTGTTCCGATTAAACTAGGCACATCACTCAAACGCTTGCATTTCGTAAAAGGAGCACCAAGCCGACACGTCTGCCTCGAGCGGAGACTGAACCATGAATCGAAATGACCGTGGAGTTTTCAAAAACCGATAAGTTTGATGAACCATATGTCGATAAAATTGCTTCAATGCAATTTGCTTCGCTGTCATGAGATTCATTCTCCATCTGTAGCATATTTGACTGTGCCCTACTTATGGACTTCCGCGGTTTAGGCATCGGTTTACTCATATACAGTTGGCAGCCAGGAAAACAATGTTTTAAGTGCATCTTCCGCCTACATATGTATGTGTAAATTTGCCTACGTTCTGATACAAACTTTGTAATACCACACTTGACTCGAAACTAATAAGTACAAAATACCTACCTATTACCCAGCAGTAGCTGTAATACTGCAAACATATGCATAACTCAGCAATGATGTTTCCATGGACGTCTTTGAAAATTTGTTCTTCACGATATCAATCGGTAAAAAGTACTTTAACACCCAAAACCTGTACAGCTTTTAGTTTAGATTGCCCTTGGAATTGCATGTTGACATTTAGCATTCTTGATAGGGCCCTTAAAACACTAAAGAAAAGATTACATCGAATTTTTCGAACCGTATCCCTTATTGCACCCAAGAGCAACACAATTTCTCGGCATTGTTAGAGATGCTGAGAATGAAAAACTAGTCGTACTCATAGGAAGGTGATTCCTATGTCGCGTGGGTGTAGCATTAAAACCTCAAACACCCAGCAGAAGTAAGAACCCACACTTACGAATTTCACTACGTAACCTAACACAATCACAAAAAATATACTCAGTGACCATGTAATTCAGGAAATCACTTGGGTTGAGATACCAGTGTAGTTTTACCATTACCAGTTTTACCAGATACCAGTGTAGTTTTTAGTTCGCACAAGGCTGCAGCTTCAGTTAATACGCCGCAACCGGAACTCGGAAGTATCCGGAAAGTTCCAGGGGTACGGTCTTAACTTCACTATTTAAAAAAAGATAAAAATAGCAAAGTAAGCATGCAAAAACATGCTGTTAGTTGGGTTAGCTTAAATTCCTTATGCCAACATGCAACTACCTATGCTATGGATTCAATCACTCGTATTGGATATATTTACCACTATTCATATCCCTATTTTTCCGAGTAAAATAGAACATTTTGAGTCTGTCATTTCGGCAATCAATTACTCTAATTTTGTTGTTGTGGCCCAGTCTACCATAGTATTGGAGAATCGAAAAATATTTTGAACGTCATCACTGAAAATATTATCTTGGAACAAATTCAAAGCTCGCGAGCTGGCCGCGAAAACTTTAGCGGAGTTACCTGCTGAATTGCACGATAGCAAGATTCGAGGGCCGAGTCCCGGTCTAGGCGAATGATTTTTCTCTGTGGAATATCTTGCTATTATCTTGGAATTTATATAAGAGATGGTCTAAATTTCAATCTGCGACCTGACAATGATTCCCATTTTAATTAATTTAAAAGACTGGTTACGCTAATATAATTATTGTACGTCCCTTTTCAAATCTTGCCGATCTTCGCTGCACACGTTCAAGTTCATTACTTAGACCAATTTCGTAGGGAACCCATAAACTGGCAGCGTATTCCAAATGAGGTCTAACAAGGGAAAAGTAGCTGATTTCTCGTACATGATCGTCACCTTTACCCAATACACATATGATAAATCCCAGTTTACGAATATCTTGACCCATTATTTCACGTATGTGTTTACCCGAGGAAAGGTCATGTGTCAGTCATTCCAAGATATTTAATGGATTCAACGTTTGTTATTTTATTATTACTTATTTTGTTAGTGCTAGGAGGAGAACAATTCTTTTACCAAAATTCATTACTACATATTTTTCAAAAGTTAATTCCAACTTCCATATATCACACCATTTTTCAATTGCTTGTAGGTCATAACTTAAATATTCTTTATCGCTTGGGCATAGAATTTCCATGTACACTACTGCGTCATCGGCAAATAGACGAAGCTTACTTTTACCACCTTATTGATATCATTTATATACAAAAGGAATAGGAGTGGACCTATCACACTACCTTGTGGGACACCCAAAGTGACTTTTATTGTCGGTGAGGTAACACCGTCCAAAACAACCCTTTGCACCCGATCATGTAGAAAATCATTTATCTATGAAATAATGTTACGTCTGACCGATAAGATTTCAATTTCAAGATTAATTTGCTATCAGACACCTTGTCAAAAGCTTTTTTGAAATCGAGAAATATAGCATCCACTGGAATATTATTTTCGCCAGAAACTAAAATATCGTGGGAAAAGAGGGCAAGCTGAGTTTCACATGATCTGCCCTTCCGGAAGCCATGCTGAACATTGGACAATAAATTCTGGCTATCTAGGCGTCCCATGACTGAACTGACAATTATATGTTTCAGGACCTTGCATGAAATGGATGTGAGGGATATAGGTCGGTAGTTAGATGGCTGCTCCCTATCACCACTTTTAAAAATGGGTGTTACATCGGCTGCTTTCCAGTCCATCGGTACGACGTGTTCGGTCAGGGATTTATTAAATACTATGTCAAGGTAGGGGGAAATTTCGGAAGCTAACTCTATATACGCGGGAGGGAATTTGATCAGGGCCAGGAGATTTGTTGGTGCTAATATCTTAAAGTAACTTTTCAATACCATTACAGGAAATTTCAATTGGTTGCATCAGCCGCTGAAAAAGGTCAGGTAACACGACAGTTGAATCTCCGGAAGGTGGGTTGAAAACGGTTTGGAAGAAGGAATTTAGCAAGTTAACTTTGTCAATAGTGTTTGTGGCCATTTCACCCCTATCATTACTAAGTGAATGTACGGCAGACTTATGGCCCAGCACCTCCCTTACGTACGACCAGAAGACTTGGATTTTCTTTCAATTGTTCCCCAAATGTTTTTCTTTTAAATTCTGCAAATGCATTATGAAGAGCTGTCTTCGCAGGGTATTTTGAAATTTTATAGTTTTCACTTATTACATTACGTACCTGCATCTGCATGCCGCTTCTGGGGTTCCGCGGTGGTGAGTTCCACGGTAGCGAGTTCCACGGTAGCGAGTTCCACGGTGGCCACATCGCTACTGCGGAAAAAGCGCACCGTTCTCTTCGCCTTCACATGAAGGTACCTCAGAGTCCATCGAGGACCTCGTCGTCTTCGATCTTCACCCTCGCCTTCGGTCGTGTCCGGATCATCAACATCACCTTCCTCATCGTCACCCTGCTCTCTCTCTCTCCCTCCGACGGCTTCTTGTGGAGTTCTATCACGGTTTGGCCGACGCCGTTCAGCTGATGAGCAAAACACATCAATTGCCTCTCCTCCCCTAAAAGCTGAATAACAGCGCCCTTAATATTTGCTCCACCGTCAGTCGTCACAACTGAAACCTTGTTCATGTCAGTATGCCAATCTTCCTGAATAATATGAGTCAAAATAGCCTTCAAATTTTATATGGTCTTCCTTTGTGGCGTAGCGCAGGCACCAAGGTCGATTGATTTGGAATGCTCGCCTGAAACACAAACCGAGTAGGTACAACGTTAACATATCGCGCTGCTGCCGGCTGCTGACGCTACACCACGGCCCGGGGGATGGGAGGCGCGGTGCTCGAAGACTCGCTTACTTGACTCGTTCACTGAGCAAAATGAACTGTGAGACCCAGAAAACCGACCATCGCTTCCTTTTGGGTCCAAATATCACAAGAATGAGACAACGACTTAGCCTCCCCGATCCAGAGTTTGACGGTATCCTTCAATGCAAAGTAAAATATCTCCAAGTTCTTAGTCGACGTGGGCTCTGACGGGGGTTTGTGAGTTCGATTGAGTTTCCTGGAGTAAATTCTGAATCCCTGTTTTTCCGGCGTACTGAGGGGCATATCGTCATGCACTATCATGAATGCAAGGGCTCCATTCACTTCCTTCTCTCTACGCCCTCCAGCTGAAAGGGCAAGATGTGTTAATGAAACTTCGTAGGTGTGGCGGAGTGAAATAAAAATAAGCAATACACCCACCCACGCCGTTTTCTGTAAGTCAGAATAAGATGCTTACTCGAAAAAGCGGCAGCGTTCTCAAGCATTCGGTCAGTGGGTCCTGTCCTTGAGGTCTTTCTAATGGCGAGGGAGATGGGGATTGACGTGTGATCGGACTCGGGCAGTCCTGCCACTGTCGCTGGAACTGCGGCTGTCCGGGCGAGGTATCGCTGGAGGTGCAGGTGGCGACATCAGCAGAGACTTGACGGAATCAGATCTCCGGAGCTGCAAAGTTTTTAATCGAAAATTAAAGATATTTTGAACAAAAGCAGTACTGACTGTTCTACCGCGAAAACTCTTGTTCATCGTTAGCGATTCATTCTTACTTGTCATTCAAAATGTCGCTCCTGTCAGCAAAATACTCTTTTCCATTCATCAGAAATTAATATGTGCAGACTTACGGAAACGCTAACCTTACCCTTTTCTCGCTTTGGCTAGCATGCGTGTCTCAGACTTCGACAACGTCATCATCATCGTCGTCGTCGTCCTCCACTCTTGCTGCCGCCGTTGCTGGCCTGCTTTTGCCTCCACGTGGTTTTGATGTTGCGACCGCCATCTTGTGCACTGCCATCAGACGGTTCAGAAGAGTTAATGTCGTGCCTCAGTATTTAAGCTCGGCCCCGTAAACAGTGCACTTGAAAATTGTCACGTTACCGCGCAACGCACGCTGAAAGTACTGCCACACGACGCTAGGCATGTTCTTGGTGGTTCCAGTGCCCAACACACTCAGTAGCACCCCGAACGACTGGCCACTAGGGCCACACTGACCCGAACCACACTGCCCTGGGCAACTCGGTTCTCACCGACGACGCACTGGACATGACTCGACCTGCGGGCAGTTCACCCCGTTTCCCCCTCCCTTGCCTGCGCTCAGCACGCGGGAGTAGGGTGGCTGACCAGTACGCGCTGCTGAGATCCAACGAAATGGTCGAGATCGAAGCTGAAAAATCGAGTTAGGATCGTAACTCAAAGATCATGGCTCGATCGCGATTTCCTCGATCTTTGACTATTAAAACTCGATTTTCGATTTTAATCGAAAAAGATTTTTCCGTCGCTATCCATAACACTGCCCACCGCCTTTCGCCCTGCAACCGCCCGTGCTGTAAAACCTGCCCACTAATCAACAATTACCTCCAGCACCACAATCACAGGCACCCACTCACCTCCCTTTGACTCCTCTTCCCGGCCAAATGCTCGTTAAAAAGGTAGTAATGATGCTCACATGAAACCACTACTTCGCTTTATACATATAAATTATATAAATTTACAACCCATTATACCTTAGAATTGACAACCACCGTTTCTCCACTAAATCTTTCCACGATTCCCCTGTCTCCTTAAACTCCATAAACCACAACCTTCCGTTTGATAAGTGTTTTCCCTCACTGTATTAGAAGCACTCCCTGATTAAGCGTCTGATATCGACGTCAGAACACGTGAACTTTCATTCATCTGGGTAATGAGGGCATTTGAATTCCCGGGCCTCAACCTCTCACATTGAATCAACCCCACTCTATTAGTCTCTCTCCTCTTCTCCCCCCACCCAGTTATCTTCCTTATCCTCAGTCCTTGAACCTCACTTCTCTCCAGCTGACAAAGGAGGACGGTCACCGCCGAAATAGTTCTACAATTCATGTGAGTGTCCTTTTTTTCTTGTCTATGTTTTTATTTATTGTGTATGAGTGACTTAACATACTGTTACGAATCCGCGCTTCCCCAGAACTCGTCCGGATGAGTTCCGAAGGCACAGACCCACGTACGTTTAAAATTTAGAAAAAAAATAAGATTTGTGGGGTTCCTCGACTCGTATCCGTCGATTCCCAAAAGCAAAATAGTTCACACCGGGGGAAATTGGGCTTGACATCAGGCATGAGGACGAGTAAGCACCAAATATCGGAGGCTTTTCATCAAACAATGCATTGTGCAATTAACACACATTACAACAAAATACACTGGAAAAATGACCCTCGCACAATGGCACGCGCAAAAAACTTTGAACAATGAAATGAAACAATGCTACTTGACCCTCCAAAAAATATTACACGAAGAATTAAATAATGCACAAAAAATTATAGCTTTTGACAGACGAACTTCTTAGTTCACAGTTATGGAAAATTGGGGTGGGGCGCAGTGCTGGTCTCACAAGCATTAACAGAGTCTCAATGGCTTAAGAGGGTTTTTTGGACAGGGGGGCAATTTCTTGGCGAGCGCGGGAACTCTCGAGGGGGACCAATAGACGAAGGGGGGAAGGATTCTCTTCGGCCTCCCCAGCCAGGCCCACTGGTCACTTGGAGGAACGGCAATGGGAGGATCTTACGTCGCGGTCCTCTCGATCGCTGGCCCCGGACCACGCATCCGCCCAGATTCTCTCCTCGTCCGCGGGTGGTCGGTGGTGCGCCCAGCTCCGTAACTTTGGGCCCTTCTCTTGAGACTTCCTCCGGGAGAGGAAGGACTCGCGCCGTCGCCCTCGTGCACCTATGTCTCACCAAGTCTACCTTCTCTCGAAATCACAGAGAGAGAGAGAGAGAGTCGTCCCCTTTCTGTCCGTCTCCAGCTCAAAGAAGGCAAAAGGCTCTGCGTTCTCCGCCTCGGGCCTCTTTCTACCCGGGCGAAGAGGGGGGGGGGGGCGATTTCGTGGGGCAGTGCCCGGGGTCGTGGGGCAGGAAGAAGGGGGGGAGGGTCACACACTTGTGGGTGGAGTGGAATGGATCGGCGGCACTTGCCTACGGTCCTCGATTCTCCCAGGTTCCACTCGACCCGGAGTTGCTTTCCACCAACACTTCCTTATCACTTGCACACACCGCACGACACACGCAATCGTCGAAACATTCCTGATGCGGAGCCGAAATAAAAGGGGAGCAAGGAAAAAAAACTGCGATGGTCTCACTCCATCGCAATACAAACATGAAAATTCGCCAAAAAGCGCATTCAGACATACTAAGGATATATATTCTTGAATCAATATTTGTACACTTTAGACAGTATTCCACTCTTTCTTTTATATTTGAGCTTTGGGTATTATGAATTAGGTTGTGCGTGGTGCAAAATGACGTCAGCTGTCGACGTACCAATAGCATTTTAATGCTACTGCAACTCAACGCTGCCCTTTTACCTATCCGTGCGTATCTCTAATCAGAGCGTTGGGTTCGAAAATATGACGTTCCCTCGTCGCCTTTTACGTGCTTACATGACTGTCGATCCGCAGGGGCGGCGCTGCACGGTCACGACTCGTCCATGGCCTCGCTCGCCTTCGTCGTCTCCAACCTCACCCGCCGCGCCGGACTCTTCGGCTGCGTGACGCCTGGCCGGGAGGCGGGCGCCGACGACGTGCCGCTCGCGCTGCATCGGCTGCGCTTCTCGTCCTCGGCCCGGGGCCCGCCGCCGGGGGCCCTGGAGGACTGCGAGTGGGCGGCCCTGGAGGCCGTGCGCTCCCGATACGGGGCCCCAGCCGTGGACCAATGGCTCGCCCGGGAACTCAGCCTCGTCGTGGAAGACCCAAGAGGTAACCGTCCCTTCTCAATGCCATTGCTATGCTATCTGTTGACTGCCGTTTGGCCTTGCACCTTTTCCCATGGACTATTAATGGAGGGTTGCAGCGAGGAATGGCTCTCAATTGTTAGGCATTAGCTCATTTGGTGCCGGCGAACGGGGTGGATAAGCCTCACTCCAAAACTCACTGCTTGTTGTACATACAACCGATTTGATGACTGATGAAATGCACAGATTCAATGTCTTTTCCTGTATGAGCTTCCGAGTATCTCCTGGTGCTACTAGTGCTCGACGATGACGATCGTGATTTGGTGCATAGGATAATACATTTCATGGAGTTCGAACTCGGCATACGTATTAATCCTAAGAAGTGCTCCCTGAAACCAAGAAAAGTGATCAGATATTTGGGTGTTTTTATCTGTACGAACACTATGGAACTCTGGCTCACGAAGGCTTCCCTAATTAAATTGTATTATGTCATAGATGTTCTCCCGCGCCTCCGGCTGAGGGATATTCCTAAGGCCGGGGGTTTTGTGGCGTGGATTGTGTATATTTTGGGTTTGCCTATGTTTCTTATTCGAGATACTTACCAACGTTATTTGAATTGGTTAAAACTCTTTCGAGATGAGAAATTGTTTGAGAGAAAACGTTTATTTTCATTGTATGTAACAGTTATTGATGGTTTTTCAGACGCAACCCCTTTTCAAGCTGCGTGGGTATGCGATTCATTTAATATTATTGAAATATGGCCTTTTCCAAATGAGAAACCAATATATGAAGCAGAAGCTTACGCAGCCCTTATGGCTGCGACACATATCTACTCTGTATCTCACAAATTTACCCATGTTAATATATTTACTGATAATATGGCAGTTGTCTCTGCATCGGAAAAAGGTCGAGGGTTACTGTTCCATAATCATGATTTGATGTATTTGTACCTTGAATTAATAAAGGATCGGTCACGATCTATTTCGTGGCGGTACGTTCCGACCGACGAGAATCCGGCCGACCGTCCGTCCCGGACCATCCTGCCTCCCTATGCCACATCGGCCGGCTATTCGTAGCTCGGTCGGTGGTTGGTATATAGGCACGGATGACGCCTGGGACCAACGGTCAGTCGGAATTCGAAAGTCGAGTCGGGGCGTGCCACACACACCCCGATGCCTCCAGTCGGGGCGTGGACGCCACGAGAGTTTTAACCAATTCAAATAACGTTGGTAAGTATCACGAATAAGAAACATAGGCAAACCCAAAATATACACAATCCACGCCACAAAACCCCCGGCCTTAGGAATATCCCTCAGCCGGAGGCGCGGGAGAACATCTATGACATAATACAATTTAATTAGGGAAGCCTTCGTGAGCCAGAGTTCCATAGTGTTCGTACAGATAAAAACACCCAAATATCTGATCACTTTTCTTGGTTTCAGGGAGCACTTCTTAGGATTAATACGTATGCCGAGTTCGAACTCCATGAAATGTATTATCCTATGCACCAAATCACGATCGTCATCGTCGAGCACTAGTAACCAGTCGTCGAGGTACGCAATCATGCGTACGTGAAACCGATCGAACACTTCCTGGGACACGGCTCGTGCCCAGCGTTGCATAATAGCGGGGGCTAATGTGTGTCCCATAGGAACACGAGTCCACACGAAATATTCGTTATTCACGTAAATTCCGTAGTTGCGCCGGTGCATTTCCCGTAGTGGGATTTGCCAAAAGGCGTCGAGTAAGTCCACTTTCACTAAGAAACAATTTCTAGGAATGGTGAGTAGGGCTTTGGCCGCGTCGAGTAACTTAAACTTGGGTTTTCTATAAGCGGCAGTCCATGGACTTAAATCGGCGATCAACCGATGTCCCCCGGAGGCTTTCGGGATCAGCGACACACGAAATGCGAAGCGCGGCTTCGCCATTGCAAGAATTCCACTTTGTACAAGTTTATATAACACAGACATAAGCTGGGGAGAATATGCACTAGACTGAAATACTGGCGGGGGATCTTCCGGTGGTGGAAGATTAGCACCGTACCTTAGTGTTTCGGTTGTGGAGCGGCACTGGTAGCGAAATGGTTTCGCTGGTGGGAAGAACGGGATCTCGTCCTCCTCTCCGCTATCTGTGTCCCCGTCCGCGGGCGGCGGCGTCTCTGGGCGCTCAGCAGGGAGCGCCGCCGGGGGGATGAAGGCAGCGCCGAGCTCGCTGGGTTCGTCGCCCGCGCGGTCGGAAGTATAATTTGAGTCCGTGGATGCTGCCTCGACGGTGTCTGCATGGGACGCACTGGAACTCTACTTGGCATATGCTGTATGAGCTTCCGAGTATTTGAACCCTGAGGTGCTCTCTGAGCGTCTTGTTTTACTTTTGGGACGGAGAATGTTACTGTAAAAATATAACATTTTTTAGCATATTGCATTTATCTGGTTACCGGAGATTAATGTTCCACACAATGGTTTCAATATACAACATTTTGGTGGGTATTTTTTGAACCAGTTTGCTTCAAATTTTGCGATTTTCTCTACATTGGTTCGCTGCTACTAGTGTTTCAAAGGGGTCAGTGAGTCTATTTTTATAATGGTCGTGATGGTCACAGAAATCTATCCACTGCACGCAAAAAAGGTTTGGTTCTCTTCACCAGGAAGTCTAGCACCCCAAACAGAACTTATCTATGGACTGACAGAACCAGCCAATTGCCTCAACCGAACTGCTTAGGGCGAAAAATGTTTTGAAAATGGAACTGATCTGTTTGGTTGGGTGAACCGCGTGCAGTTTGCTTCGTGGAACTCAACTGTTTGTTTCCCGTAACAGGTACGAGTGACCACCCTGCCTCATCAATCAACTCATCAATTGCGTGTTGAAACAAATATGGTTCAGTGAAACCATAACGTTATAAGTTAAATAATGCACCCGAGGAATCCACCCGAACGCAAAATATGGTAAAAATTCAAGTCATGCAAAATTGAGCCAATACCATCCCAAGTAGCGCAAAAAATACTTTACTCGATTTTTACCCCTTATCTAATTGGAGACGATGGTAAAAAGGGAACCACGTGCTTTAACGGGTAATTTACCCGGATTAAACTTATGTAAATGTTGGGTAAACTGGTGGTAAATTTGAGCAGTGTTTCGGGTAAAGCTTCCCAAACCGACGAAGAGTCTCCAGTCGAGAGTAGGTGGAACTAATTATGAAGAAGGTGCTCTATCGCTACGAACATTAATATAATAATCCTCGTCAATATGGAAATATATGTATATTGGAACAAATAAACTATCGATTGCGGACGAATTTCTTTCCTTGGGGATGTACGTACATAGAGTAGAATTCAAAAGTGATGCAACAAATAGAGCGGCGCCACTTTCGCCTCGTTTCGGAATTGAGTTTCTATCAGTTCTGCAACTCCCATGACCATTCCCAATTCATATAATAATGATGAAAATGCATAGGAACTGTTTTCCCGTACGAAGAATAAAATTTTAAATACATTTTATACATTGGCACGATGAATCGAAAAGAAAATTTCTTCGTAAGTAAATTCAAAACACTTTAAAATACAAAATACATCATTTCCGTACGCTTTGAAATTTAATATTCTTAGTGACTGCTAGGGTGAGAGAATTAATAGGTATTAGCAATTGAAATAGATTTCTTATAAATTGAGTGGCTGGCTTTTTTTTACCACGGATTTATATGAAACTGGCAATTGGTCCATTTTACAAAGTAAAATAATAGGCAGTGTAAGGAACATATGCTAAGCTTTTAATATTTAGCAAATTAACAAAAATGTTCATTTCCTTTTGTTAGAAACAATTTCAAACGTAGTCAGTTCTGTTATTTCTTTTACAGTTATGGTTAAATCCTTGAATAGGAAAAATCGCTACGCTGGAGCACTATATGTTAGGACGGTAGTAAAACGCTCCAGTAACTTTTTAATCAAAAGGTATCCATTCAATACTGAGATACATTTTGATTTGTCACTAGTAAAATGAAACACTTCAATGTTATTCCTATTTGCAATATAAATGAATCTCTATTTTTATCTGAGAAGGCAAAGAAGTCCTATTCAGAAGGATCTCCGTCACTTTTGGAGCAGAGGTCTTCATCTAGTTTCTTCACAGCAATTAATAGCAGGTGATATCTAAGTTCCTCTTTCCCACTCAGAAGTCACCCCATGTTAATGAGACGATGTGAATAAGAACACAAAATGGCATAATTGACTTCAGGCGAAAGACTGAAATATTTCTCGAATCTATTCTCCAAGTTGGCCTTGAGACCTGTGACTATGGGGGGGCTAAACCTTTGACTCCAACTCCTCCAGCTTTCCCTTTGTGGCTGTTGAGTGATACCTCTTCTCGGATCTGTGGTACTGGTTTATTCCGGTTTAGCTTTACAGAACTGACTGGCCCCACGAACTGGTTGTGGGGCCGTTTCATACATTTAAACGAAAGAATAACCATATCCCACGCATCTCATTAGTTTTCGGAAAAATATCCAGGATATTAGAGAGATTCAACATCTATCCACATTCCGCCATCCAAACTGAGGGACTACGAAGCGAAGTCCCCGATCGGGCTCAAAACCCCAGGCTTCCACCGAGTCCCTTGCGAATGCGCTGAGGCCTACATGGGGGAAACTGGACGCACAATTGAGTCGAGGCAGGAAGGAGCATTAACGGCATCTGGGACAACCTGAAAAATACTCCAATGCGGAGCACAGCATGCGCCACGCTATCCGGTTCGAGGATGCCAACCCACTCCTCGAAATATCGGGACCGCCTCGTGAGGGAAGCCATTGGGATCCAGTTATTTTAACCGGGACTCAGGCAGCTCTCCATCAGCAGTACTTGGAAGCCAGTGTGTCACATGATTAGAAAACTACGGAGCACTCCCGATGCTGGATTGGTCACCAAGGAGCCTTCCCACTGCGGTGACCAATCACGTGACACCATCCCTCCCGGAAGGATACCATCAACCCTTTCGAACCCAACCCACGAGGCTTCCCCTCTCGCCAGCCAGCTTATTCTGGGCATTATTCTGGACAGTTCTCGCCTCGGGGGATGAGTCATTGCTCTTCTCTGGTTCTGGTTAATGTATTGGGAAGAGCGCGAACTCAGGTAGCTTGTGGCCCAATCCATCGTGTGTCGTCTTCCTTGCAAGCCCGGGGCTGTTGAAGGCAGTTTTCCTCCTCACCCTCGGCTTCTCACCCTCGACTATTTGTAAGGTGCCTGCATGTGTTAAGCTTCAGTGGGGTTCTCAAAGTGGAGTTAGTGTTTCGTTACCATGGCTCCTCCATGTCAATACTTTTTAGAATATTTAACGGAAAAAAACGAAAAGAGTTATTATACAGAGTAGGATGCGATTGAGCGTAATCTCTCGATTGTTTCACAAATTAGGTAACGATTCTCTATCAAATGTTTACCGTATAAACTATATCACCGAACTGAGTATGAAAAAAAGCCGTAAATTACTAATTAAAACTAATGGAATGACGCACAATCTCGGTTAGGGTTTAATTCTTTTAAATCTAATTCCTTTGTTAAACTTTTATTTGTATAAAATTAAATAGGTACAGGTAATATTTAGATGAAAGTACAAGTTTTTATTTTCGAGGAGAAATCATCATTACACATATAACACCCGATACAGTTTTATGCAAAAAATTTCATCATATATTGTTAAAAAAATGGTTTTTCAATGAGATAGAATTAAGAACATAAGCACGTTAACTATATTGTAGCATTTAGATTTCCTTAAATGTGAAATCAAACGCTCGATAGTTTTAGATAGAAGGGAATAAGCACGCAAACTCACTTGGGGGTTGCAAAGGTTTGCATGCACTTCCTAAGAAATCATAGAAAATATAATTATTCACACATTGTCTTTATTTCAACACAGACCTTTGCCACGCAAAAATCACAGAAACACAAATCGCGAATTATTTCACTTAACCAGGAATCACTAAGGGCACTGCGTGAATCACATGTATCACTTAGAAATGAGTAGTTTGGATTATCCACGATTATTTGCTTAGAACAGTGAAGAAATTGTTCGTTCGTTCCTTTCGAAAGGTTTAAAAGTCTGCCTCTGCACTTGAGTTGCACTCGTTCTCAATACAAAGTCACCGTTGTCACTATTTAATCTATCAAGTGTCACGTCATCTATAATTTTGTGTTTATTTTCGTAAACTATTTCTGTCACTGCTGGCGTTGTGTTCATCAGTTAATTTTTTGGGGGACGTGAAGGAACTCCCAAACGTTACGTTCAATGCCGACTCACTGGCACTATCACTGTCTTTCTTTAAATTCTCTCCTGGCGAGAAAGGTGGGAAACAAAAGTTATCAGCATCCTTAATAGGGGTTGACGTCGTCGTCCTCAGGAAATGTTTCTTTCCCTCGGATGAATTTCTTAACCCATGGAGGCTGGCCTTCAAAATCCGAGTCCGGGTCAAGATAAGACCAATGGATAATCTGAAAAATGAGGAGCATATTAAATGCAACATACGTACATGTACTGGTAAATTAATGCCGTCAGTATTCAATATTGAAACGATAAACATACCGAATTATTATTATGCTGGACACCTTCCTCACGGAAGAGTTTCCGCTATGCGTTCCTCATCTGGAATAACGCGATTGGTGGAAACAACGGTGAGTGCCTATTGGCTCCGAAGGTGGTCGGGCGATGAGTGGCCAACGTGTGCAAGAAACGTGGGTTTTCGGAACAGGTGGATTGGTTATTGGCTCTGGAGATGCCTTGGTAATGTATGATGAGCGTGGGGCATTCACTTGCGCTAGTTCTATTTGTTTTGTTGACCCTAATTATCGGAATTACTGTTATTTTTGGCGTAACATTTCGTAGGATGTAAGTTGCATTTGTAGTTTGAATGTTTGCTTTGAATCCAGAGTGACAACTTTGGTTAGCGCTAATTTTATTTAAGTGCTTTTTTTGGCAGCGATTTTCACAATTCATCTACAATTGCTGTACTAGAGTAAATTTTCGTATGGTATAAGTTTTAATTTCAATTTCTTTGCTCTATTTCAATACAGAGCGAAGAATTCTTGGCCAGACGACTTATTAGACAGTTATTAATGTTCTCTACTAGTGAATTTAATATCCTTGCGATTTTCATAACTCTTGTGTTTGTCGTTTGTATGACGACCACGCGACGTCCCCTACCTATCCTCTTCTACTATGGAGTCAATTTGTAAACTTGTACCGGCGGCAGATATCATCAGTGGGTATCGTGGTGGTCCTTACAACGCAGATGCACTTATGCTCAGTGCATATGCTGGATTGCGCACTGAATTATTGTTTCGGGGATGAAGGGTCCCTGCTAATTCTCTTGAATGCAGTAAATGGCATTCGTAGACGCCATGAGATTCCTGCTACTAACGCTGGGCGTAGTCATTATCAACCAAATAACGTGCCTGGGATAAATTTTATGGGTGATAGTGCAACAACGAGCGTTATTAACACTTCATCAGAAAACAAGCTGGTACTGAATTATCTTGATTTTGTCCCGGATGGTGTAGTGGCGACACAGAGCGCTGAGGTGGGAGTTGAAGGGAATGAACTCGCAATAATCGTGGACATGTTATAAAGTATTCATAACACAGAGGGTATAAATGAGAGGACTAAAAGCGCCACCAGTGAAATGCCTGGTGATTAATTCCTCCACCCTTGTCCGACCGAGGAAATGGAGATAGACTTCTCTGATAATGCTGTTTGCACTCAGACATTAAGTAATGCTGCCTTTCTGAATCCTTACCTCTCTCTTCTACCATCCACTTCATCGTTCATCCCTTAAAATGGAAATTTAAACACAAATGCGACAAACGTAGCTGGTTACGCCGCGCCAGCGGCTGATGTTAGGGGTCCGGATCGGTCAGTGATTGATTCCGTGGCTGCCCCCTCAACGTCTCTTTCTCCCAACCGTTTATCAAATGAGAGAATATTGCCTGATTCGGAGGAGTTTTAACAATTAGTTACCTGCCGAGGATAATTTCATCCAGATCGGTGGAGAACTGGATGATGAGGATGACGCTCATTTCGTGGTGCTGGGGGAGAACGGAAGTTATTTTAGGAACTTCCGAATGTGGGGGCGGGCGGTAATTATTTCCTTAGCCCCGAATGGACAAAATCCTTTGGAATGGTTTGGGCAAATCATCACCAAAATCTTAAAATTTTGAAGGGTCTCTGCTAGGGTTAAAGCAAGCATTGCTTTTCAAAGCGAGAGAAATCTTGCACTCTCTGTGCATATTTCATACAGACGCATGGACCAGCTGGACGAGGAAGTTACTCAGGAGAGAGGATAGAGAAAATAGTTCATTCAAATGACAAATTTTTAATGAAAGGTATTCATGGTATATCTTTCACTTTCGTGGAAAAGCCGCAAGGTGGACGTCCTGGAAAAAATCCTCTTCTCAGTTTCCATGAGTTTTGCAAGAGCAAACGATCAATTGTAGTTATCAATAACGATGACAACTTGTACCTACCTAGAGCAATTGCCGTTGGCGTTTCGCGCTTTGAGGAGTTCGCGCTGGCGAGTTTACGACACAGTCACTAACAGAAAAATCATGTCTGCAATGAATTTTTTTGCAAATTTTGTAAACGTCATCACCTCGCAAATACTCTCTCCATGCAACCCAAGAGACATTGTGCAAAGTCCAACAATTCGTGTTCTACGACATTGAGTGTCGGAAGGAAGACCAAGTTGTCGGATAAACGCTGCGGGATGTTTAGCCTGCCAGGAGGAGGATATAGTTTTTGATGGCGAAGACCCTGTAGCCGATTTCCTCGATAGTCTTGTCTCTCTGAGTAAGAAAGTATGCAAAGAAATCATTCGTTTGGCACATAACGCAAAAGCGTATGATAATCACTTTCTTTTGAAATGCATGATTGGAAAAATGAAATGGGAACCAAAAGTTATAACGTGTGGAGCCAAGCTTATAAGCATGTCATTCGATGCACTTAAATGCCTTGATTCATTGAACTTTACGCCCATGCCTTGTTTCAAAGTTGCGATCAGCGTTTGGGTTGGGGGAAAATATATGCAAAGGGTTATTTCCCCAATTTTTTTAAAGAAGACATAATGCCAATTACGTAGGACCAATGCCTCGTGCTGAAGCATATGGGATTTCCCAAATAAATCGTAATGAAAAAGCAAAATTTATGAGCTGGTACGAAGAAATGACTTCCACCGTTTTCGATATGAAATCTGAAATCCGCTAATACTGCGTTCACGACGTAACAATTTTACGGATGGAAGGCCTAAAGTTCAGGGAAATGTTTATATCCCTGAACGATGTAGACCCCTTCCGCGAGGCTATCACGATTGCCAGTGCCTGTATGGTTGTCTACAGGAAGAACCATCTTCGTGAAAAGACGGTTGTCATCATACCACCTGGTGGTTATCGCTGGCCAGAAGTGCAGTCTAAAAAAGCGATTCAGTGGATCTCTTTGAAGAAGTGGAAAGGGGAATCAGAATCCAAAATGAAGCTGCCAGCCGGGAGGTTTGGTTGTTGGGCAGGAGGGTTACGCAGAAATACGAAATGGGGAAAGAGTTGTTTTTGAATTCCATGGCTGTTTCATCCATGGTTGCCCAACTTGTTTCACCTCACGTTGCGATCCCATCCATAACAGCCCCAGTGACACCATGCACAGCCACTATGGGAGCACTGAAACAAAAACGGCTATGCTAATTAAAGTATGGGTTCAAGGTTGTCGAGATGTGGGAATGCCAGTTTGCGAGAGTGTTGAGCAGGAACGAAAATATGAATAATTTTGTCCAGAATCATCCACTTCTACAAAGAACGCCATTCAATCCGAGAGACACATTTTTTGGCGGGCGTACGAATGCTTCTATCACGAAGTAGATGAATCACTGGGAGAGCAGGTAAAATATTTTGACGTTTGTTCTCTGTACCCCCTCGTGAACAAATACAAACACAATCCTATTGGCCACCCAAAGATTTATGTCGGCGATGAATGCCCGCCTCTTGAAAATCTGAGGGCCTTGTAAAATGCACTGTTCTCCACCAAGAGTATTATTTCACCATGCACTTCCTGTCAAAGTTAACAAAAAACTCGTTTTCACGAAAAAATGCTTCTGTTTTAGTAATAATTTACAAATGTATGAAATACTAATGGGAGTGAAAAATGCGTCATTTCGTATGACGACAAAATTCTTCTTAAATTGTCTCGCCGAAAGGTTGCATTTGGAAGTGAATAATGCCGTTTTAAAGGTTTTCAGTGATAACATTAAGGGATTACATTTCATAATGGCATTTCATAATCCGTCGTTCAGGTCACGGTCTAAGAACCTAGAAATAGTAACAAGGATTGAAAGAAAGATATTTAGAATTGTGTACACCAAGAGAAAGCGTGTAGATGATTTTGAGACGGTTCCATATGGCTACAAACGTCAGCGTCTACTAGTAGTGTAGTAGTAGTACTTCCTAGTAGAAATAGGAACGTAACTGCAGTGCTACCCTTTGTGTCATACGACCTGAAACTTGTATGTAATATTTATATCTAAAAATGTATAAAAAACAATAAAAGGAAAATCCCCTTCTTTTGACTACCACCTTGTCGCGGTTGAAAGGCTTTGACATTCCTATTCCAGTCTCATTATTAAAGACATGTCGCGACATGTCTTTAATAATGAGACTGGAGATAGGGATCGTTTTTTGATGGGAATCTGACTAAGAGTAGTGTCGTATTTTTCGGTGTCGTAAAGCTCTAATTCAACACCAGTAGTAGTCCACCCGTAGGTTTCGGTATGCGTTGTATTCTTATATACCTCACCCATTAAAAAAGACGAAGGATTGAAATGTTATTATAGTCGGATAATGGACGTTAGACTGAGATATCCTTTTGGTGCCTTCATAGCGGGGCCCAGCGCATGCGGTAAGACGGTATTTACCAGTTGTCTGATTAAATTCCGAAATGAAATTATTGACATCCCTTTTGCTGAAATTATCTGGTGTTATTCTGAAAGGCAGCATTTTTATGCCAAACTAAAGACTTTTGGTGTCACCTTTCATGAAAGATTACCAAACCTTAAAACTATTCCATTTAAATCTACGGCAACATTAATTCTGGACGACCAAATGATTGAAAGTAATGGAAGTGTTGTCGTTGACCTGTTCTCAAGGGCTAGCCATCACCAAAACATAAATGTAGTTCATCTCACGTAGAATATATTTCACCAGTGGAGATGGGTACTCGAGATATATCGTTAAATACACACTACATAGTATACTTAACCCTAGCTTCCGCGAGCTGTCGAAGAGAATCCCTCAGTTTCATTTTCTTCTCATTCTGAGAATTGTACAATAAGCAAGCATTTATTTCCTGCCAAATCCAACAAGCTATAAAACGTGTGAACTGGCCAACGTCTGGGTGGTGTCTTGATGGAACATTTGCGAGCCATTTGATCCACTACGTGCACTCCATATCTGTTTCTATTATAAAATGTTACAGAGTCTGGCTTCTTTCTGTTACGAATCTCAATTTTGACATCAGAATGCATACTGCTTAGGAGAACATTTTTTTTTCTTTTTTCCCTGACAAATTGTCAAGGAGATATCACCATTCTTCACTAACATTGTGCTGTATAATTTACCTTTCGCCTTCTTGACGCATAGTGAAATTTCCCTGCGAGATCTGTTTATGGTACCAACAATACTCGAATCATTTTCCTTCAAAGATTCACAGAGAGACAAGGAGGTGTAAAAATTGTCACATTCCTCCCCATGTGACATTCCTCCCCTAATTAAAAAAATGTTCCATCAATTTCTTCACAACAAAGTCACCAAAACGCTCACCTTTGGGTATATTGTCTTCTCTTCCGAGGTATTGGAAAGAATTCACATCATATTTGGACTCTTTGTCTACGTCCATCCAATATTACTACCCGTACTTATCTGGTTTTGAGGCCATGAACTGAGTAAATCTGCTTCGGCATTTAGATGGGAAAAATTGCTCATCAATGGTTATATATGAGCCTGGAATGTAACTACACTGTGTTTTTCAATAGTCTTACCAAATCTCCGATACCATTGCGAATTTGCCTTCTTTCAGTCTTTTTGACCCTGCGGATTGAATGTCAAACCTCAAAAAACCCATTATTTCTCCGAATCTATCACGGACCATCGCTGTCGTCAAAAGAATTTCCCCACTTCCCAGACCAAAGTGATTCTAGTTATAAACCCTTAGATCCAAAGGCCCCACCGGCGTACAGTACAGATAGAAAAGCTTCCAACTCTTCAATTTTCAAAGAGCAATTATCTGACTGCAATACACGATGTGCCTCAGTCTCGGTACATGACACAATATGTTCCAACGTATTATCAGTGATCATAAGTCACCAAGCACTGACGTAAGTTTCATTCACATAACGTTTTGCAAGCGGCGTGGGGCCAGCGCGATCTCTGAAAACATTGTGATACTCACGCCTACCACCTGAAGCATGGTCCACTATCCCAACTCGCTAGGTCGTGCCGTCTGGGGATACGATCTCTGCACCTGCAGACAGCTGAAAGAGGCTACCAACACGGGTCCTTCCTCGTTTCGCTGGTGGTGCGTAATGTCGTCAACTTGCGTGCTACCTGGATTACTCGCGGCGGCCTCTAGTTCTGATGAGTGA
Organism: Platycnemis pennipes; assembly: GCA_933228895.1. Lineage (NCBI taxonomy): Eukaryota > Metazoa > Arthropoda > Insecta > Odonata > Platycnemididae > Platycnemis > Platycnemis pennipes. The sequence continues at coordinate 152,705,474 of OW121849.1, forward strand.
GCCAACCTACGCCCCCGGCCACGACCTCGTCCACGATTCCGAGTATGCCCTGCCCATGCACGACTTGGTTAGGTATGCAGATAATAATTATTGTTAAAAGAAGTCGTAATAATAGCACAAGGCGTTGGAACACAGAAACGCAATTAAAATTTCCTTAGCACAAATATAATTACCACCGTGGTAAATAAATAAATGAGAATAACTGTATGAACATTGTAATGTATGAATTATACAAAATATTTACAAGTACTTTCATGCTCCACTGGGAATTTTAGGAACTGAAAGTGGTGTAGGATCATCTTCTGATGATGACCCTGAAGATGAGAATTGTTGCGATTCATCGTCAGACAAAATAACAAACGGCTCGCACTCAGATTCGTTCTTCGAAATCTCGTGTATGGTTTCAGCAACATCCTTCGATGTTTATGTTCGGCCATAATCAACGACGAGCTACCACAATATATTCATCAGGAAAAACTGCACTACTGACACCGTATTACTCCGGTCAGCGACCGAGAGGCGTGCCACTAGCGAAAGGGATTGAATTCATGAAAAGCAATTAAAACGTATAATTTCACACCCTTTTATTTTCCTACAAGGCGTCAACAGCTAAGCGTCTATTTCCAGGTAATACATCACATTCACCTTCAGAGATTAGACTTGGCTAACATTTTTTGGGTTGGCGAATCTCTTCCTGTCCTCCCTCCCCCTATTTCCCCTCACCCCTCCCCAGGTGTAAGTAGGGGGCAACTAGCCGCTGAGCGAGCCGAAATCAGAATAACGTTGAATCAGAAACAAAAAAACACAAAAATACGCTAATTAACCCATATAAAACGTAAGTACTCTCAGTGGGTCAAAAATGACCCAACCGCGGTTTAAGGTAAATCTTAATTTATTTCAGAGTGTTTTTCCCCTAGAGATGTGGAATTGCTTAGAGTAATTAAACAAATTTATTGGTGAAAAGTCATGGAATATTAGTCCTTTAAATGCGAATCAAAAGGAGCGGGAAAAGAAAAAAATTGCAAATGGGTCAAAAATGACCCGGCCGCGGTTCTAGTGTTAAGGCTAAACATCGGCGATGGCATAGCCCGGCAGATAAAAAAAGTCCACTTCGTCGGCAGTAAGCCAATGTTCGTTGAGACAAATAATGTCAGGGTTTTGATTATTCACAAACACTTCTAGATCAGGAATTTTGTTGCGTACACACTGAATGTTAATATGAATAATTTTTGAATGCTGTGCTATCCCGCCTGAGTTTTCAGGCGAAGTTTGGGAAAAAAATATTCACCAAAATATACGTGTTCAGGCCAAAATTCTGGCATGAGTAGCTGATCACCAAGATCTCTGCTAGCAGAGATATGAAAGGAATCATAATTCCCACGAGACACCTTTAACTGTTCAATTTCAACAGAGGGGACTGTTTTCTCTTGCAATTGGTCCTTAATATACTGTAGCACCGCGTCGCTCGTAATGTCTGGAGGAAAGTTCCACACATGAATATGCGAGCGTTTAGGGATACCCGAAAGGGAGCACATCTTTTTAGAAGTACCCATGGTTGGAGAGGGGCGGCGATTGCGCTTATTATGAACACGGGTAAAACCGTCGTTATTCTCGTTGGGGACTTGGTTCACCGAGACACTGTCACTGATATCACCACACTTGTCAGCAGAAATAAGGTTAGCATCTTCACAGTTAGGCTTAGGAATGGGATTATCGACGGAGTTGGAACCACCAGACGGAGTTGGACGGAGCACACCACATTCACTATCTCTAGTATCAACACACTTCTCAGAAGAAATAAGATTAGCATCTTCACTTTTAAGCTTAGTGGGATTATCGACGGAGTTCGAAGACATTAGCACACCAGATTCACATTTGCGTGCTGCATTCCGTGTCACCGGTCGTTCGTACGCAACAGATGTTTTTTCGCGAGCTGGGTAGCAAGGGGTTTACCTTCCGCATGGAATACGTCAGATTTAACCGTATCGGCAAAAGAAATGGTCCTTTTCTGCTTAACGGCAGCTTCCCGGGTAGATTTCAGAGAATAAAGTTCCCGTTTCAAGAACTCGATGTCCGCCGCCATGTTGGAAATGATGAAATTTGAAGCTCGGCAATAAAAACACTTCCATAATAATTCCCTGTGCACTCAAATAAGGCTTTTAGTGAAATCTCGTTGAGGCCTGTACGTTCAGCGTGATAGATACGAGGACAGAAAACACAGTGAACAAACTTTGACGTAACATCAATGACATTTTCGCAAGAGCTACATAACGGATTACAGCTACTAGTCGCCATCTTGGCAAAAAAAATGAAATTGAATTAACCATTGAATCACATGCCATATACCACATACCATACCACATACCATTGAATTAACTTGCATTTGGATCTTAGAAGCATGTGAATTTCCCGGGATCAATGTGACGCACTAGCTCTCCCCCAACCCGTCCCCACCCTCTCCCCACCTTCTCCCCACTCATTAGATGGACGGTACTTTAAGCCGATAAGTGTCATCATCATACCGTCGGTTGAAATACAGGCGTGAACTCTTTAGGAAATTTCAAAATGCTATTATAACCGATGGCATTAGATACATTTTAATAACTCGGACTTATTACGGTAGTCTGGACCATAAACGACAATAAGGGACCTTATGAATAAGATGAATATCATATGGGACGGAAACTAAAGTTCCAATATTTGTCTAGCGTGCAAGGAACAGTTTTATGTACAGAACAACCTTGCGTTTCCTATTATGGGTTCCTTCAGATACGCTCAAATCCTCTGGAAACCACCATTTTATTCTTATCACCGTTTCTTTAATTTCCTAATATCTCCCGTTCTTTGAGAAGCTACAGTGAACCACTAGGAGTCGTACTTTTGCCACATTAAGTTAAGTCGTGTTCACTCTGTCGTGCTCTCTCTCTCGAAAGACAGGACCCTCTCCCCCACCCTCTCCCCACCCTCTCCTCACCCTCTCCCCCACCCTCTCCCCCAAGCCATTCCTTTTCCCTCCCCCCTTCCAACCGTCTCTCTCCTTACTAGTATTCCTCTTCCCGTTGAGAAAGTTGGCTGTGTCATCCTAAATATCTTACAATACGAGAGTGTTCTTTTCTGTGTTTTTCTGTTTATTTTTCACACATGTGGTAGCCGTACTGCTCCAACACCTTCTGAGGAGCAATCAAAAGATAGTACTACGTTTTCATTGTTGGGATAACAATTTTTTAACACTGAGTAATTTGAAATGGCCTTTTTAAGATTGATGAATTTAATTTCAGTATTTTCACTCCAATTCCAATAAACATTTTTAATTAAATTTCTCAAAGAAGCTGTTAGTTCTGAATATTTTTTCTTAAATTTGGGCAGATAGTTTGGCATCCCAGAAATCTCATTATTTGTTCCCTGTTTACAGGAATTGGCATCTTTTATGCAGCTTTAATTTTTTCTTCGTCTGGAGAAATGCCATCCCCCTTAAACTTGTCCAAAAAAATTCGTTTTTTTTGCAGATATTTACATTTATCTCCACTGAACTTATAACCTATAACCTGTCCAGCTTGTTCTAATACATTGATTAATCTTTTATCATGCTCACACTTATCCTTTCCCCAAATAATGATATTGATAAAAACAGTTACTCCTCCCATATTTTCTCACAGCATGCAAAGTGTGTGGTGCAAGGCTTCTGGGGCTGAACTAGTTCCAAATGGTGGCCCCTTTAAAAACAATTACGTCCAGAAGGTGTACCAGAGGTTTGTTTATTATCTGAGCTTTGTTTGTCTAATTTCATCATCCATAACCCTGAACTACAGTGTAAAACAGTAAAATATTTATCTCCATTAATGTTTGCTGTGATTTCATCAATTGTCGGAAATCGACAATGTGGTCTCCCTACGAAGTTATTTAATTCTCCTGGACCTAGAAGAATTCTTTAATTATTAATTCTTTTTCTGACAATTACTATGGGATAGACCCAGTCAGTTGGTTGAGTAACTTTCCCAATCATTTCATATTTTCACAATTTATCTAATTCAGACTTTACGTTCCATGCAAAGGCATTGGTATGCGCCTGGTGGCAATGACTTTAGGATTAATTTTTCCTTGTAAACTATGTGATACACACCTATATTACCATCAAATAGATACTTATACATTTCTACATATGTTATTTCCTCAACAGCTATCTCACATGCTTGAGACACCGTGTTTCCTACGGCATGTACATTTCTAGAAATTAAGTTTAGCTGTTAAAAGCATCTAGACCAATATAGGCGGACTTCTCCTTTACCACGACAAACGACAGGGAATAATTCATATCACTTACTAGGCTGCTTAAATTGCAAATAGCTATCACTGGTATACATTGGTTTGTATATTGAGGGTCTTGATATGAACTTTCGCATTTGGGACAATAAATCTATCACCTTTGAGTTTTTGAAGCAATTCCATTGAAAATACATTTTTGAGCACCCGTATCAAAAGAAGCAGATGAGCTTTCATCACTCTCCTCATCAAAATCACTTTCATCGCCAGAAAATGCCACTTTAAGATCAGCCCCAAACATTTTTAATGCTTTGGAAAAGTTAGCACCATTGTCAATAACTGTAGAGAGACAATCTTGCCAGCAGAGAGATGAAAAGGGAATGTCCTTTCAAGCATTTCTGCAACCCCGCAATGCAAGTGTGTGGTCCACAAAACCTCCAGCGTGCTGAAACTGCTGAATGCCTCTTCATTGTTGGCGTGTCATTCTAAAATACAAAATATTCCTTAATTAGTACCTAATAAGCAAAGAAAACAAATCATTAAATGTAGGAGACAAAATTATTACAAAATTTACAGAACATAAATATATTGGTGAACACATTAATCAAGATAAGAAAAAGAAATATAATCTAGAAAAATAAATACACAAAATGCTACTGGGCTATGCAAAATATTATCTGTTAAACTAAATATTATGTGCGAGAACAAATTTAAATAATATCTGAAGTGTAATGCAACATATTCTTCAACGGCTCTGAAATACGGGCTTATAAGCAATGCAGAGAGAGGAAAATGAAGACATTTGAAAATAAAGTGCTTAGAACCAAGTGAGAGAGGGCAAAGGGCATGCTTGAATCACGGGTTCCCGTCAGATCACGGAAGTTAAGCAACGTTGTGCCCGCACGGCGGTTGGATGGGTGACCCTCCTCCATGGCTCTACCGTGGTGCTCTTGTCTGCGGGTGGCGGGCAGGCTTAAATAAGTGGGTCGGGGCACAATGGATCTAAAAAGAGGTCTCAAGTGCCAGAAGGGGGCTCCAGAAGGCCCACCCCACCTCCGATTTATGGGTGCTCATTTATGAGTGTGTATTCCGAAGTTTTCCTTTTCAATCTTATTTTATTACTTGAATTTCTTGCCCACTTCTCTTTGTGCAATTTAAAGGCTCCAACATCGCCCCAGGATGTTATCTCTTAAAATAACTTGAAGTTCACACATAAACATTATTCTTCCTTATTTCGAAAATTTCAACTTTGTGAAAACAATAGTGATGCAAGAGATATTGATAAATATAAACGAGAGTGCCGATTACTTTTCATTTTATGACGCCGTGAATTTACTAACATAAGAAAATCTGAAGGTGTGTGCTGTCTATTGCGCCATCATGCAAAAACTACTCGACCACGTCAATCAAAAGCACATATATGTTAGCGCCTACTATAGATCACCCCATACCAATATACTCTGTAGTAAACTCAAGCGGATTAAATGAATTCTATTTAATCTGATAGAGCGAACCTCATGGAGCTAAATCTCTTGGATTTAGGCGCGGAAGCCTTTTTGAGGACCATTGCGACTTCACCCCTGACCTCTTCTGCAGCATCTCCCGGGAGTCTCCGGATGGCCTGCTCTATTCCACCCATGACATCAGCTTAGGGAATTGTCTTAGGCGCCGGAGCAAAGTTGAGTCGCTTCCGACATTCCGCCAGAATGGATACCAGGAGAGGGAAATAGGATTAGCCCAAAAAAGGACCATGGGCTCCCAGGCAAAAGACAGGCCCCAGAGGAAGGACATTTGGCTCTGGAAAAGACCGAAGAAGAGAGAGAAAAACCCTTAGCCTTAGGGAGCTTGCCTTCCCTATGTGTCAACCATTGCGGGGAAAATACCGCGGATTCTCGTAATAAAAGATACATTGAGAAAGTCCACAAACCTCCGAGAAAGCTCAGGAGCCAACTCGTCAGGGTCAAGGACGAATTGGGCCTCGAAACTCCAGGAGTTTACAACATTCCCTGCGAATGCGGGGAGGTGTACATCGGAGGAAGCAGCCGCAGCATTGGAGCCCGCATCAAGGAGCACAAGATGTGCATCGGATATGCTGAGAAGTCCGCCGTCGCCGAGCCACAGCCTCAACAAGGACCATCTCATTGCTATAGCGACGACGCTGAATTACTCGGCAGATCCTGTGTGTATTGGGACCGATTAGCCAAGGAGACTATTGAAATCAGATTACAGGCGAAGAATTTCGACCGCGAATCAGGGTACGCCCTCGGCAACATGTAGAAGCCGGTGCTCTGGAAAACACGAGAAGAAAGAGAAAGGATTGGCAACAGCCAATCAGGAGTGACCTGAGCAGAACCAATCCGGAGCCATGACCAGAGGGTGTATATACCCGACATTTTTCTCCTACCCGACACTCGGTGCCCTGAGGATGATGGCAGAGTTAGTCATCGAAACGTCGGCATTAGCCGTTTCCCTGACCTGGTGGACAACCCTTTGAAGACTTCACCAGCATTATGCGCCGTGCAAACACCAGATGATCATTCATTTCCACCACTATTTTAGTTTACATCGAAATTGCTGTTCATACTTTTCCGGTTAATATTTTCATCGTATCTTTATTCAAATACAAATGCAGTATTTACGAAGTGGATATTGTGTTTATATTTGAATTGAATGTATTGAATCGAAGATATTGAATATATAAATTCAATATCTTCGAGTACCTATTATATTTCGTTTCGCTGAGTGGAGTCAGAAACGGAATCACGCCAATTCTTTCTCGGCGATAAAAGTAAATGGACGATATGTCGCCTGTTTACTGCCTTGTGACGTCACATGCCCATCAACATTGCGGGGTGCTTTTGAGCGCATCGTCAATTTTAGCCATTTCCATGCATAATTAGATTGATGCACTGCTATAAAAATTTGCAATAGTAAATGCCATTATTTCAGTTTGCACCCGACTTTCGAATAGGCGATTATAAAATTGGTGGTCTCCTCCTAGTAGAAACAACGTCAATGATTTTGAAATCAATAATTGTAACGAACCCAAGGTTATAGTCAGCTCAGAGTTAATTCTTTGATTAAACTAAAATCCATGTCGCTCTATTCCAGGAAAATATCCGAATGTAGATGTCGCTTGGGATTACTTCAACAAAATTTTTGAAAAAATAGACGGTTTGTTCACCTATAAACCAGTCTTTGAAGACTACTACAAAAGAATATTAGCAGAATTGCAGCAAGACAACGTTATCTACCTTGAACTCAGAGGTACACTGCCGAAGGTGAGTAACTAATGCGTCCACCAAGGAAAGTGGTTTGGTGCTTCAGAATCTTTTCATTGGTAAAAAAATTCTCTTGCAGGCTTCTATAAGCAATCGGTCTGTAATTTATACCTGTGAAAAGTTCTGATATTCGAAGGGTGATACATATTAAGGGGATGGAGAATACTCCCGTGGTATTCCTGTTTGTTGGTCACAGAAATGGTGACGAACTCGACAACCCACTCTGTTTTTAGTGATATTTTCCTTTTTCATGTGCAATAGAAGTGGTTTAATGCTTATTTTACCTCCCCTTGAGTTATCCAGAACGCAGGTTGGAATGTCATCAGAGAAATACTGAATTTTCTTGTAGAACATTGAGTCTGCACAAGGCGTAAGCCGCCTCACGGCATGCTTGGAGCCGCCAGTTCCAAAGCCCTTGAAGGAAAAATATCGCAACCTTCTCCCCTAATGCACTATTTAAATTCCTCCTTCCATTCCTGGATTGAATTCATTCCACCAAAAGATGTCGCCTGCACTGGAATGCCGCTTATATTGTGAGGAAGCACCTCGGCCTCGTATTTACGGCCTAGGGGAGGTTATCACCTTAAAAGCAGACGTGGGTAGGTTGTGTGCAGTCCATCCGAAAGAATTCAGAGTTTTGGCCGATCGTTCGGGAAGACGTACCCCCTGCGAGGATACCCACGGAGCAGCATCCTTGCTTATCTTAAAAGGCGCCAAAACGGGCGTAGCAGCCTCGAGAACTAACCAGCAAGACATACGTCCGGGCAACGTGCGCCTGCGAGTGACCAGCTGGTTCACTTATGTGTTGGGGCCGTGCACGGAGAAGAGGAGGGCGGGGTTCGTATCCGGGTGCCCTCAGTGTATGAACTACAGGGGCCAATACTTTGGTCCCGTAAACGGACGAATAGTCACTCGCGGTCAATCGGCCTCCAAGCAACGACGTGTGCCAATGGAAGATGGAATCTATGTAGGGTGCTCGTAGGTGCACGGGTTTGGAGGGTGCGCGCATCGAAGGTCCATCCTGAGACCAACATGCTCCTCTAGGGTGCCATCTGGTAGTCCTGGCACTGGTTTGCGACGTGGCATCCCAAATGTGTGAAGCCATGGGGGAGGGGCGAAGTAATTGACTTGGCGCACTTCCACCCATTAACAGAACCCACACTTGTCAGCGCGTGTTCCTCGGATCCCCGGGAAAACATTCCATTAAATTGTGATTTGGTTCTGGTGAAGGGTGTGCAGAAACAAATTGAGTACGGAAAGCGCATTACGAATATTTTAAAAAATACCCCTCGGAGAAAAATGTGGCTTCCTTCCTTCGTCAACGTGCGAGAGCCGTAGACTGATGAAGAGACTGTGAAGAAAGCGACGACAGAACACCTCTCATAAGATGAGAATCACATCCGATTGCGGAGAGCGGTGCGTTTGTGGTGGTCATCAAAACATCCAACCAGATTAGGGGCGAGAGGGTTTATCCACCTTCCCGGAGAGAATCCGCAAAAGTATAACTGAGCTCGACCATATCCACAATCTTCAATACAGCGAATCTTCTGGCGAGGGTGTTGGAAAAGTATGGAAGTTCCGTTCGCCTAACGAATATACAGGCACCCTAAAGCTGATTTAAAACGATTCGACTGACCTCGGGTTCTGGTGATGAAAAATGTGTTGCGAAATGGCCTTTCATCGCGGATGAATGTGTCTTCGATAAATCTAAATTAAAAGTAACGAATCGTTCGCTGACGCTTTCTTTAATCCATAAATTGTTTCTTTCTAGCTTTACGACACGGATGGCAACGAGTGGGTAGGAGCCGAAGTATTGAAGATATACAAGGAAGCAACGGAGGAGTTCTTGAAAGAAAACTCAGACTTCTTCGGTGCAAAGTTTATATATGGACCCATCAGAAATGTCAACGACTCTGTCTTCAACGAGGATTTACAGACGGTAAGAGGGTATTTCTGATATTTATTGAGTCTAAACTCTTGTCAATGCATTCACCCCTCAACTGGCTATTTGCACGGGATTGGCCTAAAAACTTAAGCCACTCAGGCGAGAGGTGCGCTGGATGTTGCTGTTGCTTCGGAACAAAATTAACTCTATTTCCTTGACCTTACGACCACCACTGCGTTGACTAGAGTTGGCACCGAGAAGGCATTGCGGAGCGTAATGGCTTTTGGTTGCGTCGCCGGCGAGTGACATACTATGAACGAATGAATAATAATTAGTCGGTATTTCGTTAATATGTTTCAAACGTATTAATAAGCGGAGAATAATTTATACACTCAAATATTTATTCATGCAGGTAGTCACAAATGGAAAATCTACGGTAGTTTGTGATCACACCAATACTGACAATGATAAACAAACAAGACGCAATGCCCTTAAGTGTTCAGCGCACCTAATCCTGTTCGCAGATATGGCCTACGGGTGGCGCCTGAAACTCTAGCAAACATCTTGTATAAAACTTGTTTTCCGAAACAAAAGGCAAGAAACAAAAGCTAAGAAAAACATGCTGTTTTTCTTAGCTCTAAGAAAAAGTTTTATATGCGTTCACTGAGAGTGCTAGTGGTCGAAATGAACGGACATTCCCGCGCGAACTGATATTACGGAAACTGAAGGTGCCGCAGCATATGTGGTTGTCGGTGACATCCTCCAGCACGGCCCTGGTGCGTCTTCAGTAGAGCTCGAAGGCTCGACCATTGAGTGCCTCTGGCTGGGCCCCGGTAGATACTTGTTGGCGCCAGAGGAAGAAACAGCGGACTCTTGAGTTCACAGCTTCAGAGTTGACGTGGGACTGGACATTCCCATCCTATATTCCGCAGAGCCGATTGCGGAGACAGATCTCTCCCTCTCTTTGCTTTGCTGAGTGCCAGGTACCAGTCGTTCCCAGTTGGTTAAGTAGGTAGCAGAGCCGCGGCGTAGTGACGCGTCCTTTATCGCGAGGTCAGTCATGACGATGCTCTCTGGTCAACACATTCCCTCGTGCGAAGATTCAAATCGACATTCGCAATGTTATCATCTTCTTCTAATTTTAATATAGTCTTCAATATGAAACAACTACAATACATTTTTGACGGCATAAAGTAGTACGCTGTTGTTTTTAATGTACTCTAAACATTGTCCGTGAACCTGTCCGTTAAATACTTTTGCAGGAGATTTATCGGTATTTTTTTCCTACAAACTCACGGTGATTCCCATCCTGATTCTTCTAATAATGTCAATGCACTGCTAATCCTTTCGCAAAACCATTGAACGTAGCTAGCTGCTGAACGCTCCACACTATCTACTGTCGTGGAAAAAAGTCATGACACTCGAGTTTACAAGTCAATGACAGTTGTACGCGTAGTCCCACATGAAAACAAGTTATATCAAAATTTAGCAAATTTAATTCTGCGTTTAACTATGGAAAGTGGAAATTTTTATTTTAACTTGTTAAAAGTTTATTGTCTGCGAAACAAAAAAAGTGCCGGTTTTTTCACCGTTTTAAACGGAATGCTCACTTTAAAAATTCATAACTTTAAAAGTATTCATTGGATCGTAACCAAACTTTAATACGTCATAGGGGAACCTGTTTTTAAGGTATGTACAAAGTTTTAAGATAATCGAGGTTGAAATAAAATTGTTCTTGTAAATTTTGTGAAACAACTTTTTCTCAGTACTGCGTGGTCATATCGATACGAATCTTGTCCTGTCATGGAGCTTATGGTAATACAAGGCTAATCGGTTCTCGATATTTAGAATTTATGTAGTTGTTTATTTTATGTGCGCTTACATTTAATTCGGTGTTTCCAACAAGGAGAGGAATGGAGCGAGCGAGAGGAGACGGGCGCATGGCCATGGAATTCCGTCATGGCCATGGCATCCAGACGAGTTCGACGTCAGGACGAACACGCTTGACGATCTGCTCCAACTTCTTTTCAGGTGTTTTGAAGTATGCCCTGGCGTGAACAATTAGCTCTGCTTTGGTCATGGCTTCATACCTTAGGATACCGTCAGGGAGAGAAATACCTCTGGATGTTAGCCACGTTATAATTTGATCCTTCCTATAAGACATTGATGGATTTTCAGTCTCAGGATCCACCATTCTATGGTATGGTGCCTGATCGATGACAATTGCTGACTTTTCAGGTAAAACTGTTAACACTCTTTCAAACCATTTTTGATAATGTGAAGAGTTCATTTCATGGTGATAGTCACCGGTATTTTTCTTCCCAATGAAACAAAGTTCTCCTCAAGGCAAACATCCATCCACACTGCCGATATGGAGGATTATCACACGTTTTCTTGCTCCTGACGGTGTCTTAAAACCTCCCCACCACCCGTAAATCTGCTGAATGTATCCTCTATATCGGTCATAGTTATCAAAGCTGTTGTTGAGTCCATCTATAACATTTTCTTGCCATCCGTATTTCATTGTGTGATTCTGACCGCACCAAGTTTCATCGGTTAAAAAAATCTTGTATCCATCGGCACGCAGTTTATTAAGGGTCCTTAAATATGTATGACGTGAAGCAGCGCTAATTTTGATCGCATAATATTGCGAATGAATTTCATGCGAGGAGATTTCCGTATTACACGACTCATGAACTTCATGCGCATGATTTCATTTGCATGATCATTCGCCGAGTAAAACGGCCTTCATATCCAACTCCTCTGACTCCATAAAGGTTGGAAAGAACAATCCGCTTTTCGGCCGCTGTTCCTCCATCCAACTGGGGTGGAGGGGGATGTTATCTACGAGAGGTAACCTGACACTGCTGTGGGAACCCACACGATCGCTCAGAGACAGAGCGGATGTGGCGTTTTGTAAACAAGAGGGGTGGAACGCCTTAGAGCAGGAGTGGGGGTAGACCGCCAAAGGAAGAAATCTTTGCTATGAACTAGGATTTTACGGAGCGCGGGGATGGTGCCGAACGCGGCAACGTCGCACGGAATTCCATGGCCATGCGCCCGTCTCCTCTCGCTCGCTCCATTCCTCTCCTTGTTGGAAACACCGAATTAAATGTAAGCGCACATAAAATAAACAACTACATAAATTCTAAATATCGAGAACCGATTAGCCTTGTATTACCATAAGCTCCATGACAGGACAAGATTCGTATCGATATGACCACGCAGTACTGAGAAAAAGTTGTTTCACAAAATTTACAAGAACAATTTTATTTCAACCTCGATTATCTTAAAACTTTGTACATACCTTAAAAACAGGTTCCCCTATGACGTATTAAAGTTTGGTTACGATCCAATGAATACTTTTAAAGTTATGAATTTTTAAAGTGAGCATTCCGTTTAAAACGGTGAAAAAACCGGCACTTTTTTTGTTTCGCAGACAATAAACTTTTAACAAGTTAAAATAAAAATTTCCACTTTCCATAGTTAAACGCAGAATTAAATTTGCTAAATTTTGATATAACTTGTTTTCATGTGGGACTACGCGTACAACTGTCATTGACTTGTAAACTCGAGTGTCATGACTTTTTTCCACGACAGTAGTTCTGTGATCAAATCGTATTCGATTGGATCTCATATATACTGGCTGCATATTCTAGGTGAGACCTAACAAATGAAAATTAACATTGTTCTTTTGTCATCTCGTCACATTTCCCTAGTGCTCTTTTTAATAACTCGTTGCTTTTTGTTGGCCTGACCGCATATCTCCCGGCTGTGTCTTTCACACGACAAATCTTTAGTTATCGTAACACATAAGTATTTTGTGATTCAACGCTATCAGTTGTTGTTTCGCAGCTGGTATAAAACCGCTATAGTGAATTATTGCTATTCTAATAATGTGTACTACACACCTTTCAAGGCTTAGTTCTAGGTGCCATTAGTCGCACCACTCTCGAATTGAATCTAGATACCTTCTGAGACGGTTCCTACTAGGGAGCAGTTTAAGGAAAATCCCAAAGCATTTTGGTTGTACACCAGAAAGGTTCAAGGTAATAATGGGGAACTTGCATGATTTTTTTTATTTAACAGGCGGACAGAAAATTATTTTCTCGATTCAACAAAGAAAACTGCATGTAAATCTGAGTTTTCCTTCGCGAGATATTGAATGCTAAATATAGCGACATTTTAAAGCGCGCCGAAAACTCCCTCCCCCCCAAGCCACTGCTGAAGAATACCCGATGACGTCAACAGTGCCGAACAATCGCCCGAAGCAGCTGGGCTAACAGCGCACCAACACGGGTGATTCAAGCGAGCCTACTCAACCCAAAAGTGAGCCCACCTCTGATTTTTAATTGAGTAGGTAATCACTTAATGGTATACAGTTGATATTTCACGTCAATAATGAGTAATATGTAGGCGAGATAGTTTAAATCTCGAAAGTTCATCTTACTTTTGCATTGCCCGCTCCATACATCGACCCAACTCCCTAGCATTGTAATTAGCTAGCGAGATGAGTTCGAGGCATAAGTATTGTTTAACACCTGGCTGTAAAAATACCTCAACCAAGGTGCCTAATAAGCTATTTATTAGGTTGCCTACAAACGCAAGAAGAAACGTATGTAGAATGTCAATAAGTGACTGACTAACCCAGACTTCTATCAAAGGTGAGGTGTAAGCGTCCCACTCAAGAGCCCGATGTATCTCTTTCTCCCGTGGAGAAAGTGCGCATCTCGACAGTGATTTGTTGATTACTTCCAAAACATTCATTGCTCTGCGAATCGTCAGAAGCAATTTTTCGGCCCTGAGTGGTGTTTTAGTAATTTTATTAGCAAATTAGGTGACAGATAGTATTGTTACTCGATTCGAGTTACAAGTTAGAGTCAAGATAGTTTAATTTCCGAATCCTTTTACGTGCCAGCTGAGTTGAAATGTATTCACTGTGCGATGTGTTTCTTTGAGAACGTGTGTATTAGGTCTGATGCTCTCAAATTAATAAAACAATGCCTTTACAAGGTAGATATATTTTGCTATTGATTTGGTGCCGAAGTTTTTTTTATCTTAATACAATTACATCGATCTGTAACGTTATGTAGCGGCGTAGTGCAGTGCTCATCATAATCTCTTTAGCATGACATGAGGCAAGTATAAGACCCAGGGTCATTGTGTCTTTTTATATGTATGTAATCGAGACTTGAGAATGGTTTTATGTTTCGGTGGTGTAGTTATAGTTTTGATGTTCATGAGAATTACATTCAGGTAATGCTATAGTATACTCTGCCACAAAAGTTGTTTGTGGCCCACATAGGTATTTAATTAAAGGGCTACGAAGTACATTTGAAAAAATTCAGGTCTTTGAATTATTATAGCCATTTACAAACTTTATGCTGGCATTGAATGTGATATGGTGATGATTACAGAACACTGTTTAGCTTATACTAATGCCTTTACATAGATTGGGGTGTCGGACGGTAATGATTTTTAAATCAATAAGCGGGTTCATTTGTGTTTAGTGTTTTGAATAGCAGGTGCTACTTTTCTTTATTCCACTACCATTTAATGTATGGGATAGAATTATGGGATCATGCCCCAATGCCCCCAATGTATTTATTCAGCAAAGAAGGACGATCAAGATCAGGTTTTATGTTTTAAAATTGCTCTTTAAATTCCTAAATGAATTTACTGAAGGTAAAAATATTGACATTTCCTTCTGATATTGATGTTAGTGTTGTTTTTCTTGACAAAGACTATTGCAATGTATTTTGCTGAATGTCCGATGATAATAACTGAATCATAGTTAAGCACTTAAACCGGTGAATGTTGGTAGAGAGGTAAATGTGAGCATAAGGGTTATGACTTTCAAAATTCAGTGATACTTCTGGCGAAAAAAAAGATATGTAATAAGATAAGTAATGCTTCAACTTCCTTTTACCTGACATCCAACAGCATGACGTGGATAAACGTGCTTCGTACTATTGGTTTTGAAAACAAGACAACTATTCTTGTTATAACGTAATTAATTATTACCAGTATACTATTTAGTTTCATTGAAGAAAATAAATCGTACGCTGGGAAGTCCATTCCCTATAATGAACTTCATACGGACTATTAAATCAAGGTTAAGTCATTCCCGATAAGGCCAATCCTCTAGATTTGTGCCTCGTTCGGATAAACTAACCTTCATTCTCCGCATTAATAAGTATTATAAACAAAGGATTCAAAGTAAATATCTCTCATTTATTCTCGTTGTATTCACAGAAATCGAAATTTTGAGGCAAACGACGGTAACTTCATGCCGCTGGCTTTAAATGCACACATGTCCACGATGTCACACAAGTATTATCGAAAGCAAATGACGAAAAAATCACTCGCATAACCTCATTGAGCTACATTACTTCTTGTCCAAAGGTTTGTTTGCAAAATTACCGAAGCAAAACAGCTGTAGCCATCATCATTTTAAGGTACGAGACTTTCCATTGGTCCTTACGAAGTTCATCAGCTTCGCCTTACAAATTTTTCATAACGAGAGTTTTCTCCCATCCGGTCAGGAGAATAAGTTTCTTTTTTTCCGCCGACGTATAGCAATCATTTGTCATAACAAATGCCATGAGGGTCATGGCATCAATTTCAGGAATATTGTCCGAACGAGCGGCAACGTAATCATCCATTTTTTTACCTGAAATATTCGAGGTAAAAAGTCTATTTTATCATCCCGAAAGTGCATTTTTAATATCCCAAGTAATAATCGTGGCACAATAACAATAGGAAAACTTACCCAAGAATAACAGCACACGAACAAGTGACGGTGAGCGACTAAATCCTCCACCAAAACAATGTTTACAGCATGCGTTGGTGTTTTTCCCGACTCAGACGGCAGATTAGGCACGGATGACGTCACACCTAGCCTCGGCAGAGCTCGGGTGTCTTCGCGCAGTGGTCGGCTCAGAGAAATTTTGCTTGATTTTTTAAGTCAATTTTTTATTTCTTCTGATGATGAATGGAGATAATTTAGGTATTTTTGCGAGCTAATATTTCCGTTTTACCTGTTCAAAATAGTTTTTATAGCAATCGTCGACCCATGCAAGTTCCCCATTATACCGTCAATTCGCTTTAAAATATTAGAGTAGAAATAGAAACAAGCAGTCTTGGCATAGCTAATTCATCAAACTTCTTTTTCTTCTTTTTAACGCTCGCTCTCAGGATACAAATGTCCTCTTACCTGATCTGTTCCAGTGACAGATGGCGCCAATTGATGTATAAAATTTTAAAGGTATGGAAAAGTTGCCTAAAGCAATTAGCCTAATCCAATCCCCTGGCCTTGGTCAAATTCCCACCCGAATACGTCAAGCCTCTAAAATATACTTCAACCGGGAAATAATGTTTGAAGAATCCCTGACGGACCACGTGTGCTGAAGGATTGAAAAACTGGCAACCTAGCACCATATTTAAAAGCGGTGACAAGGAGCAGCTAGCCAACTACCAACCTTTAACGTCACGTCCATCTCATGCAAGGTTCTAGAAGTTCATTCTCAGTTCGGGAATGGGACACCTTTATAGCCAGGAATTAATGAATAATGTTAAGCATTTTTTCCGGACGAGCAGAATTTGTGAAACCAAAATTGTACTTGTTCTCTCGGTATTTTAGCCTGATGAAACTAATATTCCAATGGAAGCTATTAATCTTGATTCCAAGAAACCTTCAATAAGGTGTCCGACATGTACAAAGGGTTGTTGTGGACGGTGTTGCCTTTCGGGCAAATGTAGACACGTCGGGTGTGCCACAAGGAAGTTTTATAGGTTCTCTTTTGTTCCTCCAGTACATAAAAGATATGACTTAAGTGGTAAAAAGTAAGCTCATTGTTTTCATTGACGCAGTAGTGTACTAGGAAATAGTAGTCCAAACAATAAACAATCTTTAAATAACGATGTTGAAGCAATAAAAATTGGCGTTACTCATGGAAGTTGGAATTATACTTGGAAAAATGCGTAGTACACCATTCATTTTTTGGAAAAAATTATTCTCCCCAAAACTTCTTCTATTAAGAATAGCAAATAAAAAATGGAGAATGTATTAATATCTTGGAGTAAAAAAACTTAATAATTAACTGAAATAAACACCAGAAATCATTGGAAAGCCTTATCGAAAATAGGGATACATAAAAAAAGTTCCCTGAAAATTTGAGGATCGTGTGCAAGGAATTGGTTTCTTTTTCAATGTTTCCTCATTTGGTATACGCTGCCAGGAAATTGTATCCTTACGAGGTTGAAGTAAGTAACGATCTCGAGTGCGTACGTATCAATGATCGTGGAAATTCATTAGATGGACGGTACTTTAAGCCGATAAGTGTCATCATCATACCGTCGGTTGAAATACAGGCGTGAACTCTTTAGGAAATTTCAAAATGCTATTATAACCGATGGCATTAGATACATTTTAATAACTCGGACTTATTACGGTAGTCTGGACCATAAACGACAATAAGGGACCTTATGAATAAGATGAATATCATATGGGACGGAAACTAAAGTTCCAATATTTGTCTAGCGTGCAAGGAACAGTTTTATGTACAGAACAACCTTGCGTTTCCTATTATGGGTTCCTTCAGATACGCTCAAATCCTCTGGAAACCACCATTTTATTCTTATCACCGTTTCTTTAATTTCCTAATATCTCCCGTTCTTTGAGAAGCTACAGTGAACCACTAGGAGTCGTACTTTTGCCACATTAAGTTAAGTCGTGTTCACTCTGTCGTGCTCTCTCTCTCGAAAGACAGGTCACTGCCCTCCACGCCGCCTTCCCACACTTCCTGGCGGGCTTCGACCTCGTGGGCCAGGAGGACAAGGGTCGGCCACTGAAGGACTTCGTCGACGGACTTCTCTCCCTGCCGTCCTCGCTCAAGTTCTTCTTCCACGCCGGCGAGACGAGTGAGTAGTGCAGGAAGGGCGCTGCAAGATTTTATACACAAGTAAAATAAAACAAACTAGTTCATGAAAATGTACAGGTGGACGATGCCTACGGGCTCTATACTTCATTAAGGGGAACTCATAAGATATATGTCTGCAAATATATAGGAATATAGCAGAGTGAAGGAAACATTACGAAGGACCTCACTACATTTCCCTCTCCGATCAAATGTTCAAAACCGGAATCTTTTATTGAACCCACGATCAAACTATATTCATACTGCAATAGCCATCCTTCTCATGATAAACGTTCAATTCCCTTACATCTGCTTAATGGCTTTGCTTTATCTGAACTTGTACTTCGGTTTGAATAATCGCAGCCATTAGAATTTGCTACGCTATCCGTTATGAGTGCGTTGCTTGGCGGTGTTGTTTTCCGTCGAGGAAGGCATGCTCGAATTTTGATGAAGAATTAAACCCCTCAATGGCACCCTTGCAGATGGAATATGAGTCTGTGCGATATGTCTTTGCTGGTGACAGATCTTTCGGTTATGTTAGCATAGGAAGTGCCGGTGGGGGTTGCTTTGAACTCCTTCCTAGGAACTGCAGGTTAGTTCGCTGGCTACCTTTATCCCTTGGTTAGTTTTATCGTCTTTAAAAATTGGGTAAGATGTGGACCAAGATGGGTGTTCACCTTTAGACCCCCAGTTAATGCATTTATCTTTTTCAGAGCACTCATTTTCATGCTTTGGCCGGGAGCATCTACCACGACAGAGTTTCTCTCATTTGTATGAAGTTGATGTGCGTCCTTATTTCTAGCACCGGTGACATCGTATTGTACGGGGAATTAAAGGCCTTACATCAATTGAGCGGTAATATTTTGGAAGCGATAGGAGGGCAAATGTGAACAAAGCCATTCGCATGCGTTGGCACGCCACTTCGTCTAGTTTTAAGTCGACGGGCATCTTTAACTTTCTGGTCACTGAAAACTTCCTAAATTTCATCTGTGGTGCACTCGATGAGATCCCAAGATGTGACTCGCAGGTGTTTAATGCCATATGGGGCTCGACCGGCACATTAAAGAATATTTTCGCTTCCAAATGCTTATTATTTTTTATTTCGATGAGGAGAGATCCTGATCGAAGTACCGTACGCTAGACACGTCACCTATCATTCCAAGAAGATTTTCGTCGCTGTGAAAAGGGGAATTTTCTTTATCAGTGCCAGTAATAATGGGGTACTTTGGGAGATCCGTGCCATCATAGGTTTCCCATGCATCTATTCGCGATATTTTGACCTGATTGTGATCTAGGTTGAAGTTGTTGGAACTGGAGTTTATAGATATATATGAGCGTTTCCTCACCTGTTTACCACTGAGTCCCAAAAAGGGGCGATGCGTCGCAGGCCGGAGCAGGGCGCCAGCATTCCCAGAGGACATCGTTGTGCACTCCGGTCCTTATTGCCGTGGACATGCTTCTGCCTTTCCTCCGCGTTTCTGTGCGCAGAAAGTGAATCGCATAGAGTAGCATGGGGTCGGTCAAACTTGCGACCAGCGGCGAATTGTAAAACGCTGCTCGTCGCGTTTTAGGCGAGTCACGACAAGGACGCCGACGAACGTTCCAGATTGTTTCAAGTGGCGCCTGCCATCCTGGCGAGCGTGTCGCCGTTGCGTTGGACTGGAGTACAGTGTGGAATAGATAGTCTGCACGAGTTGATCGGGCGAACGCTGTACTCACTATGCCTCTTTCTCTTCAAATACGGAGAAAGAGCGATCACGATTAGTAGATCATCACCGAACCCATTACGCCAGTTACTATACTGAGCGTTCAGAACGCTCGGCAGTTTAGCTTCACCGCGACAGAGTCGCAGACCCCCACACGGAGTTTTTGTCGCGTCGAGAGAAACGCGGAGGAAACGCCAGCATGTCCATGTCACTCGTCCGCCCGCAGATTGGGTTTGAGTGGTTGTCAGGGCGACGTCAGGCGGACAGGTGTTGGCTGGACGTCTAGAGGGGGGAAGGGTCGAGTGAAGGAAAGTTGGAAGAAGAAGCTCCTTTTGGAACTCCAAATGTTATTAGCCCGTAATTAAAGGATTTCAAAAGAAAACGACAATGAAACCAGAATCTCCGCTGAAGGCGGTCGGGGTCACGGAACAAAACTCTCCTTCGGAGATCGGGGTTGGTGGGATCATAAACTTAAACACAAACATGAAATATTAGAAAATTAATACTTGTCCAAAGCAATCATTAGGTTGAAATTCTTTTACCAAGACAATCAAACAAGTAACAGTGCAATTACGATTGAATGGCGCCCGATTGTCGGAAGTTAACAATTCTTCTAAGCAAACTCTCTACGACACACCACGGTAGCTCCCTTCTGGATTCTCCGAAAAGTTAATCGTTGCACTTTGTGGGTAGCGCGGGGTGAGAGACATCAGCACAGGGGTGTATTTCGCTGAGGAGGCACGTGGTCGACTTCCTCGGGCCGATGCGGTTTCATGGAGAGCGGACGACTCGCCGCCGCCGCTGCTGGCGCGCCCGGAAGGTCTCGACCGTGAGTCTGCAGAGGCCTCTGTCCTCCGAAGTTCCTCAGCAAGCAAGACCCCTTTCTCGGATCGTTTCGTGCCGACGCACAGTGGGACCAAATCGCATTTTGCCGGACAAAAGTCCAAAACTGCTTTTTATGAGATAACGTCTTGAAATTTGGCACATATACACACAAATGATTGCTGATTATGGAATGGTAAGTCATTTTTCTTAGGTATTACCCGTTACTTAGATACAGAGGCTCAAACACGACCAAATTTCGAAAAAAGCGCCCGCTCTCATTTTTCTTCGAAAATCTTAAAAGTTGAGCAGATATAGGAGTAATTGAAGGATTTTTATGAAATAAAAAAACATTACCAATTGTGAACAGGGTACTTTGCCTATACTATGCATAAGTTTCAGACATTTTAGCCTATATTTGAGTGCTATTACGTCACAAAATGGCGGACCCTTTTTTTAGACAAAATTTTACATAAAGTAGACAATATAATCCTTATTCGGAAAATGGTCTCCTGGATACTTCATCAGAGTATAAATTGAAGATATTTCTAGGTTATTATGTAAAAATATTTGAAAAAAGTTTGCGACGCCGAGAATAAACTCGATTTTTCGATCGCGCGTCGCGACCCGGCTCCGACCTGGAAATACCGAGACTCCGTTGGATTGTTCATGTTGTGTGGATAATAACTCCTCGAATATAACTTTTTCAGGCTTTGCATGCTGTCACTGATTTCTAAAGATTCTATACTGAAGATTTTGCGAGGATATTGGTTCTAGAGAATGGATTAGTGCACTCGTAACTGCGGTAATTTTTTTATTTGGATAATTTTCGGAATCATGCTGAAAATTATGAACGTCTTTCAGCTCTTGAGCAAGAATGCTGGTTATCGGGGAACCATGCATGTTCTCCATAAAAAGGCAATATTTGGGATTCCCTTCTTTCCCTTTACCCTCTCCTCCTCCACCCCGAACTACTTCCTACGCCTTTACTACCCGAGGAGGGTGGCGCAAAACGGAACGTTTTATGACAATGTGCAGTCTTAAAAAAAACACGCCTGCCTGGCAAATTACAAATTGTTGTTGCTCTTCGTTATCTGACTCTTAGATGCGCCAGAAGTAATATTAGTTTATACTCTCCTACATATAATTTGGAACTGACAATCTATGAAAATTAATATTTAATTTTAAGGATTACCTAAAGGGAATTATTTTCACAATATCATTCTTTTTTAGCTTCTTACAATGAAACTCAAAATTCTGTTTAAAATCAGCACGATTTCATGAGTGTTTACAAAAAGCTCTGTTGTGCGCATTATTATCTGTTTGTATTAAGTGAGATACTATATCATTAGGTTTGAGGGATGGATTCATTCAAACTTGAGATTACAGTGGTTTTGCATTTTTATTTCGCAATGCTGAACACACAATGTAATAATGTCAAATTGCAATGCTCTCGACGAAAAGTAAAGTTATATACATGAAACACAATTAGATTAATCAATAAGATATTTAACAAAACTGATGTTGTTTTGCATAGAATTTGCTGCGCCATCTCTTACTTATGGTTTAAAAAGAGAAAGTAATTTGAAAAGAGGATGGCAATAAACGACAATGACTTAAATTTATTTTGATATTGTCAGTACCGATAAAATCAATTCAATAATATAAATGAAATGCCATTACTTGTAAGATACTGAAAAGAACATAAATATCATTATCACAAATGATTTTCACCCTCAGAGCATCCTTGGTTTTAACTCACCGAGTCCTCTTCAGGTAGTTGACACATTTCTGAAAGGACACACCATGTTTATATTTGGGAATGGTTAAGAAGGCGAAGATACAGTTAGAGGAGATGGGTTGTTCGTATGTGTACCGATACGCTCCTTGAGAGAGAGATAAGGGTGAGAAGAGGTCTGTTTGCGCCAATGAAGGGAAAAACGCAAGAAGGGAATACCCGGAGAAAATGAAAGGAGGGTGGAGGGTCGGCAGAGGACGTTAGGTCGGCGGTGTTCAAATGAGGGATTAGCAAGGGTGGGTAAGGGAGCGGTTAAGGAAAGGGTGGTTGGTAGCGGGCACCTGACAATGCGATCGCCTTTTCACAATCCTTTCCTTAACCACTCACCCATACCCACGAATTCGTCACTACAACACCTTTGACCAAACTTTCTTTGCCGATTGTTCGTTTCAAGAAAAATTCTTAGTCCTCGGACGAGTCGTAACCATCATCTCAGTTTCATTCTATGCTTCTTCTTTGTTTTCTATTAGTAATAGTTCTCGTAATTCCTTCGGAAGCCTCCTATGAGTCTTCGAAGTCAATGATATGGGGGAGGAAAGCAACGGATCAAACGTGATCAAGTCTTTTGAATAGGTCCTAAATGGTGGCCGTCCTGGAGTGTTTCCGCGTGAATCTTTCTCGAAAATTCATGGCGTCCTTATTGCGGGCCTCCATCGCCTCTTCGGATAGCTGGCCTAAGGGAAGAATTGCCCCTTTCGAAAAATCCGCGCCATGTATGAGTACTTTATAGACCGTGGTCGGCATATAGGAAATTAATAACATCCCGAAATCCAATTTTATAAATCGTCAATCCGCCTTTTCAAATAATTATTTTCTGTCTTGGCAATTTCCTTCGTCTCTATGAGCCACTGAAGACGAATGGTTCGGCAAAATCTGATGGACGACGGCCACGGATTTGCCCAGATAATCACAGCTAAAACAGGGAAAGTATTAATATTGCCCGTTTGTTCTATATGCGGATTAGCCAAAGATAAAATAGATACGCTTGAATCTCTTACCTTAAGAATCATATACCAAAGTAAGAGGAACTAGGGATCTCATGAATAAAAATTCATCTAACGAATCTGCTCTTTCCCACAGTTGTTTATATTGGGCGTGGCCCGAACTTCCATCAAATCCGTACTTGCATATTAAAGTGCAATTAACTTCATCGCTGGAGGGTTGCGCTGCAGATACGCACTACAGTACCCGTGAGACCGTGTGATTGAATAAATATTGAAGATTCACTTCGCACATGTTATCGGTTATACTTATTCCAACGGGGTAGTCCGCATCGGGGATACAGCTCGTGCCCGTGACTAAGAACGGAGCTTCTAAGCGTATTATACTGACTATAAGTCAGCCCCCTAGTGATCAGTAAGGACACAACCTCCTCAAGTGACATCTCCGTCACCACATCAGGACTTTTCCTACATTTGAAAGCACTCTCCTTGCCCTACTAAGAGTGGTTCTGATTGAAAATGATTCCGAAAATTATTCAAATAACAAATTTACCTCAGTTACGAGTGAACTGAATGGAGTGCACTGAAGAACATACGGACACTATAGTATACTAACTGATCCATTCTTTCGAACCAATATCCTCGCAAAATCTTCAGTATAGAATCTTTATAAATCAGTGACAGCATGCAAAGCCCGAGAAAGTTATATTCGAGGAGTTATTATTCACACAACATGAACAATCCAACGGAGTCTCGGTGTTTCCAGGTCCCGCTGCGCGGAGCCGGGCCGCGACGCGCGATCGAAAAATCGAGTTTATTCTCGGCGTCGCAAACTTTTTTCAAATATTTTTACATAATAACCTAGAAATATCTTCAATTTATACTCTGATGAAGTATCCAGGAGACCATTTTCCGAATAAAGATTATATTGTCTACTTTATGTAAAATTTTGTCTAAAAAAAGGGTCCGCCATTTTGTGACGTAATAGCACTCAAATATAGGCAAACATGTCTGAAACTTATGCATAGTACACTGTAAAAAGTAGATCTGATTTTAAGGTACAAAAGCGATCTGAATTTCAGATGCAACAATTTTAAGACAGGGTATGTTGAATTTCAGCAGTAATATCTTGTCTAAAAATAAGGCAGGTGAACGGCTGAAGATCAGACCATCCAGAATCCTGCTTCCTCTGCTTCCTGCTCAACTGCTCCTGTACCAACCATCCATGTTCCTGCCTCTTCCGTACCTTAAATCCGTGTTCCTGCCTTACAACCAGACAGCGCTTAAATTCAGATCGCACTGAAAATCAGATCAACTTTTTACAGTGTATAGGCAAAGGCAAAGTATCCTGTTCACAATTGGTAATGTTTTTTAATTCATAAAACTCCTTTAATTACTCCTATATCTGCTCAACTTTTAAGATTTTCGAAGAAAAATGAGAGCGGGCGCTTTTTCGAAATTTGGTCGTGTTTGAGCCTCTGTATCTAAGTAACGGGTAATACCTAAGAAAAATGACTTACCATTCCATAATCAGCAATCATTTGTGTGTATATGTGCCAAATTTCAAGACGTTATCTCATAAAAAGCAGTTTTGGACTTTTGTCCAGCAAAATGCGATTTGGTCCCACTGTGCGACGGTTCTGTCTCGGCAGGCGAGCGCGGATTGTCCTGGCTCCCTGGTTCCCAGCGCAAGTTGCGATGCTCCTGACAGAGCGCGCGAGGGGACAGATGTTGCCCCCCCCCCCCCCGATCAGGTTTTCTCCTCTCGCCGTCAGGAAGCCTCGTCAACTGACCTGCACTGCCGCGCCAACTAGCTAACAAGTGACGAGCAGAAAGCCAATAGTCGCGCGGAATAAAACTGCCTGCGTTCTCCTTTTCACACCGACGATCGATATCTCGACTCAAATCACAATTTTCACACAAATACAACATGACACCAATATAAACTAAGCGAATCTTACTCACAAAAATAAACAAAGGACAGTTTCGTCTCCGTGATCGCAATCATTGACACGGTTCGTCAAGCGACGAAACGCGCTGCCCTCACATTATCTACTTCAAAGTAGAGTCCTTCGGACAAAACTCACCCGCACTTCGTGAGGTAACCACCAAGCTGCCAAGGATCCAATTGATCGGGAGTGGGAAAAAAGAAACATTAATGGGATGAAATAGAGTATAGATGACTGAACAAATATCTGGCTCCGCGGTAATTCACAAAAACTCAGGTCATTTAACGGACATAGAGGCTACGACGAAATCCCAATAGATTTTATCAAAAAGTCATTACCAATGATACTACCTGCTCTTTTAAATATCTTTGACTCTTCATTACAACTAGGCATATACCCAGCTATTTGGAAAAGAACCTTATTGCGGCCAATACCTAAATGCTCTAATCCTTCCAACCCGAGCGATTATAGGCCAATAGGATTACTATGTGCCACCGCGAAAATACTTGAGAGAATAGTTTTCCACCAAATCAACTCATACATTACCGAACGAGACCTGCTCGACTCAAGACAATCTGGTTTTAGGAAGGGACACAGTACCCAAACCATTCTACTTCGCCTAACTGAAGATGTCATAAAAGCAATGGATAATAGGCAACTTACTGTGCTTGTTCTGCTTGATTTTTCACAAGCATTCGACTAAGTGAACCATACACTATTAATACAGAAGTTAAAAGGGCATAATTTTTCTGACAGTGTATTGAAATGGTTCCGATCATATCTTACCGGGCGAATGCAGGCAGCAATAGGAAGGAACGGAGATACATCTAACTGGCTAAACGTGGACACAGGAATGGTTCTTTTACTTTATTCATACTTTACTTTTACTTTGACTTTACTCATATAACACCCCGAGATTTAAGGCTCGAGAATAAATTCTCGTCGCAAATGGAAACTGAACATCCGGTATCAATCAGGGCATTACAGACTGCAGTAGAGTTGGAAGTAAAGCAGCAATCCTTTGTTTCCCCACGGTCAGTCCTTCGGATAGCGGTAGAGCCGTTCTCACTCGCCTTGAATCGACCACGGTTGGTGTGGCCTCGGGCAACACAGGCGGTGCTTGGGTTGATGGAGGTTCATGAGGAAAGAAGTCGGGCAAATCGACACTAATGGGTCGAAGGAGGTTCGTTAGGAGAGGACTTAGACCCCACCAGTGCTTGGGTTGGGAGTGTAACTCACGTAAGGTTAAGGTCACACTCCTGGGGGTTGGTGGAACCACGCGGGATTCTGTTTCTGCCGAAAATCCGGAATTTTCGAGTGCGACCTCAGTCTCTCCATCTGACCCGGCCCGTCTATCGCTGGCGGTGGTGCGATGATTTCTTGCATAAGGATTATTTGAATCGAAAGGCGAGCTCCCTACCGCGGATAGAAACCGGAACTCAGAAATCACTAACTGACGAGAAAATACTAACAGTTCCAGCCGAAGTTCACCATCAGGAACGGAACGAACGAAGCGAAAATTTAGATACAAAGGGAAATTAATTACGAAAGCTTGATCAAAAACACTCACCACCTGGTTTGGAAAGACAGCAACCATGCTCTGCTACAAAATTGCAGCGTTTCGCGAATGAAATAAAGATTTTATTTCGTGAGATTCGCTAGTCCAATGGACAAAATCTTTCCAAGCTCGGGCGAGGAAGATGAAGTCAAATACAACAAGAAATAAATTTTATGCATCAAACTAGGTATATCAGAAAATGTATTTCAACAAATGGACAACAATAAGTACAAACAAACAACTGATTGAATATTATTCCCTTCAGGTAAACCCCTACTAACTTGGAACAATAGAGAGTAGCCACCCTCGCAAACGACCAAGTGTCGGAGATCTGACTCGAAGCGCACACACGTAAGAAGCGAACTCCTTGCCGTGTCATTTTGAACAGAGGGCGTGAGAGAGGAGGTTTTTTCCTGGCTTAAGGAAGGGGTGTTTTCGGCAAGATATAGTTGTGAGTGGGGGGCGGGGGGGTGAGCGTGGAATTAGTCCAAGGGGAAATTTTGATGGGAGGGAAAATGGAGGCACACTCTCAGGAAATACCTTGTGGAATTTATCCACGATAGAAAATAAAGCGACACACTGCAATTCCACATTAAATGCTAAATACGACTCTGGTTTCGCCGCAGCGCAGTATGATCAGGTAAATATACATATAAAGAAGCACTATTCATACAAAATAGCAGGAGACGGGGGGGGGGGGGAGAGAGAAGGCCATAGAGTGGGCAGTGTTGGGAGATATGGCAGGTGTTTCTTGAGCCCTTGAGTGGGTTGGAGGGATACAGTTGTTCGTTCAACAAATGACAAGTCCTAGAATCCACGCAATTCAAAATGTCCACCTCTTCAAGTGCGTCTAGCTCTGGCCCTTTCCTTTCCTTTCCACGTGTAGTATACTGGGTGTGAAATTGCTGTAGTGACCTTTTTCTAAAAGATATTTTGAAAATTGTGATGTGCATTTGATGTGCATGAAGCAAGCTTTCTGCTCCTTCTCCCTTAACATTCCTTCCCGTCTGCCCTATATAGGCCGATTTGCAATCGTTACATTCTAGTCTGTGCACCTCTCTTTGTTCTACTATATCAATTTTGTCTTTGTTGGAAACTAATATGTTTTGTAAGGTTCGTGTGTTGTGAAATGCAGCCTTATCCTTGTCCTTGGGGAGAAGACGTTGGACTTTAAGAGATAAATTACCAAGGAAGGGGAGCCTTCTCCATCTGACACTTTCATCCACCAAAGATAATCCTAAATATTTCATCCCTCGCCAATTGCGTTTGTTTACGTCTGTTAAGTGTATCAATAAGTGTCCCAGGGTATCCGTTGTTGGTGGCAATGTGTGTGATAATCAGTAGTTCTTTGTGTTTGTTCGTGTGAACGTAACTGTGTCCGGCGAGACGTAGTGGAATGATATCATGATAAGACTCAAGACATAGCTCTCATTCCATAGGTTTTTTATTAGTGGTACAACGCGTTTCAGCGGTTAAGCCATCATCAGGTAGCTGATGATGGCTTAACCGCTGAAACGCGTTGTACCTCTAATAAAAACCTGTGGAATAAGTGCTATCTCTTGTGTCTTATCGAGTTTGTTTGTGTCTGTCATAGCAATAGAGCATTACCTGTGTATTATGGAATGGAAGGACGCTAATTTTGGGGAAATATGGTGGAAAAATGGTATGGGTATAGCGGGCGAGGTGGAAGTTTATCATTGGACGATCAGGAACTCCTTTCTGACTCCGGCGGGAGAATACCAACCTGTGTGCTGGGAAAATTTAAGGACTTCATCCGTATTCATGGGGCTATACATACGAAGATCGGACTGGAGTGGGAAAGTCGCGGACGAAATGCTGCAGACCGGATTGCGCAGTCCGAAATCCTTGCATTTTGGAATCGTAGGTATTGTTGGCGTCGTTGGCTCCGACTGCCGTTAGCTACGCCAGTCGTGAAAGTCCTTCGGCTCAGTCCGTATTGCATGACACCGGTCTATGTGCCAGAAAGGTGTTTATGATCTTCTTTACGGAACCCTATTGGATTTTTTATTGAAGTTCCATCCACTCTGGGCCGTATGAGAGTGTATTTTGGTGTCGATTTTATGACCCATTGTGCAAGAAGGACAGCATTGGGTGCAGCCATTGCGAGAGTGTATTGCCAGACCATTCTTGCGACTAAGGCCTTTGCCTCGACGTGATATCCGGCTTCATTTTATCTTTGGATTCCACCATCCTGCACACATAGCGTACACTATCAGCCTAAATTCTCCTTTCATCGGATCCCAGATTAGTATGGTGTTTAATACACGGGTCGCATTAATGTCTACTGACTAGCAGCGTATAAGGTCTTTTAAAAGGTGCAATACATCGCGTCTCCCAGCCGAGAGTTGTCGATTCTCCAGTAGGGGGCTTTCCTGTGTTTTTTGTACCAACTTGGTGCGTATGGTTACAGTTTTGTGACCTGAGAAAGAGGGGACCAAAATCACTTCTATAATATTGTCTAGGATGGATAGCGATACGTAAATCCTCTCTAATCAAGGATCAAAGCCTCTTCCATCACTTTGATTTGAGAAGGTGTATGCCTGCTCTTGTGGATGGCAGTGCCCCCAAGCATCTATTAATGCGGAGTCCTTGATGATACTCCTAAGACTCCGAAGATAGCTAGGGTGTCTCTCATAACCTGACGACCTGTCCTTGTGAGGTGTTAGGGTTACGTTAAAGTCTCCAGCTATGATTATATTTGCTTTATTTCGCACAGTGAAGGGTTGCATCTTTCGAAGTTCCTATTCTAGTATGGACAGCATGCAGAATCCAGTGGTTTGATCTCGTGGGCCATAGGCATTGACGATTATTATATAAGAGCGGCGGTTAAGAGGGACGTTCGGATTTAAATTTAAGACGAGGTGTTGCATATATCCAGGGTCGATTGTCTGTTTTCTTGTGACTGCTGATTGTAGGTTCCTCCTATATAGGTGCCGGTTGGGATCGTAGTTCGACTATTGAAGTAGAATGTGAAGTCTTGTAGGGTTGGCAAGGTAGGGGAGTTAGTGTTGACTTGTTGCACTATTGAAGTAGAATGTGAAGTCTTGTAGGGTTGGCAAGGTAGGGGAGCTAGTGTTGACTTGTTGCACTATTGAAGTATGAATGTGAAGTCTCGTAGGGTTGGCAAGGTAGGGGAGTTAGTGTTGACTTGTTGCACTATTGAAGTAGAATGTGAAGTCTTGTAGGGTTGGCAAGGTAGGGGAGTTAGTGTTGACTTGTTGCACTATTGAAGTAGAATGTGAAGTCTTGTAGGGTTGGCAAGGTAGGGGAGCTAGTGTTGACTTGTTGCACTATTGAAGTATGAATGTGAAGTCTCGTAGGGTTGGCAAGGTAGGGGAGTTAGTGTTGACTTGTTGCACTATTGAAGTAGAATGTGAAGTCTTGTAGGGTTGGCAAGGTAGGGGAGTTAGTGTTGACTTGTTGCACTATTGAAGTAGAATGTGAAGTCTTGTAGGGTTGGCAAGGTAGGGGAGCTAGTGTTGACTTGTTGCACTATTGAAGTATGAATGTGAAGTCTCGTAGGGTTGGCAAGGTAGGGGAGTTAGTGTTGACTTGTTGCACTATTGAAGTAGAATGTGAAGTCTTGTAGGGTTGGCAAGGTAGGGGAGTTAGTGTTGACTTGTTGCACTATTGAAGTAGAATGTGAAGTCTTGTAGGGTTGGCAAGGTAGGGGAGCTAGTGTTGACTTGTTGCACTATTGAAGTATGAATGTGAAGTCTTGTAGGGTTGGCAAGGTAGGGGAGTTAGTGTTGACTTGTTGCACTATTGAAGTAGAATGTGAAGTCTTGTAGGGTTGGCAAGGTAGGGGAGCTAGTGTTGACTTGTTGCACTATTGAAGTATGAATGTGAAGTCTTGTAGGGTTGGCAAGGTAGGGGAGTTAGTGTTGACTTGTTGCACTATTGAAGTAGAATGTGAAGTCTTGTAGGGTTGGCAAGGTAGGGGAGCTAGTGTTGACTTTTTGCACTATTGAAGTAGAATGTGAAGTCTTGTAGGGTTGGCAAGGTAGGGGAGTTAGTGTTGACTTGTTGCATTAAGATAATGTCCTAAGGGGTTTGCCTACAACACGATGTCAATTGGGCCCATTGTGTTGCACCAGCTATAGATTTAACGTTGTTTGACGTTATTTGAAGGCTCTTCATTTTTGAAAAAGAAAGATTATTTATGTAGAGCCTCGATCAATCCTCTCACCCGCTGTTTCAGTGAGGGTTCTTGGATTGCCTTGTTGCTATTCATTTGCTGTAGTGTATCTAATAAGTTCTCCGTGCTGCAAAGAAGATTGCATTTATTTTTTTGTTCAGCCCCCTTCATCGCAATGAAGAAATCTTGTAGGACAGGAAAAGGTACTTGGCTGAATCCTGGGTCATTTTCGTTATAATAATAATATTTATATATAATAATAATAATTATATTTGGTTGGTAATATATATATTTTCAATTTACCATACTCCCCCTTGATCTGTGAGTTTTCATTCTCCTTTTTTTCCTTGTTTTATTTTTGTTGAAGTTGAGATGGCATATTCTGTAAGATGTTCTTCCTGCCTCCTTTTAGCAGTGGATTTTGATACGGCTATCTCCGTCTCATCATTACCCAGATCTTTAAACACTCCTCCCATCTGCGAAAACATCGAGCTCTGGATTAGAGTGTGGGGTCCTTCGAAATGAGCTGATTGGGCGGAGGAATATTGATCAAGGTCGGGTGTAGAACTGGGAGGTGTAGAGGAGGATGTCGAGGAATATGCACTGGCACAATGGGTGCCTTGAGGCGAATGGCTTTCCTTCTCGGAGTGTGCTTCGGGTAATTGTGATTGTCCGCTTGCCTCTTTTTTTGTGTTGGTCATTTAATGTTGCTGATGGTCTTCGTGTAACACTTCGGGTGCTACACCGTGTCTTTGCTCATGCTGGGCTTCTGGCCTCGGATTGCTCGTGTTAAAATTGCATTGATCTTAATAGCCACTGAACCACTTTGCAGTGGTCAGATAAATAAATGAAGGTTCAGGTCCAGATCGGAGGAATGATCATGAAAACCTAATGATCACAGGTTCAAGACAGTCACTAATGAATCTTAATAGCCACTGACACTCCGCAACTTAACTGGATGAGAGTCACCTCGAGAATGTTCATGGCTATTCTCCCCACGCCCTCCAAATACAGTAAAACCCCTTATTTGCACTTTTCTAGGGACACCAGAAAAAAGTGCAAATTGTGGGAAAATGGAAATAGTGGGAAATGGAGAATTTTCACTTTTATATACGTACTAGCTTGGGAAATGTTAAAAATAAAAAGCAGGCTGATAAACTGAAACAGAGGAATAGTATTATTTATTTAATTACAGCTCTCTTCATTAACTGTGAATAACATATCATTAAATATTTAAAAATAATAAAATAAAAAGCAAACTATTTTTCTCTTTCATTGCCATAACAAAATAAATTAGGACAACATTATATTACACAAAAACAAGAAAAAAATTAACAAATGTAAAAAAGAGAACTTAATGAAAATGCAATTTTCAGGTAATGTGGATCCTACAAAACAACTATGTATCTAGTTGAGAATGCTGAAAGAAGATATTGTAAATATAAGCAAGAATTATGATGGCAGTGTCATTTCCGTGTTGCTTGCTATCAGGAATCATTGAAACAATCTAATGATTAACATATTACTTAGCAAAAAAGTCAACTCATGCTTTGGCTTCCTTTGCCTATTGATATCATGCACTTTATTTTGGAAGTTTTGAAGTTCACAAGCATTTGCTCACTGAAGTTTCCACTTACAAGCAATTCCTTAGTGTGTGTGTGAACAGCACGTACTGTGTCTTGGTATGAAGGTAAAGGAGTCTCTTCATCCTGTGTGTCCTCCTCATCTGCATCATCCTCCAGGCGTTTATCCAAAATGTCATCTACACTCTCTACCACAGTTGTCACAACACAAGAATCTAATTTGACAATGTACGATTTGTGTCAAGAAGATTCCAGTCATTGTCGGCATCCGTCATCACAAGTTAATTCAACTGGAATTTCTTCGCCGCTACCAACATGAAATCCTGCTCTTCTAAAGCAGTTATATATTGTAGAGTCCTCATGCTGATTGATGCAGAATGCTGATCCTAAAATATTGTTTCGGTCATCCATGCTTTGATATATGCGGTGTATCTAGTGGCCAACTGTTTTACATGCTTGAAACACCTAGGACTTTTCCAATCATTAGCGGCTTAAGTTTCTCTATTCCATCTGCATTTGTGATTGATAAGACAGTAAGTCTTCGTTTACTAAGGGACCCTCCATGACATTGTTCCCCTCTGAAGCACAGTGTTTTGCTGGCAGCACATTAAAGAATAATCCTGTCTCATCTGAATTGAAAACATCTTTTGGGCTGTACCCTTCCAGAAGTCTAATCAGTTCAGATACTTTCCACTGAGTTGTAGTCTCAATGTTAACACCTTTACTTTCACCACTCACATTCTTGTATACAAGATTGTACCTATTTTTGAATGTATCCAGCCAACCATTGGATGCCATGAAATCTTCGATCCTCAATCTTGTGGCGATATGCAACACTTTTTCTCGTAAGATGACACCATTCACAGGGACATTTGATGTTCCTTCACCTAAAAACCACTCTTTCAGCACTTGTTTTAATTCTTCATACCTGATATTCTTTACATATTTTTTCTATTTTGGAAAATGTCCACACTGGTTTGAATTTTTTACACTTTTTTTCTTTCAGGGAGTTTTTTATATTGAAAAGTTCCGAACGAAGTTACAAATGTGGTATACTTTTTAGAGTTTTCAGAATACGAGATTTGATGGAAGGCAGAATTAACATCGAGAATGATGAAATACTTGGCGTCAGACAGATACTGAAAGGCATGTTCGACTAAAGGGGTCGGATACCTATCCTTCTTAATCAGTCTATTTAGCTTACGATGATCAACAACTAACCTCTCAGAACCTTTCTTTTTCGGAATCAGAAAGCGGTAGAGCACCAGTTTGAATTAGAAAGTTCGATAATTCCCTTATCCAATAGCGACTGGACATGTTTCTTCATTGACTGAGATTTTTGCGGTGAGATCGGAAAAGGGTGACTTCTAACGGGAGTATCGTTGATTAATTCAATTTCATTAGTCATCAACGATGTCACTCCTATATTTTGAGTTACAACATCGGGATACCGAGACAACCAGAATTTCAACTCACTCACCAAACTATACACACATGGAAGTAGAGAATTATCACGAACACGAGATTCTATCACCGGCTCAGCCACGAGCATGTTCATGGGCTCAGCGTACGCTGCTGGTATTTTCGATGTTCGACTGTCAGTAGCAAAAGGATATAATTCAAATTGATCCAATTCAAACACGACAGCCTTAGGATGAACTACGTGGTTAGTCTTGTGCATAAAGTCAATCCCCAAAAGAACAGGGAAAGGAATGTCAGCAAAATAAAATTCATGCTGCCAAGAGTACTTATCAATCTGAATCTTAAGATGGACTGAAAAACTAGCTCGAAAAGGTCGATTAGCGACCGTCAATAGTTCAATAGAATATAATTTTTTAATTAAGCATCGGAAGAACTAAGGCTCGAGAAGAATTCTCGTCGCAAATAGAAACTGACCAACCAGTATCAATCAGAACGCAGTATCTGCTGCGGGTCAGCATCCTATGTTGCTGACTGCAGTAGAATCGGAAGTAAATGAAAATTGATATCGGGAATTTTATGAACACTCATGAGACTAAAGGCAGGAGGCGTCCTCTGCGGTGCTTCTTACGACATTCCCTGACATTGTGCCCAACTTTGTGACTCTAAGAACACACGACTTGCATAGGAACGGCAGGAGGAGCATAATAGTATACACAGTGAAAGGTGTTAGCATAATCAGCGGCATCCATTGATGATTTGAGCAATGACTACGTCTAATTCTTCCAAACTAGAAGGCGGGGTGGGCGTCTTGATAGCCAATGTGGTGAGAGGATTTAACCCTTGAAATATTAATTAGACAGGCCGGCTTTCAGATTAGTCTAACCCTAACGCACACACAGAGTTTCTGATGGAAGACACTATATCACGCGGTGTTTCGCGAGGGAACTGAAGCCTTTTGACCATGGAAGCAATAAGACGATCAAATTCACGATCGATTAGAGATTCATTCCACAGTTACCTAGTTATCTGGGCCTAAGAAAAGTTTTGACTCAACGTAGAAAACCAGAAATGATGCTGACTGAAGGGCAGCTGTGAAATAACCAAACTCAACAACGTTGATAAAGGAACTAGCGAGAGAGAGAGACTAATTCCGTCAGATTCAACATAAGATTATACCAATTTTCAGCACTGGAAACGTGGAAGGGAGGAAAAACAGTGATCCTTTGTTTCACTACGGCCAACCCTTCGGATAGCGGTAGAGCCGATCTCACTCGCCTTGGTTCGGCCACGTTTGATGCGGCCTCTGGATAAAATACAGGCGGAGCTTGGGTTGGAGGAGA
The DNA here is from genome assembly GCA_933228895.1 of Platycnemis pennipes. Classification (NCBI taxonomy): domain Eukaryota; kingdom Metazoa; phylum Arthropoda; class Insecta; order Odonata; family Platycnemididae; genus Platycnemis; species Platycnemis pennipes. The sequence continues at coordinate 152,741,096 of OW121849.1, forward strand.
TTCGTTAGTAAGGGAGTTAGGCAAATCGACACCAAATGGGTAGAGAGAGGACTTAGGGAAATTCACCAGCACTTGGGTTGGGAGTGGAGCTTAAATATAGTCACATTTCTGGGTTGGTGGAACAACAGCGAATTCCTTTTCTGTCGAAATCCGGTATTTTTAAGTGGGACCTCAGGTTCTCCATTTGATTTGGTCCGTCTATTCTCGGCAGTGGTGCGATAATTTCTTGCATAAGGATCATCTGAATCAGAAGGCATGGTACCAACTTCGGACAGAAACCGTAACACAAAATCCCTAACTGACGGAAAAATACTTAGGATTCCAACCCTCGCTCAAGATCACATCAGGAAAGGAGAGTAAGAAGCGTAAAATCGAGTTACACAGAGAAATCAAGCTGGAAATCCTAATAAAAAAATCTCACCACGTTGTATGAAAAGACAGCATAACCACGCTCTGCTATCAATTGAAGCGTTTCCCGAATGAAATAATGAGTTCACGAGAAACGCTCGTCCAATGGGACGAAATTCTTTCCAAAATCGGGTGAGCAAGATGAGGTCAAATATAGAACAAAAAGCAAAAGTATGAGAATATAACTGTAACAATGTATTTCAACAAAACGGACAAGGCAAGTACAAACCAACAATTGAAATACTCTTCCCAATTCAGGGAAACCCTAATAACTTGCAACAATAGACCATGGCCCCTAGGAGACTCTCGAGAATGACGAAGTCTCCAAAGTAGCTAACTCGACGCCGGCGGACGTAGCCAAAGAGTGAACTCTCGTTGCCGTCTCGACTCGAACAGAGGGCGTGAGAGGGGAGGTATTTTCTGGCATAAGGAGGGGGTGTTTTCTGAAAGGTCAAAGTGGAATGGGGTTTAACGTGGAAATCGTCGATAGGTAGATTTTGAGGGGAGGGAATAGTGAAATATGGGTGAAATGGGCGAGGTGGAAGTTTATCATTGGAGCATCAGGAACTGTTTTTTTGACTCCGGCGGGAACACACCAAATGACGGCTTGTACGATGGCCAAACCTCTGGTCTTCATCCGCATTCGGGGGGCTGTACAAACGATCATCGGACTGGTGAGGGAAAGGAGCGGACGAAAGGATGCCTACGAAAGGATGCAGTCCAGAATCGATGCGTTTTGGAACCGTAGGCATTGTTGGAGTCGTTGGCTCCGCCTGTTCGTTAGTTACGCCTGTCGTGCAAGTCCGGAGGGTAATTAGTCCGCCGAGGGGTTATGCCCAACGAGGGGAAAGGGGGGGGGGTACCAAAATATGCCACAAGGTTGTTCCATAAAAATATTTGAAAAAAGTTTGTGACGCCGAGAATAAACTCGATTTTTCGATCACGCGTCGCGGCCCGACTTCGCGCTGAGGGACCTAGAAATACCGAGACTCCGTTGGATTGTTCATGTTGTGTGGACATTAACTCCTGGAATTCAAATTTTTCAGGCTATGCATGCTGTCAATGATTACTAAATGAAATAATGCGAGCTTCTAATTTGGCTAGAATGAAAATGTCCGAAGACTGGGAAATCCAATTTCCAAATTAAAGATGGAAAAAAGGGATGACTCCGAAACCAGTTTTTCGATTGTGTAGGCAATCATCAACGGGGAGAGCAAGGTGAAACAGGTCAGAACCTGTCGGAAGCCAAGCGAGGAGTGGTTGGCTCTCCCCGTTGATGATTGCCTAGACAATCGAAAAACTGGTTTCGGAGTCATCCCTTTTTTCCATCTTTAATTTGGCAATTGGATTTCCCAGTCTTCGGACATTTTCAATGATTACTAAAGATTCCACACTGAAGATTTTGTGAGGATATTGAATCGAGAGAATGCATCAGACACTCGTAACTGCGGAAAATTTGTTTTTATTTGGATCATTATCGGAATGAGGCTGTAAATTATGAACGTCTTTCAACTCTTGAGAAAGAATGCGGGTTCTCGGGGAACCACGGGTGGTTTTGCATTTTTATTCGCAATACTGATCACACAATATAATGTCAAATTACAATACTCTTGACGAAAAGTAAAGGAATATAGATGAAAACAATTAGATTAATCAATAACATATTAAACAAAACTGGAAAACTGATGTTGTTCTGCATAGAATTCCCTGCGCCTTCTCTTGCTTACGGTTAAAAAAGATTATTTTGAAAAGAGGATGGCAGTAAACGAGAATTACTTAAATTCGTTTTGATATTGTCAGTACCGGTAAAGATCAATTCAGTAACATAAATGAAATGCCATCACTTGAAAGATAATGAATATAACAAAAATATAATTTTCCCTAATGATTTTCACACTCGGAACATCCTTAGTTTTAACTCACCGAGTCATCTTCAGGTAGTTGAAGAATTTCTGAAAGCGCACACCATGTTTATATTTAGGAATGGTTAAGAAGGCGAAGAAACAGGGGAGATGGGTTGTTCGCACGTGAACCGACGCGCTCCGTGAGAGAGAGATGAGGGTCAGAGGAGGTCTGAGGTTTGAGGCAATGAAGGGAAAAACTCAAAGAAGGGAATACCCGGAGAAAGTGAAAGGAGGGTCGGCAGAGGAAGTTAGGTCGGCGGTGTTCTGATGTGGGATTATCCGCGGCATCTGAAGTGAGGGGTAGGCGGGGACCCCCAGAATTAGCCCCGGGCCCTTTCAGTCGAAGTGGAAATTTGCTGACGCACATTCTCACACCTTACCAATTGATCGATATTCGAACTCTTTGATCGATATTCTAGTCCTTAACCCTTCCTATTCGCTAAATATGCGGGCTCTTTTCGTAGTTACCGGGCCCTTATATCTTAGGTGCCGGGCCCTTTTATTAGGAGCCTTTTCAACGTTGCCCCCCTCCCAGTGAAAATAGTTCCGACGGCCCTGGGGATTAGCAAGGGTGGGTAAGGGAGCAGTTAAGGAAATGGTGGTTGGTAGTGGGCTCCTGAAAAAGCAATCGCCTTTTCACTGTCCTTTCCTTAACCGCTCACCCATCTCCGCGAGTTCGTCACTACAACACCGTTGACCCGACTTCCTTTGCCGATTGTTCGTTTCAAGCAAAATTCTTGGTCCTCGGTCAAATCCTAATCGTCATCGCAGTTTGATACTATTGCTTCTTCTTTGTCTTCTATTAGTAATAGTTCTCGCAATTCCTTCGCAAGCCCCCTTTAAGTCTTCGCAGTCAATGATATGGTGGAGGAAAGCAACGGATCGGACGTGATCAAAAGTCTTTTGAATGGGTCCTCATTGGTGGCCATCCTGGAGTGTTTCCGCGTGAATCTTTCTCGAAAATTCATGGCGTCCTTATTGCGGGCCTCCATCGCCTCTTCGGGTAGTTGGCCTAAGGGAAGAATTGCCCCTTTCGAAAATTCCGCGCCATGTATGAGTACTTTATGGACCGTGGTCGGCATATAGGACAATGAATAACATCCCGAAATCCAATTTTATAATTCGTCCATCTGCCTTTGCAAATAATTATTTTCTGCCTTGGCAATTTCCTTCGTCTCTTTGAGTCACTGAAGACGAATGGCCGGCCAAATCTGGTGGACGACGGCCGCGGATTTGCTCACACAGTCTCAGCTAAAACGGGAAAGTATTAATATTGCCCGTTTGTATTATATGTGGATTAGCCAAAGATAAAAAAAAAGTCTACGCTTGAATCTCTTATCTTTCGCGCAGTTCTTGAAATGTTAGTAGTTTAGGCATTAGTATTAGTAATAGGAAATGTATACTGTCACCATGTCAACGGCTTCACTGGGGTCATCATCAACACACAGGATCAGACGTTGCGGTTTACGCCAGCCGCACTCCCCAGGCTCCATACCGCAATTACAGTGCTACCGCGCCTTCGGGCGCTCGATATCTCCAAGATTACGGGATATATGTCCTGGATCTGCGACATATAGGGTCTGCCTTGCTTTTTGGCACAGCACACATACCGTAGGCGTGTTAAGTGCCTCAATATCCTTTGGGAAGAGCAAGTGTTTCAACGTGTAAGACGCTGTGCCCCATTTAGAGTCCACCATGTTGACGCTACCCTCTTCCAGTGGGCGGTAGTGTCCCCCGAACTGGACATTACTCACACAGTGCCGTTTACTCATTTACAACAAATTCCTTTTCCGGAGGTGACTGCCGCCCCGCGACTGGGAATGCACCATCCATTTTGTAATGTTCCTGAGTTCTCCCACGTGACATTGTGTATTGACAACATGGGCGTGTTGGCGGCCTTAAGCCGTGGCACGGGATTAATGTTCAAATTTAATATTTTTTGTAATTATTTATTGACAATAACAAAGGATGGGACGCGTCAAGCGCCAAGACACCGCGGAATAGGCATAAAATGGATTTCTGGATGTTGACGCTGTTTGCACGGAAGCTGCACTAAGTGACAAATACTATCGCTGCGTGGACGCTGTAACTTGGAGAGAGTGATCACTGAGGCCGTTCAAAGATGTAGGCATTCACATTGATGTAGCTGCATTGAGGGTAATAACGTTTGTGTTTCCAAAGTCGGTAGGTTCCACCGCATCCGACCGGGATTTCTCCCGAATGGCGGAGTGGGTTGGCTGGTCGGTCAAAGTGCTCCCTTCAAACGGCGGCACGTATAATAAAAAATTCTAAATTGTGGACGTTAAACACTTGGTTCGAACGGCACAAGAGGGAACTGGACTCCCACTAAACGCTGATATAATAATAATAATAATAACCACAGTATAGGTGGTACGTGAGTTCACAAAGACGGAAATACTCGGAGCGAGGAAGGAAGACGATGATCGTCTGCTTCTCGTGTGTACATATATGCTATGTGTGTGTGTGTGACACATATGTGCATTTATCCTTCCACAGATTGGCAGGGCCTGACCGACGAGAACCTGATCGACGCCGTGTTACTGAACACGACTCGCCTGGGCCACGGCTACGCCATCCTGAAGCACCCGCTGGTGATGCAGATGGCCAAGGACAGAGGCGTGGCAGTCGAGGTCAACCCAATATCAAATCAGGCGAGTGACTTCTTCTAATGGCCTGGCATTTCCTGTTTTTCGATTTTAAGACGGCGGCCGTTCCTTCTCCTCAATATTGCATGAAAGTGACCTTCGTCCACTGATCGGCATGTAGCACATGTACTAAACGTCGGAGCGTTCATGAGGGATGCGATAATATGAAACGCGTGTATGCCTTCATGTCAGTCAACGGATTCATGGTCTACGCGTTTCAAACTGATGTAGCCGTCTTCATATGCAAGACGAATGTTTTTAAGAAAGACGCCGCACTTAAACATCTACGTAATACACGGCGAGCAAAACGGGGGTGGGTGGCAGGGGGTAACATAACAACAAAGAAGTACTTATTGCATGTCAAAATGAGGCATAATGCTACTACTTCGTGAAAACATGTTAGATGCAGTGGGACGTGCGTTTTGTTAAAGGAAGAGGGGAGTAAAGGGAGGAAGGGTGTGTGAAGGCAGCAGGGTGGGAAGAAGAGTTGAAGGATGGAGCAGAAGGGTTCCACCGAACGACGTGGGCAGCTGGAGTGGAGGGAATGGGGGCGGCACAGAGGGGATCGCAGTGAGGGTATATTGTGGGGGAAGGGTAAGGAGTGGTTATCAGAACCCTGTTCGTGTACCTCGCCTCGCTCCACTTCTTTTGCCTTCCTCATGTCCTCTCCTCTCAGTGTGTCTCCATTGAAAGATGACTGAGCTGAAACGCGAAGTTGAAATGCATTAAAAATCTGGAAAATATCGCCTGTTGTTTGATTGAGTAGATGCGATGATAAGGTTGAAGCCGTCATCTTCACACACATGCATTTACTACTATCACAATTTCAGCTATTTTCCACAGTTTGAATGACAGCTGTGCGGAGATGTGCTAACAAGCCCATCTTCAAAGTTATTTGTTTTATTGCGAAAAATTGCCTTTTTCAACTCTTGTAACCCAAGCTTCCTCGACAGCCGTCACAGAGAATATGATGTCTTCACGCTTAAAATGAAAAAAGTAGTAAGGAGGAAAAATCTTTAATTTACCTTAGCAATGGTGCAAGCGGCCTAGATGTAGACGCTTCTCGATGAATTCATTGCACTCGAAGCTGAATTATGTATAAAGATGGAAGATGAGCAACAACTGTAGCAAACATATGATAGCTATTACGTGAATTTTCAGGTTCTGCGTTTGGTTGAAGATCTCCGAAATCACCCAGCGGGGGCGCTATTTGCAAACGACTTCCCAGTCGTGGTTTCCTGCGATGACCCCTGCTTTTGGAATGCTTCCGGACTCAGCTACGACTTCTATGAAGCCTTCATGGGACTAGCGAGCGCTGATGCGGACCTTCGATTTCTTAAGCAACTAGCCCTCAACTCCATCGCGTAAGTATCAGTCCGACCCTTGCTCCATACCTCGCTATAAGCCACTTCGTGATTTTAGCTCTGTTACTATCGTTAAGTAGGGAAATGTTTGTGACTCAGGAAGAGAACCGTATTTTCATCATCATCAGTATTTCAATCCTAGGATTGCTTCACTGCAGCCCTCCATTCTGCCCTATCAATTCCCTCACGCCCTGCTATGCTTTCTCTTTCATGTCCTTCTTTATTTGCCCTATATACTTGTCCCTTGGTCTTCCTCGTGGGACCTTCCCTTCAATCTTCCCTTCCTTTATATTTCTAACTAATTCATTGAACCGTATTTTGTCGTATCGTAAAGTTCACGCACTGTGGTCAGTAAAACCCTTTTACAAATCTGCTATACACTTATCTCCAAATCTTTTAGCGTTAATGCTTTTAGCTCAGAACCCGACGGTGACAAAGGAAATGTTTAATAATCGCAGCAAATTTTGGAGTTTATATACATACACTGATCGTTAGCAGGAGAGGAAGATTCCATGTACTGGGAATTGAACCACGGAATTTTATCTTGCTGATATCTCGGACTCGTCAGGTCTCCGTGCGTAACGACACTCGATACATGCGTGAAGGATCGATCCAGAGTCGACAGAGCGCTTGCGGGATACCAGCGGTGCTCTTTGCGAATTACAATTAGGTGGCAACATTCCTAAGGATACCTCGCGTGAGCAATAGAACAGTAAGTAGTTACTGGCATAATGTATACAGTTTTTAAAAACACAGCTAAATCACTTGAAAAAATAGTTTTCTGTTAATCATTATTTATAATTTATTTGGGTTAATGCTGTTTTAATAAAAATTAACCTTTCCTGAGGAGAATAATCACAATCAAAGATGAAAGGCAGTTAAAGACTAAAGGCTGCTGCATAAAATTTTCCATCACTGCATGCCGATGTTGGTGAGGTGTCCGTCTTATTCCATTACGATTATATTGACCACTGACGGCGTGTTTAGCTTGGGCTAATGTTCCTGTATTTATCTGAAATGTATGTTCCGGAGAGGATTCCCCTTTGGCCACAATCCTGTAGCCCTTGTTCATTCGGCGTCCTTTACTCAAAGGGCGAGTCCGCCATTCCAGTGGCCACACGACTGCGAGAGTCGTGTTGAAATCCCTCCCCGTCAATACGAGCGCCGTTCGACTTCATGCCGTGCGACTCGTTTGCGATTCGACCGGCATTACAGGCCCCTGTCTCCCCTCCGAGAGTCCGGGTTCGAATTCCGGCAGTAGCAGAGACTTTTCTTGGGCATACCGTTCCCTACTTGTGTGCTGTGAGGAGAGCACTTCAAATTCAATACTCTTTCATCAGGATAATACGTAACCATGTGGACCCTTTGGCACCTTTCCTTAAGAGCAGGCTAAGGAAGCCGCCAGGTTTCTCTCCACTCCTTCTCTACTACCTATTATACCTTATTACCTCTTACCCACCTGCCCATACTATTAAATAAGCTACTATCAAAATGTTCAAATTCTTTACGGCATAGAGACGGAAAATAATGTAGAGGTTAATTCATGATAGCAGAGTGCTGGCCCATGACACTGAAAATAACGTCTTCATTCACTGAAAGTAGTTACCTCTTTACTTGCGTTACACTTTTATAGATCTTACAACCTGGAGAATTGTTACTTCATCATTTCAAAGCAGTCAACCGATTGCTATATCAAATCTGTTATCACGAACATCATCGAATGTAACCTCCCACTGAGGAATCATTAGTTCATCTATAAATAAGAGATATTGTATTATGTATCCGGATAACATTGGTTCTGCTCTCGTTTTTTTTATTTATGACAAGCTGACCCGGCCACGCGTTGCTGTGGCTCAATCTGGTTAAATGGAAAGCGCACGTTTATAGTATGTTTAATTTCACAATTCTTATGGGTATACAATATATCTCAGCTGATCGATTGTTTTGCAGCTGGACACGCATATTTGTATATAATTTTAACGTCTTTACATGTCGTCAGAAAGTAGAATATTTCAGGCAAGCATTTATTTCATCCGCTAGTGTCAATCGAGGAATTACAGGTAATGTTTGCCTGAAATGTCGTGCAAGCAATATTAATGCGTTCTCAAATGGTCTCAGGATTCAACGGAAATCTTGCAATGATCGATCCAGAGCCTCGAGCGATGCTTTGTGCACCATTGTGCATTCATCCCAAGCAATAAGTTGGCATTTCTGAAATATTTGTCCCATGCCGGATGATTTGAATATGTTGCACGTGAGTGTTTCAATGAATTGCAAGTTCAATGGGATGCACATCCCGTCTCCTGTGTCGATATTGTATTCTCGATATTGTACAAACCTTCATGGAGTGAACAAAACAACTAACCAAAGCTTCATGGAAATTGGATGAATGTTGTGGTGATGCATGAAGTTATCAATATTGTATCGATACAGTATCGATATTGTAATGATACTTTATAAAACTTTGATAAAAAACATCTAAATATTTTCACCTCAATTTTGTATCAACAATGTATCGATGTATCCATATTTTATCGATATTATATCGATACAGTATCGACATTGAATCATCGATTTTGTAGAAACCTTCGCGGAGCGTACTCAATAACTTTCCAAAGTTTCATGGCGATCCGATGAATGGTGTACTAATGCATAAAGGACAAACACATTATATACATTTGATACAGTATCGATATTGCAACGATACATTCCTTTTAAAAAACTAAATAATTTCACCTCAATTCTGTATCAATAATGTATCGATTTATCGATACTTTAGCGATATTATATCGATAAAGTATCGATATTGAAATATCGATTCCGTAGTCCTCTTTTCAGGAATGTACAGAACAACTTCCCAAAGTTTCATGGCGATCCGATGAATGGTGTAGTAATGCATAAAGGACATACACACACACACACACACACACACACACACACACATACTTTCATTTTTATATATAGAGATGAAAAATACCGATCCTTTGGTTTGGGCCCATGCGTATTCTTTCTGCGTTGTGGCAAAAAATAATTGATGGCATCATCTCTTTCAGATACAGCTCCATGCCAGACGACGAAAAAGCGCGAGCACTGGACATGTGGCAGAGCAAATGGAACCAGTTTATAGAAAAAACGATCGATAAGCATAAAATTAGGACCGGCCTGTTTACCAATGAAGTGTCATAAATTTGAGCTGGGAATATAAGTACTAACTGCTCCAAAACCTCACTGTTTAAGCTTCCACAGTATTTATGCAAGATTTAATATCACAACAAAATTTTGTAGGCCACAATAAATGTTTTATTCTGCAAAATTGGTATTAATAAAATAAAATAAATTTTTAGGCTAAGGGGAATGTTATACAATTCCTTTGAAAACCCCACTGTAATATGTAGCTTTAAATTTTATGGGTTATATTCTGTATGTATAATATGTAAAGGAATCGCGAACCAAAGTATTGGTAAAGAGGTAACTAATAGAATAATTAATTCATTAACAGAATCATCTTGTGGTATGCAACGATAGTGATGATATTTGTTTAGAGACGCTTAGGCATTTAGGATCAGAGCATGGCCGCGTCAGAAACGTTGACCCCTTCCGGTCGCATTGCGGGTCACTTCCTGTTTGGCGGATACCCGCCTGCCTCTGTGATACTCACCGTGCCGTTAAGTGCAGCTTCTCGTGGAGCACGTCTTCAGAAGGGCCTTGCAGTCAGCGTCACTGGGAAGGCGTGTCTAAAACGGTCCATCTCTTCGTCCCCCAGTGCGAACGCAGGGAAGATTCTCGTTTGAACCTTCCGGAACTTGATAATCAGTGCTTCCTCAAACCCAATCACCGCCCACGCGGTGTTCTACTGCTACATTATTTGAGTTCCAGTCTAGGGGTATCTTTTTCTTGTCAAAATTCAAAAAATTGTGCAGTTTCAAAGGGTTACTGTATTTGCAGCTGGTTCGCATTCCTTGAATTAGTGATGTGATGTCGCTACATGCATAATAGATCAGAATAGAGCCACCCCAATGTATATATTAGAGGAGCGTGGTAGCCTAGTGGGTAGAGCGCTTGGCTACTGATCGAAGGGTCCCGGGTTCAAATCCAGGTGAAGCCTTTGGACGCCCCCGAACGAAAAATCCTCGGAGTGCGAGGTGGCCCAGGGAAAGGAACAGCCTGCCCCCCTTATACCCTGAATGTGTGGAATTCACACACGCCTTTGGCTTAGTCCGGGGTGAGCTCTGCCCTCACCACCTATCAAAAACCAACCCTCGGGTTGAATCACTGAGTGAGTGAGAATGTATATTAGATCTGCAGTCCAGTGTTTTTATATTAAAACCGAGACATGAGCATTGAAATCATCTCTGGCTGTTTCTCCCGCTGACTGGTCACTTTGGAGCGGCGCAACATTCTGATACCTGGGTGGTTATTTTTTAATCTCACTTTAGTGAGAATACGTCATAAAATGTCACTTTTTCGTAGTTAAACTCCGCCACCCAGGCTACGTGACCATCTTAGGATCTCAAGCGGTGACCTGACGGTCATGTGCTGGTCTTTTAGACGATTCATCTGCTCTGATCCGTATCTTTCGACTCGGTTCATTGCGTGCTTTCCAATCAGTGTGTGTCGCTAGTGTGTCAAACGCGAGTCGACACTCGGTGACACACCGGTAATGGTGAGTTATTGAAAAAAGAAAGAAGGACGGCGCAAGCTCTAATCGCATTACGTCTGCAAAAGGCATATTGAAAATAACCGATAATTCAGAATAAATGTTTAAGTTAAGTATTTTTTAATTAATCATCCTACAACTCATTTTTCTGTTCATTAGTAACGATCTTGCTATAGCAATATTTGCACTACTAACAATAAGTCAAATAGAAGGAAGCTCCTGATTTCCTTCCCACAAAAACGCACCAATCACGAGTCCCCGTGAAAGTCCTTAGCGCATCAGCTACTGCGCATCTGAAACTTGCTTTCCAATCATGAAGATACAAGTCAACTTGAGTTTCCGCGAATTAACTGAAGACGACGCATGAGTCGCTTGAATGGGAAGCACCCATTATCTCCGCCTGCCATTAGTTCCCATCTCATCTTCATAAAGAACGTGAAATGGAGCCACCATCGTTTCCACTTGAAGCTTGAGTTGGAAAAAAAGCAAGAGCGAGAAAGATACAAACGATTTTAAATTGTATTTTTGGAATTTGCACAACGTGAAGGACTTCAGCACACCGAGATCGGCAACAGAGAGCGGTACCGACAGAAGCTTCAACAATTCACGAACCGTTCGTGAGCCGATCATTAAGAGAGCGAAACGGATCTCCCGCCATCCCGCAAAGAGTCATTAAAAAGGTGAGATTACAAAATAACCCTGATTGAGATATCTTCACTCGCTGTGTTAAGTGCGATTGTTTTGTTTCCGCAAGCAAGGCCCTGGAACAGCACCGCTCAACCACATAATGCTACGAAGGTTCACCCGAGTCCAGGTACTCAAGCGAATAAAACTCGTACTTCCGTTCACCTTACCGCAGTTCACCCATCCATACCCCTCCTCTCCCGCTGTTTTCCTTAAATCCACCAGCTCATCGGCAATTCCCCCCGTATCGATGTCACTAAGGTCAAACAGTTCGTGCTCAATCCCCGGCATAAGGACCAGTCCCACTACACATTAACTCTCCCTCACCCCAGGGAGGAAGAGGACCCCTCCCGCGACCTACCAACTAACAGAACTAACTCTTGTCCTTCTAGTCCCTTTCGTTTTATATGCCAACCTCAACTCGAATAAAACTTGAACAACTCAACTTGAATAAAACCTCTTAGAGTTTTACAGAGATCGACAGCATGTCATAGGAATATTTTTGATATCGAGGAAACATACGACACTACGTGGCATTTCAAGATATTGGAATCCCTTCATAAGTGGGGATAGGCTTGTGCGATGACCGGCTTTGTTCATCGATTTTCGATGAAAAAATTTCATCCAAATACTTCGATGACGATGGCTGTCATCGATCATCGACTAGAGTGTACACGATGATCGATGAATATCGATTATCGATGAATGTCAATGATCGATGAATGTCAATGATCGATGCTATCGATGATCGGTGCGGATGTCTCGGTTGGCAGTTTGGTGTGGCTATTAAGTGAAGACTGAATTGGGTCAAACTAAATTGAGAAGGACAAGACCTATTTTATAAGAGGGAAACAAGCACCAAGTTACAAAATACGCAACAACTCTTTGTTGTGTAATAACACAATTCTCATTTCCGCATTTTCATCGGTGAGTTAGATGTCGGTCGTCCAACACAACGTTCCCTGCATCGCTGAAGAACCGCTCTGACGACGTTGAAATGGCAGGAATACAGAGGTATTTCCTCTCGTACTTCTGAAGGCGGGGATACAAATCCTTCCTGTTGCTATACCAATGTAGGACGCCGAATATTTGGATAAAGCTGGGACCTCCTCGTAATTGTGGAGTAATTGGAACCCCGCCAGGAAGGGGTCGTCAGCAGAGGTAGCGTTTCTCGTGTCAGCAGCACATAACGACTCAACGACTTTAATGATTCGCATCAACTCATTGACATCGGTGATTCTCATCGATGATTCTCATCGACTCATTGACGTCGATGATTCTCATCAACTCATCGACATCGATGATTCTCATCGACTCATCGCAGTCGATGACTTCGATTAATCGACTCATCGCACAAGCCTAGTCGAGCTCGTGTATGAGGCTCAACATCCTGCGTTCCAGCGAGGCATAGGTGTTAATAGCGGCGGGTGTCGGGAGTACGGCAAGTGTGGCGTTCTCCACGACTGGCCAGGTACAGGATTTGTCCGTATCTCGCCGAGTGGCCCTTCGCATGCGAATCCTGCAACATCCATCAATACAACACAGAACAACACAATATAATTTATAGCGAAAAACATACAATAAGACAAATTGTGGGTATTGCCATTATAAAAATACATTTAAGGAAAAAAGGTAACTATTTACCTAACAACACGTGAAATAAACTGTTTTTCAAGTGGAATACAGACTTCAGATTCTTTAATTCATCGGGTAGGGAGTTCCAGAATTTTGCTCCGGCAACTTGGAAAGGATTTTGAAAGGTTGCAGTACGGTGACTTGAATGATCCTTGAATGAATGTGAATCACAATTGATCCACGTCAAGTCCACTGTAGATTTCAAATAACATTACTACCGTAAGTTCCGATGAAATATTTCGCATTTCGATGGTGCACTTTTTCCTGTTTGTGTCATGCTATATCATTGGTCAAAACTTATAGCCTCGCGCGCAGGTGCAGCTTCCTTACCGACAAATGCTTGACGTCAGAGTTATGTCGCTTGCCCCGACGACTGTCGGTAGGTGGCGCGTAGCGGAATAACTCGACCATCGGTGCAAGCGACGACCGTCGGTAGCCACCGATACCGATAGGTGTCGTTAGGTGTGTACAGAATTCCGCCCCTGGGGTCTGATGACTTTACCATCAACCATGGCACCTTTTTAAACCTATGATTCGATACATTTGTAGCCTCATTTCATCTCTTGTCACCCCTTGACCTTTGACCCCTGAGTAACCCTTGAAGGTCAAGGGATGATAAGAGGGATCTGATGACCTTGCCATCGTTATGGGCACTCTTTGAAACATATGATTCGACATTGTTGTGGACCCGGTTCACTTTTTGTCACCCCTATGACCTTCGACCCCTGAGTAACCCTTGAAGGTCAAGGGATCACCAGAGGGATCTAAAGACCTTACCATCGACCTTGGCACATTTTTAAACCTATGATTCGACAGGTTTGTTGCGGAGATTCACTTTTTGTAACCCCTGTGACCTTGACTGCCCTTCCAAGGGTCACGGATGCAATTTTCGAACTCCAAAGTTCTTCCATCATGTTTTTCGTTCCCAAAAACATAATAGTTGTAAGTTTTTCTAAGTAATTCTGTCATTTTTGTATTTCGAATATGTTAACATTGAATATGTTAACATTCTGTCTTTTTTGTATTTCGAATATGTTAACATTGGCAGCCCGTAAGGCAAAATTTGGATTTTAGGGTGGACCCTATTTCTCGGGTCAAAAGGTCATATTTTTCAAATTTTGCTATGACTCAACAAAACTTATAACCTTATTCATGCGCGGTGCCAAATTTCATCCATGTGGCTTACAAGAAAGTGTCTAAAATTAGAGGTCTAAAATGACACACGATCAACGGGTCACTGTACATTAGGAAATATTAGGTATCCCGTTTTAAGTAACAAAGGGATGATATCCGCAGGTCCATATTACAACCCACCAGATACCAACGCCAACTCCTTAAGGGAGCTAGAGTCAGAGATAGTCACACTGCTTTCTCGGAACAAGGATAGGGGTATGGTAACGGGCGGATATTTTATTCAACCTTCATTAAACAGGAAAATGTATCATTTTAAATAAGAATTAGGAACTCTGTAAATCACTTTTGAACCCATTTACGTCACATTTTCTCTGCCAGTTAGTAACATCACCAACCAGAGGAAACATTATTCTAGATAACGTCGGCGGATTCTTGAAACCTACTATGGGCTAAATATAAACTTTTACAGGGGACACAAAAACTGTTAAAAAGTGTTAAATAATGTTTTTTATATTATAAATATTATTTTAACTATTTTTAACAGTTTTTTGTGTTTCCTGTAAAATTTTATAATCAGCACATAGCAGGTTTCAAGAATTCGCCGCCGATAAATATGTACCCGAACAAATTGAATATATAGTTGTAGGTGTTGGAATTAATGGCAATAAATATTTTACTTGCTAAATTTATCCTAGGCGTTGAAAAGCATTTTAAACCAAAGAGGAGGACTCGTTTGGCAAAGAAAATTCCGATTGTACGAAAGAGGAGTTCAAGGCGTTCATTTAATGAATTTTGTGAGCAAAGCAAACATTAGATACAGAAGAGTTATCTAAATTTCATAGTTTCACGCGCTAATTGGTTCACAAACATATACCAAGTAAATTGATAATGGATAATGCAGAACAAAGTTGGTAAAACACGAAGGTTAGGATATTATGTAAGTGACAAATAGTATGCCACGCACACATGCATGCAGTTGCGTTAAGGCACAACTGTGACCAAAGCTTATTCAAGTATATTAAAAAAGCCTGCGTCCCAAGGCAGGATATATTGTAAAAATAAGTTAGAGAGACAGATGGGAGCACGTCGGTTCAAAGATTCATTTTCTTCCAACACAATTTGGGCAGTAATAGAATATATCGCAGATAAATGTGGAAATTAGAATAGATATTGCGACTTTAATATAGGAGGGTCTGAATTGATTTAACAAGTTCATGTTTTAACTTTACCATCTCAGGCATGCTTCGGAAAATGTTAACTAAATCATTCAGTAACATAAATTCCGGATTGATTAACATTACTTTTCATATAATAAAACTTCACCTACACGTGTCACATGGAACCATATCTAATGTATACTACAAAGTAATAGCACTATATATCTCTGCTTAATATAGGTAGTATGTGCGGACTAGTATTTTCGCATGTCTGATACATTCGAGTATATAATACTTTCTGACTAGAAACTAATGCCAGGCAGAGATCTCGCATGTCACTGACTCTCGCGGTTTCATACACAGAGTTGTGTATTTTATTTATTTTCATTACTAATGCAGCATCCACCTCTTATTATTCGGCGAGCCTCGAGTGTCGTTGCGAACATAATGGCCGGAAATTCTAGAGGGTTTTTTCATTTTGGATAACCAAGATCGTCAATGATATTACCAATCCGTAGTATCTTGCGCTTGAAGCAGGCGGAGGGACGCTAAAACGACGATAGCCTCTTGGATTACATTTACATGAGCATTAGCTCACGTTCTCCACGCTAGGTTTCTCTTGATGTTCTCAGACAGTGCCCCTCTCAATTACACTTTTAATTACATTTCCGTATTGCACTTATTCTACTGTATTTAGTAGAGAGTTGCGACAATTTCAAGATTTCTTACGGATGATACTGATGCATCATTTCACTTGACCATCACAAAATTTTACGCGAAATTGGCAATTTTAATTACAATTACGTTAAATGATTGAAAGTAACATTAGCCACGTCAATGATTTAATTGAATCTTTTAATGCGTGAGACAGAAGAGACAAATATTATTCAAAGAGAACTGGATTAAGAGCGAGTAAATATTCTTTTCTTGACCAAAGTGTAAACATTTAAAAAAAATTTCCTTGAAGAAATTATTCAAATGGCTATTTTTACTTATTGACTAAAAATTATAACAATTAACAGGTTGTTTTTCCATTCCCAGTTCGATTTCACTTGGCACTGGTAATTCAGTAGCTAAAATTCAACAATGATCGGTGAGTCGATGACGTGGTCAAGCGAAACAAAAGCAATCCGAAAAACAATTGCAAAAAACTGAAGCACAAAATAACTTAAAACATGCTATGGGAGTCCACAAGAACCCTATAAGTGTAAGTTTTGTATTGTAAGTTGTAAGTTCATGGGAGTCCATCCGACACATTATTAACATAAAAACCATCTCAGAAGCGCCTATGACTCCTACAGAAATGGTTTCCCTACGAATGTTCAAGCACGAATACGTTAAATGAAAATTAAAGGCATAAAATGCATTGCAACAACGAGTAGTTCTCTAATTCCATAACTTTTGTGTATTTATTTCGTCGTCAATAACAACAAGGCGTAAATAAACATTACCTTGATATCTGTGAATATTGGAATGGTGGTCCAGTCCCAAGGAATACATAGGTATGGCATTAATTCTATTTTGTAAAATTTGTGGAGGAATACTCGCTAAATGATTAGTGAAAACGTTCTAGTGTAGTGATTGATAGAAGATTGGTGATTGACAAGAAGACGCGGTGCGCTGCTGGTAAAATAGCCGACTACGATGATACCTAGTGTTGGTGGTGGACCCTGATTAAAGCAAGACTCATCGGAAGATAAATGACTGGAAATGTCCATAAATACTTCGGACCGCAAAATTATTTGTAATCGTATTGTGTATGAGAGTGGTTTCTTTAATAAATTCCATGAACCGCATGTATTCGAATGATTATTTAACCTACCACGAATACGTGTTAATTTATATTGGTGAACTGATTGGACTGCATAAAATTAATAGCGCGAGATGTTTTGGATAGTGAAATGGAATCCACGTAGCGGGTAAGACGTCTTTTTTGTGTAGCAGTGACATTATTTAATTATTCATGCAATGGAGCATAAATTACGGAATGAATGCGTCTGCCTTGACTAGGCCAAGTAACTTTCAACGACGACAAATATCTTTATTTCTTACTGCGCACGCTCGGAGTTTCATTCTGTAAGCTTGCCGTTGAAACTATGTCATGTGAGAAAGAGTAATGGACTGAAAATAAACTATTAAGTGAGAAAAATGAATCTTCTAACGTATTACGGCACGACACTTCGCGGCAATATCACAGGCGTAATCAGAGTTTTAAGCAATCGCACGCATTTTCCGATATTTATTTTGCATAATAAAAGTGGTAGGGCCCTAATTATAGTGCAACCTTGATCCTATGCGTCATTATTAATCGTTACCAATCATTTTTTTTGAGGACACTGACATTAAAATCCGCCATTTTTACATATCGTGTATTACCGTTACCTTAGCACAAATTTACTCTACCACACAGTTAGTGCCAACATAGTTGGTGGATTCAAATCTTGGCCGCTATTGACGCGGCGGAAGTTGCCCACAGACTTTTGCAAATGACTGTACATTGCGAATGCGGTCGTATAGTCTTTTGCCGAGCCATTTATGGGTTTATGTCTTATACGCACCCCATCACCGAGATGCAAGGTGTTTTTAATGATTCCGAGAGTTTTGAATCAACACTGAAATGATTTCGTGAATTGACTCATAATAAGGTCTTATCTTCATTATCTTCTTTATCTTTAATACTTATCACAGTATATCCTCTTCCCCCCAACCAATTTCCCCTATCCCCATCCCCTTCCCGTTTCCTATATATTGCGCTGCTGTCACGGAAGTTTATGAGTGTACACCGGATGATGGCTTAGTAAGCCGAAACACGTGTTGTGTAATTTTATTATTTTAAATTACATTGTGGAAAATTGCTAAAGTTTTTTACTCATCCAATTTAATACTTTAGTAAGAAATGAGCACAAACGGAAATAAATTCTGGGCATATTTTTGCGTACCGTATTTCTTAATTAATTTGAGTGCAACGCCGACAATGTCACTCTATACGCTGTAAATATATATGAATTTCGCATTTTGAAGAAGGAAACATAATGATCTCTTTAAGAGGATTATCAATGGAATACATGGTAAAAATGCAAAATTAGTGCGTTATCCCATAAGAGCAATCGTAAATCGGGGAAGACCAAGATGGCGGACAGGCCACGCCCACGTTAAAGATTCAAGCATTGGCCAGTATAGAATGGTAAATCGGGGAAGACCAAGATGGCGGACAGGCCACGCCCACGTTAAAGATTCAAGCATTGGCCAGTATAGGAAGCGCCCTCTCCATATACCTCAAGGGCTTGCAAAGATGGTCGACCTATGAATGCATTGGTGAAAATGAACGCTTTTGGTTTTCTCTGAGGAGAACTTAAAACCATTACACTGGGCCCACCTGTGCAATTTGTTCAGAGTGAGTTCCATTAGTCTGACTGCGGTAGTGGGTTGGGATGACCTACAAAAAATTGCAAAGTCATCCACAAACAGTGATGCTATTTCTGGTGTGCCTACACAGTTAGCAATATCGTTAATCGCTACAGCGAAAAGCGTTACACTAAGGACAGAACCCTGAGGAACTCCATTTTCTTGGCTGTAAAGTTGCGAAATATGCTGGCCTATTCTGACTTTAAAAACTCGGTTGGATAAAAAGTTTCGAATAAAAATTGGTAGATTACCCCTAAAATCCCATTCATGCAAAGTGTTTAGAATTTTGTGTCGCCAAGTTCGG
This sequence comes from Platycnemis pennipes, assembly GCA_933228895.1. Lineage (NCBI taxonomy): Eukaryota > Metazoa > Arthropoda > Insecta > Odonata > Platycnemididae > Platycnemis > Platycnemis pennipes. The sequence goes on from OW121849.1 coordinate 152,760,414, forward strand.
TCGTAAGCCTTTTCAATATCGAAAAATACGCCAATCACGTGTTGACGTACAAGGAAGGCTTCCTGGATAAAATTGTCTATCCTTACTACGTGATCAGTGGTGGAACGGCCCCTACGAAATCCACACTGAACACCAGAAAGAAGGTTGCGACGCTCTAGCCACCATATGAGCCGCCCATTCACCATTCTTTCCATAATCTTGCAGAGGCAGCTAGTAAGAGATATCGGCCTGTAGTTGTTAGGGTCAGCTCGGTCTTTACCCTGTTTTAATATAGGGACTACAACAGATTCCCGCCAGCGAGATGGAAAGGAACCTTCAACCCATAGCTGATTGAAGGTGTGGAGGACCTCCAACAATGAATATTCCGGAGAAAGGCATTGTGGACTTCATCGGGACCTGGAGAAGTCATGTGGGAGTCCGCAATGGCGGACTCAAGGGAAAAACACAGGGAAAACGGAAGGTTATATTTTGCCAGGGATCGTCGCTCCTTAAATTCGATAGAAAATGCCTCCTTTTCCTTCTTAATTTTTAAAAATCTATCATCGTAGCTTTTATTAGAGCTGGTTTTGGCTAGTTCCTGACCGAATATATCACCAATAGAAGATGGCGATGTAACTGTGTTGCCTCCAACACGTAGAAAGGAGACGCGGAGCTGTTGGTGGTTACCGGATATACTTCATACTTTACGCCAAACCTGTGCAACCGCTGTCCAACTGTTGACGCCGGAGACAAATTCCATCCAGGAAGCCCTCTTCGCCTCCTTCACCACCTGACGTGCCTTCGTTCTCAAGCGTCGGAAGGCGGAAAGGTTCATGTCCGTGGGATATTTTTTAAAAATTCGTACCGCCTCTTACGTTGACGAATGCCTTCTGCGCATTCCTTGTTCCACCAAGGTACGGAAGGCCTCGAAGGGACGCGACGACGCCGTGGTACGCTTGCATCTGCGGCTTCAATGATTTGCCTGGTCAGAGTTAATGTTAGTAACACTATCTACACGTCTTGTCGTGTTTAAAATTAAAATTACGGTTAAAATGAGACCAATCGGCTTTCCGGACAATCCAGTTGCCCGGTGGAATAAAAAGAGGATTAAAACGTCCTTCCTTCTTTATAAAAAGAGGAAAGTGATCGCTGCCACTTAAGTCCTCATGTACCAACAAGTTAATTTTGTTAATTAAACTGCTATATGCCATGCAGAGATCAATACATGAAATCTGACCGTTAAAAGAGTTGAAACGGGTTTTCTCTCCGTTGTTTACTAAAAACAGGTTTTAATCCACAATAAAATTGGCTATGACACGGCCTCTGCGGTCGCACTGCACTTGAGAACTTCCCCACATTGTGTCGTGAGCGTTGAAGTCCCCAAGTAAAATGAATGGTCGTGGTAACTGACGGACTAGGGCTTCCAAGTTAAATCGTGTGACCGGGGCAGCCTCAGGGAGATAGAAGTCACATATCGTAATCGGTTCGGGAGCATGCACCGTCACCGCTATAGCCTGAAATAGTATGTGTAGATGCATTCGGGAAGTGTAAAGGGCTTCCCGAATTTATATAGCCACTCCACCTTGGGCTCGTTGGCCGCTGGTGTCGTCAAATCTAAAAATTTTTTAAATTCTTTAAAATGCCCTTGTCCGTCATTTTAAAATGAGTCTCTTGGAGACAAACACAAGAGGGGTCAAAATCACGCATTAAAACGGTTAGCTCCTCTCTATGGCGATAAAATCCGTTACAGTTCCACTGTAATATAAAAGCCATTACAATTTTAAAAAGAAAATAAATAGAATAAAAAATAAATTAAAAAGGCAAGAGCCAGACAATGAACACAAAGGGGTCAGCGTCTAAGACGATTCTTCTTGCCTTTTTGCCTTGCTATGCGGACTTCCATCTCTGAGAGACTTTTGTCCTCATCCATGACTTCCAGCTCAGTTTGTTTTGAGCCGGAAGGGCCGAGGGTTGGCGTTTCCTCGCGCGTTTTGCGTGTATCCCGGGTTTCATTTTTTGGTGGGATCTTCTTTGGGGAACCCACACAGGCGGTATTTGTCTTTTGCGCTGGTTTGGGAGCCTTAGCCAGCTTGGCAGTTTCTTGCTGCGTGTCTTTCGCATTGACAGCATCGGTCTGCGTACCTATGGTGCACTTTGATAGAGGTGGGGTTACAACGGCGGCAAAGGACCTGGAAAAAGTGGGGCGATCATAGCCCTATACTTCTTCCTGGCCTCGAAATAAGTTAAATTCTCTAGCGTTATAATTTCCATTACTTTCCGTTCTTTGAGGAGTTTGGGACATGTACGGGAGTATACTGGGTGATAGCCCTCGCAGTTCACGCAGTGTAGCTGTTTAGAGCACTCCGCACCCTCATGCTCCTCCAGGCCACAGCGCGGGCAGATGGCCTTGCCCTCACATCGCGTAGCGATGTTGCCGAAGCGCTGGCACTGGAAGCAGCGCATGGGCGCCGGTATGAATGGTGGCACCGGAACCGATTCATACCCGACGAACACCTTGTCGGGGAGCCTGTCGAGCGAGAAGGTTAGTACCACTAAGGTAGTATTCTGTACTGTACCATTCCGCTTTGTGGTTAGTCGACGAGCATCTGTAACTCCTTGAGAGGCCAATTCTCTTATGATCTCGTCGACATCCACATATAGTAAGTCTTAATGACTGATGACACCCCGACTGGTGTTTAGGGTGCGGTGCACCTCCACCTAAATGGGAATATCATGGAGAAGTGTCATGCCCAGTAGCTTTTCGCTCTGCACCTGGCTGCTTGTTTCGATTAATAGTGAGCCGTCCCTCAGCTTTTTAGCGGACTTAAGCTCCCCAGGTACGTAGGCAGACAACACTTTCCGTATAAGGAAGGGAGACACTTTTTGGAGTGACTCACCTTCTTTTATGCATTTCATTACCTACTTGCAGGGGGGCTATGACCTAGTCCATAATTTTATGTTAAAGAAAACAATATTATGACATCCATATTGGTTGATTCCGTAATACATAACCGCTGGTATGTGTTACCTTTCATTGGAAATGAATCCAGTAAGTTACGCAAAATCATTTTAAAAGATGTCTGAGTATCCTGTTATAACCCTATAACAATTGGCAAAATTCTTTTTAACTCTAAAAACATATACGACAAATTAGATTAAAGTGGTGTATATAAACTTTTGTGTGTGAAGATTGTGGTGTGCAATACTTCGGACAAACAGGCCGTAGCATAAAAACCAGAGTGAAAGAACACAGACCTAGTTTAATTAATAATAAGGATACTTGCGTGAATCCAAACATTTAATAATTTTTACGCTGAAGTCCTATATTGTACGGCATGAAGAACCCTTTGCCGCGGCGTGCCTGCCATGCATCTCTTAGATTTCCGGGAAAATGGCGAGAATATTAAAGAGGCATGACATCGAGACCATCCACAAACCACCAGCAAAAATCCGGGACATGCTCGTTAGGGCGAAAGATCCAAATGGACTAAAAACACCAAGTTCCCTGTGGATGCCGGAAGGGTTATGCAGGGGATACGGGCCGTACCATAGAAACGCGGCTCAAAGAACGTAAGCGCCACCGCCACCTGGGACAGCCAGAAAAGCCATGGCAGAGCATTGGACCGAATGCCAGAACTGGGTGCGGGTCGACGACACCAAGTTACTTTGCCGGTCCAACGGCTTCTGGGATCGGGTCATCAAAGAATCCATTGAAATCAGACTGGCTGGAAATAATTTCAAACTGGATTCGGGTTACTCTTTGAGTAATACGAGGGTCATCCAGAAAATAAGTTCCGTTTTGGTCTGTAGATTGCTAGGGCTTTTGTTTATTGAATTCTGGCAACGTTGTATGAAAGAGGGGAACCCTCTGAATAGAATGAGAGGTGAAGGGCCGCAGTAGCCTTGACAACACGTTCACAGCAAGTAGTTGAAATGGAGCCCTCGACGTCGCGTCCCGCCACCTCTGTGCTGCCTGTTCCGTCTCGTGTCATTGCCCGCGGAGTGATTCAATTTCGTCATGCCCGTGGTTTCAAATCGGTTGAAATTCATCAACAGCTTGTTTCTGTGTATGGAGAGGGTGTAATGAGTGAGTCGATGGTGAGGAGAAGGGTTCGTGAATTTAAGGCGGGAAGACATTCATTTGAGGACGAGAGTGGAAGAGGCAGACCCTCAATTGTCACGGACGGACTTGTGGCAAAAGTCGACAATGCTGTTCGCGAAGATCGCCGTTCCACCGTGGATTAACTTAATGAGTGATTTTTTGCCTCAAGGAGAAACAATTATTGCCTCCCGGTATTGTGAGACCCTGAAGAACCTTCGTCGGGCCATCCAGAACAAGAGAAGAGGAATGTCGACCTCTGGTGTGTGCCTTCTCCACGACAATGCACGTCACTCGTTCCACTACGGAACTTTTGGATCACTTCGGTTGGTATGTTCTGACCCATCCACCTTACAGTCCTGACTTGGCCCCTTCAGACTTTCATCTGCTCACCAAAGTGAAGGAGGGATTAGCCGGAGAACGTTTCACAAGTGACGAGGAAGTAAAAGAAACTATCACCAAATGGACCAAGGAGGTGACGGAAAGCTTCTACGAGGAGGGGATTTCAAAGCTCATTTGTCGGTATTCGAAGTACATTGAGGTTTCCGGAGATTATTTGGAAAAATAATTCATATTATCAAGAACGTTTTCTGTAAGTTTCTGTAATTTTTTTCAATAAAAACTTGATTAATAAGAAAAAAACGGAACTTATTTTCTGGATGACCCTCGTACATGGAAGCATGTTTTGAAAAATATTCAGGAGACCAGGCGGAGCCGCCACTAGCACGACAACCAATCAGAGCCCACTACCTATCGGAGCATTGACGAGGACCAATCAGGAGTCACTTGACCTCCCGAGTGACGGTATTTAAGCAGAACAAATTTATGCAGTCAATACCGCCATATTGGCGACGTCCTGGACATCGCTGTGCATAGGAACCTCAAGAAGCCATTGGCGGCGAAATCAATCAGGTCTTTAGATTCAGACCACCTGCCTGTCATCTTTCACGTCGGACATCGGCCGCTGCTAACACCCAGCAGAACGGTGCGAAATTATGATGCTGCAGACTTGGACATCTACCGGCAGCGATTGACCGCCGCAATCCAGCCGCTCGCGGATATTCCGCTGGATTCCCCGCACGCAATCGACCAACAGGCCACCGCCGTAACCACGGCCATCGATGACGCCATCACAGCTGCTGTTCCCGTGAAGACCATACGACCACACAATTGCCTTCACTTGCCGCCTGAGATTCGAGATGAAATTCGCTTCAAGAACGCCCTGCGTCGGAAATACTTCCGGACGAGAGATCCTGAGGACAAGACGCTACTTTTGGCTGCCCAACATCGCATCCGGGATAATATCCGCGTCTTTTGTGAGGAGGCCTGGAAGCAGAAAGCGGAGAAACTCCTCGGATAGCGGCTCCCTTTTGAGGATTGCCCGGAACCTCCGCTCCGCATCAGCGGAAGAAGCTCCATTGATCTCACCGGACGGCTCCGCGAAATCGGACGCGGAAAAAGCAGCCTTCATGGCTGATTATCTCCAAGATGCATTCTCGCCACTGCCAGCACCTGCCATCAACACTGTGGACCCACTTGCGTCACCGGCCAGCATCCCCGGGACACCAACTCGCATTCCGCCCAAGGACGAATCACCACCGGAGCTTCAGCCAAAGGACGTTATTAGGTCCCTCAAATCGCTGAAGAACCGAAAGTCACCAGGACATGACGGCATCCCCAACGAGGCTCTCCACGCTACGCTAGGCTCGCTCGCCTACATTCTGCTAGCAATTTTCAACGCCTGCCTGACGATCGGCCATTTCCCGGCAATCTGGAAACACGCCCGGGTGATTTGTATTCCAATAGCCGGCAAATCCTCAGCACGCCCGAAAACCTGCGGCCGATCTCCCTTCTCAGCTCGGTCGGGAAACTGCTGGAGAGGCTGGCCCTGGAGCATCTGAAGACAGCCACGGAGGAGCTGTGCGTCCTCCCGGAAGAACAATTCGGATTCCGGGAGGAACATTCCACCACGCACCAGATAGGCAGAATACTCAACGTCATCACCGAGGCATTCAACTGGCATCACACCGCGGTCGGCGCCTTCTTCGACATCAGTAAGGCGTTCGACCGCGTGTGGCATGAGGGGCTCCTCCACAAGCTGCACCGCTTCGGCTATCCATCATGGCTCGTCTCCTTTCTCCATTCATGGCTGCAGGACAGAAGTTTCCACGTCGGCTGGCGAGAAGCGATCTCCGAGCGCCGCAGAATCTCCGCGGGAGTTCCACAAGGAAGCGTGCTCTCCCCTCTGCTTTTTAACATCTATACAGCAGACATGCCATCCTTCTTCTCAGCTCACGTCACGGCGCGCTCTACGCCGACGATGCTGCATTGATCGCCAGATCAAAACGGCCTTCGCTAGCAGCGTCATATCCCCAAAGAGCCATCGACACCCTGATTGACTGGTACACCGTCTAGAGATTTGCGGTCAACCCAAAGAAAACTCAGACTATCGTCTTCTGCCTGCGACAAGAAGAGCCTGGAGAACTTCTGGCCGGCGACCAGGAGGTACTCTGGAAACCCTCGGTCGACTACCTAGGAGTCACGTTGGATCGCCGCCTGACTTTCATCGCTTATGCCAGGAAAAAAACGCAACGAGTCACCGCACGTCGAGTCCAGCTGCGCTGCCTTTTGGGAAGCCAAAACCTGACACAAGCATCACGGATACTCCTGTGGAAAACGGTCCTTCGTCCCACATTGTCGTACGCCGCGCCCGCGTGGAGCGGCATCGCCTTGCAAAAGGTGAAATCGATCATCGAAACAGAAGATCGCAAGTGTCAGCGCCGGGCACTGCAACTCGGATGGACACCACACAACGGAGCCCTTCCACTACTCACCGGGACACCGCCCCTGGCTGACAAGTGGAAAGAAGAAGCCAGGGCATTCTACACCAAGGCTGGAAAATCCTCCTTCCCAGAATTACGCAAGATAGACGCCATAGAAGTCACCCCGTGGGACAGACACCATCGCCCGCGATCCAGCACCGGAGAGCTTGCAGACCAGCCGCCGGGACAACGGCGACGAGTGCGCGCCGAAAATCACTAAGTCCGCCGGGCCCTGAAAAGGGCCGTAGCGCTTCGGGCACACGCCCGTGATATATAAACTGGCCAATATCCATCGAAAAATACAAGAAACACCATCTAGAAAACCAGATACAACGCCATATCCAGACTACTCAAACACGAAATAAAAACATTCCGTACTTCTACATGGAATGATAAAATTAAATCCCTATCTACAAACAACAATACACTATGGAAGTTCACCAGAACTCTCCGTAACACAAACAAGACAACACCTCCACTCATCATTAACAAAACCACACTCAACACGGACGCCGAGAGAGGGGAGGCATTTGCTAATCGCATGCGCTCGGCGTTCGCCCGGCAGCCCGTTGCACCAGATAATCCCATAGCCTCAGAAGTCGAGAACGATATAGAATCCCTCTCCTATGCGCTTATATCGGAACGCTTTCTCTGCACATCCCGTGATATTAAATCCATCATCGACAACCTCCCGAATAAGTGCTCCTCCGGCACAGATCTCATCTCCCCGAAAGCAGTAAAACTTTTCACACCATCATTAACGCAGTACCTAACTCACATCATGAACGCATGCCTTCAGATAGCAATATTCCCTGACGTCTGGAAAACCTCCATTATTGTAATGCTCCCGAAACCCAAAAAAAATACTGACTGACGTGTCCAATTACAGACCTATCTCCCTGACGTGCACCTTCGCAAAAATCTATGAACGACTAGTCCTGACTAAACTACACAGACTCCCATTTCCCCTGTTCAGAAAAGAACAATTCGGTTTTGCGGCCCACACATCGACAGTCCACCAAATCAACCGACTCACTGAATTCGTAACTTCCGGCTTCAACTCCAACATGGTCACCTCCGCAGTTTTCCTGGACATCAGCCAGGCCTTCGACAAGGTCTGGCATGATGGGCTGATTTATAAATTATTGAAACTGGACATTCCTCTCCAAATAGTAAAAATTATACAATCCTTTCTTCACGGCCGTACCTTCCAAATCCGTCACAATATATTCCTCTCTGCTACTCATCATATCCACACTGGAGTCCCACAGGGGGCTGTCCTCAGCCCCACCCTTTTTAACATTTATATCGACGACTTCCCGACTACTGACAGAACAGAACTCTACCTATACGCTGACGACGCCACCATTGCGACTCGCAGTTGGTGGCCCGATAACAACGCAGACGTCCTTCAGACACACCTTGACCTCATTGAAGACTGGTTAGACGACTGGAAACTCCAAGTAAATCCTTCCAAATGCTCAAAAGTGTGCTTCACCTACAAACAGACTAAAAGAGACAATTTCCCCCTGACCTTGTATAATAAATTCATACCACAAAAGACTGAAGCCACTTTTCTTGGAGTTACCCTTGACGAAAGACACTCCTTCTCCGACCATATAGACAAAATCCTCACCACCACTAAGAAAACCAAACACGCTCTTCATCCCCTTATCCATTATAAAAGCCCCACATCCATCAACAACAAACTTAGAGTCCTCAACTGCATCATTCTCCCACAAATCCTTTACGCCTGCCCAGTATGGAGTGTAACAAGTATCACCAATATCCGAAAGCTACAAACATTCCTCAACAAACTTCTAAGGCAGATATCTGGTTCTCCTTGGTTCGTGCCTAACACGCAGATCCAAGCGAGTTTCGGCATCCCGCAGCTCACTGAATTAATAGAAGCTAACTCCAGTAACTACGCCACCACCATCAAATACTCGACAAACACTCTCATCGCATCCCTCTGGTCCTCTTCCCTCCCAACCGGGCGTAACCTATATCCGAAAGACAAAATCCCTAAGAACCAGAAACCCCTTACCAAAAGAAAGAGAAAAATACCTAAGTTCCCAACACACATGTCCCATCTCCCTTCCCTGCAAGTTCCTTTCCAACCATTCCCTACGAAGAAAGCCAGGTCCAACAACGTTCCTGACCTTTCATCCATCGACACCGAAGAACAAGATCAGCTGCAGGACCAGCAATCTCAGATTCCTCTCTCTCCAACTGATCCCCTCATACCCAACACCGGCACCTTGACCATTGAAAACCCTCCCCACCCCGGGTGTGGTAGGAGCGGAGCTCTCCTGAAAAACCTCCTCCCCCCTTTCCCAGACTAATCCTTCCTCAGTTGCTCCCAACTCAATATACCCATAATCCTTCACATCCATGACAAATAAACCCTATAGAACCTTACCGTCGATCCCCTCGAACTACTATCCCCCCTCATTGGTAAACACTGACAACCGCACCCCATAGAAAGAAAATCCTACCCACACCTAAAATAACTGCTTAAAAAAAAAAAAAAAAAAAAACTATCAACCGCATTGCTATCCTCGTAAAAAATTCTACATCAAACCATGGCCAGCAAGAGTGAAAGCTCGACATGGTGAAAAAAGGACTACTACAATCATTTGGATCCGAAAAATTTTGGAGTCACATGCTCTGTTAGAGAAGCGTAAGCTAATCGATCAGAGGTTGTTTGTAAATTCCTACTCTCTTTCTTCCAAACTTCCTATCCTTTTTTCCTTTCCCAATTCCTCAGCCTTGGTTATCATTCCCCATATTGCGGCTTGGCCAACTTTGTCTTCGATTCTGGACTACTTTGGATACCTGACATTGGATTATACGACTCGGCTCACTTGGACTTCTGATTCTGGATACGGATAATTACTGACTGCTGTTTACGAAGAATTTGCCTGCCTGGATCCCGACTTTTGGAACTTACCTGCCATTTTCACAGGATGAGGAGCTCTTCCAGCTTCGTTTCTTTCCGATCAATCGGAAATAGGACCCTTTCCTCCCCTTTACCTCAGCAATAAGAGAGCATCTCGTGAGAGTGATTAACTTAGTCCCACTTACTCATCACCTGGTGGCGTCTCTTCACCTTTGCTGGTACTTTTGGTCGTCTTTTCCCTCGAAACCGGGCAGAGGGCTTGCACCTCCGCTGCACGCCCGGTGGAGAGGGGACGGTCCACTTCATAGGGCTCCCCAACTCGGCAATTGCCATAATCATACCTTCCTATCCTTAGCTCGCCGGCCCTTATTAGGGTATTACATTTCTCGACGAACTTCTTCAAGATGGCGGACGATTCTGGAGGAAACACCGTTGACGACATGGAACATCTAGCAGCAGCTCCTCTCTCCCCTTTTTCCTGCCCTTTATCTGAACCTGACTCCTTTTCTGAACATTCCGATGACGACAGCACATTGTTTGTCCATCCTTCTTCCATTCCTGATAATCCACCTCATCATCCACCTCATCACAGCACCCAATCTCTTCCTGAGGGCCCTTCTTCACGGATTTCCTCAACCAAATTTCTAAAAATCTCTCCTATCACTTCTCCAATCATCCCCAGGAGAAAGAACCGCAACCGTCTGGCCAAGGAACCGAGAAAAAATGCATTAGCGCTCAAAATTAAGCAAGAAATTCAGGAGTCGCATGCTGGGAAACTATCAAACAGATTTTTGAAGAAGAAACAACCATTGCATTTGTTGCCAGGACTGATGAAACGCCGATTGCAAACGATTCCGCCTCCATACCTATCCCGGATAGCCTGGAATGTGCCCCGGAAAAAAACTCAAAGGCTTTTTTGAAGACCAACGATCCACCATACACTGGCACCACAAAGAAGCGGAAACATACTAATTCCATGGAAAACTCAACGCCGTGATCAGTATCAACTTTCTCCACAAATAGCAATGACGAACAATTCACCTTTCCCTCTGCATCCGCTCAAAATCAACTTCCTTCCTCATCCTGTCGAAAACAAACCGACTCCTCTGATGAAATCCCAAACCCTTCTACCTCCAACCAATCCGGCTGGACGCTTGTCACAAACAAGGCAAGAAAGTTTAAACCTGGCAAAAAATTCATTCCCCCTGATAATCCTGAATCGCTGCCCATTGAATCCCGCCCTAGTTCCCGCATCCCGGCTATCAGACTCCTTGCTTTCTCAAACTATCAGAAACACCTCTCCGCCCTTATTCCTTCTCTCAATCATCCACCTCGTGTCTCACTCGCCAACCAATACCTATATATCAACCCGAAGTGCCCTGCAGATTACCGCACAACTAAGCAATTCCTACAATGTCTAAACCTTCCCTTCTTTACCAATCCACTTCCCTCCGAAAAAAGAAGAGCATTCATACTGAAAGGCATCCCCTAATGCACGTCTACGGACCAAATCGTGGCTGATCTGGCTGAAGATGGCTACCAGACAACTGGTGTTATTCCTATTAAATCCCTACCGAACCACCCGAATCCTTTCCTGTTTTTTAAATTATCCCTTGTGGACGTTTCTAAAGAGGCAGAGCTCCTGGAAATGAAAACGTATTGTGGAGTCGACATCCGGGTGGAGGTTTGCCAACCCTCCGAAACCCTGCCCAATGCTTGAAATGCCTGCAGTTCGGGCATACCAGAAATTATTGCAATCTTTCCCAACGCTGCAGACTTAGTGCTCAATTACACTCCCGCGCTGATTGCATCATCACAGACCAAGCAGCTTTTAAATGCGCCAACTGCGGTGGTTCACACTCTGCTAGGTATCGATTATGCCCGGCCTTTATTAAGGCCCGTGCGATAAAAAAACAATGAACCTCTTCCTGAGGAAATTGATGCTTTGCAAGGGAACTTTGAACCTGCTCGGACAGCTCGCACGACTCCTCGACTGACCAATGACTATGGCATTTGCCCTCCTCCGCCCACTAATCATCGTGATCAGATATTTACCTTGCCAGCCATAGTGCCTCCCCCTCCTACTGGCACTTTGGAGGAATTTCAATTTGCTGATGTCCAGACCATTCCTCCTCCGGATGACTTTTCATCCTTCCCCAGCCTTCCAGCAATTCACATCCCGGCGTCAATGGAGATTAATATTCCGGATCTTCCAGCTCTCTCCGTCTCCATTCCAACCTTACCGCCTTACTCCCAAACACTACCTGCCGCTCTGGCCCAAATGAACCCTCCGTCAATTTCTCAAGTCGACCCTTCCCTGGACAACCAACAACCTTCCACTTCTCAACCTAATGCTGCTGGCACGGTTCTTCTGCAGCAGGAAACCACTCACAACCAATTCAATGACTCCACTTTCCAGCTTAAATTGGCCAAACATAATAAACACCACCACCGCCTCTCTTGCAACTGTTATGGCTGCGCCGCCGCATCTCCGCCTTCAAACCTTCCTTCAAACTTATGCCACACTTTGTAATACCTTCCTCCAAAATGCCTCCCACGTCTAACCGAACGACGCATACCTCCCACCTTAACGTTCTTTCCTGGAACGCCAATAGCATCACTAACAAACTAATTGACGTACACCTTCTCATATCCTTACATAATCCTGACATTATTACCCTTTCCGAAACCCACCTCACCTCCGACAAAAATCTTTTTGCTCCTGGTTACCAGATATATAGACTGGACAGACATAACCCTACACAAAAGGGTTCCCCTGGCGGCGGTGTAGCTATTCTCATCAAACAATCTCTTAAACATTCTCAGCTACCTGACAAGAGTTCTCAAATCGAACATACCGGTCTTTCTATTACCACCGCCATCGGCAGAGTAAATATTTATAGCACCTATTATCCCCCCAAACCCATCCAACCTGAATGGCTATCCTAGCTATTCTGTTACAAATCTCCCACGTTTGTTTTTGGTGATTTAAACTCCAAGTATACAGACTGGGGCTGCCGGGCCACAAACAAAAATGGTGCTGTACTCAACACCCACTGCACAGTTAACGATCTACAAATACACACCCCATCTGAATACACCCACTTCAGCTCTACACATGACACGGACACTTCCGATATTCTTGACATTGCCCTTTCTACCCACTATCCCTATCATGTTCCCTCCAAAGTCCTCCATCACTACGCCTCCGATCACCTTCCTGTTCTGAAATAGTGCGAGCTTCTAATTTGGCTAGAATGAAATTGTCCGAAGACTGGGAAATCCAAATGCCAAATTAATGATGGAAAAGGATGACTCCGAAACCAGTTTTTCGATTGTCTAGGCAATCATCAACGGGGAGAGCAAGGTAAAACAGGTCAGCACCTGTCGAAAGCCAAGCGAGGAGTGAGTGTGGAACGAGAGTGTCATTTGACGGTCGGTGACGTCATGCGCTAGGGGGGTCGTGTGTATTGGAGGAGGGTGGGGGCGCTGACGTCAGAGTCCTCGTGATGATGAGTGTTCCTGGGTGATGAGTCATTGTGCCTAACCTTGAGGGGAAGATTTCCGAGAATTGGACATTTATGCTTAATGTTACATGTTTCGTGAAGTTTATCAACGGTGTGAAAGAGTTTGCTATTAATGATCCCTGGTTCATTATTTAATATTTTATTCCTGTTCAGGTGAATGAATAGGCTTTCGTAAGCGTCTAACTTATGATTTTCTGTGGCTTTTAATAAAGTGAGATCTGTGGAAGTGATTTGGTGGCCTGATTCAAATATGTGTTTCGCGACGGCGGATCGAGTGAATCTTCCGTTTTTATAGTGTGCCATGTGTTCCTTGAATCTAACAGTGGGATTACGTTTCGTTTGCCCTATGTACGTGCGATCACATTTGCTGCATTTTATTTGGTAGATTCCTGACTGTTGTAATCGAGGGGTCTTGTCCTTTGGATTGCCTAGTAAGTTTTTGAGTGTGTTATGGACGGTGAATACTACTTTTGTGTCGACTTGTTTAAATATCTTTTGTAAGCCCTTCGTGAGTCGTGGATAATACGGCAGAGCGATGTGTTTAAATTCAGAGCTGTTTTCCATGGGACTTAAGGTGGTGTGTGTAGAATTTTGTTTTCTACGTTTATTCAATATTAATTTGTCAATTATTCCTGGGTTGTAACCTTGACTATTGGCTTTTTATTTAATTCGCCTTAGTTCATTGTCGTAACGTTCTTTGTTAAGTGGAACCGAGAGTAGCCTGTTAATTAAAAAGTGAAACGTGGCCATTTTCTGCTGATGCGGGTGATGCGAGTCTGATTTAATGTAGTTATCAGTATGTGTACTTTTACGGAATATATCAAATTCTAAGTTGCCTCGGTTCTTTATTACTTTAATATCTAAAAACGGGAGTGATCCATTTTGTTCTGTTTCGTAAGTGAAATTAATTGAGGCATGGACTTCGTTTAGCCTGTTAATGAAGTCGTTTATGTCGGACTTTTGTGTGTCAAAGACAGCAAAGATGTCGTCAACGTATCTCAACCATACCCTGGGGAAGTAACTGAAAGTGCTTTTGCAGTGATTTTCGAAGTAGTGTAAGAAAGTATTGGCGACGAAGCAAGATAGCGGGTTTCCCATCGAGGTTCCATGTGACTGCTTATACCATTTGTCGTTGAACTGGAAGTATGTGGTGTCCATGCAAAGTTTCGTGAGTGTAACGTATTCTTTAATCTGCGTGGCTTCTACTTGTTTAGATTCTAACCATTGAGCGATGTTCTCTAGGGCTGTTTGGATGGGAACGCTGGGGAATAGTTGCTCGACATCAAATGAAACTAAAATTTCGTGAGGGAGGACATTGAGATTTCGTATGTTTTCTATGAAGTTTTTGCTGTTTTTAATTCCGTACATTTCATCGGATCCTAGGGCTTTAAACTCATTAGTGAGCCACTTGGCCAATTTATATGTCGGGGAGTTGATGGTCGAAACTATTGGTCGCATTTTGTTTCCTGGTTTATGAATTTTAGGTAACGCATAAAGTTTAGGGATCATGGGGTTCTCAATTTTCAAAGCGTAACGAAGTTTTTCAGTAATGATGGTTTTGCACTTACTAATCGCGGTTTTAGTGTCGGTGATTATTTTGTTTAGAGGGTTCTTATGAATTTCAACATATGGTCCGTTTACTATCGTATTCTCGGTGCGTTCAATGTATTCGTCTTTGTCCATGATGACTGTGGTGTTCCCTTTATCAGATTTCATTTGATGTCGAGCTCCTCACCCCTGACTTAATAGACTATCTCACTCAAATCTACAATGCCTGTTCCCTGACCGCCACCTTTCCCGACGCCTGGAAGACTTTCATCATTGTCATGATCCCCAAACCGCGTAAAGCACTGACTGACGTTTCTAATTACCGCCCTATCTCCCTGACATGCACGTTTGCTAAAATTTACGAAAGACTGATACTACTTCGACTTCAGAGACTTCCTTTCCCTCTTTTCAGAAATGAACACTTCGGATTTGCCGCCCGAACTTCTACGGTCCATCAATTTAACCGGCTTACGGAATTTATCACTTCCGGCTTTAATTCCAAAATGGTCTCCACAGCCGTCTTTCTAGATATCAGCCAGGCCTTTGATAAGGTCTGGCACAATGGCCTAATTTCCAAATTCATTTCCTCAAATGTCCCGTCTCACCTGGTAAAACTTATTCAATCCTTCCTCTCTGGCCGCACCTTTCGGATCAGGCATAATTCCTTCCTTTCTCCAATTCACCCGATCCACACTGGCGTACCGCAGGGAGCTGTTCTCAGCCCAACTCTCTTCAACATCTTTATCAACGACTTCCCCACAACCGACCTGACAGAACTCTTTTTATACGCTGACGACGCCACCATTGCCACTCGCAGTTGGTGGCCGGGCAAGAATGCTGACGTCCTTCAGACACATCTCGACCTCATTGAAGACTGGCTAGACGACTGGCGACTACAGATTAACCCGACTAAATGCTCTAAGTGGTGCGAAGGTTTCCGCGGCGTTGTTCAGATGTTCTCTGCATCTCGGGTTCTGCGTCCGCGTTTGTTGACTGGGGGTGCCAACAGTTTCGCTAGCCGTCCTGCTAGCTTCTTCAGGTCGAAGGTGAGGAAAGCTGCTTTTTCGCCGTCTTATATAGGGCTGGTAGAGTCCGTGCTGCGCTGTGATTGGCCGGAATGGATGATTCTTTTCCACGCAGTGTTTAGGGGATAGCCATCTTCTCTGTTGAAATTCGTGGGAGTTTTCCATATCTCTATTACCGAGCGGATACGAACGTGTTTTTACGTGTCTGAGGCGTTTGTTTTTAGCGTGTTTCGGAGCATTTTTGAAGCGGTTTTAAGGCGTTTTCAATTGATTAAAGAGCACTCCCTGTGCACAGTGTGTATATTCCTTCCCTTTCCCATGCCGGCTTCTCATGAGAGAGAAGCCGGTTCCCAAGTCCAATCGCCAAGGGCCTCAGTGGCACCCGCGATGCCCTAGCGGTCTTAAATCCCAAACCTCTCGTGCGCAAAAGCTTACGCGACGAGTGATCCCGTATTCCATGGAGTTAATAAGAGAAACGTGTGACGTAGATTCCACGGCCATGCCACAGGATAATGTTAAACGTGTGCTGGACCTCATCTCCTCGCTCTCCGAGCAGGACAGAGAAAAAGTGCGTCTCGGCATCTCCGCCGCAGATCAGCCTCCAGCTGTTTCAGCTCCTTCGGAGTCTGCCCCCATCCCTTTGGCGTCGCAGCCCGCGCCCGCGGCCTCCGCCTCTTCAACCACCGCCCCGGCCTCCGGCCCGGTGAGTATTGTTAGCCCTGCCAGTGGTAATGAGAGCAATGGTCCCACTGTAATTAGTCTGGTTGACGAATTTCAAATAGTTCAAACAAAGAAATCCCGCAGAGCCAAGCGGCCGCTGCAGGCGAATGCTTCACATTCGACCAGTGCGGTATCAGACGGCCTTTCTACGACCAACCGATTTTCGGCTATCGCTCCTTCCGAGCATTCCGACACGGCTCCCTCTGAGCCCGCTGTCTCAGGTGACAATTCAGATGTGCATGCGCATGCCGGCTCCACGGAGGAGATGGAGACTGAGCCTACGCCGCGGCGCGTGAAAATCCCACCAATTAGAGTGCATGATACCAGTCGTTGGCCCGAGATCAGTGCGAGGATTGCGAAATGCTTCCCGCAACCCATTTCAAGCGCCACGGGCGCCAATTCCGCCGTAATCCGTTGCGCTTCTGCGAACACCTACTGGGAATGTAGGAAATATCAATACTGCCGCGTGAACGGCGGTGAAATTCACATAAATTGCCATGCGAAAAAATTCACCTGGACCGGGAATCGAACCACGGACCTTTGGCTTTCCGGGCCACTGCGCAGACCACTACGCTACCCAGGATCCCTAATTCGCATGGCAATTTTACCGAGGTTCACGGTACTAGATGTTGAGCCCTTGCGGTCCATCAAGGATGGCAACGCAGGGGAGACTGGGCTTCAAGGAAGCCACTACCAAAGGTGAACCCCATCCAGCGCTAAAGCCGCGCTTGGCGGTAAATGTAGGAAATATCAATCCTGCCGCGTGAATGGCGGTGAAATTCACATAAATTGCCATGCGAAAAAATTCACCTGCACCGGGAATCGAACCACGGACCTTTGGCTTTCCGGGCCACTGCGCAGACCACTACGCTACCCAGGATCCCTAATTCGCATGGCAATTTTACCGAGGTTCAGGTACTAGATGTTGAGCCCTTGCGGTCCATCAAGGATGGCAACGCAGGGGAGACTGGGCTTCAAGGAAGCCACTACCAAAGGTGAACCCCATCCAGCGCTAAAGCCGCGCTGGTGCTGAGCAGATTCATCATCTGCGAGGAGGCAGATGCGCACCCCTGCTGTCAATACCGCCATGTGGAGTACGGCGAAGACTCTGGATGTTGCCATGACAAGACGGCAAGCCATGACCATATGCTTCAGGAGGTGGCGACTCCGGCCGAACGCAAAAAAGTCCCAACTAATCATCTTCGGCAAGAACCATGAGACCGATGGGAGAACCATCCCGCTGTTCCTGTGGGGAAAACGCGTCCCGAACTATTACCTACCTCGGCGTGGAAATTGACCGGAACCTTAGTTTCAGGAAACACGTGGGCAGGGTGAGGGCCCAATGTAGTCGGCGATGCAACATCATCATAGCAACACAGTGTATTTTTATTCGTATTGGGTATTCTCTATAGGTGGAAATGTGTTGTATATTCACCATATACGGTATATATAGGTATATATTCGCTTTGCATTGTTTGTATTTGTATATTCACTGTGGGTTCTGCATATGTGAATTTGTCGGGACGTTGATGTGAAACTGGTATTGTTGTGTCTTTGTTGTACTTGAGGGACGATGTCCCAGTGCAAATAAATTGTCTATATCTCTATTTATCTTCGGGCCACTTCATTTCGGTGATTCCTAATGCTTCGAGGTCCATTCTTCGCATTTCCACCTTCAGGTTCTCCAGTTTTCCACAGGTCCGAAGCGATCTCTCAGGCGATCACCATGTTCCTGTCCTAGAAAGTTTATCACATGTGACTGATGTACTCTCTCGGGTAGTCCCCGTCCGGAGATCCGAATGGGGGACTATTTTACTTCCGGAATATTTTACTCGATAGGGTTCCATCACGTCTTGATAAGAAAGAAAAGAGTGGAGTAGCTGCGACTCCTTGGGATATTAAATGTGGTGGTTTCCCCTTACCTTCCAAATCGCAGTAATAGAGCCGTGAAAGTAAATTTTACCACGCCTGTAGTGATATGAGTGAGTTAAAATTCGACGTGAAGCCTCTAAATGTGTAATTCTGCGCTGTCAGCAGCTGTTTATCCATAAATTAATTATATTCGAATTCCACGAACGGACACTTGTTAAGGCATAAAATTTTTCGATGAATTTGTGTCATCATACAGGTTGTGTTACTATATGTTAGCATTGTGCTGGCATTAACTATTTTCAAGCCATTTCTACCATCGAATTTGGTCACACACATGCTTTATCGTTCTACTTGATGGCGTAAATATCAGGTGTATTATATGTTTATTATTATTATTTGTTTATTACCTCTGAAGCTTTCCACTCATGGCCTTGAGTGCCTTGTTACTATCGTTAGTATTGCCTATCGCACATGAGCACGTATACGTGCTCATGATAATGATGACGATGGGATTTCATCTCATCACGAAGTAGCTTCTGGTGAACTATAGTAGGGATGAAGGATTCACAGATGCCATATCTTCTTATTTGGATGCATGGCTATGGGTTGTGTTGTTTTTGGTCCATTTGATTTATCACTTGGTAGTTACTTAGATGAGAATACGCTGTAATGTGCAGCCTTGCTATATGTGTTGATCTGTCTGGAACTTTGAATTTGGATATATTAATGGAAATGTCTGCAGTAGGTTTCCTTCCTGTATCTAGCTGTGTAAATACTAAGAAAACTAACCCTTGTAGCATTCTAGATGAACTTAACCTTAAGGCTCCCGGATACATCGGGGCTCCGCGCAGGCAAGCGCTCGACGTGAAAGCTGGCCGTGGGAGAGGCGAGCCTAGCAGAGAGATAGGCGATGGAGGGGAGAGATCTGGAGAGGGGAAGGGGAAACCGAGGGTATGGGAATTCGACGGTGGTGGGGGCCATAGAGTTTTCGGAGGGCTAGACTGCAATTCGAAAGCCGCAACATGCGTATTCTATTGTCCTACCTAATCGTCGCTATGACAGGTATAACGGCTGTAGTCGACTGACTGCTCATGCAGGTGGCAGGATCCCAATTCATCTAATGAACTGAAGCCTTGTTTGCGAAGGAGGTTTCCGCTGGACGTGGAGAATAGTTGACTCAACTGCTTTATGAATTTTCCACCAAGTCGTTTCATGTCAGGACTTTGCCTGCCACCATGCAGGCGTCTTCAGGTCAAGAAGAAGCTAGCAGGATACATATCAAAATACTGCCCTGAGCATGGATCGACGCGGCGTAAAACGTTTAAATCAGTTGAGCCAACCTCATGTGATTTAGGCGCTCATGAAGATTCATATTTATTTGATGTCCTAAAAACGGCTCACATTACCATTTAATTGCATTGTTCTGCTTCGTCTTGAAGTTTTTCATATCTAGCATTCTACTAGCAGATTCAAACAAAAAATACTTTACTGTCTACCCGGTAAGAATATGAAAGAATTGAGATGATAACTATCTATAGCACTTTCATACCGTATAGGGCGATTCTGTTTAGAGAAAACAATGGTATCATTCAAATTTAAGAAGCAATAAATCATATTGTTACGAATATTCATGCTACTGTAAGATAATTGGAACGGAAAGGATAGAGCCCTTCAAAATGATGTATTCCATTGAGTAGGTTATCATTGAAATATGCTGCAATTGGTTTCAAAAAATTATTTATTTTTTTCTAAATTCAGTATCTCCGGTAGAAGGTAGTTCAAGTAAAATTATTTTAACTTCTCCGCCATTTGATTTTCCCAGAAATCCTGATCTCTCTGGATCTTTTCCACCATGAAACCATGTGGGGTCCAAATCATAAAGGTACTATAATGCGTTTTAGCTATGTTTAGTTGCCGTAGAACTTGGTAGAAATAATCGGACTTTCTGTTCAAATACAAATTTCCCTCCCGAATATCGCAGTATTTTATTTCAGACGAGAAAACACGAAACCACGCGAAGACAATGTCATGGAGGGCTCGTATGCCTTACTCGGTGGCATCACGTCGTCGTTACTACATAGCTGAAGCCGGGAAAGAAGGGTCGCCTGAAAACCTCTGGTGGATAGCGAGGGGGAGAGGTTCATTCAAACAAAAACGCATCTGTTACAATGCGCCAGTCAGCGCATTGCCTTACAATGCCTGTACATTGCGTCGTCAACACATCAGTCCCAGTGAATCGCGAGAAAAGGAGCCCAGGCACACCCTCAGCATCTACTGTAACTATATATAACTTAGTTTCCACTGCAATTTTACAATTGCGATGGGTTACTTCACATCGCAATGTGGGGATCAATATCAAAAACTAACCTTAATGCAATTTCTACCTATCAGAACAATCTTTTGTGGCAAATTACAGACGTCAGTAGTCTTACATTCACGACAACCTGGAGACACGTAGCTACTTATGCACGACTAACATATTGGGAAATTCGAGAGGTCGAAATATATATATAGGGGTCCCTGATACTCTTTCGTGGAAAGAAAAGGAACTTAGTCATCATGTGCCTTTGTGCTCTCTTATGAAAGAAGTGAGAAAAAAAGTGAGATTTTCAAATACAAGCAATTAAAACTCCTAATGATTTGCATTAGTAAACAAATTGAGTCTAAAGCTAACGTTTTTTTTCAAAACACTGAAAATAGGGCATTTTCAAACCAAGTCTATTTCAGTTCAATTCTCATATCGTCACGAATGCAGAATTCTTGTAGTGGAATTGTTTTCGTTTAAATTTCAAGATGAAAAATACGAATTCTTTGGATGCTGATTTCCGTATACAGGGCTTGTTTAATTAGCTTACCTTGGCCCAGAAATGGTTCTGATACAAACAGTCGCAACTGTAAGGCTTGGTCGAAAATTTTAGTTTATGAAAATCATTAGGAGTCCAAATATTTTTCATTAGAAAAAATCTCACTTTCCTTCAAAATTATCAGTGTTTTAAAATAAAAAAATCATAAAATATTCATAATATGCAATACTCATTGTACGAGTATAGCATATTTGTGTAGGCAAAGCGTGCAAAATAGTTTTGTGTCGTGAAAAGCTTTCCACGTTCTGCTTCGACTTTGAGTCGGTCCCCGACTGCGAGCGTGTTGTCGAACAAATAAATATCTAAGAACCCATCCAAAGATAAGCCGCTCCCGCCTGAAACTGGAGTACAGATGGGTCGGCGTCAGCTGGCCGGCCCCTACCGCTATCCCCTCCCCCTTCCTCTCTCCCCTCCACGTACCGCTCTCCCCTTCCCTAGCGCGTGCTGGGACTCGCTCTCCAGCTAATGCCCCGTTCACACTACTAGCTTTTTACTATGGTAAGGCTTACCATAGTTGGAAAATGGCCGTGTGAACGCAGGTTGCCGCTAAACCTAGTAAACTTTTCTACCATTATTGAGTTACTATAGTTGGCGCTAGTTACTGGTATTTTAAGGACGTGTGAACGCAAGTTGGTAGAAATGTGGGTAGAAAGAAGGTTTGTTTTGAAAATGGAAGTGGAAATGAACGTAGAGTGCTTGAAGACGAAGTGACCGGATCGCACGATATGGATTGGAAATGATTCTTAGTTACAACGATATTTATTTAATCACACTGTAATATATTTTAGTAGTTGTATTACCACGTTCCACTGATTCGGTTGTTCAATAATGGTTTTAAATAGTTTGCTTTACCCCTGAATCCTGAGTACGTACGCTTATATATTTATTGTATGTGATTAACTTGCCGTGAAGAAAATATACACGCAGAAATTAAGTAACTAAGAAGTTGCAAACTTTCTCAGGAAATTCGACTCGTGTTATTTTTTACATATTCACTCCTTAGGACGGCATTAAAACTATTTTCAGCATTATTCCCTTAAATAGCTCCTTTCACAAACAGCAGAATATGGTAAACTTGGGATATCGGATTTAAAAATACTAAATATTGATAAGAGCAACAAATTCATTATGTATACTTGTATGTATTCTATTTGGATACATGAACTTGCCTACGAAATGGGTTAACACGAGCGATAACTTATTGAGAGGTGAACAATTAATCATTTCGTAGCATGGAGTTCCATGGTTGATTGGATTTCTTGGTGCGTGATGCCTGTATATAAGCTAAACGAATAGAAATACAGGCAAGGAAACGTTAATAATTTTAAAGTGTAAAGGTATTAGTTGAAATATGCGAGGAAAAAGAGGTAAAGGTTGAATGTCTTAAATATCTGGAAATTAAAGTCATGGAGGGCGTTCATCGTTGTACAACCTTTACATATTTTTAGCGTATTACTTTGGAGTTATTCAAAGCAAATGTTAATTGCATTCAATTTTATATTTAAAATTGATGTTTAGCAAAGTAACTAACACAGAATCCGTATCTCGGAGATGCGACCCACTGTCAATCATGAGGAAGTAATTTAAGAAGAATATTTTGGTTCATTTATAAAAAGGGATCTAGGATACTACATTGATAATTTTCTATAAAATAACTGCATCTAATTTGCACATAAGTTAAAATACGCTTCCAATCTTTGCAAGACAAAGCCTTCCGCTATCCTACCCTCCATTGTTATTTTGACTTAATTTCACTCTCCAATAGATGTCACTAGAGTCTTTACGATGGTTCTGGGTAGGCCGTGTGAACGCAGGTTAGTTTTATCCGCCATATTAACTATCATTCTACCCTAGTAGTGTGAACGGGGCATAAGGGAAATTCCTCGCCCCGAGAGAGCACGCGAAGGACAAGAGGAAATTGTGTTGCATTGCTACGGGATTACGGTCACTGTGTTGTTGTTATAAACAGTACACAAAAATACCGTGGACCTACGTGGAGACGAAGAATTCCCGTTTCAAAGGAGTGTCATAATCAGTCATTAGGTTCGGACTTTAACGTCATACATGTCATGGAAATCAGCCTATTTTCGCCAAAATTAGCGTTTTTCTGAGGTCAACAGAATTATGAGGAACGCAATGACTGAAAAATAAATACATTTATTTAATAGACCAATCCTTACTCTCGAAGTTTGCGCAGAAAAAAACTGTTTAAGTAGCAAAGCAGGGTCTTCAAGTCATGAGGTGTAGACGTCTGCGGAAGCGTTTTTGACCGTGGTATCCGACAGTCTTAATGCACGGAGACTGTATGGCCAACCAGCTCGTAAGTGTGGACACTCACATTTCGGTATTCACTCTTCCTCATTCATTCAGGCTTCTTTCATGGTTGTAGTTGATATTGATATTTTTTATCTTGACGTTATAGCATTCCATATATATTTATTGGGTTGCATACTTCGTTTCATCACAGTTTCCAAGTATTTTTGTGAAAGCTTTCTACTAGTATGCCTAAGTTAGATGAAAGTGTTAGTTTAATGGTTCTCCACTAATTCCTCGTAATTTGATGATTTATGAGAAGCTCTTACAAAATCTTATTATTTTTAGTCCTCTCTCCCAGTGTGACTGGTAACGTAATATTTAGTCGTATTACAGTAGTTTTTTGACCAAATAATGCCAGCCAGCCTAACGATCAACACAAAACAATTGCTCATAGGAAATGAAAAAAAACTCCAGTAAGAATCCAGTCTCCATGCTCATTCCTGGTGATAGGCCTCTAGAAAGTGGCTTTCTCAATCTCGCATGAAGTGCTTGGCAGCTTGTCTCATTATTTCCTTCTTTCTTCCAGGGTTCTTCAATGTAAGAATCCTCGTTTCTATTAATGAGTACTTCATATTGGTAGAAATGTTTAATGCACCATTATTTATTGTCCTAAAATATGCAACATTCATTTAGGTTATGGCAATGGATGTGTAACATTTTTTATCAATAAAGGTCATCAATTCCCATGCCTGGAACAATTGTTTTGTTTTTATTATTTGTGACTCTCAAGTCCACTTCTATTTCAGATTGAAGCTGAATGTTGACCCAGCAGTGTTGGAGTGAGTTCTATACCTCTAAATTTAAACAAGAAAAAAGATAAAGGAGTAAAGAATATGGCAAAATATAGAATACGACGACACGTTGAATTCAAATTGAGCGGGCTTTCTGCAGTTACGCTACCAGTACCATCTATAAGTGTAGTAGGTAAACAGTACCCCCTGTCGAAGAATTATGACGTTAGATTGGCTCTCCATGTTCAGGAGCCTGTTTAGAAAAGAAGAGAATCGGTTTGTTTGATTGGCACACTCAGGTAATGCCCAGTTTCAATTCCTAGTGTATTTACTCGGGACTAGTTTATTGGACTCGTGTGGTGTAGTAATAATATTAATGGCAGAAGTTGCTTTGGGATTTTAAACTTTCAAGGAGTCCTTCCTGATGACGGACAAAGCCAAGGAGTGTATACAACCGTATGTTAGATCATTACTAAAATGCGTCGCTCAAGTCGAGGCAAGTGCAAATTGCTTTTTTCTGATGTCGCTCAGGCATGTAAACTTATTCGAGTAATTGAATCGTCGTTGAAACCAGTACACTTCTCGTTATTGTGTATATAAGCCCAGGTTGTGTAAAATTCTGAGTTATTTGCTCTAAAACAATTCTTTGGGCATTTGCTGTCATGTGACATTATTTAAGAATCTAGAATGTATTGATTAGATCGATCGTTACCTCCCAAGGTGTTTTCTCGACAAAATACGATTGATTATGCATTGTTTTTATTTAAAGTCTTCAATTCATGTTCATTCTTAATCTCGCTTTTTAACTGCAGCCCGGGGGCGACACATTTTCTCAACTGGAGCAGTATATATACTCCAACATATGGAGTGACAAGTTCAACGCTGTTGATCGTTATTCAGTCAAAAAGTCTTTTGATGGAGTGATAAGAAAATTTTTCATTCATGGCCTCTCCACTGAAGCAGAGAAAATGCAGAACCTCCTGGATAAATACCTTAGCAGTAAGGACTGGGGAAATGATCAACAGGTAATGTACTGATGTCATCATAATAATAAGCAGATGTCCGTAATAATAATATTTATTAATACGGACATCTGCTCAATATAAAATAATATATCAGTTACAAAGAGAAAATCAGTTCACTTCTTGAAACCCATTTTGTATCATAAAACATACCTTTAAGAATGACTTATAACTCTACAATTACAAGAAAAAGAAGAAAAAATAAATAAGTAATCAGATTACACAGCATTGTACATCAATAAAAGTCTTCCACATTTAATTTCCTTATTTTATTCTTAACTGATTTAAAGGAACTGTTAATAGACCAGCATGTTTTCTACGTACTAAAAGAGAGGACATATTAATTGCGGACATGATAAGATTGTAGTCAAGTTCATGCGTTGCCCCAGATTATCTATCAATTTTGACAGATCAAACATAAGAATTTATGCTGGACTTTTTCAATAGTTGTGTGATGGACTTTATAACAAGGTGACCAATACAACCAAACCATATTCAAGAATGGGTTTCACAAGTGATGAGAAAAGTATTTTAGTGCAATGAAAGTCATCAAAATGAGAGTCATGTTATGTAGCCCACAGTCCTGTAGGCCCGTAGAACAATTGCCTGAATGTGACCTTGAAACCTCACATTTCAAAACTTGCTGATAAATTATCGTAAGTCCTACATACTCCATAAATTAAAAACTCAGATTTCTCAGGATTAGCAGCAGACAATCTACTTTTCCTTATTCCACTGCCATACTGAGCCATAGCCATAAATAAACTTCTGTAAGTGAAATGTGACAATAAATGATAAGTATTATAATTACCGGTGAATGTTCGTAAAGAGGTAAATGTGAGCATAAGGGGGACGACTTTCACAATTCAGTGATACTTCTGGTGAAAAGAAAGACAAATTAATGTTTCACCTTCCTTTTAGCAAACATCCCACAGCATGGAGTGGATAAATGCTTCATACTATTGGCAAATGGGCCTCTTACTGATAAATAAAACTATCTTCGGTCACTTGGTGGTATTCCATAGTCAATGATTTTAATAAAACAAACTTTTACAAAATACCACAAAAAGTGTTTTAAACAAACTTACGACCCGGTTTCGTCCGAATAATCGTCATCATCAGGTAAAAATACGTGGTGCGAACTCTCTATATATACCAGCCAACAACCAGAGGGGGGGGTTGGGATAGGAGGAGGGGGAGGGGGGGTGGTGAATTAGGGAGGACTATGGGTAGAAGTGCCTGGCGAGTTGCAAGCCGATGTGAGGGGGTCTGAGGATAGGGAAAGGGAAGCAACTGCCTTGAGGAGGCGGGAAACAAATACTCATTGATGAGTGTTGCCCCAGGGTCACCCATTTTCTTTAAAATTTCCAACTGCTCTCTAGAATTGAGCTCTTGTCTCCAATGGCACATACATAATGTATTAACATTAAAATCACGCTGGTGGTCATTATCAATTAAATGTTTAGCAAAATTACTTTTCTTGTCACATTTAGTGTTGAAAGCTTTAAAATGTTCCTTGGTCCGTGTGTTAAAATTCCTGGATGTCTGTCCGATGTAAACTCCATCACAGTCACTACACTTAAAAGAATACACACCACTTTTGGTCATGGGATCTACCCAGTCGACACAGAAAATGCGGCCAAACTGTGGCCAAGCTATGGCTAAGCATTGTGGCCATAGTGTATGGCCATTATGGGTCCATAATGGTTTTGACCCCCTGGCCAAAGTGTGGCCACAATCAATGTGGCCACACTTGGAATTTTATTTGCTGGCCATAATTATGCCGAAATGAAATGCGTTATTAATATTAGAAGAAATTATAAAATTTCCATATGTTAGGAAGTTATTCTATCCCTAAAGGAGGAATTACTAACTCTCAAATAAGGGATACTAATTCTACATAGCTAGCAAACTTTCTCATTTTATTTCTTTAGTACAATTGCCACTGAAAGAGAGGTATATGACTTTGCAATATTATTTTAAACTTTTTTTGATCAAATAGTGAACTTCACACTACAGGCAGTTTATGCAATTCCTTCAGGCTGATTTCTTGAAAACAGGTATGAGAAGCAGATCACTATTGGGTCTCCTCGTCACCGGGAAAACGTTCAATGGCTCTTCCTGATATCCACTTCACCTCAGTCTACAACACTGAAATCACCAGCTTTACCGCAGCAAATATAAACATATATATTTCTAATACTCGCGTTTTCGGGATCTATACAATTGTACGGTTGAACCTCAAGTTTGCGCAAATTCCACAAACCCACATGTCCATCACAAACGAACGTAAACGGAAGCCAAACCAATACGCTACTCAATGATACAACATCGATGAATATCGTTGCCGATTTTAAATATCTTTTTTTTCCAAAATAATCAATGAATAGAAAATATTTGATTTCTGGTATTTATACATATGTATAGCAAATTGTAATTATCATCCATATAAAATTGTGGTATGCATTTGATGTACATAGTATACCCATTATGGCCAACCTTGTTATGTGGAAGTGTGGCCGTAGCTCGCAGGTGCTTAGGCCAGCTGCATTGAGGCAAACCGGACATGGGCCACAACAAGGCCACAATGTGGCGAGCCATAGCCATAACTGCCACAAGCGAACCAAACCTCGGCCATTTATTGGCCGTATTTTTTGTGCCGACTGGGTAATGTGTCCTTGCATTTAACTAAAATGTTTTTAAGTGTCACAAGCGGTTTGAAAGCCACACGGAAATTTTCTTTTAGGAGTCTCTTTGAAATTTTATGAGAGAGCTGTCCTAAAAATGTGATTGGGACCCATTTCTTATCACTGCTCGGAACATATTCAGAGGTGTAAGTTAGATCGACGGCCCTCGACCTCTGTTTTTTGCGTGTAAGTTTATCAATTAATGTACCAGAATACCCGTTTTGCCTGGCAATATGCTTGATTGTATCGACTTCTTTGTTGTAATCCTCCTTGGATGAGGGTACATTTACGAGGCGATGAATCATTGAGTGGAAGGGCATCAATTTTCGAGTAAAACAATGCCTAGAATCCGCAGGGATGACATGCGCAGTAAAACTAGGTTTTCGGTATATGGACAAGGCATGTCTATCATCCACTAATGCTATTGATAGGTCTAGAAAATTAATTGACTGCTCCGTATCAACCTCACAGGTAAAGGATATTTTCGGGTGGATTTTATTGAGGAAACTGTTGAACAAATTTAATTGGGGGTCCGACCCATTCCATAGTACTATGATGTCATCGACATATCTATACCAATATAAAACTGATTTTAGTTAATTATGTCCCGAATTAAAAACTTTGTTCTCAAAGTCATTCATAAAAATGTCCGCGAGTAATGGTGAAATGGGCGAACCCATTGCTAAACCATCTGTCTGCTGATAAAATATCTGGTCGTACAAAAATAGTTTTGTGAAACAAATGTTGAGAAGCAAAGACATTTCTTTAATTGCTACTTTTGGGGCAGACGTTGACTTCAGGAGGTTAACTGCAAGGGCCGTAGCTTCGAGTGGTGGGACATTGGTGAACAAGTTCACGATGTCAAAAGAAACCAGTCTTGCTTTACTGGGAACAACTGTGTCTTTAATCTTCTCAATAAGCTCCAAGGAATTCTTAATGGCGAGTCAGGGTTGGAAATCGGTATAATGCAAGAAGAGTTTGTTGAGGGTATGAGCCATACTGTGAGCTGGGGCTCCTATACTGGAGACCATGGGTCTAATAGGTGCATTAGGTTTATGTATTTTGACGAGTCCATACAGACGTGGGGAAACTGGGTTCTTACAAATGAATTGGAATTTCTCTTTCGAAGATAAAATCTCTTTAGTTGCTCGAAAGGCATCTTTTAACGCCTGTTGGAACCTAAGTGTTGGGTCTTTGGGAAGAATATTTACATTGGCGTTGCTAATAAACTCTTGGCACTTTTGGACGTAGTCATCGCTGTCTAGAATAACCACGCAGTTCCCTTTATCGGCTTTTTGTATGACTAGATCTTTGGTTTCCATTTGCCTTTTGATGCTATTGATGGTCTTTAGCACAGCCACCGAGTCCTTTGAAGACTGTTCCCGAATGGCAGAACGACTATCACTGAACTTGTGAGCAATCACATGTTTTAGGCTGGAGTGGGCTTGATTGAGGGCAACATCAAAATCCACTGCTAGGTGTTCTAAAGCACTAATTGATATCGGCAGAGGTGGTGAATATTTCAGCCCCTTGTTAGGAGGTCCATTTCACGATCAGAAAACAAACTGTGATGCTGATAGTGACGATTATTCGGACGAAACCCTGGTCGTAAGTTTGTTTAAAACATTTTTTGTGGTGTTTTGTAAAAGTTTTTTTTATTAAAATCATTGACCTCTTACTGAGCCAACATCTGAAGTATTCAGCAATTGTAATACAAAAATGACATTTTAGGGCTGTTATTAGCACTAAAGATAACTACAGTAACGTAGTATTAATCATTTTTTTTGTTTCTTCCACTCCTTATGTACGCGTACTTAATCAACTTGTAATGGGTGATTTAAACTTGGTGGTGATTTGCACTTGAAGGGTATTATCTGGCGATGTTGCCACACATCAATTCACTCACTTGAGTGGTGAATTTCGCATACGACAGATGTCGTTCCAGCATACCATTTTTCGTGCGCTTCTAGCCGTAATTGACACTTGAGTTTGTATAAAACTGCTGGGGAACTCTAGCGTTTTCGAACGTAGGCCCCCTGGTTAGGTGCTGATTGTGTCAAATTTTGATCAATATCAACAGCGTACACTTCAAATAGGCTATTAGGAGCAAATTCCTCAACATAAGACTTCCTCAAGTGGATGGTGTTATGCCTAAGTGTTATGTTAACTATGCTTCCTTTTTACGTAGTAGGAGGGAAAACTGGTATCACTTATTTTCTCTCTTCACGGTTCTCCCATCTTTAATTCCATTTATCTCTAAGTTCACCTCTTTCCTTATGACATGCTCATCATGGTTCTACTTAATTTATTCTACATTGGATGCCAGACTTTTACTTAGTTTGGGCTGATAAACTTTGGTTTCAAGGCGTTACATGACACTGGCAACTTTGCTTGAACATAGCAATTAAAAAGTAGCTTTGTGGGGAACTAGTCCATGCCGGGAAATGCCAGCATATTTCTGTACTCACACAAGAGAGATCTCTGTAATCCATTCCAGCGACTTTTTTTAAGATGAGTTTGCCTATTTGTGCACCCATTTCAGACTTGCCATTTGATTTTTTGGGCTGCTAGTTCTAACAGGGTGGTGATCGTCAGGGAAAACTGGGAAAACCTGGAATTGTCAGGGAAAAATGGAAATCTGGAAAAGTCAGGGAATTCTTGTAACAGTCAGGGAGAAACTGAGATAGGAAATTCTCATTATTTTTCTACCATTACATTTTTCGGGCAGTCTTTCCCGCCCTTTATTTCACATAACATTTCACCTACTAAAATGAATGTCCGTCACCAAAGTGCATAGAATAAGCCCCGTCAATTCGTTGAACATTCAGTTGTGAATCTTAGTTATTTAGCTGTGAATCAGTCGCACGATGTATCTCTTTTGTAAATCCTTAATACGATATTTGCTTAGTAGTGCTATAATTCATGATCACAATGTATTCTGCTCATCACAAGGAATCCGAGGTTATGTTGTTCGGAAGATTTTACATTGCGTTTTTTTTTAACTTCCGAGACTCAGGTGAAGAGGTAGTTGCAGCCCACTAGCTTGTAGTAAATACCTTCTTGCTGTTCTAAAAATACGAGATGATGATTATTAAAACAGTAATACAAGTACGATTACACATGTAAACAAAATTTTATGTAAGATCATCTTCGATTCCCATACCCCCATTTATGAGACACAGCAAGAAGAGTCCTCCTCCCCTTCCCACTTTTCATGCTCGACGTAATTATGGAATGGCCCCCTTAGCTCCCTCTCGAAGCAATTTGGTCAGCTCACAAACCACCTGAAATATGATGGTTTTGGTGCACCATGATGGTGTATGCTAGAGACACTTGCTGCATAAACAAGGTAAGAACTTTGTGAAGAAAGCACTGAAAAACATGGCCCAATCAAAATTGGAGTGTAGGAAATTATATTAGCGATTATTGATGTACTCTGCTTTGGCAAGTGAATGATGGTGTGACGGGGGGGTGTATTTGTGTGCTGCCCTGCAAAGTGATGGTTTTGATGTGTTTCAGCCCGACGTTCGGTGGCACGTGCTGTCTCTCCTCCTGCACCTCTCGTACCACCCCACTGGATCCACTCTGGCCGACTCTCCTCGGGCGCTGCAGCCGGTGACCGTTGACAAGGATGACTTTGATTGGGCTGCGTACCTGATGGAAAACCAACCAGACTTCATTTCACTTGGCAGTGATGGAAGTGAA
Source organism: Platycnemis pennipes (assembly GCA_933228895.1). Lineage (NCBI taxonomy): Eukaryota > Metazoa > Arthropoda > Insecta > Odonata > Platycnemididae > Platycnemis > Platycnemis pennipes. Next base: position 152,792,233 of record OW121849.1, read on the forward strand.
ACTGTGAGTGATTGCTTGGCTGTGTCATTTATTCATAATGAAATTTAACAATACCTACATTGCTAGTTTACTCATGGGGTTTAGATTAGTGGTGTTCCACTGGTGAATTTAGATAAGGAAGATTGAAATTTTGCAGAAAAATGAAGCTACTCATTGCCTTGATTTCAATATAGGATCGTCATCATCATAACTTGATGATTGGGTATCTGCATGGAAACCTAGTTCATGAGTAATTTTGTATGTGGAGAATTTCATTATATATTTCATAAAATTATGTTCAGATTTCACACTCTGGTGTGTTGTAATTGCCACTGTCATTTCCATGGCAATTTTATCCATGAATGTTTCCCAACTCTATTGTGTGTCTTAGGAGAAACCTACACACTAAATAGGTCAAAACCTCTGGGGGGTCATTAGACATTTGGTGCACATAATCTACTTAAAAATGCTGTAAATATTCTGTGGTACAGTCTCTGATACAACTTTACTTTTTGTTGAACATGAACAAGGTTTTAATGCAGCTCCTGACACATAATAGGCTAGCTTCCTATTTTTTTTGTCTTGAGCAAAAGTTTAATACCTCTGGAGTGCATATTTTAAACTGCTTGCATTTAAAATTACATCAAGTATTTTTCTCGTTAATTAGAAAGTGGAAAAAATTCAATGGTGCAAAAATATGACTGCAAACTATTGCGTGCAGTCACATTGATGCATGTGTGTGACGTGACGCTCTGTCCTCTGGCTGCCACTTGGTGGTGCTGCAAATGCTTCCATGGTGCCCCCTGTCAAAGCCTATTAATTACCTCTGTAGTATCCGAGGTGTATTTATTCAGTTTATTTATCATGGCTAACTTCTATGTATTTTGAACTATTTGTTAAGTTGATTCATTTGGAAACAGTAGTCATTTTACTAAGTACACCATGGAGTAGTCATAGCCCATAGGTCACGCCATGTTTTGCAGCAGTAGATGACTCCACGATGCCGTATAAGTAAAATGGCTTTTGAATACCATATGTGTAACACAGGAGACTTTTCGAAATTTGATAGTTTTCGTAGTCTATTACCGTATATTCTCATGCACCTCGTGCACCTTTTCCCCCTTTCATCAGCGTCAAAAAATGCAGTGCACATCATACACGAGGATGCACTACAGGGATTTTTATTTCTTTGTAGCCCAAGATACAATGCGGCCAATAACCTTCCTTACACATGTAAAGCAAGTTCATGTCTGTTCTAAAGAATTACAAAACTGTCGCTGATTACACAAGGGAATTTAAAATGACAGTACCTACAAAGGTTAGCCCTTACCAAGAAGAGGAACAAAGTGGATTACATTGAAACAAAAAATGGATCGAGTTAGTTCCAGCCGGGATTATTGTGTTGTCCTCCCATTGCTTGGCCTGCCTGATCAAATTACCAAATGTGTACTCTGCTTCACATACACTCACCCCCTTCAGTAAATCCTGGTGCATAAGGCAGGTGCTTTAGTCTATGACCCCAAATTCATTGACCAATGCAAATTCATTGTTTCTTTATTAAATATTATGGGTCAGTTTCACCAACTAGTGATGGGTCGATACCATTTTTTCTCAATACCCAATACCAGTAAGTATTCACGATACCACTTGATACCAGACATTATGAATCAATAAAAAAAATTTTAAAGATATTTTGATTTAAATACATCTGAAACAGAAATACTACTGGACTGAGTACAAGCAAACAGTAGTAACAGTTTTGAAGAGCAAGTCTGGAAGAATAAAAAAAACAAGTATTTCTGATAACCGAGTACATTTACTTTGTTTTATTGAATATAAATACATATTAGCATCATAACCATTAAAGTATGTTGTGCACATTTTCCAATGTTCAAACGGGCACTACTGAGTCTTTTGTAAATAGTTTAGCATGCCATCTTACAGTGGATATGATTAAGGGGCCGTGATACATGATTATTTTTTCGCTTTCGAGTGCTGAGATGATGGAGATAGTTTTTCCGTCGACCGGTAGAGTTACCAGAGTCGGCGCCTACCCAACCAGCCATATTTTTTTTCAGTGTCTCTTCTACGCTTTAATTCTTTGCGCAGAGGTGATGAGGCAATAACGACCCTTCCCTCTCAGCCCCTCCGTCCGCGGAGTTTTCGTACCATAGCTGACCACTAGACGCAATGTTGCCATTTCAACACACGATTGGACCAAACTGTTTGGCAGACTCCACATTATACCATGTGGCAACGTGGAATTCGCGGAAATGCGCTCGCTACGATTTTCTAAGAACCGAGCCGGTCTGGCTAGATAGACCCTAGTGGGGTTCGTAGCTGCAGGAGAACGTGTCCGCGGTCCAAGTCATGAATGGACTTCATTTTTCGGGGTAGCCGCGTTGATTGGTTGTTGTGACAACAGTTTACCCGTAAGAATTGCAACAAATAGGAGGTGGTCTCAGCTGGTAGCTTGGCTTGCACGTGTTTATGTCTAAATGTGGTAATTTGAAAGTAATATACGTTTGTGCCTACTACAGACCACCCCATTCCGATGTACACTCAGTATTAGAACTCGAGAAACAGATCAGGCACATTAATTCTCATACCAACGAACGACAGATTATTGAAAGGTGGAGATTTCAATACAACATCGATAGATTGGAAAACATGTAGTCATTAGTCTGGGGGGTAGGGACAAAGAAATCTGCTCGTCATTTTTTAACCTGTTCGCATAATACGCAGTACATCAAATAGTAAATTTGCATAATAGAAGGGAGAATGTTCTCGATTTACTTGTCTCAAACATCCATGAAAATGTCATTAATGTTAAAAATGTCGATGGAATAAGTGACCACAAGGTAGTACACGTTAAATTATCCCTCAATACTGACAAAAATGTAAAATTAAAAAGAAAGATTTGCCTTTTAAGTAAAGCAGATTTTAACGGATTTAGGCGTGACTTACAGACTTCTTTTGAAAAATTCTAAACATCAGAAAAAATAGTGATACAGACATGGAAAGAGTTCCTCCAAATTACACGGTGAGTGAGTATAAGAGTGAGAATAGGGAACCAAGGTGGTCCAACGCGGAGGTTGTAAAAATGTTTAAAACGACAACGAGTTATCCACGCGAAACGAAGAAAAATGTAGCTAATAGCGATCTAAAAAATTATCGGACGTTACATATAAAGCAGCCGCAAAAACAGCCCTTAGAAAAGCGTAAAGTGATTTCAAGAGAAAAGTACTTGGAGAACAACTACAGGGGAATCCGAAAGCATTTTGATCATATGTTAGGGAAGTACAGTGAACTAAAATTTCAACTGTTAATTCCTTGAAAGGGTATAGGGGCGAAATAATTAGATAAGGCTAATTTGTTGAATTATTTTTCCAGAGCGTTTTTAATCAATCTAAGCGTAGTTTGCTCGAAACCATACCAGACCGATTTCAGCAAATAATGCCCCCGATCGATAAATGTATCTTATAGCGGAATCGTATCCTTACTAAAATACGATAGCCCGAACAAGTCCTCAGGTCCTGATGAAATTCCTGCTCGTGTGTATAAAGAAATAGCTCTCGAAATGGCACCGTATCTTAAAGTAATATTTAACAAATCCCTCGAAAAACACGCGGTTCCCAAAGACTGGAAGATAGCAAACGTGATCCCAATTTTTAGAAGTGGCGATAGGGAACATCCATCGAATTATAAACCAATATCAATAACGTCACTGTCGTTCAAAATTATACAGCATATGATAGTTACATCAATAAGGGGACACCTCGATAGCCAGGATTTATTGATAACAAATAAGCATGGGTCCAGAAAGGGACGGTCCTGCGAAAATCAATTAGGTCTTTTTGTTCATGATATTTTAGTTTCGGAGAAGGTAACGTACAGGTAGACGCAGCGTTTTTAAATTTAGAAAAGGTTTGATAAGGTAATGTAATTTACTCGCGAAGTTAGCATCATACGGGAGACAGTAATATGGTAGGCTGGATAGGAGATTTCCTACATGAACGCGTTCAAAGGGTGGTATTAGATGGTGTCACCTCAGGCGAAGTAAAAGTTACATCGGGTGTTCCCCAGCGTGATAGGCCCAATTTCATTTCCTCTCTCCGTAAATGACTTGAATACAGTAGCTAAAAATAGCAAGCTCCGTCTTTTTGCCGATGATGCAGCAGTCATCATTGGTCATCATTCCTCAGATCGGTTTGACGCAGCTCTCCACTGAGTCCTGTCGGCTAATCTCTTCATATTTACGTATTTCTTCTGATGCAGTAGTGTATAAGGAAATAAGAAATTAAGAAGATAGTCATTCTTTAGCTAAGGATTTATATGCGATTGATGATTGGTGCGATAGTTGGCAGCTAGAATTAAATTTGAAGATATGCACGATAAAGAACTTTGGGAAAAATAACTTTCCCCAGAAAAATTATTGCATCAAAGAAAAGAAAATATCTAACGTAGAATTTATTAAATACTTAGGCGTCACCAACATTGAAGACATGCTGTGGGGGAAACACATCAGGGAAATAACTAGTGTAGCAAACCATATATCAGGATTCGTAAAAAGAGTTCTAGGCAAATGCGATGAGAGAGTACTAGAAGCTATTTTACACTTGTCAGGCCTCATTTAGAATATGCCGCTAGTATATGGGATCCGTACGAGGAAGGTATGATAAAAGAATTAGAGCATGTGCAAAGAAGATCCACTAGATTTGTTAAAGGCCGCTATGATAATTGTATAAGTGTTACGAGTTTAATAGAAGAACTAGGCTGGGAATTACTATCAAAACGCAGGTTGAAATTTAGGTTAAACCTTTTCAATAAATTGGAAACCGATTTGTCGAATATTTTAAGTCGATAATTCTTCTTCCCGTTACTCCACCGGATAGGTATGCCTTCGTTTTTCCCTTCTTCGGCAATTGCCATATCGTCAAATGAATCATGCAAAGTTTCGTCAGCTACTGAATCGTCAATATTGGACGGGATTTCTTCAATAGCGCAAGAAGTTCCTCCTACGTGCGACTCTGTTCCCATTATTTTGAGACGCCTGTTTCGGATAATAGAAATTTGCATACTTACACATGAATATATCACTACATTAAGATAGTGTTTTCACAAAAAATGACAATATTTACCTTTTTTCTTCCCTCCGCTTGGCCAAAAATTCACCCTTTCTTTTTTTCCTCGCCATCGAAAATGTCAAGCGACTACCTACTTTAATTTTCCGATATCGGTACGCTTCCGATGACATTTTGAGACTTGACTATTAGTCAGTTTGACTATTACTAGACACCCCGAGAGCGACAACCAAACAGAGACTCAAGAAACAACCCGTCAGTAAACCAGACACTCCGTCTCACTCGCCTCTGCTTCCCGCCCGCCTGCACTTTCCCTTCCCCCAGCTCCAACACCTCAAGGATACCGTTTTAGGATATAGGGTAGAGGGACCGTGCCGCTTTTTGAGTAGCGCAGTAGGCGGAGAATGTGTGAACTGTTTAGTGATTTGCACGACGCTCGAGGCGTATCCCTGGGCTGGAGTTGGCGAAAAACATAAATTACTTTCAGAATATCTCAACAGCGTGTCTTTTAATAAAAATCAATAATTTTCAAGGATCCAACAGACTAAGCTTGAATCTTGTACTCTATAATAACGAAAGTTAAAAAAATAGCCCCTCTGTCTCCCAATATTTGCAACAAAAAGGTCTATTTTTACATCGATATATATTTTTAACAAGGCTTATTACGTAAAATCTAGGATTATAGAGTAATAGTTTGATACTTTCTCTTTTAATTACTGAAAACCGCATTCCGATATCTGGCTTCCTGTTGAAGCAATCTTCCTTGAAAAATAGGTCTGAAAAACAGCTATGTCCCAGGGCCCCTTAAATGCTTAAACAATATGTCTGTGGCCCACATATTTCAAAGAAATCGTAATTATACAAAAATATAACTGGGTAACTTTCCTTTTCACTTAAATTTACTGTGACTGGCATTAAATAGATTCCTTTTCTAGTGTCTTTTTGTACTGAATCAGCCTACATGTGAAAAAATATAGAGTTATATCACTTCTTTAACTTCAGGTTTTTATTTTATAAAAACTAGCATCTTGACCCTCTCACGGTTTAATCTATTTCTTTTTTGGTCACCAATGAGGCCTGCTGTGCTGAAGAATCATTCAGAAAATATGGTGGCTGGAGGAATAGAGAAATATTTTTGGGCCAACCTACGAAGGTTGGGGTAGGTGGGGCATTCTTTCCATTAAAGAAAAATATCTGAGCTTGGTTGCAGTAATGGCTCATGTAGATAGGCCTTAACTTCCTCTCCATTTTTATCTGAAATAAGGCTTCTTCCTGATTTTTTAATTCTGGAATAAAGGTTCCACATTCCAGAGGAAGACCCTTGCACCAAGGTTTCCAAATGTCGAAGGAGTTTCCTAAGTAACAAATTTTAATTATTCCTACACGTTTCAATGCAATATGAATTCAGTTTTTTTAACTAGTCAAAATGCTATCCTCTAAAATTAAAGCACTGAGATTAGTACAATGGCATTGCATCTGTAGCATTAGTATTTTTAAGAACTATTAAGCCAAAACATATTATACTTGAACTGATTTATTTCCGGATGTTAGATTGCCCACTTCAGTTGTTAGTTTTTGTACAGCTACTTGAAGATTATGTTCATCAGTGAACACACTGCTTTTTAAACGTGGATCCAATAAGGTGGACAAGCAGAACAGTTTATTTCTCTCCAGCAACTGAAAATGGTACTTTAAAGAATCAAGCAAGTCACTTTTCAAACCACTTAATCTTGATCCAACACGACCCTGTCTCTCGATTGCATTCACAATACTTTTTACAATTGATATCGTTTCAGAGGTTATGGCATTAGCTGAAAAGATATTTAATATGGCTCTGTCAAATATTTTTAAAATGTCAATCATGAGGTCCCATTGCATAGAGGAAAGCTCAGGAGGAAGCAGCTCATGTCTGTTGATGTCAGAGGTATTGCACGCTTTAGCTCAAACATCATGTGCAAGGTAGAATTCCATCGAGTTTTTTCATCTTGAATTAAATTATGCTTCTTTAAACTCAGATATTTTGTGCAACTTGCAAAATTTTCGTAGCCTTCGAGGAATGTTTGAAGTGGCCAACAGTTAGGCAGCAAAGAGAAACTAGGTTTGTTTTCTGTCTTTGTATCTTTCATCACCAACTGAAGTGTATGCACCAGACAAGATATGTGGTGAAAGTCTGTCATATTCATGGCACATTCCGTGTTCATTGCATTATCATGAACAGTACCCTAGTAGCAGAGAATGTTGTCACAACGTTGCATGCACGTTACAATGGGAAGAGCCTTAGGTGCACACAACGTTGTCGTTGGTGCGCACAACGTTGCATGCACGTGAACTGCACGTACGAAGTTCCCACCACACAACATTGTTACAACATTGTGTTGTAACATCCAAAAAAAAATTTGCTGTGGCAGGGTACTGGTGTGCACACAGTGAAATGAGCGCCTTTAAAACTGAAAACTTTATTCCTTTGGGATTACCTGCAATTAGATTTATAAATCCTAATGACCCTCCTCTGCTGGACATCTCACTAGGGTTTGCCTTCTGTCTCAGAATTGATACTCTCAAGGGGAAGTAGGTGGACTACTTTCTGGGTGGGTTTCTGGGTAGAAATCGACTTTGCATTGCGATTATCGATACCTTTCCAAAAACCGCGAACTATTAAATGAATATTCGGGTTAAAGTTGTGATTTATAGTTGATGATAGAGCTGTATTTAAATAAATAAGTACCAAAATTTTAGTGTGTTTGAACGGTCCTTGTATTTTATCGTTAAAAATGAAAACGCAATCGTTTCAAGACATGTACTTTTTTATCCTACAATTTCATTTCCCATATTAATATTCTTAAGATAGGAATGGTTTTAAGTTTACTACTATTTGAATTTTCAGTCCTTCCTGAATTATTTAATGATTGTAAAGGATGTGAAAACTTTAGTGTTTCGGCACTTCGGCAAGTCCTTCACTACAACTAGACTTTTTGAGTTTTTGCTCAGCTAAAAATCTTGAATTACAATCGCAGCGTACCAAGCTGAACACAGAGAAAGTGCTAAATGAGATGATATCCAAATTACATGGCCAAGCATGACATGCACAGCACTGTAATCAGTAGACCTCCTTTCACAATATCCCAATGTAGGCCCAGTGGCTTAAAAATAATCCATGCAAATGACACCGTAATGAACTGTTATGCTGGTTATCAACATAGTTATTGCGAGAGATCGAAAAAGAATGAGTAAAACCTTCACGCAAAGAGGAATGTGTGGCGTGAAGTGCGGTAAAATGTGTGAAATTGTAGGTAAAGCCGAGTCCCGGTGACAACGTTGCATGCACGTTGAACAACGTTACACTATGACATTGCTTTTGGAGGTTGATGCAACGTTGCATGCACGTGCACGTTACAAAGTAACCTTGTGCACGTGCATGCAACGTTGTGACAACGACTTCTGCTACATGGGTAGAGACAACTTAATCTTGAATATCCTATTCCTGTAATGTTTCAGTCAAAAACTTTGAAATGTGAATGGCTGAAAGGTTTTTGTTTGGAAATGGGACAACCTCGAGGCATATATGCTGACTTTTTGAATGAAGAGTCTATAAAATTGACAGTCAAGGCCAAGTGGTCGTCATTTGCTGCAGATGTCCACAAATCTGTGGTTGCACCAACATGCTGAGCTTCTTTCATTACGCTTTGCACTACACTCTTTGTTTCTTCATGCAGCTCCTGAATTAAAATATTTGAAAGGTATTCCCTCGAGGGCAAGGCGTAATGTGGTGCAATGTACTCTATTAGGTCTTCGAAACCTTCATTTTCAACGACAGTGAAAGGTTGCATGTCCTTACACATCATCTCTCCAATCAACCTTATGATTATTTTTGCCCTTGGGTCACTAGGTTTATGCTTTGTTTTCACGTCCCGGAATTGTTGCAAAGTAGGCTGTGAATGCCTACTTTGGAATCTTTTGGACGACATAGCTTCCTCTGCAACATTGTTGGCTGGGGTGTCTTCTCTAGGATCATCAGCAGTCTCAAGCTCTCTGGGATTCGCAATACCTTTGCAACTTCGTCTGCTAAATTCCCCACTTACCATCACTTTGTGGGCAGTTTTAAAATTGTCAAGTTTGAGGTGTTGTGTGATTTGCCACCACGAGACAGCTTTTTAAAACACAAGGTAAAACACAACATTGTCATTGGCAACATTCACTTTACAGTATTTTCACATGTTACTAATTGAATCACTCATTTTTAAAATTTAAAATAGTAACCAAAATGAACACTATCCACATTCGATCTGAAAAACTGTGTGCAATTTTTCTTGTAAACTCTCACGTCATTCAAAACTGAAAATATGAGGATAAATTACGTTTTTATTTTTATTGCGTATGCCTCATGACGGCATAGCTTCCTCTGTAAAGTATTCTGCCCGACACGACCGAGATATAAATTAATCCCCAGTAGGGATCGATTTTACACTCGTCAAATACAATGAACCAGGAAGTGAGGCAGCAGTAGCCATAGGTATTTGCTTACATTAGACAATGTGGGGAGTGTCTCGACTTAGCTGTTTAATTAAATGGTTATAGTTGTCATTTCAAGAATTTTCATTAGAACTACCTGCGATATGATCATTAGGGAACAGTGAAAATGTTGGTACATCAGCCTCCAATTATAAATAAATCTATTGTTGCGATATATAAATAGTACACTGCAGCTGTTTAAAAAAGTAAGGCTGCAAATAAGCTTCAATGAAAATTAAATTCAATTCGTAATAGAAAATTTACACACATATTTTGATATATTTCTTTGAGGCAGTAAAGTCATTCTTGAGAAGCTAGAATTTCAAATCATCAACGGTTAACATGACATGACATTTTCGCGAAACGTTTTTTGCGACAGGGTTCACGAAATAAGAGACTTTAGGGTTAAATCACGAAATTAACCATGTCTTCTTTGAAACGCGATTTTTTAAACGAAATTTGAGATATTTTGCAAATGCCGAATTTTTGTAGCATGAAATATTTTCTTTAGTGATGGCCAGATCGGATCCGTAGGATCCAAAGATCCGTAGGATCCAAAGATCCGTGGATCTTTCATTTTTCTCGGTTCCGGATTCGGATCCAAAGACATGGAGTAAAATCGGATCCGGATCGTAGATTTTAAATTTTCACGGCTTAGCGATCGAAGTGCCACGTGAATGGAATGTAGGTGCGGTAGATATTGACAAGAAGAGGATGTGTAACTAAGGTCACGTAATTAGATGAAAATCGTCCCGTGCTACTAGAAGCAAAATAAATAAATATGACTTTTTTCCCCGATTACCCTGGTATCGTAGCAGACCCTTGATCCACAAAAAAACTAGCGAAATCGAAGGGGTATGTATTTTTGCAATTCAGGTTCAAAAGTTTAAACATTGAGATATATTTCAAAAACTTTTTATAAATTTTAATCTGTCCCTATAATATCATTGCCAACTTTCAACAAATAAAACAAGCTTTTTGGAGACTTCTACCTCAATTATATCAAGAGATATAGACATAAAGCTAAGGGCTTAACACATTCACTGCGGTGTGACCCACCGTTGGGTCACGCAAATGCGACTAGCGCCGCCGCCATAAAATTCTTTGAATTGTTGTAACTTGCGAGGAGTATTGTGAGAGTAGGAATTGAGAACTTCTCGAGTGACTTCACCCAGAGGTTAGTCACAGTTCAAATAATTGGATACTCTGTGACACTTAGGGCCGGTTTTATAATGTCTGGTTAAACTTCTAGTTAGTTAACGTGGACGTTAAGTTGAGGTGAAGTTTAACCTGAGGATGGGTTTTATAAAGATAAACAGACCTCCGGTTAGTTGACTAGAACCCTAGAGATGGATTTGTGTACTTAGTACAATTCTCATACCGTGAATACGTCAGAACTGGCAATAACAAATGAAAAACGATAAAAAAATTGACGCTATGAAAGCATTTTCAAGTTGTAAACTTACAACACAAAATTTAATTATCACCAATTCACCGTATTTCTACCACATATATCTCATTAGTCAGTGTCTTTATTTATCATTTCCTTGGACAATTACTTTAAATTTCCTCACAGAGTGAAAATGGTCAAGAAAGTTCAGACATTATGATTCTCACCCAATTCATTTCCTCTCTTTTCTCGAATTTCTTGCTGTCTTCCTAACAGTGGTAGAAATATCAGCAATATAATTGATAGGAATTACATTAATTTAGAAGATGGAAAAATTGTTTTTCATGTAGAGGGTTTACTTTACAATTTTGGCTCTGGTAAAAGTCTTTTTTTCAGTGGAGTAATCAAAGGCAAGTGTGAAAGAGCACTATATTACCAATTTCTAATTCATTAGATGTAACATTGCACTCCAGAATTCTTAGCATCGTAGTCAATGAGTCTGACCCAGTAATTTCATCTAGATGTCTTACCTTTGCCTGTACAATTATATCATTACATAAAAACTTACCTATTAACAATAGTGCAATGATTTCTGCCAGTGGCCTCCCATGAAAAGCTACATGAATATAGAATCTTTATCATGATTTTAATCTCCTACAATAGCTGATCCTCTCACCAATAGGAATGATTTATTTTAAGAAATATAGGTATCTGTTCACTCTAGGGAGTTATAAGAGCTTAATTCTCCATATATCATGTCAATTTATTGGTTTTGTATGGTCATTGTGTATGACATGAATCAAGTAAAAGGGGTATTAGAAAGAGGGAAGTAAAGTATAAAAATCTGTATAGATAAATCCTCATTACAAATAGATTAACTCACAACAAATAAATTGTTAATAATCAAGGTTTAATTACTACTCATTCGAGAAAAATTCATCCACAGATTAGTGTGCCTTATTTAATAATATTTGGACCTTCGACTTTAAAGCACTTGTGGAGGCTATTACATTGGTATAATGAAGCTGATATTGCTCATCATTGCGATTGAAACACCATTTACCTTCTAGGTACAAAAAAGTGAGTTTAAAAATGCATTTTGGCAGCTTTCTTGTGTTGTGACACTCATTTTTTACCATGAGTGTTTGGCTTCTTTTACTAAAATTGACAAAACATGAAATGTAAACATTGTTAGTACCTTTGTGCCATGACGAAGATTATAATCTATATATATAAGTAGAGCCACGAATTTTTCGCAAAACGATTTTTTCGCGATATGACGCGAAATATGAAGATTACTTGGGAAAACGCGAAATACATTCTCCTGAGCGAAAATAATGCGATTTTTTAGAATTTTTACGGGTTATTTTGCGAAAACGTTGAATATATAGTAAAACCTCTACCTATGGAACATCTTTTCATCGTAAAATCCTCATCGCCGGCCAAAATTCAAGCATGTAACAGAGGGAAACATCTTTGTATCGAACTACATTATTTTCGACAAACCTCCGCACTTTGTACACCCGTCCACAATAAAATGTTACCACCTCGGTGGCCGAATTTTTCTAAGTCCCGAGTTGAAGGAGATTTGACAACACTGTCCCTTGGCGCAGAGTTTAAATGCCCAGAGCTCTCGCTGCTCTCGCCATTTATTGGGGGTACCCTTCCCTCGAGAACAATTACCTTTTCACACTTTTTCAAGTGAACAACCAGGGCAGACCGCCTTGACTCAAGACCACTCTTCTCAGTGGTCATGCTTGTCCAGGATATCTGCTAGAAGACGAGTCGCCCGAGACACATAGGTACCCGTGGTCACAGAACGGGAGAAGGGGCACGATATGAGTTGAGCGAAGCGGTCCGTGGTCACTTATCGCCCATATCTGGGCATGTAGTTTTCTTGGAGAGGGAGAGAGGGGAAGGAGAAATTTTTTCTGCGGGTAAATTTATATTTTGTCATCGGAAAGCAATTTTTCAATCAAAATCATTGGAATGAGTGGAAAGGATTAGAATATAATCAGAATATATCTGCGTGTATTGTTAATTTCAAAAATATTTTCGACAGAGTGAAGAGGAAAGGGTTAATGGAACTATTGCGTAAAACAGGAATTAATTGGAAGAACAGAAGACTGAGCCAAAGTTCATGCATTACCGAGACAGTGCTGGTGAGAGAAGCGGACGGGGAATGAGATGAGGTGGTATTAGAGAGAGGGGTTGCGTAAGGCTGTGCGTAGTCACCGGCACTTTTTAATTCACATTCGGAGGGTATGGTGGGAGGGCTCGATACAGGTGTATAGGTAGGGGAAAGTTGATAAGGTTTGCGGGTGATCAAGCCCTGGTCAACTAGTCACCCCTTAAATCATAAGAAGACTCAAGTAATGAAATTTTGCATGCATGGAGGGTGATTTTAATTTATTTAGAAGAGAGGGGTTAGATCATGGAGCAGGGAGAGTAATGTAGTAACCCGGTTTGTATTGAAAAGGAGTATTCTGCCAACATTTAAGTCCGAAGGAGAATTACGTTGGTTAAAGAGACGTTTCGTCACAGAGAGGGATAAATGACAGGCTTGGATGACTCGTCCTCTAGCAGATATCGCGGACAAGGCGGCCTCATTCATTTATTACTCTCTTTTCCATACCTTGGTTGATGATTTTAAGCGTAAGCTTAGCAGTATGAGAGATTCAGTTGCCATCACATTTCCTTGTTACTCTCGTTTCCGTTTTAGATGTCAGTACAGTTTCTACGAAATCCTCCGACAATATATTCTCCTCGCATATCCCACGGGTGAGTCCATAAAATTCTTCTAGGCCTTTTTGCACAGTCGTTCAGTAATTCCACGTATTCCTTCTAATTACGTTGCATGTGTTCTGGTCACATTGTAAAATTATCCGTCCTGTCCTTAATACACATTTCCGTTCAACGATACGAGAAAATGTTATAACCTTTGAGTAGAGGTAGTAGTACTCCAGTACACACAGTACTCAAGTACGGACTGCTGGGTTTCGAACAGGGACCTTCGAATAGGAAAACACTTAGAATTTTGACCAATGCATCTAAGAGACGTTCAAGCTGTTCCTAATAATCTCCTTAATACTTTTATTTATTGAGTTTTTTTTATTTTTGCAATAGCATATACTACGATATGAATTGCCGATGAGTATTCATTCTAAGAATTAACCAGACGAGTATGCGAGAGCGCGAGGATGGTGTGTAATTTGAAATAAATTCTAATTGTATCCGCGATAATTTTTCCTAATTTATTACACAATTAAGGTTGGAACTTAACACTTATATTCCGTAAAGACGTCCAATAAGTCTTCTCTTTTCTTGTGGAAATCTGTATGTGCCAGTTGTAGCGTAAGTATTTTTGCCATTTACTATACAAGCGCAGTTTTCGAGCTCATCGCGCAGTCAAATATAATTCACCGATAATTTAAAAATGACACGATCGTTAACAGATATGTAAATGCTGATAACAATATTCATCTATGTTATTCATGTTATATAATCAAAATTTTCTACGACGAAATAAAGGCAAAAATTGAGTATTTTGGAACGTTGTGGAAATGACATATATCGACGGTGTTAATGACAACTCTTGCTTCGAGCTGCATTTGGGTAGTCACTCTCTCAAGAGCCGTAGTCGCGGAAACCTAAGCGACCCATCTTCAACTCCGAGCAGCAATCTAAAAGAAGGCTTTTTTTCGGGAGGCCTCACTCCTTGGGGCCGACTAATTGTCACGGGGCACCCTTGCGGCCCTCCCTCTCCAACGCAAAAATCTCTCTCCCTTCATTGAGGAAGGGTCACACCACAAACCATGGCAAGGGAAGGAGGAGGACCGAGCCTCGGTGCTGGTGCTGCTCGGGGCATTTAAAGGGACAGAGCTGCACTGTTGTCAAATCTCCTTCAACTCGGGACTTTGAAAAATTCGGCCTCCGAGGTGGTAACATTTTATTGTGGACGGGTGTACTAAGAGTGAACCCCCCGAGACCGCGAAACTACCTCCACCGAATGGAATATTCGGTGATAATTTTCGTTCTTGCTCCCACACTTGTTTTCTCATTTCTCCACGAAATATTACTGCTTCCGACTATTAAAATCGATCATTTTAGCCGCTGATGGAAACCTCCCATTTGAATTCATTCAAATTCCCGTACAATATTAATCATCAGACGCGTTTTACATGTACCTACGCATCCAATGATTTTATATATCTTAGGGTTCTTTGACCTTAAATTGTGAATCAAACCATCAAAGGAGTTATTTTAATCCTAATCCCTCTTGTAATGTCATCTTTATTCGTCCGAGCACCTAAATTTCATATAGTCGCCAAGCGATATTCGTTTGTTTTGTTTTTCTCGTTTTCGCAGCGCGATTTCGAACATTATCCATGAAGCCGGCACGAATGATACATTAGTGATTACATTGTAGTCAGTACATTACATCGTAGTCCCCGTGGAAGCCGGGTTCACATGGGAGTGGAATAGACGGAACGGATTGTGATTGGCTAGATGCTTTTCTGCTTTCGGCCTGTTCCGTCTATTCCGCTCCCATGTGAACTTGGCTTGAGACTTTTGCTTTCTAGAGATTATTGCAGTTTGTCCACATGCAATATTATTTGTTATTTACGTGAGACTTAATTTAATAGCTAATCAGAGATCGATAGCAGAAGTATTTCTATGATGCGTAAATTGCCCTAAGGAAAATGCCGAAATAGTAACTGTGTTTGACCGCGAAAATCAGTTTCGTAGAGAAGGTTTCTATGTTTTTGATAAACAGAAGAAAATATTAATGTGCAAGTACTGCAACTTCCGAATTACTAAATTAAACCGAAACTAAATTAAACTCACTCAAATACATTAAAATGAAAATAACTTTTCTCCAGAACAGTCATCAATATGGTAATGCAATGTATCACCAAATGGCGTTTGAGAAATCTCGGATGAATCAATATTTTTTATACACCGAAATTTAGGGCCATTTCCCATTTTTTATCCCGAAATGGGTCATTTTTAATGACGAAATTTGAGAGTTTTATTTACCATAAATTCTTGCCTCTATATATAAGTACTATCTACAAATCATAGTTTGCCAGGGATATGAAAAGAAACACCTAATATTGCACTTTTACCAGGAAAATATTTTTCTAGAAAGTCCTGATTTCCCCCAAAGATTAAGGAATACGAGAGAATGGAATGCATTATGCCACAATAAAAATTTAAGAAATTCAGTTGATACATTTGGTGTCAACTGTCTAATTATAAAGTAAATTGAGGGAATTTTCTGACATAGTAAAATGACGTGATCATTTGTCAGGGTTTCCATGAAATATAGTTAAGATAATATATTATCATGGAAATTTGTCACAAGGAGGTATTCCTTAGCTTCAGTAGTTGGCTGGTATTATGACTTCCAAATATGAAGTGTCTGAGCTATTTATATTACTTTTAAGTTTATTGTTTTCACACAGTTTAGGCATTTCATTTATAGAAGTTTGCTTATGTGACCAAGTTATAATCACGATAAATAAAAAATGTAAAATATCAGTGCTGACAAACCAAATAGACGATTGCCTCTTAATCAAATTACCTCACTTATGAGACATCATGGAAATATTGTGAAGAGGAACACTTATGTTTGACTGGAATAAAATATGGCACTAGACAATAAGTATAATTGATAGGTATCAGCTTGATTGGTGTTAATACACAGTAACATGAATGAAGACTTCAGTGGAACTTGACCATCTTGCTTTGACATGACCCGTACACATTGAAGAAATGCAGCAGATTCAAGCAAAATAGCCTATTCTGAATCTCAACCCTCTCTTTTCATTGACTCCTGAGAGGTGAATTAGACATAATTGGCAATTCTTTAAATCTAAGATAGATTATCTTCTTCTTTAAGGAAATACTTTTAATGAGAATCTCTCTTAATTCCTTGCATTGTCTTAAAATGTTCTGATTAATTAGTTGAAAGTAGAACTTGGCAGTAGTGTTTATGCCTAATATATGCTCATTCAATAACTTCTAACTGTAATTTACCTACATACCTTTAATTAAAGGCATGTAAAGGTTTTTGTTCAAATATGCCAAAAAACATCATTAGGAATTATATTCCATGCCCTACATACATGACAAGTTTTCTAAATTCCTGACTGCAAAAGAATAGATGTACTATTCCACTGTATAGTAAATATTCACCCTACTATCAATACAAGGTTGTCTATGTAAAACACATTAGATCATTCATTAGCCTTAATCATTCATAATCCTTGGAGGGAGAAATGCATCTATTTCTCAAAGAGCTTATTGCAGGTTAAAATATGAAAGGTACAGATAATGATCTATCACAAATTTATTCCACATTATATACTCTCTGTCTATGCTTATTCATAGCTAAATAAACTTTTATCAAGGCAATAGAAAAGTATGGTAATAACACTAGAGATAAACTTGAGAAACAAATCCTGGGGGGCTTGCTATAATGCATGAAAAATGTAAACAAAATGTCATGCCATAAATACTCATTTTTAATCACAACGAATTTATCAAATTCATGAGTTTCAATACATAATAACTCATTGAAAATACATCTAACTATATAGTGGTATCACTCTGTGATAAAAATTAGTTAAATATTCAAACACACTAAAATTTCACAGCACCTAGAGCAATTGAAACACAGGACTCTACAGAACAACATACGAAATTAACCTCTGCATCTAAAGTAAATGCCATTGCAATCTAAAAAATCATCACATCGGTCCTTGTTATTATTTAGAATCACAAAGCTTTGTAATTACCTATATTCTATCTTATGTGGAAGTGAATATAGTAGTCTTCCACCATCAAATTCATGAGTTTCAATACATAACAAATCAATGGAAATACATATAACGATATACTTAGCTGACACACATACTTCCTGGGTTAAAATTTAGGTACTCATTCGAGCACAATAACATTTCACTTCGCCTAGTACAATTGAATCACTGGGTTAAAATAGAACAACATGCAAAACTAACATCTACGTCTGAAGTAAATGTCATTCTAATCCAAATAACGTTCACATAGGTCGTAAACTTGCTATTACTTTACATCACAAAACGTTTTAATTATATTCTATCTCATGTTGAAGTGATTACAGTTATCTAACAGGACTCATTGTAAGGTTTGACACAACATAATCATTAATAAATTGTTCCTAGGTTTTAAAGTTTTTACGTGCCTTGTTGATGGCGTTATATAAACGCTTATGGTATAACTTGAGTAGTAGCACAGGAAAAATGAACGAATAAATGAAAAACGAACTATTGCTGATATTTGTATAAACAAAGGAATTCTCAACTAAATCCTAACCCACTCACTTCCTTGTGTGGGACAAATAATGTTTAGAATAGCTCTCATTGCTTGCACGAACAAGTATTCTTCGGCATAAACGCCTATTTAATCTTCTATACTTCCGTTATCACCTGTATTCCGAATACTTCACTCAAAACTCATTATCTTCCGTTATATTACATCACCTAATACCTGTATACCACAACAGAAAGAAAATCACAACCCAACAACGTCAACACAAGAGCACAAAATGAGGCAGCAGTGGATGTATCCCAAACGTTGCCTAACTTCACACTTTCAAGGGGTAAATCCCGCTCAACTCCGGACGCCTAGAATATGATCAAACATTTTAACGTAAATTAGAGGGTACATAACGTAAACACTGGATCTTAGCGTTACCACAGTCTATCTTAAATCACCTTGAAAGCTCAGAAACCTGCTGGTTTAAAATCTAATTCCATCGATGGTAATCACCAATAACATATTTACGTTTTTACCGTTGGCTTTTGAAGGACGAAACCTTCCAAAACACTCTGCATCACTCAAAATTACCAAAACTACTTCGAATTAGAATTGCAATGCCGTATTTTTTTAATTCTTCGTCTTCAAAATCTTCATCCGTAGCAAGAGTCCCGTCAGTATCTTCTAGTTAACCCATGGAAATCCGTCGTTAAGATAACTAGCACTTTGACCTCCAGATTAGACTTAACGACCGATTGTAAAACTGAATTTTCGGCTTAAGCGTCGGTTAACTGTAACGTCCAGTTTAACTAGACATTATAAAACCGGCCCTTAGTGTGGCCCACCGGTGGGTCACGAACAAATTTACATATTAGCGTATGTATTATATCCAAATTATGTTTATTGTTTTGTTTTCTTTTTGTTTTTTTCAAGTTTATGCGATTATTATACATAAGGATAAATAATACTTGATATAATAAAACATATATCAACTTATTAAAAATAATAAAAATGTTTAGGTACAAATATAAGACACATAGAATTGAGATAACAAACGTACAAAATGAGATAAATGACTAATAATCAGCATAGCTTAAGAAGCTTATGGACCATAACATTTAAAGATCTAATAAACATTTCAAACGTGTTTTAGTAAAACATTTGCCTTTCATCTGAAATCCTAAATCTAATTGTGGGCATTGAAGCAGGACAGGCACATGGCAGGATTTCCTTCGCAGTCCAAGGAAAACTGGTGCACTTTTGGTGTGGCAGATTGCACTGCTTTCCTTTCTTTGCCTTCTGTGATAATTCATGTAGCATGGGATCAAGCGCTTGCGTTGGTACTAATTAGCTCACTGATGGCTTTGATAATAAGAACGCACAATGAATTTTTTTCTTGCAACCTCTTGGCTGTCCGTCAGTTGCTCGTAAACTAAACAGTCCGAACTGCACTTGCCCGGATGTATGAGAGATTGAGACTCTCTCTCTTCCCTTCCACCCCCCCCCCCTCTACAGAAGGGCAATCAGGAAAGGGTCTCGTAGCGTTCTCGAGCCAATCCCTCAGTGGTAGATGAGTGACCGTGCCCTTGCCGGTTGAACGTCTTCCGAAATGCAGACACTGCTTTTTTCTGAGTGAGACAAACCACTATGTACTCTTTCCAAAGGATCTCCCTTCCCTTTTCTCATAGTGTGAGCAGGGCTGGGGAATCGGTGATGCACGGACGGGCGTCTACGTCTCACAGACAGGCGCGAACAAGGGCAGGGGCAATAAACAGAGATGGGTGGGAGTCTCCTGGGTTTTCCGAACGTCAGGAAATCTTTAGCATATATTGTTGCCCCTCTCTTCCCCCATCCCGCCCCAGGATCAAGCCGATAACGCGCCCCACGTGGCCGGTGGAGGGGTGGGCTGGGGGCGAGGCTGGGAGTCGCCTCCCCCAGCTTTCCTCTAATCTCAGGAAACAGCTGAGTGTTGCCGCTTCAACCACCATCCCTCAGCAGTGGCCAGAAGCTCGGAAGAACTGTGACCCACCGGTGGGTCACACCGCGCGATGAGGGGTAGGGCTTTAATCAGCCCCGCAGTGAATGTGTTAATTGTAAAAATCTAAAAATAACAAATAGCTGTACCTCTTGATAAACTCGATATTTGGGAAAATGGTTTTGCACGCATACTAATACACGAACAGGAAACATATGTACAAATTTTTGTGAAAATTGGAGATGGTCGGGGCATGGCCTTGTTTTTTGGTATGAAATGACCCTAATGCCATTATCCTCGGTTTAAACTCCTCTGGCAACCCATTTAGCATAATTACACCTATGAATTCATCATCTACCGGTGCTTTAATGCCTGCTAATTTTTGAGCAATGCAGGTAATGTCACTCACATATGCCTCCATGGATGGATATTGGTCCAGTTTGACTGAGAATAACTTACAATGTGAGCCTCTAAATGTCTGGTCAGCCCCTTATCTTCATGCGCTTTTTCTAAATTCTCCCAGGCTTCATTTGCTGTTGCTGCATGCATCACGTGAGCGGATGGTTTTCATGTAAGACCTTTCTTTGCCTGAGCTCTCGAGTCACGTTTCACTCGTCGCTCACTCGTGGATGAGTCATCTGTGGCGTAGCCTTCAACGCAACTCCACAAACGGTCATGAACTAAGCACATCTTCATTTGGAATTTCCATATATTGTAATTGTCCCGTCCGTCCAACTTTTCTAAGGATGTCACACCAATTCCGACTGACGCTTCAGCCAATTTTTGCTTTAACGATATAATACGCCAAAAAAATTGCACCCACGCGATCTACCAGTACCTACTCTTTAAGTACAACTGGCCCCTGTCGGTTGGAATGATGGGTTCACAGGAGTTAACTGTTCAAATGTTTTATTCAGACAGAGCTCTTTTCAGTACACCAGCCAAGAAAACTTAGACAGCAGTCAAGAAAGACAAAAGAAGCAGAATGAAAAAAAAAAAGAAAACTGCTCCTCATTACATATTGATTGATGACTTAAAAAAAAGAATGCAACTCCAACAGTTATTATACCTTGGAATATAATTCAAATATTAATGAAAATGAACTTATAATCTTTCTTTCAACTTCACTCTAAAAAATAGTTGTACAGGATTAAAAAAATGTATTGTTTGATTAGTACGTGATAAGGAAAGTGAAGTTTACTGCGTGCTTTTCTTTAGTTCCCTTTTGCATGGTTCCACGGTTCCATCCACGGGTCCACGTTCCCATGGTTACCACTTTCAGACCATAATGTAC
Organism: Platycnemis pennipes; assembly: GCA_933228895.1. NCBI lineage: Eukaryota > Metazoa > Arthropoda > Insecta > Odonata > Platycnemididae > Platycnemis > Platycnemis pennipes. Next base: position 152,813,766 of record OW121849.1, read on the forward strand.
GTACTTCAATTGCTTCAATTTCCTCTTGTTCACGTGGTGCAGTGCGTTGGGTTTGCCATGATGGGGACTCGGGTTCGAATGCCCCAGATGGGAATTTTTTTCCATTCGAAAATCTTGAAGATTTCAATGTGTTGACTTTCATAATTATAAATGAATTGTTACTCGTAGTTCATGAAGTGTTTTATTGTGATTTTATCCCAATATATGGCAAACCTGTTCAAGGAAACCTGTTCAAGGAAACCTGTTCAAAATGAAGATTTGTATGTGCCTTTTGTCTGGTCACATTCCTCTGAAATATATAACTCTGCGCGTACAATTGTTTTTTAGTCCTAGCAAATTGGAGTTCACTTTTCATCAAGTTATCTTAGACATATTTAAATATAACATATTTATAGCATATAACTTAAAGCACAAACATTTACTTTTACAATAAACTAGTGTAGTTTTATAAACATCTAATTTGCTAAGACTAAAAAGTAAAAAAATAAGAAAGTGAAAAAAAAAATATTTTTAAGCATGCTTTTCTAAAAAAATTAAAATCTAAGAAAAAGAAATATCTTCACATGGTACTAAAAAATAAAAAATAATATTTTCTCTAGTGAATTAAAGTTTAGTCTAGTACTGGAAATAATAAAATGCAATTCAAGGAAATTATCCACACAATGAATTACATATTTATGAACATTAATAATAGGTGGTAATTTTGGTTTCAACAATATAACATATTTAAAGTTGTCTTTATTTGCAAGGCCACAACCAAAAGCATGGGGCACGACCTCATTTATATAATTAAAAATATGCTTAAAAATATTTTTTTAAATTTTTTTATATTAGAAGTACTAACATCATCCATAAATCTTGATCCAGGAAAATATTATCCAAAGAGGTGATAGATAGTTGATTTTTTTCTACAATTAATGTACTTGTTTTTTGGAAATACTATTGTTGCTGTTTTTCTGTATGTATTGAAAATCTAGGATTAGAGAAGGAATGAAATTCAGAATCCAGTATCTGAAACTAAGGATCCGACACCAAGGCTAGGATCTGGTTCCGGGTCTGACAAAAAAAAACCTGGCTCCGTCCATCACTATTAATACAGTTTTATGATGCATTTTAATTGCAGGAAGATGAATGCCTCAGCTTTGATGATGAACTTCTGGTTGAGTGCTTGACTGAAGATGCGACCTCAGGTGAGCAAAAAGTGCTGATTCATTTGATGCGTGGCGAGAGGGGAGGTATGGGGAAGGCAGGTCGCGAGAGGGAATTGCGTCAGTGGCTGGCAAAGGCTCCGGAAATAATGGATGCTTAAGTACTTCATAGTTAATCGTACAATACCTATCTGTGTGCGGTAGAGCCTGGGATTTTATCTGTGCAAGCTTGGAAAGGACAGAGAATTGGATAATAGGATTTGACTGACCATCCCGAACCCAAATCATGACTGTTAGCTTACATCTGAATCTGTGTTTTTCTTTTGCTAGGGCTAAGTTTCTTTGTAGATAAATGTTAATATGCCACAAGTGAAATAACCATCATCTGATTTGCATTTACTTCAGAAATCTAATCCATGTGTCGTTGACTGATATGAAGATTGACATTTTTTAATTTTAGATGTGGATTGAACTCCCTCTCTGAGCTTACTTTATTTTTGGGATGATTAAGATTAAATAGTGTTTACCTCTTATGCCTAAAAACACTTGTGAGTTTACAGAAAACAAGTGTAAAGAATTCTTCTGGGATGTCTGCAGAATGTATAATATCACAATAAAAATTTGATACTATGAAATTGACGGGACCAAAGAAATTGATGTTTCATAATATGGAATTTCATGGGAATGAGATTTACTTGGCCAGAGATGCTTATTTATTTTAACATTATTAGCTATGTACAAACATGTTATCCCAATTTTCTTATCTTAAAATTGAAGAAACATCTTAATTAGAATGCCTCTGTGACAAGCAGAAGATTTGGAAAATAATAAGGCTGTGCGAGCCTCGACTTTTTGAGATTCGAGCGAGATAAAAGAACTGCTTGAATCTCGTTCGATTTCGATCTCAATTGACTCAAAAAACGAGTCTCGAGCTTGTCTCGAGATCTCTGTCGTGGTGGATGTAATTTTACGGGGTTTAGCGTTATAATGCGACGCAGTAAATTTATATTTATTCCCTTCCTTTTGCATGATAATTTCATGATGTCATGCCACAAAATGTCGAGAAATCTCTTATTGTTGCTAAAATTTATTGAAAAATAAATATTTGCTCGTTACCTAGTAATCTTTGTTTATAAATAAGGCTTAGATCACCTATTGTACGAGGCATGTTTTTTAAGTAAGTACCGTTTTGATACACAAAAAAAACAAGTTAACCTTTTGTAACAATTTTATTTTTACATGAAAGCCCACACTTTTATCTACTTTTATACATAATTTCCACCAATATTACGACATTTATCGTATCGAACAACTAGCTTTTGTATTCCCTCGTCATAGAAGCTTCCTGCCTGATTAGACAGACACTGCAACACAGCCGTTTGGAAACTGTCATCGTCATCGTGATGATGACCCCCCCGGGACAATTTGGCTTAAGAAATCGTCACCTTCAGCATGATAACGCTCAAAAAAAGTCAAGGCGCTGCTTAAACGTTTGTTTTTGTGCGCCTCGGTCAACATTTTCGGTACCCATCGTATCCATTTCGGTACCCATCAGGGTCACCCACTCCATTCCTAATCATGAACGTTCGCACGACCACCTTTGAAAGCTTTTATCCATTTCCATACCATGCCATCACTCATAATGTTTTGTCCGTAAACTTCACAAATTTGACGGTAAATTTCTGCTGCTTTCACACCTTTGGCACTAAGAATACGAATAACTGATCGCATTTCACAGTCGGCGGGATTCTCAATCGGCGGTGGCATTTTAAACACGCACAAAGAGACATAAAGACAATCGATTGTTGCCGTAATGGCATTTGTGGCTTGCCAACAGATGTACATATGCAGTGTGCATGCGCGGGGCACCGACCGAAACTCTGCCGCGGTGGAATTTGAAAACGGTACTTACTTAAAAAACATGCCTCGTATTTCCCACCCGACTAGAGGAAAAAGTGAATATTCCTGCTGAATGAATCAAAGTATTGGCTATAAGTGAAATAGTACGAGCAATCAATGAAATTCCGACAACATTTGGGGCCTCCAAGAGTCCCGGCGGATAGTTGGAGATCGCACGCGAAAAATAAGAAATTCAAATTTTCCAGCTTTCTTGCGCTAATAACTCAAAATATTGGGGTGGGGGAAAAAATGGGTCCAACAAAAGTTAATTCTTTTTTCACGTAGAACACGATGCCACTATAAAAAAGTGGGGTTCCCATTTTAAAAAAATGTTGACCCCATTGTCGGCAGTATGCCCACTTTGGGCAGGAAACTAATGACATGGTTTTTCTTCCCCCGAAATTCATTGGACCCATATTTTACCGATTTTCGATCCGTGCAGCGGTTTTCGAGATATGGAGGGGTGGAAGTTTTACAAAAAACGCCCGATATATATTATTATTTTATTTTCCCATCTTTCAGCACAAAAATTTATGGGTACAAGGTTTTAACTTGTAATGGGGTCGTTTACCATATTTTTTTTATTGCCGAATATGATAGAGTTTGTGTAATAAAAAGACCCATATTTTTCCGTTCTTTGATCGGTCACTTCTTTAGTTATAAGAGGCGAAAAACTGATGTTTTTAACCCTTTTGGAAAAGTGGGTGTGGTGCAACCTCTTACGTATATCGACTTCGTCCAATCACAACTGAGCCCACGAAGCTACTTCGCCTTATCGCAAATGGGGGAACACAGCTGACTCTGCCAATCGGAGCAGTTACGACATCATCTGTGCGAGCAGACCTTCCGAGAATCCCCCTCCACTCCCTCCCCTTCCCATAAGAGCAGTCAAGGATGGGAGGAAAATGACGTCAATGTTATCACAGCAGCTTTTTTGATGGGCGTCACCTTTTGATTATTTTAATTTTTGATTTATGAGTTAATGGTTGTGGTTAGAAGATTAATTTTTTTACAAAATTCCTTTTTTTGTTTCCATCTATCAATTTCGTGCACAAAATTGCGATTTCGGTTCTGAGTAAACGCTCCCATTGTGCTGGAATCCCGGAATTCCTACGCAAAGCTGCTTTATGACCTTGAGATAGCAACCCTGTCAGCTGTTCCGAGCGATGAGATGAGGCTCGCTTTGGGGTCGCCTGCAAGCACGTGTGTCTTGACACTTGCGCACATTGCTGAGCAGAATAAAGTACGGACAATGTTTGTCCTCGACCGATGCCAACAACTGAGGCAATTGGGAAGATATGTGACATTGTAGTATTATATAAAACATCGCAACTGATAGTTTCAGATGGCTAAAACTCAAATTTTTCTGGCATAAACATGTTCACTCACTACCTTCCCCATGTCTACGTAGATTGGTCTGTTAGGTTGCGTTGTCTGTATTTTTCCAATCTAGAGCTTTAAGCGGAATTCGATACACGGTTTGGGTTAGCCAAAAATTATAAATTGAATTGAAGAACCTAGGAATATGAAAATGATAGCGAACATAGTGTAATTCATGACAAAGAAATTAAAATATTTAATAAATGACAATCACAATTGATGTTATTGTAGATGCTACCTGTGCTGTTTTTAAGTACCCTTTCGTGCCAGAGCGTTGCAATGAAAAATACTTCCCTTGTCATTAGTACCGTGAGCATATCCTTGTATTCCTCCGTATGGAACTCAATCTTGGCAAGGAATCACACAGATATACTCCTCATTTATCTTGTATCACAAGTCAGGGAAGCTGGATCATTTCCTCGGTCACTGGGCTGAGGTGATAACGACCCTCTTCTCACTACCATCCCCACTCAGCCAACTATATGTTTACTCAGTGCATTTACTAAAAATAATTGCTGCCTACTATAAAAATACAGGATCAGCAGTTCATATCGAATGTTTCATTCTGCATTTATTAATTTTAAATGGAACTTTACCATTATTATTAACAAACTTCTTGCAAAATGAACACTCTCGACAATTTTTTTATAATAGAGGTCCGTTTAAAGAACTTAATAAATGTAATTCTGGGTTTGTATTTTCCCAGCATGCTACAAATATTGTGATACTTTATCGTTATACATCCGAAAGACCCCCCCTCACCCAAGAAGAGTTCTTTGTCTCTTATTCCTGGTCATGACGAAATTCATCTAGGCATGACTCATTCAGTGAGAAAGGGAAGGGAGTAACGTCTAAGTAAGAGACTCCGCCTTATCTGCAATTGTCTACCCCATCGCCCAGCTGCGCTTCGACCCAGGTGGCCTCCATCAATGGGGAGGAGTTGGGCCACCTTTTGGGGGCTTCCTTAGCCAACACTTTTTTTTGTTTGCTTGCATCTTGATTAGCAGAGCCGTGTTGACATGCTGTTAGTTCTCTTGCATGGAAAGATGTACGCCGGTTATCAATGACATTCTTATGCTTCATTTGAAAAATCTACGTGTCGGCACAGTTAAGTGTGCTGTGAAAGGGTGGAGTATGAAATTTTACCATTCATAATGTTGCTTGGATTTAATAGTTATCCCTTCTCTCACAGACGAAATTTAATATGAGAATAATGCATACTCCTCATCGAAATGGATGAACGGACAGCTTTGTAACAAGTGTGAAAAAGTGTTACAATGCTACGACATTTCAATGCATTGGTGCGACGCGTAGCGATTTTGCGATAGATTTCACCGGGCTCTCATAATTTTTCATGACACACTTGATTTACAGTTGATTGCCACATGTTTAAATGAAGTGCTGAGTGACGATGAAGAAGATAAAAGTGATGATGTCATCATCCCAAAAATGAAGACATCCTCCAGCCATTAAATACCTTGCATCATTTCCCATTACTTCACGAAGTTGATGATGATTTTAAAGATAATTTAAGAAAAATTTAAAAAGTAATCCACTCAAAAATGGAATGGTAAAAAGTGCAAAAAAGCATCACAAAATATTTTGAAAAACTATGAATGGGTGAATTGGGTGAGGATTTTTTAATAAAATGTATCACCGTTGGAAAAAAACATTATGAAGCTATTGTTATAAATATCCAAATGCAGTTTTTTTTACATTGCTTAAGTTGAACTAACTAATAAGGACAAATTATTTTACATTGACTGAAAATAAATGTTACTATTTTAGTGTCATAAAGTTGAACAATACATTGATATTGAGCCAATATATCGGCCCACCACACTTTTCACCCAAGATGCAGAAGCTGATATATCGGCCCACCGCACTAAGAGGGTTAAGACTGAGATTTTGGTTTCTCTAATCTTTTTGTAACTAAAGAGTTGAATATTTAAGCAAACAAAACATTTCCTGTTTATATTTGTTTTTGACTGTAAAAATTTCTAATATGGGCCATTCAGTTTAATAGCAGCCTATGTCAAATTGAGTGGACAGTAAGAATGGTTTTGGGATGTATATACATACTGCAGAAGGAAATACAGTAATTACTGTACTAATTGCACTAATAAGATGTTTGTTTTGTCCCTTCATTCATTTTCCAACTTACTGTTGTATTTATTTGTGTTATTATTAAGTCAACTGTTTTTAGATATTTGAATTTCTGTTTTGAGTTAATACATTTTAATCCACCATGTGGGTCTAGGTTGTTTCTTTCCCTTTTATTTCCTTTTATTGTCGTTCATCAGCATATTTTTAGACATTTCTGTTAAAGCTTCTGGAAAAAAATTAGGGTTTAATTGTAGGATGTGACCAACCCGAGGATCAAAAAATCCCCGCCCCGACCTGCACCTTAAGATTTTGACCGTTCCACCCCTAACGTGTGCCTTGTTTTATGTGTAGGTTAAAATTGTAGAATGATACCTTCAGTCTTTCCTTGATATCTCACGGTTGTTCCATTGATTTCTGTTTTTGACCCAGAGTCCAAGCCTGGAGCGAAGGCAGGGAAAGGTGAGCCCGTATCGGACAAGAGTGGTGCTTGCCAAGACATGGTGTGCACATCATACGTCGAAGGCACATTGCTATCTGCACGCATGTGGCTCGAGGCAAATATTCTACTTCCGTTCGTGGAGGAGTGTGGGGTGGCCAGTAAATATGCATCAGCTAACTTGGCCAAATTCTGGTGAGCATTAAGTATATATATTGGTGAATGTTTCTCTTCATGATGATCTGTCTCTGCGTATTTTACTTTGTTCTCTTTGGTTTATTTTGAAAGTAAAACATTGATTTACTGAGTATCAGAGGTAAATGATTTTAAAACAGTCTCTGAATTGACCCTATGGATGAAGACAGCCATATTCTTTGTGTTAACTCTCGCTTCCATTTTTGGGGAAATAATCTGAAAGAAGAAGAAGAGAGCATTGGAAACATTTCAATGCTGATAAGTAGTACCCTGATGGACCACTTACTTTCAGAGGAGATATTACATGTGCATTATAAAAATGCAGCAGCAAATGTTTTTCCTATATAGTTACTGTGTTGCTCGAAAGTTGTGGTGGTGGAAAAATTGGTGAAGTAAAGGAAAGGGGGAGAGGGGGAAGCAGTTAGTCAAAAAGTAAGAAGGAGTACATGCATCAACCACACAACACATTCCTTACCAATTCCAACTGTTTAATCCCCTCCACACCTCCAACCGTGGGTTTGGCACATTATGCCATCATCAGGGTACAATACTCCATTTGTCTCGGCCCTTTTATACGTACTCAGGTTGTGGGGGTGGAAGGAAAAACTGTGAGGGGGTAGGGAAGGAAGGGAGAGGAGGATCAGCAGGTGAAGGTTGACTCGCGTGCGTAAATGGCAGCGGATTGGAGGAGGCTATTGGGAAGTGGTGGTGTACTGAGGGGTTAGGGAGAGGTATCCTGCGGGTGAAGGTCACAGGACTTGAAATTTAACGTTTAGGAGAGGTAAATGGGTAACGACAACATAATTGCATTGTTGTGATTGGCTGGAACAGATTTCAAAATTCCCAAAAACGTCCAATTAAGACCCTTTGGCCATACAATGTAGGACTTCAGCATCAAAATTACTGTGTAAAATGGTTGGTTTCACACAAGTGCTTGGCAAAACATGAAGTATCCTTATTCTGAATAAAACAATGTCTGTGTTCCTTCACTCTGGTTTTTATGCTATGGCCTGCTTGTCTGATGTGTTGTACACCATATTCTTATCACAAGTTTATATACACCACTTAAATCTAATTTGTCGTATTTGTCTTTAGAGTTAAAAAGAAGTTGTTACAGGGTCAGAAAAGGACCCCCGGACATCATCTTTAAAAATAATGTTCCTTAACTTACAGGAAACGTTTCCAATAAAAGGTAACACAGACCAGCAGTTATGTTTTACAGAGCCAACCAACATGGATGTCATAAGATTGTTTGTTTTCTTTGATGTAAAACAATGGACTAGTTTATACTGAATAGGTTATAATTAGTTACTGAACGTAACTGTGTCCGGCGAGATGTAGTGGAATGATATCATGATAAACAACAAGATATGGCACTTATTCCACAGGTTTTATTAGAGGTACAACGCGTTTCAGCGGTTAAGCCATCATCAGGTACCTCTAATAAAACCTGTGGAATAAGTGCCATATCTTGTTGTTTATCATTAGTTACTGACTTAACCCTCTGCGGTCCAATTTTTTTGTGTGGAATTCAAGTAGTAGCCTAAAGAAATACAATTTGCAAAATAGGTGAAAAGGCTTCATAAGGTACTAGAAGTTCACAAAAGTGACATAAGATAGCAGTACCTTACATAAAATGCGCATAATCGCAGTGCCATCTGATGTCGAGCTCCACTCGACATTGGACCTGCTGCTAGAGCTAGGCCTGTCAAGCCAGCCTCGATGTTGGACCGCAAAGGGTTAGGAATATTCATAAGTCTATAAATCACGGATCTCAGAGCTGCTGATTTATGTCCGCATCCATGTAAAGGCTCTTTAGGGATAATAACACCCAAAAATGTGGGTTTTCTAAAAATTGAAAAATCATAATTTCCTTCTTTAACACGTTCAACCTGACAGACGCGAATGCGCATCCGAGGTGCATTGCCAAGATACCGAAGGACGCGCATTCGTGTCTGTTAATGACATCCATGATGACCTCACTGAAGACCTCTCTGAAGACTTCTCTGTGAGACGTGAACTCATGTCTTTAATAAATAATCGAGTTCTGTTATTCAAAATTTTTTAAAACTAATTTTATAATAACATTTCATTGACTGGCCAAATTAATGTGGAGGAAAAACCTTTCCGTTTTTCAAGATTGCACACTAGAAATGTTCTGGGTTGAATGTGTTAATAGAGATCATCAGGTCTAAAAAGTTATAAGACCACCTCTCTGTACTAAGTGGTAAAATTAATAGTTTTTTAGAGAGAGTTTTTTCAACTATATCTTGGGGTAAAGGCTGAATATGTTCTCTCTGGACTATTTAATTTAACGGCTAATTTGTGGGAGGGAGTTATTACATGAGATACTACAGGTCGAATGGGCACAACGTCTTTGTAAGTTTTTGGCAAACCATAGAACCTTGGAGATGAGGGGTTCACATCACCCAAACGCCACTTTTCTTGTGAGAGCCTAGCACTATTGTACTATTTGACAAGGTATTTTTAACACATTCAATGCGGCACTATTTGTTATGGTTTTGCTTGTGACTGACATTTTTTTCTAAGGTTTTTAATGTATTACCACTAATAACAATAAGTCACTCAACTAAAATGCTGTAAAATTAAAATTACGCGTGACAAATGAATTATTATTTTGGATGATGATAGTCGTCCGCCACCACTCGTTTGCAACACTCGGGTGTTGTGTGAGGTTGCATTACCGTCCCATATAGTCAAAGTTTCTTCCATTGATTCTTGTTACTTACGACAAAATATGTGTCGACTATCTTATTAAATATTGTTGCTTATACTGTTGGTTACAAATTTAAAAAAAAATCATTCTTATAAATGTGCAGGTAGTTCATGGCCTTCATCAATTCCGAAATCCACGACCTCGCAGCTTCCAGTCTACAGACTGCGGAAACCTTCGCAGTAATTCTCTACCAAATATTTCCAAATTTTTCCGTGAATGCTAACTCCTCCTGCATCTCTTACCTTTATGAATAATGTATTTAGTTTTGTATACTCTCACAGTGAGATTCTGATTCACTTTATTAGGATATTTTCTGCTCCTCTAATGTTTTATATAACCTACTTATATGAAATTTGTTCATTCTACCAACTCAAGACGTGCTTTGAACTTAAAAACTTTTCATGATTTAAAACTGATCGCTGAAACTTTTTAACAGCTATTTTGCACTTTTCAAACATTTTAATGTCAGTATGGGAATATTTTAGAAATATTAATGAAAAAATAAGTGAAAGAGTGAAAATTAAATAAATGTTTGAAAGAGAAAAATGCATTAAACAGATGCAGTAAATAAGACATTTTCATCCAAATATATGTATAAATTTAACTTTTATTCTTATTACAATTACAAGAACTGGATTTTGACCTAAGTACTACAATGTAAACTAATGATTGCAGTAGAACAAGAAATATAATAAAAATCTTAAAAAAAAACGGGAGAACATGCATGCATGAACTGTCATGAGTAATGTTACAGAAATAAAATTTATGCACAAAAAATTAAAATACATTCAATAATATTATCATGAAGACTCAAAATGGCCAGAATATAGACAAATAGAAACAAAATACGTTCAATTACGTCAAGATATCAAATCACATCCTACCATTAACAAAAAATAACCCAACATTCCATTCATAAAATATATATCATGGTTGACAACAAACATTTCAAACACTCAATATTTCTTATGAAATTCCACACAAAACATGGCTCGAAACAAAGAAGAGGTGGGCATCCCTCACAGACAGGGCAACAATACTTGGGGTCCTTCCTGAAGATGTGCAATGTGTGCATTGATGTTGAGGGGCACATTTCCGACTCTCGTCAATGTCATAAGGAATTGGTTCAGAGTAGGACTGACTGAATAGGGTTCTAATCATGGAGAGGCGTAAGTCGTAGAGAGATGTTTTGGGGCTGGGTTGGGGTGGTAGAGGAAATAACTATTAACCAAAACGAGGTGAAGTATGTGGATAGGAAGCTTCTTATACCATTTTAGAGTCCTATGCTCCATGGGGTGATGTGATATCATTTGATCAAAGTGTTCGATCATTGTATCGAGCAATGGCCTCCGGTTTGGAAGTGATGCCAAACCTTCGCCGACGACGGACATCGACCAAGTTACCCCCGAATTCGGAGCTGATCATCACAACCCCCCCTGATTATCCATCCACTTCATAACGCAGACTCCATTGGTGCTGAATACGTCCACTACCTCCCCCCGTTTCAGTTTTTTCGCTATGAGGTGAGGTAGATTCCCCTTCCGGGTAGCTATAAGAGTTCTGGTAAGATATGCCCTTCGCTCAAGCAAGTGGAGGGCCAAGTCAACACTTTTGTAGTGATTATCCATGAAAAGAGACTATCCAGTGTCCAGCTTTCCTTCCAATAAGTTCCGTACAACATTGTTGACATGTCCGTCTCGCCTACGTCACAATCAGAAGACCCAGTGTATATAAGAAATCTTAAAACCGATCCGGATGGTATGGTGAGCATGTAGAGTTTGATACCATACTTATGCCACTTACCTTTCATACATGCATACGAAAGATAAGACTCCAAAGAACTATGGATTCATGTATACACAGTCGTTGTGTCGGAGTCACTTAATTTTCCATTGCCATATGGAAGATGTCAATGGAGGGCCTTATTTTGAGCAGTTGGGGGGAGAGGTGTATGTTAGCAGGGTTAATTGGGGTTTCTGCACTGGATGCTCCTTTTCTGGATACTCACTCTTCCAGGTAATGCCTTCTCTTTCTGTTCTTTTCTGCTTCAGCCACCTTGACGAGTGAAACCATTGTGAAAGAAAAAATGTTGAAAACTGTGAATTTTGTCTTGGCTGTACGGCATATGTATGTGCATACCAGAGGAAAAATATTAAAACCCTAGGAAAATCTGTAAAATCACTTGCTTACTTCCCATAGAGAAAAACGTAACCCAAGAGTTGACATTTCTGAGGTACATATCTTTTTCTTGTGCCTACATGAGAGATAAAAAAATATTACAAAATAAAAATCCACAAAAAACAGCAATATATTTTCTAAATGAATGTTAACATCAATAAGATTAATATCTCATACTTTGATAAATACCATGAGTCTTTTAGAGGACATATGTGAAAAACTAGGAAAAAAGCATATATTTAATCAATTGAGAATTCTTAACAAAATATATTCTTGGTATTTGCAAGTAGCCTAACATTGTTATATGTATTTTCCTTTCAAAAGCAAAATTATAAATTGGGAATCAATATATGCAAAAGGCCCAGTCCATATTGATTCAGGCAGGGGCCTTACCTTCATAGTCTCAGATGTTATTGAATTTAACATATGTCAAACTTCAGGACAAAGTAAGTAATACGTATATTTTAGTTTTGTCCAAAAAAATTTTTGGCCTGAGATACAGTCCACCGAACATGGGCCCGCGAGAGCTATTTTTCAAATGCGATTTTTGACAAAATACTAAAATGCTCATATCTCAGGAACGGTTCAAGATATTTTGCTCCTTTTTGTTTTATTTGAAAGATAATAATTTTGTGATTAAAATGATATCCTTGCTTTGAAAATGTGTGTCCACATTCTCTTGTTGCAATTTTTTTATTTTATTATTTTTTTATTTAAAAAAATTGTTTTTCTTAAAAACGCCAATCCTAAAATTTTTTATTTTTTTTACTGTTTATTGGCACCATAGAGTACTACAATCCCTGAAAAGGAGAACTTCCACTTTTCAGTTTAACAGGTTTTATAAATTAATGTAATTTTTTACCTTCCATGGTGAATTTCTTGATTGCAAGTTTTTATAATTTTGTTATTTTAAAACACCAATCTCAAAAAATTTGTACTGTTTGTGATTAACTAAAAACAACAAATGAAACAAAGTTAGGAACTAGTTAAATGTTGATAATTTTTTTAGATTTTCTTTATTAATAACCTTACAAATCATTAATGATCTTCTGGAATAATGTGGAAGATTCTAGATGATTCCAAAACATAACGGAACCTTCTAGAACAATTTGGAAGCTTCCAGATAATTTCAGATCATAATAGAACACACTTCAACAATCTACAAACTTGCAAATAATTCCAGAATGTAACAAAATACTCTAGAACAATGTGGAAGCTTCCAGATAACTTCCGAAAACCTCTGAGGACAATGTGGAACCTTCCACATAATTAAAGAATGTAACAGAACTTTCTAGAACAATCTGAAACTAACCGGAAAATTCTTAATGTTTGACCTAGCATATAAAAGGGAGGACACATGAACTGACAGTTCAGTTGTCAACAGGCAAACAAAGAGAGTAGTTAAAAAAATATTTTGTTAACAGTACCTGTGAAGGTTTTTGAGAATTCTGCTGACTGACTGGGTTGTGGTGTTTGTGGAAAAGTCTATTTGAAATGTCTTCTGACTGGGGCCATAGGAGAGTGAAGTGTGCTGACTATTTTCATATCCATAAAAGAGTGATACATTAGACTAGCAAAAAGACTTCAGGTTGGAAATAAGAGTGCTCATTTTAAGACTCTGTTTCAAAGTGAAAATGTTTCCAGTAATGACTTTTTGTGTTCTAAATGCTTTAACACAATATCAAACATGGCAATAAGTGAACAAGAAGCCCTCAATGTTGTGTGTGATGCAGATTTTGTAACTGCAGAGGAAGAACTACATATCCTGAATCAGTCAGCTACAGAGGTTGGTGTTAGTCCTATTAAGAAACCATGGTCAGTGAAGTCAGTTCATGAGATGTATGCATCAAGAAAACACAGAGACATTTCTGGAGCAGTGGGTGAGCATACCAGAACAAAACTGACCAAACTCTTCAAAGTAGAAATTCCAACTTCAGAAGAAAATGAACCAAAAGGAGCTTGTGCAACCTGCCAAGAGTTTTCATCAAACATCAGTTCAGCTGTTGAATCATGTGCATCCTACAATGATAAGGTTCAAGTTCTAACAATTATCCCAGTATCCTTTACAAAGAACCAAATTTTGCACCACATTCCATCTGCATCAAAATACATGGTGGACAAGACAAGAAATTTGAGGTCAGCAAAAGGAGTGTTTGGAAAACCAGATCCATATTATGGTCATCCTGTGAATGAAGCAAATGTTCAAATTGCACAGTCATTTTATCTGGAAGATAAGTGGGACTGTTCTCGCCAGAGTGCCAACAAAAAAGACATTATGACTATGACAGTTGCAGGAGAAAAAGTGGTGAAAGTGAAAAGATACATGACCCGCAGCATTAAAGAAACTTTTGCCATATATAAGAAGGAACATTCAACATTGCATATTGGAAGATCAAAATTTTATGCATTACGACCTAAGTGGGTTGTTCCACATCCACCTAGAGATGTCTGTTTATGTTTGTACTGTGCAAATTTTGAACTGTGTGGTAGCTTTGAAGAACTTACTTGAAGATATGACATATAACACCTTGGTTGGACATGTGAAGTCGTTAGTGGTCCGTGACATAGAACGAGAGATATGCTTGTTTCAGGACTATGGTGACTGCCCTGGAAAGGGGGGACTCAACTTACAGACACTTGGTCTGGATAGTGTAGCAGATAACTCTTCTGAAGTTACATATGCAACATGGGAAGAAAATAAACTCATTAAGAAAAATGTTGCCATTGATACCTTCTTAGACGAACTTGGGAGGTGGACAGTGAAAGCAGTAACACACCAACATCTGAAGAAAAGAAAAAATTGCAACAAGAACACATTGCAGAAGTGAAGGGATGGGTAGAGGCTGCATGTATAGTGCTTCACTCTGATTTTGCTGAGAACTGGTCTGTGGTTCTACCACAAGAAGTTAAAGGATATCACTGGAGTAATGACCAAGTTTCAATTTTTACAGGAGTGACATATTTTCAGAACAAGACCACAAGTGTTGCAGTTATAAGTGATGGCAGAGGACATGACTCAGCACATGCATTGTTGGCAATACACAAAATTATTCAACTACT
Organism: Platycnemis pennipes; assembly: GCA_933228895.1. Lineage (NCBI taxonomy): Eukaryota > Metazoa > Arthropoda > Insecta > Odonata > Platycnemididae > Platycnemis > Platycnemis pennipes. Next base: position 152,828,905 of record OW121849.1, read on the forward strand.
GCAATCACAGGTAGAAAAGATCATAATTCTGATGGTGCCCCTAGTCACTTCAAAAACCGTTACCAACTATTTTAACTTGCAAAGTCTCTTGTTCCAATGGAGTGGGTATACAGTGCTACTGGACATGGTCAGGGGCCCTGTGATGGTGTAGGAGGCCTGCTGAAGCACCATGCAACAAAACATAATCTTTCCAGCCCAAGTACAGCTGCAATTCAGAATGCCAAGGAATTTACAAGAGTGGTGCAGTCACACACATCAATAAACCTGATTCTGTTGCCCAAAGAGGAAGTTGAAGAATTCCGCCAGCAGAAAATAAAAGAATGGTCGAACCAAACTACCCCTGTGAAAGGAATTCAGGAGACACATGTCTGGACTCAAATTGATGGGCGAACTTATATTGCACGAACTTTAAAGATCAAGAAAGAAGAAATTTCATTTGTCCAACCAAGATCTCATAAATGCCAAGAGAATATTCAAATTCACGAACTACAAAAAGGAATGTTTGTGGCCTGTGTGTATGACTGTGACTGGTGGATTGCAGAGATTATAGATATTAGTTGTGAGTTAAGTGAAATCATTGTTAACTTTATGCTGCCACATGGACCAGCTGCTGGACATAGATTCCCAGATGAAAGACAGAAACACCACCACCAGTGCTCACTTCCAATTCGCGATGTTTTGAAGATTTTGGGTGCCCCAGTTCCTATTGGTTCAACAGGAAGACATCACTCAATATCAAAGGAAGATACTGATGCGGTTGAACAAATTTTTAGTTCATTAAATTGCTAAATTCAGTTGTAAGCAGAGTGCACAGAAGTATGCTTCGGAACCTGTACATTTTTTAACCTGCACATATATTTTGAAAGCTATTGATGTTTGAAACTTGTGTCTGTTACCCATATTTAAGAAGAAAAAAATGTCAAGTAAGACTAGAGATTTTCATTTTATGTGACCAATATCTGAGAATGTGGTAATGGAAACTGGCTTAATGTTTGGAAATTTTTTGAATTGTTTATAAAACCTGTTAAACTGAAAAGTGGAAGTTCTCCTTTTCAGGGATTGTAGTACTCTATGGTGCCGATAAACGGTAAAAAAATAAAAATTTTTAGGAATGGTGTTTTTAAGAAAAACATTTTTTTTAAATTAAAAAAAAAATAAAATAAAAAAATTGCAGCAAGAGAATGTGGACACTTATTTTCAAATCAAGGATATAATTTTAATCACAAAATTATTATCTTTCAAATAAAACAAAAAGGAGCAAAATATCTTGAACCGTTCCTGAGCTATGAGCATTTTAGTATTTTGTCAAAAATCGCATTTGAAAAATAGCACTCGCGGGCCCATGTTTGGTGGACTGTATCTCGGGCCAAAAATTTTTTTGGACAAAACTAAAATATACGTATTACTTACTTTGTCCTGAAGTTTGACGTATGTTAAATTCAATAACATCTGAGACTATGATGGTAAGATTTTTTCTTTGGCTGCCTGAATCGATATGGACTGGGCCAAAAGCTTTCTTGTAGCCAAATTTATTAGTAACTAACAAAAATAAACAAAAAAATAGCAACAGTGTGATTGTAAAAATGAGGATTGATAATGTAAAAAATAAAAAAAATGATGATTTATTTACTTGTAAACTAATTTTTATATCTTTGTAACAAATCCAGTAATGTGACATACATGTGAGAGGATGTTTAGTAAAATATATTAAAATAAGAGAACATTTTGAAAAAAAAAACAAACAGATGTTATAGTATTCAATGAACTTTGGGGTGTGGAGGAGGAGGGTGGAGGGGGAGACTGATTCAATCAATTAAAGAAATTACATTGGTATATATACGGAGTATTTCAGATAGAAATGAAAATTGTTTTTCATAAAAGTAATGGGAATAAACCCTCAAAGAACCAAAAAAATAGAGCTAGTACATGCTCAAAAAACATAACTTACCTCGTAAAAAATAAATTGTTGTAATGGAACTTCTCGGCGTGGGTAACTCTGGCCGCGTCCACTGCACACACTCTCAGGGCACTCGAATGACTGACAATGAAAAAGGAAGAGCTACAAGGTGGCATCTTCCGTCGACGGCCTTGAGAACGGATTACGAACTTGCCCGACGATCGTCGTCCGCAGTCAGCGGATAGCATATGGCAGATGACATTGGTCGTTGGTCAGTGTTGAGAGTGCTCAAGGGATCTTTATGCAGCTTATCAAAATTGTTGTCATTTACGAAATTCACTCATTTTTGTGTGTAATCACACTTATTCAAAATCACAATACTGTTACCCTTACTGGCCTAGAAAACAATACATTTGCTTCCTCTATTATCTAGTACTTTACGGCAATTAGATGTTTTTTTAACATTTTTGAATTCTTGACATAAATCTTTTTAATTTACCTCTGAGTGTGGAGGTGATCTTATAAAATTTTTATATGTGACAATCTCTATTAAATAACAATTCTGAAGATTCAGGCGATATGGAGTGGAAGCGAAACATGATAACACATAAAGAAAAACACGAGCCAAATCCACAAAAATAAACTTTACTACGACCCGGGTTTCGCTGTATTACAGCATCGTCAGGTAGCGTATATCAAAGATGCACCAACATATACATGAAAGAACTGAAATGGGGGGGAAGGGAGGGAGGAAAGGGGAGGAGTGTGGGAGTGGGCGGTTATTGGTGGTCAACAGAAGTGACCAGTGGTGTGGGGAAAAGGAGTGTGGGAGACGTGGGCAGGAGTGGGTAACAGGGGGTGAGGAGGTCACAAATGAGTGGCAAATATAAAAACAAGTCTCGGAAGGTTCCTTTGAAGACAAGACCTTCCTTAGGAGAAGTTGGTTGCAGCACAGGAGGACCCCGTAGTTGGGTGCTCCGTTGAGAGGTCGTACATATGTGGGGGAGGGGGGGCAGACCCCTGGGTGATGCCCCTTTACAAAGGGTGTCTGAAATGCGATGACTCCCTTCCTCGCTGTGGGTTGAGCGGTGCCAATGATGGAGGCCTCCGTTCGTTTGCCCCCTTGGTGCAGGAGCAACAACCGAGTGGGGTACCCCCACCCCTGTTGGTGCAATTCGGAGCAGCTCCTTGCCAGTCAGATGTCCCGTGGAGGAGTCGCAAAAGATGGGCCCAGAGAGGGTGAGGGGGGGCTGGGGGTCAGGGGGGGGAGTGGACGGCACGGCGAAGCCTTTCCTTTCGAAAGGAATGATGTAGTGCTGTGGTTCCTTTCCTCTGGTGGTGCATGTGGAAGCAATGGTGAAAAAGGTCCTTCGGTACTTTTGGTGAGATCCGAAGAAGATGTAGGAGTGGAGCCTTAAGTGCATCGGAAGGAGGGGAAGGGAGAAGAAGCCTCTTCGCCTGTTTTTATATTTGCCACTCATTTGTGACCACCTCACCCCCTCTTACCCACTCCTGCCCACGTCTCCCACACTCCTTTTCCCCACACCACTGGTCACTTCTGTTGACCACCAATAACCGCCCACTCCCACGCTCTTCCCCCCCCTTTCCTCCCTCCCTTCCCCCCCATTTCAGTTCTTTCATGTATATGTTGGTGCATCTTTGATATACGCTACCTGACGATGCTGTAATACAGCGAAACCCGGGTCGTAGTAAAGTTTATTTTTGTGGATTTGGCTCGTGTTTTTCTTTCCGTGTTATCTATTAAATAAGGAAATCATGATTTTTCAATTTTTAGAAAACCCACACTTCAGATGTTATTATCCATAAATAGTCTGCACATGGCCATGGACATAAATCAGCAGCTAGGATCCGTGATTTGTAGACTTATGATTATTCCTATGTCAGTTCAGTAGAAACTCGAAGTTACGATATTTTGATTTTAAGAAGTAAAATCATCGGTCCCGACCTAAAGGGTACTGAAATACTTGTAACAGTACTTGATATTACGAAATAACGAAGTTTTGAAATTACGAAACTCGGGTCTCGGTCTCAACATGAAAAGAATACTCAATTTTATGATTAATGACTGATCATGGCAGCGTTTTTCAGACGCTCCTCACCAGAGTAAGGCTCCTAGACAATCATTGTTGGCATGCTCTTACATTATTCATTAGGAGGACTTTGAATCATAGGCTAAGTATTAGGGATGTGCGAGTAGTACTTTTTGACCTCGAGTCGAGTATCAAGTCGAGTTGTAAAGTACTCGCGAGTATCGAGTCGAGTTTGTACATTATTGCACATGAGTGAAGAGACCCAGTTTTTACTTAAGTCATCGAAATTAAAGTTAGCCAGCAATCTGACTACCAAATCGGCAGGTCTACCTACCTAATGCATAGTTATAAACAGTCAAATTAATATGGCACGTAGCACAGGACAAAAGACCTAATGGAAATTTTCCGGTAGCTCTCGAAATAAGAAAATTACCTTCATTCCAAGGATTACTCAAAAATGTGTAAATTAGCTTGCAGTATGGTACCTAGAGTGTACTTAGGCATAATATGAGGCCTACATGAGTGACATGCCCAATTAACTTGTAATGAAATGAAGCCAGGAAGCAAACAATTTTTTCTTAAGGAATACATAAGCCTATTAAAAGAGCATTCCTTGTATTTCGCATTCCTATGTGTTTCTTTTCAGAGCTAAACGCTTTCTCAGCGATGTAGTGTATGCCGGGTTTAGTCCAACAGTGCAGTGAATTTCATACAAAATGCCTTGTTTGTGCAGTAAATATTTGATAAGCTCGCGCCTCAAATTTATGATTGGCCATTAATGACATAGTTAGTTTTTTAATATATACTTTTCTTCCTCTTCCAATTATTGACACCATCTCTTCAAAATCGATGATTTCTGCCTAAACATGATAGAAGTTAGAATTGTAAAAAGGACCTGGGTCAATCACCCAATCATTTGTGCGATGCATGAACACCCAATATCGGCATGGGTCATTTCCAATATCCATTAACGCAAGTTAATAATGTTTGAACAATGAATTTTCATTGACGGATGAATGTGAGCATGTATATGAATTTTGTATAGAGTCCTGTGGATTAAAGTTTTCGATTTCGAAGGAAATATATTTGAACAAAAATTTATTATAGATAAGATATGACCAGGAACTTGGCAATTAATGATGTAATTAATAATACTAAATAGGAAATAAAAAAAATGGAATAGTAAAACTTGTAAGTTTTATACGATAACTATATCATCCGTAATGTCCTTAATAGGATGCCTAACATCCATTACAAAATTAGGACCTGCGGGACCAACGCTGTCCCAGTTGAATGGCATCGTAGATATGATCCTGACCGAAACGAGTAGCCTCTGGGAAATAGACTGCGTGGTATATGCTGCCGCCACACTGTTGGCATCTCCCCGAGTGCCTGCCACTTGGGAGACTAAAGCAGCAAACAGGCTTAAACAGTTTAATGCCAAAATCACGCTGGCAAGACAACAGGTGTCGAGATTTCAGTGTGTGATGGATTACCTTTCCTCCGGTCGGGCCTTTACGCCGAAGGTCAAGCGCATTGCGCGTGCAATCCGGAGAGACCACCACACACTGAACAAAAGAGTACTGCTTATCCTTAAGCAGCACGAGGTGGATAGAGTGCGGGCACTTACAACAGCGAGGAAGAAGTTGGTCAAAAGGACCAACGCCAGGAAAGAGAACTCCACCTTCTCCTTTCAGCCGTCCCGCCTCTTCCGACCCCCTCCACCTGTTGTCCAAACACCACCAACTGTCCCGAAGGTGGAACGTTTCTGGAAGGACATCTACGAGACTAGGAAGCCATTCAATGAAGGTACTCCAACTATTGCCCACTTTAAAGAGTTTTGTGACCGCCACCTAGCGGATATGGATCGTCCCATCTCAGTCACGGAAAGTGATGTGAAGAAGGCCTTCTCTGGCAAGAAGAACTTCACTGCTCCAGGAATGGACGCAGTGAATAACTTCTGGTGGAAAAAGTTCTCTTCCACGCACAAACACCTGGCCAGAATCTTCACATCCTTCCTGTCAGGAACGGAGCCAATTCCATCCTGGCTGACTGAGGGGCGAACGGTCCTAATACCGAAAAAGGGAGACTTGTCCGATCCGAAGAATTACCGCCCTATAACCTGTCTCAGCACTGTATACAAGGCGTTCACTTCCATCTTGAACGACCTTATCCTCCGCCACGTCCAACCGATATGGGAGGAAGTGTACGAGCAGAGGGGCTCGAAGAAAGGCATCGCGGGATGCAAGGACAACCTGCTCATTGATAGGTGTGTGAGCCAGGACGCTTGTCAATACAAGCGTAACCTGTCAATGGGCTGGGTGGACTACAAGAAGGCTTTTGATACCACCTCTCATGAGCTGATTATAGCCATGCTGAGGTACATGAAAGTCCACCCAGAGGTTGTGTCCTGCATCGAACGCCTGTTACCACTATGGAAGACGCGATTCGCCATACCATCTGGCAAGAAGACCGTCTACACGGATTTGGTAACATACCACTGTGGCATTTTTCAAGGCGATAGCCTCAGTCCCCTCCTGTTCTGTTTATCTCTCCTCCCACTGTCCGTTCAGTTGAGACGAGGTAGGGGATATATGTGCGGTGTCCCGTCAAAAAGGGAGCAGAAGGTCACCCATCTTTTCTATATGGATGACCTGAAGCTTTATGCTTCAAGCGCGAAAGACCTGCGCCTGGCGTTGAACACCGTACGCAGATACAGTGAGGATATAGGTATGGAATTCGGATTGGACAAGTGCGCGACCATCCATCTGGCGAAAGGAAAGATTTCGGAAGACCAGGAAGACGTGCAGCTCGTTGACGGAAACGGTATTCGTCTTCATGATGAAGACGAAGCGTATGAATATCTTGGCATCCCCCAGCGCCGGTTGCAGGAGGTGATAGCAGTGAAGGAAAGGCTTGCAGCGAAATACAGGCAGGCTCTCAGGCGAATCTGGAGCTCTGACCTGTCAGGCAAGAACAAGGTTCTTGCGACCAACACCTTCGCGGTTCCAACACTGCTCTACACCTTTGGTTGCATCAAATGGAATGTCAACGAGCTGCAAAACCTCGACAGGGGAACGAGGAAAATGATGACCATATACCGCAGTCTTCATCCGAAGTCTTCCGTCGCCAGATTGTATCTCCCGAGAAGGCTAGGTGGTAGAGGGCTGATAAGCCTGGAGTGCCTTCATGACAGAGTAGTCCTGAATACGGCTTGCCGCGTGTTCCACAGCACGGACCCCCTTATGCTGCTCGTGAAGAAACACGAGAGTGTCGGCAAAGGGGCGTTCCTATTCCAGGCGGCGAAAAGGGCAGCAGACGGCCTCGGTTTGGACTTGGACCTTACTTCCAGCGGAGAAGCGTGCGAAAAATCAATCTTGTCGCTGGAGGCGGACGTGTTAAAGCTCGAAATAAAGAATGCGGAGCAAAAGATCCTGCTCCGCAAGCGTACCGAGAAGCCCATGCATGGAAGTATCTATCGAAACTTGGAAACGCATGGGCTATCGAAGGAGCTCACGTTCGCCTTCCTGCGCTCCGCAGGTCTGAAGTCCGAGACTGAGGGATTTGTGCTTGCGTGCCAGGATGGTGTCATCGTGTACCGTCGCCTCATCTTTGGGGCAAACGTGACGGACACGAGATGCAGAGCGTGCCGAAGGCAGCCGGAGACATTAGGTCATCTACTCTCCGGCTGCAGCTTCTATGCAAAGAACGCATATATAAACCGGCACAACTCAGCTCTGCGGGTGTTGTATTATCATCTAAGACACCATTACCGCATAGACGCGTATCCGGTGCTGCCTTACGTCCCTGGAGACATCGAGTCCGTCGTGGAGAACGATAAGTGTAAGATCTGGTGGAATTATTCCTTCTCCACCTCCAGGCAATTGGAGGCACGAAGCCTGATATCGTTCTCCTCGACAATCTCTCTCATGCCATGTTCGTGATCGAGTTTTCGGCACCGGCCGAAATGAACATGGCAGCGAAGGAGATTGAAAAAAGGACTAAATATCAAGATCTGCTGTGCGAACTCCGGCAAATGTACGCGGGCTACTCTGTGAAACTGGTAGTCCTCATCGTGGGCGTGCTTGGTGGTGTCAAGAGCTCACTGGTCGAAAATCTCAAGTGCATCCCAGCATGTAGGGTGCGAGCGGATGCACTTGCAAGTGCAATGCAGAAGGCTGTCCTTCTCGGGTCTCTCTGCCTGCTTCGTGCGCATGACCCTAATGCCGGGTAGCCACCTATCCACCGGTGGCGGACGTGGCTACCCCTAGGCACGACCCCTCTCGAGTCCCCGGCAATTATGACGGCAACGAAACCTGATGCTAGCCGGAGACTCGGAGGTGGATGTTGCAAAAGTAACAATTAATAATAATAATAATATTTTTATTTGCCCAAAGGACACAGTATATCACGATACAATCATAATACAAGTATATAGGGCATGTCAAAAATTAAGACAATATTCATAAAAAAAGGAATAGATATTAGATAAAATACCGTATTCAGTTTTTTACACAAGTGTACTATATGTGTATCCCACTTCAGATTACTGTCTACATAAATTCCAAGAAACTTTATACACTCCACAATATTTAGATCATTATTTTTGCATTGCGACAAATCATTGTCCTTTGGGCAGTGCCTAGCAGAAAACAATATCACTTTGGTTTTATCATCATTTAGCATTAGTTCATTGTCATCACACCAAGTTTGCATGTATTTTATTATATACAAGCTGACCCGGCCACGCGTTGCTGTGGCTCAATCTGGTTAAATGGAAAGCGCACGTTTATAGTATGTTTAATTTCACAATTCTTATGGGTATACAATATATTTTGTTGTTCCATTGTCTGTGCAGATATAGACATTGTTTGGTTTGCCGACTCTAGAACACGCAACATACACGTAGAACACGCAACACACACGCAACAAAATACACGTACATGTGAGAAGCAATCCGTGTCTAGATCTAAACCGCATAGTTCTAAAGATTGGCCCTCAGCTTTGTTGATGGTGAATGCAAATACCAATCGAATTGGGAATAAAATCACTTAAATTGAAATGGCATGTCTGTTGGATACATAGGAATGCGAGGAATGAGGACATCTTCGCCTTTGAAAGTTCCTGTCCAGATTGTGGATTCTACGACGTTGCTCATTAATTTATTTACTGAAAGCCGCGTGCCGTTGCAAAGCTTTGGCTGGTTGATATTTAGCAACACGATAATTGGCACGCCATTTTCAATTTCAGTACGTGCGGTGGCATCCTTGGCAGATCGAGTAAATTCAAAAATTCCGTTCGATAACCAATTGAATCATCTGCTTCCACAACATCGTCGACGGTCTTGTACATATGTGCCTGCGTCTCTTAGACTGTTAGACTGAATAATATTGTTTAGTTCGCAGAAGTCTTTGTTCTTGGCCGCAAGAATAGCTCGTTCACTTAGCCAATTGTGATCCTTATAATTGATTTGAATATTGGGAAATACTTTTTCAACCATCTATTCTTTTGACGTTACTAAATTGCAAAATTTATGAGGCAATGAATTTTACCTTAAGTCAGATCAACCGCCACCTTTCCGTTCCCAATTTCCAGCAATTTATGTGAGTATATCTCAGCTGATCGATTGTTTTGCAGCTGGACACGCATATTTGTAATAATTTTAACGCCTTTACATGTCGTCACAAAGTAGAATATTTCAGGCAAGCATTTATTTCATCCGCTAGTGTCAATCGAGGAATTACAGGTAATGGTGGCCTGAAATGTCGTGCAAGCAATATTAATGCGTTCTCAAATGGTCTCAGGAATCCACGGAAATCTTGCAATGATCGATCCAGAGCCTCGAGCGATGCTTTGTGCACCATTGTGCATTCATCCCAAGCAATAAGTTGGCATTTCTGAAATATTTGTCCCATGCCTGATGATTTGAATATGTTGCACGTGAGTGTTTCAATGAATTGCAAGTTCAATGGGATGCACATCCCGTCTCCAGTGTCGATATTGTATTCTCGATATTGTACAAACCTTCATGGAGTGAACAAAACAACTAACCAAAGCTTCATGGAAATTGGATGAATGTTGTGGTAATGCATGAAGTTATCAATATTGTATCGATACAGTATCGATATTGTAATGATACTTTATAAAACTTTGAAAAAAACACCTAAATAATTTCACCTCAATTTTGTATCAATAATGTATCGATGTATCCATATGTTATCGATATTGTATCGATACGGTATCGATATTGAATTATCCATTTTATAGAAACCTTCGCGGAGCGTACTCAACAACTTTCCAAAGTTTCATGGCGATGCGATGAATGGTGTAGTAATGCGTAAAGGATAAACACATTACATACATTCGATACAGTATCGATATTGTAACGATACATTCCTTTAAAAAAACTAAATAATTTCACCTCAATTTTGTATCAATAATGTATCGATTTATCGATACTTTAGCTATATTATATCGATAAAGTATCGATATTGAAATATCGATTCCGTAGTCCTGTTTCCGGGAATGTACTCAACAACTTCCCAAAGTTTCATGGTGATCCGTTGATAGGTGTAGTAATGCATAAAGGACACACACACACACACACATACATTCATTTTTATATATATAGATTGACTGGAATCAATTAATGTGGATGGATTTTTACTTTTTGATAAGATGGTTACATCGTCTGCATACAAGACACACTTATTATTAGAGGTTACAATTTTATTGGGTAGATCATTGATGAATATCAGAAAGAGAAAAGGACCCAACACTGATCCCTGTGGTACACCCTTTTTAACTTCTAATTTGGAGGAGAAATAAGTTGTCCCATCTTTCCGGTAGGCAACTCTCTGTTTTCCTTCATGAAGATATGTCTTAAGCCAATTTAGAGGAATGCCCCTTATACCTATTGATTCACATTTTTTAAGTAATATGGCATGATCCACAACATCAAATGCTCTACTCATGTCAAAGAATATTCCCATTACCTTGTTTTTGTTATTAATTTCCTGAGTAACATTGTCAGTTGCATTAAATAGAGCCAGTTCTGTCGATTTTCCCTGCTGAAAGCCATATTGATGGAGTGATATTATGTTTTGCTTATCAAGATAGTCAATGAGCCTTTTACAGAATACATACTCAAATAATTTACCAAATTGTGGCACTATAGATACTGGCCTGTAGTTTTGTAGATTATTTCTATCACCTTTGTTCTTATATACCGGGACTACCTTGGAAACTTTCAAGGAGTCAGGATATATACCTTCTAACAAGGACTGGTTTACTAATGAGAGTAAAGGTCTCAGTATGATAGACCCACATTCTTTAATTACTTTTCCCGTTATTCCCTCAATGTCAGCAGACTTTTTTCTGCCTATCTTGGTTATATAAGAGCACAGCTCTCTCTCCGAGCAGGGCTTAAGATACATTGAGCTACATATTTTATAGTTTTCTTGAGTAGCTCCACTTTGGGTGGAAAGTGCTGTCTTGGGAAGGTGCAAGAATGAGTGGTTTAGTGCATTGGACACTTCAATAGGGTTTGTTGTAGTTTTCCCATGTTGATTTGTAACAAGATCAGGCAATACTATAGGGTTGGTATCACTATTGTTTTTTATGATGTCCCAGGCTATTTTAGAATAATTTGAGTCATTCCTAAACCTTTGGTCATTATACTCCCTTTTTGTTTTTTTAATCAATATCTTATATTCTTTCTTAAGGTGAGAGTACTGCTGACGCAACCCATCATCATTAGAATACTGAATTTGCAAAAACATATTTTTTAGTATCCTAGATAAGTTTTGAATTTCTTTTGTAACCCAATTTTTTCTGTTATCCCTCCTGTGTTCCACTGACTGCAGTGGAGAAGCTAAATCAAAATAGTACTTAAATCTACAGAGATATTCACCAAAGTTATCATTCAGAGATCTACTTTCATATATGTCATTCCAATCTTCTTGATTCAACAAGACACGTAAATAATTCATATTATTCTCACTAAAGAACCTACATCGACTTAGGGTTTTTGACTGAGGATACTCCTCTTGCATCTGGAAGATGGATACTATAGCTGAATGATCAGATATTGCTGGGTCAAATACTGAAGTGTTAATATTTGATTCATTATAGTCAGAGAAAACGTTGTCCAGAAGTGTTTCTGTGCCAGCTGTTATCCTTGTTGGAGTATTTACCAATGGTTTCATTTGATAGGACTGTAACATTTGCAAAAACCGTCTTTTATCACGCCCATCCTTCAACAGATTGCAATTGAAGTCTCCAGCCAATACAACAGTTGGCCTTGACAACTGATTTGTCAAAGTGTACAACAAATTATCTAAATTCTCCAAGAAACTATTAAAGCAGCTAACAGGGGATCTATATACTGATAAAACAATAAAATCATTACTGGCAATAGTGTAATAGTAATTCAGTTGCAGCAGCCAAGTTCATACCATTATAAATTTGTAGAAAAATATTCACCTATTTTTTTTTAATTCATGGCTGTTTCATTCTCTTTTACTAAAGTGAGTCTCCTAGCCTTAGGAATAACGCCTATGCTATACAGTGAATCAATACAATTGAGGTGTAATTTTTAAATCCTTTCAATTTGATGTAGATACACTGCACACAGAAAATTTCATGTAATATCTGTTGTTTTTTCCCTGAATGAGCAGATGACTACTATTTGTTATAGTAATTAGTTTGATTTCAACCCTAACATAACTATTTGACAAGTTAAGTACAGCATAGTGTTTAATTACATTGAAAGTATACTCGCATTCTTGTCAGCAGAGTTTTAGTAGACGTACATTTGTCGCAGATCAAGCCTCTTATGTGGATGGACATTGCTCGATGCCGTGCAAGGTGTTGCCAGAGCATGGGATTGTCACCGCAAAAACTATTTCCTACTGTTGGGGATCAGCTGGTTTTTGTGACACATCAGTTCCGGAGACAGAGGAGTTAGTGGAAGATTACCTCCAATTTACAAACCCTCTGATTTACAAAGCTCAAATTTTTGGGTCCCTTCAACTTCGTAAAATAGAGGTTCTACTGTACTCGCCCACAAGTATAGCCGTACAATGCCTACTACAACCGACATTTTCCTCTCATGATCCCTGGAGTTTTTGCTACCTGTCTTCCCAATTCGTAAGTCCTCGAGGGGTATTTCTTGACAGAAATAGTTTACTGTGTACTTGCACTCAAAAAAGTTTTGACATGCATCGGATGAGATACTATGGCGATCGAGCGGTAAATTTGATGTAGTTTATGACAGTTATGCATGTCATACTAGGAAGCTTTTTTTTCCCTACATATTTCATACTGATTACCCAACCTAACTCCACGGCCCAATTATTCTGGCTGACGATAGTTATCAACAAAAGAATCAGGTTTCATTTACCGTCCTCGTTGAGTGTTTCGATGTAGTCATTGAGGAAGGATACCCTATTAGTAGGGACACTGAAAAATGGTAAATAAAAATCATCAAAAGCGGTGTTTAAAATGACAAATGCGGTAAATAAAATCGTTTTAAAAAGGTGAAAGCTGTGTTTAATGTTGGGAAAAAGGAGTCTTAAAGGAATGGTTTTTTTAAATATTATTAATAAATACTTCATACCAATGTGAACAAACAGTTAATTACATACATTTGAGATCCAATACAGAAGTTATGGCTACCCTACGCAACATAAAAAACACAGTAGGCAAAATTAAGTTAAAGGCAAATTAATGAGATAATGGTAATAACAATAACAGAGTGGAGTAGTGGACTGCAGGTAATGAAGTTCGATTCTTACGCTGTTTAAAATTTTTCTTTCAACCATTAAACAGGGTGGCGATCGTCAGGGAAAACCGGGAAAACCTGGAATTGTCAGGGAATTTTGGAAATCTGGAAAAGTCAGGGAATAGTCAGGGAATTCTCGTAACAGTCAGGGAGAAACTGGGATAGGAAATTCTCGTTACTTTTCTACCATTACGTTTACCGGGCCGTCTTTCCCGCCCTTTATTTCACCAACTAAAACTAATGTCCGTCACCGAAGTGCATAGAATAAGACCCGTCAATTCGTTGAACATTCAGTTGTGAATCTTAGTATTTAGTTGTGAATCAGTCGTACAATGTATCCCTTTTGTCTATCCTTAATGCAATATTTGCCTAGTAGTGTTAAAATTCATAATCACCGTGTGTTCTGCTCATCACAAGGAATCCGAGACTATATTTTTCGGAAGATTTTACCTCGCGTTTTTTTTTAACTTCCGAGACTGGTCGAGAGGTAGTTGTAGCACACTAGGTTGTAGTAAGTACGTGCTTGCAGTTATTAAAATACGAGACGATGGTTATTGAAACGGTAATACAAGTACGATCACACGTGTAAACAAAATCTTAAGTGAGGTCATCTTCGATTTCCACACCCCCCTTCCCGAGACCATAGGAAGAGTCCTCCTCCCCTCCCCACCTTTCACGCTCGACGTAATTATTGAATAGCCCCCATAGCTTCCTCTCGAAGCAATTTCGTCAAGTCGCAAACCACCTCAAATATGGTATTCCTAAATATGACGCTGCCGTTGCTAATTACCTCCTGTTTTCGCTCGCAGTGGCGCGATTACGTTTTGTTTGTTTATACAAATATTTTTACATTTTTGGTTCCCTCTTACCATCAAGGGGTTATGACCACGTTAATCAAGTTGTTATTCGATTTTAAAACTAGTGCCATCCGATTTTGATCCAGTCCAAGAACTTGGGTTTGGTTTGTATTTTTTGTGTAGCTTTGTGATACCTGTGCCGGAGCCCGCCAGTAAATTGACCATCAACTTTCCCTTCGAATGCCTTTTTCAGTAATCTTCAACTTCCCAGAACTACCACAACACGCCACCTCTTCCTTGAAGAATTAGACATTTTCAATTTGCAATTTTACCGAAGGAAACATACACGGCCACGGAAATACGATACACGGCCGCAAAAAATATATTAAAAGTGTGTACACTTTGTGTGAGGGCTTAACTTGTCAAGGTTTAATATATATTTTTTCATTAGGGCGGAGGTTCCATATAAATTTTCATTCTTATAGCTTTTAATATATTAATTTCAGCTTTTAAAATTTTCTGAGTTTTGACGAAAATTTAATTCAGCAGAAATAAAATATTCCGATAATAGGAGACCTTTTGGCGATCGGTCAGGGAAATTGGTAAATCCGTCAGGGAAAAATCAGGGAAAAGTCAGGGAATTTGAAAATTGATTATCAGCAGCCACCCTGTTAAATATAAAACTTTATCATCCTTCATTTCCAACCTTTGTGTGTGGATACTGAGTTTTTTGCACTTCTATCGCTTAAACTAGATTTACAAATGCGTCACTCAAAAATACACTGTAAAGTTAACGTAATGTTTCCACAATTTAATTCTGTATTATAAATTTTTTCCAATCATTTCCTTTCGCCTAATTTAATTGTTTTTTTTACTTATAATTTGGCATGAAATTTCTGATAACTTACTTTTTTTAACAGCCTACTAGCATTACCCTAGGAATATAGCACAGCTGTATTCTTAGGTAGTGTTAAGGATCGAACTCGCGACTGGCAGTACACTAGCCCTCATTTTTAACAACTACGCTCTCATAGGTTCACGGAAATCTGGCGAATGGAGGCGACCCGCATGACATTCGGCTTAATTTTTTTCTCGCACATCCGAGCCTATGGAGAAAAAGGTCAATACGAGTATTTTTTATTTTGTTTTCCTTGTTTGTGGCACGGAAAAAATCTTCTTCTCATTTCGTGACCCGAGTTACTTAACTCTCCTTGTTGGTATCTACCATACTTGCATTTCATTCGCGGGGCGCATCGATCACGAGGCCGCGAGATGTTAAAATCTCCGATCCGGATCTGAATTTTTACTGTCTCTGGATATGATTTCAGTAGCGAATGAAATGAAAGACCCGTGGTTCTTTGGATCCGACCCGACCATCCTTAATTTATGAGTGGTTCATTTGTAAATCTAATTTAAACAACAAAGTCTAATAAAGTGAGTATTCAGATGAAATGGTTTGAAATTGAATATGATAACATTTTCGATGCAGTGTCTGAAAGAAAAAATTAAACTGCGATTGGGATCGAACTTCGCACAGTACACTAGCTCTCGTTCATGGCTCTCGTTATTTGCCTGATCCCGGCGAATGTAGGCTACCCGCATGGCATCCTACGTATTTTTTCCCGCGATACCGGGGTAATGGGGGAAAAAAGTCATATATCTTTATTTTGCTTCTAGCTGCACGGGAACGTTTTCATCTAATTACGTGACCTTAGTTACACAACCTCTTGTCAATATCTACCGCACCTACATTCCATTTACGGGGCACTTCGATCGCTAAACCGCGAAAATTTAAAATCTACGATCCGGATCCGATTTTACTCCGTGTCTTTGGATCCGAATTCGGAACCGAGAAAAATGAAAGATCCGATCCGGTCATCACTAAAGAAAATATTTCATGCTACAAAAATTCGGCATTTGCAAAATATCTCAAATTTCGTTTAAAAAATCGCGTTTCAAAGAAGACACGGTTATTTCGCGATTAAACCCAAAAAGTCGCTTATTTCGTGAATCCTGTCGCAAAAAACGTTTCGCGAAAATGTCATGTCCCTACCTATTATTATCCGTTTCAAATATCTTTGCGAGTGAGAGGCAGGCCTTAAATTCGTGGGGGCGGGTGCGTTTCGGGAAGGTCCGGAGCCGTCCGGAAGTCTCCGCTGCCGGGGGGTGGGGAAGGGCCTTCGAGAGGAGAGGAACGAGCTCAACGTTGCCAATGTCATCGTCCCAAACTACATGAGCCGTGATATCCGAGGGACGCACAGTGGGAAAGGCCAGGGTATGGTAGCAACATGGTATGGTAGCGGGTCGCTATGGAAAAAAGTGGACCTAATGACTTGGTCGATTCACAGGTGGAGTGCAGAGAACATAAATGATACTTTGAGACAAAGAATGGAATGCAAATTCCTTCAAAACAGGCAGGTAGTGGAATGAAAGCAACTGGATGATTCACCGGGGGAATTTTGAGAAAAACATACCTGAATGCTTAAAGGGGAATGTTATTACTCACGAAAACGGTAGCAGCAGGAGTAGGTTTAAAGTTGCAATAGGATAACGAATACAACCCTTTTTTCGATATTATTCAAGTCCTAAAATAGTTTTTTTCCAAAGAAATTGTAACAAAAATGTTTATCAAGGGAAATCATTGGATGACCCAACTCTTTCTCCCGCTGAAAAAACCTTAGTACATATATTGTGTACTATTTTCTTCGCTTGGCTGTGGAGAAGAAGTTTCACCTTCTTCTGATCCATGATACCATCAAAAACACCAAACAGCAAATAATTACTCCCGCGAATTGGGAATAAAACCAATGATGATTGGTTTCCGTAATGGGTATAATGGGGAAGGGGAATAATAGGAATACGGGGAATAACAGGAAAGGAATATGGGTTATGGTATAAAGGAAAAAGTGGGTAAGATAAAGGATTAAAGGGTTAATTGAGAAAATTGGTAAAGGGAGCTAGGAAATAACACCACGAAGCACCGATCAAAGGCAGCGGAGATTTGGCAACACAGCAAGCAGATTCACGAAGTTCACACTACGGAGGTCTGAGAGCGACTGAATTTTCGAGAGGCTAGGCCACGCCTACTGCATCCTAGTTCGCCCAGAGAAAGTCACGTGACGAGCGACTTTCACTTCGCTCACCCCCAAAAATTTAAGGCCTGCCTCTCAGTCGCAAAGATATTTGAAACGGATAATAGTAAGCCCTTGCCCTTTTCGTTTTTCGTTGCCCTTCCCGTTTTCCGTCGCCAACAGCCAAGTAATTCAGAGAAAATACGAGTTTGCTTGGTTCATACAATCACTTAGTTTGTTGCTCATTTATTCTAAATGATGTTTTTTTCTTGGTGCATGAATAATGAATGGTAAAAAAATGTTCATTCGCCCATAATTATTTAGGTTGTGTAATAGGTAACCTTTCTCGCCTTTTGTTCCAACCCAGCGATTGAAAAAATATCCTAAAAGAGAGTGATAAATGATCTAACAAGGGTTTTGTAGCCTAATCCTTGTTAAAGTTACATATGAGTCTAGATGATAAGTAGAACCATCCTACGAGAAACCTTAATTCACGCTGTTGGAGAGGGAGCAGAAAACCTTGTCAGAATCCTAGTCCAATCAGAGGCACTTTCATTTCTCCCTTGTGTTATCAGATGATACACGCCAGAGGACATCAGGAGTGGGAGTTAGTTGGTACCCCAGCCAGGATAAGGCCCACCCTTCGTGAGCCCCCTCTCTCCCACCCGCTCAACGGGTCCTCCGCTGGCTCAGCAGGCCTCACGAGCCCACCTTTGGGCCCCTTGAAGTGCTCCCCGTCTGTGTGTGGGGTCTAACAAGTTCAAATATTGTTTTGTGGGCATATCTTGATTCGTGATAAAAGACCCCACTCTCCATTAACTTGTCCTCCCTCTCCGCAGGCATAGCATGTTGAGGTAGAGTAGGAGGAAGATAATATGAGACTACGCTGCATACAGATATGATTCTTTCGATGTTTATTTCCTGCACGTTTCCCTTGGCCTTGAATCCCAGCGGGATCAACCTCCCATTACATTAGGTGTTGTACGTATGGAGGTTCGTTACAGGAGGTTTTTTTGCGTGCATTATGTATCGGAAGGTCCCGGGACCGGGGCTATGACTTTGTAATAGGGAGGCTTCACTGCAATTTGTTTCTGCATTCTGTTCTGCATGTTGTTAACATTCCTGTGTTGGTTTGTTGTTTTCTGCTGCATTATTGGTAATTATTGTTCTATTGTGATATGGTATATAATTTCCATTTTCCAGTCTTGCCTCTGCTGAGTGATGGAAATAAGGTTGTGGTTAGGTTTGTAGAAGGTGAATGTAATTTAGTATTGCTTTGAGCCTAATGGATCTTCGTTGATTATATCTGGTTAGATCATCGCTGTGAACAAGAGTTGTTCTCCCAGATAGAATGTATTCAATTTTTGGTTGAGGGTGGTTTGGTGACTCTGAGGTTAGAATGCAGTAGATGAGGCATCACAGCTCATTTGAAAAGGCTTCGGCCATTTTGGGAGGTACGACACTAGGTCTTGCTACTTGTGATACTTGTATGGATGGAATTGATTTTGCATGCAGTGAAAATTAAGAGTAGTGTAAGTATGGGGGATGGCATGCCTTATATGGCAGTCCTTCAAGTCATGGCCTTATTAGGCAATGTCTCCGCACTGCGCTCGCTCTTCCAACGGACGCGCTGCCTCTCCCGGGGGCAGCGTCTTGTTCCGGGCGATCAGCACGTTTCGAGATAAGAGACGCAGCGTCTCGAGGCAGCGGCCGAGCGCTCGCGCGCGGAGTCTGTTTTTAGATCGGATGTGCGACGGTTGTATCTTACGTGTGATGTTCGAATAAAGCCAAGTTACCCAGATTCCCGGCTTTTCCCTTACGACTCTCAACCGAACCCCATCCCAGCTTACAGTAGAAAGATGAGTAATGGGATGAATTTTTTTAAATTTGTCAAAGAAGTGGAGGAAATTGCAGAAATTTACCAATAACCACCAAATATGTAGCTTAAATAGGTTAGACTCAAACCAGTTTTAGAAATAAAATTAGCTCTCAGGGGAATCTGATGAATTAATACCCTACCATTGAGATATCCTCAGGAAGAGCTACTGACACTGCTGTGATGAAATTTGGGAATTTTGTCATTGTTATTTAAGTTTGAATAGAGATGCATTCTCCATGAGGGGTTGTGTAAAATGCAAGGTGGAGTCTAATCCTTCTCCCAAGCTCCCCCATTCTGGCTTCAAGGTCTCCTGAATTTGGCTAGCGTGGCGCTAACGCCTCTCCCAGTACTCTCCTTGCTCATGGCACCTGCAGCATCTGTCACTTGTGGCTCTTGTTTGTGTGACAAAGGTTGTGTGCAGGGAAGGTGTGGACGATGGCAGCAGCGAGCTTCTATTCCCTGCTCTCTTCAGTGAAGGTGCTGTGAGTGAGCAGCCGGGCGCCATGGGCGTGAGTGAGCACTGCGTGCTGAGAGAGGCTCTAAGGGCGCTCCAGGCACCGCCCGAGCCGAGCTCATGGACTGCTCATGGGTTGTTCTCGGTGGATCGGAGGGGGTGGTGCTATCCGAAAGGGACGTGTGTCGTTTCAAGCCTAACCAAGGTACGTGCTCAGAGGGTGTTGTGCTGATTCTCATTGGCATGACAAAGGATTCATTGCACGAGTGAAACAGAACTTACAAAGTGATGAAGTTTTGCACTTATTAGCCTTTTTTTTATTTGAGAAATGATTTCGTAATGAAAGAAACTCCTAGAGTTAGCCCTCCTCTGCAATCGGGTACGTTCTCCACTTCAAAAGTTGACAACACAACAGTTTCAACAAATGGAATTCTGGCAAAACTGTTGTCTTTTCACCATAAATAATGCTCCAAAATTACTGACTGCTCGTCAAGATTCAACATCTAAGAAAGCTCATTAACCTTGTCGAAGTTTTCTGCTTAATATGAGCTTGGCTTTTACTCTCTGTTGAAACATTAATTTATAAGAGGTCCCTCAATGTGTCTCTTCTTCCAAATTGTACTTTTGCAAGTGGATGATTTTATTTGAGAGTTCCTGATAACTCATCTTTCTACTCCTCTATCACTGCGAACTACCGTCATAATCTTTTGCTGAGGCAGTTTGAAAAAAAAGCCCAGACTCCTGAGTTTGAGAAGTATATCTTTAAAAATAGGAAACCAATTTATAATGCAGTAAAACTTGCCCTATAGAATGTTCATTTTTACATTTATTTATGTGAATACATTTTTTAGTCTCCTTAGGTGAGCTTCTACTAAATTTTTTTCCCTCATTATTTGCTCTGTGTATTTCATCTGAGGTTGTCCTGTCTGCTATTCTTCCCATATAATGTTCCTTCAAAGAATGCTATCTTTGGGCACTTATCTTAAAATATGGCCGACTAGATTATTCTTTTCTTTACAGTTCTTATGAGATTTTATTATTCTCAGTGCCTCTCCATTAATTAATCAATCAATCAATTTGTAAGTTCAAGTGCATATCCATTCATGTGAAAATTCCTGAGGGATGATTTTTTCAACAGCCTATTGGCTACTATTCATGAGTTTGAAAGTTTCAAGAGTGGTTCTCCCATTCTATTGTCTTACCATGTTTGCACTCCTGGCTCTTCCGTCTTCACTTGTGATGGTGGCATTCCAGTGTCCAAGGATTACATATCTCCTTTTCTTCTTCTTTCACCTATTTCAATTCCAAGATATATTTCACAGACTACTTCTATTTCTTCATATGTACTCCATCATAGGCATATTGACTTGTACAGCCTGTAAAATTTATCCTGAAACATTGACAGGTTACAGTGTAAAGTGATGCGATCAGGCCAACCACCTACGACAAAAGGAGTCACTTCACCAAGCTGTTGTGCATTAACGATTAAGTTATGCCTCATAATCACGCCACCATTGTCAAATCGCTAGCCCCTCTCGACGCCATCCTGTCATTTCCACGCTTGGGCAAACTATTCCTCAAGCCTGGGATGCCGGGTGACTATCCAAAGGACGTGTAGCTGTTTACCTTACGACACGAGGGCAGGGTACCCCCCGCCAACACCAGTCTTGTCCCACAAAATCGTTCATCAAATACAGATGTAGTTGCTTCTACGGCTACAACAGAGGATGAATCTATGGCTAACAATAAACCAGCATGTTTGCCAAACCTTATTGTCACTCTAATGTCTCCTATGTTGGCAGCGTTAATCATTCGCAAAAAAATCCATCTTAGGAAACTTCATTCATCATCATTAAATCTGGCACTTCTCTTGCAAGCTGGGTGTAAGGCTCCGCTCTGTCCACCTTTGATAAACATCAGTGAATTTCTACCACCTTTTCCTTACCGTTTGCACAATAACAGTTCGGGCCAAAGCTAAGGAGCATTCTAATAGTTTTCTGTTATTTGTACGTAACGGAGAGATATATCGCAAAAAGGAAGACAGTCCCACTCGAATCACATCTTTAGATAATTTTTTATGCAACTGTCTCAAGTAGATACTCTGCTTTTGTTGAACATACTTCCTCTCTCCTTTTTGAAGGGTGAGATACGTGTTTGTCACTTCAATGCTAACTCGCTCAGAGAGCACATATTGAATTCATCACACTGTTGCTGTCTAGCCGCCAAATGTTTCACATTATTGCTGTTACCAAAACTAAGCTTGGTGCTGTCGTTGACGATACTTGAGTCACGCTTTATGTTTTGAAATGGCCGGAACACCAGAGGTGTTGGTGTCGCTCTTGTCATGCACAACTCATTGTCACCCACCCATCTGTTCTCATCCTCTCAAATATGGTCTGGCTGTCCTGAGTACCTCTTCTTCTGTGGAGCAAAACCAAAAGGAGGGATACCGTAGCTGCAGTCTACCGTCCACCTCATTTTCTTCTTGGAAATGACTTCATTACTGACCTCCTTAACCATATGGGTAGCTGCTAGTGATGGCCGGATCGGATCCAAAGATCTGCGGATATTTCATTTTACTCAATTCCGGATTCAGATCCAAAGACATGGAGTAAAATCGGATCGAGATCGCTGATTTTAAATTTTCACGGCTTAACAATTAAAGCACCCTGTGAATGGAATGTAGGTGCGGTAGATATTGACAAGGAGAGGTGGTGTAACTCAGGTCACGAAATTAGATGAAAATGTTACCGTGCAACTAGAAGCAAAATAAAGAAATATGACGTTTTTCCCCATTACCCTAGTACCGTGAGAAAAAAAGAAATACGTATAATGTCGTGCGGGTAGCCTATATGCACAGGGATCAGGCGGACAATGAGAGACAGTGTACTGCACGAAGTTCGATCCCTATCGCAGTTTAATTTTTTTCTTTTAGTCATTGCTTTGAAAATGTTATCATCTTCAATTTAAAACCATTACATCTGAATACTCACTTTATTATACTTTTGTGTTTAAATTAGATTTACAAATGTACCACTAATAAATTAAGGATGGTCAGGTCCAATCCAAAGATCCACGGGTCTTTCATTTCATTCGCTACTAAAATCATATCCAAAGGCAGTATAAATTCAGATCCGGATTGGAGATTTTAAAATTTGGCGGCTTCGTGATCAATGTGAATGGAATGTAGGTATGGTAGATACTGACAAGGAGAGGTTGTGTAATGCGGGTCACAAAATGAGAAGAAGATTTTTCTGTGCCACTAAAACAAAATAAAAAAATACTTGTCTTGACTTTTTTATGCATAGGCCTGGATGCGCGAGAAAAAAATAAAGCCGAATGTCATGTGGGTTGCATAAATTTGCCAGATTTCCGTGAACCTATGAAAGCGTAGTTGTTAAAAATGAGGGCTAGTGTACTGCTGGTCGCGAGTTCGATCCCATTAACACTACTTAGGAATACAGCCATGCTGCATTCCTAGGGTAATGCAAGTATCATCATCAGTATTTCAATCCTAGGGTTAGTTAACTGCAGCCCTCCATTCTGTCCTATCCACTGTTAATTCCCTCACGCCCTGCTATGCTTTCTCTTTCATGTCCTTCTTTATTTGCCCTATATACTTGTCCCTTGGTCTTCCTTGTGGGACCTTCCCTTCAATCTTCCCTTCCTTTATATTTCTAACTAATTCATTGTGCCTATCAATGTATGTCCAATCCATCTGGTTCTTCTTTGCCATAGGGTTTTCCATATTGTCCTTTCTTCATCTGCTCTTCTGTACACCTCTTCGTTCCTCACTTTATATGTCCGTTTAATCTTCAACATTTGCCTCCAGCACCATGTTTCTAAGGCTTCAATTCATCGTTGGTCTGCTTCCACGATGTTCCATGTCTCTGATCCATTGAGTGCCACGCTCCGTACGAATGTTTTGATGAAGTGCTTCCTTGTTTGCAGCCGTAGGTTCTTTGAGCACAGTAGTTGTCTCTTCTTCATAAACGCCTCCTTAGCGTGTGCTATTCTTCGCTTGATGTCCGTCGAGCATCTTCCATCCCAAGTTATAGTGCTGCCGAGGTAGGTCAAGTTCTCCACTTGTTCCAATTTCACTCCTCGAATTGTGATATTTGCCCTTGGCTTCTCTCTTCCCCACACTAGGATTTTAGTTTTCTTCTTATTTATGCTCATATTATATTCTTGAAGTACTTGGTCAATTGTGGTCAGGTATGCTTGCAAGTCCTCTTGACTTTCTGCTATAACTGTGATGCCATCAGCAAATCTTAGCATGTTTATTTCTTTGCCATTCACCTTGATGCCCTTGATAATTCAGTAAATGCAAGTAGGCAGTAAAAAAAGGAGACTCAGAAATTTCGTGTCAGTTTATAAGTCAAAAAAGTAATAAAATTTGGCGTTAGTGAAATGATTGGAAAAATTTTGTATTGCAGAATTAATTCGTGGAATCATTACATTAACTTGACTGTGTATTTTTGAGTGAACTATTTGCAAATAGCATTTAAGCGATAGAAGTACAAAAAAGTCAGTATCCACACACAAAGGTTGGAAATGAAGGATGATAAAGTTTTTGATTCAATGGCTGAAAGAAAAATTTTAAACAGCGATAAGAATCGAACTTCATTACCTGCAGTCCACTACCCCACTCTGCTATTGTCCGCTTATATGATTTTGGAGAATACATGCTCCCCACATGCCATTCTACTTTTTTCTTGCAAACCCGGGCCAATGGAGAAAAAATCCGAGACTTTTTTAAATTTTGCTTCTAGTAGCATGAAAAAAGGCTAATCTCATTTCAATATCAGAGTTACACAACCTCTCTTTAAGAGTATAAAATTCTCAAATTTCAATTTAAAGGTTATTATCAATAAATTACTAGTTAAGCAGCTTGAAATATTCTATGCAGTCAAACCTCTTTTGAACGAACCTCTGTACAAGACAAGCCCTTTGTACAAAGAAGAACATTTGGGGTCCTGATTTTTGAAAATTTCGGGTCCTGATTTTTCTCCCATATGTCACATATTGTATTCTCTTTGGAACGAACCTCCTCTCAACGAAAATTTCCTTAGAACGAAACGATTTTTGGTCCCAAGAATGACTTACAACCTCTACTACAAAATTTAATGACTAACTAAGACACTATCCATGTGTACATAGGTACATACACGACTTGCAATCGCATGGAAGGGCAATTGAGCGAAAGAGATGACCTGATCGACTAGGTATCAGAAGTGGTCAATTAGATCGATTAATCACAATCTATTCATCTGTATTCATTGTTGAAAGCATCGAGGTAAAAAAGGGAGTCCACTATAATCTCATCCACACACTGCAAATTAATTTTCATAATAGAAATATTCTAGTTTTGACATCTGGTATGTTTTTATTGAAAGTAGTAAATTATTCATGACAAAATATATTCATTTGCAATTTACTGAGCACAATTTTAAAGAGAGTCAATGAGAATAATCAGAAAGAAATGGTTTCTTGATTCAAAAATTTATTACTTTAAAAAATCGGAGTTGGGCAGTGGGTGAAAATAACAAAAGCTTTGCATCATATTGCTGCACAATTAAAAGTGTAATATTACTATTGGAAAAGGGTATATAAAATGTAATATTTCTTATGCTCTGCTTTGCGTAACGTATTTCCTACTGTGCTTGATTTGTTATCCGCTGATTCAGCATGCTTTCAACGCGTGGGTGTCGTCTGTATGGCTGCCTATCACTACGACGCGGGCGACCGGACTGGACGATTCTTTATCGTCAATAGTAGTCTTCCTTAAACAATTTCAGGGTCATCAACTTCATCCCCACTCGGATGTATTGTTATTTATTACCATTTCAAGGGTTTCATCATCTGTGAAATGTTGTGTGGTGAGAAAATCATGGTCGCTAGCTATCCATTCCTCTAGATTTACCAATTCCATTTCCTTTCATTCAGGTTTATTGATGCTGTTTGCACAGTCAACCAACTCCCTCATCATAATTTTATCCTCAGAAACATGACATTTTTTAAAATCCCCACTTATTTTGTCTACATCAAACCTTAAAGCAGGCCACAACGTGTTTAAACCCCACGTGTTTTAGAACTGACTGTGAATTACTATTCCATGCACGCGAAATTTCCCACATCATGTCCTATATATTATATCTGTTTCTGAAATAGTTTAGCGTGCTCCATTAGCATTTGGCCAGAAATAATATCTAAGCCCTTCACTTCGACGCAACTGAAGCCACGCAATCTAAATCAGCACTTAAATCTTCTTTCATAGTTTTCCTCTCTGTCATTCATTTCTCCTTGTCCTTTTAACAGTAATATTTTGAGGGTTTTCTCTTTCAGCTTCTTAATGTGTTTTATTGTTCACACGCAGTACGTGTTTCAGACAAACGCTTTACCGATGCTATGGCATCAAGCTTTTTTGCAAATTGCACTTTTTCTGCGATCGTCAATGTTTAGTACTGATGCCTCACTCCTCTGCTGTTGCCAAAACTGTATAGATTAGACATGGTTAGGGAGAAACATAAGCAGATAACAAATCATTTTATCAAATTACGTCTAGTGGTCAATGTATAATGCATGTGCCATTGCAAGTGGCCGATCTGTAAACTGTGAGATGTCTTCAATTTTGTATGTTTAGTTCAAGTTGCAGAATACTTCCAGTATACACAAAGTACCAGAAATGATTGTTTCAAAATTATCCTGATTCTCAGAATGGGAAATAAACATTAAGAATGGAACAGGATAATATCTATGCAGGTTATGGCAAACTTGTCGGATTATGGGTGTTCCTGGATTACGGATTCCCAGATTAAGGGTGCTCAACTGTATCTAAATACAGTAGAATCCTGATTTAAGGTTTTTCAGGGGGGACAAAATTTAAAACACTAAATGCGGAAAAACACTAAATGAGGACTTGCCATTTTTTGAGGTTTTAGGGTCTGTAATGATTAGAACAGCTTTCTACGAAAAGAATATATAATTATAATATAATAAATAAAAATATAAAAGTCACTAAAAGGGGTCACATAAAACAATAAAAAGTTTTCATTAGTTTTATATGCTCTTCCCAAAGAAGGTTGGATTCAGTGACAAAACGAAAATATTTGAAAAATGAACCAAAAATGAAAATGCCTTAACCAAAAATACAATGCTTTAGCCTTCTGACTACTCAGGAATTCAATATCAATTTTAAAACTTTTAGGAGAGATTAATTATATTTCTGAATGGCTACTTTTTAAAAAAATCTGAAATTTTACTCTGCTTATTTTTTTACTGTAACTGAGAAGTAGCTCTTTTCCAGTTTTGAAACCGTCAGTAGAGTAGATCGATTGTTCTCAATGGATGAAAAGTATGATTTCAATTTTTCAAGTCCAACCACAGCCTCCAAAAAGGTAGCCACTGTCGGCACTTCCTCATCCTCATTCTCACCGCAGTTAGAATCTGTTTCATCTGATGTACCACACAATTCCCCTATTGAAACAATGCCACTGGTCTGCAGGTCATCATCACATTCAAAAAAATCACTGAACGATATTTCTGAATTCAAAGTTTGCCATTCATTATCGCCCACAAAAGTTTGCAAATCACATTCTGTTTCAGTGGTATTCCGGAATCTCCCTTTGGCAAAACAGTTTTAGATGGTTGCACTATTCACACTTTCCCATGTGCTTGCAACGAAATGGATTGCCTGTTACAAATTTATTTTGGCTTGTTTCTGCCCACAATTTATTGATACATTTGCCTTTCTCACCAATTAAATGTAAATGGCTCTCCAGTTCCTCAAACGGGGACTTTTTTGAGTGCTTACGATGCTTAGATAAAACACCCAATACTGTGGATTCTCTTAAAATTGCTTCCCTTTTCAATATGATGTTGTTCAATGTTGTTACTGGCATGAGCAGCTTCTTCGCCAAGTCAATTCTCTTTACGTGAGGATTTTTATCCACCTCCTAAATAATTTTTCTCTTCTCTTCGAAGCTAAGAGATTTCCTTTTTGAAGCCATCCCAAAATCAAAGCCAGCAGCCTCTGCTCTCTATAAACCAATAGCACCCAGGAGACTGGTACTGGTTGATGAGTGGTCTTGTTGAAGAGTTTTTTCTTGAAACACTGCCGAGGAGCATATGATTTACAAAGAAGTCGCCAACTCTCTTTTCTGAGCCACTTCTCACTGGCTTCAAATGTGGCTATATAATACATTGTATTTTTTTAAATCTGTTACGCAACTAAGTAAACCCTTACTACCGACCATCCAACCCTAACTCGTAAATGCTCTAATTTGAACCTTCAGGCAAAACGCATTGTAATTCAACCCTCCCGCCTTTTTTTGTGCGGCCATAACTTAGCATGAAGCTAACCTCTGCATTTTCTGGGGTTAAATTTTACTGTCGTTGTCACTGCGGCACCTAACAGATGTTTGAAATTTTCCTAAGAAAAATGGAGTTAAGGAAAATTCCCACTGGGAATGTTAGTGTGGACGGTTATCAACGTTAAAAATTCCATTTTTACACATTTCTCAGTGGTCTCGATGCATTTTTACACCCATTTTATTCTGTAAAAGCGAGGTGTAGGCGGCTATGTACTCGAAAAATCATCATCAATACATCATTAAAGACGAGCGAAAGAAAGACATTTAATTTCGCAAAATATTGATAGTTTCCGATTATGAGAATATTATTGATGGTACGACATAATGAGAATGCCTTATTTAGCAATCAATTTTGATTTGTAGCTCCGAGAAATTAAGCTGCTGTTGCACTTGCAAGTTTCTCACATGGCGCACAGTTCCACATTAATTTTTTGTACACAGCGCCCGGGAAAATTTCGACGATTTCAACTGGGTAATATGGCATATCATTGGGTTAAACCTGCTATCGGGGAAAATGCGGTTTCACATTTATGTATGTATTACCAAGAGCATATAATATCTTAATGTTCGTATGTTCATTATACATTCATTCATTGTATATATACAAGCATCATAAAGCGAAACCTTAAGGACCGTCGACCTATTGATAACTAATACTGGTGATAGTCATCACTGATGTATGGATAATCATTTGCATGAATCGTCATGAATAAACCTTAAATCGGGTAAAAAATCTTGTGCGGGAAAATTTTTTACGACCTAGAATGTGGAAAAACGCAGAATGCGGAGACACTAAATGAGGACAATTTTTACATTGTTTTTATAGGGAATGAATCGGGACCTCAAAAAATAAACGTTAAACGCGGAAAAACGTTAAATGCGAAAACCTTAAATACGGATCCGACTGTACATGTAACAGTACTCGATATTATGAAATAACGAAGTTTTGAAATTAGAACATCGGGTGTCTTGTTCCGACGTGAAAAAGTTACATGTTTTTATGAATAATGACGGATCATAGCAGCATTTTTCTTATGCTCCTTGCCAGAGTAAGTCTCTTAATCAATCATCGTTGGTATGCACATTATGCATTAGGACGACTTTGAATCATAGGCGAAGTAGTACATAAAATATGGCACCAATGCGACTAAAAATACATTTGGTTTGTTGCCACAAATCCAGAGTTACAAACAACTGGTATAAAAAAACGTAAATTGGTGTGGTACAGATATACTCAATGGCAAGACACTAATTGCTACAACCAGCATTTTCCTCCTCTGATCCCTGTCATTTTATGCTACCTGTTTTCCCCCAGCATAAATCCATATGGTTTATATTGCTATTTTCGGGGATTCCCGTCACGTGTTTATCTTTTAAGACAAAAGATTTCTTCCTGGGGGCTTCTTCAAGTTCGTTGGACATTTTTCGACAGATCGTTGGACAGACATACGACGGGAATCCCCGTAAATAGCATTGTAAATGATTTTAATATAAGTCGTGGCAGCCTTCAAAGAAAGAAAAAAATAAGAAATCCATCTGTTTTATTCTTAGTGCAGTAATAGTTTACTGGGTGTGTGCGCTCAAAAAAGTTTTCTCAGGCATTGTAACAGATACTATGGCATTCGAGCAGTTAATTCAGTTTTGCATGTCACACAGGGAAGCTTTTTTTCTCCCTACATATTTCAGACTGATACCCTTACTCCACGGCCTGTTCCAGCAGACAGTAGTCATCATCGAAAGAATCAGGTATTCCCCATTCCCATGTTCTCTTCTCCTCCCCAGGCAATCCCCATGGATGAACCCACCCGCTCAACGGGTGCAGTGTCCCCTGCTGGCTCAGCAGAGGCCTCACAAGCCCACTTTTGGGCCCCCTCTGAAGTGCCCCCCTTCGCAAGGAATCTGTACACAGGGTCCAACACGTCCAAATATTATTTTGTGGGCATATCTTGATTCATGATATAATACCCCGCTCTCCAGTGTCCTCCCTCTCCGCAGGTGTACCCTGTTGAGGTAGAGCAGGAGTAAGATAAGATCTATGCTGCATAAGGATATGATTATTTCGATATTTACTTCTTGCGCATCAATCCCAGCTGGATCAACCTCCCAAGTGATGTAAGATACTCCAAGACCAAGGG
Organism: Platycnemis pennipes; assembly: GCA_933228895.1. Classification (NCBI taxonomy): domain Eukaryota; kingdom Metazoa; phylum Arthropoda; class Insecta; order Odonata; family Platycnemididae; genus Platycnemis; species Platycnemis pennipes. Next base: position 152,859,345 of record OW121849.1, read on the forward strand.
TCTCATAGCTGTTTTTGTGAGGGTGAATGGAGTGATCCCCTCAGTGACGGGTAAAGGAGGGTAAGACTTCCCATTTCATCTTCGTGAGTGGCTGAAACTGGAGCTGCAATGCTCAGACAAAAATCCCCTTGCAAAGGCAGATGAAGAACTATACACAAAAATATTCCATAATTTTTAGCCAATCAAAACTTTCAAAGATAGGTGAAATTTAGTGGACGAAGAGCTGGCGACCTTATTTAAATGGAGCCACAACTGAAGCTTTCGCGGAGCATAGTGAAAAACCTAAATTATTGATTTATAATGTTACCATCGTTAGTAACTGAAGAAATGTAAAGGAAATTATCACACCTTCACTGTTGAAATTCATGATTTGTACAATCTACTTTTGGAATGAGATAAACATAAAGATGAACTCCTGTTTAAGTTCTTCTTTCAGAGCCTTCGTCTTGGAAATAACCACGCAAATATGGTTATGGCTATTATTTCTCGAAATTAATGGGCATATCATTATTTGTACAAAATACATGATTGACATAGCATCCGTGAGAGAATCTTTTCACTGTTTTGGCTTAATTTAGGTGTAATCTGTAATATCTGATACGGAGCATATGATTTTTTTTAGCAGCAATTTATTTCTCTAAATTCTATATCCAGCTAACAGGGAAACGATATGGAGAATATGCCATATCACATCCCATTTGTCATCAAGTTATTTTTAATCGGAAAGAAATAATATTTCATTCCAATACCATATATTCAGCTGAAAATACGGAAGTCAATATAATAACCCGTGAATGTTTTTTTGGAAAAGGGTTTAGTCCCTTGCTCTTCTATAATTAAGTGACGGAGTATGACTGAAACGTAATTGGGCCGGCTGTCCTGCCGGTTTCTTAACCTGGTGGAAATTTCGTGATATCTGTGATTGTCGACATGGGAAATCGCTGACTCAGGATCACCATTTACACAGGAAATATTCATTGGCTTATGTTTTACGAACTTTGGTGCCATAAAATGTATGACATGTTATATTTTGAGAGTGCTGTCTCAAATAATTACCAAAAAAGCTTTAAAACTTTGCCTAAGGCAATAGAAGTTAGAAGAAAGAAAAGTAAAATATTTTTCACGATGCATGAAATGCTCGCGATTTATGACCCGACCCGAAGGTCAATGGAAGGACAATGAGCTGACCCGAGAAAATTTTGGGGCCCCATCGACCCCTAAGTGGAGGAAGGCTAAATGCCTTCTCTGAATGATAGGCACCAGGGGTTTAACTTACCACAGGACAACTGGGGATGTTAACTTGATACACCGTACAATACACAGCACTCAATTAGGGGTCGTCAATGAGAGGGCCGTCACTTTAGGATGTAGGTACCTATATTTTTAATGCATGGTTCTTTGAGTATTTTTCAGGTGTTGAACATATTACTAATTTAATCTCCCTAATGGTTTTATTTACTAAGTGAGTTCATTTCAATATAAAAAAATATCTGCTTCAATGCTGCAATATTAGTTGAAAAAAGCTGTAATGGCTCCTGAATCTTCAGACTGCGTTTAGACTCAGGTTGTGACTCCTCTCCCCAAGGCAAAGGAGGCCACGCAATGCAGCACAGGGCCTCTTTTCAAGCAGCAATTAAAAAGAAGGCTGCCTCCCTTCTTGGAGTCCCCTAATTGCCACTTGAGGCCCACCCCTATGCAAGCAATCTGCTCACGAAGGCAGGGAGTGCAAGGAAGGAGGGAGGGTCCCCCAACTGAGGCCAGAGGGCTCTCTTGCACGACCATGCTGCTCCGTTCTCTAATCTCCTTCAATTCGAAACTTAGAAAATATTGCTTCCAAGGTGGTAAGTCTTTTGCTGATAGTGGCACATAGAACATTATGATCATGTTTGTCGATCAGTACTTGTAACTCGTAAAATTTAGTTAACTTTAGTTCCCAAACTATATTTCCATGCAAAATTCTGGAATAATTGGGGACGTACATGTTATGTTCCTTGAGCTCTCCTCAATGCTTTCCCCCTTCACCCTCACACAGACACCACTTCCCCCTCCTCTTGCCATTGGAGCCCCTGGAACGCACCCCCATTGCACCACTGCCCTCCCCCACACTTCTCTGGGAACCACCCTCTCCCCCACCCCCCCTATCCACCTGACTCAAATCTCCTCTGGCCTCCCCTCTACAAAAGGACAGTATTGTCAATCTCTGCTGGAAGACTGTATTTGTACTGCTCATAGTTGAATACATTTATAAATGGAACTACAAAGTTCTTTTCTTGTGTATTATCATGGAGTTCTTCCAAGTGAATCCTCGAACCTTATGATCCTTGAAAGAGAGATAAGGTGATAATTTTCCAGAAGGAAGGGGTGTCTTTCAGTTGATGTAAATTATGAGAGTTAGTAATCGATTGTTTTAACATTATTTGTTGATTAGGGTTGGGGCAGGGATTTGAAGATTCGGTCAAATATTTTTGAATCCATGGATTCGAGATCCAATGAATCCAGGGTTATTAGATTCAATCGAATCCAGATTTGATCAAATCAGTGGATTAAAGATTTGAATACCATTCGTACGGATTCTATGTACCAGTGGTGGAGAACTACAGTAAGTCCTTCACTTACGCGGATCTGAGTATCACGGATCCAAAGTTACACGGAAATTCAGTGAGGCCAGTGGCATGCTTATGTTTATCCGCATTTCTGTTGCCACGACAGATTCAACTGTGTGATGACCTGCAACTGATTTCCAAGCATGCAAGAGTTGATGCTAAGCTACGGGTGTTCGGAACGTCAACTCTAGTTTAAGACATTACATAGTTCGATAGGTGATATTTGATCATCTCCATTGTGAAGAAGTCTGATGTGATCAGGCATCAACGCCTTTTTTCGGTGTAGTTTGACCGTCCCGTGTAAGTCGACGCATAGTTAATTATATACTCCATAGATGATGCCTGTTGTCCATTGCAGCAAAAGTAGAAGTAGAAATCCATGTAAGATGAAACACCACAACTTACCTATCCATTTTTGAATCATTAGCGGTGGCGCTTTCACGGTGGCAATCGATGACGATTACAGAAAACGCCTTCCTTTGAGAGGTCGTTAAATTAACATAATACGACAAAGCCGAGAGTAACACAAATCCAATCTTTGTTGCAATGGATATTTAAATCTAAAATAATAACTACCCAAAACTTTTTTTTTGCTTTAATGGACCACAGGCGTCATCTATGGAGTATATAGTTCCGAACACCCGTAGCTTGGCATCAACTCTTGCGTGCTTGGAAATGAGTCGCGGGTCGTCACGCGGTTGAATCTGTTTCAGCAACTGAAATGCGGAGAAACGTAAGCACGTCCCTGGCCTAACTGAGCATCCGCTCAACTCCGGACCCGTGTAACTTGGATCCGCACAAGTAGAGGACTTACTATAATTGCTCGTTTCTAGCATTTGATTCGTAAATAAATGGAGGAAATGTTTATGCAGCATATTGTAAACTATGTAATAATTCTTGTCCACATATGAATTCTTTGAAATTCCCCAATTTGAAAATTCTAACAAAAAAGTTCCTCATCATTCATTCAAGTTCATTCTTCCAGCAAAAGTATTTTCAGAAAGTGCCTTCAGTACTGCTGGAAATTTGGTTGACAAAAAAAGAAATCAATTAGATCCTGACAAGAGTGAGAATGCTGCATTTTCTAAACAAAAACTTGTATTCTGTTTTCATTGAATTTTCAATTTTATTTAACAAAAATTAAAATTTGATTTACTTTTGAATGTACCCATTCTTTATATTTGCCCTCGAACATGTCCTTAATTCAATCGAGTGGGGACTATATGACCATTATTCATATTTCATTTACTTTAAGAAATAAGATTCAGCTTCGATTGCATATGATGAGAGAATTCACGAGAAAGGAAGCATTATTTAACAATTTACAGATTAAAGGAAGATTGGAATTTAATATAGTTGAGGAGGATTTGGGATTAGGAATCGAGATTTGGTTTTGACATTTGGATTCGATAAAAAAACAGGATTCGCAAATTTTGGGTTTGCCCCATCACTAATGTTAATAATATGCTTGATATTGTGGTAGAGGAGAAAATGGTTTATAATGATAAGTGCTGTAAATAGTGAATTTTCTTTTCCAATCTGGTGCTTCCACAAAGTGAAGCCCCTAAACGTTGAGCCTTGTGATTTGTGGGTGGGTGGTTCCAATGGCAGGCTCTGGCTGTTGATACTCCTTAATCGACGCTGCACCTACCCATGCATGCGAATACGGAAGAGATATCATCTCCTCCGTATTCATGTGCATCCCTCTTAATTGTCTCTCTCAAATCATTCTACCTAGAGTCATGAGTGCTCAAAAACTGTGGCCATTTGGAGATTGGCACATGGTCACTGCATGCTGTGAATGTGGAAATTCTTGATTCACAGGGCTCTCTTCAGTCCTACCTCTGTTGGTTTGGCCGCCATGTGTCAATGGTGATGGAGATTGAATGCTTTATAGCAGAGGTGTCGGATGCACTCCAACAGAACTTGAGCCTGCGAGACAATGTGGCCGTGGACATGCCGCATGGAGGAGGGAAAGGCAGTTGCTGCCTCCCTCCCCTCACCCACGAAGCGTATGCATCTGCTCTGAAGGAATACCTCCTGTCTTTCAAAGATAAGGTTCTTGCTGTCGAGGAGAAGGTGAAGTGCCAAGGTGAGGTTGTTTGTGGAATCCATGCTGTCACTCCAAATGCCTTCATTTTCATGTATTGGTGCATTTATTGCTTCATTGCAGATCATACTCTAAATGTTTTTCCCATATGATGTGAGGCCTAGTGAAAAGAAATTATTGGGTACATTACCGTTTTGAGCTAACTTAGAGGATTGTTGTATGATGTGGTGGAAATGAGAGGAATAATGCTATGGTTCCAATTTTCCCCAAGGAACTCTCGAGTTAAATATTACATTAGTATAAAAAATCCAATACAATACTTTCTTCTGATGACATGAACTTCTACAATACTTCTTCTGACATTATTTCAGATAACAGTTGTGATCAACTGTTTAATCCAATTCAGCCTTTAAAAGATCATGTTTGGCATTGTTGCATCAAAAACAAACTGTTACCAAAATGCTCTTAAACCTAAGTTCCATTTTTTTTACACGCACATTGATTTTATATTCATAATATGTATATAAAACACTTAGCAAAGACGTAATTTTTGGCCTCGGTCAGGGGACAGAGGAGACTGAGTGGGAGAGGAAGGGAGGGGGAGCAGAGAGGCCGTTAGGGGATACAGGTGGGGGAGGCGGAGATGGATGCAGATGTGGGGAGACGTCTCGTGGCGAGTGTTGTGCCATGGGAAGAGGAGAAAATGGTGGAGAGAGGTGATGAGCGGGGTGGGGGATTTGCTGGACGACCTCGTTGCTTGAGGTTCAGGTGGTTTGGGGTGGAGGTTGGTTCAGAGGGGAAGGCACGGTTTCGGAGGCGGAAAGTGTTGTGGGAAGAATGGGGTGGATTCTGGTGAGGACATCCCTTGGAAGCATATTCTCCTCATTCGTTCCCTCAGGTCCGAGTCACAGTGCCTGTAAATAACACTTGGTTACCTCGAGCACGTTCAGAGTAGGACCAAACCAAAATAGTCCCAGTAAAATGTACAAGCTGATTTGATGATGGATAACTCATAAGAGGTTTAAATCTTGCAGTAAAAAAGATTGTTATTGTTTATAAAAAAAATAGCTGGGTAAGTATGGCTAAAAAAATGTTTATGAGGATTTAAAAGGACACCCTCAAGCCTTGCAATTGTTTGTTTATTTTACATGTGTCGACTGGACATGAAAACTACACATGCACCAATACTTCTGAGAACACTGAGACTAGTGCATATTATTAGCCACGGGAAAGCCTCTGGTGAAAACAAAAATATCCATTGAAAAGCTCAACCTCCTGTGAAAAGTAGACAAAAATCCATATATGAAATGTGTTGAATAGTGGCAAAAATTAAAGTTGTACTGTCAATACTAAGTTCATTCTACTCGGTGCTGACACTGTTCAGCATTTCTGCCTTGGCTCCAGCCAAAAATGTAAAATTCAAATAAAGTACCTATTTGCAGCATGGTCATGAATTATGATATGAGGGTTGTCCGTAAAATAAGGTTCCCAAGGCACTGTAGTCACGACGAATGCTTTCGCGCGGGATCAGGTAACACGGTCGGGTAGCTTGGTTCTTCCACTCCAAATCCCTAGCCTTGGAGCTGTCTGCAATGCTCTGACTTGCCTTGGCACCCGTTCCACTTGGAGCTACCACTTGCTTCTCCTGCCAGGTGTGAATTGCATTCTTTGATTAGTTTTTTGTGTGCAAAAGAAATTGCGCCGATGGAAATTCATTCCCAGTTGTTTGGAGTCTACAGAGAAAAGTGTATGAGCATACAACATGTACGAAAATGGTGCAGAAAGTTCAAAGACGGGCGTACAGACGTCCATACAGACGTCCATGATAAGCAGCGTTCCGGACGGCCATCTGTTTCCGACGAAATGATTGCAAACGTGGAAGAAGCAATGCTTAAAGATCAAAGGGTGACTGTTGTACAGCTCTGCAAATTGATCCCTGAGGTCGGTAGAACCTGTATTGACATGTTTTTGACAGATCGTTTCGGGTATTCCAAGGTTTGAGCAAGGTGGGTCCCAAGAATGCTTACGGAAGATCATAAACGGCAACAGGTTGAAGCGGCACGCGAATTTCTTCAGTGCTACGGAACCGATGGCGAGGAATTCCTAGTTTCACTTGTCACTGGAGACGTGACCTTGGTTCACTACATGACAGCGGAAACAAAAGAACAATGCCGTCAGTGGAAACATCCAGAGTCGCTGAAGCTGAGAAAGTTCAAATAATCACTGTCTGCCAGCAAAGTGATGGCGACCATGTTTTGGGGCAGGAAAGGGTTATTGTTGAGTGAATTCATGCCTACCGGTGTAAAAATCTATGCTGATGGCTACTGTGAGACTTTGAAGAACCTTTGCCGCACGATGCAAAACAAAAGGAGAGGCATGCCGACTAAGGGGGGGTGCGTTTTCATCAGGACAACGCTCGTCCGCCGCACACTGCCCTCGTGACAACCAATCTTCTCAACCAATTTGGATGGGATACCGTCACACACCCACCCTACAGCCCGGATGTAGACCCAAGTGAATAACATCTCTTCTTTGAATTAATGGATCATGTGGGTGGGATGCATTTCAGGACCGGAGAGGAGTCTAAAGAAGCAGTTTGAAGCTACCTTTGCGGTGTGGCGGGAACATTCTGTGACTCAGGCATCAAGAAAATGGTACACGCCATGCAAAAATGCATTGATCTCAATGGCAATCATATGTAGAAATAATAGGGAAAAACCTAAACTTTCCAAAAATGTACGATTTATTGCAAATAAACATGTTTTTCAATGTGAAAAAACAATCTTATTTTACGGACAATCCTCGTATTAATTGATTTGCATAATAAATTACCAATGAGGATGGTGTGTACAGAAAATTGAACTAGGAGATGTTGGGAGTTGCAGAGGAAGATGAAACATCTCTGGAGGAAATACTTTGGGAGGGAATGCTGGAGGCAGGGTGTCATGTGACCAGAAGGGAAGGAGGAGAGAGATATTTGAGGTAGATGGATTTTAAATAGTATTGAATTTGCCAATTGAAGAGTAGAGAACTAAGAACCAGTCAAACACTGCCTGAGAGTTGGGTAATACTTGGCACTGGCGAAGATTTTGCTGTCCATGAGCCACTTAAAAAAGTAGATTAACATAACTTATCTCTTAGGTAATATATTGGCACATGGGGTTGAAGGGGGATTCATTTGCAGGACATTCTTAATGGTATTTACAGGCACTGCGTGTACACTGCTCTCAGTGGCGCAAGAGTTGAGGCTTACCTTCAAGGAGCTGGAATTCGTGCACAGGGTTCACTTGGATGCAGTTTGCTGCTGGAAGGGGACCAGCAACTGGCTTTCCTCTTGCAGGTAATGTCTATTTCACTCGTGATGAATTGTGGCTTAATCACTCATTCCCAGTTGACTACCTGGGATAAATGTGTGTCCTAATGCAGTACCAAATTTACTCTTCTATTGTGGTCTCTGTAAGTGTCACATATGGTTTTTTTTACATTCTGTGCTGGCCATTTAAACCACATTTTTCCTTAGAATACTGGATAGTTTCAGCCTTTTTCTTAGCATCACAAAAATTATGAAATTGCTTTAAAAATCATGATACCTTTAAATATTCTGCTTACTTTTCCATAAAATGCTATTCTTCTACTATTTTGTGGTTTACACATTGGGAAAGTTTTTGGTCTCGTTGTAGAATATTTTAAAATGACATGCTTTAGAAATAAATGGAAAATAAAGTTGACCTAAAACACTGTAGGTATCTTTGGAATGTTATTGATACTTACTGCATAATTGTTGAATACTGATTTATTTCACCTGCATTATCTTTTTGATGTTCTCAATAGACAAGGAAACATTGAAATACACTGCTAGATTTTTGGAGTAAGAGTAGCAAAACCAATATTAGGACAAATTTGTGTAGTTTTTGTTTGAGTAGCACCATTTGAAGTGCTTTACACTGCTCAGCGATTTACACCGAGTGGAATTTTGTACTCATTACATTGGTAGGTGTGTCATTCCACTTGGCTTTTCCAGTTTCAATACTATCCTGTTGTGAACACACTTTACATATCCTTTGCAGTCATTTTTTTCCCATGGATAGGTGGAGTAAATAAAAGTCATGGCCCTGTAAGTTGGTTACATTTTGGGCCAGTGTGGTGACACCTCAGTGACCAGTTGTCTGCATAATTTTGTAATGAAATTTGTAATGGTAAATTTATCCCCTTGTACCTGGTTATAAAGGATTGTTGCATTTATAAGACATGTTGGCAGGATGTGAAATGATAATTTTTTCCACCATTTGATGCTACAATCATCAAAAGTAAAGATGTGCGAAACCTGCCCCTGAATACTTGAAAACATAGAATGATAGAAAGTATTCGTTATTCTAGATCCTGAGTAATCATGGTAATTGACAATATTGAAGTACCTCACATATCGTACCATGCACCATTGGGTGCCCATACAGCCTTTATTTGGTGTGCCGATCTACTGCCTCGTGCACTGCAAGAGGACAGATTAGTTATGGGGTCTGTTGGTGAGTTTTTCCATGTAATTTGTGGTAGAAAGGCAACAGTTTCAACGAATGGGAATCTGGTGAAACTATTGTTTTGTCACCACAAATAACACTCCAAAACTACTGACCACTTGTCGAGATTCAATATGTATTGTAGAAAATTAACATACATCGTTGAAGGTTGCCACTCAATATGAGCTTGGCTTTAAAAATTCATTATAACTAGAGATGGGTTGAATACATTTCTTTTCCAAATTTGAATATTGAGCTCGAATACAAAATTTTTCCTCAAATATCAGAATCGAATATCGAATAATGTAGGCATTCAGTTTCCACCTATCAAATTTAAGACTACAATTTTAAGGTAAGTTGTCAATGTTTAATTGCATATAATATTATTTAGCAAATTAACCATAATTCTCAAACAATTCAAGAGTAATTGAATGATCTATTCACGTAGTTATCGCTAGATGTGGATGCAGAACATCATTGATGAGGAACTCATGTAGATGGCAATTGGTATTTTATGTTTTACACTGGGACATTTCTTATCACACATCTGGTGCTTAACAAATGGTTTCATGCCATTAACAGTATGATGCAATGCTCAAGGTATTTTGGCTAGAGATGGGTCAATCACTTTTTCTACAATTACTTATCTATTAAACATCTGAACAAATATTAAACCTAAAACAGGTAATAAGCATTCATATGCGAAGCCGTTTTAAGTAGGCATCAAGACATTTAAAATGTTTATTTTTTTAAAAACTCTTGATCCAAGTTTTTGTTGAGAAATACAAGCATTTTCACTCGATCAGGGTCCAAACAGTTTCTTTTACAATCACAAAGTATTCCAGCTGTGCTGAATAATCTCTCTGAAAAAACAGTGGCTGGTGGTGAACTTAGAAATTTTTTCGCAAGTTTTTTAAGTTTCGGGTAGAGTACATCACATTTCCGGAAGTCCAGCACATTGTAATCTGGTGAAAGAAGAGGTTCTCTCAAATAATTGTCCACTTGTTCCTCTGCGGATAGTTCAGGTTTCTGATTGGCTGCTTGGCTTGACATCAACTTTGAATAGTATGCCCACATTCCATGCATTCCTTTGACAGAAGTCTCTCCTCTTTCAGCATAGCTACCATCCTAATAAAAAGTTATTATTAACTCTAATTTCGTTTAATAGTTTTGGCTTATATGGTGTCAAATGATAAGATGGTGTTACAGTAGAACCTCTTTTTTACGAGCCTCTAATTTACGAAATGACAACAATTTACGAACCATTCCTCTGGTCCCGATCTTTGTAATTAGGAAAACCATGTAAAAGACGATATCTCCATTTTACTGATTTACAAAGTGAGAGGCCGGTCCCTAGGAGTGACTGACCCCTGTTTTACGAAGTTTTTGAAATGATTTTGTAGCACTGAACTCAGTACAATGGAATAACAATCGCTGTATACGGCGACAGGAGTAGCTGAAGCCAGATCGGTCGTGTTGAGAGGGCCCTAGTATTTTATATGGGAAAATGTTGAAAAATCGAATGTCAGCATAGTGCTTTTTGAGGTGTTTAAACTGTAGCAAAATTCCCAGATACCGATCATCCAAATCGCAATTCAATCCTAATTCTATGATTCAAGGAAAAAATGTTCAGAGATACCTGGCACGGCGTCTACTTCTCGTAAACAATGCCCCAGTTCATAAAATAAGCGCACTAGTGCTTGTTAATTTCTATTCCTTTCCTATCATTTTATGTATTGCGAATACCTAACTCGTCATCACAAAGGATACTTGAAAAGGAAACTTTGATATCTCGATCTGTGTTGTTCTTACGATGCCCCAATTCGATGGATCCATCCAGTAACAAAAAAAATTCGCTATAAATCCGTTCTTAAACACGTATTTCGGTAAAAAAATTGTAAAAATATTTTATTACTACCAGTAAACGTAGAAATAAACAAGCTTTAATTTGATAAACTTTAATTTAAAATCTATGTAATTAACGGTCAATCATAAATTTGAGGCACAAGCTTATCAAATATTTACTGCACAAACAAGGCATTGTGTATGAAATACACTGCACTGTTGGACTAACCCCGGCATACACGCTATCGCTGAGAAAGCGTTTAGCTTTGAAAAGAAATACATAGGAATACGTAATACAAGGAATGGTCTTTTAATTAGGCTTATGTATTCCTTAAGAAAAAATATTTTGCTTCCTGGCTTACTTTCATTACAAGTTAATAGGGCATGTCACTCACATAGGCCTCATATTATGCCTAAGTACACTCTAGGTACCATACTGCAAGCTAATTTACACATTTTTCAGTAATCCTAGAAATGAAGGTAATTTTCTTATTTCGAGAGCTACCTGTAAATTTCCATTTGGTCTTTCGGCCTGTGCTACTTGCCATATTAATTTGACTGTTTATAATTATGCATTAGGTAGGTAAACCTGCTGATGTGATAGTCGGATTGCTGGCTAACTTTAATTACAATGACTTAAGTAAAAACTGGGTCTCTTCACCCATGTACAATAATGTACAAACTCGACTCAACTCGATACTCGCAAGTACTTTACAACTCGACTCGAGGTCAAAAAGTACTACTCGCACATCCCTACTATTTACGATTGACAGGACCTCAGAAATCATGACTGATTTTGTGCTGACTGCCAGCATTGCATGCAAGTTGAATTCCATGTGTTGGTTCATCTTGCACAAGGCGGCTTAACATTTAGGGTATGTTTGGCACGTTTTAGAATTTTGGAGGCCTGGGTTGAATGCTTAAAGTGTCCGACGACAATTACTGGCAAGGTTAGATACCTCCTTATTGTTCAAAAGCCCATCACGAATCACCGACTGCAGCGTGTGCACCAAGCATGGAAAATGGAAGTATCGTGAGGTTTCAAGGGCAGCAAAGATATTCCTCACATTGTCCCTGACAATCGCGAAGATCTTTTCAGAAATTCCCCAATTCTCGACTGTTTCATCAATGAATTTCCAAATGTTTTCTCCTGAATGGCTACATACATGTTTATGCTCAAATTCTGGAGTCACAAAATGAGCTCTTACGCTCATATAGTCATCATTGGATGTGAAAGTCCATAAGTCTGTGGTGAGGGACACATATTTGGCAAACGCTATTGCATTCTTCACTTTAGTGTACGTGTTCTACTCAACCCATACGTTGTTGGTGTTTCCGCCTTTGTTGCGAACTGGTTTTAAAAAAATATAAAATTCAAGTAAAGTATTGCGGCATGGCCAAGTGTTATCAATTAGGGTTGGGACAGGGATTTGAAGATCCGGTGGAATCGAATCTCGAATCCATGGATTGGAGATTCGATATTTCGATCTTCGACAAAGAATCGAAATCCAAAGATTCGATTGATTATTGGATTAAATATGTGAATACCAGTCATGCGGAGAACTACAGTAAGTACTCAACTTATGCAGATCCGAGTTACACAGATTGGGAGTTACTCGGATGTTCAGTTAGGCCGGTGACATGCTTGCGTTTCTCCATGTTTCTGTTGCCGTGACAGATTCAACTGTGACAACCCACGACTCATTGCCAAGTGCTCAAGAGTTGATGCCAAACTACTGGTGTTCAATGCACCAACTCTAGACATTACATAGTTCATAAGAGTGGACATCACAATTAATATTTGATTGAATTCAATTGAAATAAATAATTGAAATCAATAAATCTAATTTCTTAAACAATTGCACACAAGAAATTCTCTAAGGCAATCTATAATTTAACTAGAGATGGGTTCTCGAATCCACCTAACCCCCCGAATCCACCGAATCTTACTGGATTCGAGGATTCGAAATTTTTGGCTGGATTCGATGGAATCCAGTTTGAATTCCAAAGAGCAATTTTATTTTATCAAACCTTTTTTAAAGCTTTCTTAAGAATATTACTGTAACCTTCATTGCCATAACCACACAATTCATCGTTTTCACTGTCTCTCTTAAACACGTCAATTTTTACTGCATCAAAGCGTAAGATGCAATTTTCATCATAAAAATGTGATTTAGATGTAGATAAATGCATGAGGAATTTCGCTCGTGAACTCGTAGGCGGAGATAGCTCTCCATTTGCCGTAAGATGGCAGGCACAATGCAGTCGTTAGTATTAATACGGGGTTTACCAACATAGGTACGATATTTTAAAATAATATAGAAATTTTTTCTACTGCTAAAGAAGGTCAAACGTAAATAATGTATAGGGGAGAGCGGGGTTAAACCGTACAGCGGGGCTAAACCGTACACCCAATTTCCGGGACTAGATTTGAAGGTAGAGAAGTCAGATAGGTGTCGCAGTCCAGCGACGGGCCACGCAAGTTTGCAGGAGTTAGTTCATTCTTCTGAGCTTACGAGTGTCGGTGTTACACTGAAAAAAGTTGTTTTTGTGTGTTCTCTTATAATTTTGGGGCAACGCCAAATAAGAGATAAGTAGAGAACCTTTACTTTCAAACTAGTAATTATCAGACCATAAGAAACTACTGTTCTAAAGCTATCTTTTGATCACTAGTTATGATAAATTAGGTGATGGGTTTCGAGGTTATGTTACAAAATTCCCACGAGGTACGGGATGGGGCTAAACCGTACAGACGTGTACGGTTTAGCCCCAAATGGTTTGTTATGGCATCATTATTAGGCTGGAATTTATGAAGGAAATATCACAAATATTATAATTTAATAGGCTTACTTTACAACCTATATTGGAATATGACGCTAAAGGTTCTGAAAGAAATTGGAGTATCATACAATGACCTAATAGTTATCCACAGCTTGTATAAAAACCAGGTGGCCATAATCAAATCAGGACCCAGCAGTACAGAAGCAAGCATAAAGAAAGGAGTGAGGCAAGGAATTGCACTGTCTCCCTTATTATTCAATGTCTACATCAAGAAAGCCATCCAAGAAGTCAAAGAAAAGTCTCCGGGAGTGAATATCCACGGGGAGAAAATCAGCATGCTACGATTCGCCGATGACATCATGGCAGAAACAGAAGGAGATTTAAAGAATACACTAGGAATATGGAAAGAACAATGACCATATATCATCTGAAGATCAATAAAAAGAAAACTAAGGTATTCGTATGCAGTAGGAGAAAGGAAGCCAGCACCAATGCTGAACTAGGAAAACAAAAAATCGAGGAGGTGGAAGAGTTCTGCTGTATGGAAAGCCAAGTAACCAGCGATGGGCGAAGTAAAAGAGAAATTGCCAGTAGAATTGCCCAAGCAAAAAGGGCCTTTTTCCAGAATAAGATTCTACTTACAGCTGAAAATACAAGCGTTGAAGTGAGGAAACATTTTATTAGAACATACATCTGGAGCATTGTACTATATGGCAGCGAAGCATGGACAACAACAGCAGCAGGGAAGTCCAGACTGGAAGCATTTGAAATGTGGTGCTACTGAAGAATGATGAAGATGAAATGAATCGATCGAGTGACAAACAAAGAAGTGTTAAGAAGAGTAGGAGAGAATAGATGTCTACTAAAAACGCTAAAAAGAGGAAGGGACAACTTATTGGGCCACATCTTGAACACGATGGCCTGATGAAGACAATCGTCGAGTAAAAGTGAACGGGATGAATGGAAGAGGCAGGCCTCGTATGAGGTATATGGAGCAAGTTGTGAAGGATGTAAAAGAGAGGAGTTACGTCAATATGAAGAGGTTGGCCGATAAAAGAATCGAGTGAAGGGCTACGTCAAACCAATGATGAGTCTTACTTTTCCCCTATTCAACCAAGCTTTTTTATAGAGTACAAATATTTGTTGAAATACTTATTACCGTAAAAATATTATTTGAAATACCTTATTTATTTGGATTCAAAAACATGATTTGGCAGCAATAACAATGAGGTTTTTTCCAGATGGTCTGTAAATATCATAAAACAATCAAAAGAGCTACATGGACTGAAGAAAGAATGGAGTCCGCTCTTGATGATGTCATAAAAATACATTAAAAAATTAATGGAGCCAGCCAGGGCTCACAACGTACCAGTAATGACGCTGAGTGGTAGACTTAAGACTCATAACTCAAAAAAGTTAGTTTTGGGGCATATGCCTGTATTCATACAAGTGCAGGAAAATTAATTAGCTGAACAAGTTTTACCTCTCGCTTAAGTGTTTTATGGAATTTCCTCCGTTGAGCTCCGCCGCTTAGTTTTTGAATATGCTGAGAAAAATGGCAATCTACACCCATTTAACAAGGCAGTTAAATTAGCAGGGCAAGATTGGCTTCATGGATTTTTGAAGAGGAACCCAAGAGTCAGCGTTTGAAAACCGGAATCGACAAGTATGAGTCGAATTACTGCGTACAATGCAAAACAAGAAGTGGATCTTTTTTCTCCAACCTTACACCTGAAATGGACAAACACAAGTTTGACGTATCACAAATTGGTCACAGGATCACATTGACAGATCGGTCTCAGGAGACGTGAACAGCCCTACTACAGCCCATATGGATTTGGAAATGACCGAAGACCCAACTCCTGATCAAATAGACTAGGGATCTACGCAGAATTCACCCATCACGTCTTGTACGGGCAAAAGACCTCAAGCTAAGCTATCTTTTAAATCTCTCTGCCCCACACCTCAGTCGGACACAGTGAAGGCAGGCCTAACTTCAAGACAACAACATTCAGTTATTTTTACTGTCACCAAATAAAAAAAATTGGAAGAATCGCCTACAGTGAAAGAATTAAATCAAAAAAATTCAACAACTGCAGGCCAAGATGAAAGTTAAAAAAGAAGAGCAAAAGTATCAAAGAAAAATAACAAGATAGGTCTACCCAAAATTAAAAGAAACTCTAGACCAAGAAAACCCATGTCTAAGGTAAGAGGCTCTAGGAATACGACCAACAAAGTCCAAAATATTTCTTTGAAATCCAAAAGTCGAAATATTATGTGTGATGATTCGTCATCAGATCAGAAAAGAAAAATTTGTCAAGATGATTCTTTTAATGATATGGACCCACAGGCGTCATTTCATGGAGGAGGATTGCTAAGAGAAGCCTCGGGCTCAAACGACATATGCCTCATGTGCGGTGAGTTTGGCAAGGACAAGGAGCTGTGGTTTAGGTGCTGCACGTGTTCAGGGTGGGTTCACTCAGCTTACAGTGCTGCCGAGTCTGCAGATAAATTTATTTGTGATTTTTGTTTTGATGTAAAACTTAAAACATTTTTGTTTTATAAAATTTTAGCACTTTTCGATTAACGTATACCTAACACTTTCATACCATTATCAGTTGAACTATATAGTTGTATATAGTAATAATTGAGTATCTTAAGTAATAAGTGATAAAAGATGCTGTATGCAATAATTCAGAACTATTTACTTCCCTAATCACGAGATTTTTTTACTGTACGGTATAGCCCCTCCTACTGTACGGAATAGCCCCGACCCCCGGGGCTATTTCGTACAGGGACATGTTTTTTTATTAATTAATTTAAAAATATAAACAATGAAATAATTCAAATTTCTTTGTGTCCAAATGGAAGCCAATGATCCATATTACAATTTGCCTATTTTCTTATAATTTTATACCCAATATTAGCTGAGAAATAAAAATTCTCGCTTAAGTGTACGGCATAGCCCCGCTCTCCCCTACTATCTTAAGAAAAAAATATTTTTTAAAAAATGTAGTCTTCAACTACTGAGTGATCATGTGAAATTTCTTTTGTTCTATGTGTAAATTGGAACAAAATGAAAAATGCATAATTTTGTCGGAAACACAAGTGTATCCTGAATGAGTTAATTTGTTTTGGTTTTTCAGCAATAAATATTAATAATATGGTCAGATTCGATTTAGATTTTTTGTAGTGTTATGTTGTTTATTAAACTGCAGATATAACAAGCACTTTCTGCACATGCATTCACTTTTGCTTTGCATGATAACTATTTGAAAAGGAAACATGCCTGTCATCACAATGTTCATAAACGGAAAGGTAGATTCGGGATTCGATTCAAATCTTAGTTGGATTCGATTTGGGATTCGGATTCGAGGAAAAAGTGGATTCGACCCACCTCTAAATTTAACAATAATCTATTGCTCTTGCACTAGTTCAAGACATCATCTAAAACCTGTTGGGTCTCTGATGCAAGAGAATTAACATCTTTTGTGGATACAATTAAGTTGGTGTCATCTGCAAGAGCTACCTACTGAACATTATTGCTTTTAGTAACTGATGGTAAGCCCTTTATATATAACAGGAACAAAACAGGACCTAATATCGAACCTTGTGGAACACCACTTAAAGATATGACGTGGGCTTGGCTCATATTTTTTGTCACCAAAATTTATTTTGATCTTTTGTTCTCTACCATCCTGACTGGAACAAAACCAATACAGCGTAAGACCTCATATACCCAACCCACCACACTTTTTGAGCAATAGAGAGTGATCCACCACATCAAATTCCCTGGAGAATTCAAGTAATAAAGCTCAAACCTTATTTTTATTGTCCAACCATAATGGTAACCAAGGTATCAAGTAGCCAATGCCGCATAGAGTTCGCGATAGTAGGGCGGCCATTCCGACTGTCCCGGCGTAAGCTTGTGGGAGAAGAAAGCCAGGGTCTGCCATTCACCATCGATGCGTTGCTGCAGGCAGGCGCCAACCGACAGGGACGAGGCGCCCGTGAAGAGACCGAGTTGAGCAGCTGGATCTGGGTGAGCGAGGAGAGTGGCTTTGGCGAGGCTTTCCTTGCATTTGTTAAAAGATGTATCCAGCTCTTCCGTCCAGGGAATTGGTTGAGCGCCGCGTAGGTTGGCGACGACGGCGTTGAGCCTGATGCTCGGCGGCGGACGGAATCGTTCGAGCGTTCAGCGCGCGATAGTCTCCGCATGGTCGCCATCCGTCGGTCCTTTTCGCTACCACGTGAAGCGGTGATGAGCATTGAGCGACGTGCTGTGCCTTCGCGGAGCATCAAGTCGAATTCGGCGATTCGCAGGCGGCTAAGCGGCGAGGCCGACTGGACACAGGTGGTCCTGGGGTGTCCGGATAAAGTGCTGGGTGGTGGCGTGTCGGGTTTCCCGCGGTGTTCCGGCGTTACGTCCGGGTATGTCGTGGTAGGAGGAGTCGTCCGAAAGGGCTTTGGTGCTCCGCTGAGCGATGCTTGCAGTTTGGCAGGGAGTAGAAAGGCCTGTATGTCCGTCGACGAGGCGTTTTGGGTGACAATCCGGGAGAAGTCGAAAGTAGTCTAGGAAGCCAGATCAGATGATGGGAATGGAAACGTCGGCTATCGCGAATTTCCTAGTGAAGTTCCGTCGCAGGCCGAAGTTCAGGGTGAGTGGTAATGAGCCGAATGTCTTGACGGAAGAGTCGCAAGTAATCCGTCGACCAGGAACCGTGGGAAGCAGCGAGCCTGTGTCGACGGGTGACTTGGTCAGTGATGTAGAGGCGGCTTCCCCGTCGCCGCTCGCCAACGGTTGCCGCCGCTGAAGTTTGACGGTGAAACGTGAGTGCACGGCTTGGTGCACCTCTTGGCCGTATCGCCCAAGCGTCGCTGGCACCAGCAGCTCCCCCGGGACCGAGGCGTCGCGAAGGTCGAACGGCGGCGAGACGGAGATCGTCGACGCAGAGGGCCGCGGTCCGCAGGTGCTCAGTACCAAGTCGTCAATGCGGTGCGACGGGGAGTCGAGGCGTGTCAAAGCGACCGCAGCAGAGGCCGTAGGCGAGGAGGCGGACGAGGTCGTCGGCGTGCGGTCGCAGTGGACGCGACGGATGTGGCGAGTTGGTCGAGGGGCAATTCAGAAGAGTGGGAACAGGCAGGATAGGCTGGCGCTGAAGCAAGTCGTCGTGGACGGTGCCGGCCAACGACTGAAGATGCTGCAAGAATTGAGGTGGCTTGCGGGTGCCAATCTCCTCCTCCATTAGTGTCTGCCGTAAGCGTTGATTTTCGGATAGGGAAAGTCTTCTGATGAGCGTGCTCTTCAATTGTGAACACTGATTCACGGTCGGCGGTGCACGGATGATGTCCCGTACTTCGTGGGCGTACCATCCTTCCAATTGGCTGACGACGTACGCATACTTGGTGGTCTCCTGTGTGATGCCACGGTGACTTGGGCTTCTACCTGTGAAAAGCACAGGTGTAGGTCGTCCGGCCAGAAGGGAGGGAATTTTACGCTCGAGCGATTGATGGCGTCGATATCGTGCTGCGGAGGTAGTAGGGCAGGCGGTGGATTTCGTTGTTGCAGCTGCTGCTGTTGTTACTGATTGGTGTTTTGCAGCCGCTCCATATTGTGCTCCAGCTCGTGATTTTTTTTGCAGTAAATGCTCCAGTTACCTCTTTAAATCCTCCTGGGACATAGCGCCGATCACGTCAGGGTCACCACTTATAGGAATTGACTTTCGTCACATGAAGCAATTCACTTTATTTCAATCGGTAAGGACGATGAAGTTGCCACCAGAACGTGATGAGTCGAACTCGTCTCCCTCTGCCCGAGGAGCGTCCTTATATATCCTCTCAGGCAGGTCTTGAAAGTTCTAGAACCCCCTCCACTCTCTCTCTCGAACTTCCGGCGGAAGATAGCGAACATGATGCTTAGCGAAGTTTCTAGAGAGAGCGGAGGGCAAGAAGTCGAATGGTGGACGTGGTGAATTGGGTTCCGCGATGAGAAGGGAGACAGCCGCGTCTCGTGATGTCGCCACACAGCATGAATACACATGAATACACATACACGCTATTGTCGACTTTAACAAGTGTGGAGAATGTAGACTACCCACATCAGATTCTACTTTTTTTTATTTTTTATTTTTCTTTGGAACCTGGGGCTATGGAGAAAAATGCAGAGACATTTATCTTTTTATTTTGCTTCTAGTTGCCTGAAAAAAAAGTTAATTTCATTTTGTGGGAGTTACACAACCTCTTCTTGTGAGTATAAAACTCTCAAATTTAATTTTTAAGGTTATAAATAATAAGACATTACAAAATTAATAGTTTAGCAGCATGGAATATTTTATAATATTTTTTGTCTTCAAAATGGAATCTCCAGGAATTCCAAGAATGAAATCTCTTGAGCATGTTTAATTTTTTTGTGGTTTTAAAAAAAAGATTAAAACAAAATTTGTGAATATTTTATTCTCTTCTCTCTGGAAGGAGGTGAATGTAATGTCTTAATCGTGTGAAGTAGTTGTGGATGCTGCCATTTAAATACAATTAATTTAATTAATTAATTAAATCATTAAAATAGAACTGAAAACACATTAAGGAAATGTAGTGTTTGGCAAGGTATTGAGATTTTTAATTTTTCTAATTCCTTAATCTTTTTAAAGGGGCCTTATGTAATATGGGGAGCATTGTTAATATGCACCGGGTGCATCAGAGTGACCTCATTATCTTTTTGCACATGTGCTGCCGTAGTACCCCCTGGTGATGACTTTCTCAAACCAGGGGGGAGGGGGGAGGAAATTTGTCCTGTTCCTTGAACAGGGACAGGCAGATTCTCAGATTTTATGTTCCTTTTTACATGTGTTGCTGCTGCTGGTGTATCTTCGTCAGGCTCTTGACGGTGCTGTATGGCGCTCTCCTCTCCACATTCTCAGAGTTGGGTGCATCATTGTGCTTTCACTTGTTCATGAAGGCATTCGAGCCATACCTAGAAATAATACACATCTGGCTGACTGAAGGCCACCTGGAGGATTGGAGGCAAGAGTTCATTATCTGCAAGTGAGTACGTGCTGAATGTTTATGTTGATGGAGCAGAGCTGAGAGTACATTTCATATGCTGTGAGAGGAACTTGAAGGGGAGGCAATACAGATATGGTCCTCGTGGCGATAGAGATACGGTTCCTCCTCGCTGGCCAAGCTACGGCCATGTAGAGAAACATTCCGTAAACAATGAGGATAGGAGTTGGGGTGACCGAGGAAGCCATGAAAGAGATATACCCTCCAAAAAGAAGAGGGAAGGTGTATAAGATTCAGGTTGATGAAATTGAAGTTACGTGCCATTACTGAACATCGTACTCAGATTTAAATAGAGTTAAATGGCTAAAATTAATGAAAATACTTCAGGTTATCAAAAATTACGTTACGATTATTCTTAATAAATAACAAAAGGCTAATGAAAAACATTCACCATATACATAAAAAACACAATGTAAAACTTTACCATGATGCACCTAAATGGCTCCACTGACATAAAGGCAGACAAGAAATAACATTATTTCATATTATAGATAGATAATACGGTAACGTATTTATTCAAAGTTAAAATTATCGTTGCTAATTAATCATGATCAATTGCTCTCGGTACTTGTCTTCGTATCTTGACAAAAGTGGACCTAGAACTTTCTTTTACACGGGGCTTTTGGTAACAGCAGGCTTATGCCCTTGCTGGATTTCATTACTCTATTCCTCGCTTCCTCGAAAAATACCTACCTCTACCTAATTATTCATACATACTTAGAATAGAATTATTATTGTGGTAGAGTTTCTCCAAGGAGGCCCTGAGGCACTTAGACCTATTGGCCCATTGTGCCAACCACCCTTCTAAAGAAATCACACATAAAGGCCGATTGCCTTGCTAAAGGCCAACAGGTCCCCTATGGGGATTTCCCTTACCTCCCTGGGTTCCAAAAATGGAGACCCCAGGTACCTATTTTGAGTCCTCATCACAGCAGGGCACTCGAATAATATGTGGGATGTAGTTTCATTCCCTTCTTCGCACCACCTACATCTAGGTGAATCTACAATTCCCAGGAGGTGCTGGTGCCTCATCACCTGGTAGTGCCCCATGAGGAGTCCCACTAATGTTCGTAATTGACCCTTGTTTAATGACAGGAGTCTTTTGGCAAGCCCAGTCCTAGGTTTTCCTATGTGTAGTTTGGTCTGCCTAAGACTTGATGTAGTTCGCCAGATCTCAGAATGCCGGGCTAAGCCCTACATTCTAATTTCTGCTATCCCTATTGATGTAGCAATAGGTATGATTGGATCTGGTGCAATCGGATCTTGGCTGGAACCGGCCCTTGCCAGCTCATCAGCCATCTCATTTCTGGATATGCCTTCATGACCAGGTACCCAGAAAAGTTCCACCTTGCCGCATCTGCCTATATCATTGAGTGCCTCACGACACTCCTGCAGCAGCTGTGATGTGCACCATGGTGATGTCAGCGCCTTTAGAGCTGCCTGACTATCCGTGCATATGTGTATTAGTCTGTTAAACCTCCCGATCTTCTTAATAGCATATGCGCAGGTCAGAAGTGCATATATCTCTGCCTGGAACACCGTAGCATATTTTCCCAAAGGGATTGAGAGGTTCCTTGGTGTGCAACAATTGTAGACCCCCACTCCCACTCTTCCTTCTTTCCTAAAGCCATATGTATACCATACCCCGTCCCCAGAATGAAGTTCTTTCCCCTTTCCTCTAGCCCAATGTTCCCTCTCCGGGAAGCGGGTTTTGAAGAAGAGGGATGATTTGTTGAACCTGGCTATCATTTCATCACTGCCCATCCTGAGGATGGGACTCGACTTCATGAGCTCTGTCCAAACTTGTCTGTGACCAAAGGAACTTCCTTTGTCATACCACTGTCCCATACATTCAAGACGATAAGCCGCTGTCCTTGCCCGAACCTCAGCTTCCACATGAAGTGGAGCGAGGTTCAGCAGCGTTTCCAGCACCATGGTTGGGGTTGTTCTCATAGCCCCTGAAATACCCATACAGGCCATTCGTTGAAGGTGGTTCAGTTTGTTCCCAGCAGTTTTGAGCCGGACTCTCTTCCACCAAACTATAGAGCAGTATAGGAATGAAGGATGAAATTGAAACACTGCAATTTCCACACACAGTTTTATTCTCCACGACCATGGTTTTGTTGCAAAGCAACATCATCAGGTGATGATGTTGCTTTGCAACGAAACCATGGTCGTGGAGAATAAAACTGTGTGTGGAAATTGCAGTGTTTCAATTTCATCCTTCATTCCTACGATGAAAGATTTCCACAGCGTTAAGCCTGAAACTATTAACTATATAGAGCAGTACAAGAAACTAGGTTTAATGACTGCCGTATTAATCCATCTAATGTGTTTTGGCTGAAGTCTCCATGTTTTACCAAGGGTCCTCCTACACATCCATTAGGAGGCACAGGCTTTCTTTGCCTAGGTCTCTAAATGCTTTCCCCAGATAATCTTTCAGTACCAAGTCCAAAATAACCCAAGATACTTTACCAATGGTGTGGGGCATAGAACCTTACCCTGCAGAGAGGGAGGTCTAAAGCCCTCCATTTTCCTTCTATTAGTAATCAATGCAAGCTTAGTTTTCTCCAGATTTACAGTCAGCCCTGTTTCTGTGCACCAGCCCATTGGTCTATCCAGGGCTTTCTGCATGAGTCCAGAGACAGTATCAAGGTACTTTCCAGTGATGAGTATAGCCACATCATCTGCGTACCCTTGAGTGTATGCGCCAGTCCTATTCAATTTTAAAATAAGACTGTCGACTTCCATATTCCAGAGGAGTGGAGATAACACTCCTCCCTGAGGGCAGCCTCGAGTCACCGCTACCTTCATTGAACTGTCTCTCAAGACTACTTTGACACTTCATTGTTCCAACATGTATCTAATCCAGCTCACAATGTGAGCATGGATACCATGTCTTCCTGCAGCAATGCAGATTTGATTGAAGGATGTGTTATTAAATGCTCCCTCGACATCAAGAAATGTCCCCAGTGCTCCAGCACTCCCTCAATCCTGGTAACAAGATTGTGGAGCTCTGTTCCCACGGATTTTCCCTTCTGGTAGCTATGTTGATACAGGTACAGGGGGTGGTCCCTTAATGTCCCATCCTTTATGTACCTGTCCACTATCTTTTCTAGTGTCTTCAATAGAAAAGACATAAGACTGATTCCTCGAAAGGAGTCTGCTCTTGTGTTGTCCGTCTTACCTAGTTTAAGTATGAAAACCACCTTGGTGACCCTCCAGGCTTTTGGAACATATCCATAAGCCAGGCAGGAGCTAAATAGTCTTACCATTGGAAGGAGGAGCAGATCCTGCCCCTCCTGAAGTAGTGCAGGAAATACTCCATCCTACCCAGCAGCCTTAAAGGGGCTAAAACTCATGATTGCCCATTTTGTAACTGTGTACATCATGATGCTGGAGGAAAGTCTCCATTCCATCCGAGCCAGACGGATGGGATTCCTCCTATTGTGTCCTACAACTCCCTAGTCTGGAAAGTGAGTCTCCAGCATTAGCTTTAGCGCTTCCATGTTGGAAGATGTGAAGTCTCCCGAGGGAAGCAGCAGAGAACCCACCCCCACTTCCAAGTCTTTCGATAGGATCTTATGAAGTCTTGCCATCTGTGGAACAGTCTCTACGCTCTCACAGAAGCTCCTCCATGAGTCCCTTTTACAGCGCTTGATTGCTGCTTTGTACCTCCGTTGGGCAACCTTAAAGTCTTCCCAAACCCGAGGCATTCCTGTCCTCTTGGCTTTATTAAAGAGTTTCCTAGTCTCTCTACGGAGACCGATTCTGCTCCCCACCAGGGTAATTTACACCCTTCCTTCCTGGTCCTTAGGGGGCAGCTATTTTCTTAGGATGTGATGATGCTTCTCTGTAGGTACTCAACAGTAGCATTCACCTCATTTCCACGTTTCTAAACTTGCACTGAGGTGCTCCCTCTAGGGCAGCTCCCAGCCTTTCTCGATGTAGTCCCCAGTTGGTATTCCTGGGGTTCCTATATGTTATTTCCCTATGATTGGATTCCAAAAGAGTTAAGAGTATGTGTCTGTGGTTGGACAAAGTTATCTCCCCTGACACCCCCTTCACCCATCAATCCTGTGCAACAGAGAACTGGTGCACAGTGTGTTATCTATCACCTCCTGCTTGATGCTGTTTACAAAGGTAGGTTGTGATCCTTTATTGAGCATATATAACTCCGTAGACATAAGACACTCCAACAGGGCCTCTCCTCTTCCGTTGGTGCTCCCACTCCCCCACACAATGTGGTGCGAGTTAGCATCACAACCAATAAGCAGATACCACTTGTTGGTCTTGCAGTGACTCACCAGCCTTATATGCCACCATAATATGGCAGATAAGAAGAGCGGACAAACACTCTCTTCCTATTCTCACCTTTATCGAGGGTCAGCAGAACTGCTGTCTGATCCCTCGAAGTAAATTCTGATAAATGCGTTGCATTTATCCCATTCACATAGATACAAGCTCTAGGTCTATCAACAGTGGTACAGTAAAATACTTTACCCACAGTCATACTAAGTTCTCTGACTCTGCCTTGGGAAGCCCAGGGTTCTTGAATCAGAGCTATATTAACCTCACCTTTTGAGAGGATCCTTTGCAGGACCCCCGAAACAGCCCTGCTGTGCTGCAGGATGGCCTGATGCATGCCGATGCCCGCCATGCCTAGGCCCTCCGAGCACCATCTTCCTCCCCCAACGACTCCTCTTTGGGGGGGGATGTTGGACCTTCCTATCTGTGGGAAGACGGGGCCCCAGCCCCATCCTTACTCAAGAGGGTCACCTCGACCTGTTGCAGGCTGATGGTCCCCTTGAAGCTTGGTGCTGTCATGCACTTTATTGATGTCTCATCCACCCCCAGGACAAACCTTGTGCCATGAGGGGTGTCGCACCGTTCGTAGGGCCTCCATAGGGCTGTTTGCAGCCCTGGATTGACCCTCTGTGTTCTTCCCAGGAGGGTCTTGGCGTCCGGTTAGCTACGCCCTGGCACCCAGATCATCACCTTCCTCCTCCTGACGAGATTGTCATCCTCTACAGCTTGGAAGACAGTCCCCTCAATCGGTCCCATCTTCTTTGCTGCTTCAGCTAACCAGGATGCAGAACAGTCATTGTCACAAGTAATCTCCAATGTCCCATTTGCAAACCTGGTCCCTCGAAAGACAGGGAGGTCCTGGTCTTCTGGGACCTCATCCCAGAGTCCTTTCAGTTTCCTCTCTCTATCTCCTCTTGCCATTCCTCTGTCATCATCACCTGAGGATACCCTGCCGGGATAATGGCCATTCACCAAGAGGGCTGAGAACCAGTCTTGGCCCTCTTGGCATCCTGAGCCTTGTTAGTGTCCCCTGGGATACGCCTCCTCTTTGTGGCAGAGGCGTGTCATCCCCCCTCCCCCCCCCCTGGGGCCCCACCAGCAATTGTCTCGCCAGCAGTTCTCCCATGAGCAGGAGGGCCCGACACACTCCCACCACGTCCCCCCGATCCCTGCCTTTTCTTCCATCTCCTCGTGGCGGCACCAGTCCGCTTTCCCCCCGTGGTGAGCCTCTCCATTGTTTGAGAAACGCTCCCTAGGGTGTTACTGGAGGCCCCCGAGTCAGAGTCTGCCCCTTTGGGGGGGGAGCCCTGACTCAGTGCCTCCTTGATGGTTGACTCCGAGGAGTCAGAAAGGTTGCCCATCTCCTCCCCCCCGAAGGATTGGAGGAGCAGCTTAGATGAGTGGGTTTCCCCCTAGGGACCCCCACAGGTAGGGATGGAGTAGTGGAGGCTGCGTCCTCATTGGGAGCCCCATAGGGGCTCTCCAACAGTATCTCTTCCTCCACTGGGGAAGTGAGACTACAAGCCTCCATGTCAAGAGTGTGCTTTTCAGCACACTCCATTCAATTTTTAGGATTGGTTTCCAAATATGGTTTCCATATATAGTCCCACGAGTAGCTAGGGAAATAAAGGGTCCACCCATACAGAGCCCTACATGCACGGGTAAGGCTAAATAAAACCAGAGGTCGCCCAATATCCGGAGTCTCACTGTTAACGACTTCTTACCCTCCGCTCCCCCGCAGATGCGGTCACCCTTAGCACAGAGATGCACCGTGGTGATGAGAGCTGTTGTTTGACCACCAGGTCTAGATCCGTCATGTTCAACGATACCAGGGGCCCCTCGAGGAGGATGTGGCTCTTCACGACGCATGACGGTGGTCTTGGTGTTCCATGGGCATGTTCTGTCCCTCCCTGGAGTCACTGACCCCTACCCCCAGCCATACGAACTTGTAATCGACCTCAGCTGTCGGCCACCTCCCCTGAACAACTACCATTCCTTCAAAAATTTAAATTGTGATTGAATAAATCCACGTGTCCAGCAGTATAGAAGTGTCGTCCAAATACATGTGTAAATAGATAATAAAAACTCCATTGGAGGCTTATACTCCTGACCTCAGGGTTTGACCTCATAGAAAAAAACTATTGCTTCTATGCGAGTGCAAAATGGTAACCACTACCCTACACGGGCCTCTTGTATGAAAAGGCATTCTTTTTGTTTCGTTCCCTTCTTGTATGAGAGAAACCCTTGAGACGGAGACCAAAACTAAAGACTACAGACTAGAGATTGGTGCATCGTGGACTAGATTCTTCGGCAGTGCATTCCTTCTGCTGGGGCTTCTCTCCCTTGAGTTTATGTGGCTCATGTCGCTAGCCTTGTTGCATTAACAGTCTTACCTACTCATCGGCCCTCAGTGACGTAAAGCTATTCCAGCTAAGGCCGAAGCTGTATGCCGATCCAAAACTTTTTTCCAAGTCGACCCCATTCAATTCAAATGGTGTAATTTCAAGGGGTGTCTGGGTGTACATACTTTTGCAAATGATACAACATATAAGGTAAGAAAGAAAAAAATGTTGCTTTCTCTGAAGATGAAAATTTAATTTACAAATATAAAAATACATAATAAGTATAATTTCAAATTGATATGTCATGGTGGATGTTTGTTTGAGATAGCCTTAAACCTAACAGCCCTTGTATGATGATGAAAGAAAAGGTTTTATCAAAATCGGTCAGCTGGTTTTACCAGGAAAGACTAGGATTGTTACAGAAAGAAAAAGTGATAACATTTTATTTAAATACATATGTTTTCTTTATCTGGAAGATAAATCTGGAAGTGTAATCTCTCAAAGCATTATTATGTTACAGATGAGCAAGGTGACGATAACTAATAGTGCATGTGGCTTATTTTATTTTTCTTTTTCGTAGTTATAACTTATCACATGAGTTGTAATCATTCAGAATTTTGTTTGTGTATGTAAAGGGAAGACTTTATAATGTGTAGATAGAGAAATAATTTTGACTTGGAGAAAAAGTTGTGAATAGTGGGAAAACAGATTTTGGCTGTCTAAAAGTGAAGTTTTACTGTATTTGTGATACAGCTCCTAAATTTGAGCTCCCTAGCCCTTAGTATGATCCTTAGTATTCCTAGCTCATGTTCTAGCAGCTGATTGTTTCCTAATGTGAGATAAATTCTGTGCATTTGCTGTTGCCACTGTGGCCAAATTGCACGTGATGAAGACTTAGTTGGGGTGCTTCTCTCCCCCATTTTGCTCGCCAGCATGTTGCCATCCCCTATGAGCTGAATCCATTGGTTGTGAGGATTCATTTTTCTCAGTTCATCTGTTGTAATGGGAGCATGTTGTAGGGGCTGTTTCCCTGCCTCAGTCCAAGCCAACTTGAATACATGTGAAGAAGATACAAGAGAGAATATGTTGCAGTCTTCTCCTTATGAAAGAAGAAAAGTACATAGTTGTATGGTCCTAACATTCCTAGCCCTAGTAATCTCTCAAGGCATTATTGATTTTTGTTCAATGCATCACATGGCTTGTGATGCTTAGTTTCCATCACATTGATTCTGAAATGATTTCATTAAAATGATGATAATCTGTAGTTTTTGCTCTAGTTAACTCTTGCAAAGCAACATTCTGGCATTCTTTAAATGTTAAGGATCTATGTAGGAAATGAATGGTGAGATATTTGGCATGTATGGCTGACATGCATTAAAATTTTTCCATGCAGAAATGAATTGATGTGCGGTGACACAGAGAACATGTGGAAGGAGGGATTCATTTTGCGTCCTTATGAGGAAGAGTTGTTGAAAGCAGGGAGCACGTGCAGGAGGCCGTTGGGGCTCCTTCACCTCATCAGGGACAAGGTGCTTCCACTTGGCAAGAACACAGAACTCCTCCAACGTCTTGATCATCTCTCTGAAGTTCAAAGGAGTCTACCTTCCTTCAAAAGTAAGTTATCATTAAGTGGATGTTTTTGTTCAAATTTGTTTTCCCAATTTGTATTACCAATAAGTAGGGATGGAAAAAATAGCATCTATATTTTGCAAAATTAGCTTATATTTTTTACAAAATTAGTATTTATTTTCCTGAAATTAGCATCTATTTTTTATCATTGAATAACCTAGAATTATATATCAATTCTTAAGCTTCTTTGCGCAATACGCAAATATATTATTACTTCAATCAATAAGTTTGTTTAAACTCATGCAACCCTTTTTATGACAAATTAATTGGATCAATTTTTTCTACAAAATTTTATTCTTTCTATGATAAATTAATCTGACACGGGATCAATTTTTTCTAACATGAGAAAATGAGTTAAAAATTTTCACCAAGTTTTAAGCTAATTTACTTTGGAAAAAAATGATTATTAAAAAAAAATTGTCA
The DNA here is from genome assembly GCA_933228895.1 of Platycnemis pennipes. Taxonomy (NCBI): domain Eukaryota; kingdom Metazoa; phylum Arthropoda; class Insecta; order Odonata; family Platycnemididae; genus Platycnemis; species Platycnemis pennipes. The sequence continues at coordinate 152,888,899 of OW121849.1, forward strand.
TCACATAGTTTATGGCTGATTTATTTTAGACTTGAATACAACTTCATGAAAATACATACTGATCATATCAAAGATTGTTTCCAATTATCTATAACATAAAAAGCAATTCTGTCATGGGGAAGGGGAACTTGTGCAAGTAGTAAAAAGAAGGGAAACTTTTGAATGCCTATGTATTTACGGAGGGCTTGGAATCGAATCAAATGACTTGCTACAAAAAAAAAGCATTATCATCTTTTAACTTAGCTCTTCTGTAATTCACAACTGTCATATAGTGCGAGAAAAAGCTCACATTGTCCACATGATTAGTAGGTGTATACACTGTTTGGATGGCTTCTGTAGAGAACTTCAGACTTTCATTCTTCATTGAGAGAAGAATTGATATTGAATTGACTTCTCTGTTGGTTGGTTTCTCTATCTTCTCACGTAACATACTCTTCACAGAGCTTCCACTGAATCACTTTTACTCACTTATTCAAAAACCGGGTGACTTTTCTCACTATTTTGAAATAATGCTCACTACTTTGTAAAATGCTCACTTTTCCGGCAAATGCGAGCCTATCCCACTAGAAAATCCATCCTTTCTGCGGAAATCACTTGCCTTTGCGCTTGCGCCACGAGTAGTGGACATAGTTCACTGCAATTGTGTTAGCGTAGTGGCCACTCTGCGGCTGTTGCATTGGAAGGGTGCTGGTGTCACGGGCTAGCGGCGCTCAGGCAGGCAAGCGAGGAGATGCTACGGACCACTGGTAGGCGTGTCGGAGCATGTTTGTGTTGTTGCGTGCCGGCTGGCCGCTGCGGGCATTTGTTTACTTTTGCTTTTTGCCTTTGCAACCCCTGCGCAAACGCAACCCGTGCCACAGTATGAACCGAGGGGATGGGGAATGTAGGTGGAGGGGAACTGGGATGGGGGAAGTAGGGGAGGTTTTTATCATATATGGGTCATTCCACCTCAATTCAACAAACGTTTGTCCCTTAGGGTCTCAGATTTTGATAAAAATTGGTGTATGAGAACAAAATCAACTCAAACTGAATACCCTCAAACAGTTTTGTGAAAAAAAAATTTTTGAGCGAATTATGCATGTTTTAATTTTTTTGCATTTTTAGCAAAAAACCGAGCCTTAAATCATATTATCACTTATATCTCCGCTTGTAATTGTCATACAGCAATGATTAATAGCTCTTTTTAAAGCTAAATCTTTATTAAATGCAAATATGTCAATAAAAAAGTATTTTCTTCTATATCCTATTGTTGTTCATTACTAATGTTTAAAAAATTGTTAATAAACTTTTCTCAAATACTCCATCTCAGAATCGGCTGAAACTGTTTTTCCATCATCTTAACATACCCAGCTAACTATTCCAAAAATAAAATTTAGTGGCAATTCATAAATGCGTTTTTTTTAAATATTTAAACATTTACAATTTTCTCACCCGCGGCCCAACGGCTCCCCCATTTGGAATACATGCAGCAGACACGCGATGCTAGCCTAAAAATTTCCTAATTGCTCAAGGTCGTGGCTATATGAGATAAAAATATATTATAAACTATAATTGTTAACAACAATAGTTATTTTTTCTTTCACTTTTCGAGCTAAATATTGAGTTGATCCAAATTTCTCTTGAAATTTTGCCACACTCCAGCTTTTAGGCAGTGTAGTCAGGACTAAAATTTTTTCACTGTAGGAATTAGCTTCAGCAAATTTTTCCTTGAGTTGACTTAGCATTTCACACCCTACTAACTCTTATGGGCCGAAGGAAGTTCTTGCTTTTCCCCATACTTTCCCGATTGCTCTTCGATAAACAGAAGTAATTTTATGAATTTTTTCTTTAGAGTATTTTCTACTTCTCAAAATTTTCTATTTACTGGTATGTACCGATTTCGGATAAACTCAGGTTGATTTTTTCTAGCACAGATTGACGAGGTGAATAAGGTGCACCATCGCTCTCTCCTTTTGAGTCACTGTCATTGCTGGAGTTACATGTAGGTAGCGATACATGAGCCTCCGCAAATTGCCAACCAAAAGGCCCCAGTTGTGACAGTACTGCATCTGCAGCCACAAGCTGCTCAGGAACGTCTTCTTGATGACTGATGGGAGACTTTGGTGTGTCACCTTTCGTGACTCCCTTATTCAGAAACACTCTGCACTGACGACACAAGTTTCAGCCCTCGACCAAAAACATCACTCTGTACTGAAAATTTTCGATTTGTAATATTTGGCAGTAATTGTATATAAATTAGCACTACGGATAATTCAATGCAGTTTCAGTGGATAACAACACAGTTTTTGACGCTTTGAATAGAAAGCAAGAAACGATTTTTCATTGTAAACGAACACGGTTTCCACTTTGACACCACTTCTATCCTCGATGAGCTGCAGATCTCTTCGATACATTTAAAGACACTGTCTCGCGAACACTTTCCTCCTCTCACTGCGCCGATGGAGCAAATTTTGACACAATTTTGACAGTTAATTTAAAAAACTATGTACGAGAATGAAGGAAAGCAGACAGCTCTTGAATAAGGAGATGCACAAGCGGTGACTGACCAAAACAAACTGAGACTTCCTCGGTGAATAAACGCGGCTGTCAACAAAAACATGTCCAGCTAGATGGTCTTCCTTCAAGCTTTAACGCACATACCACAATGGGCAGAATTGGCCACCAACGGGGTCATAATAATAGGGTTCTGAAAGGAAGTGGAAAGGTTTTTACCCTCTTGCCCTAATCCGTAGGTGCCATAAAATATTTCTTTTAAGAGAGAGCTACGTTTACGGAAAATGTCTCAATGCATGAAAAGCCACAGCTGCAGGCTCTCTCCTCGAATTGAAAATGAAATTTTTTTGCATGAAATAAAAATATTTGGACACTAAAATCGGAGTTAGCAGTAAATTTGTCTATAGAGATAAGAAGAGTGAGATAGCAAAAACGAAGAAATTTTTCTGCTAGAACAAATGATGCAAAAATTCCAAATTTGTAATTTATTTTCTTTTCATTTCATCAAAAATTATACTTGAAGGTTCTTAAAAAGTTTTTTCATATTAATTGTCGCAGATTTTTAGCTCAAATAAAAGTTAATCCACCTGGAAGGATAAGTGGGGCTCAATGGTGAATTTATCTGCAAACATCCATTTAACTGCACAAATAACAATTGTTGTTAACATTATAGTTTATAATATATTTTTATCTCATATAGCCACGACCTTGAGCAATTAGGAAATTTTTAGGCTAGCATCGCGTGTCTGCTGTATTCCAAATGGGGGAGCCGTTGGGACGCGGGTGAGAAAATTGTAAATGTTTAAATATAAAAAAAAACGCATTTATGAATTGCCACTAAATTTTATTTTTGGAATAGTTAGCTGGGTATGTTAAGATGATGGAAAAACAGTTTCAGCCGATTCTGAGATGGAGTATTTGAGAAAAGTTTATTAACAATATTTTAAACATTAGTAATGAACAACAATAGGGTATAGAAGAAAATACTTTTTTATTGACATATTTGCATTTAATAAAGATTTAGCTTTAAAAAGAGCTATTAATCATTGCTGTATGACAATTACAAGCGGAGATATAAGTGATAATATGATTTAAGGCTCGGTTTTTTGCTAAAAATGCGAAAAAATTAAAACATGCATAATTCGCTCAAAAATTTTTTTTTCACAAAACTGTTTGAGGGTATTCAGTTTGAGTTGATTTTGTTATCATACACCAATTTTTATCAAAATCTGAGACCCTAAGGGACAAACGTTTGTTGAATTGAGGTGGAATGACCCATATGGAACAGAGTTTCTGCCCACGACCACTGCCATAACTCTGGCGCTGCACAACTAGATCGTCTGCTATTAGACTGTCTCAATTGTTTAACGTTACCTCCTCGCTACTTGTCTACACAAAAAAGCGAGACTCGGCAATTGCATTTGGCATCATTGGCTAATGTGCTGACGTCGGGGCAGGCCCCGTGCCTCGACTGATGCAGCATGTGGCTTGCTGACAGCCTCTGCAGTCTCTGGGCTGGTGCTCTGGCACGTGCGTTAGACCTGTTGCAGCGTTGTGGTTGAGTAGCTACTGCTCAAGCTCGCAGCAGCAGCACACGGAAAGTATGAAGAGTACATGGAGGTTCAACAGAAACTAAAGGAAGATGAGCTGAAGAGATTAGAGCTCGCCTGGAGAGGCAAGAGGCTGCCCAGTTAAAGGAACGACAGGTGTTGGGCAAGCTACAGGGTGACCTGCATGCGACAAGTAAGAAGGAGATTGAGGAGCGCAAGGCCTCTGATCAACTAGTCAACAAGGCAAAAAAGAAACTGGAGGAGGCTATTGCCAACAAAGATATGACAAAAGTTAAGATCGCCCAAAGTATGTTGGAGGGTGCCCAAACACTGCGGTCACGGGCAGATGACTTGCTTAAGAAAAAGGAGCCTTTACAAAAGAAAGTAGAGAAGAGGACATTGTCTCTACTAGAGCAGCTTTTTAAGAATCACAAAAAGGGGCGGGATGAAGATCTTGATGATCTCAAGGAGCAGGTGGACCCTGACTAGACTAAAAGTGTTATTTTTTATTTAAATTATTATTGTTTATTTGATCTCCTAATGTATGGTACAATATGTGCCTCATTCTCATCTATTTTGTAGTGTTCATCTCTAGCCGAGTTTTATTTTTTTTTTTTTCATTCTTCCATCTTTCTTGAGTCTGAAATACATGTTTTCACTATCCAATTCTTTGTTTTGTAATTTTTATCCCTACTGCTTTAAATAAGAGTTTCTGTTTAAAATATTGAATAATGTAGGGGTATAGTAATTGCCAGAAGTGTAACATGGGGTAAAAATCACCAATTTTCTCATTATTTTCTCACTTTTTCCACATTTTCCCCTCACTTTCTTGGCAAAAATCACTCACTTTCTCACTTTTCTGTATCAAAAAGAGAGTGGAAGCCCTGACTCTTCAGTACCCTGTAGTCAGGACAAAATTCTTCTGGTGCAAGGTCTTTAACACCTGCTTAAGTACAGTCTTCTCCACAACATCAGAAGGGTTTGTAAAAAAACAAGATAGCACTCTTTCCACAATTTTTATGTTGATACGACGTGTTTCAACTGTTAGGTCATCATCAGGTACATACCTGTATGGTCTCGTATGGTTTGGTCATCAGGTACCTGATGATGACCTAATGGTTGAAATGCATCGTACCAACATAAAAATTGTGGAAAAAGTGTTATCTTGTTTTATTACAAACATGTATACTTTCCACTGCATCTTGCCTGCCTCAGTCAATTTTATCAGAATGGTTGTTTAATATGTATTATGCTTTTGTCTGAAAAGACCTCCCCAACATTCATGAGAAGTTTTCCATTTGGCTAATTTTTCATTAATGCAGCAAGTTCATCTTTACATTTCAAAGCTGCACACCAGAATTTATCTTTCATCAGTGTACTCTCAACTTCATAAAAATCTTTCGGAGAAGCTGAAATCTTCACTCCAAAATGTCATTTAGGAATTGCCTGAAGCTCAATTGATTTCAGCTTTGGGTACATGACATGTTCCGTGGGGCAGGATGAACCCTCCAGCAATTTGGACAAATCAACAGTGGTCTTGGCATTTTCTGTGACAAACTGCATTTATGCCCTGAGAGCCTTATGTTCTCTTCACTGATTATATGCTTCAAAATGATGTTTTTTCCCACGCATCTCGTACATTGCAATGCTTGCAAATAAGGATTTTACTGTTGAAAGTACAAAGTCCATTACCACTATATGTTTGAGCTCATTCAAACACAGTAACAGTATTGTGTCCATCTTCCCCAAGAAACTCCGAAATACATAACAGTAAAACCCTTATTTACACTTTTCTAGGGACCCCTAGAAAAAAAAGTGTAAATTGCTGGAAAATGCAAATCGTAGGGAAAGGACAATTATCAGTTTTACATGCATACTTTAACAATATATAGTAAAGTATAAATAAGAAACACTTATAAACTGTTTTAGAGCAATATTATTAATTATTTATTAAAGTATAGAGCTGTACTGATTTATTTTTTACAATATATTTCTACCAATGTTTTAACCTACCCAATCAACTACATGGTTGTTTGGGTTTGGGTTCAACTTGACAACGTCCCATATTTAACATTGTCAAGTCAATGTCAAGTCCATAATACCCAAACTTAAAAATTTTGTAATGCCTTCTCTCTTATGATGTAGCCATACACGGCGAAATTTGAGGATCTAGAACTTAAGGGTGTTCTATACCTCCGCAGAAAACGGCTCTGCAGACCCTTGCGAGATCGAAGATAACGAGTTTAATATAAGTCGCAGAGCTGATCGGGTTTCACTGATCGTTAGATTAAGGATCAATGTGAGCGGCTATTTGAACAGAATGTTCATTAGCAGTACTCATTAAAGAGCTTCAGGCACTGAAAATCGTAAAAATAGCCTGATTTCAACTTTTTTTCCTTTGACATTGAAATCGCAATGGAAACATGTGTTCCAATCTCCGCTGGGATTCATCCTTCTCTTCTACTATTATATCAAACTCAAAGACCTTAGGTGCATACTAAAGTTGCTATTTATTATTTTCCGAACCATGTTTTCACTATTTTACGTGCTAAAAATCTTTCGTTCCGTGGCGCTGCTCTAGTCCCCCCCCACTCCCGCTAACGTCACCCTCCACCTCCTGGCTCCTTATCTCTCTCTCTCTCTCTCGAACCATTCCAAGGAACACGTCCGAGCCTCGGTATTTGCTTTCACAGTGCCCATTCCTATCTGTTTTCTCTGGTTAAGCTCACTGTTTATCCTGTCATGAAGCAGTTAATTTAACCGGCACCAGAACAGAAGTTCAAATCATGCATACATATCAGATTACTACAGATACATACATATCAGATTGGTAGATTAAATAGTGGGTCGATAAAATAATTATCGGGGAAAATTCTAGCTGAAAAAGAGCACCAGGAGAGAAATAGATTGGGAGAAATAATTTCAGTCATAGTAGTGAATTGTCGTAGTTTAAGAAATAAAGTAGCCGAATTTCACCACCTCATAAAAAGTACTGATGCTGATATAATCGTACGCACAGAAAGATGGCTTTCGAAGGACATATCAGATATGAAGTATTCCCTAAGTGTTTTACCGTATACAGAAAGGATGGAGTAAGCAGAAACGAAGGAGTATTATTTATAGCTGTGAAGGACCCGTATGTTAGTAGAAGAAAACTTATTTCAGAGCGAAGTGTAGTAAGTATTTGGTGTTCCGTTAAAAGTAAAAGTAGTGACGCAAAAAAAAAATATATGTAGGTGCATATTACAGGCCACCGGATGCAGACATCAATTCTATAATGGAACTAGAGTCAGAGATAGGAACATTGATTTCTCGGAACAAATACAGAGGAATAATAGTAGGCGGAGACTTCAATCTCCCTTCGATAGACTGGAATACGTGTAGTTTTATAACAGGAGGTAAGGATAAGTAACTCTGCGAATCACTGTTGAACACCTTTACGTCACATTTTTTACATCTACTTCTACATAATACTCTGCAAGCCAACATAAAGGTGTGTGGTAAGTGGTGAATTCTCACCAAACATGCACTACATATCATGCATAAAAAAAGGAATAGTACTCGTATAGGTACTGTTCAAAACTACGCTATTTAAAAAAAGATAAAAATAGCGAAGCATACATTCAAAAACATGCCGTTAGTTGGGTTAGCTATAAGTCCTTATACCAACATACAGGTACCAATGTTATCCATTGCTACACTCGTACTGGATATATTTACCGTTATTCATATCCCTCAATGTACGTAGAAAAAAGGGCATTTTGAATCTGTCAGTTTGGCAATCATTTTCTCTAATTTCGTGATTATGGTCCAGTCTACCATAGTAAGTTGGGGTTCACAAAATATTTTTAACATCATCACTGAAAATATGGTCTTGGAATTTGTTTTAAGAGATTATGTCTAAATTTCAATCTGCTACGATCTTCTTCAATTCAAGTGCTAAGAGGAGAGCTATTCATTTTCCAAAAATTCATCAAGAGACAATTATTAAATTTTAATTCTAAGTGCCATGTATCACACCAATCTTCAATTGCTTGTAGGTCATCATTTAAATACTCTTTATCGTTTGGGCATAGAATTCCCCTGTACACTACAGTGTCATCGGCAAATAGACGAAGCTTACTTATGACAACCTTATTGATATCATTTATATACAGGAGGAACAGGAGTGGACCTATCACACTACCTGATGGGACACCCAAAGTGACTTTAATTGCCGGTGAGGTAACACCGTCCAAAACAACCCTTTGCACCCGATCATGCAGGAAATCATTTATCCATGATTTAATGTTACTGTCTATGCCATAATATTTTAATTTCAAGATTAGTTTGCTATGAGACACCTTCTTGAAAGCTTTTTTGAAATCAAGAAATATAGCATCCACTGGAATATAATTTTCGCCAGAAACTAAAATATTGTGAGAAAAGAGAGTAAGTTGAGTTTCACATGATTTGCTCTTCTGGAACCCATGCTGAACATCGGCCAATAAATTCTGGCTATATAGTTGTCCCATGACTGAACTAATAATTATATGTTCCAGGACCTTGCATGAAATGGATGTGAGGGATATAGGTCTGTAGTTAGATGGCTGCTCCCTATCACCACTTTTAAAAATGGGTGTTACATTGGCTGCTTTTCAGTCCATCGGTACGGCGAAACTTTAAAACAACTAGTAAAAGAACCGACCAGGGGAGACAACATACTAGACTTATTCGCAACAAATATACCCGAATAAGTTCTAAATGTAGCTACAGACAGGAATTAGTGATCATAAAATAGTTCATGCGATATTGAATGTAGGCGTTGAAAAACATTATAAACCAAGGAGGAGGGTATACTTATTTGGCAAGGCTAATTAACGACGGTATGAAAGAGGAATTAAGGGAATCGTTTAATGTATTTAGCACTTTAATGTATTTTAGACACCATTTCACTTCTCTGTTAGCTCTGGGAAATAATGCACCATTAAGCTGCAAATACTGCAGTATATGTGCGAAATGCAGAACTATGAAAACACAGGCCAAACAGCATATGTGCTTCAAGAATTGGAACAAGTCCTCGACGGAAATGGAAGCCGACATAATTGTCGAGGGATTTAAAACAAGAGTAGAGATGCACAATTTGAAGTACCACCGGCTTATAGGCGATATAATATGATGTGCTTGTCATGAATCTTATAAATGGGTGTTGTGTAATTAGTTTTATCTTTCTTCACGCAAATACGATAAAATTTCCATTTAATTCGTAGAGGATGGCGACAGCAGTGCTACCAAGAAATTGGCCGAACTTCTTCCCTACGGCGTTGATCTCCCTGTCATTAAAATAGATTGCACCAATCACTTGCCGCGATATTGCTGTAAGAGGTGGAGAGAAATAGCTAAGGAAGCAAACTCCACAGAAACAAGATAGACAATATTAAGGCGATGGACCGAAGGATGCTAAGAAACATGCATGGAATTAAATAATGGACCGCAAATGACACAATATACGAAAAAGCTACAATTGACCCACTAGAAAAAATAATAACAAATCAAAGTACGAAATACTACAAAACGATAGAAAACAGTGAAAACACAGCTATGGAATGTGCAGCCTTAAATAAAAACAATCCAATTGACAGTTTCCATAGACCGAATGATATTTTAATGAATAATTAAAGATCCTAGTCGGTTCCGGGATTAAAATGACACATATAATAAGCCAGTTTTTGGCATACTATGAAATAAAGTCACCCTAGGGTGACGAGCCATCAGTCAGTCAGTTTTATTTCATTGAATTACTGATGCTCAATTTTCTTTTTTAAGATTCTCTCTTTGGACTTTTCATCTATCGAATAAATATAATTTACCGTAGTCCATAAAAAGTTTTGCTCCAGTTCACACTTACAATGACGTTGTGTTTTAGTTTTTTCTCGATCCCATTTAATTTCTGGACAAACTTTAGACGGAGTTACACTCGTATTTGAAAAATCTTGCAATAAAGGAATTAGGTTTTAGAGAAGCATTTTACTTCTGTACTGAAAATAAATAGCCCCGAATATTTTACCTGGTAGCGAGAGTGGACTAAATCAAATCCCACTTATAGACAAGTTACGTTCGTGTTAGGTGAGTAGCAAAGATAAGCGGATAGCTAAGATGAGGAAGACGAATGAATCACTCGTAAACAAAGATTCCCTCGGCCTTCGTCCAAGGGGTCGAGTGACGACGTGTGACGCAATAGGCGATAAGGAACATTTGGACCGGTGGTCACTCATTGGTGACTGAATAAATAAGCCACTCCCCAAACACCCCTCAAAGATGACCCCCTCCTCCCAGTAAAGTTACCCATCCCACTGAAACTGAAGTGGCGGCTCTCGGAACTAACCCCCGTGGCGGTTACTCAAGAGATATTGGTTTGGTATAGAACAGCCTTAATAACCACCTTTCAAATAGGCTTTCCTTCATACCAAGATTATTCAGACTACAAGAATGCAGACACTACTTTTTTTCAGAGACCAACTACAGTAAAACCTCTCTATATCGAAATGGAAGGGACCAATTTTTTAGTCATTTTGATAAGTGGAGGTTCATTATAAAGAGGTTTAAGCAAAATGAACACATATTTCCGCCTTATGAAACTTTTTGGTAGTAAAATGTGCTGCTTTCTCTTTGATTATTATATTTGTATATTTGAATATATGCACAAATTATGCTTTTTCATAGTTTTAATGTTTATAATAATAAAAACAAGGGTACAAAAACTTACTTAAGCACTCTCCGCCGAAAAAAAATCGTAATTTCTGTTTGTTTTTTTTTCCAAATTCTTTTGAGATGATATCTTCTATCTTATTTAATAATAGTAGATTTTCACTTCTGCCGTCCTCCATATTTAAAAAATCTTACCATCACACCCAAAGCATCCTGCACCTCTTTTTTGGTTGGCTTTGGCATAAAATCCTCACCATCACTCTCTTCTTCTTTCATGTTATGGACTACTACTGGAGATTCCCACCAGCTTCTACCTCCATTTATTCGAACACCTCTCCCTCATTTGGGGCACATGTTAGCAAGACATTGTCAACATTAATAAAGTCGTCAAATGATGACTGAACATTATTTTGTTTATTTCAAGCCATTCTGTCAGTTCGTCCTCATACAAAATATCTTCCTCACTGCTGTCCCCCATAAATCCAGCTTTTTTAAAACATTTTTCAATAACTCCTGCCTTCAAACAAGTCCACAAAAGACAGAGCCTGTGCATGGTTGAATTATGTTCCAAGAACACTTTTTCAAATCATTTTTCTCCTCAACTGTTCGCAACATGTATGACACCAGTTGCTGCCTGTAATGTCTCTTCACAATGGAAATTATTCCTTGATCAAGTGGTTGCAATTTGCTGGTGGTGTTTGGAGGAAAATATACTACTTTGACGTGTCGTAACACAATCCCCTCAACTTTATGTGCTGTGCACTGATCAATGAAGAGAACTATTTTCCAGTTTCTCACTCCCATCTTTGAGTCCAGCATGGTCAACCACTCACATAATAAAGATGCTGTCATCCAAGAGTTTTGAGTTTTTGTATGAGCAAGGAAGTTTCTTTATATTTTTAAAGCATCTAGGCTTTTTATATTTTCCAATCACAAGAGGCTTCAATTTCTGTGAGCCATCAAAATTAGCACAGAAAAGCATTGTGAATCTTTCTTTGCTTTTTTTCCCTCCATGGCATGATTGGCTAAAGTTCTGCCTGGAAGCAAGTTATAAAAAAATCCTGCCTCATCCTCATTAAAAATGTCTCATGGTTTATACCTGGCTAAAATCGTCTGCAAAGTTTTTTTCCACTCTTCTACAACTGTGTCACTTACAGAAGCTTCTTCCCCACTCATCTTCAAAGTTTTGAGATTCCACCGCACTTTAAACTTTTGAAGCCATGCGATACATGAAAATTTTCAATGCCCATTTTCACTGCTATTTCTCTTGCCTTTTGTTGTAGAATAGGTCCAGAAACAGGAATAATTCTGGCTCTACCTTCCATCAACCAATCAAATGTGTGTCTGTCTAATTGTTAACTTTTCACCGCCCACAATTTTTTATTTATGCATCCTCGATGTGCTGCCTCTTCAGTTTCTTTAAGTTTTTTTTTTTTTTTTTTTTTAATAGACGGTAAACTTACACAGAAGTTAGGCGTATTTCACTGACCGATGTCTTAAACTACAAAATTGTGGCTCAAATGACTAGGAAAGTTGTATGTGGGGGGAAGATAATGCACCATTGTTACGGATTGAAAGATATAGAATGGTCGAGATACAAATCGCGGCGGCAATATCCAAAAGTAAAAGACCACGAGGCGCAAGCATGAAAAAAATGCGATCATTCTGGTACGACCGTAATAATATCGAGTGTTCATAGTGAATTAAACTTCAAACGAATAGCTCAAAAATGAAACAGAATAGGCTAAATTCTGCTTAAAAGAACGTTTGAACGCAAAAATATAACAAATCTTCCGATACGGTACATTAGTCGCATCAGATGTTAATCTCGTACGTGGGCATGGGTCTTTCATAGCTCGGCGTTGCGTTGAACGCTAAAATATAAAAAATCTTCCGAAACGGTACAATAGTCGCATTAGATGTTAATCTCGTACGTGGGCATGGGCTCTTTCATAGCTCCGCGTTGCGGAAACAAACGAAAAGCGATAAGCGTTTCGATAAATCAGCCGCAAACTCACTACAATTCTGTACATATCGCATTAGTATTTAATTATAACTGTGTTAAATCATGTCTATATACAGTAAAATAAATATGCAAGTATTATGAGTCGCCACCAGCATTTTTACAATTCCATCTGCACACTCGCTGACTTGGAACACCATTATTTTAATAAGTAACCTCAATGACTCAAAATATGAACTCAGTCGCCAAATCCTGTTATTTGTTAATATTAAGTCATTGTGGAAGAAGAATCGTATATATGTTTAACTAAACTATCTAGATAAGATATTATTCAGTCACTTGCGCTTGAACAACTCAATTGCAAATGTGTATAATATGCGATATATGCTATAGCATCGGAGTTAAGTTTTCTGTGCCATTAAGGATTGGTGAGGGTAAATGCAAATAGAATATGCAGTGGTGTCATTCGTGATTATTTGAACCTAAGAATTAGAATTAAACCATTTTACCGCATAAATCAATCTGGGAGTTGTAAAAACTATTAGGACTCCGGGTCTAAATCCAGCAGGACATTTGTCGTAAATATTGTCGTATGGATGTTTTAATGATGAATATACAAAACAAGCAATGAAAATAAGTCTTTGACGTATATGATTAATAACAAACACACTAACGGCTGCCCAGCTAAGCTTCACTTTTCAAACGCTGCGGGTTTTCGCGCACCCAACGTAGAAAAGTTGGAACGGCCGGACGGAACTTTCTGCGGCTGGCGCCGGCTGAATATTTCATTCCATGGAGGTAGTTGGCTCGTCATGGGGGTGTATTCTCAGTACGAAGAGCAGAGGTTTTTCGAAAACATAGAGGTGCGATATAGAGAGGTTTCTCTATATAATTACATACACATTTTGGCGGGACCAAGAAGTTATTACGAAAAACGGAGGTTTACGATATGAAGAGGTTCACTAGATAGAGGTTTTACTGTAGTAGTTGGTCTAAGAGTAGTACTCTTTCTAAAGGACCCCTCTAGGTACTCTTTTCAAAGGATTCCCCTTCCCTTTTCTCATAGTGTGTGCAAGGCTGGAGAATCGGTACACATGGTTGGGCATCTACCTCTCGCAGACAGGCATGAACTAGGGCAGGGTCAATGAACAGAGACGGGTGGGAGTATCCTGGGTTTTCCGAACATCAGCAAATCTTTAGCACATACATTGCATTGTTGCCCCTCTCTTCCCCCATCCCGCGCCAGGGTCTAGCCGATAGCGTGCCCCACGTGGCCGGTGGAGGGGTGGGCTGGGAGTCGCCTCCCCCAGCCTTCCTCTAATCTCAGGAAACAGCTGAGTGTTGCCGCTTCAACCACCATCCCTCAGCAGTGGCCAGAAGCTCGGAAGGACTGTGACCCTCTGGTGGGCCATACCGCTCATGCAAAAGGCTGAGTGTGACCCACCGGTGGGCCATGCCGCACTGTAAGAGGTAGGGCTTTGATCAGCCCCGCAGTGAATGTGTTGAGGGGACGCATCACTCCCGCCCAACCGGCCGCATTCTGTCATGACTTTGACAGCCAAGTAATCATTAAAGACTTATGTTATTCCCTCAAAATTTTCAGAGTATGACAAATAGATCCTTGTTAAGAGACGCCTGTTTTTCAAATGTGAACATTTTATCTCAGTGTATAAATAAACCTCCAGGAAGTTGCCGAAATATAAATGATATTTTTACAAAAACTAAGAATTGTATTGAAAAATCGCAAACAGACAACTCTGCATCCATCCTTCTTCTAACAGAATGATAAGTTACAGCCGTCATGTTTGAGAGGTTAACTCTGTATTTGGCACCAATTAGATAAGGAAACTGCATAATTTTCAAAGATGAAATGCTCGGGTGAGAGGCCAAGAGTTCAGCCGTTTCCCACAGACAATCGGTCAGCGTTGCTTGTACTACGCGATGGAGACACGGCAACGTTGTACAGGCGACTATTGCCGTGTGAGCAGCAGGGGACATGTGAGAATGGATCTACATCTACATCTACACGATACCCTGCAAGCCACCGCGAGGGTGTGTGGCAGGGGGTGAAGGTCACCAAGCATTCACTACTAGCATGCAAGCAAGCAACTAAAGGGTCTCATGCAACTAGATTGTTAGTATCTATAGTATTTGAGGGGTTAATACATGCATCATGCACTACAGAATACTCTAAAATATTTCCCCTACCTATCCCTTTCCTATGCTGCCTATTCTGTTCTCTTATAGTACGGGGGAAAAATGCCATTTTGAATCTATCTGTACGACAATCTATCTCTCTAATCTTATTTATCTGGTCGAATCTAGCATAATACGCTGGTGTTTTCAATATGTGCCTAACATCTTCAGTAAAGCTATCCGATTGAAATTTCTGCAATAGATTAAATCTGAACTTTAATCTACGCTCTGATAATGATTCCCACCCTAATTCTTGTATTAATTCTGATACACTACTCAACCTATCGTAACACCTTTTGACGAACCTAGCTGCTCTACGCTGCACACTGTCTAGTTCTCTCATCAAACCTAATTCATTAGGATCCCATACACTGGCTGCATACTCAAGGTGGGGCCTAACTAGTGAAAAGTAGCATCGCTCTTTTGTCTTCTCATCACATTTCCCAAGCACTCTTTTTATAAATCCTAGCTTTCTCTTCGCTCGGCCGCATATTTCCCTTATGTGTCTTCCCCACGATAAATCTTTAGTGATTGTTACACCTAAATATCTTACGGTTTCAACGTTTTCGATCTTCGTGTTATTAATTCTATAGGATCGCTCTATCGAATTATTCCTCCTCCAAAAATTGATAGCTACACACTTTTTAAGGTTGAGTTCTAACTGCCATTTGTCGCACCACTCTTGAATTGCATCTAAATCCTTGCTAAGTGATTTCGTGTCCTCTTCATTCGATATACCCCTGTACACCACCGCATCGTCTGCAAAAAGTCTAAGGTTACTACTAACTACGGTACCCAAATCGTTTATGTCGATCGCAGACCCAAATTCGCAGTAGGGAAGAGTGGGGGAGGGTAGATGGAGGGGAAGGGTGAGGATGGGAGGAAGAACAGGGATGGCTGAAAATTTGTTTTTGAAACAGCTTGTCCTAGGACACTCGACATTTTATATCTATGAAGTGCTTGCTGTGAGTTTTATTGCATTTTGGCTGCTTTATCTATTTATTAGGTAGCACATAGAGGTGTGCGAATATGCCAGGTACTGTAATGGTACGACCATTACACAATGCTCCCTGGCCCGACCGCATTCCTCCCCCCCCCTTCACACCCTCACCCCACCCCCTCTAGACTGGACCCGTGGAGGAGGGTGAGACTGAGTGAAAGCGGGAGTGAATGAGTCACCAAAATCAAGTGAGGTGATATGGGCCTGTGGCCACGGTGGCCTATAACCCCAGTGCAACCCCCACCCACATCGAGAACCCCCCCCCACCCCATCGTCATCCCCGGGGATATAAAAGCCAGCAGCAACGCCCGAGAGGAGATTCCAAAAGAGTGAGCCACGGGCGAAGTTGTGCCCGTCGCCAGGGCGGACGAGTTGAGGAGATTCCCAAGGAAGCCGAGCAACGGGCGAGGCTTGCGTCGTCACCGGGCCAGACAGGGTGAGGAGAGTGTTCGCGGACGACCGGAGAGCTCCAGGACGTGGTCGTCGCCGTGAGGCCAATAATGGTGTGTGTTGATGAATGAAAAAGTGTGTGCGTCGTCTTCTTCCGCGGGTCGGGAGGCGAGGCTCCCTATCACCCCGATCCCCACCACATTCCTTCCATACCCTTCATACGTTTCGCCCCGGCGGTAAAGCCAGGGAGCGCGTAAAAGAAAAAAAAATTGCACAAGGTCGGGAACCCCTTCGCGAAGGATTCGCGAAGATTTTTTTTTATTTTTTGTACATGTTTCTTTCGGCCCAAAAAAAAATTTCATCCGGGCGGGCCGTTGAACCATGTTACAGCACCTAGCGTAACCGAAAACGTAATTCTAATTTAAAACTGATACTCACCGCTAAGAGGAAGCGGAACCATGGACAAAACTTGCTGAAATGGACGAAAGAAAGGTCCATCTACATCTACATAATACCTTGCAAGCCACCTCAAAGGTGTGTGTTAGCGGGAAAGGTTCGTGTACTTCAAAGAGCTAGTTTTTTATTCACTCACTTTCATACGTAATTTTGGTTTGTGTTACGTTTTCAGTTACAATGCATTGTTTTGAATTATTAGCAAAAGGAATCATTCCGCTGAATGCCTCTAGTGTAATTGGTGAAGAAGATAGAACGCTTGAACACACAATGTCAGATGCCGATAGTATTACACCATGCTTAGTTATGGAAGACCCATTGTATACAAACACAACTACAGGTTCTGATGAGATTAGTTATTCATATCCGTATTACTGACTTCGTTATATTCATTAATGATAAATTTATTATTTTCCAAAAATATTCCACAGGTCTAACTATATGTATAGATTGTAATACGAAATAATTTCTGGGGATCATTTGACACAGTCATGCAATCCATTGAAATATTCAACCCAAGTGTGTTTTTAATTTACTGAATTGACAGAACCTTTCGTGCCCCTAGAAATAAATGTACCATTTTACAAAGTAAAGGCATATTCTTTTGGTGTTGCAGATTTTGAAACTTTGGCAAAATAACCTTCAGTGAATTCAGACGGTGAATATGTTTTCGAGGCACAGTAACTTTCGCAAACGATATGTACTATTATTTTTCTTTTAATTTAGTGCATGTTCCATCATTGTAAATAAAATCATATGTGCTATAGCAAAGTTGTAATTTATTCACGTCCTCAAAAATCAGTTTCATCTCATCTACATCTACATAATACCCTGCGAGCCACCTCATAGGTGTGTGCCAGGGGTTTATTCTCACCAAGCATGCACTACATATCATGCATTTAATGGGATTAGTATTAACATATTCGTCTAAACTTCACTATTTAAAAAGATAAAAATAGAAAAATAATCATGCAAAAACGTGCTGCTATTTGGGTTACCTTCAAGTCCTTACACCACCATGCAACTACCTAAGCTATGGATTCAGTCACTTGTATTGGACATATTTACTGCTATTTATATCCCTAATTGTATGAGAAAAAAGGACATTTTGAATCTGTCAGTTCGGCAATCAATTTCTCTAATTTTGTAATTGTGGTCCAGTATACCATAGTAAGCTGGGGTTCATAAAATATTTTTAACGTCATCACTGAAAATATTATCTTGGAATTTGTTTAGGAAATGAAGTCTAAATTCATCCTGCGATCTGACAATGATTCCCATTTTAATTCATTTAATAGACTGGTTACGCTAATATAATTATCGTATCGTCCCTTTACAAATCTTGCCGATCTTCGCTGCACACGTTCAAGTTCGTTATTTACACGGATTTTGTAGGGATCCCATATACTGGCAGCATATTCCAAATGAGGTCTAGCAAGGGAAAAGTATAGCTGATAACTTCAGGCTTGACTATGTGATACCTTTCCATAATGGAAAATAAAAGAATTAAACTTTGTAAGGTTCACTTTATATTTGAATAAGCATGACCCGGGTTTCATAACATAGTTACATCTTCAGGTGAAAGGGAAAAGTAGCTGATTTCTCGTACATGTTCGTCACATTTACCCAATACTCTTTTGATGAATCCCAGTTTACGATTAGCTTGACCCATTATTTCACTTATGTGTTTACTCCAGGAAAGATCATATCAGTCTTATTCCAAGATATTTAATGGATTCCACGTTT
Organism: Platycnemis pennipes; assembly: GCA_933228895.1. Taxonomy (NCBI): domain Eukaryota; kingdom Metazoa; phylum Arthropoda; class Insecta; order Odonata; family Platycnemididae; genus Platycnemis; species Platycnemis pennipes. The sequence continues at coordinate 152,907,377 of OW121849.1, forward strand.
GTTATTTCATTATTACTTAATTTGTATGTGCTAGGAGATCAATTCTTTTTCCAAAAATTCATTACTACACATTTAAAAAAATTTAATTCTAACTGTCATGTCATCATCATCAAGGGGGAACAATCCTAGGATTGGTTTGACGCAGCCCTCCACTCGATTCTTCTATCGACCAACCTCTTCATACCAACGAAGTTTCTCTCTTTCACGTCCTTTACGACCTGCTCCATGTAACTCATACGAGGCCTGCCTCTTCCATTTTTCCTGTTCACTTTTCCCTTGACGATTGTCTTCATCAGGCCATCGTGTCTTAAGATATGGCCGATTAGGTTGTCCCGTCTTCTTTTTATAGTTTTCAGTAGACTTCTCTTTTCTCCCACTCTACTTAGGACTTCTTCATTTGTCACTCGGTCGATCCATTTTATCTTCATCATTCGTCGATAGCACCATATTTCGAATGCTTCCACCCTTTTCTTCTCTGCTGCTGTCATCGTCCATGCCTCACTGCCATAAAGGAACATGCTCCAGATATACGTTTTAATGAATTGCTTCCTTACTTTCAAGCTTGTATTTCCAGCTGTTAGTAGATTCTTCTTTTGATAGAATGCCCTCTTTGCCTGGGCTATTCTACTCACTATTTCTTTCTTGCTTCGTCCATCCTTGGTTACTCTGCTTCCCAGGTAACAGAACTCTTTCACCTCTTCCAGTTTCTGTTTTCCTAGTTTAACGTTGGTTTTGGCCTCTTCTCTTTTGCTGCACACCAATATCTTAGTTTTCTTCTTATTGATCTTCAGCTGATGTCTGGTCATTGTCCCTTCCATGGTTGTTAGCATCTTATTCAGCTCCTTCTCTGTCTCTGCTATGAGAGCTATGTCATCAGCGAATCGTAGCATGCTGATTGTTTCTCCGTGGATGTTCACTCCAGAACACTTCTCCTTGACTTCATTGATGGCTCTCTCAATGTAAACATTAAAAATTACGGGAGACAGTGCACAGCCTTGTCTCACTCCTTTCCTTATTCTTGCTTCTTCACAGCTGGGTCCAGATTTAATCACAGCTACTTGGTTTTTATACAAACTGTGTATAATTCTTCGATCATTGTAGGAATCTCCAATTCCTTTCAGAATATAAAGCAATGAATTCCAATGCACGTTGTCGAAAGCCTGTCTCTAAATCCACAAATGCAATGAAGGTCGGTTTGTTCTTCTCCATTCTCTTCTCTATAAGCAGCCTAAGGGCCAATATTGCTTCTCTTGTACCCTTACTTTTCCTGAATCCGAATTGATCTTCATCCAGGAACTCCTCTGCTTTTCGTTCTATTCTTCTGTAGATGATCCTTGTCAATATCTTTGATGCATGTGTCGTCAGGCTTATAGTCCTAAAATTTTCACATTTCTCTGCTCTCTTCTTTTTGGGAATAGGAATGATGATGTTTTTCTCGAAGTCCCTGGGTATTTCTCTTGTTGAGTACATGTCGCAGATGACATTATAAAGTTGGGCCAATGTCCTCTCTCCCGCATTCCTTATCAGTTCTGCGGGTATATCGTCAATTCCAGAAGCCTTATTCATCCGAAGGTCCCTTACTGCTGCGTCGAATTCCGATCTCAATATTGATGCTCCCACATCATCCTTCTTGAATTCGCTTTCCTCTTCAATCACTTTCGTGCTGAGGTCTTTCCCGTTGTATAACTCTTCGAGATATTCTTTCCATCTCTTCACTTTGTATTCATTTTCACTCAAAAGTTCTCCATTCTTGTCCCTTATAGCATTGCATCTTGCGCTCCGTTCCTTGAAGTGGTTCCTCACTATCCTAAAGGCAGCTTCCACCTTTCCAATGGTAAGGTTGTTTTGTACATCTTCGCACAGATTGTTCATCTACATTTCTCTAGCTTTCCTGGCTTTGCGACTTACTTGGTTCCTTATTTTTTTGTAGCAAAGCTGCCCTTCTTCAGTTTTCGCATTCTTGTACTTTCTTCTTTCTTCAATCAGCACTAAGACTTCTTCCGTGATCCATGGTTTCTTCTTAACAAATTTTCTTCTTCCAAGAACTTGATTTGTGGCTTTTTGTAGTCCACATTTAATGTTTTCCCAACGCTCTTCTACTTGTTTCTCAGTCAGGTCCTCTCCTATGTTGTTTTCTACAGCTTTTTGAAATTCCAGCTGATTTTGAGTCTCCTTTAGTTTTTCTACTTGCCAAATGTTCTTTACTGTTTTCTTCAATCTCTTGAATTTTAGATGGCATTTCATCATCACTAAATTATGGTCGCTGTCGATGTCTGCACCCGGGTAGCTTTTGCAGTCCTTCACTTGATTCCTGAATCTCTGCTTCCCTAAAATGTAGTCTATTTGAAATCTTCCTGTCTCCTGGCATCTTCCATGTGTATTTTCTTCGGTTGTGATTTTTAAACAATGTGTTAGTAACCACTAACTTATGCTGTGTGCAGAACTCCAGCAGTCTTTCTCCTCTTTCGTTTCGGTTTCCCAATCCATATTTTCCAGTTATTCTTCCATCTTGTCCTTCGCCGACGACAGCGTTCTAGTCTCCTAAAATAATTAGGTTTTCTTCTCCTCTTACCTGTTTTATTACTTCAGTGATATCTTCGTAGACGTCTTCCACTTCTTCATCTTCGTAGTCCGACGTAGGCATGTAAAATTGCACCACAATGGTATCTGTAGGCTTAGTTTCAATTTTAACCATTACAATCCTTTCACTGTATTGCAAGAAGCTCTTCACACGCAGTCCTGCACTCCTCCTGAGCATTATGCCTACTCCAGCGTTACCATTCAGTGATCCGGTGTGAATAACTCTGTAACTTCCACTCCAAAAGTCTCCTTCTTCGGGCCATCTCATTTCACTGATTCCCAGTACATCGAGGTCCATTCTCTGCATTTCCAACTTCAGGTTCTCCAGTCTTCCACAGGTCCGAAGTGATCGCACGTTCCACATTCCTACCCTAAAACGAGTATCACACTCGACTGATGTACTCTCTCGGGTTGTCCCCGCCCGGAGATCCGAATGGGGGACTATTTTACCTCTGGAATATTTTACTCGAGAGGGTGCCATCACATCTTGATAATAAAGGAAAGAGTGTAGTAGCTGCGACTCCTCGGGATAATAATGTGGTGGTTTCCCCTTGCCTTCCACATCGCAGTACTACAGCCGTTAAAGTAAATGTTACCACGCCTGTAGTGAAATGAGTGTCGCTGTACCGACCACTGTGGTCTCCACCTTCACTCATGTAAAGAAGAGCTGCTGCCCTCTCCTTCGGGTGAAAGGAAGTGTTGGCGGCCTCCATCGCCAAGTCACGGAATCTTCACAGGTTCTGTATTATTTAAGGCCTACCTTACCCAAGGAAAGACCAATACACCCTCGGAATGCCGTTGCTTTTTGTCCACGACTGCTTATTCGACGAGTAAACTCGCTGATCTCGCAGCTAACCTCTATATCTAGAGGTCGACCCACCATCCGCAACCCAGTGGACGCACTCGGTGGCTTTAAGCTCAGCCGCGAGAACTGTCATGTATGACACCATTTTTCAATTTCTTGTAGCTCATAATTTAAATATTCTTTATCGTTTGGGCATAGAATTTCCCTGCACACTACTGTGTCATCAGCAAATAGATGAAGCATACTTTTCACCACCTTATTTATATCATTTATGTACAGAAGAAACAGGAGTTGGCCTATGACACTACCTTGTGAGACACCTGAAGTGACTTCAATTGCCGGGGAGGTAACACCTTCCAGAATAACCCTTTGTACCCGGTCATGAAGGAAATCATTTATCAATGATATTATATTACTGTCTAACCCATAAGATTTTAGTTTCAAAATTAGTTAGCAATGAGACACCTTGTCAAAAACTTTCTTAAAATCGAGAAATATTGCATCCACTGGAATATCATTTTCGCCGGAAACTAAAATATTGTGGGAAAAGAGAGCAAATAGAGTTTCACATGATCTTCTCTTCCGGAAACCATGATGAACATTGGACAATAAATTTTGGCTATCTGGGTGCCCTATGACTAAATTGACAATTATATGTTCTAGGACCTTGCATAAAATGGATGTGAGGGGTATAGGTCTGTAGTTAGATGGCTGTTCCCTATCACCACTTTTAAAAATGGGTGTTATATCGGCTGCTTTCTAGTCCATCGGTACGACGTGTTCGGTCTGGGATTTATTAAATACTGTTTCAAGGTAGGGGGAAATTTCGGAGGCTAACTCTCTATATACGCGGGAGGGAATTTGATCAAGGCCAGGAGATTTGTTGGGGCTTATATCTTTAAGTAAGTTTTCAATACCATTACAGGAAATTTCAATTGTTTGCATCAGCTGCTGAAAGAGGTCAGGTAACACGATAGTTAAATCTCAGGAAGATGGGTTAAAAACGGTTTGGAACAAGGAATTCAGCAAGTTAACTTTGTCAAGAGTGTTTATGGCCATGTCATCCCTATCATTTTTAAGTGAATGGACCTCAGACTCATAGCCTTGCACTTCCCTTACGTACGACCAGAAGACTTATGGATTTTATTTCAATTGTTCCCCAAGTGTTTGTCTTTTGAATTCTGCGAATGCATTATGAAGAGCTGTCTTTGCAGTGGATTTTGAAATTTTATAGTTTTCAATTATTACATTACGCTCATCAGTGGGTATATATGTGGTATTTCTTTTCATTTTTGCATGACACATTTGCTGCGTCTCAGGGATTTTCTCACTTCGGCATCGTACCACCTAGGTTCAGTGCTTCCTTTTTTAAATTTAATAGGGATATATCTATTGATCCCAGAGCGCATGATATTAAATTATAACTCCTTCCATAAAGTCAATATCAGGTTTTTCAACAGGTTACCAACCCTTATTAGAGCTGAAAATGTTGCTATCTTTAAAAGGAGATTAAGGGTTTGGCTTGTGCGATATCCCCTTTACTCTATAGATGAGTACTTTGAATGTAATTTTAATGATATTTGATTGTGAAATGTGTTTGTATACTGAATGTATTTTTATATGTTTGTAATTTGTATTGGACGACACCTAATATGGTTTACACCATTTCTCAAGGTGAATAAAATTATTATTATTATTATTAATGAACGATTTCCATGAACCCTCTGTACATAAGTTTATGGAAGACTTTTTAAAATCCGATAAGGAATCTCTTAAATAAATTTTAAAGTTAGCCAAGTCAGCTCTTTTAAAATTATAAATCTTTCTTTTATGTTTAAAGTTTTTATCTAAAGTTAGAGAGAATTTTGCAGTCAGAACTCTGTGGCCACTGATTCCATCAACGGTGTCAACCTTAGTCACTTTCTGTGGGATGTTGGTTGCCAGTAAATCAATAATGTTATCCCCTCTAGCGAATTGTGTCAGGGAGTTGTTGGAGAATACATCTAATAGATTCTCACAGATGTCCTTGTTCCTTCCTCCAACCTTGAAGCAGTAATTTCTCCAGTCTATTGATGGTGCACTGAAATCCTCACCTATTATTATGTTACGATCACTGTTACCGGGATGTGATATAATTGATCTGCTTTTCCAGTTCTAATAGGGAGTAAACATCAGTATTTTGGGACATATAGAATGCGCAGACAGATAATGGTTTGGATTTAGGGCAAGTTAATGAACACCAAGCACATGCCAAGGGGTTGTCGGGAAATGTTTCTTCTTTGCTGTTGATTGAGTTCTTGACTGTAATGAAAACACCACCACCTGTTCGGTTTTGTCTGTCTTTTCTGTATATTTTAAAAGATTTTGGAAATATTTCTGAGTCAGGAATGTCATCCGACAGCCAACTTTCATTTCCTATAATAACATCTGCATCAGTAGTATGAATAAGGTGGTGGAATTCAGGTATCTTGTTTTTAAGACTTTGGCAATTAACTACTGCTACGTAAATGTTTTCACCTCCACTATTATTAGGGCTGCAAGGGAGAGCTGTGGTCATGTCTGAATTTGTTTGAGCCTCAATACTGATTTCATCAAATTTAGCTGGTAAAGTGACTGGCAACAAGAAGTTCTTTACCCCGCTACATGACCTACTCTCTACCCTACCATCTACCCTAAAAAAGGCCTACAATGATCTAGTATCCTATCCGCCACGTGTTTGGTGGCGTCCTCATCGATGCTGTTCAGATTATTTATCCGTGAAAGAGACCACTGTTTACTCACCATTTCTAATATGCGCATTCATGCTGTTTTTTGATGTTGCATACATGGTCATGGATTATGACTTGTTATTTTCCGAGAATCTTTATGTAAAAAGGTTATAAACACCCTTATAATATATTTGGAATTCAATCTATCGTAATAATGGCCTACAATAGGCAACATTCCTTCCAGAAATATCCCGATACCAAGGAAAACCACGGACGGGCACCTGATTTTCATTCAGGTACCTAGACTCATGAATGCAGTTAGAAATCATTATGTCTCATAAGCGTAAACGTAGCTCATGGAATTTGAGTATTTTATCTCTGACATTTTATTGAACATAGGGAAAGGGCCAAACGCAACGGAAGAGAAACTTCACGGAGCACTCATGAGAAGGGAGGGACAATGAATAGCATGAGGAGCGAAGTGCTCCTTCCTTTGTTCAATTCGTTTAGTCGGCTGAAGTTCAGGCTGAACATGCAAATGTTCCATTTTCTAATTTTCTTCATGACACAATTGTGCTTAGAAAAATTCTAGGAGGATTTGACTGGGAAACAGACCGTTAAGATCACGCTTTGTACTCAGCCATGGGCAAAAAAAGGACTACAAAGACATTTGTGTCAAGAGTTTGCTTATATTGCCCCATGGGAACTCCTTTGTTGAGATCCTCTTCTCTGCGAACAAAGGCATAATGTTAGAGAACATGTTAGAAGAAACATTAAAAGGGCGTTGTCATATTTGGGACTACATCTCCCATCACGATGGAGATGTCAAATCTATTGTAATTATTAAGGGCATGGTACGCATGATCAGTGCACATGCTTTGTAAAGCTGCCTTTCAAGCTAAGGCTCAGGTAAAAAGGGATGGAAAGAATGAGTTACAGATCCAGAGGGAGGAGAGAACGGCTGAGGAATTAGAACAGTTGAAGCTAGAAAAGAAGACACTAGAAACACTTGATAAGCTGAACAAAGAAATTATCAAAAGATTGAAAAAGTAATTAAAGCATGTCTATTGCTGTAATCCAAACTACAGATCTCCATTATTGATTCCCTGTTGTTTTAAGTTTTGATCTGAGGCCAAATAAATGTTAAAAATTTTTTGAACACGACACCGTGGAAAATGCAGATTTGTACCAAAAAAATGCACCCTGAAATTGTTCAGAAGTCTAGGAAAGTAGTAAATTTTGGTGAGAGAAGTCAGGGAAAATAAAAAACTAATACTGCTGGGCACCCTGAAATGGGGCCGAGGGTGAAAGGGGAAGGATGCTTTGAAGGGCATGATGAAGGGGAGAATGTTGGGTGTGCAGGGTGCAGGGAGGGAGTGAAGAGGGGCATCGAGGGAAGGACTTCCATTTAGACTCATCTCGACAGGAAACAGCAATAGTAATTGTGACTTGAGCTAATTGTGGATGTGGCCTACTTTAAAAAAAAATAGAGAGTGAGTAAAAAGGTTTGTGGGATTGCGAGGAAAGATTAAACATCTGTCATTGACGTCTCCTTTTCTTTTAGGGAGCTTGCATGGTGAGCTGATTCACATACTGACAGCTGAAATGAAGGATGAACCGATGTGTGCGGAAGCGAATGGGGCTGCTGCCAATCACTCATCGATGGAAGACTGCCGTCGGGACATGTTTTTGAAGCCCTTGGTCCTTGGCATTGAAGGCAGCAGGGATTATTACTTGAAGATGGCATTCCGTGACGTCACCCAATCAGAGGGGAGGGATCTTGATTCAAGGTAGGAGGAGGAGTTTTGGCCCCATGCCTCCTCCTCCTTTCATTGGAGGAAATGATTGCAATCCTTGCAGTGTAGACTGCCCTTGTTGCTCTCTATTCTCTCATTCACGTATCTTGCTCCAGCTAAGAATCATTATTTGGGCTTTAGTGCTTGTGTAGACTACTTCTTTAGTTTCTTATATAGTACTTTCATTTGTATCTCAGGATGGAAAAGCATGCTATATTGAAACTAGTGATGGGTCGATTCCAAAATTTTAGCGATTCCGATCCCGATTCTGGTTCTGGCATTTCGATTCCGATTCTACCTGTACCGATTCCGTCGATTCTGATGCCATAGGCTCCAAGAAAAATATCACTTAATTCCAGGCAACAAGACAACAACGTAAAAAATTATTACTCTGTGAAAGAATCAGTTAACAAAAGTATCACTCATATCATCACTATGTAATTAAAATATAATTGCTAAATTTCAGAACAGAACATACCTGAAAAGTGGTGTTACCTCATAGGTATTACTTAAGAATACACTCATGTTTAAATTTAAAATAAAAGTATCATCATTAATAGCTATCTTTTATTGAAAATATCTTATCATTATCAATAATGTTTTACAAATTTAGTCTCCCTTTACAGATTTTAAATTTTTGCTCAGAAAGCAAAGCATCTTCACTCTTTCAGGATCAAGCCTGTTGCGTTTTACATCACATATTTTTCCTGCTGATCTATAGTCTTTCACTGAACACAGTGGATGGTGGTAAGGCAAGAAATGTTTTGGCTAATACTTTCAGCCTTGGGGTAGGAGAAGCAAGCCTTCCATTATTCCCCAGGGAAGGAATTTGGTGGTGCATTCATCTCCGATAAATAAGCTTCAGCTTCAGCAGTATTTGCTGTGGTGTCTTTGGGTACCTTTCCAAACACATTGCTGTACCTTGACCTGTCACAGGCTCCCTACGCTGAATTTGCTCCTCTGGATGTGGTGTGCCACTGCCTTCAATCTAATTTGAAAAAAAAATATCAGGAAATAATACAATTTTTTTCATACAAGGCTTCACTAGGTGCATTTACAATCACCTTAACTGCTGAATTTTTTTGGCTTCCTTTATTAGTTTCATCTCTACAGTCTCCAAATGCCTTTGGATAGAAAATGGCTTCTTCTTCAGCCGGGGATCTAATATTGTTGCAAGAGAACAACTAAAGTTCTATATTCATGAAACGTTTGGACAGTGCTGCTAACAGGTCATTTTTTCATCCCTGCAGACCTGAACCTGTTGGAGCGGGCTTCTTCAATTCATGTTCCAGTAAATGGAACCAGTGGAATTACCTTTAATCAAAATAACATTCATCTTTTGTGAGGACCAATAATTATACCATAGAATGCAGAATTCCAAGAAAACAAACAAACCAGGCACTTTGAAATTATCAAGGAAATGAACTTACCTCAGGCACGGTTACTTTTTCAGAGCTAACTTGCAGGGTTGCTGCATCATAAACTTCCAGTATAGAAATACTATTCTCGATCATATCCCACTGTCCCTGCGTAAAATCTATTGGAAGTTTGAGCTCAACAGATGCCAGTGCAATTGCTTGTTTTTGTTCCAGAATTCGCTTAAACATATGAAGAGTTGTGTTCCATCTAGTTGGCTCATCCTGAATTAGTCGATGATTGGGAACCTGGGCCAGTTTCTGGTATTTTTTCAAACTTTTGACGTTTTTAGAAGAATGTTTGAAGTGGCCTACAATTCTTCTGCAGGCTACTGTTAGATTCATTATTGACTTGCAGTTTAAAAATCCTTCTGTTAAGTAATACAAGTTGCAATGTATGTGCAAAACACAAAAAATGCATAAATGATGATCTTTCTAAAGCAGCAACAACATTGCGTCCATTTTCACGAACAACATACGCTCTCCTTGTCACGAACAACATATGCTATCTTATGTATCCTGTAAGCCCCAATCAGATAGAGTCATCTCCAAAAATGTGCATATATTCTCTGCTGAATGTGATATTTCAGGGAATGGGATCACTTCAATGCATAAGAGCTTAAAATTGAATTCCTCATCAAGGAAATGCTCTGTTACACTAACAGTACCGTGAATTTCATACAAAATGCCTTGTTTGTGCAGTAAATATTTGATAAGCTTGCGCCTCAAATTTATGATTGGCCGTTAATTACATAGTTAGTTTTTTAACATATACTTTTCTTCCTCTTCCAATTATTGACACCATCTCTTCAAAATCAATGATTTCTGCCTGAACATGATAGAACTTAGAATCATAAAAATGACCTGTGTCAATCACCCCTGTTTGCGCGATGCATGAACACCCAATATCAGCACGGGTTATTTCCAATATCCATTAATGCAAGTTAATAATATTTGAACAATGAATTTTCATTCACGGATGAATGTGAGCAGGTATATGAATTTTGTATAGAGTCCTGTGGATTAAAGTTTTCGATTTCTAAGGAAATATATTTGAACAAAAATTTATTATAGATAAGATATGACCAGGAACTTGGCAATTAATGATGTAATTAATAATACTAAATAGGAAATAAAAAAATGGAATAGTAAAACTTGTAAGTTTTATACGATAACTATATCATCCGTAATGCCCTAATAGGATGCCTAACATCCATTACAAAATTTCCTTCACCCATGAGTTTGAAGACCAATATCTCCAAGATGGCTAAAGCGATTTTAAATTAAAGTATATCAAATTAAAGCTTGTTTATTTCTACGTTTACTGGTAGTATTAAAATATTTTTACAATTTTTTTTACTGAAGTACGTGTTTAAGAACGGATTTTTAGCGAATTTTTTTTTGGTACCAGATGGATCCATCGAATTTGGGCATCGTAAGAACAACACAGATCGAGATATCAAACTTTCATTTTCACATATTGTAGCTAAGGGCTTTGTTAATAGTCATACGAAGTTTCATACTATTACGTTCATCAATATTTTTGTTATTGATGAATTTGTCAGACTGCATTATTTTCCGTCCCGCACGCTTTCCGTTCCGGAAATCACCGTTTGGACCTTTCTCTTGCTCTCGAGTCATTAATATGAATCCACTTATGAAATATCAGTAGAATTCGTTGATTATTTGATATCGATATATATGTATTTTCAGCTGTAAAAGCACGCTCAACTGTCCAGAGCATGCCTGAAAGAGAAAGGTAGCGCATGCGTGGAATCTTCTGCTGCAAGCAGATGGCCTATCGCTGTGAATGAGTCATGAGGACTCAACAATAGCGGAAAAAAGTATCGCCTTTAAGAGTGGAAATCAGTGTCAGTATAAGAACTGACGGTGTCTTTGGAAGCATACCGTCATTATGCCTCCTCGCGCAACGATTTAGGAAACGGAGTTGAAGATAATTTAAAATGCAATTTGTTTCTTTCATTGAGAAGCCGAGAAATGTGGGGACAAAAGCTATCTATCTTATTGCTGATTTTATTTTGGTGAATACTGCAACTTATAAACTTTTATTCAAGCATAGGCAAGGATATTTCTCCTGTGCATACTAGAGAAATTTTCTCGCATGGTGTTTGGTGCGCGCGGTTCCTACGGTAGCTTACAACTTGACAACCTCGAGCAGCTTATCTCTCCTGGCCAAAAGTCCTGTTACGTGGAGCTCGCTTTCCGAAATAAATATATACATGTTGAAAGCATATCTAATTCTCTCAATTTGTTAAGTGTCATTTTAGACGTGACAAGAGTCATTTTACACGTGCTTAGTTTTCAAACATGAAGAATACCATGAAAATTAACTAAATTTTCGACTTTGGCAAGCTGAGATAGCGCATTTTTAAATATTATTCATAACGTAATTAGTAACTGAGTAATCTATTTTAAACTTTGTCTTGTCTAAGATAAATATATGTTCCATATCTTATGCGAAGAAAAGAGAATTGGCGTTTCATGTTTATCTTCAAGTGGGTGTCAAACTTGAACTTGCTTCCCGGAACTTGAATAATATCCAGCATTTTTTTCTGTCTCGGTCGAAAATTAATTAATATAACCAACTAAAAATATATTTTTGACATTATTAAACGTTTAAATAAACAACATTTAGTTTGATATACTTTATTTTAAAATTGAACTACTCATTTTTGTGATATAAACCTTCAAACTCAGGGGATGGAATTTTACAACGGACATTAGGTGCTTTGAGCTCGAATATAGTCCCCCCAGACTTTTTCCGCGAAGATTTCGGCCAAAAAGGAGGGGGGATATATTCGGAGGAATATGGTACATATGCGGTTTCATGCACCGTGTAACCACCGATTCATCCATTCGTTCACGCAAACGTACATGAATCCGTTCACGTAAACGTGCATGAAACCATTCACGCAAATGTAAATGAACGTATGTGTTATCTATCGTGTAACCAGAGATTTACTCGATTTTGATGATAGCGCTTCCTGTCAGCAGATTTCTGAACCTATTGGCCTTGGCGGCTCCATCAACAAAAACTACTTGACTTTCGTAAAAATACTCGAAGTACTCAAGTCGAGCACCAACTACTCGACTCGACTCGAATTTTCGAGTACTCGCACATCCCTAATTATTATTGATAGTTTGGAGGAAAGGGCTTGAAGTAGGGGGAGAAGTTTTATTATGGAAGTTAAGTAAACATGTTTTGAAGTTATATAATTGTAAGCTATTAGGTATTATGGCACCATTGACCCATACTTGAAACAGTAAGTTCAGCAGCGTTCGTTATTTCAAAAAATATATCGCTAAGGTTCAAAGTAGAGATTTTGTCAGCATACAGGGTCACCTTACACATAGGTAGGTGATGTTTGAGATCATTGATGAAGATGACAAATAGAAGAGGACCCAGGATTGATCCTTGAGGGACTCCACAGTTCGATTTGAGAGCATTGGATCTGAGTGTGTTAGCACCAGCACCAAAAGTTGTATTTAAGTGAACTATTTGCATTCTATTGGATAGGTAAGACCGTATCCAAGCTAGAGCATTGCCATTTATTCCAATGTGATTGAGTTTAGCAAACAGGATGTTGTGATTTAGGGTGTCAAAAGGTTTAGATAGGTCGAAAAAAATCCCAAGGATTTCTTTCTGATTGGAAAGACCCCAAGTAATATCGTTAATGAGTTGGAAGGCTGCAGATATTGTAGATCTTCCCTTGATGAAGCCATGTTGGGAAGAATTCAGCAGGTTAAAATGGCATAAATAATTCATAACGTGATTGTAAAAGAGTTTCTCAAAAATTTTAGAGAAAACAGAGAGTAGTGCAATAGGTCGATAGTTATTGGATTCTGTGTGCAATCCCTTTTTGTGGATTGGAATAATAATAGCAGTTTTTAGGTAGGCAGGAAAATGACCATTACAGACAGACAGGTTAAAAATGTCAAACAGGGGGGCAGAAATAATCCTAGCAACTTATTTAATGTAGATATTGGGACTTGATCCTATCCTACAGACCAGGAATTAGTGAAGGAGTGTATAATGTTGGCACTCTCATAGGGGTAGATGCCCGGGAGAGAAATATCGACGAAGAAGTTTTACCCCAACTAAGAGAAGGCAAATGTGTGTTATTAGCAGTTTGACGGAATTGGCTATTGAAACAATTACCAATTTCAACAGGCTTTGAAACAGGAAAGTCAATGAATTTAATGAAAGGTGGTCTCTGATCAAAGTTATTTTTTGTTTGTTGGTTGATAATCCTCCATGCAATTAGGGGAGGTTATTTGATGACGCAATGACGTGGCTATAATAGTTTTTCTTAAATTCCCAAATTTTGCATTTATATTGGTGTAGAAGAACTTGATATTGGCTGAGGAGGGAGGGATCAGAAAACTTTGACAGTCGATGCAGTTCTTTAACTCTGGCATTCATATTTAGCAGCTCAGGAGGGAACTTAATGTTTTTGCTTCTATAGTTACATTTCCTTGTTCTAAATGGAAATGAATGATTAAAAAGCAACAGGAAAATGTTCAGGAAAGAGCCAAACTTGGCATCAACATGAAGTGAGCTGCCATGGTCTTGTTCAATCCAAGTTGCATTAGCCACATTAGGTATAATGGAATTCCGCAAAGCCATCACTGTGATAAAAACGTTTAGTTGCATAAATAGGATCCATAAGTTTAGAATCAGTAACTTTCAACACAACCCCAGGCATACAGTGATCAGAAAGATAACAAGATGTAGTATCGCAAGAAATTGTTTTCTCTGGAAAGTTGGATACAACTAAATCTATCCGAGTAGAAGAATGTGAGGTTACTCTTGTGGGAACGTCATTCATTACAGCTAACCCAAATGAATGGAAAATGGAATCTAATTCTAAGTATTGAGTTGAGTTTGATAATATATCAATATTGAGATCACCAAAAATTATAAGGTTGTCAATATTAAAGCTAAACACTGATTGTATCGTGTCACTGAATTCCTTTAGGAAGGAATGAAAACAGGAATTGGGAGACCTGTAAAGAACAATAACCCCAAAATGGGATTTCTTGGATTTGCATATCACTGCAGCACATTCATTCACTTTTTCTTATAATGAAGTATGTTATCCACCACTATATTTTTATGTAGAAATGGATAATTTTTCTGGAGTAGTTTGGTCGTTAAGAGAAACACCAATTCACCAACGTTTCGCCTCTTTATTGTGGCTTCATCAGGGCTAATTGATGCAAAATGTAAGTTTTTACGTTTTCATTAATGTTTTACAGACAAGGATCAGAATTTAAAGGATATATATTTTATATAACAAAATTGAATAACTATTGGGGCCGGCAACACTTACTTCCTCGGCCACTTTAAAATCGTCTCGATGGACATAGGATTTGCGAAATATAAACCGTTTGATACACACACCACATGGCCAGATTTCACAGTTAAGTAGTTAATCCAATAAAGACCAATCAGCGCCTATCTTGAAAGAGACACTACGTTCGTTTCTTTTCCATTCTTCCCATTCAAAATCATTCCTGGGAAATTTCCGGCGTAGAAAGTCTAGGGTATGAGTAGGTGAGGTTGCCACATTAACGCGCCCTAGAAATATCCAGGCCCGTCTCGGGCTAGCAAGAAAAGATTTATCATCGTTGTTCGTACCAAAGACACAAGGTCGGTTCTTCTTCTTGGACTTAATTTCGGTGACTTGGATTTTCGAATACAGTTTAGTTTCACCTCGTTTAGACTGAGAATATTTCATTGGTTGACTTGGTGTGGGCCACTTGCCTTGCCGTGACTTCTTGTTACTTCTTTAAATCCGTCATTCGTACCATTCATACGTTGTTAAAACCACTGTCCTGGAGATTGGTAATGGAGATATCATCGTCAGGGTGAGTAACGAGAGAGGGAAACACCACAGGCTTCTCAGTTATCAGTTTCAGGAAAGTGTCAGCAACCGTCGTAGGAGTAGAGATATTATCAGAGAGAGATGGGTCTGGTATTACCACAGGTTTCGGATTATTCACAGTGATTGAAGGATGGTTCCTTGTGCAAATACAGCTTTACAGAGTCACCGATATGCTATCACATACTGCTACAATGTTCATTTTCCCTACTGCATATTCTATTTAATTTGGATACATACTATTTCATACGCTCTTCCCGACCTGTGGTACCTATACTGGCAGGTAACTGTATGCTAAGTTTTTGTGTGTTTTCAATTCATATTTGTGTGAATACTGTGTGGAAACATTGTGAATGAGTTTTTGTGCACCCCCTCCCTCTTGCCTCGTGTCCAAAGGGAGGGAGAGGAAAAAAGGGAGCTGTGTTGCTATGCTGTGGCTTGTGTGTGCTTTCAGTTGGAAGCTGCCGTTGGGGCAGGGGTGCATGGGGAAGAAGGTGGTGGTGGGCAGGGGGTGGTCGCCTTGTGTCGGCCCGCTGAGGGTGGGTTGCTGGCTGGGCAGGCTGTTGCAGCAGCGGCACGGCACGTCGGGGGCCATTGTAAGGACTCTGATGCTCGGTGAATTTTCCCTGGCCAGCCACCTGGTTGTGGTGCGAAGGGTGTTCCTCATGGAGGAGGGTGACTGCATGCAGCACTTCTGCACCCACCTCTTTGAGCAGGTGAGTGCTGTCATCTGTCATCTGAAAAATCAGTCCATGGTAATATCAAATACACGTCGGCCCAATATCATTTTTATGCCACTGTATAGTAGTGACATATGTCTTTTTATCATCAAATTAATATCGGCCCAATATTGTCAGCAAATGTCATTTTTATAATGGCAAATGTTATCACTTTTGACATTTGCCGACATCGGTAGCCAATATCTGATTGACCAATAAGTAATATGTGACGGTGTAAAAATGATATTGGGCCGATCTCAAGATGCTGCGTGGGGAAGACTACGTTGTTGCAGAAACCGTGGACTCCTCCTTTAGACTACCAGTTCCCTCATAACGAAGTAATGAAGAAAGGAAAGCCTGCAAAAAATATGCACAGAGATCACATCTTGACAAGTTCCACTGGCTTGTGCTGTCTCATAAAGACAGGGGGCTGTACTGTAAATATCGTGTACTTTTTTCATCTGGCTTAGGAAGTGTCCACCTCAACGTGACTCCACTTACGAAATTAGTTAAGGAACCCCTTAAAAAGTTTGATAATCTCTTAGGAGAAAAAGGTGACCTCACCTTGTCACGAGGAAAACAGATTCCATGTATGTGCAGTTGACAATGGAAAAGACTTTACTAACATACGATGAACCATCTTTAGAAATAAACAACCGACTAAGGGGATCGGGTTGGTATGGTGGCCAATAGAGTACTGGCCTCCCATCTCGAGGGCCCGGGTTCGATTCCTGGCAGTGGCAGATTTTTCAGCGGAAAACCGGTCCCCACTTGAGTACCTAGTGGAAGGCATTTCAAGTCCAGCACTCCGTCCATCGGATGGGACGTTAAACCGTGGTCCCCTTGGCACCTTTCGTTAAGAGTAGGCTAATGCCGATGCCAGGTTTCTCTCCAACCTTCCTCCGTTTCCTGAAAACTCCTAACATTGCCCAATTACCAACCTATCCTAAATGGCGCAAATGACCTCAGCTGTCGGTTTTTTTAACATTTGTGTATGCAATTATTTTCCAGGTTTTCCCACTTTCGTAATTTGAAAAAACTGATCATGAGTTGGCTTTCTATAAATTCTTTTGTTTCATGATAATGATAATACCGTACAGCAATATTAGCACCCAACTCAAACTTTTTAGTATCATCATCATTGGTCAACAATCCTAGGATTGGTTTGACGCAGCTTTCCACTCGATTCTTCTATCGGCCAACCTTTTCATTGTGACGTAATTCTTCTCTTTTACACTCTTCACAACTTGTTCCATATATCTCATACGAGGCCTGCCTTTTCCAATTTTCCCGTTCACTTTTCCCTCGACGATAGTCTTCATCAGGCCGTCGTGTCTCAAGATATGGCCGATTAAGTTTTCCCTTCTTCTTTTTAGAGTTGTCAGCAGACTTCTCTTTTCTCCTACTCTTCTTAGCACTTCTTCGTTACTCACTCGGTCGATCCATTTAATCTTCAGCATTCTTCTGTAACACCACATTTCAAATGCTTCTACCCTTTTCTTCTCCGCTGCTGTCATCGTCCATGATTCACTGCCGTAAAGAAAAATGCTCCAGATGTATGTTCTAATGAACTGTATCCTTACTTCTATGCTTGTATTTCCTGCTGTAAGTAGATTCTTCTTTTGAAAGAATGCCCTCTTTGCCTGGGCTATTCTACTTACTATTTCTTTCTTGCTTCGTCCAGCGTTGGTTACTCTGCTTCCCAGGTAACAATACTCTTTCACCTCTTCCAGTTTCTGTTTTCCTAGTTTAACGTTGGTTTTCGCCTCTTCTCTTTTGCTGCACACCAATATCTTAGTCTTCTTCTTATTGATCTTCAGCTGATATCTGGCCATAGTCCTTTCCATGGTTGTTAGCATCTTATTCAGCTCCTTCTCTGCCTCTGCTATGAGAGCTATGTCATCAGCGAATCGTAGCATGCTGATTGTTTCTCCGTGGATGTTCACTCCAGAACACTTCTCCTTGACTTCATTTATGGCTCTCTCGATGTAAACATTAAAAATTACGGGAGACAGTGCGCAGCCTTGTCTCACTCCTTTCTTTATTCTTGCCTCTTCACAGCTGGGTCCAGATTTAATCACAGCAACTTGGTTTTTGTACAGACTGTGTATAATTCTTCGGTCATTGTAGGACACTCCAATTCCCTTCAGAATTCCAAGCATTGAATCCCAATCCACGTTGTCAAAGGCCTTCTCTAAATCCACAAATGCAATGAACGTCGGTTTGTTCTTCTCCATTCTCTTCTCTATGAGTAGCCTAAGGGCCAATATTGCTTCCCTTGTACCCTTACTTTTCCTGAATCCGAATTGATCTTCATCCAGGAACTCCTCTGCTTTTCGTTCTATTCTTCTGTAGATGATCCTGGTCAGTATCTTCGATGCATGTGTCGTCAGGCTTATAGTCCTAAAATTTTCGCATTTCTCCGCTCTCTTCTTCTTGGGAATAGGAATGATGATGTTTTTCTCGAAGTCCCTTGGAATTTCCCCTGTTGAATACATGTCGCAGATGGTTTTGTAGAGATGAATTAATGTCTTCTCTCCTGCATTTTTAATTAGTTCTGCAGGGACATCATCAATACCTGAGGCCTTATTCATCCGAAGATCCCTTACTGCAGCGTCGAATTCCGATCTTAATATTGATGCCCCCATATCATCTATTTCCACTTCGCTTTCCTCTTCAATAGCTTTTGTGCTGAGATTTTTTCCATTGTATAGCTCTTCCAGATATTCTTTCCATCTCTTCACTTTGTCCTCGTTTTCAATCAAAATTCCTCCATTCTTGTCCCTTATGGCATTGCATCTTGCGCTCCGTTCCTTGAAGTGGTTCCTCACTATGCTGTAGGCCGCTTCCACCTTTCCAAGTGCAAGGTTGCTTTGTACATCTTCGCAAAGATTTTTCAACCACAGCTCTCTAGCTTTCCTTGCTTTGCGACTTATTTCGTTCCTTATTCTTTTGTAGCAGAGCTGCCCTTCTTCAGTTTTCGCATTCTTGCACTTTCTTCTTTCTTCAATCAATTCTAAGACTTCCTCCGTGATCCTTGGCTTCTTCTTGGCAACTTTTCTTCTTCCAAGAACTTCTTTTGCGGCTTCCTGTAGTCCACATTTAATGTTTTCCCAGCGCTCTTCCACTGATTTCTCATTCAGGTTCTCTCCTATGTTGTTTCCCACTGCTTTTTGAAATGCCAGCTGATGTTGAGCCTCCTTTAGTTTTTCTACTTGCCATATATTCTTCTTTGTTTTCTTCAATTTCTTGAATTTTAGATGACATTTCATCATCACTAAATTATGGTCACTGTCGATGTCTGCCCCAGGGTAGCTTTTGCAGTCCTTCACTTGGTTTCTAAATCTCTGCTTCACTAAAATGTAGTCTATTTGGCATCTTCTTCTGTCTCCTGGCATTTTCCATGTGTATCTTCTGCGGTTGTGATTTTTAAACAATGTGTTGGCAACCACTAACTTATGTTGAGTGCAGAACTCCAGCAGCCTTTCTCCTCTTTCGTTTCGGTTTCCCAATCCGTATTTTCCAGTTATTCTTCCATCTTGACCTTCGCCGACGATAGCGTTCCAGTCTCCTAAAATAATTAGGTTTTCTTCTCCTCTTACCTGTTTTATAACTTCCGTGATATCTTCGTAGACGTCTTCCACTTCTTCATCTTCATAGTCAGTCGTAGGCATGTAAACCTGCACCACCACGGTATCTACAGGTTTGGTCTCGATTTTCACCATTATTATCCTTTCATTGTACTGCAGGAAGGTCTTCACACGCATTCCGGCGCTCTTTCTGAGCATGATCCCTACTCCAGCATTACCATTTGATGATCCTGTATGTATAATCCTGTAACTTCCACTCCAAAAGTCTCCTTCTTCGGGCCACTTCATTTCGCTGATTCCTAATACATCGAGGTCCATTCTTCGCATTTCTACCTTCAGGTTCTCCAGTCTTCCACAGGTCCGAAGCGATCTCACGTTCCATGTTCCTACCCTAAAAAGTGTATCACATTTGACTGATGTACTCTCTCGGGTAGTCCCCGCCCGGAGATCCGAATGGGGGACTATTTTACCTCCGGAATATTTTACTCGAGAGGGTGCCATCACGTCTTGATTATAAAGGAAAGAGTGGAGTAGCTGCGACTCCTCGGGATATTAATGTGGTGGTTTCCCCTTGCCTTCCACATCGCAGTACTACAGCCGTTAAAGTAAATGTTACCACGCCTGTAGTGAAATGAGTGTCGCTGTACCGACCACTGTGGTCTCCACCTTCACTCATGTGAAGAAGAGCTGCTGCCCTCTCCTCCGGGTGATGAGAAGCGTAATTATTGGCGGCCTCCCGTCGCCAAGTCACGGCATCTTCACAGGTTCTGTATTACTTAGAGGCCTATCTTACCCAGGGATAGACCAATACCCCCTCGGAATGCCGTCGCTTTTTGTCCACGACTGCTTATTCGACGAGTAAACTCGCTTATCTCGCAGCTAACCTCTATATCTAGAGGTCGACCCACCATCCGCAACCCGGTGGACGCACTCGGTGGCTTTAAGCTCAGCCGCGAGTCTTTTTAGTAAGCCCCTAATTAAACAGATAGTTTTTAACTTTTATGTATGTGCTTATCATCATTGTAAACCTTTTCCAATGAATTTTTTCACATTTTCTGTTGTATGAAACATTAATATTTTAAAATTATTTTAAACTTCAAGTTCTTTTTATTTCTTCTCCATTGTTAAACTCTTAAATGTCTAAAATTGTTCAATCATCTGTGGTTAAGAATACAAATGAAATTTTAGGCTCCAAAATGTGTAAAAAATGGGTATTTTAAAAAAATTTACACGGGAGAACGCCTTTCTCCCGGGAGGTGGGGGGGTATTCCATACTCCCCGGACCCAGGTAATGCCTCCCCCCCAAATGTGTTGTGGAAGTTAAAAGTTGGCGTATGTTGTGGGGGAGCAGGTGGAGGGTGGAGGTGAGAAGTGGGTGGACGCCTTGTCCCTGACCAACCAGCTCCATGAGTGCCTGTCTGCACGCTGGCCGGATGCAGTTGGCCTCTTCTCGGTGCGTGCTTCTTTGGGCGCAGATGACGAGCCGCTGCCTCCAAGCGTGCACGCTGAAGGGCCCAAGTCGCTGCTTGACCAACTCAGTCACATCCACGTTGACTACGCGGTAAGTCAGTGGGGGGAGACACACTTTGTCCCCTCTCTCTCCCCTGGGTCAGCTGGAGTGTTTTGGATGCATTCTGCCGTTCTTGCATTTTTCTGGTGATCTGTTTCCCTCTAGAACTTGCAGAGTCTTCATTTGCTATTTGTTTAGGCGACACACAGTTTCAACAATCTAAAGATCCATCCACAGATCATTTTCACAATCACAAGTGGCAATGGTACCTAGAATTTATCAGTTGTAAATTCTGATCACTGTATGTTTCATATACTACTCAGCAGTATTTTTGTATAGCATAACCCAGACATCCTATCTTTTGATTATATAGACACTTGATCACATCATCAGATATTTACCTACAATGAAGAACACACATCTTATAAGCTGTCAGTTTATGAACAGCAATCTGTGAAAACCCATGGATATTGTCCAAATATAAAATGTAAGCCCAGAAGGAAAATTATTTTTATTCAGTGTAATTGAACTGTCAGAGTCTTCTGGAAAACCATCCATAATGCAGACATCATTATGCAGTATTTAGATTGGAAAATTTTCATGAACACAGCTGAAAATTTGAAAGAGGAAAAAATAATGAAATGGATAACCTGGAAAATTAATTATTACCGTATTTACTCGTGTAAGCCACGCACCTTTTTTCCCGAAACACCTGTGGAAAATGGTGGTGTGCTTGGCTTACATGAATCCTCCAGGTTTTCATGTAAGCTGCGCACCATTTTTCCTCAAATTCCTGTTGTGTTTTCCTCCTAAGTTTCGCATTTTGTGAACATATCAAAGTTAATTGGTAAGTGTGGTCTGGTAGTTAATTGTTTATTGTAAAGTATTATGAAATTTCAAAGTTATTAGTAATAAAAATCTGCATTTAACAAGTCTGAGCGTACAATGGTACTTGAAGAAACGCTAGATCAGAAACACCACTTGACAAATCAATAGATTTATCATGTATAGATCGTACTTAGGACAACACTTTGTAGCACTGATATGTATTTAAATCTACATTTTATCCTGTAAGCTGCCACAAGGGGGGCAGCATCTTTATGTCTTTTCAAAATTGTAATTGGAGTTTGTTTCGGCATCATGTATCTGTAGCAACATTTTTACGCGATAGATAGCAACATTTTTACGCGATAGCTTTTTTGTACACATTAAAGCTACATTGCAAAGACACGACAAAGAATTTGTTACATAATGGCAAGAGTCGTATGCTCAGAGACAATACCTTCTTACTATCCGTGCGTGGGAGTCGTAAACGAGTTCTAATCGATCATTTTAAAATAATTTTCTATTGTCACCCTAGAAATGAATTCTGATGTGAAATTGTGATCGTTTCCCTTGAGTACAAAACTACATATTATAAGCAATGCTGAAAAAATAGGAAATAGAATTGCAGGAAGGGAATATGGTGTATCTGAATCGTGCATCAGAGACTGGAGGAAGATGAAGGAGAAACTGCATTCGGCAAAAGAAAGTAGAGGAGCATTTAGGGGTAAAAGTGCAAAATACCCTGAACTAGAAAAGTGGCTGGCTTTGTACATCTGTGCAATGATTTTTTATCAGAAATGGACTATTAACTGAGAGAAGAATGATGATTTTCCACACTTACCTGATGCATATGAAGATAAGCTGGAGAGCTTTCAGAGATATATCATTTAGCTGAGGAAAAAACATTGCTACTTATTGGGACAAATCGGAAATGCAGACCAAACCCCAGTGTACCTACTTAAAGATACCATCAGAAACAACTGTGAATGAAATTGGCCATAAGTCTGTGCAAGTTAGAAGTGCTGGTTAATAAAAACAGCATTGTACGGTTATGTTGACTGTAATAATAATAATTTTATACAACCGGCCCTCCTTGGATGAAGGCCCTAGTAGAGTTGGGTGTGGCAAATCTATGCCGTCTAAAAAGGGAGCTTGCATGGAGTGGACGGAGACCCTGAGGGGAGACCTTCCAGCTTGCCATGCAGCCAGTGAGCCAAGTCGCAGGTGATACATGGTGAGGATGCACTCTTTGTGGTGTGAGATGCATCCTGAATATAACCATCTGTCGCAGCAGAATCTGCGCGACTACGCCAATCACCTGCGCAAAAAATGACACCCCAACCGCAAGATCAGAGTAGTACACCACCGGCCAAGGCTCTATCTCCTACAAAGGCATATGAACCACCTCCTACTGCTGGGGCTTCCGCCGCTTTTTCGGTGAAGGGAGATGAGCCAAAGGCTGATACTGATCTATTCAAGCGGTTGGAAAGCAGGATAAACTACAATGAGATGTCTAGCAAGCAGAGAAATATTCATCATAAAATTTCTCTGTGGGACCAACAGCAGTCCAAGTTGAATGGCATCATAGATATGATCCTGACCGAAACGACCAGCCTCTGGGAAATAGACTGCGTGCTATGTGCTGCCGCCACACTGTTGGCCTCTCCCCGAGTGTGTGTCACTTGGGAGACTAAAGCAGCAAATAGGCTTAAACAGCTTAATGCCAAAATCACGCTGGAAAGACAACAGGTGTCGAGATATCAGTGAGTGTTGGAATATCTATCCTATGGTTGGGCCTTTACACCGAAGGTCAAGCACACGTGCAATCCGGAGAGACCACCACACACTGAACAAAAGAGTGCTGCTTATCCTTAAGCTGCAGCACGAGGTGGATAGAGTGCGGGCACTCACAATGGCATGGAGGAAGTTGGTCGAGAGGACCAATGCCAGGAAAGAGAACTCCACCTTCTCCTTTCAGGCGTCTCTTCCGACCCCCTCCACCTGTTGTCCAAACACCACCAACTGTCCCAGAGGTGGAACGTTTCTGGAAGGACATCTACGAGACCACAAAGCCATTCAACGAAGGTACTCCAGCCATTGCCCACTTTAAAGAGTTCTGTGACCGCCACCTAGCAGATATGGATCGTCCCATCTCAGTCACAGAAAATGATGTGAAGAAGGCCTTCTCTGGCAAGAAGAACTTAACTGCTCCAGGAATGGATGCATTGAATAATTTCTGGTGGAAAAAGTTCCCTTCCACACACAAACACCTTTCCAGAATCTTCACATCCTTCCTATCAGGGATGGAGCCAATTCCGTCCTGGCTGACTGAGGGGAGAATAGTTTTAATACCAAAAAAAGGAGACTTGTTCGACCTGAAGATTTACCACCCTATAGCCTGTCTCAACACTGCATATAAGGCGTTCACTTCTATCCTGAATGACCTTATCCTCCACTACATCCAACTGGTGTGGGAGGAAGTGTACGAGAGCAGAGGGGCTCGAAGAAAGGCATCGCGGGATGCAAGGACAACATGATAGCCATGTGAGCCAGGATGCTTGTCAATACAAGCGTAACCTGTCAATGGGCTGGGTGGACTACTAGAAGGCTTTTGATACCACCTCTCATGAGCTGATTATAGCCATACTGAGGTACATGAAAGCCCACCCAGAGGTTGTGTCCTGCATCTAACGCCTGTTACCACTGTGGAAGACACGCTTTGCCATACCATCTGGCAAGAAGACCGTCTACTCGGATTTGGTAACATACCACCATGGCATTTTTCAAGGCGGTAACCTTAGTCCCCTCCTGTTCTGTTTATCTCCTCCCACTGTCAGTTCAGTATATACCAGGTAAGAAATATATGTGCAGTGTCCCGTCAAAAAGGGATCATTAGGTCACCCATCTTTTCTATATGGATGACCTGAAGCTTTATGCTTCAAGCGCGAAAGACCTGTGCTTGGCGTTGGACACCGTATGCAGATGCAGTGAGGATATAGGGATGGAATTCAGATTGGACAAATGCGCGATCATCCATCTGGCAAAAGGAAAGATTTCAGAAGACCAGGAAGACGTGTAGCTCTTTGATGGAAACGCTATTCGTCTTCTTGATGATGATGAAGCATATGAATATCTCGGCATCTCCCAGCACTGGATGCAGGAGGTGAGAGCAGTGAAGGAAAGGCTTACAGCTAAATACAGGCAGACTCACAGGCGAATCTGGAGCTCCGACCTGTCTGGCAAGAACTAGGTTCTTGCGACCATCACCTTTGAGGTTCCGACACTGCTCTACACCTTCGGATGCATCAAATGGAATGTCAACGAGCTGCAAAACCTCGACAGGGGAACGAGGAAAATGATGATCATGTATCCTAGTCTTCATCCAAAGTCTTCCGTCGCCAGATTGTATCTCCCGAGAAGGCTTGGTGGTAGAGGGCTGATAAGCCTGGAGTGCCTTCATGTCAGAGTAGTCCTCTATATGGCTTGCCGTGTGTTCCACAGCACGGACCCCCTTATGCTGCTCGTAAAGAAACACGAGAGTGTCGGCAAAGGGGCATTCTTATTCCAGGCGGCGAAAAGGGCAGCCTACATTCAGTTTGGACTTGGACCTTACTTCCAGCGGGGAAGCGTGTGACAAATCAATCTTGTCGCTGAAGGAGGACATGTTAAAGCTCTAAATAATGAATTCGGAGCAAAAGACCCTGCTCCGCAAGCATACCGAGAAGCCCATGCATGGAAGTATCTATCGAAACTTGGAAACGCATGGGCTATTGAAGGAGTTCACGTTCAACTTCCTGCAGTCCGCAGGTCTGAAGTCAGAATCTGAGGGATTCATGCTCGCGTGTCTAGATTAACACCCTTGTGTACCGCTGCCTCATCCTTGGGGCAAACATGACGGACACGAGCTGCAGAGCATGCCAAAGGCAGCCGGAGACTTTAGGTCATCTACTCTCTTGCTGCAGCTTTTATGCGGAGAACGCATATATAAACTGGCTCTGTGGGTGTTCTATTGCCATCCAAGACACCATTGCGGTATAGACGCGGATCCAGTGCTGCCTTACTTCCCTGGAGACATTGAGTCCATTGTGGAGAATGATAAGTGTAAGATCTGGTGGAATTATTCCTTCTCCACCTCCAGGCAGTTGGAGGTGACAAAGCCTGATACCGTTCTCCTCGACAATCTCTCGCATGCCCTGTTCGTGATTGAGTTTTTGGCACTGGCCGAAATGAACGTGGCAGTGAAGGAGATAGAAAAAAGGACTAAAAATCAAGATCTGCTGTGCGAACTCAGGCAAGTGTGCGCGGGCTACTCTGTGAAACTGGTAGTCCTCATCGTGGGCGTGCTTGGTGGTGTCAAGAGGTCACTGGTTGAAAATCTCAAGTGCATCCCGGCGTGCAGGTCGTGAGCAGGTGCACTTGCAAGTGCAATGCAGAAGAAGGCTGTCCTTCTCGGGTCTCTCCGCCTGCTTCGTGCACATGACCCTAATGCTGGGTAGCCACCTATCCGATGGTGGCGGACGTGGCTACTCTTAGGCAGGTCTCCGGCAATTATGACGGCAACGAAACCTGATGCTAGCTGGAGATTCGGAGGTGGACGTTACTTTACTGTAACAAATATAATAATAATTTTATTAACCCTCAATTACACAAGGCAAGTCAATGGCATTTCATAGAAAAACTGGACATAATTATGGCAGTACAAAGACTTACAAAATGCTTATACTCTTCATCCTATGATCTAAATGCACTTTTGTCATTGAAGAATTCATTTAATGAATAGAATGCTTTTTTACATAGTAATTTTTTTAGCATAGAAGACATTTTTTTATTATCCTTCATTGTTTTGATCGAATCCGGTACCTTATCGAAGTATTGAATTCCAGTATACAATACACTTTTTCATAAAATGACTTTTTGTGGAATATACTATTAAAATTATTAGGATACCTGGGGGCCTATGCTCGACTTCCCACGCAGTCGCACCCGAACTGGAGTGATGAAGTCACATATGGCCGATAGCATGCGGAAAATGGTATGCTGGAGATTAAATCCGTCGCATGCGAAATACAGCACTCGAGTGAGTGGGTGTATGTGTTGCAACATCGTCGGTGCCCACCCTTTGAGTGCGAAATCGCCGCCAAGTTTAAAGCATCATTTGTGAATTGACTGAGTAAGCGCATGTTAGACGATAAAAAACGAAAAAATGGATTTAACTTTAACTTATTAATAATTAACAATATTTAACTTTACTGGCATATCCTAAGGTGCTACTACTTGCCCTAGAAGATCATTTTCTTACTTTAATTACTAAAGTATCTTATATGTGAACACTGTAGGAGGCCCTCAGAACAGCAATCTAATATTCTAATCGCGTAGATTTTACTTTAGGTTAAATTGTAATACAGATATGATTAAATTTTTGTACAGAATATCCGTATTGGTTAATATGATTTATGATAAAATCTTTCCCCTAAAAAAAACAGATGCTTTAATTTAACAATTTTCTATTTGCCTAGGTTAAATATTAATTTTTCGCCATCAAATATGCCCAAATTATACGATATAAGGAATATTATTTTAATTTAGAATTATAGGTCATGCATGAATGACCTTACAATGGTTCGCCTCATATGCCGTCAAAATGACTTCCCTTCGTTCGCCCCTCTCTTATCCGTGGCTTCGTTTGAAAGAATCTTCATCAGGGCTTGAAAGGAGGTACAGTTGAGCGTCTTTAATCCGGCACAGTCGGGACCGAAGTGATACCGGATTAGGGATTTTGCCGGACTATGGGTCATGCATGGCAACTGGTCTATTTCTGATGCCCGGGATATTTTCATTGAAAGGAGTCAATTATTTATAACAAAATATATTCGTTTGCCATTTACTGAACATTATTGTAAAAAGAGTTACTGAGAATAATCAGAAAGAAATGGTTTCTTAATACACAAAGTTATTATTTAAAATTATCGAAGTTGTGGAGTGAGTGAAAATAACGGAATCTAAGCGTTGTGCATATAGCTGCACATGTAAAAGTTTCATATTGTTAATTGGAAAAGGGTATAAAAATTGATATTTCTTATGCTCTGCTTTGCGTAACATAATTTCCTACCGCGCTCGATTTATCAGCTGATTCAGCGCGATGCCAACGCGTGGGTGTCGTGTATACGGCCGCCCATCACTACGTCACCGCGGGCGACCAGACTGGATTATTCTTTAAGGACCATCATCAATAGTAGTCTTCCTTCAACAATTTCAGGCTGATCATCGTCATCCCCACTCGGATTTATTGTTATTAATTACCATTTCAATGATTTCATCATCTATGATATGTTGTATGGTGAGAATATCGTGGCCGCTAACTATCCTTTCGTCTAAATTTACCAATTCCATTTCCTTTAATTCAGGGTTATGGATGATGTTTGCAAACTCCATCATCATATTTTTATCCTCAGAGACATGAAATTTTTTAAATCCCCAATTATTTCGTCTATATCAAACCTTAAAGCAGTCCACAATTTAAACCACGCATGTTTTTAGAACGGATGGTGAAATGCTATTGCCTGCACGTGAAATTTCCCAAATCACATCTTTTGGATTGATCACGTCTATTTCTAAAAGAGTTTATCCTGCTCCATTAGCATTTGGCCAGAAATACTAACTAAGGCCTTCACTTCGACGCAATCGAAACCAGGCTATCTAAATCAGCACTTAAATCTTCTTTCATAGTTTTTCTCTCTGTTATCTACTTCTTCGTGTCACTTTAACAGTAAAATTTTGATGATTTTTCTCTTTCAGCTTCTTAATGTGCTATATTGTTGAAGATCCCACGTAGTATGTTTCAGTCAAACGCTAAGTACTGATGCAACGGCATCAAGCTTTTTCACAACTTATACTTTTTCTGCGATGGTTAACGTTTTGTGCTGTTGCCACAACTGTATGGATGAGACATGTTTTGCGTGAAATATAAGAATATTACCAATAAATTATCATATTACGTCTAGTGGTCAATCAAAAATGTGCGCGCCATTGAAAGTGGCCGATCTGTAAATTAGTCGTATTCCGTCTCGGCGATGTCGTCAAATTTATATGTTTACTTCAAGTTCCAGAATAATTCCAGTGTAGGCGAAGTACCAGAAATTAATATGTTTAAATTATTCTGATTCTCGAAATGGGAAAATTAACGTTAAGAATGGTATCTCGGTATTAATATAAGAATAATATCTCGGCAGGTTATGAAGCAATGTTCCAGTTAAAAATGTTTCGGCATTTTCCACTAAATACCAGATAGTTGGTCATGGAAAAATTGCCAGATTATAGGTTCTCCTGGATTAAGGGTTCCCGGATTAAGGGTGCTCAACTGTAGAAGGTTTAAGAGTGTGGATATGAGTTATGTTGTTTTCACTTCGTATACATCATCAGAATGCCCTGCACACCATTCCCATTGCCTGTTGTTGATACAGACTCTGAAGTGTGGCTTATTTAGACGGTATCGCTTATCTCCTTATATGTAGTATGGTCTTTCTAGAGCATCATCCAAGGGATGCGTGGGAAATCAAATTTCATGGGGATTCATCTTTCGTAAGAATGGCCGGTTCTTTCTCGACCACAAGCTGAGCACATCTTCAACCATCACATCCAAAGGGAAGAAGTCTAGTTGGGATGGAGTACAATAGAGATTTCTGAGTTTTCACAAGTAATATCAGTGCCAGAATAGGTGTTACTCCCTTACTCAGTGCTGTGTTTCCACAGCCATGTGATTTAAGTGCAGGCATATTTCAAACAGGCTTTGGAGTCCAAATATCAGCACCTTTCGGAATGGCTGAACTCTCATGTGAGCGGAAGAACATACTCTTGTAGTTGATGTAAGGTAAGGATTTTCTACAAATTGAGCCATTCAAAGTGCTGTATTTTTTTGGAGATGGCAAATATTGACATTTTCAGCCAAAGAAAACATAGCTACCAGGAATTTCGTAGCATTTCATCATGATTTACGGGAAAATGCCAAAAAACCATGGGTATTGCTAATGCTGCGGCTTCCCTCTTTTGGTTGACCCATTACCAATGACTATTTATAGATTCATCCTTGTTGTCCATTAGCTTCAAGGTTTATTATCTTCCCGGAGTAATACTTTAAATATGTAGGAATACAATGTGTATAAACGGCACAAAATTTAAAGTTTTTGAATGTTCATATCGCAATTTTGCTCCTTTGCCAGGAAAATATCTTATTTATCTTGAATGCATCTTACTAGAATTTTGTAAAATAGTTTACCAGTGTTACAATACATTGTAACATTTTCATTTAAACTTAAAACACTGAGTGGATCTGATATGCTTGTAAATTGATTGCATCTAAGTATCCAGTCACAATTAAAAATATAAACTAATGTCATATTCATGAGAATTTTAATAAATGACAGCAGGGTAAAATATTGATTCGGCCATAAAAATGATAGTTTAGGCCTTAAGCTGTGATTTCCAGAAGAACTGAGGGTACCACCAGAGGTGGAGGAACTCTGCATGGTATTTCAAGCCAGGGTATTCAGAATAATATGTCGAAGAGCTCATTTGGTTAGTCACAGGCCACAGAATGTTAACCAAACTACAGCTTCACATAATATTGTAGGGATTGTGCTCTAATCATATATCACGCTGCTGAAAAAGTTGTTTTTCGTCATTCTAATCCAAATATTACTTTTGGGAAAAAATACTAAATTACGTGCAATCATACCGGAAAAATCTTACTCTTCCACTACCTTTATGCATAAAAGTCAATCTAAGCATTCTCGCAAAATATATTTTTTTAAAGTCCCCTAGGTTGGTGCTCATTAATCAATTTTTGATGCAGTTGGATTACACACTCACAGGCCAAATGAATGTATTCTTCTCAAGGCAGATGAAATTGATTTAATAAAGACTTTGCACATGAATGTCTTTAAACAAATACGATTCCAAGAAAAGGTTCAAAAACTCTCAAAGATGTCTAGGATGCTACTACACGATAGAAAATCCACCCTCTTGTGCAAGTCTCCGTTTGGTAACATGAGCCACTGACTGACTTGTGGCAGTAAAACTACTGCTCAAAGTAGTGGCAGTGCGACTCACCTGGGCAGCAAATCTACCAATTGATTTCACTGTAGCCTACTGTGTAGTTTCATTCGCGGCAGACCATCAATGAAATGACATCCACTATTTTCTAAGTAATCGGGGACTACATTTGACGTCCGCGGTAGCGCATGCCACTGCTTTTAGGTTTTCTCCTCACCATCGAGTTAGAGTGCCGTCATTTAGGATGAACACCTGTGATATTATGCCTGAGAAACTGTACCATAAGTAAAGAAAAGTCCAAAGAAATATGATTGATATAGTTTTGGGCCGAATTTAGTATTTTTAGTTGGGTAGATGAGATTTTCACCAGATAAAATTAAAATTTATTACTTTTTTCTTCTGTGGAATATGTCCAAAAATGTTGTGTGGGTTGAGTAAATTTGCGGAAGTTATATGTCTGGACTTAGTAGTGTTATTTTATATTTTTAATTGAGACACAAAATTAAATCTGACTAAAGAATGGCTGAAGGCGACTTGGAGTTTCTCTTCATCAAGGAAAGAGAGTTGAAAACAGAGTGCATTGGAGGTCACTGAAATATACTTAGGATTGTTTGAGAGGATCCAAATCATATTTCTGGAAATGATTACATAGTTGAGCTTGGTCTTAGCTTCATACCTTACAAAGCAACCTCCAGTATTCCTTGTCTGACAGTGGCATTTGGGCTAGTCATTTAGAGATTCAGGCTCCCTATTTTTTGTTTCTAGGATTCAAATGGTTATTTCCTTGTAAACTGAGGCAAGCATGGTTATTCTCCTTTTGGAGCACATTCTTTTAGCCCTACATTTACATTCTGCATCAAAAAACGGCCAGTTAGCATCCACGCTGTTATGAATGGTGCGAGCTTCTCTCGTGTTAGTTGATTAAATTCCTCATGAATCCAGCAGAAAGGCGATTTTGGATGAAAGCATGAAATCGTGAAATAAGTGCGTTCAATGCCGATGTTCACCCTGGCCTTTACCGAATGAAAACAATTCTTTTTCAATCGGTCAATTTTCCTGGCTACTGACATTCCACGGAGTGCTCTTCGTCGATTTGTATTTTTATATGCGTCTAAATTTAGAAAGGAAAGCCTGTAAGTAACCAAAAGTGTGTCTTATGTGATGTTCGAACTAAAAAATAACTACAGTAGAACCTCTATTTTACGAAGTTGAAGGGACCCAAAAATTTGAGCTTTGTAAATCAGAGGGTTTGTAAAATGGAGGTTATCTTCCACTAACTCCTCTGTCTCCGGAACTGATGTGTCACCAAAACCAGCTGATCTCCAACAGTAGGAAATAGTTATTGCGGTGAAACTCCCATGCTCTGGCAACACCTCGCACAGCATGGAGGCACATCATGCACATAAGATACTTGATCTGCGACAAATGTACATCTACTAAAACTCTGCTGACAAGAATGCGAGTATACTTTCAATGCAATTAAACACTATGCTGTACTTAACTTGTCAAATAGTTATGTTAGGGTTGAAATCAAACTAATTACTATAACAAATAATAGTCATCTGCTCATTCAGGGAAAAACAACAAATATTACGTGAAATTCTCTGCTTGCAGTGTATTTGCAATAAATTGAAAGGATTTAAAAATTACACCTCAATTGTATTGATTCGCTGTATAGCATAGGCGTTATTCCAAAGGCTAGGACACTCACTTTAGTAAAAGAGAATGAAACAGCCATGAATTAAAAAAAACAGGTGGATATTTTTCTAGAAATTTATAATGGTATGAACTTGGCTGCTGCAACTGATTTAAGTTCTTGTAGCTGGTTGGTAAATCTCAAAATAAGGGGAATAAGAGAATTAACTCATCCCGCAGTGTATTTTAAGCATATGCAGTTATGCATTAATTAACGAAAGGGGTATATTTTGTGCTAGTCAATTTTTGTTTAAAGAAGCCATTTTAACATGGGAAAGCCAGGGATACATTTTAACTAGGAAATTTCAAAACAAAGCTCCAACTAACCCAGTATATTTCCCTGAAAAGACCAGAAAATGCCTTTTTTGAAGAAAGCGCATTGTTTGAAATACATTTAATAATATTTCACAGCTGATTAAGTCAATTTTAGAACTTCACTCGAGTAAATTTGAAATTCCCTCTTTTATAATATGCTTTCTACAGTTCTGACATCTAGCGGTGATTTGCGAGAACTATTTACTCGCGGCTACAGAAAGCGATCGCGAATTCTAACGACTAACCTAACGACGTAAAACACTTCAAATGAAAAATTAAATAATCAAATTGCATCAATATTTGAATATAAGTAATTTATTATTGCAAAATTAGTATTTTTTAATGAAACTAAACTCCACGACAGCTGCAGCAACGAACTTCCTACGGGAATGCTATTTTCAAGTGAAAGCTTTCAAGTGAAAGCCTAGGCTGAAGTAAGCTCTGAATTGGTGTTGCGGCGGCTACCTTAAACCTAATTTTAAATAATTCCAGAGAAAATATGGATCCTTTGTAGAGGTCCGTGAAAGTGGTTTTTTTTGCTAAAATTCGTTTTAAAACTATGTGATTTCGGTGTTATAGAAAATCTTGGCGGTGTTATTATAATGTTACAATTTTTGCGCATTTCTAGGCGTTTTATTATTTTTGTACACATTTTGTGAATGCTTTTACTTTTATTAAGCATTTTACATAACAAGAAAGGCAGTGGAAGAAGCACGCATAACTAAACACAGTCGGAAACAAAGAAACTTGAAATGGGGATGTGTCGAAATGATTTTTTTTTGCATTGAAGCTCAGTGGAGCGCCGAATATCTGACGATCAACCGCTAATAAGTAGCACCCCCTCTCCTCCTATCTTTTCTGTTACTTCCCCCCTTGCCTCAACTGCTAGCGCTTCCGTTCCCAGCCAGCGGCCATGTTTAAGTCTACAAAATTGTTACATTAGGCCCACACTAAAGGTTTTCCTGCAACAAGTTATCCAATTACGCTGTCTACTGCGTCGCGGTGATTCACCTGAAATACTGCTCGGCATTGACGCGTGCGCGCGGGCGCGTGAGCTTATATTTCATATCTTCCGCGGCCGTGTTCAGCACATTATTGGTTCAGAATATCTAATAGGGAACTTGCATATATATCAGATATAATCATGAGCCCCAAAACTATATAAAAATATATCTTTGCGTTTCACGCTGACATTTTTTTTATTATTTTTTGACATTGTTAGTGATATTTAATTCATTAAAGTTCAAGAGAATTTTCAAACACACGGGAGAATCGAAAACGCCCGATGATTGGCTGGTGGCAAAGTGACGTAATTGTTCAGTACGCGGAAGCAGCATACCAGCGTACTTGAATACAAGCGACGTCGTGGTTGTGATTTATTCATTGCGAACGCAGCGAAGTTATTCATTGTAGCTACAGGGCTAGTATTTGATCGTTATTTTCCTCCACTGAAAGCCATATATTGCGGAAAGATGACGGAATATGGTTTTTCTAAGGCTGATTCTAGCAACCTTCCTGTCACTGATTCCCTCATGATAGCAAGGTATTTCAGTGAAACTGAAGACTTCGTCGGCGCCGAAAGTCGATGCCAAAAAATGGAAAGGTAATATATTGAGTAGCTGATGTGCTTCTGAAATGTTTTCTAGTTCATGACAATGTTTAATTTGCATATAATCAGCTCGTATTGACGAAAGCGTATATTTATGTGAGTTGTGTATTCTTTTGGCAGGTCCGGTAGAGAGTCTTATGGTGACTCGGCAGTGGGCTATGTGCAGGTGAAAAGGTGTGGAAAAATATGTTCCGTGCGAGCCAGAGTGACTCCAGAACATAAAGTAAGGAGCAAATGCTACACCGTGGTGGTGGAAGTGGACGAGGAAATTAGCATCGTTAACAAGGCTAAATGCTTTGACTGCAAGGCTGCTGAAGGTGAGAGCATATTTTTACTTTACAGTGATCGATTTCAGAGTACTTTGGAGAAATATAGTGACTGGGACATAAATGAGAAGACATTATATAAGTACTTAAAGATTATTTTAATGTTTTACTTAACAGTTTGTGAATTACAATATGACTTTTCTGTGAAGTGATCACAGTACCACAATGTCATTAATAAAATTATTGGAATGATATGGAAATTTCATTTTCATTAAAGGTGGCTGCAAACATGTTGTTGCAGTGTTAATGTGGCTTCACAGAAGAAGTGAAGAACCGGCTCCTACCTCCACAGTATGCTACTGGAAGAAATCTCGGCTATCAAATGTAGCTGATGGGGAAAGATGCATAACTGCCAGAGAAATTGGCTCAAAAAGGGATGCACCAACTGTGGTAGATGAAGGATCAGCGACCAATTTTTTGAATGCAGTTTTGGCAGAAAGGCAGAATTTATGTCCAAATAGTTTACTTTTCAAACATTTTTCTGGTACAAATGATGTGGATAACCTTTCCCTCCACCTACTTAGTCATAAGTTTTTTGCTGGTGGAGGTGAAACATTCACTGATTTTATAGATTTTTGTAGTTGCATAATGACTGAGGC
This sequence comes from Platycnemis pennipes, assembly GCA_933228895.1. NCBI lineage: Eukaryota > Metazoa > Arthropoda > Insecta > Odonata > Platycnemididae > Platycnemis > Platycnemis pennipes. The sequence continues at coordinate 152,942,823 of OW121849.1, forward strand.
TGCTTGCAGTAAAGCAGCAAGTCTTACATCCTCACAGTGTAAATGTTCACTTTGGGAAAAGTTACGTTACGGTCGTGTAACGGCATCTAAAATTTATGATGTTGCTAATTGCAAAACTTTCAGTGGTTCCTTAGTAGAAACTCTGCTAGGGGGATCGGTTTTTACTTCTGATGCCATGAAACGTGGGGTAAGACTGGAGCCAGAAGTAATAATAGAGGCAGAGAAAAGGTTGAGGTCTAAAGTGAAGAGAGTTGGCCTATTACTGTCCCCCAGCTTTCCCATACTTGGGGCTTCTCCAGATGGCTTGTTAGATCATGCTGTGATTGAGGTTAAGTGCCCAACTAGTTTTAAAACTTTTAAAAGTTATGTGTCAGACTCTGGTGTTATCGCCCCTAAGTATATGGGGCAAATCCAATTGCAAATGAAAATGAGCGGGTTAAAAAGGGGGGTCTTTTGTGTAGCCTCGCCAGATTTTGAGAAGACTCGGGAAATCTCAATGCATGAAGTCGATTTTGATCATTGTTGGATCAATAGTTTAATTTCTGCTTCATTGCAATTTTGGGAGAAAGCAATATTTCCAAAATTCAAAGTTATTTCTATTGATGGTTAAACATGCAACATAACCCAAAAAAATTCCACTTGAGAATCATAAACATCAATAAAGCCTTCACAGTTTTCCAAAAGGAAATTAACTAGTTGGTATTTACTTAGGAAATATTATGGCAACAAGTAATTTTGCTGAGGTTGAAAACACTTGTGAACGTAAGAAACATTAACACAAAATGCATTTACAAGGCTTTGCACAAGAACAACTAATGGCAATACAAAAACAAATTAACAATGGAGATTACTGATCCAACTTAATTGCTATAATATTAATGGGCCTTGGAGGTTTATAAGTCCACCAGCAATAAAAACACAATCATCCAAGTACTTCACAGAAGAAATAGCGACACATGCATGAGGAGCAATCATTTTGTACTCTCTGAATCTGCGGATTAACCGCTCCACATGAATCCTCAAGCTTGCTATCCTTTTTGTTTCACTAGCTGCCTCTTTACTCATAGGTTCATCATCGGAAACACTAGGAGGCCTGATGAGGTTGCATCCCTTAGCCAGTAAATGTTGCTGTAAGTGTTTGAAGCCTCTATCAGCCATTATAGATATTCCAGGCCTCAATTTCTCAATAAAATTACTTTTTTTAACTATTTCAACATCAGAAATCCGACCTCCATAACCACTAGAAAGAAAATTGATTAAACCATCTGGAGTTATTGATACTAAATACTTAATCGTGTTACACTTCTTGTAGTCCGACCAAGTTAAAGCTTGGTGAACACTATCACCAGGCTTCTCAATTTCCACCTCGAAGCAGTCGATGATGCTTTCAACTTTAAAATACCTTGCCTGGAAGGCGACAGGAAGCTCTTTAAGAATGGAATCTGAGGAAGGCCAGACTATTAATTGTTTCAATTTTGTAGCTATAAAATGCACAAATTTCCCAAACAATCTGCAAGCTTGTGACTCAGAAATCCCAAAGTCATTCCCTATTCTGCAGAAAGAATCATTCAATCGAACTTTGATCAATATCATAAACACAATATCTTCAGACGTCAATAATTTACCCTTGTAATTAAGGCCTTCCTGCAGTAACATTATAATGTGAATATTTTCCGGACTGAGTCCTAAATACCTTTTGGGGGCTTTTCTCACAAGATATCTGGTACTTTCCAGACGAGCTCTTGCTAAGCTCTCATCGTCACAGTGGTCATCGTCGCTGCGATCATTGTCACTTAAAAATTCTGTATCGGAATTTCGACAGTGATAATCTTCACCAGCACTCTCACTATCACTGGAATCCGTGGTGAAAATATCATCCACAATCAATTTCTTAGAGGTTTTAATTGGGGAAAGAGCAATACTGCACATATTCTTCGGGCAAGTTTGGGTCTGACTTTCCCTCAAACAGCCCATTCCCCCTGTGGTGCACATCAGTCCGACACTACGATGGCTAACTGGCTTAGCCTGACAACCTTTGTCAAACTTCAAAAATGCTGATCCACACACTTCTTCAGCAACTTCCTCCACAGTTACAAAATCAAGGGCCGCGGAACATTCCTCTTGCGATTCAATTTTTTCTGAAAAGCAAGCAACACTGTATCATAAAATCAAAGAATGTTATGATTTATTTTTAGTGACCACCTCTAGATTGTATGGATTCCACTTGCCATTACTTTCACCATCTACAGCTTCCTTTATAATGCGTCTCCTCTCCATCCTCACAGCAGCTGCCCTCGGTTTAGGGGAAAACGCTGGTCTTCTTGGCTGGCAGTCGAATATATGGGGAACTATGTTACTCTTCATTTTCATATTTCCTCCCATGATTTTAAACATCATAAAATTTTCCATGTCCTCCTCCAACTGAAATTGAATAAGTACCATGAATATCTCGAGTCCATTGTACCCATCGAGAAAGAAGTATCTCGAAGTTTTTATTCTCAAGGCGGCCGAATTATGTATAGAAAATTCTGAGGCTCAACTTGACTTTCCCTCTGAATCGATGAAATATGGAAATATTACTTACATTAAAGTGATCTTCGCACACATAGCACACGGATTTATGGCTTATTTTTCCGTGACGCTCATCTCGACGAACGGCATGCATCCAAGCTTCTCTTCTTTTTTCCTCCTTCGGAACGCTGACGAAAATTTTGTCTGGGGTACAAATAGACGTGTTTTTGCACATCGGAACAATGCACCACTTGTAATTTTTCCTTTTCTCAGCCATTTTCTCCTTTAAAACGCAACGTGCTTCTTCCAAACTTGAAGCTACGAGGTAATGGGGCTAGGATCTACGACTTCGACTGAATTGTGACGTCACGGCGTAAGATTAGTGGGGGCGGTATTTTTTAGCCCGCGAAACTCGGAAGATTTTTGGGAGTCATTTTATAGTGTATAAACTGAATTTTGAGCGGAAAAAAGTATATTGCGGTTGCAAGTATTTGCTGCAGAATATCACCACGCTGTCTATTAAAAGTATGCAATTTCCCTATTCTTCAGGAGAGAAAGCGCATCATTCTAGATATTTCCGAGAATAGGTCTCTGGACACATATTCCAATAAAGGCATTTTCGTAGAGTTAAAACAAAAAAATTACTTGCTGCGAAAGCAGTTTTGACAGAAAGTATTTTATTTTTAAAATATAAGCATTTGAATCGCCACGAGCTGGTCCCTCGCAAAAACGTAATTCGCATCGCTGCCATCTTGAATGACGTCAGGTCCTGCAACAGCGGTCGCGGTGCGTATATTTCTATGCGAAGTTTGAAGCGTTTAGGAGATCACTATTGAAATGTCTTTCATGAACGCACTTTATTTTAATATGCCAAAGCGTTGTTTTAAATGTTGCCTTGTGCCAAAATATAATGACACCAACGGAAATGCCTCCCAACAATTATTTTTTTAATCACCCGAAACAGGATAATATGGGTGAAGAAAGAAGTGCAAGCGAAATGAAACTTTGTCTATGCGATCAAACGTGTGCATTTTTGAACGTTCACTCTGTCTATATTCATTTTACCAATTCTGGAAACTAAATTAAACTTAATTGTATCTTAATTGTGCAGAAACTAGGCCAAAACAAAGCGCCGCCAGTAGTAGTATTGATGCGATTGACATATGGGCTCAATATTATTCGGTAAAGTTTTTTCATTGATTGAAAAACTGCTAGGAAATTTAATGCATGCACAAATTAGTAATCGGAGTACGGGGAAAATGTGCTGGACATATGTCACGAAAAATCTTTTCCATATCAGGCAATATGCCATGTTTGAAAAAGTTCGCTAAGCAACTTTCAATTATGATTAAAAGACTGAACCCACTGAACCTATCGCTGCTTACTTTTCAAGATTACATGTCCTAACTTTTATTAATTGCAGGCAGTAATTTTCACCCGTCAATTTCAATTTTCGAAGGTCAGCGTGAACGATGGATGCGTGAATGGCTACTTGTGCACATAAAAACAATTTATTAAACCAAAGTAGTTGTAGACGGGAATATTTATTTCTTTGCATTACCTTCACGATTTAACACATTAGATTCACGTTTCAACATACCGCGTCTGCGTCGAGATCAGCTAATATGCCAAATACACCAATATTACACCACACAACATTAGAATCTAGGATCACGATCGCACTTGCTTGCTGCGACATAGGTTGAATTTTGAAGTTCCTCGTTATATTCGGTAATCAAGGGTTTTTTAATCCCCCTTTGTCTCAATAGCCCAATATATATTTCCCCAAAAGGAAGTTCTTGGAAATCGTATCAAAACTCATAACTGCACCATAAGGTTATGCCACTACAAACAAAAGATTTTCACGTTCATTGTATTTTTTATTTAGGCCTTTAAGGCCTGGTTACACGATACATTAACACGTACGGGTTAATGTACATTTGCGTGAATGGTTTCTGCTCAACTTGTTCGTTAGTGCATGAACCAAATAGAACATGATCTATTTTCTGTTCACGCATTCATTCATTTGTACATTTTGGTGTGGTTACACGGGGAATTTTCGCGTTCATGCATATACACATTAACTCGTACGGGTTAACGTATCGTGTAACCAGGCCTTAATCCGAATCCTTGAAAACATCCCAAATGATACATTAATGATATAATGTGCCTAAAAATAGAGAGATGTCGACACATATTGGAGCAGTAATTCAAAGTAAACAAATGTATAAAGTAGATGCCCATTATACATCTTATTTTTGTGGTCCCGAACCTGACGTACGCAATCCCTGCACGAAATGCTCACTAGAGTCTATAGCGAAGACAAGTAGGTATACCTACTTGTCTTCGCCATCCATCAAAATATGTGCTTCCACGACATATTAGTTTATGCTCGGGGCATACACGAGCACGAACAACATTTTATCGAGCTTAACCTGCACATAGCCGATGGCATCATCGTCGTGTTCCTCACGAACGACCCTAACACCAAAACATTCATCATCGCCATATTATGAATATTACAAAATTCAAATGAACATTCATTTTCAAACATTGACATGCTTTTACCTCGCCATCTTAACTCTTTGGATTTCCGTTTCAATCATGTTTTCTTCGAAGATTGAACGAAGTTACATTTAAACACGGTGTTGATACGTATGAAAACATTGCTAATGTTGAGATTTTTGGAAGATTTCTTGCCTCAGCTTTGACAAACTCAGACTCCATACCTTCTAAAGAAATCATATATGTTCGCAGCCTTCCTTAACCACACCAAAGATATCTAAATCCGACAACAAATGTTGAAAACAACGTCCACAGGTACAGTACGTTCCGCCGTTTTCCTCTCCGTAGCAGGAGCTGACGTCACTTTCAGCCGGCCAATCACAATACGTTTTAGAGTGGGCGTGTTTTCTGGGCATTTCTTTTGCTTATTTCTCGAAAAATACATTAAATAAATGCATAGTTTTCATCGCTAAGGTGTTTTAGTATAATTAACAATTTTTTAAGTAGCATTTCAAGGAGATTTAAAAAATTGTCCAGAGGTCTATTTCAGGATTGATAAATGTGAACCGAAGAGAGAGGTGGTGATTAATTTAACGGCAAATTCCGGCGGAGACATCACTACATTGCGCGATATTACGCGAAATCGATATGCGCGAGACAAAACAAGCTAATTGACCTTTGAATCGTAATGAGGTAGAGCGAATGAACATCATCAGCGTTAAACAATGAAGGCTTAGACTTTAATCGATTATGACTCTTTACATGTGATTTTTTCGCTAATTCACGCAAAAATCGCGAAAAAGGCGAAATTTCGTTTTATTTCCCGATTTCGCGATATTTCGCGTTATCTCGCGATATCGCGTCTCGCGAATTTCACGGATCTCTACCTATCTGGCTTCAGCTGCTCCTCTCGCGGTATACAGCGATCGTTATTCCATTGTACAGAGTTCAGTGCTACAAAATCATTTCAAAAACTTCGTAAAACAGAGGTCAATCACTCCAAGGGACCGGCCTCTCACTTCGTAAATCAATAAAATCGAGGTTTCGTAAAATAGAGGTCATTTTACATGGTTTTCCTATATACAAAGATCGGGACCGGCGGAATGGTTCGTAAATTGGTGTCATTTCGTAAATTAGAGGTTCGTAAAAAAGAGGTTCTACTGTAATCTCAAAAAAGCTCAATACGCAGAAGAATAATATTGATGATCCCCTTTGATCAATTTGAAAGCGACGCCATGTTGGCTGTATTTGTTGTTGTTGACCTATGCTTACTGTCGTTATAACTTAATTCGTATGTAAAATTGCATAATTCCTATATTTATGTCGAAGGAATATAAACTGAAGTTCTTCCTAATGCCAAACTGTGCCAACAACCTTGCTTTAATTCGTCATTGTCATTTTAAGTCTCGAAGAAGAACGAACTCTCTTGCCAATAGAGGAAGATTCAAATTCCCACCGTAGCGCTCACTATCCAGGGGAAGTCAGCAGCACAGATATAGTGGACAGTTGGCTACTGCTCGATCGCACAGTGAGCGCTACTCCCCCTGGATGCACCCATGGTGAGCGTGGATGGGGTGAGCGAGGGTGGGTGAGGGAAATTCAGGCAGGTTGTGTTGGTGGGGGTAAGGATGTTGACGGCCGGGGAGTTTGGGTTTAAGGTGCATTAAACGGTACGATACAAAACATGTTACTGATTGGTCTAAAAAATGTGGTAAAAAACACTATGATTAAAAATTGAGCCTGTAAGAATTTTCATGCCATATTATTGCATATAATTTCATGCCATGCCAAGGAAATGGTATGCAACTAAAGAGAAACATACCATAATTATGTGATAAAGACAATGTGCTACAGTGCAAAACCAAAGATCACTGGTATCAACCTAGGAAATTAAACATTATACACCATATGATAAAACTATTCACCAAGTCTTTCAGTGCTGGATAGTTCACCAGTGAAAAGAATAGTTTACTAGGGAAAAGCGAGGTGATTTTTTGATAATAGTGATATGTTCTAATCTGACAAGAAAATTAAAGTATTGGTATGCAGTGCGAGAAAATAAACTAAGACCAATGTTAAAACTAGGAAAACAAAAAATTGAAGAGGTGGAAGAGTTCTGTTGCCTGGGTATCCAGCATAGAACATTGCCATCGCCAAACCATGAGTTTTGGCCTTGTGCATTATTACTGTAAAATATAATTAGCTAAAATGGAGTTTCTAGTGAATTCATACTTCACATTTTAGTGTTAGCTCATGCCTTTTACATATGATTTGACGTAAATGATGAAATGGTGTATATTGTGCTCGAAATTAGAAAATAATATTTTTTCCCGCCTAGATTGGGCACTGTGCAGCATTGGAACAGAACGCTCCTTTGTCACACGCACCTCCTCCCCTTCCCCTCATCATCTCCTTAAAGCAACTGGTCCGTCATGTAAGCCACCCGTTGCATCGGCCACATCTCCTCTTCCTCCCCACCGACTCCTGGCTTGCACTCAAGGAACTATTAAATGTTGCGGACATTGAAACTCATCTGATAATCTCACTCTGTATAATTGCTTCATTTTGTGATGCATGTGAGATGCATTCTACATGCACGCATCCCCCATAGTCATTCATTGCGACTTGGGATCGGGTGTATCATGAAGAGTATTTTTCCCTAACTCTGCCATTCTGCTGAATCTCGCCCTTATTCATGTCGCCCTTGTGTTAGTATCACATCACCAAGCCCATCAGATTTCATGTCCATCAGGGTTGTTAAGCTCTTCTTTTGTCATGTTAACATCATTTGGAAGTGCTCATTTCGTGGTTGTCTGTGCCGTGGCACTAGTGCATTTTGTACTGTTCTCGAAATTCCCAAGGTTCATTGTTAGAGCTGTGTGTCAAAGGTAAATGAGGGAGTGGTTTGTCTCTCATCCAGGATGTTGCGACACCTGGCGTCAGGAGCCCCCCCCCCCCCCCCCCACACATTTAAAATTAAAAAAAAAACATTTTTGTCTAGTAGGCCTGAAATGCCAAGGCACGGAGAACCTGTGCAGTGGGATGCGGACTGTTACAATACATAATAATATTAGATTTCGATTAGTACTCCTTATAGTGAAATGGACAAATTTTGGGTCCCAGAAATTTCAATATAAAGAGACTTTACAGTATCATCATCATCAGTTTATTCTAGAGCGGGCTTTCATGCCAACCTTTCAGTCACTATTTCTGTCATTGTACAAATGTGTTAAATGTTTTAAAATTTATTATATGCATGAAAACAGTTGGGTCTTTGCTTGTACTCAGTGGAATTTCCCTTTTCAGGTTCAGTGGCCAGTGAATATAGTCCTGAATTCGGGCAGTGTTGAGTGTTACAACTCCGTGTTTCAGTTCCTCCTCAAAGTGAAGTGGGCTTTGTGGTCTCTGCAGCAGCTTCGATTTTGTGGTGAGTTCATCAGGAGCTGAGTGCTAATGTTTCTTGAAGAAATAAGTCAATCATATTTTGCAATTCTTTTATGCACCCATTTCCCATGGCCAGGGTTTTGTTATTGATGATGCAATGTCATCCAACGATGAATGATTTAAAATATACATATTTTTGAATGCTTAGGGAAAAAAAACTTTCACTTAATTACCTTCTCAATAAGTTCGAAGGATTCAGGCTTAACTATGTGGAAATCCATAGTGATAGAGAGAAATGACAATGTGTATTCCACTCGTAAATTTACTTTTGATGGTACTACTAGTTTGAGCGCTTCTGCGCGAGGTACAAACATTTTTCCAGTCACACACAGGCCAAAAGGAGAAGGGGTGTTGATGAGTGGATGGGGATTGGTGGTGAGATTTAGGTGATGGGTCTCCGGGTGGAGGTTGGACATGCTTATTGGTGAGAGGGGGAGGGAGTGATTTCCGAAGATGATTCCGTTCAGCAGGGGCCTGTGTTTCAGGTGCCTCCGTAGCTCTTAACTCTTTTCTCATAGGAATCCATCCTCCCCCTCCCCTTCTCCATTTGGTCTTGGATTTCCGGGACGACGTTTTGCTCGGGTGGTTCTCCTCCCACTGATGTTTCGCGAAGTGGGATTTTTGTAGGTCACATGTTAGGAAGCTCCGTTTATGCTCCTCTGCCCTCATTGTCTCGAAGGGCCTCCCCGTTTGCCACACGTACACTGTGCTGCAATTGTTGCATTGCAATTAGTAAATGCCACTGTTTTTCAACTTCTCAGTGTGGCCCTTTGTTTTATTTAAAAGGGTTCTAAGGTTGTGCTTTCTGTAAACGGTTATTTTAAATGGACATCATCTACGTAACGCAACCAGCTATGAATGTTTTTAGTGTTCACTGTCCGGTTGTTAAATGATTTGTGTTCAAAATTGTCCATGAACAAGTCTGCCAGGAGGGGTGACAAAGGGGACCACATTGCTAGACTCTAGAATTGTTTCCAATTTAATGGGGAATTTTACAGGCAAAAGGAGGATCTACAGTAGAACCTCTTTTTTACGAACCTCTAATTTACGAAATGACACCAATTTACGAACCATTCCGCCGGTCCCGATCTTTGTACACCCGTCCACAATAAAATGTTACCACTTCGGAGGCCGAATTTTTCAAAGTCCCGAGTTGAAGGAGATTTGACAACAGGGCACCTCTGTATGTTTAAATACCCCGACCACGAAAGAGCCGTAAGACCGGGGAGAGCCCCTTGCCATCGCTTGGGGTGAGACCCTTCCTGAATGACCTGCACAGGGATTTTTGCGTTGGAGGGGGGCCGTAAAAGGTGCCCTGTGACAATTAGTCGTCTCGGAGGAGTGCGGCCTCCCGAAGAGCAGCCTTCTTTTCAATAACCCTGCTCGGAGACACTCCCTCGAAGATGCATCGCGTAGGTTTCCGCGACTACCGCCTTTGAGAGAGTGACGACTCAAATCTAAATTCAGTTCACAGCAAGAGTTGTTATTAACACCGTCGATATTTCCTAGTCAACGAGTTCCAAAACGTTCCAAGTTACTCACTTATGGCCTTATTTCGTCGCAGGAAATAATTTGATCTTATAATATTAATGACATAGATGATTATTATTATCAGAATTTATGTATCTGTTAACGATCGGTGATATCTTGGTATATCGGCGAATTTTATTTGATAACGCGATGAGTTCGAAAAATTCACTTGTGTAGTAAATGGCAAAAATATTTATGCAGTAGAGAGAGACTAGAAAGAGTAGTAGACTGCAGAGTATGCATGCAGATTTCAATAAGAACAGAGAAGACATTTCGAACGTATTTACGGATTATAAGTATTAAGTTTCAAGCTCAAGTGGGTAATAAATGAGAAAAAATGATTGCGGAAATATTTAGAATTTCTTTCAAAATACACACAATTCTCGCACTCTCACTTACTCGTATGGTTATTTCTTCGAATGAATACTTATCGGCAATTCATATTGAAGCATATGCTATTTTAAATATCAAATCAAACTCACTTTATAAATATTAAGGAGATTATAAGGGAAACGTTGAACGTCTTAAAAATACTCGTAGCAAATTCAGAGGCCCATAATTGGGGAAACAATAGGTGAAGCAAATTGGTGAAAACTATAGGTGTTTTCCCATTCAGAGGCTCCGCTTGTAGACCTGGCAGTCCCTATTTGAGTACTGCGGGAAAGGTTTTTCAGGTTAAGATCTCTGGCTATCGTATGGGACGTCAAACTGGATTCTTTGGTCCTTTTCCGAGAGTGGGCTAATGCCGACACAACCCTATTCCACCCATTCTCCGCTCATCCGCATTTCCTTCTCTGCCATCCATACACTGATGCAAAACCCAGCTATTGTATGGATTGATTCGCAGATAATTCGTACTTTTTTCTGTTTACATATGTTTTCTCCACCTTCCTCACCCACTTCGTGTTCATCATTTGGTGTTTCCAGGGTGCGGATCAAGAGGGTCAATAAAGGTAGAGCAATAAGGATGTGGGACGGAGACTACATAAATGCCGCAAAGCTCAGGGAAAAATTATCGCCCTGTACTCAAAGGTTATAATGTTTTCAGGTATTGTTAAACGGAAATGTGTATAATAGACTGGTAATTCTGCAAAGCGATAAACATCCAACGCAATTAGAAGGAATACCTGGAGCTACTGAGCTACTGTGCAAAGAGACCTGGGAGATTTAGGGCTCGTCCGTAGGATATGCGAGGAGAATATTTTGTCGGAGGATTTCGTAGAAAAAGTATTGATAGGTAAAACGAAAATGAAAAAGAGAGTAACAAGGGAATGCGAAAACTACTGAATTTTAGCCAATATTCTTCCCTCAATCACATCTTTCAATACACCCTCGCCTTTTTTACCTTCTCCATCCACATCTTCTGCCTTCTGCTTATATAAATCAAATTTATTTCCTCTCATACCAATTCTAGTAATTCATCATTTGTCCTCCTTTCGACCCACTCTAATTTCTCAATCCTTTTCTACACACACATCTCTAAAGCCCAGAGTAATTTTCATCTTCTTTACACAAAACCTACGCTTAAGCGCCATATGGTGCCACGATCCATACAAACTTTTCGCTAGTATTTTCATTGCTACCCTACTTAACGCATTGATGTCTGTCCCTCCCTGTCAATAGTTCATCTTTACGAGTAAAAGCCTATCTTGCCGATACGATTTTCCTTCTGTCATAAATGCTGCTATATCCCTTTTTCTCCAATGCACTGCTTAAATAGCGGAAAGTGGAAATGTGAAGAAATGGAGAGCCTGCTTTGAGAGAATTGCTTTGAGTATGCATAGAGAATTGCATCAAACATCATGCAGAACAGCAAATTTGGAGATCCGTGGTTGAAGTCTCGGATGAGTTAAGTTTTTTTCTGTTGTGATCTGGCTTGATTGTTTTTTCACCACCTGCTTACTGTCCGATGTTGTGGGTGATGATAAAACGTGTCGGGAATGTTTCTGAGGGAGAAAACATATGCCGATCGATTTCCGAACGTATCGGAATTATTTCTGAGAGTAGGGTATCGGCAAAGTTCTCAACGGCCACTCTTTTTCCTTTTCTTATTATGCTGTTTTACGCATCTCTCTTTTGGAGAGAGGGATGTAATGAGGCTGGGAATACGTAGAAACTTCTCCTTTGCACAAAACCTCGGCACACGTAGGCCGATAGCTGTCTATTATCATAAATTCATGGCTTTAGAATAAATTTCCAGCAGATCTTACTCAATCGTTACAAAAATACCAAAGATTATATTAGCAGCTGATCTAATTCCATTTAGACATAATACATGATCAGCTGAATCAGTGATCAATTGAAACAAAATAACAGAATATTAATCCTATGACTATGTTTACACCTTCCTCACTTGGCGAGAGGAACGTTGGACGAATCAGAGAAATAGTGAATTAGTGAACAATAATGTAGGCCTCTTGAAGTAATAAGGTTACAGGATATAAAATGCCAACCAGGACATAGAATTATTTTAAGGCCTAATAATATCTGTGGAAACGCTACGACAATTCAGCACGTTAATCATCACCCTCGGAAAATCGCCCACTTGTTACAGAACTCCAATGTGACATGGACATAAATGTAGGTATTTTCGGTGGAAGCAGAGAAGGCGAGTGTAGTTTTCGATGATGTTACTACTAGAAATGTGGTGAGCAGCGCTTGGATCTTATTTCGTGCCCCTCCTCCCGATCTGTGGCCGCCGGGACCTATGTGGCTCGGGCGACTCGTATTCGGGCAGAAATTGCGCCCAAGGCGGTGTGCCCCGGCTGTACACTTGAGAAAGGGCGAAAAGGGCAATAATCTTTCGAGGGAAGGGTACCCTCAATAAAAGCCTAGAGCCAGGGCTCTGGGTATTTAAATTCTCTGCGCCAAGGGACAGTGTTGTCAGATCTCCTTCAACTCGGGACTTAGAAAAATTCGGCCTCCGAAGTGGTAACATTTTATTGTGGACGGGTGTACATAGGAAAACCATGTAAAATGACCTCTATTTTACAAAACCTCGATTTTACTGATTTACGAAGTGAGAGGCCGGTCCCTAGGAGTGATTGACCTCTTTTTTACGAAGTTTTTGAAATGATTTTGTAGCACTGAACTCAGTACAATTGAATAACGACCACTGTATACCGCGACGGGAACAGCTGAAGCCAGATAGGTCATGTTGAGAGGGCCCTCGGTCCAAGTATTTCATATGGGAAAATGTGGAAAAATCTAATGTGAGCATAGTGCTTTTTGAAGTGCTTTAACTGTATCAAAAATCCCAGAGACTGATCATCCAAATCGCAATTCAATCCTAATTATATGATCCAAGGAAAAAATGTTCAAAGACGCATGGCATGATGCCTACTTCTCGAAAACAATGCCCCAGTTCATAAAATAATCGGATTAGTTCTAGGTAATTTCTATTCCTTTTCTATCATTTTGTGTATTGCGAATACCTAACTCATCGTCACAAAGGATCCATATTTTCTCTGAAATTATTTAAAATTAGATTTAAGGTAGCCGCCGCAACCCCAATTCAGAACTTTGTTCAGCCTTTCACTTGAAAATAGCATTCCCGTAGGAAGTTCTTTGCTGCAGCTGTCGAGGAGCTTAGTTTCATTAAAAAATACTAATTTTGCAATAATTTATAACTTATATTCAAATATTGATGCAATTTGATTATTTAATTTTTCATTTGAAGTGTTTTACGTCGTTAGGTAAGAATTCGCGATCGCTTTCTGTAGCCGCGAGTAAATAGGTCTCACAAATCACCGCTAGATGTCAGCACTGTAGAATGCATATTATAAAAGAGGGAATTTCAAATTTACTCGAGTGAAGTTCTAAAATTGACTTAAATCAGCTGTGAAATATTATTAAATGAATTTCAAACAATATGCTTTCTTCAAAAAAGGCATTTTCTGGTCTTTTCACTGCATTATACTGTGTCAGTTGGAACTTAGTTTTGAAATTTCCTAGTTAAAATGTATCCCTGGCTTTCCATGTTAAAATGGCTTCTTTAAACACAAATCGACTAGCACTAAATATACCCCTTTCGTTAATTAATGCATAACTGCATACGCTTAAAATACTCTGCGGGATGAATCAATTCTCTTATTCCCCTTATTTTGAGATCTACCAACTGAACAGCTACAAGAACTTAATTCAGTTGCAGCAGCCAAGTTCATACCATTATAAATTTGTAGAAAAATACTCACCTTTTTTTTTAATTCATGGCTGTTAGTTTCATTCACTTTGACTAAAGTGAGTCTCCTAGCCTTAGGAATAACGCCTATACTATACAGCGAATCAATACAATAGAAATCTAATTTTTAAATCCTTTCAATTTATTGCAGATACACTGCGCACAGAGAATTTCATGTAATATCTGTAGTTTTTTCCTTGAATGAGCAGATGACTGTTACTGTATTTACGCGTGTAAGCCGCGCACCTTTTTTCCCGAAACGCCGGAGAAAAAATGGGGGTGCACGATTTACACGAATCCTCCAGATTTCGTGTTAGCCGCGAACCATTTTTCCTCAGATTCCTGTTGTTTTCTCTCCTAAGTTTCGCATTCTGTCTAGTAGTAGTGGTATACTAGTCTTCGCAGCATGGTTTAGTAGTAAATCGTACATTGTAAAGTATTCTGAAATTTTGAAGTATGTAATTAAAAATAAAAATCCGCGTTTAACAAAGTCTTGAGCGTACAACGGTACTGGAAGAAACGTAGGATCAGAAACACCATTTGTCAAAGCAATAGATTTATCGTGTATAGATCGTAAGTAGGACAACACATTGTAGCACTGATATGTATTTAAATATACTGTATACTGTAAGCTTCCGCAAGGAGTTTTATGTTTTTTCAAAATCGTAAGCGGAGTTTGTTTCGGCATCACGTATCTGTAGCAAGCGGGGTTGCATAACTTGGAGTATACAGTCCCGCTACGCCGAGGCGCATGTTTCAGGGCGCGCTGGTGCCCCTCCCTGTTCGTCCTACGTCAAAATGTTAGAATACCTTTTTTGTTGCTTATATTGTCTACTTCCTGATTATTTGATGAGTTTTTCCCAAAATCAAAACTAAACGATTTAAAAACTAAAAAAAGCGATTTTTTGAGTGTTATTTTCAAAATTTGAGGGAGTTGCGGGGGGAATTTTTGGTGGGAAGTTAGAAATTCGGATTCAGCGACCCAAAAAACGTAGGATTAATCAATTTTCAGAACTACCTCTTAATTTTTCCAAGTAAAGTCCCCTAATGCCTGGACTAGCATCTCTAGGCTCTTTTCTCCTACAATTCAGTTAAATTCAGCAACTTTCTCACGGAAAGAACTCAGACTTTTGAGAGACTTTTTTCAAAAATATTGGTGACTTTTTAGGCGACTTTTTTTGCAAAATTGAAGACTTTTTTCCGCGCTCTAGTGATGAGCCACAGCTTAGCACAGTCTGCTGCATTTTCCTAGATCTCTTTGAGTGAGTTAAACATTTTTGCATGATCAAAACTGAAATGACAGACTAGCAAACCTGCTGCATGCTTTGCAGGCAGTCTCTCGGCCTGGTGTGCTCTTGAGGTGAACTTTGTGTTTTTACTTTTTCTGTGCGCTACTCAAGTGGGAGCAGTGGGAAATGTGGGTGGGTATGTGTTTCCCAAAAATGAAAACAATTTTGGATTAGTTTGTGAAGTATAGGTGAACATTTTGGAGCAAAAAAATTCATATTTTTCATTCCTCCGTGCAATGCTCACTGTAGTAGACTGAGGAGAGTACCATTTTTGAAGTACAGTCACTCCGACGATTGGTTAGTCATTGCTGCAGAGATGAAGGCAAAGTTCCACCTTCTATCACATCGAGAGCCATTTTTACTTTTTTGCACACTTTTGCTGTAGTAAAGTTCCCTTTTTTTCTTCTTTTAAAAACTCACTCTAGTAGTCTGAGGAGAGTACCATGTTTTGAACATCTATACTACGCTCATTGAGTGATTATTGATTGAAAAATAGGTGCGAAATGACCATAGTAGTCACAGGACCTTAAGGAGGTTCCACTGTGACTCCGCGATAATGTTTTCCTTCTTAAAATATCAACGAAAATATACTCCAACTATAAAGGTAATAGACATTATGTATAAAATGCAAACAATATTTGCTTTCCTGCTTGTAATATGAAAGCTCATAAAATTGTAATATTTAGACAACAACATATAGTGGTAAAATAAATAATGCTATTTAGCAATCTAAAGTCTCTTCCTTTTAAAACAAACTGATTTATGGATGAAAATGTCAAAAGAAGTCGCCAGACTCCTAAAATTGCCAATGGGACATTTTTGTCCCATCAGCGGTATTAGGGGTGTTGTACAATCCAGCGGTTCTAGTGTTAAGCGCAGGACGCACCCATGCATCACCTATTCATGAAAAAAAATTACTGCCGCTCATGGCAAACATATTTCATGCTTGCGGGCCACAGTGTAAGCGCTGATGGAAAACTCAACGGCACTGTCTCAGGTATTACTTTATCAAACTGCACCATTGTGTCACAAGGAAAAATGTTTTCCCAAATCCAATACGATATTTTTCTCCCTTCCATAAGAAAATGACCATTGTAAAAAAAGGAACCAGAGGTGCAACCCTGAGAATAAATAAAATAATAATAATTACATAGTTGGCAGCATACAAGAGGCACATTTTTCAAAGTTATGGTTAAAAAGTCACCCCGTGTCCATTTATGTTTTGTCATCAGCAACTTGCCCTTCTCAGGTATGTGTTAAATGCCGTCAAATACAGAATCTGTTTTCATATTCCTGGGAGTCCAGTGGGTTGCAATCATTAAGCTCAGGGTACATGCTTTTCTTTGAGTAATTGTGTATGTGCATTTTGTGATTGCTCCTTAATTTTTGATTAGATTTGATTTAGTTATCTGACTAAAAAACCTCAAATCTGTCTCTTTTGCTTCTGGTCTGAGCCCATTATCCTTCCTGGAGAATTCAAGAAAGTGTTACTGTTTTATGCAATTGGCGTGTAATTGATAGAGTTAAGTTTTTGGCAATTTAGGTTAGAATGCGATGAACAACTGGATGCAGAGAAACTCACTGTTAATTAAAAATCTTTGGCTGTGCACATGTTTAGACTCCAACCCATTTGTCTTGGTCAACTAGCGGCAGAGGGAATTTGTGGGAAAGCCGTCTCTCCCTGAGTTGCTCCCTCTCTTTCCTCAGATTTGGACCCTGGTGGCGGCTCCCCGGTAGAGCAATGTGCCAATGGCGCAATGCCAACCTCTGCCAAGGTGCACCGCCTGCAGCTGCTCAGGGCGTGGCTCCTCCACTTTGTGGGCAGCGTGCATGCCTACCTCGTGGGGCAGGTGCTGCATGTGCTCAGCGTCAAGGTGGATGCCGAGCTGGAGGCTGCCAGCGACCTTGATGCCATCATCCAAGGTGAGTGGCAGCCGTGTGCACCCAGGGGTGGAAGCGACACTTACCCAAGCAGCCTTCTTGTTAGAGGCCTGCCCCTGCCACTCTTCCCATTCACTTGTCCTTCGACGATTGTCTTCATCGTGTCTTAAGATAGTTAAGTGGTCCAGTCTTGTTTTTAAAGTTTTCAGCAGGCTTCTCCCACTCTTCTGAAATTTCTTCCTTTTCAACTCGATGGATCCATTTTATCACCATCATTCTTTGGTAGATCAGTATTTTGGATATTATATCATATGATGAGATGTGACATAATATAATATTTTTTATTAGTGCCTTAAAACATGTCTTTTTCATCTATGGAACAGGTCACAATGCGATCCGCTCTATGTCCAATCTTCCTGTCTTTTCTCAGTTCCGTCTTTGTGCTTCTTTACGGTCCTGTAGGCAGTGGCGGATTCAGGGGGGGGGTCACAGGGGTCATGACCCCCCCCCAAATTTTATCGAAAATTTTTAATTTTTATTAGTTTAATAGTTTTTGTAACCTTGTAAAGGATTAAAGTGAGTGTATATGCAACTGCATGGCTACAAGTCCCAAACGTGAGAGAAGGTTAAGTTGCATTTATCGTAGAGCGTAGCACTCCCTACTGTAAAAACAAGCTCAAAAATAAAATAAGCTGTGTCTCAACTCGTTAGGCATTAGGAAGCATGGATTTGGGTGCCTAAAATTTAGCTGGCTAACCCAAAGGGGGGCACGAATTGGGACATATTCGTGAATTGGGATATCCTTACGCAGGTATTGCCATCTGCGGGGATTGAAACCGATGAAAAACAAGAGAATGTGAAAGGGATGACAAATTATGTACAAAATCTTACACAATCCATATTGTTGAATTTCTCATGCCATTGTGTACAGACAGAATTTAATTTGAGTTTAGAGTACCGTAGATTAGCATCTTCTCATCTTTTCCGAAATTTAGATAATACATTTATTTTAATGTAGAACAATTCGGCCTTCTCCTATTTCTGAATGAATCTCTCCGTCACTACTCCCTATAACGATATTTTATTGTGATAAACGAATCAACACGACTAATTATAAAAATATCATCAAACTTTCAGCCAAAATACTTTCCCTCGTTGGTAGCTATCTTCATCGAGTCCACGGTTCTCGCGGTTCTCGCTTTCTATCATGGGAAAAGGATGCACTCGTCGATGCCCAAATCTAGCGGCTGAAAAAGGTACCTAAATCTGCTCCCTTATGATGCCTAGGGGGCCCAGGAGAGGATGTACGCGGCAACACTTCATGCTTAAACCAAGGTCCCTATAAAATAATGTAATATAAGGACCATGGCTTAAACAATGCCAGTCGCTTTCTGAGGGACTCGCTTCCGCCAATATAAATACCATTCGATATAAATTAAACAAATGTGTTGAAATATTAGACAATTACATATTGGATACGTTCAGGACATGCGGATTATAACGCCACCAAGAACGAAATTCTACGGCACCCCAGTTTCGAATTGCTAACTTTTTATAAAATGATAACAGCTCTTTTTATTTTAAGGTTATATACTGGAAACTTACAGTATGCATAGAAAACATGTATACCTAAAACTATTTAAACTTTGGTTGCAATTGAACGACTTGGTATTGATTTACGGGTCATCAAAGTTGGTGCTTTGCTCGAACACCGTCAAAAACAGGCACTTTTTACGTCACAACCGTTGTAAAAAATATGCAAATACGTTTTAAAAATTTAAATTTGCCACTCAATAACGCAAATTGAAGTAAGAAAAGCACCGGTGTGATTAGTTTTTCTGTAAGCCTAGTTGTAAACTTGTTATTTGTATTCAAACTCGAGTGCACATAATTTCTGCGCCGACAGTAGTACCTTGAACCTCCGTGAATTTGCCATGCGAATTAGGGATCCTGGGTAGCGTAGTGGTCTCCGCAGCCAAAGGTCCGTGGTTCGATTCCCGGTCCATGTGATTTTTTTCGCATGTGAATTAATGTGAACATATTCGGTATTATAATATTGGGTTATAACTCCAATAACTTCAACAGAAAACGAATCTGAAATATTTCACTATAGTGATAACGCTTAAAGTTACGCATCTTTCACTGAGGGACGTTGGGTCAGGAGTGAAGTAGTTATGTCATTATTATAACGAATCCTTATAATTACCCCTTCTTTCATTAGGAGAGTTGGGTAAGGGGTACAGTGCAGGGTTTTTAGTGTGAACATTCCTAGATAGAAACCATTTCTCTCCATTTCTTTTTCCATCGCATTTTTATTGTACGATCGTCCCTGATTATAAATATTTTTAACATGTTTATCCAGGATACATTTTAGCTATCTTACTTATTAAATCATCCCAATATCATGTTAATGAAAAATCAGTCCATGGTAATATCAAACATACGTCGGCCCAATATCATTTTTATGCCACTGTATAGTGGTGACTAATGTCTTTTTATCATAAAATTAATATCGGCCCAATATCGTCAGCAAATGTTATCACTTTTGACATTTGCCGACATTGGTAGCCAATATCGGATTGACCAATAAGTGATATGTGACGGTGTAAAAAAGATATTGGACCGATATCATGATGCTGCTTGGGGAAGGCTACGTTGTTGCAGAAACCGTGAACTTCTCTACTACAAGTTCCCTCAGTTAGACTACCAGTTCCCTCATAACGAAGTAATGAAGAAAGGAAAGCCTACAAAAAATATGCACAGAGATCACATCTTGACAATGTCCACTGGCTTGTGGTGTCTCATAAAGACAGGGGGCTGTACTGTAAATATTGTGTACTTTTTTCATCTGGCTTAGGAAGTGTCCACCACAACGTGACTCCACTTAGGAAATTAGTTAAGGAACCCATTAAAAAGTTTGATAATCTTAGGAGAAAAAGGTGATCTTACCACTCACGAGTAAAACCGATTCCATGTATGTGTAATTGATAATAGAAAAGACTTTTTACTAACATACAATGAACCATCTTTAGAAATAAACAACCGATCGGGTTGGTGTGGTGGCTAGAGCCTCCCATCTCGAGGGCCCGGGTTCGATTCCTGGCAGCGGCAGATTTTTCATTGGAAAACCGGTCCCCACTTGAGTGCCTAGTGGAGGGCATTTTAAGTCCAGTACTCCGTCCGTCGGATGTGACGTTAAACCGTGGTCCCCTTGGCGCCTTTCGTTAAGAGAAGGCTAATGCTGACACCGGGTTTCTCTCCACACTTCCTCCGTTACCTGAAAACGCCTACCATTACCCAATTACCTACCTATCCTAAATGGCGTAAATGACCTCAGCTGTCGGTTTTTTTAAACATTTTGCATGCAATTATTTTCAAGATTTTCCCACTATCGTAATTTGAAAAACTGATCATGAGTTGGCTTTCTATAAATTCTTTTGTTACATAATACTGATGATACCGTACAGCAATATTAGCACCCAACTCAAACTTTTTAGTAATCCCCTAATTAAACAGATAGTTTTTAACTTTTATGTATGTGCTTATCATCACTGTAAACCTTTTCCAATGAAATTTGTTCACATTGACTGTTGTATGAAACAATATATTATAATTATTTTAAACTTCAAGTTGGCTATTTATTTATTCTCCATTATTAAACTTAAATGTCTAAAATTGTTCAATTTCATTAGTTGTTAAGAATGCAAATGAAATGTTAGGCTCCAAAATGCGTAAAAAATGGGTATTTAAAAAAAATTTAAACGGGAGAACGCCCCTCTCCCCCGGGGGGGGGGGGGGGGGGGGGGTACTCCCCGGACCCAGGTCATGACCCCCCCCCAAATTTGATGCTGAATCCGCCCCTGCCTGTAGGGTGTACAATGATGGGTTATAAAGTGTGTTTCAAGTGTCATAACGTGTTATAAAGTGTCAAGGGTTACTCAGGGTCAAAGGTCACTGGGGTGACAAAAAGTGAATCGAGGCTACAAATGTATCGAATCATAGGTTTGAGAGAGTGAACAATACGATGGTAAAGTCCCTCCAGGCCTGGCCACTGGCCTTGACCGGTTAGGCAGGGGCAAAAGTTCACCAGGTGTAGCCGCATGCACCTACGCCAATCTATTCATGGGCCACCTCCAAAGTACTTTTCTTTGCAAACAAACCTTTCTATTCAACCTCTCTTCTGGGATCGCTAAAATGACGACATTTTTCTCCTCTGGCCCCATGGTCATGAATCCCTTCTTTCTTTCATTAATTCCCTAAATACTTCTTTCTCAGTTTCTTTCACCTCTTCCATCTCCGAATCCTCAATCACCTTTTTAGATATCAAATGCTATTGAAAAATCAAAAATGGAGAACATCATTCTCTCCGGATCGAGAATAGCACCATGAGCGTCGAAACATCTCCAAGTCTACTTTGTGATTGTCTCCTTTTTTCATGTTTCTATGTTTTGTGTTAAGTGTCTTTTTGTGTGAATTGTTGTGCATCCATATATACGTTAATTTAACCATATTCTGTTTTACTTGCAGTTCATGAGAATTACTTGGAGTCAATATGTCAGCAGTGTCTTCTAACAAAAAGTTCTGAAATCATCAAAATGGCCATAACTCAGGTATGGGTGTTAATTTAATGAATGTAATTGTGGCTGGAAACTACTTCTTTGAAGTAACATACTGTGGAAGTTGGTTGCTTGGAATTGTAATGATGTTTAGATGGTTTAGGATAATTTTTTTTCATTGCATTTCATTTTACAACAGGTCAGTAAAATTATTAATCCTCAGTGCAGCGGGCTGATATATTAGCTTTTGCATCTCGGGTGAAAGGTACGGTGGGCTGATATATCGCCCCAATATCAATATATTGTTCAACTTTATGACACTAAAATAATGACATTTATGTTTTAGTCAATGTAAAAAAATTGTCATTGTTATCTAGTTCAACTTAAGTAATGTGAAAAAACCATATTTGGATATTTGTTACTATAGGGTCATGCTGTTTTATTTTCCTAAGGTGCTGCATTTTATTAAACTACCCTCCACATTTCACTCTAGTACCCTAGGAAGAAAGGTTAGCACTAAGAGGGTTAAAGTCAGGGAAAAGACAGGAAATTTAAAATTGGTCAATAAAATCAGGGAAAACTCAGGAAATCAGGGAAATTCGATGCGGAGTCAGTAAATTTGAAGATACGCTCAATGATTCCTCTATGGCTGCCGGCGGGCCTTGTTGGTGCTAGAATGGGGTCGGGGAGCTTTAAAATGAGCACTAGGTATTATTGTCCTTGGTTTAGCAATCAATTTTCACAATGTAGTTGAGCAGGAGGTAAGGGAAGCCAAGTATTTTGTTGTTGTGTTTCAGGAAAGCTTGAGTAAATGCTCCCTGACGCAACAAATGGATATAGCTGTTAAGTTTTGGAGCAGCAAAGATGACCAGGTAGTGACTAGGTACTACAAATCTGCTTTTTTGGTCCGATCTAGGTCTACTGATCTTGTGGATGCATTAGTGAAAAAATTTTGGCCAGAACATTTACACTAAGAACTACTGGTGGGAATGGATGGCCAGAATGAAAATTTTAAATGTCCTAGGCAAATGCAGCTGCATCTAAGAGGTGATCGACCAAAGTCCCTTGAAATGGGTTCCTGAGGACTTGATGTGATCCATGAGTCATTGAAGGAGGGGGTTGGGGCATTGTTTCAGTGGACTCTCATTAGCATGTTGTTGTAGGGACCCGAAGTCCGGAACGTGGTCACAGTCTAAACATAGTCTTCCTACTCCCATAACAACAGCAATGGGAAACACTTAGCTGGCCGATGAGCCTACCTTATGTTTTACCAAACGTTGCCATACTTATGAATGTGTCAGTTGAGTATGTGGCAACGCTGTGAGGAGGAACTTTCAAAAGACCTTACTGGGGCAGACCACCATACCGATACCACAGTTGATCGATTTTCAACTCAAATTTATCTGGCAGAATACCATACTGACAAGATTTAATTGTCATTGACATTGTGAGTTAAATTCTGGTTAATGAAATATGCCCTTATTAGGACAATAAACCAAGGGGAATATAAACTCAAAAATAAAATCACATTGTCTTTCCCATGATTACATTTTTATTACAACACAGTAATTGAAAATACAATTAACAAAAGCAAAAAATATACTTGCATTTTTACATTATGGGTCAACAAACTTTTTGAAAAATAGTTTAGCATATAACATGAACCATTTTACGTTTAAAGTACATTAATCATAAAAATTAAAAAAAATAGTATGTACATTCCAAATGAACAGTATTAATTACAAACAGGTTAGACAGCATTTAATGGCTGCAAAATATTTATTTTAGGCCATAATCAAACCCTAAATTGCATTCCTTAAATGCACATTCATCCACATGAAACATTCTCATGAGATTGACACCACCTAGCACCTACAAAGGGGATAGAAAAGAATGGAGATCGAAGAAAATACATGTAGCTAGTAATCGGTGGGAAAGCCACTGGTGGCCAGGCTTTTTTAATATTACTCATTGCATCAACAGATGCTGTGTTAATACTAGACTTGGGCCCATACCGAATGCGAGTATCGGGTATCGGCCATTTTCCCGATACTTCGATACTTTTGAGTATTTGTTTTTTTTGGATACTTTTACTCGAAAGTATTCATTCGGTGAAAATCATCTAAAAACATATAATTTTGAAATTCCGCCTTCTTTAACTGACCAACGTGTCACGTATTTGTTTACTTAGCTGTGATATTCATGACATTAAAAGTCAGACAAGTGCTCAGAATTGGCTATGGAAAAGCCTGAGGCAAAAAGCTCAACCTCTTCCGAAAAGTAGAACATTAGAAGAAAGTTTGCTGAAATAGCAGCAAAAATTAAAGTTTTACTGTCAACTCAATTTCTTTGTGCTCAACACATACGTTGTTCGGCGTTTCCACCTCCATTCCAAGCTCATTTTCCAAAAATATAAAATTCAAATATTGTGCCACGGTCTAGTGTTATGACGTTAATGGATTTGCATTAGAAATTTTAAAATGAAGACAAAGGTGTTGGTCGCGTGCCTCCAACGTTGCATACTTACAGAGAAAACCCAGTTTTTTGTAAATTGAGTAGAAAAACTTAAAAAAATATAAGTAAATATTTGAAACTTATCGGATGTCGTGGCACAAGTGCAATTCATATTCTATCAAAATTTCCTTTCATTTGTGCTTTTTACATTGTTATCACAATCTCCAAAGTGACGACTGTAAGAAATGTGCCATTTGTCATCTTCACTGCCAAAACATGGCTCAAGAGTAATTATTAAAAAAAAGTCGGGTACCTGCATTAAATGAAAGGCTAAATTATCTACATGTGCATATGCTCTCTATGAATTTTGCTTCTTCCTTTTTTGGGATATCAAGCCGAGTCTATATACACTTTTTTGTTTGAACATTATACACAAAATGTGCTAATTGGTCATATAGTCATCATTAATTATTGAGTGTTCATCAATGCAAGGTATCGTACGCAACGTTTGGGAGGTGTAATTATTGCAAATGAAAATTTGTTACAATAAATTAACACCAGTAATGAACTAACTTGATGGAACGCATATTGGTTTGCATATGCATGTAAGTTTGTAACCCGCACATATATTTATTTATATGCATATATGTAAATGTTCACAGGAATTTCGCAGTGCGAGATACAAATAACAATAAAGCTGGTCATGGGCGTGACAAAAGTATAAAAGCACATAAATAAAAGACACTCACAAAGATAGTTTTCTGATATTTCGCTGGCCACTACCACCTTTCTCGAAGGAGAGGAGAGAACTGACTGAGGGGCAAGGCAGGTCGAGGAAACAAGTGAAGGGTAGAAGTAAGAGGAGGGGCTATAGGGGAGTATGGTTTACTGGAGATTTTTTTGTTGAGAAGGTGCTCAGGGTATCCTCTTCGGAGGAGAGACTGGTGTAGGTTAGTAAGGAATCTATTAAGGGAGTCTGGGTTATTACATATACGGTGGCCACGAATGGAAAGGGAGTAAGGTAAGGATGTTTTGGTGTGGTAGGGATGGCAGCTATTGTAGTGGAGGTATAGTTCTTTATTAGTGGGTTTGATGTGAACAGATGAGTTAAATTTGTTATTGGAAAGGGAGATATCGACATCAAGAGAGGTAATGTTGGAAGAGGAGATAGGTGATGTGAAGGAAACTGAGGAGGAAGCGTTGAGAGGGGTGAGGAATGAGTTTAGGGAGTCGGTGTCGTGTGGCGAGAGGAGAAAAAGATCATCAATATAGCAGAGCCAGAGGAGCGGCTTGAGGGGGTATGTGGATGGAAAGGATTCTTCAAGGAGGCCAAGGAAGAGGTTGGCATAAGAGGGACTAAATCTACTTCCCATGGCACAGCCCCTAGTTTGAGGGTAGAATTGGTTGTTAAACAGGGTTTATAGGAACCTGGAAATCCTGTAAAACCTGGAAAAGTCAGGGAAAATGAAAATGGTCATGGAAATCATGGAAAAGTCAGGGAATTTTGTGTGTGGTCAGGGAAAAATCGCAAAACGGTCAAATTTAAGATTTTATCACCTGAAAATGCCAAGAGATTGAAAACTGCATGTAGGAGAGGAGGGAAGGAGGGGACGACTGGCCTCAGGCCGGCTTTGCTGCGGAGGCAGCCCAGGGGCCCTATTCTGGTTCTTTTTGGCAATAGCCTGTGTCATTTGGCGAAAAAATAGGTGAATGGTGTGTGCATTCATATTCTCATTTTCATTCGCTAGCGATTTAACCAGTAAACCAGACAGCTTCATCCCGCTGACAACGAAAAGGTTATTCTTGTTTGTCTGGCGAACATATAGCAAATGTTATATGTTCGCCAAGAGAGACTTTCGCTAGCAGCTTAGCAAAAGCAAATCCCCGACTCGTGATTTGATAACCGCTATAAACCATTATAATGTTACATTTTTGATCCCACTTAGTTTAATTTAAATGAAAATGTCTGGCATAAAACGTCTCACTGGTAGGGGAGTCAGAATCTTCTGTTGGTCATGATGCAGAAGTTAGTGATAACCGCCAGGGTGTCCACTGACCGGGAAAACCTGGAAAATCGGGAATTATTCGTGAATTTACAATGCAGGGAATTGTTCGTGGATTATTCGTGATTTTCTGGTCTGAGTCGGGAATTTTAAAAATTCTTAATTCAAGACAAAAAATCCTTATTTTATAAATAGGATAAATAACGAAGACTTTAAGATATGGATTTGCCGTTGGTATGAATGAATAAATAAACGACGGAAAAGTAGTTAGGCTCAATGCATCGTCAGCACTGTGTGGATCGGAGACGTTCAATTGTTCGACCGTCGAACGGATGCCTTCAGCGTCACGTCAAGTGCCCTTAGTTCTCATTCATTGCACATCGGGCTAAGTCCATGATATGCAAACATATGCCTAACGTGTAGTGATGGCCGGATCGGATCCGTCGGAACCAAAGATCCACCACGTATCTTTCATTTTACTCGGTTCCGGATTCGGATCCAAAGACACGGTATAAAATCGGATCCGGATCGTAGATTTTAAATTTTCGCGGCTTAGCGATCGAAGTGCCCCGTGAATGGAATGTAGGTGCGGTAGATATTGACAAGAAGAGGATGTGTAACTAAGGTCACGTAATTAGATGAAAACGTTCCCGTGCAACTAGAAGCAAAATAAAAATATATGACTTTTTTCCCCCATGACCCCGGTATCGCGGGGAAAAAAATACGTAGGATGTCACGCGGGTAGCCTACATTCGCCGGGATCAGGCGGACAACGAGAGCTAGTTTACTGTGCGAAGTTCGATCCGTATCGCAGTTTAATTTTTTCTTTCAGTCATCGCATCGAAAATGTTATCATCTTCAATTTCAAACCATTACATCTGAATACTCACTTTATTATACTTTGTTGTTGAAATTAGATTTACAAATGTACCATTAATAAATTAAGGATGGTCGGTTTGGATCCACGGGTCTTTCATTTCATTCGCTACTGAAATCATATCCGAAGACAGTAAAAATTCAGATCCGGACGGAGATTTTAAATTTCTCGGCTTATAGTGATCGATGCGCCCCGCGAATGGAATGTACGTATGTATGTTAGATACTGACAAGGAGAGGTTGTGTAATTTGGTCACGAAATGAGAAGATTTTTTTCCGTGACACAAGAACAAAATAAAAAAATACTCGTCGTGACTTTTTTCTCCATATGGCCCGGATGCGCGAGAAAAAAAATAAAGCCGAATGTCACGCGGGTCGCCTACATTCGCCAGATTCCCGTGAACCTATGATAGCGTAGTTGTTAATAATGAGGACTAGTGTACTGCAGGTCGCGAGTTCGATCCTTAACACTGCCTAGGAATACAGGATATGCTGTATTCCTAGGATAATACAAGTAGGCAGTTAAAAAAAGTAGATTATCAGAAATTTGATGTGAATTTATAATTAAAAAAATAATAAAATTTGGCGTTAGTGAAAGGATTGGAAAATTTTTTTATTGCAGAATTAAATCGTGTAATCATTATGTTAACTTTACAATGTATTTTTGAGTGACGCATTTTTAAATCTAGTTTAAACGATAGAAGTACAAAAAAGTCAGTATCCACACACAAAGGTTGGAAATGAAGGATGATAAACTCTTTGATTCAATGGCTGAAAGAAAAATTTTAAACAGCGATAAGAATCGAACTTCATTACCTGCAGTCCACTACCCCACTCTGCTATTGTCGGCTTACCTGATTTAGGAGAATACATTCTCCCCACATGTCATTCTACTTTTTTCTTGCAAACCCGGGCCAATGGGAAAAAATCCGAGACTTTTTTTCAAATTTTGTTTATAGTAGCATAGAGAAAGGCTAAATACATTTCAAGATCAGAGTTACACAACCTCTTCTTAAGAGTAGAAAATTCTCAAATTTCATTTCAAAGGTTATTGTTTATAAGACATTACAAAATTACTAGTTTAGCAGCTTGAAATATTCTATAATAATTTTTTCGTCTTAAAAATGGAATCCCCGGATATTCCATAAATGGGATCTCTTGGCCGCATTAAATCTTTTTTTGTTTCTAAAAGAGAATTGGAAAGCATTCAAGGATTTGATTAATAATTGGAAAATAATTCCTTTATTAATGAAAATGAACTTATAATGTTTCTTTAACTGCACATTTGATGTGATCGGATACTTTACTGTAAGTACAATGTAAGTTGGCTTTCTGGTAGGCTTTGCAATATATTTTTTACAAACTTTTGTATAATTGTTTGAGAAATCTAATTGCTGATGTTTGTTAGATATATTCAGAATGCGCTTACTTGAATTAGGATTTTTATTACATTAATTTTTGTTAGAAAAAGATGGCGTAGGATACTAAAGACTGTTATGATTTCACTTTTTTCTATATAATCTACTGGTACAAAAATGTTACATACTGATTCTGAGTGAACAGAAAATTGAGGCTTTGAGACTTGTAATAGAAAAGCATGGCAAAAAATATTAACGTAGAAAATCATCATTCCAAGAACAGTGGTTGAATGCTGAAGACTTTAGCCAGTGGGTTCTTTAAGTTCCTCTTGTAGAAGAATTAGTAATTTCTCATGGAAATGTTAATTTAGAAAGAGGTTGTTCAATCAAAAAGTAGTTTATCTTTCCCAACCAACAAAGAGAGTCTCTTACTACCAATAAAACTACATATTTAATTACTTTAATTTATCAATTATTTCTTATTTAATTACTTTATCTATTTTTTATTTATCTTATGCTATGGGTTAAAATACAAAAAATCCATATTCTACATAGAAGTTGAAAATCATCACTTTTGACTCGTACAAGAACCGCGATATATTAGCCTGGAAATTTTTATAAATTTAGCCTTGAAAACCTTGAATTTTATATTTTGACTTTTGTGGACACCCTGACCGCCCACCTTCGCTGAATACACAGACATCCACAATCAGGTGCTGCAATCCATCATCAGGTCTCCCGACTGCAGAGTTAGCCAGCATCGCTGGGCCTGCTTCTACTAACCAGAGTTGTATCGAGTGCTTTTGTATGCAAAATGATGTTGCAAATTCAGAAATACTGTGGTGTCTGCAAGCTATTGAAAACCATTTCTCCCTCTCGGCCACAGGGAAGCAGGCATCTCTGTTCGAGCGAATGTTCCCAGACAGCAATATGGCAAAGAAAATGAGATTGGGCAAAGATAAAGTAGGCTATTCTCTTACCTTTGGATTAGGTCCACATTTCTTTCAAAAAATACTGAACGTTGCTCGTGAAGCAGATGGATTTGTGGCTTCATATGATGAGAGTCTGAACAAGAAACCTAAGCATCTGCAAATGGACATAGCAATCACATTTTGGAGCAAAGATGCAAATGATGTGCAGATGCATTATTATTACTCAGTTTTCCATGGTCATTCCCGGGCAGTAGATGTACACAAGGCCTTTCAACTAGAACTGAAAGAGCTCTCACTTACCAAAATGCTTCAAGTTTCAATAGATGGTCATAATGTCAACTTGGCTTTTCTCAAAGAGCTTCAGGCTTATCTACTTGAACAAAATGGACCTAATAGCCCTATTTTTTTTGACATGGAATCCTGTGGTCTCCATACTGCCAATAATAGTTTCAAGGGTGAATTTAGGGCTGTTGATCGGAAACTAGTTGAATTCTTCCATGGAATTTACTGTGTGTTCAAAGATGTACCTGCTCGAAGAAGTATTTATACAGGTATACCTCTTCTTATGTCGTTACTTGGTTCCATGAGATGTGACGTAAGTCGAATTTTGACGTCCAAATTTGAACTAACTCCAAGAAAACCACTAGTAATGAAATGTTTACGCATCATTTTCATGAAATAAACATACTTTCTTGTATATTATAGTAAAATATTATTAACCAAAAGAAGACAGAACGTAATTACAATCCCATTTCAAACATATCGCGAATGGATACAACATATTTGTTCTCATATTTGCCTCCGCTCTCGTGGGTGACGCTTTTTGAAATGTAGATGGCTATTGTAACATGCGCACAAATGCAGTGCTCATCCATCGAAAGTTTCACATCTAACACTCTTTTAATTTTACCAAGGAATAATATTTAATGCTGTAACCTACCTGAATGGCGATGTTTATGTTATCCTTTGCGGGTGGTGGACGATGAGGTGGGTACGATTAGATGGTTACATCATGGAGGTAGATGGCTGAGGATTGCCCTCATCACACGAGTCATTCTGAGTGTCGATGCGTTTCAGAAACTGGTCGAGAGTGCCTTTAACTGACTTACCTACTCTTCTTATTTTCAAGGATTATTTTATAAGGGACAAAAGCTTCGTGACATGCCCCCATAACCTTTGAAAAGCACTGAGCATTTGGATCCATCTCTTCAAACAACGTGAGATATTTTTCCATGCAAGCAAAGGCCTCCTCCATGTTCTTGATCGTAAAGGTTTTTGCTTCATCTCCTGGCTATTCCACTTCACTTCTTTGCTGAGCGTAAATTTCCATCAAGTCCTCATTTGTCAGGGGCTGTTTGTCTTTCTCAAATGATTCCACAAAGTCCTCTTCCAAGCCCATTTGCAGTAAACTGCTCAATGACACTAAGGATCATTGATTTCACCTTTGTCAAAACCCTTGAAATCATTTAAAAATTGTGGGCACAGCTTCATCCATACGCCATTCATAGCCGAGCTTTGAACATCATCCCATGCAGCTGCAATGTTTAGTATGGCTTTTTAGATGTCGTATCCCTTCCAGAAGTCACGGGCTGCAAGAGACTCATCAAGAACAGTAGCGGCTATTACTTGTCATGGTGTATGTTTCATGTAGTAGCGCTTAATACCACTCAATACCACTTTTATCTCTATAAATGACCAAAATCTTGGCGTTCTCAGGCACTCAAAAGTCAGGGAAAATCACTAATAATGGTCTGGAAATCCTGGAAAAGTCAGGGAAAATGAAAATGAAAAACTCCTATAAACCCTGTTAAAGGAAAATGAATTGTGGGTAAGGATGAGGTTGGTAAGGTCAAGAAGGAAGTCAGTGCTAGGAGTGTGTGGAGTAGAACGTTGGTTTAAGAAATGGCGGAGAGAGGAGAGGCCTTCCGAGTGAGGAATAGAGGTATAGAGAGAGGTAACATCAATGGTGGCTGTACGATTCCGAATCGATGATAAGTTTGAACTAATTTTAAGTGGGCTGTATTATGCTGTGCCAACCCTAATCCGTTTACCTAATTATTATGGGAGCCTCACGAGCGAAAGTCATCACTCACCTCATGTAGTGTTGGCCCCTCCACAGAACAGGTCGGCTGGTCGAAAAACTCCCTTCAGCGTACTTCACAACTCGACACACACCTTCGGAATACTATACTACTACATCCATTCAAACCACACACAGCACACGTACACAGCGCACCACGCGGCCGCGAGAGCAAAATAAAAACAAAACACAAACAAAAGGCGAGCGACACCCTTGCTCCCTGTGAGGCTCCCGGCCAATCAAATTACTGGCGCAAACAGTGGCCATAATGATAATTTGTAATTTTGTAATTCCATTTAGTGTCCAGAGTGTTGTTGTTCAGGTTTCCTAGTGTCTGCTGAAAGGATTTGGTGATTTTTCTGGAGTGGGGCTCTGAATCCAGGATTTTTTTAAAGTTGCAGTGAATGTAAGACTTTCTGACGAACCATGGTGTCGGTAATTTGCCGCAAAAGATTGTTCTGAGCGATGTAAGTACTTTCCATTGCTAATTTAAGGTTAGTTTTTCATATTGATCCCAACATTGCGATGTGAAGTATCCCTTCACAATCGTAACATTGCAGTGGAAACAGCTTAGTTATATATAGTTACAATAGAAGCTGGGAGTGTGCCTGCACACCTTTTCTCGTGATTCACTGGGGGCTGATGTGTAGACGACGTAATGTCGCCGAGTAAGGATACGTTGACTGGGGCATTGTAACAAATACGTTAGTTTGAATGAACCCCTCCCCCTCGTTATCCCTCATAGGTTTTTATGCGACCCTTCTTTCTTCAACAATGAAATATTCATGACATGATGTCTCCGAGTAAGGCATACGAGCCCTCCAGGACATTGTCTTTGCGTGGTTTTGTTGTTTTTCGTCTGAGGGTGCTTTCCTAAACTTAGGTGCTCAATCCCCTCAACCCTGCTCTTGTTTGGATGTATTCGTCTATCTGCATTGCATTCTTGCGCAACTACTCTTGCATTCTTAGATACTGTTTTATTTTCCCATTTGCCTGTTTGACTGAGTTTGGTGAATCCTCAAGACCCAGTAGGTGTCTCAATACTTGTTAGTGCCCCATCAATTGTCCCACTACTGTTCATAATTTAACCCTGTTCAGAGGACTTGGTGCCAGCCCAGGCCTAGGTCCTCCTGTGTGTAATTCGGCCTGTCTTAGACTTGACATGGCTTGCCAGATCTCAGAATGCCGGGCTAAGCTCAATTCAGCCATCCCTATTGGGTATTGCCTCTGGTCCAATTGGGTTGCTGCTGGATCCAACCTTTAATATAAGATAAAAGGTAAAGTTAAGGTTCAAATTTGAAATGAGATTTGAGGGTGAATTTAAGATTAGAATTTGAGATTCAAATTCAAGAAAACTGGATTTTACCCATATCTAACTGAAATATATGAAGTAAATTTACTAATGACTAATATATCATATAGGATGAAAGATAAAAAAACTTAAGCATTCCACAGGTTTAAAGAGATTTTATGATGACATGTTTCAATAGATGTAAGGATCGGGGGCATGGAGGGGGTGGGTGGAAAGGGTGCTAAAGGAGGTTGGTCCCTGCAGAGTGGGATGGAGTGGTCAACGATGGGTGTGGTGATAGTGGACCACTGCATTAATATATTATATGCACTTGGGTGTCAAGGGTATTTGTGATTTAACCAAAAGAACCACAGAAAATTTAATCACACCATATTTTTGCCATTTAATTCCATGTTACTGTTTTGTACTTAAATTTGACTGTGCACTTAAGTTTAAGAGACTTTAAACAGTCACTGAAAAATGTGTTTAAATGTGTTCATCAATTATGTCAACTTTGAAAATTTATTCCTCAAAGTCCTTCAGTTGATCTAATTCATATTTTAACGCAATATACAGAAGAATGTTACACATGCTTTCTATGAATTTCAGAATTTCATGTGTTTCCAGAAATGATCCCGTAGTCGTTTCTTGGACAGATGGGATCTTGAGATGGGTCTGTGGCTATTTGTTGTGGTCATGCACGTGGCTTTCCCAGCTGACCACTGACCCATGTCATTGTAGCCCATAGGAAGGACCTTAGTGTTCAAAGCTGGTCTTAACCTTGTGGATGGTGTTGCCGTGCCCACAGCTGTGACTTGTCTGTGACATTTGTATGTTATGCAGCAACATCTTGTCCTTCAAGGCCTCTAGAGTTCCACGGGAGAGGAGATTGGCAGCTTGAACATGTGGCGGGAAGTAGGAGGTTCTGTCATGGTCAAAGTGGATTTTTTTTTCTGTGGAAATTCGGGATTCCCTTGGCACGAAACACATTTTCCACTGCCGTCAATTTCAGTGTCATGCTTGAGAAGTGTTGGCTGTGCTATTGACGCAGTCTCTGCTGGCCAATATGTCATTCCCGTGGTGAGGTGTGCTTCACAGTTCTGACCTCAAGGGACCAGTTCTTGTGTGTGGCCTTCTTCCATTGAAAACAATTGAGCTTCTGCTGGAGAATGGTGGTCCTTAAGAAGGGTCTGGTTCTCTCCTAGCGAATGCGAGTGATGAAGTCTTCTGGGGAACTGAGGGTGATGGTAGCATTAGCCGTAGGCTGCAGCTGTTTTCCTGAGCCCGTGGAAAGCATGAGAAGACTTCAGTAATAATGATTCTTTTTGAACTCCTGCATGAAATCTAACATTTTATTGAAATAGTCTCCTTTTCCACAGGTTCTCAACATATCTTTGGCCCTTTGCACATTATGGAAGCAACCAGCAATCATCACCCCTGCTCAGTTGTATGATATGGAGAGCCAATATATTCGGCACCATGTCTTTTTAGCTCGTGTACTTGAAAATGCCATGAACCGTGGATTTGTTGATCACTGTAAGTTGCCAATTCCTTATTTTTATGATGCCTTCATCCCCACGATTTGCTGATTAATGTAATGTATGTACATTTATGAAACTGGCTTACCCATGTGACTCATGAGTGCAATGCTTAAAGATTTACCAATTTTGTGAGCTAGGCATATTTTATACAATATTTTCCTATGGTTCTTATCCATAAAGTGTATACTTATTTATTTGCTATCAAGCTCCCAATCATGACCTCATAAAATATATTTTTCCCCCTTGCATTTTCGTATGCTTGCTTAAAGCATCTGGCCAAGGTACATAGTAAGGATGAGGGACATGATGAGATGGAAATCAACAGGTCGTGGGCTCAACTTGCGCTTGACTTAAGCTAATCCAAGACAGATTGACTATGTGGAACTGCAACATGATATCACAAAATAATCATACAATATGCATTTTTTTTATTTTAACATGTTGCGTACGGATCACGAGAATCTTCGTTTCTTCCGAGCCATGAGCAAAGGATGGATGACGAGAATTCTCATTTTTAATGTTGACTGAGTTTATTCTAAAAGGTTATAAAAAATATATGCATTTTATCTGTGTCTAAAGGTTGTTTATCGTAAATAATTATATTTTGCATTGTTTGTATGCTTTTTTCAGTGCCTTTTATTTTTTTTTCTTTGTAAAAATAATGTAAGATATTTTTGAATATTTGCACACAAGAGTCATTAACATCAGGTCATTTGCATAACTGGATGCACAAGTAAACTGACTTAGAAGATGGTAAACGATTTGTTCCTAATCTTTTTACCTGTACTGTCCCTTTGGCAATGTAGATAGTGTTATTTTATAAAAATTACCCTGATATAATATATAGTTAGGTCAGGTGATACACATTGTGATACTGAGATTGAAACAAAATAGTAAAATAAAATCATTCAAATATAATTATTGGGGTATTAGTAATTGCAGTTAGTCATTGTTATCAGAATGCATATGAGTCATATCAATAACACATTTACGAAGTTTTATCAATTGGCACTCCTCCTCGTCCTAACGCTACGTCACGCCTGCCTCTGCAAGGGAATGAGTTTAGGAGTCCTATCGTCGAGCAAAGCATGGCACATCTTTCACTTTCGGGTATTTTTTTCAAAGCTATGCTTTTCTCATTTCCATGCTACCCCAGACGCTGCTTATCCCTCGGACCCCCATTTGCTTACGTGAAGCAGATGGCCCTCGCCACATAGGGCCACAGGGCCTCTGTTTTCTTGACCTTGCTTAGCGTGCTCTCATCGCGGAGAAGTTTCAGTCGGCAGTATCAACAATTGCTTCATTCTAGCTCAGCTTCTTAGGCCCAAGACATATGGGTTTATCACCTACTTCATCCTCCTAAGAAGACTCACCCAAGCATATCTGCCTGTCTTCATCCTGACTAACTCTCAATCACGTGTTGTCTGATCTAACTATAGGAGACACACTCAAGAAAGGCATATGGAAATTGAGGGTTAGACGTTAGTTTCCCATGAGACCCTTGCTCACATGGTTTCTCCACTCAAGTTCAGTTTTCAAGGCTTTATCTTTGCTGCACAATTGCATATTTTGTGTACCAGACATTTAAATATTTTCTTGTGCCTATATGCTTCAGTTAACCAGAGAGATTACACTTCCTTGCTACTGTAGCATCACTTGTGTAATTTTTTAAGCATGGCGAAGATCACGGAAAGAAAAACAATGAGAGAAGATAAAATTTTAGAAGACTTGTGTGCCAATGAATTATCGGGAGAATTATGAAGATAGCAGTGAGAGTGAAAATGATAGCGACTTCCCACTGTCACGGAAACAAGGGAAGCTCAACCTTTGTGCATTAGACACACCCTGAGTCTGCAGAAGAGAGTGATTATGGAGACCATGAAAATATGGATTTCAGTGTGTGGGAAAAACGAGATGTAAAAATCCATTGAGCAAACTTTGAAGGCACACCTGGTGTACGAGTCAGACACCAAATTGTTTTGAAAGCATCTCCGATGTCGTGGAGTTGTCTAGGAACAGATTTGAAAACATTTGAAAAGCAAAGTATTTATACAATAACCATTTGTTTTCAAATAAAACAGCCGACAGACTTCAAAATGTGACCAGCTTTTGACTGCGTTGTGGAAAATTGACAGACAGTTTATAAGCCCAAACAAGAGTTATCGTTAGATGAAGCAATGATTCTGTGGAGGGGAAGACTGAAATTTCACACTTACAACCCATCTAAGATCAAATATTGACTAGACCCAACGCATCATCTCGAGCCCATAGTGGGGAAAGGGAAGAAGAAGTATCAAACGCGGGTGTGCGTAAAGTGTGTGCATACTAAAAAGTTAGATGAGAAACTCACTGTGTGTGTAATATTTGCCGTCTACCACTGCATAAAGATAGCTGTTTTCTGCTGTACCATGCCACAAAGTCGTTTACTGACATTGTTGGTAAGTTTAAAAAAATTCCAATTAAAAATAACCAATAACATAGGAGCTGTAGAATTTTAAACCAAAAAGTGCATTTCAAAGAGGTATTGTTTAAATGTGTTCCGGAACAGAGGGTTATGTGGCATTTAAACACTGCCGTACGCAACGTGTTAATCTTGAGCTTGAATGTTATGCTTATGTGGTAAGTTTGGGCATCCAAGCAGTTGGAGCCCCTGAGATACTGAATTGTGCTGCCTCTTGTATTAATCGAGTCTGCAACGGCAAAGAAACATTTGAGTAGATAATATAATTAAATGCAATGCAAATTCAGGCATGGAAGACATAACAACAAGACTGTTTAACTCTTTCCCTGCGATGAATGTCTATTGACATACTTTGAATACCGTATTTACTCGTGTAAGCCGCGCCCTCGTGTATCCCGCGCACCCCTATTTTCGGGCAGGTTCGTGAGGAAAAAATTATTTCTATCGAAAAAAAAATTTTTTTCCCTTGAGTCTGCATAATTTTGTCATAACATGAATGCACTTTCTTTAATAGAAATGCTGTGCCTAAATTACGTGTACGTCTTTCTCATTAATTGATTGAATTACGTGTTATTATCGTCACGATCGTCATCAATGCACGGCCTCTTTTACTGTGCATCTGTTTCTCGTAGCATCTCACAGTAATCACAGTTTCATACGATCACATCATCCAGCTATAAAAACGGCATTTGTTCAAAAGACCATCCAACTGAAATAATTGCAAAAATATATACAATTTCAGCCCGTGATTACTCTATTATTACGGAAATCGTTGGCATACCAACAAATAAAAGCCAAACGCCATCCGTACAGATAGCGGTGATCTCGTCTGCTCTCTGCGTAGTAGCTGTGGACTGGGACGATTTAACAACACCGAAAAGTCTTGGGAACACACGGAAAAAACTAAGCTCAATGTAATAACAATTATAATTCTTATAAAACTAAAGAAAAACACATTCCCGGAAATATAATCATAAATCACTAATGAATATTCATATCATAACAGTTCTCATTCTTAGTTTTCGTCACTGCTAGATTCAGATGCACCATATTTCCTTCATGGAGCTCGATTTCCTATTTTTTCGGCATCATTTATAATATATAGCTTTATACTCACAGGAAACTATCGAAATTTCACATCAGAATTCATTTTAGGGTGATAATAGCAAATTATTTTAAAATGCTAAATGATCGATTCGAACGAGTTTAGTACTCTCACGCTTGGAGCGGATAGCACGGATAGCAAGAAGGTATATTCTCTGAGCATACGATTATTGCCACCACGTAACAAATTTTTTGTTGTGTCTTTGCAATGTAGCTTTAATGTGTACGCAAAAGGAGCTATCTATTTCGTAAAAATGTTGCTACAGATATGTGATACCGAAACAAACTCCGCTTACGATTTTGAAAAAACATAAAACTCCTTGCGGCAGCTTATAGTATATTTAAATACATATCAGTGCTGCAATGTGTTGTCTTACGTACGATCTATACACGATAAATGTATTGCTTTGACAAATGGTGTTTCTGATCTAGCGTTTCCTCCAGTACCGTTGTACGCTTAGACTTTGTTAAACGCGGATTTTTATTTTTAATTACATACTTCAAAATTTCAGAATACTTTACAATGTATGATTTACTACTAAACCATGCTGCGAAGACTAGTATACCACTACTACTAGACAGAATGCGAAACTTAGGAGAGAAAACAACAGGAATCTGAGGAAAAATGGTTCGCGGCTAACACGAAATCTGGAGGATTCGTGTAAGCCGCGCACCCCCATTTTTTCTCCGGCGTTTCAGGAAAAAAGGTGCGCGGCTTACACGCGTAAATACGGTACTGCCAAAATATGCTGAGGGCATCAATTTGGCAATTCAGCCACCTCGGCAATAAACACCTCTTTGGGAAGGTCCCATCACTATTAAGAAGTCTGTCTCTCTTGTCGCTGCAGTTCTTGAATTTGGTCCAGGGCCAGGTTAAGCCAAAATCATGTTAACTATTCAAGAAAACCTGTTTTCGCCACAAGTTTGTGACCCTTCAGTTTGGGTCTATTTGGACCCCATAAGGAGGGTGATTTGTTAATCACTGATCAAGCACTACTTGCCTGCCCACTTTCGTCAACTTCCTAGACCCAATTATGGGATAATCCCCTTGTATTCATAGTACATTTTCTTAACCTATTTCTTTCAACATGTTGTTCATATAATCTCTGGGCCTTGAGATTTATTGCACGTAATTAAATTCAGTTGCTTTGAGTGTCCTTTGCAGGTGGCAAAGGACTCAGGCATGCCGCCCTTTGAGTTTTTTTCTTGTGCCCATTAATCCTGTCAAGCAAAGCAGATGCATTCATTGATGGAGGTCTTAGCATAGCTAATCTGCATCTATACTGGCAATGGCAAGAGTTAATGCATTGCAATATTGGTAGCTGATAAACTTGATTTGGGGGAGGAGAATAAAAAACATTGTTGGTTAATGGGTGCTGCATACTCATGAAACTGATAATCTTGCTACGAAAGGTGAAGCAGTTGGTGATTTATCAACTCTAGCTTGAGTTCTGGGCAATGAGAAGAGGGTCATTGATTACTTGTTGGCCATATATGAGCAGCATTTCTATTCTTTTATCGCTCTGCACAAAAACAGTTGTGAGAATGCTGGAACGAATCTGTGTGGCCACTGTGGAGGCTGTAAGACTTGTGTCCGAGAGGGATTTGGGAAATTTAATATGCCCTTCATATGTATTGGGTGTAAGCGTGCTTACAGCTTAGAGTGGGTGAATGGTCTGATTTTGGCAATGTAATATATTACAGTAGTTACATGGTATACTTTGTCGTGTTGCATTCTTGCTGTCTAATGCCACTTGTCTTTCTTTTTGTGGGAATCGTCTTGGGCCAAATCACACAAAAAGTATGAAACCATATGGAAAATAGTATTATTTCTGTGTAATGTTGTACTGTTGTCATGACAAATAGCTGCATGACATTTTCTTACTTTGTTTCAGTGAAGGCTTTGGTGTCAGCTCTCGTTCACAGCTTTCCATCACATTGACCTTTATTGCCATTCAGCGTATATGTTCATTCTCCTGCTTCGCTAGTTGGGGACAAGTGTGAAAAGTTAGAAAAACAATCCTAAAGAATTCTAGAAATGGATATATTTAATTTCGTACCTCTGGCTCATCATAAGATGCTACGAGACTATATCCATGAGTAAGGGGAAACGAATGTGGGTGAATCTTCAAGGATTAGAGGTTTGAATGGTGATTCTAATATCTCTGACAGTGGTCCCCTTAGTGGCTTGGACTGTTTCAAAAATGTGTTGTGTGTGTGTGTGTGTGACAAAGAGCTGAGTGTGTACATGCTTTGGCTGTATGTTTTTAGTGGGTCAAGTGTGTGATGGCACATTTTTGTTACTGGGCGTGGTGTTTGTCAGGTCAGCCCATTCATTGTTGGTGAGTGAATGAGACGCCAGGACAAGAATTGGTCACTGCATGAAATTTCTCGCACTCATTGAAAGAACAACTGGCCCAAAGTGTGTGTTTGTGTGCTCTGTGTTCCTGTTATCATCCTATGCAGTTCCCACTGTGATTATGGCTTGTCTCGTTGTGCCAACTGCCCCTTCATCTGTTTCATTCTTGTTGATCATGTGTCAGGAAATATCCCAGGTAGTGTTTTAGAGCGAAGACTTTGTGTTCTCCCTGTGACGGATACTTGTGCGATGGGGAAGAGAGGGTGATTATGTATTTGTGAGGGGAGTGATTCCAGTTCAGTGTGGCGAGTCAGAATTGTTGTTAATGATAATGCTGGAGCACATCCCTGCCGTTACCGGTGTTACAAGTAACAGAGTGAGTGCTCTGAGACTGTACTTGGAATTTGAAACATCCATTTTGCAGTATGTTATTGCCTGTTGGATAATGCTTTCAGCATAAACTGCTGAAAATTATGTAATTCAGCTACTGATTTTAGCTGAAGAACTCTCCTTGAGAAATACCTTCTTATTTCCTTTTGATGTCTTCAAATATTTGTGAGATGGAGTCTCATTTTAATTATGTGTATATATAGTGAAGGAACTGTCATTTGAAGAGGTAACTAATAGCAAGTAATTTTAAACTCTCAAATGTTATTCTGCAGTAGACTTCTAATGATTCATGGATTTTTGTGGACATTAGACGCATTTGATGGCTTCTCTGTACCTAATGCAAACTTGCTGTGAAAATGTATGTGTATGCTCTTATTGTGATGCTTGAAGGGTTTGACAAGGAATGGATCTTGTGGATCACACAACGCAGTGAGAGTGAGGCGCTGCTTTCAGTGCGCAGAGGGAAGGCCAAAGAGTGCACCTCTCACGTGTGTGACATTGGGAAAACTAACCCCTAGCTGGTAATTTCCCCTGTCTCCCTTTAGTAATAAAGCAAATGACAACCTTTATGTATTCAATTTAATTTGTACAGAGTACTGTACTCAGGTAATGTATATGTGTGTGATTGCTAAATGTGTGAGCAGAAGGGAATAAGAAATTCTTATCTCTAGGAATACAGTTCCAATGCTTGGGGATGGGCAGTCATTCCCTCTGGCATAGTGTGTATCATTAATTCCATTTTTGGCATATTTTTAAACTTAGTTAAATATTCAGCATTTTAGGTGGATGTTGTAACTTCTTAGTCCTGTCTGACTGACACAGTATGATTTGTAAACTTTCTGAATTTAATAATTTTTCCATAATATGAAATACACTACATTTTTGAGGCCTTTTCTATTGGTTAAGTTTTATTTTTCAACTGTGCAAATACATTTTCCTCTATTTTGAGTGATGGATGGAATCTCATCCATAGTTTCCTCTCATTATCTTCCCTTTGTGAAAACAGCTGCCATGCGCATCAAGATGGGTCTGCTCCTTTTGAATGAGATGTCTTCACCATTACTTCTTTCTCTTCCCTCTCCGTCTTGAGTAAACATAAAGGGCCCTCGTGCTTTGCTCTACATCTTCCACAAGCGATAATTGTCGGAGTGTCATCTGAAAGCCCACTCTTGGATCCCTTGAAATCTTTGCCAATCCCTTAAAGGAGTTTTGAGAACCGTCATTTCAGTCTTCCAGAATCTTTCATGGTGTGATTCTCTCTGCATTCTTTCGGGTAATCGTCCGCGTCCGTTGGTTGGTAGACAACAGTTTCGCTGACTGTCCTGTCAGCGTCTTCAGGTTGAAGGTGTCGGGAAGTGATTTCTGCCTTGCTTATACAGCGTTCGCTGTCCGGGTGCTGCTCTCTGATTGGCTGATCGGAAGCTGCTCTCCAATTGGCTGTGGTTGATGACTCTTTTCCAGGCGCTGTGTAGAGGATACCCGTCCTCTCTGTTGAAGTTAAACTTCGTTTTCTGAATTTCTATTGCTTCCCTAATTTGCCGAGGGAAGTATCTTTTTTCCTTGGCCAAGAGCTTGGTCTCGTCAAATTTGATGTCATGTCCCGGCTCCGACCAAGCATGCTCGGCGATGGCTGAGAGGCGGAATTGTTTGGTCGGAGCCGGGACATGACATCAAATTTGACGAGACCAAGCTCTTGGCCAAGGGAAAAAGATACTTCCCTCGGCAAATTAGGGAAGCAATAGAAATTCAGAAAACAAAGTTTAACTTCAACAGAGAGGACGGGTATCCTCTACACAGCGCCTGGAAAAGAGTCATCAACCACAGCCAATTGGAGAGCAGCTTCCGATCAGCCAATCAGAGAGCAGCACCCGGACAGCGAACGCTGTATAAGCAAGGCAGAAATCACTTCCCGACACCTTCGACCTGAAGACGCTGACAGGACAGTCAGCGAACTGTTGTCTACCAACCAACGGACGCGGACGATTACCCGAAAGAATGCAGAGAGAATCTAACCCACGCCGCGGAAACCTTCGATCAAATCTTTCATGGTGTGTTGGGTCATCCATTTCACTTACATGTACTTTTACCAATAAGTTATTTTTGTAAATAAGTACCCTAATGACAATTAGAAGAAAGCAGTCTTCTTCATTTTTGAAAACACTTCCTTTTTGGAAACCTTCCACGTCTTCATTTGGCAGCACGATTCATTTCACCACTCTGTGGCGTTATGGTGCACAAGGGATGGTTGGTGGTTGAGCAGTGGCAACAGACTTGTGTGGGTGGGGGAGGAATGCAACAAGGGCAGGAGAAGGAGGGATGGTGCAGAGGGAGGGGAGGGGTGCGACT
Source organism: Platycnemis pennipes (assembly GCA_933228895.1). Taxonomy (NCBI): domain Eukaryota; kingdom Metazoa; phylum Arthropoda; class Insecta; order Odonata; family Platycnemididae; genus Platycnemis; species Platycnemis pennipes. The sequence goes on from OW121849.1 coordinate 152,985,914, forward strand.
GAGGGGGGCAACAGAGTGAAGGTCTCTTTAAAACCAAGTGCGTTGATCACTCTTGGTGACTGAAGGGAGCGCATGGTGTTGACAAAGAGAGATTGCATTTCCATCTCCAGAGAGCATCCAATCCTTTGCTGGCTCTGTTGTGTAATGGTCCAGGGATGACATGAGCAGGCTTGCCACTGGGTCACTAAAGTCACTAAATGTCACTTTTTTAGTTGGATCACTATGTTGTCACTATTTCCGAAAAAAGGTCACTAAGTCACTTTTTTGAAAGGAAAAAACAAAAAAACCCTCGAAATGTGGTATTTTTGTCGCTATGCTGGCTTTTCATTGATGTACGACGAAACGACAAACAACGCGCACCGGAAGGAACTTCAGACTGCTGTGAGGTATTGGTCAAACAGCTCGGACTGTGCCACCGTTGAGCACCTACAAACATATTTTATCGGCTTTGCTACGGCTAACGACATTTACGAAAAGCTAAACTCTGCAATGGAGAATTCATCTCTTCATATGAGTAATTTGCTCATGTTAGGAAGCGACGGTCCAAGTCCATCTTCCATGTCAGGAAGGTCACTTAAGTTGGGGAATTCAAAACTGGACAGTGAAATCAGATATAAATCAGGGAAATCAGACACAGAGCCCAGTAAATTTTAAAAAATTGGCGGCCGCTAAACCTTAAATACTCAAATATGGCATGAAAAAATATTCGGTGACATCTAGTCGTGGTATTAGCGTTGTGTTTCTTGTTTCTCTTCTTGTCAATAATTTTTTTGTCCCTTTTCATGCAGAATTGCACAGCCTGGCACCTTGTTACACTTTTAAAAGTAACTAAAAATCTAAATTTCAGTCAGGGTAAAGTCAGGAAATTTCTAAACCTAACTCGTGCAACAACCCTGAATTAAAATTTGATTATAAAGTGTGATACGTTTAGTCAAATGTTCATGTGTTTGTCTTAATTATATAATTGATTGTTTTTTATTTTACTGATGTGCTAGAGGAAAAATCTCTATTGCGGTTCCCTAGTGAACCTAGTCTGTAGGCCTATTGCATTCGTACTGTTGCTACGAATCTTATTAATGTGAATTGTAACATTATGTTAAGCGTTATGCAGTAATAAGATTGTTTCAATTTTTCGTTTGTATTTTTTCAGTTTATTTATGTGAAATACACATAAAAGTCCTTGCGTCCTTTTCGAATTATTCTGTACCCAAATATATACCCGACTCCTTCCGCCAGGACTGCCATAAAAAATCGTATAATTCACGACAAACTATGTGCCCTCAAATTACCCATTTCTCGGCATTTTGAACCTTAATTGATCTGTTTTGTGGCTTTTTAAGGTGTTAGTAGGTCACTTTGTGGTCACTTATTTCGTGCACGAAGGTCACTAAAGTTACTTTTTTTTTACCTAGTACCCAGTGGCAAGCCTGCATGAGTTAATTTCAACACAACTTTGGATTCTGATGTTTTAGCTGAAAGTGTGTGCCACATTCTTTCACTCTCACTTTCAGCTCTCTATCAGTTTGCCTGACATCACATCTTAATGTTCTGCACAGCATCTTGTGGTGTCCACATGCATTTTTTTTGTGGGAGTTAGGAGAGGGGGGCTAAGCTGCTTTGAGATGAGGAGGTTGTAGGATGGCTAGTTCATGCAACTGTCTTTTAAGTAATGGGAGTCCACACAATTTTGTGAATTAGAGGCCTGTGGGGTAAGTGATGGTGCATACAATTGATCTAGTTAATCATTTCCCAGTGAGAAAGAAGTGTGTGAAAAATTCTAAGTGACTCCATTTATAAATTGAGTTTCAGAAGTGATGGGGAAGACAATAACTTGCAAGAGTGCAATGAGATTGGTAGAATGTGACGGAAAAACTATGCCTCTTGCCTAGATATTATTGTGGTGGTATGACTAGTGTGCATTATCATCAGGTGACTTAAGCCGAAAACCATTGAGCAGATGAGATTGATAGATTGCAGTCAACTTATGGTGGAGTGGAGAATGATTATGAAGTTAGGAGGCTATTAAATGCAGCAGTGCTAAATTCATGCATTGTACATGCATATGGGAAACAAGAAAGAAAGTGGACCACCCTACATTTAAAGTGCTAGTGGTGAAGGGGATGATTTAAAAGAAAGCAACTGCATGTGTGCATTTTGAGACATTTTCCGCAAACGATTCCCTTGCATGGCTAGAAGACTTGAGTCCCAGAGGAGGTGTGAAGCTTGTGCCACCCATGGAAAAAGAAGGGAGAACAAGTATGCACTCATGCAAACCATGTACAGTGGGTTTGTGCTTAGGTTTCTTCTAGGACTCTGCGAGCTGGGATTTTTTAAGTTGAGTGAGATCGAGTGAAAATTTGAAAAAAATCTCGAACGAGATTCAAGCGCGCTGAAATTGCAGTACAGACTTTAATCTATGTAGATACTAATTTTGTACTAACACAAATATAAGTTTAAACCTAGGCATTAGCAACCAAATTCTGTGGAGCGTAACTTTAACATTTACCTTTTGAGATTAGCATCTATGTGGAATCATTAGGATGAAGGTATCCCATATTTATGCAATGATAGGCCTCCATCCATGTATACACTCCTACTTTAATACCATCACCCAACATACCTAAGCATAATGGCCACACCCCTTGTTTTAACTTTGTATCTTTTTATATGCCTGGCTTGCATTCACATAAATACATTTTGAATAAAGCCACATAACAGGATTTCAAACTTGAGCTTAGTCTTTATTAAATTATTACAAAGATGAAAGTATCTTCCACCACCAGGATTTACAGGTTTTTATTTAAGAAACATGAGCCAACTGTTTCAGTCTCAAAGACCAAGTCAAAACAAATGTTCACTACCTAAGATCATGAAAGCTATCCACGACATGTAACGATCAAGATTAGAAGAAAAACTGTATTTAGATCTTATTAAATTATAGTAGGGCTTTGCTGCCTACTGAAAACAAACACACCACCCGGATCTCCAGGTTTTTTTTAAGAAACATAGGAAAACTTTCACCCTCAAAGATTAAGAAAAAATGCATGTTCACTACCTGAGATCTTTTCACGAATTGTAATTGAGGTGCTCAGTGACAAAAAGAGAGTTAAGTTCACACATTTAATGTTAATTCATGAAACTATAGGCCTACCTAGAGGCCATAATGATTGAAGTGATTTTGTGCACCCATGATGCTGCCATCTAGCACGTAGTAGATGAACTTTTTAAAACCAGCTCCAGATTTGGGTTGTGTTTTGTAGTGTTTCACTAATATGATTCTCAGTAGGGAACCGAACTTTTAAAGGCAGGATGCAAAATGGTTCTTTCTGGTCTCTGAGCACATAGAAATTCACATGCTGACAGAAATATAACTCATAGTATCTTTTGATACACGCAAAAGTTATGAAAACAAATTACATGACAATGTGTGAAAGTTTATACAGCACAATATGACTTATCAGTTGGTTACTGAACGCATGGACATCGAGATAGGCTAGGCCTAAATTAAAATGTAGATAGATAGAGTAAAATCTGGTTATTACTACGCACCCCACTACACCACGGGTCTCACCATGTCCCCCAAAATGATTACATTGACTTTTATAGTGCTAGAAGTGGGTAACTTTTTCACGAATTGTATCCCGACGTCCCGGCCGATGTGTCTCAACATTGCAACTTAAAGAGATCTCCGTGGTCAGCGATGTGTCTGATAGAGTAAAACCTCGTCTCACTGTGTCCTCCTAAATGATTCCATTGACTATTTTCATTGTAAGTGGAAGAGCAGATTTTATCCCTACGCATCTCAATGCTACTTCAGGTGCTCATACCACTGGAAGTTATCATCAAGATCACACCAACGTGATCGGCGACAACTAATATGTAATTTGATAGGGAAAAAAAGACAGCTGTGAGAATGTAAGCACATAAATTGTTTCATATCAAAATTAACAACCCAGTAAATCGAAATTGGTCATTATATCTTGTAAACTTGAGTTGACAGTCAGTGGAATGAATTATGTATATACGGATTAATCCCGCGCTAGTAGATTTTCATCTTCCTACCACAGCACTGAAACCATTACATTTCTACAGTATTAGAGCATTTTTGTGATGGATGTGCTGTTTCACCTCTACCTTTGGCATAGTATGTATATGCCTATTATGTATTCTTTGATTTTAGGGGAAACTATGACTACGAAAAGGAAGTAAATTCATACAATTAAAGAAAAGTTGGACATAATCGACAGGGTGAAACGTGGTGATATAAAATCAAGTTTATTCTGGGAGTTTGGAGAGACGATTAAAATAGAGAAAATACTCGATCACATCGGTGAACTGAAGTTTTGGCTAGAGAGACAGCGATTGTGATCATCTTCATCTGTTACACTTGCAAAACATTAACACTTATGTGACAAAGAAACTCTATCAACTACTGCGTCAAAAGAAATTATCAAAATATTTTAGTAACTCCCGTTAAAGGGCGATGTGCATTAAAACAATAGAACATCATTTTAAATTGTATTCTGCAAATAAATTAGTCATGAAGTTAAGTTTTATAAGTTTTCTTTACTGTTTCTCATAAAGTTTCTGTTAATAACGTGGTGTAAAGGTGCTCTTGTGGCGCTCTTCAGCTAGTCCCCGTGGTTTCCGCTTGATTCCCCATCCTCATCGCCGACTTGGCGGCTTTACCTTGATTTCCCGATTCCCTATACTGCTGACTGGGCATCTCCACCTTCCCCTTCACCCGTCATCCCCATTGCCCACTTGGCCCACTGCTGATCGTGCGCCTTCGCATTCCCCTCGCCTCTGTTCATCCTGCTCACCTTTCTCTTTTACCCGACTGAGTTGCAGCCTGTGCATTTCTTTGCTCGCTGCATGGCGCTGAGCGAGCGTGATCAGCAATAGACGGTGGCCTGAGCGACGACTCGGGTGAGGGATTGATCGGCCAATTAGCAAAGGCCACGGGGTGTCACGGGGTGGGGTATGCCACCTAGGGGATGCGACGGAGCTGGACTGGTTAAAAGGGAGTTGGATCGGGGACGTCGGGGGGAGAGACGGGGAGGATCTCATGGTGGACTGTGTTATCATCGAGATCCTTCATCGAGAGAAGACTCAATAGCGGTTCCAATGTAGGTCTGGCCTTGTCATTTCCGTTCCCTGGTCTCCCGCTGATGAATCCAAGGAACTCGAGTCTTTCCCATCATCAGCTCGAGGAACTTACAGGGGGTTGCCGATAACATGGGTGTAAACTCCATCCCCCTTGACCCACGTTATAACCGGGTTTTTCTGTATCTTGTTTTAACTTATTGGGTGTATGCTAGTGCTAGAAGTAGCCTATGTTCATACGTGCTTATTTTCTACGTCATTTATTGACATCATGCAAAAGTAAGAGAGTAAATATTAATTTACTACGTCGCATAATAATGCAGAGCCCCGTAAAATTATGTCCACCACGACGGAGATCTCAAGAAAAGCTCAAGACTCGTTTTTCGAGTGTATTGAAATCGAAACCAAGCCAGATTCAAGCAGTACTTTTATCTTGCTCGAATCTCGAAAAGTCGAGACTCGCACAGTCCAAAGTTCTTCAAACATTATCATGCAAAGCAAGACTATGAAAGTGTGGTGAATTGAAAGTTTCCATACTAATGTTGTAAAGACTGAATCAAGGGTTTCTGTGTGTAATTATGAGGAATTATCACAAAGCCATAGAAGAGAATGACTCATTTTGAAGTGGAAACAAAAATCATGTACGTAGTCCCATACATTTGCCAAAGTACTTTTTAATGCATGGAGATTTAAGGTAAAAATATTACTAGAGTATGCACATAGTGGCCATTCAGTGTTACTATGAGATGCTTTAAATATATAGCACACAGTTCAAAAATTGATTTATTGCATTCAGAGATCACCGTTTAAATCACTCAAATTAATAAATCCTCCTCAGCATTTTAGGAGTTAATGGTGTTCATCATCAAGGGTCAACAATCCTAGGATTGGTTGGATGCAGCTTTCCACTCGATTCCTCTATCGGCCAACTTTTTCATTGTGACGTAATTCTTCTCTTTTATGATGTTATGTTTTCTTTTTTATGATGTTATAATTTGAAATAGAAATGTTCTCTCAAGGGTCAGTTTGAATGATATTATGAGTTAGTCATATTGTTCTATTAATTATGAGTAAGAGTTGAAATACAAATGCAGCTGTAACAAGGCCATATTCTATTTGCATGCATTACAGAAAAATGTATGTATGTAAATGCAGGGCACTATTAGTATTGTTGGATTTTTGAATAGAGGTCTACAGTTTGCTCTGAACTGGTTATTAAGCTTGAGTGTTTCCAGTTTTTTTCTGAATCGTGAATAATCTGTTGGAACTTATTGTCAGTGAAGCATGATCAAAAGCAAAGGAAAGACATGGGCAGAGTGAATCGTAAAGTGAGGTTCGCATTGAATCCAAATTATCCATGTGTTGTTTAAGGGCTTAACAAAGGTGAAAGGATGTGTTAGTTTATTGTGAATATTGATAATATATTCATGTCATTTAAGATGCTTCCATAGCAGTGCTATGTGAATGGTTAGATCAAACCTGGAGAGAAATGCTGAGAATATGAAGCGGAATGTGCTGGCTGTAGACATCCTGTGTGTGTGTGTGTGTGTGTGTGTGTGGGATGAAATGCATGGGATCTTGCTGTTGGATATCTGGTGCCAAAGATGCAAATTGTCCTGCTTTTGACAGTGGGGCAATATTGCATGTAGGGAGTGAAATTAAAAACAAATATACTGATATTATGAACGATATGTGTCGTGATTCATCAACCGAAGATTGTGTACGTGGTACAAGACCGCTGTTATTTCTTGCCACATCCTCCTGCTTCAATTGAGATGGCTGACAATTTAATGACATACATAGCTGGTTTTGGTTCCAGGAATTTGGAAAGGATACTGAGGTGCATCCAGTGTTCTTGTGTAAACGGGTAAGTTTGCATAGGAACACAATGGGTAAGTTTGCCCTGCACTATATTCAGTGAACTTACTGAACATTCTTTTGACCAATTGCCTGATAAAATTATGTAATTGGATTCACTTGATTAGAGCTGTGTGCGAAGGGTACATTCATGTAAGACACCATTATGTTTCAAAATTCAAGTTTCTTTGCAGTCAAATAGCTTTCGCCCAACCTTTAATAAGCTTTTTATTTGCAAGGGGCGATAAATAACTTGATTTCCAAGATAACCTGAGTCTGACTTGTTGCATATCAATGGCAACTCACTCAGTGATTCAACCTGAAAGTTGGTTTTGATAGGTGAGAGCCTACCCCGCACTCCCGCACCCCGTGCTCAGCCAATAGCATGTGAAATTCACACATTACGGGAAGGGGGGCCAGTTCCTTTCCCAAGGTTCAGACTTCAAAGTTCTGACATGCAGAAATTGAATTGCGAGGATTTTAGATTGGGGTGTCAAGAAAGCCTCTTGCCTTTCTGGGCCCTCCGGGGGTCTGTAGCTCAGTACTCTACCCACTAGGCCACCATGACCCCATATCAATGGAAAGTAGTGCCGATATTTATTTAGTTCTTTTTAAATATAATGAGTCATTAAATTGCTAATATTATTGCCTTATTTACCTACAGTATTATTGTGCTGTCTTGCTGTAAAGTAAAAACAGGTTATTTTATTTTTTCTTGAAACATATTCTATGCAGGATTACACAGGAAATCGGAAATGCAGAGGAATCACCACTAAAGCTCTTGTTCGTACTTTGATCATTTGTGATGACTGGCTGTAAGTGGTTATGACAAAGATATGATAGAATTGGCGTCAAGTAATAGAAAGGTGTAATAATTGGATAAAGATGGCAATTGGTAAAACAATAGGGTGAAAATAGGCGTGTATATATGTAATTTAGTAAAATTGCATTAAACACAAAGGAATAATTCACTGGTATTGACTGCGATCTCCATTTCATTTATTGAAATCATCATCCTTTGTTGAATATTTATCTACTGAAATGGATTTTTGATCAGTAATGAATTACTTGGTGAGATATAATTAGTGGTTGCAGGTGTTACTTCATCGAATTTATTCATATTAGAATGAAACACTTTTATGTACTTTGCAATTCCAAAATTTAATGTTATCCACTCACAAATTTCACAAAACTTTTATTTCAAAGTTTTGAGGAATTTGTGTTGGACTTACTGAGCTAGCTTTTCATTCTAATTTTTGCCTAGATTTCAAGTCATCAACGTTGCTTACTTTACATGTCCAGCGAGCTGACTATTCGGGTTTACATATTCATCAAGCGAATTTCTAAGCCCTAGTGGGTCGAGAACACGAATACATGTTTGCACTTAACTTACCTTTAAGATGAGATACCTTTAGCATCAACTCCAATGAAATTGAAATTTCACCTACTATGGCAGAAAATGCAAATTTACACGCACTCATTGCTCGCGTGCAGTTTCGGTGAAGCCCTGTCGTTCCAGCACAGGACTCGACCCGTGGGCAGTCTTTTCCGCTAAAGCGGGTGTTTTTCAGGCGGGCTGTCGCCGCGTCCTCGCCGCCGCCGCCGCCGCTACGCCGCCGCCGCCGCCGCCGCCTCGCCGTGCCGAAGTGTGAGCCGAAGTCGTCGGTTGCCGGAGGCCGTGAAGTACTCGTACACGCTGCTGTCGTGGCAGAGGGCGTGCCCGGCGACGGCCAGGCCCCTGGGGGCCCTCTGCCCCGTCCCGGCTGTCGTCTCCTGCTATCTGGACTCTCGGCTGTGGAGCGCCAGGCATGTATACTTCGCTTGGTAGGCTCGGGTAGCGAGGAAGTGTCTCGCCGATGGGAGCAGACTGCGGGAGTGGCAGAAGCCGACAGGTGATGCCGAGGAGGAGGCTAACGAGACGTACTTGGCATGATCTGGGTGACGCCAGGATGCTTGCGGACGATTTGTCCCCCCCCCCCCCCCCCCCCCCCCCCTTCTCCCTGCAAAACAATGATAGCGTTTCTGTGCAGCCTCTCATGGAAACTGCAGAAATACAACATTCACGAGAATGAAGTGGAGCACACGGTTCATCGCTGGTAATCATCGTCAGAGCCAACCATTCTTAGATTGGTTTGACGCAGCTCTTCACTGTATTCTCCTATCAGCTAATCTCTTGATATTTACCTATTTCTTCTGTTTCATACCCTCAATCACGCGTTCTATGTGTGCGACACACAGAACGCCGCTCTTCTCGTCCTGTTGTCCTTCACCGATTGGCTTCATCAGGCCATCATGTCTCATGATGTGGCCGATTAAGTTGTCCCGTCTTCTTCTTAGCGATTTTAAAGGCCTTATCTTTTCTCCCACCCTGCAAAGAACTTCCTCGTTACTCACTCGGCGGATGTGTTTAACCTTCAATGTTTTTCTGTTAACACATTTCGAATGATTACACCCTTGGCGTCTCTGCTGCGGTCCTCGTCCATGCCTCACAGCCATTATCAAACATGCTCCTACTATGAGTACCTACGCATGAAATGTTTCCTTACTTCTACATTTGTATTTCCAGATGTACCCTGACGAAGGAAGTAAGTTTGAAATAGGGGAAGCAGGGGGCAAGGCGGGGTATTGCATGTTCAAGCTAATTTTAAGAGTACTAGGTCATTATTAAAATAGTTTTTCTGGTCATTAAAAATTATATTGATTGTTTTTATAGATTAAATTGCCGTCAAAAGTAAATATTTCTTTTCCTGTGAATTATTATAAATTTTTTTCGAAAAAAGTGCATTGATTGAAAATCCACCCTAAGCACCCCATCTTGCCCCATGCTTGAGGCAACATGGGGTACATATTTTCTTCGGAACGTAGGTTTTCGCAGCGAAATCCAGCGTCGTCAGAGGCTTTCGGGTGCAGCTGCGTATAACGCGTTGTCTGCGTATAACCGACAACGCGTTATACGCATCTGCACCCGAAAGCCTATGACGACATATTTACTTCCTTTATTTTTCACAAAGAACACAAACATGGACGACGTCTGATCGCTCTCTACGCCTGCACACGAATTGTGTGCACACCGATTACAAGCAGCGAGCACACCGAATCCAACCTTCTTCCGAGTAGTCATTGCAATGAAGACATTCGTTGTCCTGAGCATCACTGTCACGTGACATTTCCGCTTCCTTCCGTGATTAGTCTTGAGGAACCATAGCAGTCCCCCCTGCGGGTGGGGGATTGAGAATACTCCCGCGGTATCCCTGCTTGTCGTAAGAGACGACTTAAAGGGCGGGGAGGATGGTACGCTCAGCCGCGGGCAGTTTTGGGCGACCGTTTCCGGCCTTTTTTCGCTCTGTCCGTGTTTATATATCACTCAACTACGGGATAACTACTGAAGATAGAGACTTGCGGTTTTCTTTATTTGATTTAGGAGATATCATTCCACATAACGATTGGAAAGAAAAAAAATTATTTCTCCAGGTTAGCGAGAAAATCAAGCTGAACTTTGGCTTATTAAAACTTGCTTCGAAGACAGAAATTCAAAAATCGAAAAAAATCAAAAAATGAAGACATCATTCTTCTACAAGTACCTTTAAGCACATAGGTCAGAATTAGTTTCCTAAGCCGCTATCATCAAAGCCGTGGACCCCTGCACGCCGAAAATCTTAATTTTTCCAGTGGCTATTGTGGCGTACTAGGCCGTTATGAATTTTATCCTCCCCAGCGCTGACTCTGCGGCAACAAGGCATAAGGGGGAGGGGAATTTGGTCGGCCCCACGCCGATTTCGTCATCAGCTCAAGGTCTTCTGCTGCCTTGGTTCTTCAACTGTTTCTAGGAATTCGTGAGGATCCTTTTGGACGCGCATTCGCATTGGAAATAAGCTAGCAGGGTGTCTCGGGGTGGCCTAGTGGATAGAGCACTGGGCTACCGACCGGAGTGTTTCGGGTTCAAGTGGCTTTCTGGACGCCCCAGCCTAAAATCCTCGTGATTTGATTTTCTGCGAGTCAGAACTTCGTAGGAAATCACAAGTGGCCCAGGGAAAGTAGGAGGCCCCCCTACCCTGAATGTGTGAATTTCACATGCCAATGGCTTAGTGCGGGGTGAGCTGTACTCTCACCTATCAAAGACCAACCTTCCGGTTGAACATCGGGAATTAGAGGGGAATTTTGGGTACATATCTAGAATTTCGAAGAATTTTCGGAAATTTTATTATTTGAAAGGGAATATTTTTTAAAATTATTTTTGAAACATATAGTGAGAAGTCAGTCATGATTTATCGAAATCCGTTTACACTCGCTTAAGAACAAGAAATTACGCAATTTTATGGTAATTTTGTCGAGTTTTCATGCCACAACATTACAGTAAAGAGAGTAAAGTGGTTGCGTCAATACGATAAGATATACGGAAAATGCATTAAATTTCACCGCCCAAGAATTTTTTTTATGTCATTGCCAACATTACTCTGATTTTTTACAGCTTCCTCGGACGCTAGCCACCGTGTCTCAAGATTTCCTTCGATAATTTATGAAAGCACTATTATAATGTGGTATTCACTCACTCGTATTGCTTATTTAGTACTTCTCAATGCAAAATTGAAATGCAAATTAGGTTTCCTATTACCGTCTTAGCAACTAGCGGAAACTAAGAGGATTCCTTGACTACAATTTTTCTGTGTTTTTTTAGCCTCAGATGTAGGCTCATACGCTAAAGACTTTTCAACTCTATTTTCCAAGCGCATGCACTATTCTCACCAGTTAATTGGATTAACTTCATGGGCGTTGAAATGGGAATATGTTACTCCAAATGTGGACATTGCATCACACATTTCCGCGTAACGCTAGTAAAAACACAACGCAGAAGGTACTTGAACCCGGAATATTTTGGTTTCTTGGCCGATACGTTCTTTACCCTGCTTCAACGGCCGGTTCTTATTGATTATTACAACTTGTAATCTGCTGTAAAATTTAACGCAGCATCATACTATCGGAGCGTCATTCAAAATTTATAGCTTTCGTTAAGGGGTGTGACTGACGTGTATATATCATCCTCTATTGTAGTAAGTATTAGTGAACAACGGCTAATTAAACATTGTGGAAACCCTATAACGTCGGGAGATACGTTTTGCGGTAAAATTAAGCCGCAGGCAATAACCACTGTACTTATGTTTGAGTCGCTTTCTCAAGCTTACAGTCCCTATAGCTACTATTACCTCTTCTTGCACTTGAAGCAAGGATTAGTGGAAGATTTGAAGATGGCGAAGATCTCAGAACTGCCGTTTTCAACCTGCTCAATTCTCAGGAGGAGAACTTCTATACATTCTTATTATTAGATATGGGTCGAATAGCATTTTTCTCGAATTCGAGTATCGAATTCCAATATCTAATATTTTTTTGAATATTGCACTTGAATATCGAATACTACATGGGCGTTTTTCAACCAATTTTAATTACAAACGACAATTCAAATAAAAAATAACATAGTAGTACTATTTCTGAGACCCTATTAACAAAAGTTACAAAAAACTAAATTATAAAATTAGCTGAACAGAATGTATTAAAATTCTGAATTATTTAAGATTCTAAAAAGAAACAATGCTCTTGACATTATATTCACACATATTTATATTTGGTCACATATCTGTTGGAGCACAGCCATAAAAATAATTCAATCAATTTAAAAATATCACCAACTCCAATAAAAATATTGCATTATTTATCCTGATTTATTAGAATGAACATTTTTTTATTGGCACTTCACAAGTAACTTGGCACTTTGCAAATAAAGTACTACTAAAACATAAATTTCTCTTTGCAAATAAGGTATGTACTAACTTCTAAAAACACAAATTGCAACTCGCTAATTACCCACACAGCACAAAGGGAATAATACGCACATTATGTTAAAATATTATGCACCAAATATACCATGGCAGTGGTATAATGTGTGCATACAATTTACATGAACTGTCTATATAGATGGGCTAATGTCCGCATAGCGACCACTTTTATGTGCATAATATGCTGAATCTAGACGGTGACTGAAATTGTACGTTTCATAATACTTCAAGATTTTGTGCATATTATTTAATATTATATATCGCGTGCATAGTACTGTAATGGCATATTATTTAATCTATTGCACATTTTATTAGGTCCATTATATATCTAGTTAGACCATGGATCCATGTCAAACAATTTACAGAAAACTAAGGACATACTTCTTTGCAGAATAGGCACTGAAAAAGTTGAACTGGCACGATCTCGGATTGGATAAGGCAGATCACGTAATTTGATACGGCATGATTTGGCACACGTTAACTATACACAGACTTATACCGTGCAAAAATTTGTGCACGTCTGCCGTTTCTTGATATCACATAGAGAATTCACAATTTCAATAACACATTTATACGAGTTAAGACGATTACAAACGAAAACGTCTGTTTCTTAATAAAATTAATTACATTTATTGACACTATTTCCATTTTCAATCATTGCATTCACTAGACATTGTAACACATAATATTCCAATACATAAGGCATGACCTCAAGAACAGCCAGTGCGACAATCACCAATATCAAACTACATTGCATGTGAACACCGTTTTGGCGGGACAAGTGTTTGAAGTTCGATACTCACATCTATCAAATGTTTTATCTGGGTACACAAAAACCTGCTGTCTTTTAAAAAAACAACGCTCTTCTAAAAATTGAAACTATATTTTTCCAACAGTTGGTTCGTTCAAATATCACCGAAAGTCACTGCACTGTCATAACACACGCAAAACTTTTCACGTTTATCAAATAGTTGAATGATGATCTGAATTATCGCTGGATCATTCCTAATGTCCCAATTTGTTAAAGACTGTATGTGCCTGAAACATGATAAATAGAGTCAATTGGCAGCAATTAAAAAAATCAACATGGAAGGCTGATGTAAACAATGACGAATTCGTAAATAATCAACGCAATCACTGGTCATAACAATCATTTAGGTACTCACCGTAACTTAACTGTCCATTAGAATTAAAATTAAGCTTCTACGATCACAAATTGCCAGAACACGTAAATATTGGAGGAGCTAGTTCTTTCTCACGCTACCGGCTTATCAACATGACTGCCATTTTGATTTTCGAGATGGTCCAAGTCGACCTTGTTTGCAAGACATCGATTTGCAGTGCGCGCATATTATTCAAATTAATGCTAATAATTGACGGAATATTGTTTACTATTTATACCAATCCATTTATGCATATTTAATACGGCATAAATTTTCTGTGTGCTGTGTGGGTAGGGACTAATAAAAACACGAATTGCCTTTGACAATAAGGTACTTTAAAAACGAACAACATTATTTTAAGTTTAAGTTTTTGTTCAAAAAAACTAACATGTTTACTCTGTCTGGGTCCCGTCTATTTCTTTTTTATCGCAGATTATCCCAGCTGTGCTATCATTTCGGCTATTGCCCTTGTTATTTTTTCTTTCCTCTTGTCCCCTGGCTTGAACTTCCCCTTCTTAGCCAATAAACTCGGCAAGGATAACTGTCTTGTTGGATGATGATGTTTTTTAATTTTCCCTGAAGGATATGCTGCTTCACCAGCTTCACTTGCTGACGACGATGGCAAAGGGCACTGAGTAGATGACATAACTTCAGAATTGCTGTCATCATGGGTCTCAGGGTAGCCTTTGTCAATCATCTGCATAATGTCATCTTTGTGCCTTTTCAAATGGTGTTTTAAACCTGAAGTAGTACGCGACGCACCACGCGATATCCTCGCACTGCAAAAATTGCAAACTGCGAATTTCTCGTCCAGATCACAAATGTGAAAATGTTGCCAAACTTCGATGGTCATTCTAACTTAATAAGTTTGAGTTTAATAAGTTAACTTAATAAGTTAACATAGCTTAATAAGTTTACGTTAATAAGAAATTTGGTGGATTAAAAACGAACGTAAGTTTTACGACGGCTCATATACTTCTCCTCAATCCTTATACAACTGACAAACCGCGGCAAACTTGCGCCAATGGAACACCGCGATTCTTTTGTTTCTTATTGTAAGCATGTATTTTTATTTTACTATGTTAATCACAAACCTGAAATTAAATAAGGAAAACAAAAGTATTTCAAAAATTGAATTTATAAAATGTAAGCGTAGTCATGCAACGAGGAGTCAAAAAAAAGGAACAACCAATCTCGCGAGCGTTTGATCATTTGCTTTGACATGTGATTCTCATGAAGAAATTGTGGATTTATATTTTCATGCTTAACTTAAAGATGAAGTTTGGTTTGAAATATTAAGTAATGAATTGGTACCAACCAAATCTGCTAGCCCAAATGCTTTGTAACATGTTACCCAACCGATGCCCGTGAATTATAAAAGCATAGTCGATTTGTGTAATGTATTCGTGATGGTGAAATTATTACTTTGTGTCCTCGAATATAGAATAGTCCCACACAGCACAAAGGGAATAATACGCACATTATGTTCAAATATTATGCACCAAATATACCATGGCAGTGGTATAATGTGTGCATAAAATTTACATGAACTGTCTATATAGATGGGCTAATGTCCGCATAGCGACCACTTTTATGTGCATAATATGCTGAATCTAGACGGTGACTGAAATAGTACGTTTCATAATACTTCAATATTTCGTGCATATTATTTAATATTATATATCGCGTGCATAGTACTGTAATCGCATATTATTTAATCTATTGCACATTTTATTAGGTCCATTATATATCTAGTTAGACCATGGATCCATGTCAAACAATTTACAGAAAACTAAGGACATACTTCTTTGCAGAATAGGCACTGAAAAAGTTGAACTGGCACGATCTCGGATTGGATAAGGCAGATCACGTAATTTGATACGGCATGATTTGGCACACGTTAACTATACACAGACTTATACCGTGCAAAATTTGTGCACGTCTGCCGTTTCTTGATATCACATAGAGAATTCACAATTTCAATAACACATTTATACGAGTTAAGACGATTACAAACGAAAACGTCTGTTTCTTAATAAAATTAATTACATTTATTGACACTATTTCCATTTTCAATCATTGCATTCACTAGACATTGTAACACATAATATTCCAATACATAAGGCATGACCTCATGAGAACAGCCAGTGCGACAATCACCAATATCAAACTACATTGCATGTGAACACCGTTTTGGCGGGACAAGTGTTTGAAGTTCGATACACTTAAGCTCACATCTACCAAATGTATCTGGGTACACAACAACCTGCTGTCTTTAAAAAAACAACGCTCTTCTAAAAATTGAAACTATATTTTTCCAACAGTTGGTTCGTTCAAATATCACCGAAAGTCACTGCACTGTCATAACACACGCAAACCTTTTCACGTTTATCAAATAGTTGAATGATGATCTGAATTATCGCTGAATCATTCCTAATGTCCCAATTTGTTAAAGACTGTATGTGCCTGAAACATGATAAATAGAGTCAATTGGCAGCAATTAAAAAAATCAACATGGAAGGCTGATGTAAACAATGACGAATTCGTAAATAATCAACGCAATCACTGGTCATAACAATCATTTAGGTACTCACCGTAACTTAACTGTCCATTAGAATTAAAATTAAGCTTCTACGATCACAAATTGCCAGAACACGTAAATATTGGAGGAGCTAGTTTTTTCTCACGTTACCGGCTTATCAACAGGACTGCCATTTTGATTTTCGAGATGGTCCAAGTCGATCTTGTTTGCAAGACATCGATTTGCAGAGCGCGCATATTATTCAAATTAATGCTAATAATTGACGGAATATTGTTTACTATTTATACCAATCCATTTATGCATATTTTATACGGCATAAATTTTCTGTGTGCTGTGTGGGGTGCAAATAGCTCACTATTAGAGGTGTTCGAGGATATGACTATTTGAATGTCCCATCTCTCCTTTTTATGCATGATATGTAATGCATGTTTGGTGTGAACTCACCCCTGCCATACACATTTATGGTAGCTTGCAGGGTATTATGTACATGTATATGCATGCAAACAAGATTGAAAAAGCTAGTGCAACGTTACGAAAAGGGCTAAGAAGCGAACGGCGAATAAGTGAGAAAGTAAAGTAGGTTTGTGGAATACGCCTGGTATATTCTTGATGAGATAATGACTCATCTGGATGAATTTTTTGTCAGTTAAGACAAAGAATTGCTTTGTTTTGAGGGAATTTATTGTTAAAAAATTGGAAAATAATATAGTTTGACCTCAAAACGTGGAACGTATGACATGTGTAAAAACCTTAATAGTGTGGCAGCGAGTTACCTGAATAGAAAACGTATTAATTACGTAAAAATAAATCCTAGCTCCCGACAAACAGGACTAAACCTGGTGTTTTCTTTGGCCTCTTATGGAGTATTTAAGCATATTACAATGTGAATAACGACTGAGATAGAGATTGTGTGGTCATGATTATTGAGTACTGGTCTTCACCATCAGGGATCGGGTTCGATTCCCGGCTGTAGCAGAAATTTTTCATTGGTTTTTCGGTCCCTACTTAGTGCTGTATAGAGAGATCTTCAAATTCTGTGCTCCGTCTGTCGGATGGAGCGCTACACCGTGGGCTCCTTGGAGTCTTTCTTGTGGAGAAGGCTAACTCCGGGTTTTCTTCTCCCATCATGAAAGCCTCTTTTCTACACAATCACTCACGTATTCTGAATTGCGCAAATGATTATAGCTGTCGGTTGCCTCCTCTAAATAATTATGACTAATATTACCCTTCAAGAGTATCGTGTCCGAAATATATTTCGGCGGCGTCAGCAGTCTTTGTAAAGAACAATTTAGAAAATTGTAAATGTATTTTATTCCACTAGAAGACAATTCTTTCCTTGACGTCTGGTACAAATTCAACCTCTTGAAATTACAAACTTTTGCTTGATTTGTCACTTTTTCTATTATTTTCACGATTTTTATTCCGAATTCTATCTACTACTACTAGTTTTACCGCGTGCATCGACAAAATCATGAGTGCATCTAATCTCCTTGTATAGGCCTATCTTCTGCATGAATGGTTATGATAGCCAACTTTTACCATTCCATTGGTTGTGAAGATGGAGGTTATACAAACCACAAAATTTATTTCTATTTTAAATTCATTTCAAAATTGTTATTTTTATTTAATTGTAAATTAAAACTGAGCAACCGAATATTTTATGGAAGTTCACATGATTTGAAACAGGCAACTATATTTTTGTTAAGGATTAGATTTTTTATGGTAGGTACTTTCTTTCATCTGGCTCATGTCTGGTGTAGGACATTAAATAGGTACTCTTAAAATTTTCGGAAAGGCAAAACGATTGTAGATTGTAAGACAAAGAGCGAATATAGTTGTTGCTATTTTTTTTACAAAGCTATTGATATACATACATTGTGGTTGTTTGCAATGAACTAAAATCAATCACTTTCACGAGGAAAAGTCTCGAGTGAAAAATTAATGATGGTTTCGAGAGAACACGAGAAGCGATTAATATCAATCTTAGTTATTTATCTGCACAATCAGAATATTGCAAAACGCCACAAAAGAACTATTTTAATGGTTGATTACGTATTTCTTAGGACAAAATTTTTATTCCCACCTGCCATTGTGTCAGATGCAGCTGAAGGTTGTTCAGTTCAAACTTGCGCTAGGTTATTAATGTGTTTCATACGCCGTATCTTTTTGAATCCCTTAACCCTTCTTAATTTCTAACATACTTTAAAGGAGAAAGGTTTTGGAAGTAAAAATTAATTTATATTGGTAATTGCTTATGTAAATGCAGCTTCTTATGTGGGACCACGGAGGGTTAAGTAAGTAATAATATGCTGTAAGTGATAAAAATGAAAGGTTGAAGATATAGAAACTTTTTTCCCTGAGGAAGAATAGCTGTAGAGAGTATGATAACACATTAGTAATTGTAAATTAATTAATTAATTTAAAGACAGTTCCGAAAGGGTATTAATAAGTGCCGGGAGCGCGAACGAAGCGTTATTAGCAATATTTTACTTCCTATGTATTCCTCTCTACAATTAGTAGTTTTCGCAAAACTTTAAAAATGAAAAAGGAGGGTTATCAAACCACTGGCAGCGTACTTCAATAAGGTGAGAGTTCGACCATGGAGCTGAGTCTTTCAATCATTTCTCAGAAGAACTCAGTGTGTAATCCGACACTCCCGGCCCTCCCGGTCTTTTAGCAGCGAGCCACCTGCATATTACGAGAGGGGGAGGAGGAAGAAGGGAAGGCTGAAATAATGTTGCCGCTGACCAGTGGCTACGGGGAGAATGGAATGAGGGAAAGGCTCGTAGCGGCCCAGTGGGCCTCCTCAGCCGCCGAAACGATTAAGATTTTCGGCGTGCAGGGGTCCACGGCTTTGATGATAGCGACTTTGGAAACTAATTCTGACCTATGTGCTTAAAGTTACTTGTAGAAGAATGATGTCGCTTTTTTTTGATTTTTTCCGATTTTTGAATTTCTGTCTTTGAAGCAAGTTTTAATAAGCCAAAGTTCAGCTTGATTTTCTCGCTAACCTGGAGAAATAAAATTTTTTCTTTCCAATCGTTATGTGGAATGATATCTCCTGAATCAAATAAAGAAAACCGCAAGTCTCTATCTTCAGTAGTTATCCCGTAGTTGAGTGATATATAAACACGGACAGAGCGAAGAGACGCTCGCCCAAAACAGCCCGCGGCCGAGGGTACCATAACGCCTTAACAATCCCGCAGTCCAGCATGGGGTGCGTCCGGACAGCCTTGTGGATCTTCTGTCTGTGTGTGGCGTTTCCATCTTGCCCACGATCACGGATATTGTCCCCTTGCCCACGATCCACCCAAGTGTTTGTCGTGCATGGAGACCCGTAAGGGGGAGAAGGGGACCCTGGTGGGTGAGTTCTCTGGCACCCAGCCGGGTTTCGGATGCCCGGTATGGGCCGGAGTTCTATACCTATAGCTTCGGGCGTGGGTGTTGTGGATTCATCATCTCTACAGCAAGAGGGGGCCCCGAGGGGACACAGCCTTGATGACGATGAGCAAGTAGCCTTCGTTGCTACTTGCTCATCGTTCATGACGTCGGTGAGTGCACAAATGGGAGACGGAAGATGATGGGGAGAGTGGAAGTGGTTGAAGTGAAGGTGGGGGTCATGTTTAACACCTCGCTCATTGACCAGGGGTGGGAGGGGCTGGGATGGTGATGGAGAGGAGAGATTGGGTGGTTTTGGAAACGCTGGGCGTCTGCAGGTGACCGAAGGACAAAATCTTTTGCTCAAGTATTTCTGTTGTAAAGGATAAAGAAAAGTTCTTGGAGTATAGTTTTGAGGGAATGTGCGCCAGGGAAGTAGGTAGTGCTGATGGAAAGCTAATTGCGACAATCAGAAACAGGACGATAGAGATTGCATGGAGTTTTTGGGACTTCTTTCTTTAGAGGTGATACTGGGTAACCACGGCGGAGATTAGAGTTATATAGGATCAGTAGGAATTCTCGTCGGGAGTCCGGATTTTGCGGATGCGATGGCCACGAATGGACAGAGAGAAGGAAATTCAGCGTTTTTGTGCGTGACAGATGGCAACCGCTGTAGTGTAAGTGTTGCAGTTTGTTTGTAGGTTTGACGTGGACGGCGATTTTGAATTGTTGGTCGGGAAGAGAAGTGTTGACGTCGAGGAAAGAAACGTGGTGGTGTGGGAAACCGAAAGAAGCGCTGCGAGAAGAAATGAAAGTGTAAAGGGAATATGTGTCGTGTAGCCGGAGAAGCTAAATATCGCCCATGTATCTTAACCATAGAAGGGACTGGAGTGGTTGACTGGGAAGGAAATACTTTTCTGGAGAGGTCGAGATAAAGATTGGCGTAGGAAGTGCTGAACCTAATTCCCATAGCGCAGCCTTTAGTCTGAAGATGGTGTTTATTGTCAAATGAGAACGCATTATGTATGTGAATGAATTGGGATAGGTTGAGTAGGAGGTTGTGAGTGATGTTTGAGAATGGGTGGGATGTTGGGTGTCGGGATAGGTAACAGCGGAGAGCAGAAAGGTCTTTTGGGTGTGCGAAAGAGGTGTATAAAGAGATGACGTCTTTGGTGGCTACAATGATGGGCTGATCAAGGTGACGTGTTATGGGATTTAATTTGGAAAGGAAGTGTTCTTAGCGTGCGAAGGGTAAGATATTCCACTACGAATGCAGAGATTCGTTCGGCAGGAGAGTTGCCGAAAGAAACAGTAGAACGGCCACGATTATTAAAATCTTTGTGGATTCTTCAGTCTGATTTACGTTGTCACGAAACACGAGTTCTTTTCAAGTGTATTTCAAAACGTCAACAATTTTAAATGATTTTTGTAGAGAAGCCTTCAATTACTTTTCATTTAAATATATAAGTTATAAAGTTCTAGCTATCCTTCATAACATATGAAATGTTGAGGGTGATATTTCATTTGAGAGAGAAAATGCTTTTTAAGATGAGCGCGCATCGTTGCCGCTGACTAATGCTGGTGATGCGATTCAGCGAAGCGGCTAAAAACTAACTTATCAATAAAATTTTCTTGTGAATATACTCCATTCATTCACAATTTTCTGTTTTTTAACATGTTTTATCAGATAAATGTTACTGGCTTAATATCAAGACATGCTATGCACCATTGCCAAACCAACAGACTAGAATACAATTAAGGATATGAATAAGTGTGAATATATCCAATAGTATAGATGGATAGATAATTATTGTGGGAGAGTTCCTCAACTTCTCTCCCTTACCTTCCTGGGTTCCAAAAATGGTGAACCAAAGTACCTATTTCTAGGCCTCAACAAAGCAGAACACTCACATGATATGTGGGATGTGGTTTCATCCCGTTCTTCGCTCCGCTTGCATATAGGTGAATCTACGATTCCCAGGAGGTACAGGTGCCTCATCACCTGGTAGTGCCCAGCGAGGAGTCCCACGACCGTTCATAATTGACCCCTGTTTAGTGACAGAAGTCTTTTGCCAAGCCCAGGCCTAGGTTCTCCTATATGTATTTCGGCCTGTCTGAGACTTAATGTGGTTCGCTAGATCTCAAAATGCCTGCCCAAGCCCCACATTATAATTTATGCTATCCCTATTGAGGTAGCAATAGGTATGATTGGCTCTGGTCCAATCGGATTGCAGCCTGATCCAGCCCTTGCCAATTCGTCAGCCATCTCGTTTCCGGATATGCCTGCATGATCAGGCATCCAGAAAAGTTCCATAAAATAGTACTTTGATCAGTCATCTGAAGAAGGTGCACAAGATTGAGGTTTATGTTAGTGCGCCAAAAAGAAAGAGAACGGCAAACAGTGAATATGATAATAAGTCTGAGGTAGAAATGGACCTGGATAGTGATTCTGATGCAGCAACAGCAGCCTTTCCCTTACCTCCGCCATCACCACGATTAAATGAGGTGAGTGTACGGAAGTCTTTGCTGCTTCTACTAACCAGGCTGCAGAACGGTCGTCACCACACGTAATTTCCAACGCCCCGTTCACAAGCCTGGTCCCCTGAAAGACAAGGAGGTCCTGGTCTTCTGATACTTCATCCCAGTGTCTCTCTAGTCCTCTCCATCTCATCCTGCCAATCCTCTATCATCATCACGTGAGGATACCCTGTCGGGATAATGGCCATCTTCTCAGACGCCTCTGCATGCGAGGGCCGAGACCCAGTCTTGGCCCTCTTGACCTCACGAGGCGTATCCCCTGGAGATACGCCTCCTCCGTGCGCTGGAAGCGGATCGAGCCTTCTGCCTGCATCCCCATCACCTCTCCACCACTTCTCCCTTGAGCAGGGCGGTGGGCCGACCACGTCTCCTCCGGGGGGCTCAGTGCCTCCTTTATGGTTGAAGAGTCGGTAAAATATTAATTTAAAATCAATACATTTATCTTTATAGTGTGAGTTATCCAAAACTTAAAAAGTGTGTGAAAGAACCTTTAGGCGCAAACGTTTTTGCGGAATCCTATTTATTTATCCCGCCGGAAAAAACAGCAAACTTCGACCGCTTTTACAGTTGCCGATTTGTTTGACAAAATAATGGTTTATAAATTAGCATATTAACGCTGAAAGGCTTACCTGTCTAGTTCTCTGTGGAAATGGATAGTCAAACCTTTCGATAAAAGTTTTAAAATATTGCAATAAAAAGTAAAATTTTGACTCTTTTCTGCTTATAAACAAGTGTATATTTGTTATTTAAAATGTTAGATGTTTTTAGTGAAAAGCATTGAAAAGCTGGTAAAAATGTGAATAAAAAAAATAGAATACACTATGACCAATAGAAGCGGAGGTAGCTAATTTGATCTTAAATCACTAAGCCATTGTTTATAAATATTAAGGACTGCAATTTTCGGAATATTTTAATAAAGATTAAAACTATAGTATCCAATTCACTTCAACAAAACTTTATGTGAACGATGCTACGATATTGGAAGTGGTTCAAGTGACGGAACGTTCAGAGCGCGAGGTACGAGGGCGGAGGGAACAGCTCCGACGTGGAATCGGAAATGAACCTTCCATTCGGAGCGGGCTGTAAAATGTTGCGATGTTTCTGCTTCCAGACATTGTAGAACCTTCTTTTTTAATATGTGGGTTGACCGCGATTGGAAATTTACAAGTAGCGTGTTTATGTGTGCATAGAACAACGCCAAATATAAGAAGTTTGGTAATTACACACACAAGACAGGGAATGAGAATGTACAGGTAGCAATAAAAGTAGATGAACACTCAGTTGAGTGACGTGAACAAAGATCACAGCGGGAAAAAGTTGGTACGGGCCTTGGACGTGCGGCCTGTTACATATTGTCCGTGCAGACATATTGTCCAAGCGATCAGCGGGACTCAACAAAAAAATTTAATCATGAAATATTTATAACAACAAACATCTCAGAAACATGTAAACAAAGTTTTATCAAAATCTGACAATAATTAAAAAAGTTACGAGATGTACAGTATACTGTACATTAGGAATCAAGCATTGCAAAAGCTAGGAATCTGGGTGTCTTTTTTTAAGGGATTTTTTTTATGAACTGATAAAATCTTTTGAAAGGTCTACGTTAATTTATTAATTACAGGGTTACAGTTAAATACAGGTTTTAAAAACAACTTACACTTTTAATAACTTAAGCAATGATTATATTAGCCATTGAAAATTTTGTTAACCCATTTCACAACTATCATAGTATTAGGTTTTTATTGATTTCACAACCATTTTAGTGAAAAAGTCACTTCCTTTGAAAAATTTATCTACATTTATTTACTATGAAAAATAAGAAAAAAAATTCGATCTCTGTTAATAAAAAAGTGCATTCCACATTTGTTACAAAATATGTTACCTTTGCTTGCAGCTATTGTTTTTACATCGCGTAGCTTCCTTCTTGCCATCATGTTCAGTCAAGTGGTCTATGGCATCTAGTTGCACCTCTCTCATTGGCCTTCTTTCAACACATTGCTTTTTTAATGGCCTTGGAGATGCTGCAGGACTTGAGCTAGGTCATCCTTTTTTGGCGTCGTAGACTTTTTTACCAACCTTCATCAGTCCATCGCCTGCTCTCAGTCTGAATTCCATCAGATCCAAGATTTGATCATTTCTTATGCCTTCATTCCTGGCATCTTTCTTGTATTCTACCCAGCTATTTACTATGGCTATATCAAGGGAATGAAAACTCATCCTGAGTGTCCACTTTCTTAACCGGATATGGATTCTATATAGAGAAATCAGCTGATCTAAAAGGTAAATTCCCATCATTCCATGATAGTATTTCTTTACAATTTCAGGTCTTGATATTTCAATTGATGTTGCCTTTTTTTCCCACCTCTTCACTTTATCTTCAGTACCAATTCCTATATAGTTAGAGGCCAACATGTCTCCCATATTGTCCATCCATTTTACAACCACCACATCCCCATCTAAACTGGTTACTTCTTCAGAATACCCTCTCTCTTTTTTCCTGCCATCTTTCTCAGAAATCAATGGAGGGTTACCAAAGCTGTTCACACATAATGTTCCAGCAGAACGTATTTTTCTTTGTTTTAGTGCCTGTAGTAAATTATACGATGAAAACTAGTTATCTATATATATAAAAATGAATGTATGTGTGTGTGTGTGTGTGTGTGTGTGTGTGTGTGTGTGTATGTCCTTTATGCATTACTACATTATTCATCGGATCGCCATGAAACTTTGGGAAGTTGTTGAGTACATTCCCGAAAAGAGGACTACGGAATCGATATTTCAATATCGATACTTTATTGATATAATATCGCTAAAGTATCGATAAATCGATACATTATTGATACAAAATTGAGGTGAAATTATTTAGTTTTTTAAAAGGAATGTATCGTTGCAATATCGATACTGTATCGAATGTATATAATGTGTTTGTCCTTTATGCATTACTACACCATTCATCGGATCGCCATGAAACTATGGAAAGTTATTGAGTACGCTCCGCGAAGGTTTCTACAAAATCGTTAATTCAATGTCGATACTGTATCGATATAATATCGATAAAATATAGATACATCGATACATTGTTGATACAAAATTGAGGTGAAAATATTTAGGTGTTTTTTATCAAAGTTTTATAAAGTATCATTACAATATCGATACTGTATCGATACAATATTGATAACTTCATGCATTACCACAACACTCATCCAATTTCCATGAAGCTTTGGTTAGTTGTTTTGTTCACTCCATGAAGGTTTGTACAATATCGAGAATACAATATCGACACTGGAGACGGTGCAATGGTGCACAAAGCATCGCTCGAGGCTCTGGATCGATCATTGCAAGATTTGCGAGGATACCTGAGACCTTTTGAGAACGCATTAATATTGCTTGCAGGAGATTTCAGGCAAACATTACCTGTAATTCCTCGATCGACACTAGCGGATGAAATAAATGCTTGCCTGAAATATTATACTTTGTGACGACACGTAAAGACGTTAAAATTATATACAAATATGCGTTTCCAGCTGCAAAACAATCGATCAGCTGAGATATACTCACATAAATTGCTGGAAATTGGGAACGGAAAGGTGCCGGTTAATCTGACCTCAGGTACAATTCATTGCCTCATAAATTTTGCAATTTAGTAACGTCAAAAGAAGAAATGGTTGAAAAAGTATTTCCCAATATTCAAATAAATTATAAGGATCACTAATGGCTAAGTGAACGAGCTATTCTTGCGGCCAAGAACAACGACTTCTGCGAACTAAACAATATTATTCAGTCTAACACTCAAAACGGCGCAGGCACATATGTACAAGACCGTCGACGATGTTGTGGAAGCAGATGATTCAATTGGTTATCGAACGGAATTTTTGAATTTACTCGATCTGCCAGGGATGCCACCGCACGTACTGAAATTGAAAATGGCGTGCCAATTATCATGTTGCTAAATATCAACCAGCCAAAGCTTTGCAACGGCACGCGGCTTTCAGTAAATAAAATAATGAGCAACATCGTAGAATCCACAATCTGGACAGGAACTTTCAAAGGCGAAGATGTCCTCATTCCTCGCATTCCTATGTATCCAACAGATATGCCATTTCAATTTAAGTGATTTTATTCCCAATTCGATTGGTATTTGCATTCACCATCAACAAAGCTGAGGGCCAATCTTTAGAACTATGCGGTTTAGATCTAGACACGGATTGCTTCTCACATGTACATGTATTTTGTTGCGTGTGTGTTGCGTGTTCTACGTGTGTGTTGCGTGTTCTAGAGTCGGCAAACCAAACAATGTCTATATCTGCACAGACAATGGAACAACAAAAAATATTGTATACCCATATGAATTGTGAAATTAAACATACTATAAACGTGCGCTTTCCATTTAACCAGATTGAGCCACAGCAACGCGTGGCCGGGTCAGCTTGTATGTTATAAATGCTTCCATATTTAAAGTAATTCTTCTTGTTAAGAAAAACAATAAAGTTCATGTTACTTTTAAGGATTTTCTAATACAATTTAAAAATAATTGTAGCACTTACAAGCCAAAGATTTCCTCTTGTCAGCCATATTACTTATTTTGACGTTTATTTTCGAAACTATGACACAGACGGCAGTAATTTATATCCATGTACACTAAGTAAACAACAACTTACTAATACAGGATTTTTCAGACGACTGCAACAATTGCAAAGAGAGATATAAACAATTGAAATCAATGTACAGTATACTGTACAAGGGGACCGAAAGGGTTAAATTGAGATGTACTACTGAGTGTTTTTAAATGATTAAATGATACGATACTTTGTGACATAATGCAATTCTAATCCCATTCAGCTGTAGATTTTCACACCAGGGTGGAAATATCTTCTTTAATTATAATTATTATTGGTAATTTTTAATATTTTCTGTCAGAAGTGGTGAAAAATCCTATTTTTATCAAAGGTAAATTTTTTTAGCTAGCCTAGTATTTCCGATGACAGGGAATACTGAAAATTAGACGTGGGAGATCGGGAATCGATGCTCGTTGCCACTTCGGTGAAGGGAGCCCTACTTGTTGTTATAGGTACTTTATCTGTGAGCTGAAGTAAGTTACATTTTTTGAGTTCCATTCTCTGCTAGGGGGAATTTGAGCCTGATGCAATCGCAGTGCTTTGGGAAATTGCAGCAATTCAATTGACTTTAAGTTGCACCCGAGCATATTTCGTGACAAAAATTAATATTTTCATGAATTTGGAGTGTATGATTTCATTGTGGTCACGCCACGGTGATGCACTTGCCTCATGATTAAACATTTGAGCCGAGAGAGTGCAATGAATAGAGACTTCAGTAGTCGCCGCGGAGGGACGCAGTCTCTTTCCTATGAACGCATAGATGATTTCTCCTCTCTCTGCTTGCTTGTGCCAGGCGCCCTGGATCTCGGTGGGACAGCATCGTGTACCGCCTGTTGCTCAGTGACCTCTACGCCTTGTCCGTGGAGGGCCTCCTCGACCCTGCAGTCGAACCCTTGGGACTACCATTGTCCGATTGTGCATGAGCCAATCATCTTCCTCTCGCCGGAAACAACAAAATGGAGCCACACCCTCTTGTGGCACCTTCTATGCAAACCCCATTTGTCTTATTTTACAGGAAATTTTTGGAATGGTAATATGCCTCGTCTTTTGAGGAAAGGGAAATACTTCCTGATGATGATCAGCATTTTGATGAATTAATACTCAGTGGTATTAACTGCTCTCCCCGCGTGATTTCATTCCCTTTCTGGCTGATAGTAATCATTTTCAGACCTGTTCATGAAATAATTCTCAGTAAATAGTAGTTACCCCCTCTTTATGCCTTCTTCTCCAAGCGAACAGAGTTTAGCCATTTTTAGGACGGAGCCATTGCAATAATCTCCGCCCTTCTCCAAGGACGGCGGTGGTGACCGACTGGTCAGTATGCGACGTGTCCTACTTGATCCCCTAACCATGGCCAGCTCTCTTCGTTGCAAATTTCTGCGCTGGTGGTCTGCTTCTTTCTCTTTGTACATGTCTCTTTTGCATAAGGGTTAGTATATTTCTTTTCCCGATCACTTGCTACGAATGTAGTATGTATCTACCCCTTCCTTCAGCATCACGGTAGCGGACACCCAATGTCGACAGGGCTATTCGTCTTGCCCAACCATAAATAAAGCTGATCTCTGATGGATTGTTAAATTTGTCTGTATTGTGAGACTTTGCCACCATATATATACGTAGGGTATGATTCACACACGATGCGGGTTTTTGGATGAGGAATACTTTTAAGAGGGTTGTGTTCTAATTATAGGTATCCCTGAAATAACTCAAATTAAAAATTAAATTTTGGAATATCAAAAATATGTGAACAATTATAAAGAATTCGAAGCCCAAGTTGTAATATTATCCTTTATTATTTTTTAAATATCGTTTTGTCTGTGTTGAATGTTTTGTTTTAATGTCCACGTAGACAGCTAAATAAATACAGAGGATGCCGCTGCGCTGTTGCGCGCGTTCGTGAATACATGCCCGGTTTCGCAAGTATCGCTTCCGATTGCAACGTACCAGAAGTATGTAAATAGGCCCTAAGATTTAAACTAATTTGTATTTTAATTCGTTATAGTAGGTAAATTTACCCGAAAACATAACTAAATACTTGTACAAAGTGTAACCCACCAAAAATTTCGATTTTATGTAGTGTAAGTTTCGCGCCAATGAGTGGGGTCCTCCCACCGCCATACATCCGCCGCTGGGTCGAAGTTACAACGGGTGAAATGTATCCCGTGGCTCCAGTGTGTTTCTTTTCTGTGTACACTGTCGGGGCCTAAAAGGATGCATTGTGGTAGTTGTTGGAAGGTTTCTTGCGGGTCAATGGGGAAGACATAGCTTGGCACTTGGAATACATAAGTACCTCTACAGTCTTGTAAATTAATTGTTTGCTCCTGTTTACATTCACTACAGATTTCCTTTGCTCCTTAGTCAGTCAATTGTTCCGGACTCTCGTATTGTGTCCGCTAGAGGAAAAATTCCGGTCACACGTAAACGTCTCACGTCACCCGTTTACGTGGATTGTGTCCTAGTCTTAAGATTGAAACGAAAAGAGGATTTTAATGAAAAAAATAGTCTTCTAACGCTGATGACATAGCACCGACAGAGATGGATCTGAAGAAGATTCTAGTAACCATGGAAAGGACAATGGCCATATATCATCTGAAGATAAATAAGAAGAAGACTTAAGGTACTGGTGTGTAGCAAGAAAAAAAGAGGCCAAAACCAACGTCAAACTAGGAAAACAAAAACTGGAAGAGGTGAAAGAGTTCTATTACCTTGGAAGCCGAGTAACCAACGATGGACGAAGCATGAAATAGTAGAATAGCCCGGGCAAAGAGGGAATTCTATAAAAAGAAGAATCTACTTACGGCTGGAAATAACAAGCGTAGAAGTAAGGTAACAATTCATCAGAACGTTCGGCTGGAACATGCTTCTTTACGGCGGTGAGGCATTGATGATCACAGCAGCGGAGAAGAAGAGGGTGGATATGAAAGCATTCCAAAATGTGGTACTACAGAAGAATGCTGAAGATTAAATGGATCGACCGATTAAGTAACGAGGAAGTCCTAGGAAGAGTAGGAGAAAAGAGAAGTCTGCTGACAACTCTAAAAAGAAGAAGAGACAACTTAATCGGCCATATCTTGAGACCGGATGGCCACATGACGACAATCGTCGAGGGAAAAGTGAACGGGAAGATTGGAAAAGGCAGAACTCGTGAGAGTTAAGTGGAACAGGTTGTGAGGGATGTAAAAGAGAAGAATTACGTCACAATGAAAAGGTTGGCCAGTAGAATAATCTAGTGTAAATCTGCGTCCTACCAATCCTAGGATTGTTTACCAATGATGATGATACCGGAAGAACTATTTCACGGATCGGAAAATGAAAAAAATACGTGTATTTTTATTTTACAAACTGTATAAGATTCGGGAATAAAAAAAGCCTAGTAAACGATCCCATTTATAAAGTCACTCGGTATCAACAGGTGGGAAACATAAGTTAACCCTGGAAGTAATTTGAGCAACTGCCAGTAAATAAAGGAAAGCCAACATTCGCAGAGCAGAAACTGCACGAAAACAAATCACTTGTCACGCTTCCTTATCATGATCGTCGTGGTATTATCCGAAAAATATTCCATAAAAGTAAATGATGTAAAATATATCACACAGTTAGTTGCCTTGTTCCGCTAAACGATTTGGAACAGCAAAAGATTAGATTAAACTGCACAAGTTGTTCTTTCCATGTGTATTTAATGTACATACATACATACTCCAAACGTAAAGTTACACAATCGCGCCTTCAATTGTTTTCGACGAATTACCCACCACACCACGGAAACCGGCTCTTTACGTTCGATCGTAAAGTTACACAATGGACCCCACAATCAACATGTACAGCCCGGTGACTCGGTTAGCAGGAAGTAACAGCTCAGTTGCGAGATGTGTCGACGAGACGATCACAGCACGATGACTCGTTCGGAAGAATAGTATGGCTCACTTGTCGGAAGACGAGGAGACCCGACCACAGCAAATCAGCAGGAAGGAAGAGCGCTGAGTTGCAAGATGAGTGGACGAGACGAACACGGCACGATGACTCGTTCAGCAGAACAGAACAGCTCTACTTGCAAAAGACTCAAAGTATGAACTGAATGCAGGTACTGGGGCAATTTGACGACTGCGACGACGAATAGTATGCTCGTCGCCACGCAAGGGACGATGAATAAAGGCACTAAATCAATATTCTGGAAGTTGCAAAACCCATGCGATCATAACGCAGTTTAAGAGCGCAACCACACACTGCTACCAAAATGTTGACGGTTTTCTAATGCTGAGTTGTCGGAGCAAAGAAAAGGAGAAACTGCGACTTGACCACAACTTAACTCACTCACGCATACTACAACAATAAAAGTTCAGTGAACAATATCAGAACGTTAGCTCCTCAGTCACCCTGAATAACCAGCCAGCCCGGAGGTCGAACACGAATTTAGTCTAGTTTAGAAAAAGAGAAACTGAGACTTGACCACAACTTAGAACAACTTAACTCGCTCACATATACTACAACAAAAAAATGCAGTGATCAATATCAAAACGTTAGCTCCTCCGTCGCCCTGAATAACCAGCCCGAATTCAGTCTGCTCTCTGCTGCACTACACTGGCCAGCTACTACGGCTCGCCACACCGTCCTCTTGCGGACAAAATGTACAAAACGAAACACTACCACAAACGTGGGCGCCAGTTCAAACAGTCTTTCTCAACAAAAACGTGTCATTACCTCCAGACAGATCCAACTGACATGAAACAGTTTACACCGGGGGACACAAAGAAACGGCTTTGTTTTTCTCCAGGGAAAACTGTATGTGTTCACTTTCACCGATTAAGGGGAGTCCGTATTCTGTTACAACTGCGCTTAGGTGGCAGAGATCTTAACTACGCTCAGTCGGTCAGGTTTTTGGGAATGATGTCCAATTCTCGTCTCAGCTGGCGGTAACATATTCCAGTTTTAAGTAACAATTGTTGTAGTTCCTTAAATGTTTTAAAGTTTTTAATCCACCTATCGTGGGGAGCAGACCGCACCACACTCCTTTTCTTATACCAGTCATTGCTGCGGTCCAAATCGGACTACGGATCCTTCCTGTACTCATCCACTCGGGAGTCCTAATAACGACCTCTGAACTGTGTGCAGAGCTCCGGCTTCTTTCCGGACAAGCCCTGTCGTCAGTGTCTATGCGGACGCAGGAGAGCCACCATTATGCCACCGAAGGACGCTGCTCATGTGCAACTACGCCGCCAAAATTTGAACGATGAGAATGCGCCCATGTTTTAACCTTGACTTTAAACCTCGCTTTTGAGCAGTTTTTAATCGCAAGCCACTCGGCCTGTAAGTGTACCTCTCCACAATTTTATTCGTGAACGAGGTATTTTATCACCAGAAATGTACTCCATCAGGCATTCCAACCACCCGGCTCGGTTAACTCCCGCTCCTAACATAAAAATGTCCCTTTACGACCGACCAAAAAGCTTTTTCCACTGCTGCAGAGTGCTATCAACAATTCTTAATGTTTCTTTGCGACCATCCCGAATTCGTTCCCGTGTTTACAGACGTTTCGAAGTCGGACACAGCCTGTGCCTGTGCGGTTGTATCATCCCACGATGGAGTCATCAAAGCAAAACTCATTCCACTGTGTAGTATATACACAGCAGAACTGTTCCCTTGATGGGATTGATTGGGCGGTGGCTCCTTTGTGGTCTGCTCAGACTCCATGAGCGCCCTAAAATCCATTTCCGGCTTCTCTCCTATGCACCCTGTTGTCCAGGATATTCACCCTTCACTGCTCTTCCTTCACGGGAAGTGGTCCGCCGTCTGGTTTCTTTGGGTCCCTGGACACACGGGAATTGACGGAAATGAGAAAGCCGATTCTGCCGCAATACACGCTCGGAATCTTGACGTTCGGGTACCTTGTGAAGATCTACGAGCTTCACTAAAGAGGTCAGTTCTTCAGTAGTGGAGGGAGTCGTGGAGATTCATCTCAAAAAATAAACTGCGCACAATTAAACCGGTGACGTCATTTGGGAGAGATAGGCACCCCAAAAAAAGGAAACGTTTGAAAAAAAATCGTTTTTTCTTTCGATTCGAAAAGAACTTAAAAAAAAACGTTTTTTTCATCAAATTTTGAGATGGCGTTCTTAGTAGTTTATCCGATTAATTTACTATCCTAATTTGTTACTTTTGCCATTGACCTTCCCTAATGGCTTATTAAGATTCTATTTCTGTAGTTTTTAATACGATTTCAAAAGAAAAATCAGCGTTTATATATTTGCAGGGCTGATGTTTTGGTCTATTATACTTTGGGAAGTTTCTTCGAGTAATTTGACGCTGAATATCTTGCCCGAGGGGAGTGATATTACCTTTAAATTAAAATTGATTTGCATTACATATTTTCGATATCTTTAGTATAGATTTCGATATCTTACTTTCGAGTACTTTTGTAAGCTCCTGTAAGACTGCATTCACTTTGTAGTCAATTCGTCATCACCGGTTTTCCCAAAAACTGAGAGGCTTCGCGATGTGACATTGTAATTGAAGCCTTCGGTGATTAAGATAGATTTCTGTTGTGGTGGAGTTCCTCCAAGGAGGCCCTGAGGCACTTAGACCTATTGGTCCATTGTGCCATCCACCCTTTTATAGAAATCACCCATATAGCCCAATCGCCTTGCTGAACTCCAGTGATCCCCTATGGGGTATTCCCTTACCTCCCTGGGTTCCGAAAATAGTGAACGCAGGTACCTATTTCGAATCCTCAACACAGCAGGGCACTCGTATAGTACGTGGGATGTGGTTTCATCCCCTTCTTCGCACCACTTGCATATAGGTGAGTCTACAATTCCCACGAGGTGCAGGTGCCTCATCACCTGGTAGTGCCCAGCGAGGAGTCCCACGACCGTTCATAACTGACCCCTGTTTAGTGACAGAAGTCTTTTGCCAAGCCCAGGCCTAGGTTCTCCTATATGTATTTCGGCCTGTCTGAGACTTAATGTGGTTCGCTAGATCTCAAAATGCCTGCCCAAGCCCCACATTATAATTTATGCTATCCCTATTGAGGTAGCAATAGGTATGATTGGCTCTGGTCCAATCGGATTTCGGCTGGAACCGGCCCTTGCCAGCTCATCAGCCATTTCATTTCCAAGTATACCTGCAATACCAGGTACCCAGAAATGTTCCACCTTGCCGCATCTACCTAAATCGTTGAGTACTTCACGACACTCCATCAGCAGCTGTGATTTGCACCATGGTGATGCCAGCGCCTCTAGAGCTACCTGATTATCCGTGCATATATGTATTGGTCCGTTGAACATCCCGATCACCTTAATGGCATACGCGCAGGTCAGAAGTACATATACCTCTGCCTGGAACACTGTAGCATATTTTCTCAGAGGGATTGAGAACTTCCATGATTTGCTACAGTTGTAGACCCCTGCTCCCGCTCTTCCCTCTTTCCTAGAGCCATACGTATACCATACCCCGGCCCCAGAATTAAGTCCTTTCCCCTTTCCTCTAGCCCAATGTTCCCTATCCGGGAAGTGGGTTTTGAAGAAGAGGAATGATTCTTTGAACCTGGCTATCATTCCATCACTGCCCATCTTGGAGATGGGACTCGATTTCATGAGCTCCGTCCTAACTTGTCTGTGACCAAAGGAACTTCCCGATTCATACCACTGTCCCATACATTTGAGACGATAAGCCGCTCTCCTTGCCTACATCTCTCCTTCCACATTGAGTGGAGCTAGGTTCAGCAGCGTTTCCAGCGCCAGAGTTGGGGTAGTTCTCATTGCACTTGAAATGCCCATACAGGAAATTCGTTGGAGGTGATTCAGTTCGTTCTCAGCAGTTTTCAGCCGGACTCTCTGTGAACAAACTATAGAGCATTGCAAGAAACTAGGTTTAATGACTGCCGTATAAATCCATCTAATGTGTTTTGGCTGAAGTCTCCATGTTTTACCAAGGGTCCTCCTACACATCCATTAGGAGGCACAGGCTTTCTTTGCCTAGGTCTCTAAATGCTTTCCCCAGATAATCTTACAGTACCAAGTCCAAAATAACCCCAAGATACTTTACCAATGGTGTGGGGCATAGAACCTTACCCTGCAGAGAGGGAGGTCTAAAGCCCTCTATTTTCCTTCTATTGGTAAACAATACAAGCTTAGTTTTTTCCGGATTTACAGTCAGCCCTGTTTCTGCACACCAACCCATTGCCTTATCCAGGGCTTTCTGCATGAGTCCAGAGACAGTATCGAGGTACTTTCCAGTGATGAGTATAGCCACATTATCTGCGTACCCTGCGTTAGATGACAGAAGGGACAGTTTTGTCTCAATCTCGCCCCAATAAAGACCTTTTATTATTATTACCCTTGAGTGTATGGGCCAGTCCTATACCATCTTACAAGAAGACTGTCGACTACCAAATCTCAGTGGAGTGAAGATAACACTTAAGTGAACATAACAATAGCCTCGAGTCACAGCTCCCTTCAATGAACTGTCTCTCAAGACTACCTTGACAGTTCTCTGTTCCAATATGTATCTAATACAGCTCAAATTATGAGCACGAATGCCTTACCTTCCTGCTGCAATGAAGATGTGACCGAAGGACGTGATATTAAATGCTTCCTCGTCACCCAGAAATGCCCCCAGTCCGTACATTCAGTGTTCCTGCACTCCTGCTAACAAGATTGTGGGGCGCTGTCTCCACGTATTTTCCCTTCTGGTAGGCGTGTTGATACAGGTGTAGGGGTGGTCCCTTAATGGCCCATTCCTTATGAATCTGTCCACTATCTTTTCTAGTGTCTTCAATAAAAAAGACATAAGACTGATTCCTCGAAAGGCACTAGTTCACCTTGGGTAAGTGCAGTAGCGCCACTTACCTAGTTCGTTCGCCCATCATTAACCTTGTGGCAGCACACAAAGTAAGCGGCCTAGGGTGAATCACTGAGGCAAACAACAGTTTTTGTGGAACAGTTCCTGCGAAAAAGAAATGGTTTTCTTTTCTCAACATTATGATTAAGCGTTTTAGAGTTGGAAGACCAGACTGTATTGGTGGAAGACAATGGTCGGAAGGAGACACATCGCATCGGGTGGTATCTTGGAAGAAGGAGGTGCTCCTTCTTCCATGGTTGTACCTCTGAGTATAATTTGAATACCGAAAAGGTGCATCGCTTTGTGGTCCCGAGGGAAGAAAGCCGTCGTGCTGAGATGCAGAAATGCATTCCTCGCGTTAGTTTCTTAGTGAAGCATCCGCAAGTTGCGTGTGAGAAGCACTTTTTCGAGACTGATATACTTCGCGAGAAGATATTCACCGACAACGAAGGAAACGTATTAGGCGTGATAAGGTTTACTTCTTTTTATAGAATTTGTAGTTATTATTTATCTTAATTTACTTATAAATTGCAAGCCATTGGTGGACAATTATCTTCTCTTTCACTGTAAATGATATTTCCATTTCATAGACCAATTCACCCCATTGTGAGCCACGCGTCTGTGCAATTACGTTCTTACTATCATTTGTCGTCATTGCTCCTATGCTCCTACTAATGTTGCTACTCTTTATGTTCTATTGATGTCACGCAGAACAATTCGATTTCATTGTTTCTCAATGATGATTTTGAAGAGCGAGTTCCTCATCGAACACACGATAATGACATCTTCTCGGGCTTAGCACCGGGCGAGGCTTTCCATTGCCCAAGTTTGGATGTGCGAGATACTCATCGAAACGTCGTCTGCCATGAAAGGCCTCACCCGGAGCCAAAACCGAGATGATTTCATTCATATCATCCACCGGGAAAGCCTACGATCATTTACCATAATTGATGGTGAGTATGATATTACCCAGACCTTAACGTACTTAATCAATATTAATTTCTGATAGGCAGACCTAACAATTCTGCGAGAACATATGTTTTATTCACCAGAGATTGCCTGCAAGATCTGTACCTATACAGTGTTAACCTAGCGCCCTAGATGGGTATTTAGTGGCTGTAGTTTACAGTATACGTTGATTGGCCCTCGTTTATTTCCCTGGGTTGCGCTGAGCTATGAATCTTCTCTTTAAAGATTGTGCATGTTATTTATTTCTTCCTATTGTTTTGGAGTACATCTCTTGCACTAATTATGGAAACTGAATATATTTCTTGCTTGGGATTATGTATCTAACGTTCAGTCTTTCAGGAAAAGTATGAAAGTCCAAAACTGGAACTAGGGGCTTTCCCTCGGCTGTTTACTCAATGCCCCAAGTACTTGAGAAAGGCGCCTAAGAAGAGAAATTCCGCCATGAAGAAGGCACAAACCCCTGCCAAGATAGTGGCACCTAATGAGATTGGAGGAAACGAGGAGTGAAATGCAAAAATAGACTTGGATTAACCTTATACCGGTCAATTTGATAGATATTTTTGCGACACTAAGTTCATTGCTTATGCGTAAGCGATAGTTATCCCTCTTATTGCGTAATGGTAAGCATTCCGGGGTCTGAAAGACTCAACAGAATTCTGCAGCCTGAGGCAGGGAGAGAGGGCCGTGCCAGTTATGTTAAAGCAGGTGGCCACAGATCAATCTATGGCTGTAATTTTCTTTGTGCTACAATCAATCAATTAGGTACGATATTGAAAAGGAATTAAATGCATTAATTGAGCACGATGAATGAGATTTTTATGTTGGTGTGGAGCATGATTATGCTCTTCCAGAAATTTTGGATTGCATACCGTATTATATTCTGCTTACGGCTGCAAATACAAGCGTAATTAACCTTAGTGCATGACTAGGTCACCTGAGGTCACCGACCTTTCATCCTACCTTAGGTACTAACTGATCTTCGATTTTATGCAGATCCATGAATGAATGTGAATTAAAAATGATCCATGTCAAGTCCACTATAGATTTCAAAGGACACCTAGTTTAGATGAAAGACTTCGCATTTCGATAGTGCACTATTTTTCTGTTTTTGTAATGCTATATCATTGGTCAAAACTTGTAGCCTCGCGCGCAGGTGCTGCTTCCTTACCGACAATGCATTACGTCAGAGTTCCGTCGTTTGCAACGACGACTGCCGGTAGGTGGCGTGTGCAGAATAGCGCGACCGTCGATACAAGCGACGACTGTCGGTAGCCACCGATACCGACAGGTGTCGTTAGGCGTGTACAGTATTCCGCCCCAGGTGTTGGAAAAACAGGAGGTTTGACCGAAAGCAGCGAACCATGTACCTCTCTCCTCGAGAGCCAGGTAGAAAAAGAGCAGATATCAACACTGAGCTAGGGACAAAAGCATTAAAATAATCGATATTGCCTTGATAATAAGACAGGACAAGATACTTG
The DNA here is from genome assembly GCA_933228895.1 of Platycnemis pennipes. NCBI lineage: Eukaryota > Metazoa > Arthropoda > Insecta > Odonata > Platycnemididae > Platycnemis > Platycnemis pennipes. The sequence goes on from OW121849.1 coordinate 153,024,227, forward strand.
TCCCCCATCCCTTCCATTCCTATCGTTATACCTCTCATCCCGGTCTGAAGCGCCTATTAGTGCGGAAATAGACTTGAAAACACCCATGAAAAAAATGAGACATGTGTTACCTGAGACAACCAATCCTCAAAGAAATCAACTCCTCTTCACATTGAACAACCTTTTGTTCCTCATTCCAAGTTATTTTACCTCGTAGTAGAGTGAAATCCTGAGGCTCAGTGAAGTAGAAAACAACGTCGTGATTTGATCATGGTTACTCTATTTGTAAAATCGAAAAACTGAGAAACTTCTAATGAAGAGCACTCTGGTGTCGCAAAGCCAAAGGAATCACACGTTTAGTTCAAGAATGACTCGGACACCTGAGGTTACCAGCGCGGTGATTGGCCAGGAACGGAAATTCACGAAAATGCGAGGGAATCGTCATCAAAAAAATTTTTCCATGCCACCTAGTGGGACCTTCACTCTCCCTGGTTAATATTTTAACACAGTTTTGGCGTCAGGGTAAGGTGGGGTAATGATAAGGGATCTTTTCTCTGAGGTTCTAGCCACCATACTGGAAAATGACGTCAGCGCCAACAGCGCCGCCATCGGTGATTTGAGTCTTGGATAGAAAAGTGGTGGGTGGCTTGATTAATACGAGAGGGAGAGAGTAGTAAAAAGAGGGGTTGGTTGATGGGGAAAGAACAGAGGGCGGTGTGATTCACGGGTTACATTCCTGAGGGTTAGAGCAGGTTCGGGAGCTGGCCATAAGGGTGGAGGGAGGGGAATCATGGTGAGAAAAGGGGGAGGGAGTATTTAGTTTTCTGAAGCTTGGTGTGTCACCTTGATAGAATGGGGGGTGGACATCAAATTCCTCATAATTTAGAATTTTAATTTTCTTCTCAAATTCAAAAATCAAAGATGTCCTTGGCCTATGCAATAGCCATATTAATATCCAGGAAATGTAACTGTCCCTCTTGACTCCATCTCCATGGTAAGGACGACGCGTGGACATAGCGACCGCAAAGGAGATGTTGACTTGATGCAGTGGTGTGTTGGAGAGACTGACTGCTAATTGGCAGAAGCACATGCATCCCAGTGATCCATCTAAGCCCCGTCGAAGACAACGCTTGAATGAATAACACAACAAGTTACTTCAACGTATTAGTTTATTGTAATTAATTTCAAATAGCTACATGTTAATCATAAAATATCATACAATGCAAGGAGTGTGGCTTCACAAGCTTACATGCATAGTTCAAACTCTGTGCATTTAGTTCCATTAGAATGTATGAGCTGAATATAATGTGTAATGATTATATTAACGTTTGACTAACCTCTGTACCGGTATATTGTAAAGTACGGTATATTTTAAGTATTTTAAAAATATAGTTACGCGTTTTGTAATTATTTTAGGGGATATGCAGATACACAGGGTATTAACCGCATTTTAATTTTAACTCTGGAATGTATCTATTAATTTCTTATGGAAAAATGAATCAGACTACTGCCATTAAAAACAGATGAATGATTAAAAAAAATATGCGAAGGCAAGCTTTATTCATGAATTTCCCCACTTGTTGAGAATCAACTCTAAGCATTTTACATATTGACGTCTTATAATTATATTATCCTCGATCATTGTGGCGATAAAATTACATTATTTATTCAAAAATTCTACAAATTAATTGATTTCGTGTATCTCTCAAAAAGTATTTCTTAAAAATTATTTAATGAGGGTTCGGGGAGCACTACTTTTATTGATAAAACTCCAGGAGAGATCCTGGAGCCGTGATTTAGAATATAAGTACCACGTGACTTGCTGCGTTTCGTTCCTTCAAAATGTTCGCTTCGCGACGGTGGCCTCCAGACACCCTAAAGAGGCGCTCATTTTACTGATACTCTTTCTCTCCGCCCGCTCTCCTTCACCTATCCCCCAAAATCGATTTAATGCCTTTAATCGATTTCAGAAGCAGTTCCTCCCTTCCCGCAATTCTTCTTTTTAATTTACATATCACTATATTCTGACCTTCTACCTGATAAACCTTCCAAATGCAGTTCCTCCCAGCCTGCTGCTTCTATCCCTGAAACCTTAATTTTCACTACAGTATTCTTTGCTAAGCTTCGAACATTATTTTCTGTCCTAATCCCTGGTATCAGCATTGGCGCACCACTAAGCCTTTATCTCTAATGAACGCTCAATTCTCTCAGCTCTGGGCTACTCTACTTCTTACGTGGATTTGTTCGCCCAACATTGTGCGCGCGCGCTACCCGCCCACTCCAACCTCTCCACTTTTCCTCTATTGAGGTCACAGCTACTCAACCTTCCTAAACGTTAGCCTAAGTTCTCATTTCCGAAATGATTTCACCTAATCCCCGCGCAAATTATGTTTTTTGGTATTTTTTCTTTTTTTGTAATATAGTAATTATTATTTTTAGAATAAGTTTAGGTCTTTTCCTTCCCCAAAAATGTCCCTATATTATTGAAAAGAGTATTGCGAATTGCTGCCGATGCCCGTGTGCATTGCGGCCATTCATTTGTTGCCTGTTCCCTCTAAGGCTCGCCAGATGTCTCCTCCGTGGCTCGCCTCGCCGAAACACGCACGCGCGATCGTCAGCGCTGCAGGTCCGCGTGCGGAACGCGGAGGAACTACTAGCGCCATCGTAGTAGGTTGTTCGCCAGCTGAACCAAGATGGCGGCCGAAGGAAGCCACATCAGGAGAAGGCGTGTCCTGCCGTCCTGCAGGCTGGTCGCGGCGTTGCACCCTTCATCCCGGCAACAGTAAATCTTGATGCCCCATGATTCTGTGGACGGAAAGAATAATGACTCACTCCTTTGCGTTAGCATTATCACTTTTAAATCTACCGTCTTGAAAAAGTTTGTTTCCCCTGGTACGGGGGCAACTTTGAAGGGAAGTAAGACTTCATTTTAGAATATTACACTCTTTCTGAAATACACACTTGGTGAACATGGCTCAGAATTAAACCCATAGAATCCTTATCGGAAAAAATCGTGTCCTGGAACACGGTTACCGAGAAATTAATTCATTTAAAATTGATCTGTAGTCATTTTCAAGACTTGGATACTTCAGATGTAAAACCTATCAGGATCGTTGTTTCCAGAAAGTGTTTGACAAGTTTCCTCACCACCTATTTATATTGAGACTGCATCATTAGAATGTAATAGAAATTTATTGATTCTTATGTGACATGTTTGGCACATGTATAGAACAAGTCAAGATTCACTTAGCTGTATTATAAGGGGACAACATAATCATAATAATTAAAATAAATATCAGATATGGCGGTACAAATATACAGAATTTACGCAAAAACATAACTGAGTGTTGAATAAATGATCATCAAGAGATATAGACAAGAATTCGTCAATTTAATAACATAGGTATTTACAGAGGAATTGGAATAGTCTAGATTTAAACAATGAAAATTTTTCTATTTGCCTTATATTTCTAGGTAATGTATTCATGAACCTGACCCCAGCATGTTCTTGGCGAACATTGAGGTATTGCGAGTAGCTATTCTTAAGTCAATCACAACCTCTTGTTTTATAGCCATGTATACCTGCATTAGTCTTAAGGTTCAACAAGTCTCTATTTAGGTGTGCCATGATGATGGTTTGGAATATCTATAAACAGGGGAGAGTAAAAAGGGGTCTACAGTTGGTTCTCTTTGGGGCATTCCCTTTGATTCTCATTGCCCATTTTTGCAGCCTAAAGAGGCGAATGAAATAATAGGTGTGACCCCACACCGTAATTCTATGCTTTAAACGACTATGAATTAATGCATGATACACTGATAGGGCAGTAGTAGTGTCAACCAGGGTCACAATTTTTCTAAGCAGATAACATCCGGATCGAAATCTGATTCAGCATGCGCATGCGCCGTGTACGCCACTCATCACAATTACATCAAGGCCAGACTCAATCCGCTGTGTAGCGTAAATACAGCGGAATTAATGGCTGTTAAAATGGCCCTAAGAAATATTAATTCCAACTCTGGCTATTTCCAAATTTGCTCTGACTCCTTAAGCGCTTTAAAGTCCATTTCGTCCTATTACCCACTCCATCCTCTTGTCCAGGATATACAATGCACCCTCCAATCCCTTCGTGGCAAGGGAGTCAAAATCTCTTTTATTTGGGTCCCTGGGCATGTGGGAATAGCTGGCAATGAACGTGCGGACAAAGCAGCAAAGGAAGCACTAAACATGCCAGAAATATTAACGACCTTGATAACTGTAGATGACCTTAAGTCTAAGTTTCGAAACATGGTTATAGGCAGATGGCAGCAATCGTGGCAGGGGCCAACGAATAATAAACTTCGGGCTATCAAACCGGTAGTATCAGCGTGGCCCTCAGGAGTACCCGGAGGGAAGAAGTCGCAATTACTCGCCTGAGAATACTGCCCTGAATCACTCATACCTCTTCACCGAAGAGAAGGCACTACCCCGGTGTGATGATTGCGACTCCCCTCTGAGTGTTCGACACATCCTGAAAGAGTGTGATAAATACCGTTCTTCCAGGGAGAAACACAAGGGTAACGGGACCTTAGAAACTATTGTAGGTGATTCTCCGGAGAGTCTGACCCGGATAATTGCTTTTTTAAAAGACATCAATGTTTTCAATAAACTATAAGATCTCTATATGAGACCACGACCTGCACATGTTATCACATAAATATAACTGAGTGAAATACTGTATTACGTACATTTTATTTACAGTGCAAATGTAGTGGTTTAGTGGTGCAAAATGACCTCAGCTGTCGACGCACCCAAAACACCAAATACTACTACTACTACAACATCCTGAGACTACTTTTGAACATAATTTATCCACGTGGGTTTCCCAGGATAAGGAATCCTGTATATACAAAACTAGGAATTTTGTTACTGAGGAACACTTTCGAGAAGACCCATTTAAGTTAAAATAGAGGAAGCAATATCTTTTCTTTGATGTGGATGGAACTGCACAAAAGAATATTTTTCATTATTGATAAAAACCAAATTATCCAACACCATCTTCACATGCAGTCAATATTTGATTGTACTAAAACATGATTAGGCTTCTTTGAGGTGGTCAGATGGGTTGTGTCATGTGCATACATATACACTGAACCACCGTTAAAATAATTCGGGAGATTATTAATATATGGAAGAAAAAGCAGGGGACCCAGAATGGAGCCCTGTAGAGCACCTTTAACTAATGTCAAGGGTTTGAGGTTGAGTGTGATCTCGATTCCAATGAGTATAATTTAACGGTTTGTGTTCTTCCTGAGAGGAAAAATTTGATCCAACGGTTGGCAGTCCCTGATATTCCATGCATCTCTAGTTTCCACAGTAATACACCATGATCAACAGAGCCTAAACCCTTTCTGAGGTCATAGAAAACACCAATTATATTACTTTGTTTGTCAGGTTCAAGTAAGATATCATGGATAACTAATTCATGGTATTTTCATTGGATCTTTTTTTTCATGAAGCCATACTGAGAATCAGCTATAATTTTGAATTTATTGAGGAAGCACAGTAATCTGTTGTACATTACTTGTTCAAATATCTTGGAGAATGCAGAGAGAACTGGAATAGGCCTATAGTTGTTTATATTATGTGGATCATCTCCCTTGAACACAGGGATGACCTTAGCCTCCTTAAGTCTGTTGCGGAAAATTTCGGAGGAGAGAGATTCATTTATTAAATGAGTTATGGGATGGATTACTGAAAATTTAGCAATTCCTTTGAGCAAAGAGCGTGGTATATGATCACCTCCAGCTCAATTCTTCTTGCTATTCCTATTAATAATGCAGTCAGTTTCATAGTCATCAGCGGGACGAAGAAAGATAGTCTGCGCATAATGTGGCATGCCCTGCATTAACCAATTCGTTTTCTGTTGATGGCTGGTATTATTTAGCAAGCTAGTTATGGAATTGAGAAAGTTTTCATTAAGTAGTTTTGAAACATCAAGTTGGTTAGTGGTAAGATTATTATCGTAATAAACAGCTTCTATATTTGATTTTGCAGCTTTGGAGTACAGAGTAGAATTATTAATAAGGCTCCTGGCGGCTTCACTGCGGTTGTTAGAGGAGTTTGTAAATTACATGTTATAGTTTCTTTTAGCATTCGTCACTAATATACTATCTTCCTTTTTAAGGAATTTATAATATGACCTCATTGTTGCAGATTCGTTTGATTTAAGATCATTATAAATTTATTTTAATGTAGCTGAATAATCCCTTATTTCTTCAGTTATCCATTTATAATCTGATTTGAGAGGGACTCGAGTTATCACTGCTTTCAGTGGGAAACATTCATTTATTAATAAAAGAAGAGGCCATGAAAATTGTTTAACTTAAGAGTCCAAGTCGTCATCTGTATGTACGCTGATCCAGGATTGTTCCTGGAGTAAATTTTCAAAATGTGTTTTGGCAGACAACGAGTGATACAGCTTATATCGGACCTCATCATATGACATGTGAGAGCTACCATTAAATTGAAAATTCAAAGACTGGGCTTTGTGGTCTGAGAAGTGAGTTTCCAGGTTGTCTTTCGGAGGGGACCATATTGGAGAATATGTTATCAATAATAGTTCCGGAGGAACTGGTGACTCTGGTTGGTTCACTTATACAGGAAACTAGGTTAAAGTCATTAGCGTATCCACCAAGTGATTTGTCTGAGTAGAGGCCGAGTCAAAACGAACATTGAAGTCACCGGAGATGACGGTAGTAGTCGTATTATTAATGAAGGCGAGTAAAGTTTGAGAGAAAACACCATAAACATAGAAAAGTCCCCACGAGGTGATATGTAGACACACGTAATGGTAGTTAATGGAGCCACCAAACATCAAATGTGCTCCACAGCACTCAAAATATATTTCGTCACAAGGGATTTTAATTTGAAAATTGTGTGTTTTAAGGTGATGTTTTATAAATATCAACACACCACCGTTTTTTAATTCAGACCGGCAAAAGTATGAACCCAAGTTCACTTTCACTTTAAAAAATACTCATCTACATCTATACGATACCCTGCAAGCCACCGCGAGTATGTGTGGCAGGGGGTGAAGGTCACCAAGTATGCACTACTGACATACAAACAAGCAACTATAGGGTCTCATGCAACTAGAGTGTTAGTATCTATAGTATTTAAGGGATTAATAAATGCATCATGCACTACAGACTACTCTAAAATATTTCCCCTACCTATCCCTTTGCTATGTTGCCTATTCTATTCTCTTAAAGTACGGGAGAAAATGCCGTTTTGAATCTATCAGTACGACAATCTATCTCTCTAATCTTATTTACATGGTCGAATCTAACATAATACGCTGGTGTTTTTAATATGTACCTAACATCTTCAGTAAAGCTATCCGATTGAAATTTCTCTAATAGATTTAATCTGTACTTTAACCTACGCTCTGATAATGATTCCCACCCTAATTCTTGCATTAATTCTGAAACGCTACTCAACCTATCGTAACACCCTTTAACGAACCTAGCTGCTCTACCCTGCACACTGTCTAGTTCTCTGATCAAACTTAATTCAACGGATCCCATACATTGGCTGCATACTCAAGGTGGGGCCTAACTGGTGATAAATAACATCGCTCTATTGTCTTCTCATCACATTTCCCAATTACTCTTCTTATAAATCCTAGCTTTATCTTCGCTCGCCCCGTCTCAAATAGGTTTCAGGCGCTTGCTATGGATGTAGCCGAGATTCCTGCAGCCGGCCCCGTCGCTACTCCGAGAGCTCTACCGAGGAGAAGCCGTCAGAGTGGGAAGGGGGGGATGCTAGTGATAGGGAGTAGTAACGTTCGGCGTGTGATGGCTCCTTTGCGGAGAAGGGCAGACCGCGAGGGTATTAGCCAGGGCTTAACGTCTTGGTGCATCCCCAGTGGCGGTATTCCTCAGGTGACGAAGGCGATGGGAGCGGCGGTTGCTGGCACGAAGTGCTCTAGGCTGCAGGTTGTGGCCCACGTAGGCGTCAACGATGCCACCGACCGCAGACCCGAGGAGATTCTGCATTCCTTCAAGGAATTGAACTCTGAGGTGAAGCGGGTAAGTGGAGTCGCGGGCGTTGAACTGGCGCTATCGATTTGTAGTCTGGTCCCGAGGATCGATCGTGGACCTCTCATTTGGCGGCGAGTAATTCCCAAATCTTTTAAAATATCTAGAAAAGACAGACATAATAGAGCAGGTGTTGGTGTTTTCATTGCAGTCAAGAAATCGATCATTAGCAAAGCAGTAATATTTCCCGACAACCCCTTGGAATGTTTTTGGTTGTTCATTAACATGCCCTAAATCCAAATCGATATCTGTTTGCGCATTCTATAGGCCCCAAAAATTTTATGTTGGCTCACTATTAGAACAGGGAAAGCAGATAAATTCTATAACGTCCCGTAACAGCGAGCGTAATTTAGTAATAGACGGAGATTTCAATGCCCCATCAATAGACTGGGGACCATACAGCTTCAAAGCTGGACGGAGGGACAAGGACATCTGTAAGAATCTTATAGATGTATTCTCCAACAACTCCCTGACACAATTATCTACAGCACCTAATAGAGGGGATAACAACCTTGATTTATTGGCAACCAACATCCCACAATAAGTAATTAAGATTGACACCGTTAATGGAATCAGTGACCACAGAGTCCTAACTGCAAAATATTCTCTAACATGAGGTAAAAAAAAGATTTATATTTTTAAAAGAGCAGACTTTGCTTACTTTAAAACTTACTCAAGAGATACCTTATCGATTTTAAAAAGTCTTCCATAAACGTATGTACGAACGGTTCATAGAAGTCGTTAATTAATATCCTGGTATCAATAGATATAACCCTAGTAAATTTGAAAAGAAAGTAGTGAACCTAGGTGATACAATGCCGAAGTGAGAATATCCCTGACTTGACTTGTGTTTTATTTAGCCTGGGTGGGTTAGGACAACAGTCGCGTCCTCTCTACCACCCACCCACCTGAGACGGCAGCGAATATGTCATGCAAAAATGAAAAGAATTAGTAAATATGCCCACTGCTGAGCGTAACGTAATAATTGAAAATTATAAAATTTCAAAATCCACTGAAAAGACAACCCTTAGTAATGCATTTGCAGAATTCAAAAGAAAAACACTTGGGGAACAATGAAAGAAAATCCAACAGTCTTCTGGTCGTACGTAAGGAAGTGCAAGGCCATAAGTCTGCCGTCCATTTACTTTAAAATGATAAGGGTGAAATGGCCACACACACTCTTGACAAAGTTAACTTACTGAATTCCATCTTCCAAACCGTTTTCAACCCACCTTCCGGGGATTCACCTGTCTTATTATATGACCTCTTTCAGCGGCTGATGCGAACAATTGAAATTTCCTGTAATAGTATTGAAAAGTTACTTAAAGATATAAGCCCCAACAAATCTCCTGGCCCTGATCAAATTCCCTCCCGCATATATAGAGAGTTAGCTTCCGAAATTTCCCCCTACCTTGAAATGGTATTTAATAAATCCCTGACCGAAAACGTCGCACCGATGGACTGGAAAGCAGCCGATGTAACACCCATTTTTAAAAGTGGTGATAGGGAGCAGCCATCTAACTACAGACCTATATCCCTCACATCCATTTCATGCAAGGTCCTGGAACATATAATTGTTAGTTCAGTCATGGGACACATAGATAGCCAGAATTTATAGTCCAATTTTCAGCATGGCTTCCGGAAGAGCAGATCATGTGAAACTCAACTTGCTCTCTTTTCTCACGATATTTTAGTTTCTGGCGAAAATAATATTCCAGTAGATGCTATATTTCTCGACTTCAAGAAAGTTTTTGACAAGGTGTCTCATAGCAAACTAATTTTGAAATTAAAATCTTATGGGCAAGACAGTGACATTACATCATGGATATATGATTTTCTGCATGATCGGGCGCAAAGGGTTGTTTTGGACGGTTTAACCTCACCGACAATTAAATTCACTTCGGGTGTCCCGCAAGGTAGTGCGATAGGTCCTTTCCTGTTCCTTCTGTACATTAATGATATCAATAAGGTGATAAAAAGTAAGCTTCGTCTATTTGCCGATGACGCAGTAGTGTAAAGGGAAGTTCTATGCCCAAACGATAAAGAATATTTAAATGATGACCAACAAATAATTAAAAATTGGTGTAATACATGGCAGTTAGAATTAAATTAAAAAAATGTCTTGTAATGAATTTTTGGAAATAGAATAGCTCTCCTCCTATCACTTACAAAATAAGTAATAATGAATTAACAAACGTGGAATCCATTAAATATCTTGAAATAAGACTGACACATTATCTTTCCTTGGGTAAACACACACATGAAATAATGGGTAAAGCTAATCGTAAACTGGGATTCATCAAAAGAGTACTGGGTAAATATAACGATCATGTACGAGAAATCAGCTACTTTTCCCTTGTAAGACCTCATTTGGAATATGCTGCCAGTGTATGGGATCCCTACGAAATCGGTCTAAATAACGTACTTGAACGTGTGCTGCGAAGATCGGCAAGATTTGTAAAGGGAAGATACGATAATCTTATTAGCGTAACCAGTCTATTAAAAGAATTAAAATGTAATCATTGTCAGATCGCAGGTTGTGGCATTTTTTGGTTCCCCCCCCCCTCCTCCCCTCGTTGGACATAACCCCTCGGCGGACTAATTACCCTCCGGACTTAGCCGCAGGACTTGCTCGACAGGCGTAGCTAACGACAGGCGGAGCCAACGACGCCAACAATGCCTACGATTCCAAAATGCATCGATTCTCGCCTGCACCGATTCACGCCTGCACCAATTCACGCCCGCACCAAACACGCCCGCACCAATCACACCCGCACCAATCACCTCACCACATCCGCTCTCACTTATATAGCCCCCAAAGTGCGGATGAAGACCAGAAGTTAGGCCATCGTACGAGCCGTTATTGTGTTCCCCCGCCGTAGTGAAAAAAGAGTCCCGGATGAGCCAATCCTAATCTTCCACCTCGCCCCCTTCACATCATGCCACCTTTTCCTCCCCTCAATTTGCACCAATGGAATTCCACGTAAAACCCCATTGCACTTTGACCTTCCAGAATGTACCCCTCCTTACCCCAGAGTTTACCTCCCCTCTCACGCCCTCGGTTCCAGTCGAGACGGCAAAGAGACGATATCGAGGCGAGGTGAGAGGAGAGTTAGGTTTTTGTCGATTCTCCTTTTTGCGCCATGGACTTTTGGTGCAAGTTATTAGTTTTCCCGAAATTGTGAAGAGTATTTGAATTTTGTTGGTTTGTACCCTGTCTTTTGATGTTTAAATACAGTGTTTAATTAGTTGGATTGTCATACTTTTGTGGTTTTTTCTATTTCTGACCTCATCTTGCTCACCCGTCTTGGAAAGAATATTTGTCCTTTGGACAAGCGTTTCTCGTGAACTGCTGTTCTTCTTTCGAGAAACGCTGCAAGGTTGAAATTCAGTCTTAATATCTCAAACAAATTCCAAGACCATATTTTCAGTGATGATGTTAAAAATATTTTGCGAACCCCAACTTACTATGGTAGACCGGACCATTATCACAAAATTTGAGAAATTGATTGCTGAACTGACAGATTCGAAAAGTCCTTTTGTCTTCGTACAATAAGGGATATGAATAACGGTAAATGTATTCAATACAAGTGTAGCAATGAATAACATTCGTAGCTGCATGTTGGTATAAGGACTTATAGCTAACCAAACTAACAGCATGTTTTTGCATGCATGCTATGCTATTTTTATCTTTTTTTAAATAGCATATTTTGAACATAACCTATACAAGTACTAATCCTTTTTTATGCATGATATGTGGTGCATGTTTGGTGAGAGTTCACCCCCAGCCACACACCTTTATGGTGGCTTACAGGGTATTATGTAGATGTAGATGTAGATTAATACATAATCACTAGAGCTCTGAGGGGCTTTGAAATACAATGGTAAGGTCAGATAAGACGACTATTCCTCGCAATATGCCTCGCAGCGTAAACCTGTTACGTCAACAAGAGGTCAGCGAACCCCGCCATGTCCGAGCGCATTCAAGTTAACTTAAAAAATTATCATTTCATTCTCTCTCGTAGTAAACTGGTGTTTGTTAAATCCTAAAATGAATGAATTTATGGAAGGGAACGACTCGCAATTATTGATGAATTCTGTTTTTCTTCTTTGATGGACTGCCCTCTTGTCCTACGGAACGTATGTCTGCGTTCTTAGATCATGGCCTCCAACCCTCCATCCACGTAATATCTACGTCTACGCAATATCCTGCGAGCCACCACGAGGGTGTGTGGCGGGGGGTGAAGATCACCAAGCATGCACTCTTGACATATGACAATTGGTTAAAAAAGTAAGCACCTCAGTGTTTGAAGTCGGCTTTAACCTCGTGGACGGTGGCGCCAATGCGCACGACTTCGGCTGCTCTGTGACATTACATGTCTAGCAGTCCGGCAACATCTAGCTCCTTTAAAGCCTCTACAAATTCCACAGAGAAGGAGGACGCCTTGGTGAACGGACGTGTTTTCGTGGAGCTCCTCCAAACCGCCGCCGGTGGAGGGGGGAGGCCCCCACCAGTGACTTTGTGCGGTGTTGCCGCTACCTGCATAGTGTACTGCTATAGTTACTATCAGTGACTTCCTGCGATTTCCGCTGATTTCTGTGACTTTACCTGTGACATTGTGCAGACCGCCCTCCGAGAGGCTACCTTTTAATCGCCCTCGCGCAGGCCGTCTCGGCGGCCTGCTTCAGTGCTGTGCTTCTAGTGATAGTGGATATAGTTCTACCACTTTTTGAGATGACGCAGGTCATACCTGACATGAGAACCCGATCGTTGTGCATAGAAACGAACCATGGAGTGAAATACGCGACACCGTACGAGGCACACGTCTTTTGCCAAGACACGTTGGGCCTACGATACGATGACCTCAGTAGTTTAATGTTTGGTAACAACCGTGCTCAAGTTTATGTGAAATTTTTGAATGACGACACTTTCAACCGGGCAATGGCGAAGCTATCGCCCAGTATGCCGTTCCCGTCCGCGGAAAACCCACGCACCACCGTAACCCTGGGAAGAGCTCTTGGGGGGTCCCCAGTGAATGTTCGGGTCCAGTGTCTCCCTGAGGAGGTACCGGACATGGCAATCCTCGACACCATGAGAAACTATGGCCGTACATTGAACCTCACGCACAGCACGTGGCACGGCGATCGGCTGATGCCCATACGAACTGGAACAAGAGTAGTGAAAATGGTGATCGAACGAGACATACCTTCGTATGTACAGATAATGGGTCAGACAGCACTTGTGGTCTACCACGGGCAGAAAAGGACCTGTGCCCGTTGCGGGATGACGGGACATGAACGGAAGGAATGACCTAGGAACAGCCAACCGCGTCGTTACGCCGACGCAGCCCAGCCGATTCCTGAGTCACCAGAAGACGAGGAGGAACGGGAACGGCGAGCACGCGCTATCGCCGACCTCGAGGCTCCCCCTCCCCCGACGCCACCGGCATCAACGGCTCCCCCGCCCCCTGACCCTGTCACCGTCCCGAACGGCGTAACACCTAAGGAGATTCTGATCGCGGCCGGGCCTCCGGAAGCGCCGAAACTTACAACGCCGCACCACGTGCCGAGCCCTGAGCTACCGGAAGGAGCGGGGGCGCCGTTCGACTCCCGACCGCCCCACGCCCACGCCCCGCGTGGGGGGGAGAGGCCGGTCACTCAATCCTCATCGAAGCGTGTCGGAGGGGAACCCGCCCCTCTTTCCCCGCCCACCGTGCCTCAGCCGCAACGGCGCGCGCATCGTAAAACGGCGGGGAGGGGAGGTGAACCACGAGGTGAGGAGACCTCCGCCCTGCCTGCCCCCACCCGGGTCGTGACAACAACTGAACTTACCTCCGCGCGTTCACAGCTGATCGGTTCCACGGAATCGTTACTGATGCCCGTTACACGAGCAGTTCCTGTTCCGGTGACAAAGTCGCCGGCTGACGTTTTGAGACCGAGTGCGCCCCCCTGCTTACGGCCCAGTCTGGAAACGGCCCAGCCTCTTGTTGGTAAGCACTCTCGGGCCAGCAGCAGTGGAGAAGATGACGGAGCTCCACCCGGACAGCGCTTGAGAGCCGACACAGCCGGGAGGGAAACGGAGGACCCGGAGACGACGGCCAGCGCGAGCGCCGCTTCCTACATCCCGTCGGATCAGGGGACGGCCGAAGCCGTGCTCCCCTTGGCACCCGATCTCCCAGATGAGATAATCCCCGCCGGAGAACAAGCGGCCTTTGGCCCCCTTAGTACTGGATCTGTTTTGATATGTACCCAGGTGGGCGAGGGCGGGTCCTCAGTGGAGTCTGCGGCAGGTCGGAGCCAGGAGCTGGACCCCATGGCCCCATTAGCACTCTCCTTCCCGCTATATCAGCCCCTAACAGTTTCCATTCCATCCCCGTCTACCTGCGCGCCGTCTCCGTCGCCTCCTTTGTCTGCTGCGGGGTCCGTGGAGATGGGGAACGCCACGATTGCCGAGTCGGACGCGTCCACGACCGACTCGCAGAGGACACCACGGACCCGGGACAGGACGAGGCGCTGCCGGCCACGTGGGTCGGGTGTGAACAAGGGTTCTAAGTAGCTTACGCTTAGTTCCCTCCATTATGAGTCTTTGTGTCATCACTTTCAACACGGCGGGGGTTTCCTCGCCGCCGAAAATTAACGTCATTAAATCCTGTTTCTTGGCCCTTCAGGCAGACGTTATCCTACTTCAGGAAACGGTAGACGGCGTCGTTTGGCGTGACGCCGTCTACGATGAATTCAGCAATTTCTACGGTCCAAGGGGTGGCGTCACCACACTTGTGCGTCGCACAATTCCTGTGCGCGCGGTGCGGCGCCACCCTGACGGCCGGATTATAGCGCTTGTTGCAGCGGGTATTCATTTCATCAACATATATGCCCCCGCTGGTGAGGGACGTCGAGCGGAGAGGGAGTCTTTCTTCTCGGTCTCGCTCTTGAATTATTTGCACTGTTTCTCCGGGAAAGCCATCCTCGGAGGAGATTTTAATGCAATTTATCGACGGGAGGACAGTATTTCAAATCGCGACCGCCTGACCTACCGTCCCAGCCGGGCGCTCGAGCATTTGCTCGACGCGATTCGCGCGACGGACGCTGCAGTTTTATTTCCTGCACCCGTGATTCCTTACACCAGAGTCAGCCGTTCCTCGTGGACGAGAATTGATTACCTCTTCCTATCCAAATCCCTTACACCCTCTTTCCAAAATACCCAAACCTCTCCCCATTCCCTATCCGACCACCACTTTATCCTTGCCCGCTTCTCCCTGCCGCCTCAACCCCCCTCGTATACGCCTCGCATCGGTAAGCTTTGGCGTCTGAATTGTAACTTCCTCTTGGAGGAAGCTCACAGAGAGAGCATTGGCGCGAGAATCGGCGAGCTTCTCGCCACCGCGCCTTCGGGATCATCTGACCTCGTCGATTGGTGGGACCGCGTCTTCAAACGTGAGATCGCACGGTCCCTCCGCTGGGCGACGAGGCAGTGGCAAATTAGCCTTTCGAACACCGTGGCCTTTATCCGTTCTGCTCTCTCTGAGTTTCTCGAGTTGGACCCTCGTCCACCGAGATACTATGAGCAATTGCATCGTCTCAAGTGTGGACTGCTGCAGTTCGAGTTGAAAAGGCACGCTCCGCAACGTTGGCAGAGGGAGATGGACCCGGATATCTGGGGTCCTCTTACGCTGGCAGAACTCAAGCGGTCTCTCCGCATGAGCGATCCCGGCTCCATGCCACAAGACGCTGCCGCGGAGGGAGACGTTTTGTCTTCCGCCGCTGATTATTATCAAGCGACTTTCAACCGATACGGGGCGTGGAGGGAGGAGGACTGCCCTTCCCTCCCAAACCTCCCTACCTTACCCTCTGACGCGATTAATGACCTGACGAAGGAAATTCAGGAATCGGAGTTGGATGCCGTTTCTAGCTCCTTCCCGACAGGAAAAGCGCCCGGCTGGGATGGCCTTCCGTTCGAGTTCTACACCGCATATTGGGACTCTCTACGCCCCCTTTTGGCTCGCTTGTTTAACGCGATTATTTCGCGCGGCTCTCTGACTGAAAGTCAACGAGACGCGCTGATCTCGTTGATCCCGAAGAAGGGACGCCCGGCATCGCTTCACGACTACCGGCCGATTTCCCTTCTTAACTCGGATTACAAAATATTCACGCATGTTCTCCGTGCGCGCCTCTATTCGGTCTCCAAATTCGTCCTCTCTGATCTCCAACATGCGGTCTCCCCGTCCCGGAATATTTTGGACGCGGCTTTGTATATCCAAAACGTCACTTTCGCTGCACAAAAGCACTCGGTTCCGGTTTCTTTGCTTGCGGTTGACCTGACAAAAGCATTTGACTTCGTCCGCTTTGAATTCATCATATTGATCTTTCGAAAGATGGCTTTCCCGGAAAGTTTCATTCGCGTACTCAAAATTTTGTATTCTAACGTCACGTCTCGAATTAGATTCCAGGGGGAAATTTCCCAACCATTCGCTATATCCAACTCGGTGCGTCAGGGGTGTCCGCTCTCCATGCTCCTGTTTAGCTTCGCCATGGATCCTGTGATCCGGGCTTTGGCCGGGCGGGGGGTGGGGGTGGAACTTCGTGGTGCATTGCACACCGGGGTGTTGTATGCGGATGATTTGACTCTGTTTGTAGGTCACCGGGATCAGTTTCGCGTGATAAGAGAAGTCTTGTCCGAGTACGAGCCCGGTGGCCTCTTCGTGAACAACGACAAATCATGTTATCTCCCCTTCGAGGGAAGTCTCCAGAGTCCATCCGCGTACAACTGGCGGCTTGCCACGCCCCCCATCAAGATCCTTGGCCACCATTGGGATCCTTCCCTGCAGGTAGCCTTGGATCGTAACTGGGGGGAGGCGGCCCGGCAAGTGAAGTGGACGGCGGCAGTGTATTCGTCACCGAACATCCCGCTCACGGCCCGGGTTCGTCTCCTGGAGCAGTTCATACTGCCCAGGATCTGGCACGTGGCCCACATCTGGCCGTTATCCCCCCGGGTGCACGCTGAGTTGATTATAGCTACGAATAGGTTTATTTGGAAAAATCACGTAAAGAAAATCTCGAGGGTGCAGCTTTACAGTCCCCCAGTACAGGGCGGACTAGGCCTCACTCATATTCTAGTCAAGGCTCACACTATGTACGCGAAACTCCACGCCGGCGCTCTAGGTGACGATCGGCCGGCGTGGAGGGAGATGGCGAAAGATGCTCTAGACTTCGCACATCACAGTCCGCCCTTCAGGCAGGCTGAAACCTTTATGTTGCGAGCCGTGGACGCCCTGATGCCTGGAGAAGCCTTCGTCTCGAGGGTGATGTACCGGCGGATGGTTCGTCCTCATGTAGTAGCGGCGGGCACAGGATCGGCGCCTTCGTTCCGCAACTGGAATGCGTCTTGTAAGGATGGTCAGTTGCGGAGTACGATGTACGCGGTTATTGGCAACCTGCTGCCCACCCTCGAGAATAAATTCAAAATGAGACTCTCCGACTCTCCCCGCTGTCCTCTTTGCCGGCGGGTGGACTCATTGGTTCATTACGTAGTGGGCTGCGATGAGCGTTTACTCGAATGGGAGGTGCTAAAGAAAATCTACAAAATGTTTGATATCTTTGGCAATTGTGTAATTTCACTGCAAAATTTAATTACCCTTAACTTCCGGCTTTTCCCCTTTTTTAAAGCGGTCACATTGGCCGTACTAGTGTCCTCCCTGGTTCACGCCCGACTAAACCGACTCCCCTATTCTAGTCACCATCTTCTCCTGCGATGCTTACACTCTCCAGTGCTCCGGGAAGTGCCCGAGGAGGTGAAGAGGCAGGTGCGTGAGCACCTCAGGGCCAGCTTCGGGGACTGAGCAGCATCAGCGTGAAAGACACTGTGCACTGGTCGCCAACAGAATGACACGGGTCGGGTGCGGCAAGGAGACGAGGTGTCCGGCCCGCCACCTCCCCTCTTTTTGAGACGTCTACCAAGTCACTCTCATGTGTTTTCTCCCTTTTTCATTAAGATTTCACCTTCTGTTTGTTCTTACTTTGTCACTGTAAACTAATTTTTGAGTGTGTTAATTTTTTTTTTTTTTTTGAAGATATCAACTTGTATGTCCTCTGGACACGAAAGAAATCCACCGCAATAAAAAAAATTTGAACCCTTGATAGCGCAACTGGTAGAGCACCTGGCCGGAAGTCAGGGGTTCGGGGTTCGAGTCCCGGTCAAGGCGAATGATTTTTTCTCTGTGGAATATCTTGCTACCTTAATATTGGCTTGAGGAAGCCCTTTACTCAGTTCTCCTGACGACTAACTATTTTGTGTGAATATTAGTATTTCATTTTACATCATTCACTACTTGCTTCATTCATCTCTTACCGGGGCTTCTTTTGTTGTTCTACCCGTGTCCTCTTTTCACTCAACGACTCCAGTCGCCAGAATTCATGTCTCAAGACACGATGGCCAACTAAAGACTACATCACGCATATTCTTTCTTTACTAATTTAAAAAAAATCATCTTTCAAATGCTTCCAGCCTTGACTTCTCGGCTTCTAATATCGTTCTGATCTTACTGCCATAAAGAAGTATGTTCCGGATGTGAGTTCTTTTTGTTAATCATTTTGTGTTTTTATGCGTCTAAGCTTGTGTTTTCAGCCATAAATGGATTCTTCTTTTGGCAGTATTCCCTCATCGGCTGGGCCATTCCTGTTTCGTGCGTCGCTCGGCTATCCTATTCAGAACATTCTTTCAATTCCTCAACCTTTTGTTTCCCCATTTCAACCTTGATCCTGGCCTCTCCTCATCTGCTGCTGAACATTAATTTCGTCATCTTATTTTTGAATTTTATCTCGCCAATGTCTTTTCCGTGTTAAATAGAGCCTTACTTTCTGTGCCTGCCATGGCCGACGTGTGACGGCGAAATCCTGAATGTTTACCCGAGGATATTAATCCTGAAGACCTTTCTTTCATTTCTTTAATGGCTTTTACGACATACATAATGAAGAATTACTTTAAAATCAAATAGATTCAATGAACGTGAAAAAAATTCAAGAATGGATTGAGGATGACTGCCGTGTCGTCTCTCGAAACGTTGGCTAACATGGATAATTTAAACCATTGGAAAGCTCCAGAAGTCAGGAAACATTAGCATCGTAACTTTATTTCCCTCTTTGATTAACGTAGTACTTTGAAGTAGTCCCTTGCTATCCTTTCAGTAGATTTAAAATTTTCATTCTTGCGGTTGCCTTTTACATCTTTAAATATACCCCTCAGCCACATTTGTTGGTTTTTTTTCTTCTCTACATATTGCATTCTATACACTCTAGTTCCGTCCTCCAAGGCTTTGTTTACTTTCCCAAGAGTTTAATCTGCGCCTTCCTCCTGGCCGATTCCAATAATTAGCCATCTCTGCAATGTCTCGAGAGCGATGACCCAATGTCGACACCTAGCTCCGTCGGAGAAGAGCTCTCGATGAGACTCGTACGCCAGGAAGGGCCTCACCTCTACGCAAATGGCGGAAGCCACGCGATGACCCATGACCCCTGTTGTATTTTCTGGCCACGCTGCAACAGAGCAGCACAGAGGTTTGGAATGCCTGATTTGAAAGGCCGAAAGATGACAGGTTTTCTTTTCCTCTCCCCTGTCTAAATACTTCCATTCGACCATCTCTTCCAATCCAGTGGCACCGTTATTCGTTTTAGGGTCCTTCGCCTCAGCGGTATCGAGGATCGGGTGGGCAGAGTGGAGTACCCTCATAGAGAGTACTGTCCTCCGTTCCCGAGGGCCCGGGTTCCCCGACGATACTTTTCACTGGTTCATCGGTCCCTGTTTGAGTGCCTTCTGGAGACCATTTAGAGTGCAGTGCTCTGTCCTTCCGATGGGACGTTGAGCCGTGGTCCCCTTGGCGTCTTTCGTTGAGAGCAGTTGACGCCGGGTTTCTCTCCACCCTTCCTCCGTACCCTGCCCTGAAAACTCTTTACGTTTACCTTCATAGCCACCAAATCTCTGGTGCCAATGGCTCCAGTTTCTGGCTCCAGGCAAGACACTGGTATCTGTAGGCTTTGTCTCTATCTTCATCATTGCTCTCCTTTTGTTATATCGCAGGAAGCTCTTCACAAACATTCAGTATTTTCTTAAGCATTTTGTCTAATTCGGCATTTCTATTGCAAGATCGGTGCGAATTTCCTTGAGCTTCCACCGCATCAAACATCTACGTCCTCGGTCCACTTCATCTTGATGGTTCTTCTGCTGGTATCCTACATTCTATGATCCTACCCTGAAATGATGACTACACTTGACTGAAGTGCTCTTTCATGCAGTCGCTGCCAGTGGATTGGCTCTGGGGATTCTTTTACCTTCATTAAATTTCTATCAAGAGGGTTCCATAACATGTTAGAAACAATGAGCTACGGACAGCTACGGGGGAGCGGGAATCGAACAAACATTCGTTGACTACATCACAATAATTCGAATTTGAACATTTTATTATTTCTATTTTTCCCAGCACATCCATTCTTGGTCCCTTGTTCTCTTGGTGGAGTGTTTCCGGGAGAAAACCACTTCGATGGTCTTGCTCGATTAAAAGTTTTGCGAATTGGGAATTTAAGTATTTGTTTCTTTGAGAGAGCTCGTGTTCCCCTTAATTCTCTCTTTAAATTTCCTCCCTGTTTGGCCTATGTAGACAGCAATCGTCACAATTTTATTTCTGTTATGGTTCAGGCGTCGTTTGGAAAGGATAGCCCAACCCTTTATAGGGCAGAAGTCCCTAGAGTTTTTTAATTACTCGGGTCACTACACGCTCAGTGGTTGACTGAGCGACCACATTTCCGAGAACGAGTGACTCTAATGAATAGAAGGTGAACCTAACATCTATCGATCATCAAGGCAACACAATTAAACGTATGCTGAGGAAAACTCATGCCAAAAATCAGAGATACTGCCAGGATTGAGGTGGTCGCTCAGGCGACCACCAACCTATAAAGGGTTAATGACTTGTGTGCTGTGGTCGCTTTTCAAGAATGATCGGAAGTGGGCCTCGGTGGGTGTCATATGGCGTTGAGGAAGGCTAGGGTGTGATTGGAGATGGGGATAAGACCCTGCGTTTGACGAAGGGTGCTTTGGAGTTCAAAGCTCACGTATGAAAGGAGTGCGGGACACATCTACAACCGTGCGAGCCCCGATAAAGGTGTGTGGCAGGGGGGGATTCACACCAAACATGCATTCCACATCGTGCATAAAAAGGATTAGCAATAATATACTAGTCTAAACTTCACCATTGAAAAAAGATAAAAAATAGCCAAGCAAGCAAGCAAGAACATGGTGTTAGTTGGGTTAGCTTAAAGACATTATACCAACATGCAACTACGTGAATTATGCCACCTAAATTATGCTACCTGCGATCGTTACTCATCGTGCGTTGTGTCGCCGACACGTTGGCTTGAGTCGACGCTTGTCGCAAAGCGCCGCGCTGCGGAGCGAAACGGAAACAACGATTCAAGCTCGACTTTACTCGCTTCGCCTTGAAGCTTTTAAAAGGAATTTGGTAGTGAAGTCTTCATTTATTTCCCTTAAGGTTATTTAATTTCATAGTTTCAATCCTCAATTATAAAATAGAAATTTTTTATGAGCGTAGCATTTAATTCACAAGAGAAATATGCATTTTAAGGCGAGCGCGCCACGCAGTCACTGAGTCCTGATGGTGACACGGTGATTTTAAGTGGATTGACACCTAAGCTACTGATTATTGGGCTATGCGGAGAACAATATCAAAAACTACCTAATTTAGATTGGAGAAAAAATTGTAATTTTGTCCATTTTTATCTATAGCAGGTATATCACGTTACATTATGATATCTAAGAGAATAGCGATTTTATACCTACACCAATGACTGATTCAACTCCACGCATAATTAAATTAATTTTTCTGTTTATAAACTTTTTTTAAATGTTATATTCATTTACCATTAATGTATTTATAGAAATTGGTTGAGAAGCAATTTAATATTTATGATTGCCACAGTTAGGAAGCTTTTTCGGCCGTTAACTCCATGTGCATATTTCTCGTCAAATTGGGCGGCCTTGGTTGTAAATGTTTCTTCTGCATATGGTTTATAAGGTTTTTATATTCGTAATGAATTTGGAAGTGGTAGAAGGACGAAGATTTGTTTTGGCTTTTGTGCCTGATGTAAAGTGTTGAGCAAAACTGCGTTCGCGGTCGAGTACCAGGGGTCTGTAACATTTTTGAAAATATAGAAAGTGGTGTAGTTGTGGAAAAAATGAATGAAAAAACGACTGCTAATTGTCATACAACATAGTACACTTTTTCTGCAGGCGTAAGAACAGTTTTAGCTTCGCCATTCAGTTGCGTGCAAATTTTCGGGCACCTACGTTGTGGGGATCAACATTACTCTTCGCAAAAGAAATTTGCTCTTGACGAATTTCATTCCTCTCTAAAATCAGCTGAACATTCTCCTGTGATAAATGAAAAATTGCATCCATCCAACGCGTGCACATCTAATCACAAAACATGCTCAGGAGAGTGTTAACTCTTGTCGCTCGGGTCCTGACGTGGAGGAACGCCGGAAAGCCGCTACCTTTGTAGATAAACTCCGCGGAAACCTCATATCCAATGCTCTGAAGAGATAGCAGCAAGATACAATGGTGGAAAGACTACCTGGTGCCGAAAGTCCCTCACAAGCAATGCTGAATCGATCGTATAGTGAACCAGGGATAAAAATCTGGAGCCGTTAAAAAAGAATGATGGCTGTCACCAAACCTGCCGAGAGAATCCAAATACTTTCTGCTGCATCAGAGTCATAGAGAGTTGATGTAATTACATATGAATGACTAAAGCACTTCGGATCGCCTTGCTCGAAAAGTTCGTAGGTGAATACATCTACATAATACCCTGCAAGCCACCTATCATGCATTAAATTTGTAATTAAAAATTAAAATAGCAAAGCATACACGCAAAAACATGCTGTTAGTTGGGTTAGCTTTAAGTCCTTATACCAACATGCAGCTACCAATGTTATCCATTGCTACACTCGTATTGGATACATTTACCGTTATTCATATCCCTACTAAAAATAGTAGGGATATGAATAACGGTAACGGTAGGGAATAGTAGGGATATGAGTACTATTACTATTTCTTAGTAATAGTCCGAGGAAAAAAGGACTTTTTGAATCTGTCAGTTTGGCAATCTATTTCTCTAATTTTGTGATTATGGTCCAGTCTACCATAATAAGTTGGGGTCCGCAAAATATTTTTAACATCATCACTGAAAATATGGTCTTGGAATTTGTTTAAGAGATGAAGTCTAAATTTCAACCTGCGATCTGACAATGATTCCCAATTTCATTCATTTAATAGACTGGTTGAAATCGACTGGTTGAATAGAGGTTGTATACACACTAAACCCCAAGAAGGGCAATTAACTGACATTCACTAGCAGTTTTGTCCGAAAGCCTCTAAAAAATCTATGAAGAGAAGACCAAATTCTATGGCAATGCATGGCAATGCATGGCAAAAATGTTTAAGCAGCTAAAAAATAATAAGCGGTCATAAACGGACCACTGGCTTCCCCGTGGCGTCCCTGGAAACGGCGTCGATTGGCCCTCTGCTTGTGAGGTTAACCTCCTGACTCGAGGAAATCCTGGGTTCCGAAGGATTCCAGTGGCGCCACCCACAACCTAGGATGGGGGCCCTGGTAAAGATGGGTGTGGCAGATCTACGCCATCAAAAAAAGGAGCTCGCATGGAGTGGACGGTGACCCTGGGGGGGACACCTTCTAGCTTGCCATGCTGCCAGTGAGCCAAGTCGCAGGGGATACATGGCGAGGATGCACTCTGTGTCTCCTACAAAGGCAGATGGACCTCCTCCTACTGCAGGGGCTTCCGCCGCTTTTTCGATGAAGGGAGTTGAGCCGAAGGCCGATTCAGATCCACTCAAGTGGTAAGAAAGCACGAAATACTACGATGAGACGACTACCAGGCAGAGAAATATTCATCATAAAATTTATCTGCCGGACCAACAGCTGTGCCAGTTGAATGGAATCGTAGATATGATCCTGACCGAAACGAGTAGCCTCTGGGAAATACTCTGCGTAGTGTATGCTGCCGCCACACTATTGGCCTCTACCCGACTGTCTGCCACTTTTGAGACTAATGCAACAAAAAGGCTTAACCAGCTTAATGCCAAAATCACGCTGGCAAGACAACAGGTGTCGAGATATCAGTGTGTGTTGGACTACCTTTCCTCCGATCTGGCTTTTACACCGAAAGTCAAGCGCTTGGCGCGTGTAATCCGGAGAGACCACCACACACTGAACAAAAGAGTGCTACTTATCTGCAGCACGAGGTGGATAGAGTGCGGGCACTTACAACGGCGCGGAGGAAGCTGGTCAAGAGCTTTGTGACCGCCATCTAGAGGATATGGATCGTTCCATCTCAGTCACGGAAAGTGATGTGAACAAGGCCTTCTCTGGCAAGAAGAACTTCACTGCTCCAGGAATGGACGCAGTGAATAACTTCTGGTGGAAAAAGTTCCCTTCCACGCTCAAAAATATTGCCAGAATCTTCACATCATTTCTATCAGAGACGGAGCCAATTCCATCCTGGCTGACTGAGGAGCTAACGGTTTTAATACAAAAAAGGGAGACTTGTCCGATCCGAAAAACTACCGCTCTAGAACCTGTCTCAAAACTGTATGTAAGGAGTTCACTTCCATCCAGAATGACCTTATCCTCCGCTACATCCAACTGGTGTGGGAGGAAGTGTACGAGAAGAGGGGCTCGAAGAATGGCATCGCGGGATGCAAGGACAACCTGCTCATTGAAAGGTGTGTGAGCCAGGACGCTTGTCAATACAAGCGTAACCTGTCTATGAGCTGGGTGGACTATAAGAAGGCTTTTGACACCACCTCTCATGAGCTGATTATAGCCAGGTTATCGTTGTGGAAGACGCGCTTCGCCATACCATCTGGCAAGAAGACCGTCTAAACTGATTTGGTAACATACCACCGTGGCGTTTTTCAAGGCGATAGCCTTAGTCCCCTCTTGTTCTGTTTATCTCTCCTCCCAAAGTCCGTTCAGTTGAGACGAGGTAGGGGATATATGTGCGGTGTCCCGTCAAAAAGGGATCATAAGGCACCCATCTTCTCTATACGGATGACCTGAAGCTTTACGCTTTGAGCGCGAAAGACCTGCGCCTGGCGTTGGACACCGTACGCAGATGCGACAAGTGCGCGACCATCCATTTGAAGAGAGGAAAGATTTCGGAAGACCAAGAAGACGTGCAGCTAGTTGACGGAAACGCTATTCATCATCTTAATGATGACGAAGCGTATGAATATCTCGGCGTCCCCCAGCGCCGGATGCAGGTGCTTAGAGCAGTGAAGGAAAGGCTTACAGCTAAATACAGGCACACTCATAGGCGAATCTGGAGCTCTTACCTGTCAGAAAAGAACAAGGTTCTTGCGACCAACACCTTCGCGGTTCCGACACTGCTCTTCACCTTCGGTTGCATTAAATGGAATGTCAACGAGCTGCAAAACCTCGACAGGGGGACGAGGAAAATGATGATGATGTATCCTTGTCTTCGTCCAAAGTCTTCCGTCGCCAGATTGTATCTCCCGATAATGCTAGGTGGTAGAGGACTGATAAGCCTGGAGTGCCTTCATGTCAGAGTAGTCCTCAACACGGCTTGCCGCGTGTTCCACAGCACGGACCCCCTGATGCTGCTCGTAAAGGAACACAAGTGTCGGCAAAGGGGCGTTCTTATTCCAGGTGGCGAAAAGGGTAGCAGACAGCCTTGGTTTGGACTTCGAACCTTACCTTCAGCGGAGAAGCGTGCGACAAATCAATGTTGTCGCTGAAGGCGGACGTATTAAAGCTCGAAATAAAGAATGCGGAGCAAAAGACCCTGCTCTGCAAGCATACCGAGAAGCCCATGCATGGAAGTTCCTATCGAAACTCGGAAACGCATGGGCTATCGAAGGAGCTCACGTTCACCTTCCTGCGCTCCGCAGGTCTGAAGTCCGAAACCGAGGGATTCGTGTTCTCCTTCTCCACCTCCAGGCAATTGGAGGCGTCGAAGCCTGATATCGTTCTCCTCGACAATCTCTCGCATGCCATCTCGTAACCGAGTTTTCGGCCCTGGCCGAAACGAACATGGCAGCGAAGGAGATTGAAAAAAGAACTAAAAATCAAGATCTGCTGTTCGAACTCCGGCAAATGTACGCGGGCTACTCTGTGGAACTGGTAGTCCTCATCGTGGGCGTGCTTGGTGGTGTCAAGAGCTCACTGGTCGAAAATCTCAAGTGCATCCCAGCCTGCAGGGCGCGAGCGGATGCACTTGCAAGTGCAATGCAGAAGCAATGCAATTGGCAATTGCCTCAAGGGATCGACGGCGTGTGCGAGTGAACCTATGACGACAAAAATCAAACACCAGACCAACTGTACCGCGGCTGTGCTGGTCTACCGGGATAACAGTTGCCTTCGTTATGTCTGGAATAGATGCAGACAAAGGGAATTTGAAGGTGTTCTACCGCAGTTAATCTCATCAGAATCTACCGAGCTGCTGCGCGATATCTCTTGGAACATTTGAATTCAGAGTTTATCCTGATCCATTTATGAGCATATCTACCGGGCTGTTACATATGGTTGCATTGCATTGCACTTAAGATGTTTTGCAATTCAGCCGTTTGCATGACAGAGATGATCTACTAGTCCTGAGCGATTAGGTAGATATCATATTCTCATGTACTTGCTGATGATTATGGAAGTTAGTTCGTCACGCTGGAATATATGTGAGTGCACTTTCCCCATCGCTATGAGAGTATCCGTTTCTAGCGCAAAGTACGCATTGTTAAATGTATTGTCCCCTGTGTATCACGGCACAAGTTGCCCTGCTCCAAGAGTTAATTCCTTTCTGTGCTGAATTTATTTATAAATAGGTCATGCATTTGTGTTAGGTGAATGCCTTTACTCATAGCAGATATTCGATGATAGGGTGAAAACTAGGGAGAATGAATATCAGTTTTCCTGAAAATTAATTCCGTGGCGATTGTTTGGCGTGTTGGAGATACGGAGATGAGTGAAGCGCTATCTGCGATGAAGGATCTATCAAAAGGTCGTGCTAACATACGTCACTTAAGAATTATCAGGAAAATGTTTCGTAGTAGATGTTCAAGGCTATTTTAGCCCCTCCTCTTCTCTACCACGTGTAAGGAAGTCGGAATTAAAAATTGTTATATTTATTTATGATATCCCATAAATAAAATGAGCTTTGCATTAAAACTTAAGGTGTTTTCGGCAGTTGGCATACTTTTTCCAATTTAAATGTTAACCACGGTGTTTTGGCCCATCTCTGTTTCAAATAGCTGACATATATATTCAGAAAAAACTTTTATTCAGAAAGTATACTCAGAAATAAAACTTTATTTAATAAGGTGCTGTGAAGTGGAAACTGTATTTACTTTCGGATGTGACTTACTCATTAACGTCAGTGAACACTATGAAATGCCAATCCTGTTCACTTATTATATTTTATTTATACAGGGGTTACAACAGAAGGTAGGCTCACCCGCCAAATGTTTCCCATTGCTCTTATGGGAGTAATCAGACTGTATGTTTGGACTGTGACCACGTTGCTTTCACTTTAAAAATATTTCAGAAACGTTGGACAAATGTTTTCAAAGTTTCATGAAAGTCCATGAATTTGAAGCGAAGTAAAAAAAATACTAACGGTTTAAGGCTACTGGAGTAGATGATATTCCTGCCGAACTAATTAAAAATGCAGGAGATAAGACATTTATCCATCTGTACAAAATCATCTGCGACATGTGCTCTATAGGAGAGAAACCCACCGACCCATGAGGCTGACGACGCATGCCTGGAAGACATTGACAAACATAAAAGAATTGAACGAGAAGCTGAGGAGTAAGCTGTTGCGCCTGTTTGGGGGCATCCAAGAGGGGCCTCTGCAACTCCGCAACTCATTTGGTGCACGAGGTCGTCACGGAGGTGCGATAGAATCATACACAGAGGGCGCAGTTGTGGACCACTTGTGTTGTCTTGGAGACCACTCTCTGTGTCTTAGGTTCCGCTGTCAGTGTTCCAGGTGTCTTCTTCTTTTTCTGGCGACGGTCTTGAAGGCACAAGTATCTACTCCATTTCCAACTGGCATCGGCGCAGCAGAGTCTTCTTTGGCAACTTGTGGTAATAGGGTTAGGGTTTGGGTTGGATCCTTGAGACCTGCGTGGAGCCTTCAACAGTCCCTGAGGCCAAGCCCTCTTTGGCCGCACCAGCTCCCCGACAGGCTGATGGCGTTTCCATCGTTACATCTCCCCCTTGGCTCTGCAAAGGGTCGTTCTTTCTTCGCCCAGCCGATTGCCCTGAGAAGTGCCCCGACCGATGATTGCTCCTTAGGTGAGGCCCGCTGGTGGACTCCATAGGTTTCAGGCTCTGCCGGGTGGTGTCAAGTGAGCCCTCCTCTCTTCCTGGCCCTAAGGACCCTTTCGGCTGGTTCTCCGCGTTCCCTTTTCTCCATCGTCTCCTCCGCTGCAGCCGTCTTGTCTCTGATCTTAGTCTCGTAATCGTCGCTCATTATGGTGTTCGCCTTCGTGGCATAATTAAAGTGTATTACTAGTTGTTCTTGAGGACGAGAGTGCCAAGGCTATTATATTTCTTCCCTACGTACATCAACTCTTTTATTTATTTTTTAGCTTCCCGACTTAATGAAAGAAAGTCTGTGGACCTTATTTTTTCGTATGGGTGAAGTTCCTTTTGCATGGCTACTGTGGAGAGGCTGGACATTTTGTCCATTCGGCTTGTTTAATGCTTTTGCGTTTTCCAACCACCGTGTTCACTTCGTCCCAGTTGGCTAGGCCATAACACAGCCATCTCGGAATGTCATGGAATTCATCTACCTCTTCGAAATACCCTACTACACCTCGATGGTGTGTGACAGGGGGTGGAGATCTCCAAAAATGCACCATTTCAATGCAGCGATGAGCTACCAAGACCTACCCGATGAAACTTACGTGCAACCATGCAACTAAGCACGAAACTAATAGCTACACTGCAATGCTAACTACGCAGCTAAGAACGACCATTACAGGCTACTATGTTTCTCCCACCTATCCCTTTGCTATTACGTTTTCTTAAGGTACGCGGGAAAAATGACGTAGGGGCGAGTATCTATCTCGTTAATCATCTGCTCCAATCCACCGTAATACGCAGAGGTTTTAAATATGTAATTAAATTATTGAGTAATCTTATCCGTGGTAAAGTTCTGTAGGAGATTTAATCCCTATTTAAATCTACGACCTAATAACGAACTAATAATACCCAACCTAATTCGTTCCATACACTGCTATACCTACCGTTAAACGTTTTAACAAATCTGGCTGCTCTACGCTGACGATGTCTGGTTCTCTGATCAAATCTATTTCATCCGGATATATATCCCATACACTGGCTGCGTATCCTAGGAGTGACCCAACAAGTGAAAAGTAACATCTCTCTTTTGTCTTCTCGTTACATTTCCTCATTACACCTGTAATAAATGATAGCTTTGAGCTGGCTTGGCTTCATATTGCCTAATGTGTCTTATCCACGACAAATCTTTTGCAATTGTCACACCTAAGTAAATTGGATTTAACGCTAGCGATCTTTTATTGTTAGTAACATTGTCATGTTACTAACCATAGAAGATGGCTCTAATGAAATATTCATCTTCCATAAACAAATAGCCACACTCTTTTTAGGTTTAGTTTTCCCTCTGCCAACTGGTTCACAACTTTGGAATCGTATCTTCTCCTTGCTAAGTGATCTCCTGTCTTCTTCTTCATTTGGTATATCCCTGTACACTATCGCGTCGTCTCCAAAACGTAGAAGCTTACTACTCACTACGCTACCCAAATCGTGTAAAGGAAATACATGCAGACCCATTACACGAAAAATAGGTTTCTGTTCGTGTAGTTCCAATATGCTGGGAAGTGGCAATTCCAAGGGGACTGCAATGTGATATCCATGGGTGATTCCAAGGGGACTACAATGTGATATCCATGGGTGATCCCTTAAGTTAGTAATTATAACACATGGATGGTTTTTCGGGAGTTGAGGTCCTTGTGAAATTGAAATAGTTTTAACTATTTTCCGAAACGTCGGCCAAAAGTTATTTTCATTTTCACGAGAATCTAAACTGCCAAATATCATCCAGGTATTAAAAAAAGAGGTTTGGAATTCAACTTAGCAGTAATTTCAATGGCATTTGCTGGTCTTATTTGTTTCCTCTTACCGGTACCCTCAATTTCCTCTTGCCTCCCAGTTTCTGTTCGTTAGGGTCCACAACGTTTAGTTTGTTATGAAACACCCGTCGGAGAAGTTTTCGGCCCGAAGAAGAGTTGACTGACTGCCCCTGCTAGTGATCTCGCTTGATTTATTCACCTCGTCGGGTTAGTTTTAGAAATACACGTAGTTATTTGGGGCGGATTGTTGATAATTGACCATCTCATTTGTTTAGCGAATTTCGAAATTAGTGACCAAATTATTTACAAAATTATGAATAGCTTTCATTGCAATAGTTGGGCAAAGCGTTTATAGCAGTACTCTGGAGGACTGAAAAAAAATGGATGAATGGGACGAATAACTCGGTTGGATGATACAATTATATGTACTACTACTTGCCTTTCTCCACACACTCATGGGCGCAGTCCCGTACAGTGCTGCCCTCGCTGACATATTTCTGAAACAGACAAGAAGAGGCAGTCATTATTTGAGCGTCGTGATCTGATTTTACCGAATGAAGGAAGAGTGATTGTGATTTCCAATGTCGTGTCTCTCCGGCATACCTCTGAGGTCGAGCCAACATTTGGCATCCAAAGCGGAGCCCCGAAAGTACAATAAGTGAATATAATTTTGTCTTTCTTACAAATGCTCATTTGGTGACAGTCCGAAGAAAATACGATACTATTTAAGAATTAGCGCGTCATATGGAAAGGAAGCCGCGTGACGTCATATCGGCCGTTGCCATGCGACATGAGCCACTGGCGCCTGGCGTCCCTAGTCTTCGAAAGCAATTGGAATGTTGCACAACTCCACACACGAAATAATATTGCTTGGCTGGGAATGGAGGAAGTGTACGGCAGCGTATAACTGAATCGTTGGCAAGTCAACACACAGGTCGTTGGGGAATGACTCAAGTGAGATACAACATATGAGATGCGAGTACGTAGTCGGTATTTGGCAACTAGCAATATCTATGTAGGTTCGACGAATCCTGAATTCTGTTTTCATAAATACTGAGAATTACGGTCATAAAGCTGTGAGTGATATATTTTTATGCAGGGGATTTGAACAGGACCGGCAGAACAGTGATTTTATTAACATTCCTTTTGAATGATCATGTTTCCAATAATTAATTCGAAGATCGAAGTCCTTTCAACCTTAGCTTACTTGGATTGCTCCTAGATTATTCACAATTTTGTAAGCGTTGGCGATGTTCGATAAAAATATTGTTCACAGACATGCTGCAAAAGCACAAAATTGACGGCCCATGACAATTTTTTTCAGTTTACCAAAGAAAAAAGGGAACTTTGGTGTTTTTTATGATAGTCATGAAAAGTATAGATAGTCAGAAATAAAGAGAACACTCAAATAAGAGGATACGGTCAGTTTTAAAGTTTTGATTAAAATTTGTAGGCCCGGAAATGATACGGAAGTTAAAATAAGTTTTGATTTCTTAGTATGAGCTGATTCACCCACTGCCACACACACTTGCGGGGTATTGATGCTACTGCGTATATAAATATCACTTAGCTTGTCGGCATAAAATTAACTGATAAAAATTGGTGAGCTGTTACGGATAACAATTATCAATAAAAGTAGGATGTGTTCCGAAATTCGTAAATAATAGTATTTTCTAACAAACAGCGTATAATATCTAATATATAAATATCTAACATATAAATAATCTAATAGATCTAATATATTAATATAAATATCTAATATATAAAAATGGAATGGTGTCTGTCTGTCCGCCGGTTCTATGTTCGTTACGCATCTCCTCAAAAACTAATGGACCGATTGAGCTGAAGTTTTGTAGGATTCTAGCGTATGCACTAGAAGGTACTGTAGGCTATATAAGTTAGGCGGGTTCGATTCCTGGCACCAATTATGTATTTACAATGGTTCAAATTGACTTTTTCAATTTATGGTTGCGCAAGAGTCTTTTTCTTTCGCTCAGTAAAATAACTAATTATATAAGTTTTCTTTCATTCTTCCTGTATTTAGCGGTAAACATTTTAAACTTCCTTATTCTCTTAACCGATTTACGCTTTGCCCTCCAGGTTTCTCGGCATTGTGTAATTTAGGTTGAAATTTACTGTTTTTTTCGGTTAACATCCGAGTGTTGCTAAGGCCTTTGTCATTGTCGTATCCGAAATGATAACATCGTTGATTCTTAAAAAGTTCGTCAAAGAGGCTTCAAATTTTAATTTCTTTTTTCAGGTTTGTGCATTTGAACCAACCTGGGACATGAAGAGAAGAATAAAAAAACTTTCGTTAACATCGTCGATGGAGATAGTTTGAGATTTGAGATAGTACAACAAAAACTAGGAAATGAAATGCAAACCGCAATGGAGCACAATGCCTCATTACATATCCGTGGGATATGTTCATTGATGCCATTGCAATGGTGCTCAAAAAAGTTCGTCCTAAAGCGATGCCGTAAACAGCATTTTTCTTTCCGTGAAGATATTGACAGGTACAAAAATCTGCTAATTCTTGAACCTAGGTCGGCAATTTCAATCGAAAAAATGTTATGGACTCACTTTTCGCGCTACTCACAGATCAAATAGGTTTGCGTTCGGTAAAAATTAAAGTATTTAAACGAAAGTTTCTACGGGGTTCAAAAGGTGAATGTTTTATGGATTTATGCCGTTCTCCGAAGTAGACCCATTTCAAAATGTTTTTGATACACAAGAACGCGATAAGAAACTTAAATGAAGTTTAATCGAAAATAAGAGTAACAAGATGAAAAAAATTGTAATGCAGTTACACGTCAAGCATACAGTAGAAGGTGTGAATATAAGCAACTGAGCGACGAGTGCCTGGTTTAAGTCGCCTAAATCTGTACATACTAGGTGATGTGAATAGAATTTACTCTAATTGGGAATGCATTAATACGTATCCGTGGGAGGTTCATTGACGCCACTGTATTCACTTGGAGAGTTGTGGGATTGAGACAAACATAACATATGCGTAAAAGGCCAGAGACAAAATTTATTTTTTTGCGAAGAGGTATTACCATTGTCGTGTATGTCGTACCATTCCCCAAAAAACGTATCTGGTCTCATTGTCAACATAAGACAGACAGACATTCGTAGTATGCACACTCCCTTCTAACCTCCTTTGTTCCTTCTGGTCTGGTAGTTTATAAATAATATTCTTGTTTTTGTAAAGGCCCAGGTATGAGTCCAGGCAGTAATTATATGTTTATCTTGGTTTAAATTATATTTATGGTTCCGATGATGATCACTAAAAGAAAACTAAGGTATTGGTATGCGGTAGGAGAAGAGAAGCCAGGACCAATGTTAAACTAGGAAAATCGAGAAGGTTTAAGAGTTATGTTACCAGGGAAACCGAGTAACCAGTATTGGACAAAGTAAAAGAGAAATCGCTAGTAGAATAGCTCAGGTAAAGAGAGCATTCTATCAAAAGAAGAATTTACTTACAGCTGCAAATACAAACGTGGAAGTGGGGAAATATTTCATTCGAACATACAGCTGCAGCATTCTACTATATGGCAGCGAAGCATGGACAGCAACAGTAGGAGAGAAGTCCAGTGCTACCGAAGAATGATGATGATAAAATGGATCGACCGAGTGACTAACGAAGAAGTTTTAAGAAGAGTGGAAGAGAAGAGAAAACTATAACAAGAAGACGGGACAACTTAATCGGCCACATCTTAAGACACGATGGCCTGATGAAGACAATCGTCGAAGGAAAAGTGAACGGGAAGCATGGAAAAGGCAGGCCTCGAATGAGTTATATAGATCGTAAAGGACGTGAAAGAGAGGAGCTACGTTAATATGAAGAGGTTGGCCGATAGAAGAATCGAGTGGAGGGCTGCGTCAAACCAAGCCTAGGATTGTTGACCCTTGATGATGATGTTGGATGTTCCGATACTGACTTGGAGTCAAAGCTAACTCCATTAAACAACTTTGTGTTCGCCCCTTCATGAAAAATGTTGAAATCTCTTTATACAATTCGTATTTATCATATTTCTCCCTCCCGTTGAATTTCAACGGGCAACTTTAGCTAGCATTATGTATAATTATTATCCATGATTTTTGCAAGAATGGAACTTTTCTTCTTCGGGAATGAACAGGATGAGACACAACGTCACGAGAACACGTGATGTAGCCGAACCAGAGGTGGGGTGTTGATAAAGCCGCTAGACTGTTGTTGCTGAAAACAATTTATTATTATGTAGTATAACTGGATTGGTTACAATTTTTTATAAAATATTATATAATTATAATGAAATCCAATACAGTGGAGAAAATGTATATTCGAGGAATGTCTAAAGGCCGCTTTACACGATATAATTTTTTGTACAATTTCTTGTACAAATTTTTGTATGAGGAAATTGTACCGTGTAAAGCGGCAAATTGTACGAACGCTTGTGCGATTGTCTGAATGACTGAACGGGAAATAGAACCTGTTCTAATTCCATTCAGACAAACATACAATTTCGTTCAGTTTATACTAGCGTTTGTACAAAAAATTGTATCGTGTAAAGCGGCCTTAAGATTTAAGCGTCACCTAATCACTCCTTAGGATGCCTAAACGCTTTAAGTATAATTACTGGCATAAGAATTGCATGCAAATTAACATTATTTATTCTACATTAACGCTAGAGACACTTTGCGTCTATGTAGTTAATTACTAGGCCACTCCGTCCGCCTTCCGTCTACCCGTTCAGTGAATTGCTCCTAAGGAAATGCGATTGATAATAGAATGAAAATAAACATCTTAGAAATTTGGGGAACCAGTGGTTAAATTTCTCTCCACAATGGCGCCACGGAAGGAGTGCTCAGTGGACGTGCTTCTCCATTGGCTGCCTTTCGACCGCAGAAGTGACGTCATGTTCGGACACGCCCCCTCCTGAGCAGTTTTTTCGCGGAGGTCAAATTTCACCAAATTTACAAATTTTTTTCTCCGAAACAAGGAGTTACTGTAAAGTCAGGTTTTCAGAGATGTGCATTAAACAGTATCTTCTATCAGCAAAAAAAGTGAAAATTGGTAGATTCCTCATTGCGAAAACCAGGGGGTTTTAAAATAACTGGTACTCCTATGTAGGAGTGCGCCAAATGTAATCACTCATAGGTATTTGAGTACCCAAATGAATACATGAGTACCCGAACGAGTACATGAGTACCTGAATGAGTACATGAATACCTCGATGAGTAGATGAGTACCCGACGAGTACATGAATACCTCGACGACTGGATGAGTACCTGAGTGAATACAAGGACGACTACCTCAGCGAACACTTGAATACCTAATTGAATACATAGCCCTAAATACGAACACCCGAATGAATACCCCGGCGAGTATCCACCTCGATGAAGACCGCTGTTTACATTCGAGCACTAAGTTTTCGTGATGACTATTTGACCACCTCGACTGTAAAGGGGAGAAGACGTTCCCAAGTGGCACGAAAAGCCGAAATCTACTTTCTTCCGTGCCCACCGTGAGGAATGTAAGACATAACGCATGAGTAGATGCTTATATTCCGTTTCTCAAGAGCCTAGAGTAGCAATGGAAAGCTGGAATGATAATAACAATGCATAATCTACGTATATACTTGGGGTGCACTTTTGGCAATAGAGATTCCAAATGAGGAAATACTTTTACTTGCTATGTGCCTTGAGTTGCCTTCGATTAAAAATGTATTATGTTGACTCCTAATTTTTCAATCGATGGAGGATAATCAAGATTTCAATTGGTTTACATTCGTACACATATCAAAGAGTATTATTAAGGCCTTGGAACGGTAGAAAATCACGAGATAGATAACTAGGTACTACTCTACTGTAGGCACCAACATTTGTAGACTCGAGTTTAGACCTAAATAACTCCGAAACCGTTCGTCGGATTTTCACGTTAATTACTCAGTAATTTAGATAATTTTGTTGCTGACTGACTACATGGTTAAAATAATTTTTAAAAACAAATTTTGGATCCGTTTCTTCAGTTAGAGTAAAAAAAAGGCCCATTTTTTTAGCGCTACGGCGCCATGCGTCAATTTGACGTCTACTAACTTCCAAGCAAAGTGTTTCACTGAAACAAATTTTACATTCAAGGTGAACTATATCTTTATTATTACGTCTGCGAAGTTTCACACTTTTAACTTTAGTACTTATTGGTATGCTATTCCATTTATAACCACACTTTTTCTCGGAAACTATGCATCATGGCGCCACAATTCAAAATTGTCATCTTCCTCTTTAAATTTCCTGAGTGAATCAGATATTATCGTTTAGCTGAAGTTAGCACCTTATTTTATATCTAATTTTATGTTTCCTGAAAAACGCAGCGCAGAAAAAGCGCAGCGTTGCCGGCGGAGTGTCCTGCTCTGGGCTCACATGTTGGTGAAAAATTCCAGAGTTAAATCATGACTTAAAACCATTAAAATAATATTTACCTATACCTATTTATTTCAGGGATGATGTCATCAAAAGTATTTATGATGTTTATGAATTTGAAACTAAAAATTGAACTCATGTGCATATTTTGAGAGTTTAATAACCTTGAAACGCATTTTAAGAAGAAGACACACCTGATACAGCTCAGGTGGTAGCCTTGAGTGCAGTTCAATCCCCGGGGGAGCAAACTTGGTATAAATTGACAGAACATGCAGAGTAGTTTAAGAAGGTCAGAGAAAAACACATAGAAAGGACGAACATGCTAAATCATCAAAGGTAATAGGTAGATCAAATAGTGGATACGTTAAAGAATTATCGAGGAAAATTTTAGTTAGAAAAAAGCACCAAGACAGAAACAGATTGGATGGGAGAAAGAATTTCAGTGATAGTAGTTAATTGACGTAGTGTAAGAAATAAAGTATGTAGCATAATTTCACCACCTCATAAAAAGTACAGAAGCAGATATAATCGTAGGCACAGAAAACAGGCTTTCAAAGGACATATCAGATTATGAAGTATTCCCGAAGTATTTTACAGTATACAGAAAGGATAGAGTAAGCAGAAACGTATGAGGAGTATTTATAGCCGTGAAGGACCCGTATGTTAGTAGAATGGAACTTATATCAGAGCGAAATGTAGAACGTATTTGGTGTTCCGTTATAAGTAAAAGTAGTGACGCAAAAAAGATATATGTAGGTGCATATTACAGGCCACCGGATGCAGACGTCAATTCTATAATGGAACTAGAGTCAGAGATAGGTACATTAATATCTCGGAACAATGATAAAGGAATTAATAGTAGGCGTAGACTTCAATCTCCCTTCGATAGACTGGAATACGTGTAGTTTTATTACAGGAGGTAAGGATAAAGAACTCTGCGAATCACTGTTGAACACCTTAACGTCACATTCTTTACTACAGCTAGTAACAGAACCGACCAGGGGAAACAACATTCTAGACTTATTAGCAACAAATATACCCGAAAGAGTTCTAAATACAGATACAGACACAGGAATTAGTGATCATAAAATAGTGCATGCGAAATTTATTGTAGGCGTTGAAAGATATTATAAACCAAAGAGGTGGTATAATGCGGATGTTAGGAAATCACAAAAGCGAAAAAGAGTATGCCACGCTGGGGTAAAAAATGCAGGACCGGGCCTATCGCTAAAGGAAAAAAATGAGTTAGTTCAAAACTATAAAATGTCGAGAGCAGTAACAAGGAAATCATGTCGGCAAGCGTTATCACATTTCAAGATGTTAGAAGAATATTTAAATAGCAATCCCAAAGCATTTTGCTCATATGTGCGAGAGCTTCAGGGAAATAGGTCCACAGTGCACACACTTAAAAACGATAAAGGAATTAGAGTCACCAGCAGTGTAGAAAAAGCCAATTCTTTAAACACCTTCTTCCAAAGCGTATTCAACTCATCGTCACACAACACAACATCACAGTGGAACTGCCGAACACTTTCAGTGAACAAATACCCGAAATAATTTCAAGTTTCATAAGTATAATTTCAATTTAATAATTGACACACAACGCGGTGGAACCACCGCCGAACACATTCAGTGAGGGAAAGCCCGAAATAAACATTTCATGTCGCGGAATAGAGCAGCAGTTAAAAAGCATAAGTAAAAACAAAACACCAGGTCCCGATCAAATTCCTTCCAGAGTATATAAAATATCAGCTTCTGATATAGCTCCCTAACTACAAATAATATTCAATAAAACACTAAAGAACCACACAGTACCCAAGGATTGGAAAGTAGCTGATATTAACCTATTTTTAAAAGCATTGATAGGGAAGAACCTAGTAACTACATACCCATTTCACTCACGTCAACCTCTTGTAAGGTATTTTAGCGCATTGTAGTTAGTTCGATCATGGGTCATTTAGATAGTCAGGTATTGCTCATAAACAGCCAGCATGGGTTCCGGAAAGGTAGATCTTGCGAGACACAATTAGCTTTATTCGTACACGATATTTTAGTCTTCGGCGAAAACAGTGCTGAAGTTGATGCGATATT
Source organism: Platycnemis pennipes (assembly GCA_933228895.1). Classification (NCBI taxonomy): domain Eukaryota; kingdom Metazoa; phylum Arthropoda; class Insecta; order Odonata; family Platycnemididae; genus Platycnemis; species Platycnemis pennipes. The sequence goes on from OW121849.1 coordinate 153,063,000, forward strand.
TTTAGATTTTAAAAAGGTATTCGATAAAGTTCTCCTGATAAATTAATATTGAAGTTAGAGTTTTGGTATAAATAAAGACGTTGTATGTTGGGTAAAAGAATTCTTAATCGAGCGAGAGCAGAGGGTTGTCATAGATGGTTTCATGTCGGACACAATCGAAGTCACATCGGGAGTTCCCCAGGGTAGTGTAATAGGTCCGCTTCTATTTCTTTTATACATAAAGTATTTGGGTGCCGTAGTTAGTAGTAAGCTTAGACTTTTTGCAGACGCTGCGGTAGTGTAGAGGGGTATAACAAAAGGAGACAGGAAATCGCTTAGCATGGTTTTAGATGCAATTCTATAGTGGTGACAAATGGCAGTTAACCTTAACCTTAACAAGTGTGTAGCTATCAATTTTTGGAGGAGTAATAATTAGATAGAGCGTACCTATAAAATTAGTAACTCGAAGATCGAAAGCGTTGAAACCATAAAGTATTAAGGTGTAACAATCACTAAAAATTTATCGTGGGGAAGACACATACGGGAAATATGTGGCCGAGCGAAGAGAAAGCTGGGATTAATAAAAAGAGTACTTGGGAAATGTGATGAGAAGACAAAAGAGCGATGTTGCTTTTCACTAGTTAGGCCATACCTTGAATATGCAGCCAGTGTATGGGATCCGAATGAATTAGGTTTGATCAAGGAACTAGGCAGTGTGCAGCGAAGAGCAGCTAGGTTCGTTAAAAGGTGTTACGATAGGTTGAGTAGTGTTTGAGAATTAATACAAGAATAGGGTGGGAATCATTATCAGAGCGAAGGTTAAAATACAGATTAAATCTCTTAGAGAAATTTCAATCGAATAGCTTTACTAGATGTTAGGCACATATTAAAAACACCAGCGTATAATGCTAGATTCGACCAGATAAATAAGATTAGAGAGATAGAATTCGAACTAATAGATTCAAAATGGCATTTTCCCCGTACTATAAGAGAACAGGATAGGCTTCATAACAAAGGGATAGGTAGGGGAATTATTTTGGATTAGTCTGGAGTGCATGATGCATGTATTTATCCCTAAAATACTATAGATACTACCAATCTAGTTGCATGAGACCCTATAGTTGCTTGTTTGCATGACGGTAGTGCATGCTTGGTGATCTTCACCCCCTGCCACTAACCCTCGCGGTGGCTTGCAGGGTATCGTATAGATGTAGATGTAGATACTCCATTTTCATATTTCGTTGTTTCTGACATGAAACGTTCTAACTTGGTAGAGAAAATTTGTTTTGAAAAATTCTATGAACAGAACATACCCTCCTGCGAGCAACCATCCTGGAGAAGGTTATAAAAACTATATAAAGGTACAAATAATTGTTTTAGGCTCCGTGATCTAGAGTGTGAATACTTATTTCACTACAATCTTATGGATAAGTGAAAGAATTAATCCTCACTAATGCTCACTAATTAGTGACAAGTTCGTGATAAATAATTTTTAGAATGCAGCCACCGAGGCAATATACACAATTCTTCAAATGTAGGAATCGCTAAGCTTTGTGGGAGGTATATGTGTTCCTCAGGCAAGGTAAAACTTAGCAGCTATAATAGATGCCTATGGAATGCTTTTATGGATTCGTGCGACCATGGAGATAATTAAAAAGCGATTGAAAGTCAGTTCATGAGATCCCAAAAATGCCGTCAATTGAAATCTGTCTTCTCTTCCATAATATTATCGGTTTATCGTTCTATACGGTTCTTTGACTTTAAACAACCAGTCTTATTCGTAAAAAATATAACTCGTATCCAAATCGCCCAAAGAACAAGGGACGATTGAAGTTATGTCCATGGAAAATGAAATTAATTTAATCAGCCTGCTATAGATGTTGCCAAATCTTCATAAAATTATGGAAGAATGTGCAATTAAGAATAGTGACGGGGTAAGGTATAATACCATGGTTTTCAGGCTCACAAACAACCAGCTACACGACCTCCTTGGCTTGATTTTCCCTACTTATTTGACGAAGGAACATTACATCTACGCGATAGCCTGCAAGATAACGGGAGGTGGTGTGGCAGGAGGTGAAGATCATCAAACGTGCACTGTAGACATGCAAACAAGCTACTACATTGATACATGCTACAGAATAGGGTCACATGCAACTAGACGGTTAGTATCTGCATAGTAATAAATGGGATTGGTTGTTAATAATTGCATCATGCACTACAGACTACTCTACAAAATTTCCCCTACCTATCCTTTTGAATGGTGCAAATTGTGTTCTCTTATGGTTTGGTAGAAAAATGAAATTTTGAATCTATCAGTACGTCAATTTTACTCTCTAATCTTATTGTCTCTCTTTTACTCTCAAATTGTGTTCTCTTATGGTTTGGTAGAAAAATGAAATTTTGAATCTATCAGTACGTCAATTTTACTCTCTAATCTTATTTATCTTGTCGAATCTAACATGATACGCCGGTGTTTTTAATATATACGATAAATCTTCAGAACATTAAAGAAGATTGGCAATTTTCCAGAGAAATAGCTTTAAACCGACCGGTTTCGATGCACTACATCATCATCAGGTCTACATTGTACTCTACATCGTAGAATTAGTTCATTTTCGAAACCGGTCGGTTTAAAGTTTATTCTCTGGGAAATTACTAATCTTCCTCAGTTATGTTATTCTACCACGTCACGCCTGAAACGATTCTTTATATCTTCAGAAAAGCTGTCCGATTTTACATTCTGTAATAGATCTATTCTGTACTTTAACCAACGACCTGATAATGATTCCCAACCTAATTCTTCTATTAATACTGATTCTCAAACTGTACAGACTCAGAACTAAGGGAACATCCTGTTAAGTCTTTGTATGCAAATCCTCCTCGATGTCTGTCGGCAAAATTCTAAATATTTTCCTCAGTTAATATATTCTTTACCTCTTCTATGTACTTATTTATAAAAAGAGGAGCCTATAATACTTTCAGTAACAAGAGGTCGGCCTTCTGGCACCATTCATGTAATAACTACCCCAAAGTTTGACTAAATAAGAATTTAATATTTCTGCATTATTTTTCAGATATAATTAACCATTCATAATGACCCAACTCCTATTCTTGTTTTGTAACATAAGATAAAAAGTCATTGCTGAAAAATCTGGCCTTTGCTCTTAGATTTCCTTAGACTTATTACTGCGAGCACCGGAGAAACCATAGCGAACAAGATTCCACTCATGGGTTACCTACGCCTTGAAAATCTCGCGAAGGGCACGGAAACGGACGGACACTTCACTCGAGGTGGTCCAATAGTCATCACGAAAACTTAGTGGTCGAATGTAAACAGCGGTCTTCATAAAGGTGGATACTCGCCGGGGTATTCATTCGGGTGTTCGTATTTAGGGCTATGTATTCAATTAGGTATTCAAGTATTCGCTGAGGTAGTCGTCCTTGTATTCACTCAGGTACTCATCCAGTCGTCGAGGTATTCATGTACTCGTTCGGGTACTCATCTACTCATCGAGGTATTCATGTACTCATTCAAGTACTCATGTACTCGTTCGGGTACTCATCTACTCATCGAGGTATTCATGTACTCATTCAAGTACTCATGTACTCATTCAGGTACTCATGTACTCGTCGGGTACTCATCTACTCATACAGGTATTCATGTACTCGTTCGGGTACTCATCTACTCATCGAGGTATTCATGTACTCATTCAAGTACTCATGTACTCATTCAGGTACTCATGTACTCGTCGGGTACTCATCTACTCATCGAGGTATTCATGTACTCATTCAGGTACTCATGTACTCGTCGGGTACTCATGTATTCATTTGGGTACTCAAATACCTATGAGTGAACACATTTGGCGCACTCCTACTCCTATGTACTGAACTGAAAATATCTGAGACGGAGGATGGTACGCAGCTCCATCTACTTCCATCTTACGTGGGTGTGTATATGGTGTTGGACTCATTCGGCGTTTTTCCGATATCCGGTTATTTTCTCGTCCGGAGTAATCACTCGATGCCAGAAATATGAACCAACTCCAGTACTCTGCGCACATGCGCAGGCATTCCGTGCTGCGCGGGAGACAGCTAACTTGACTGCGTTCATTTGTCTTTGGGGTGCAGATTCACTTTCGAAAGGTTAGTTCGTAGAGCCAATGGGGGGTCGTCTCTATATCCGTTGCTGGGGTGTAGGAGTTTCCCCCAATGCAAACTAAGCTGTTCGGCCTTGCTTCTTGGCCTCTATTCCTCTCTACAGTAAGATTCGTCTCCCAACTAGTCTCGCTACTGGCGATAGGTCCAACACCCTTTCTTCGGGCGATTTGACTACAAGATTCGATTACCTGATTCGCCTCTACCTGATTCATCTTCCTGGGTGAAAGATGTGCCAAGAAAATGCGTGGAATTGGAGTCCAATTCACAAAACCGGCAAAACTCTCCCTAATTCGTTCTTTGAACTTCTTCAGAAATTCAGGTTTACGAAGAGAAGTTATATTCAAGTTCCCAAGTTTTGTTTCCGCGGGGCAGAGGACGATCCTGAGCAACGACTCGGGAGTCTAACTCGCAGACATCCGACGAAATCTTTCTTATTCATCCTGAGAACATCTTTAAAATATTAAGTATAAACTAAGGCCTTATGATATTGTAAATAAACGCAAATCGAATTCCCGGAGTTATTTGCTTGGGCCGCCCGAATCTGAGTTAGTATCCACGGAACCGGAATCAAATTTACAGGAAACGGAAAAAACCTCCCTTATTCGTGCTGAGAATGTCCTCAAAAGACCCAATAAATAAAGTGGTCCACAATTTAAGAAATTGTTAATAAATACTAGTACAATTCCCGGATTTACTTTCCAGGCGATTCTGAACCAAGATCCACCGAATTGTAGTCCAAATCACAGAAAACGAGGGAAAAATCTCCCATATTCTTCCTAGAACGTGTTCAAAATATTCAGTGTGAACGGAGGCAGCGGACACACTTTAGGAAATCATAAAGAAAGGTTATTCAAATTCCCAGGTTTACTTACAAGGGCCGGCAGAATTCGACCTAGAATCTTCCGAATCGCAGTCCGACTCTCCGAAAACTGACAAAATCTCCTTTATTCGTCCTGAGAACGTCTTAGAAAAATTCAGTAATCATAGGCACGAAGTGGAATTTAAGATTATGAATGTAGATGCTATTCAAATTCTAAACGGTATCATCCAGGGCCGGCTATTTTTTGAAATAAGATCCGCTGAATTGGAGTCCAGTTCATAGAAAACTGATAATAACTAGAGCGCGGGAAAAAAAGTCTTCAGTTTTGCAAAAAAAGTCGCCTAAAAAGTCACCAATATTTTTGAAAAAAGTCTCTCAAAAGTCTGAGTTATTTCCTTGAGAAAGATGCTGAATTTAACTGAATTGTTGGAGAAAAGAGCCTAGAGATGCTAGTCCAGGCATTAGGGGATTTTACTTGGAAAAATTAGAATTAGATCTGGAAATTGAATTATCATATGTTTTTTGGGTCGCTGAATCCGAATTTCCAACTTCCCACCAAAAATTACCCCCGCAACCCCCAAAATTTTGAAAATAAAACTCAAAACATCACTTTTTTAGTTTTTAAATCGTTTAGTTTTGATGCTGAGAAAAACTAATCAGAAATTTGAAAGTACACAATATAAGCAACAAAAAAAGGTATTCTAACATTTTGACGTAGGGGGCCGAACAGGGGGCCTCCCCGCCGCCAGCCAGCGCGCCCTGAAACATGCGCTTCGGCGTCGCGGGGCTGTATGCTCCAAGTTATGCAACCCCGCTTAACCACTTTATATTCGCTCTCCCGTCTCCCCACGGTTCATTTTCTTCGAAACTCACCCTCCCATCTCATTGTTCCTCTATTTCAATATCTGGAAGTCCCCAGCACCCTACCTCTTACTAAAAAGGCATTATATGACAAAGAGGGTGGAAGTACACTCCATTGTAAAACCTTGGAAACAGGGCGTTTTTTCAGTCAAATTTAGGGGGGAAAATTTTATAATAAACAATACAAAACAAGTTTTTACATAGGATAAATAATGTAATAAGACAGTTGAAACATGATTTAATAGTTCAAAACTTAGTTTTCTACTCAAGAAAAACCGAAAATGAGAAAAAAAACATACTTATTTGTTGTCCATCGTACAGGTCAGGACCCCTATTTTCGGGGAAGCTGAGGACCTTTTTTCTCTTGTTTTTCGCGATATATTTAAAATCTTCTTCTCCGCTTGATGGCAGCCGAGGGTCCAGGTTCATCTACGTCATGCTTGCCTCGCTACAATGTAGGCTCATTTAATGATCATCTGCACACAATGTGACACGTTCACCTGGTCGGAAATTGTAGATGATCTTTCATATAATTGTGTCATTTTTCTACTAATCTCCTAAACAAAAGCGGAGTGCTAGCATACAGTGTAGCGCTGTCGACTTTTCAGCAGACCACCCGGGTTCAAATAAGCTGGTTCATAATTAGATCAATGCATTCTTTCAGATCAATCTATCCCTTTGTGAAGTCTTTGGACACCCTCAGCAAAAAAAACTCGAAGTGCGAGGTGGCCCAGGGAAAGGAACAATATGTGAATTCGACACGCAAATGGATAAGTACGGGGTGAGCTCTACCCTCACCTATCCAAACCAACTTCGGGTTGAAGCACTGAGTGAGTGTCATTATTTCATGAACGGTGGAGTAATAGAAAGAATTTATTGCAGTTTTCGGAGCTATTATTAAAATTTCGCATTAACAATTGTTAGGAGCTTACATTTTACAGTACATCTCTGCTCCGTGTAGTACCGCATGAAAAACACAGATGCGTCCAACACACAGTTGAACAAATGTGATCGCAACAGCCAAATATTAACTTAGGCATGTGGTTTAAATAAAAAGGCCCATAAAAGTCTCTTTTAATCAGAAAAGTCCCGCCACGCCAAAAAAGTCCCAAAAAGTCTCTAAGAAAGTCATTAAAAACTGTTTTATTTGATGAGATTGGTGAAGATTTGTATTTAAAACCACAAAAGTCCCACTTTTACAAAAAGTCAAAAGACTTTTTTTCCGCGTTCTAATGATAACTCTTTTATTCGTCCTGAAGAGGCTTCTTCAAATATTAAGTATCAAGAATGTATTCTTCATGAAAAATTGATGAATATTTACTCAAATTCTCAGGTTGACTTTCCAGGGGCAGTCGATTACGAATTCGATTATTCAGAAGAATGAATTTATTTCGTAATAATGGATAGTAGCTCGGCTTCGACCTGAAGATTTCTCCAAAATATGTGTGGTTATGCTACAACAAGAGTCTAAAATATATTAAACAAAGCCATTAAATATTCCACGTGAACCGGCCAGGATCGCCGAAATTATATTTAGATGGATGCCACCTAGACGGTTATTATTACAGATGGTTTCTCCTCCACTCCTCTTTCATTTTTGAAGATATTCATGGTAAAATAAGATGAAAAGGAGAAAATTTTCCATTCTGCACTAAACGTGAAGTGTTATGCTTTCTTATTTTAAATCCCCCCCTACACCTGTAAGGTAAAATTGGGACTTCGAATACGTTTTCTTTACTGTTACTTGAGGGGTGCTTTTACTGCTTTTGTTTGTACAGAACATTCTTTATAAGTTCTCGGGATGAGCGAGGGAGTTTTATTCCGTTTTCTGTAACTTGGACTTCGAATCGGAAGATCTTAGTTTAGAATCAGCCGGCCCAGGAAACTAAACTTGGGAATTTAAATAATCTTAATTTATTTTATCTTAAATTTTACTGTGCCCTTAAACAGCGAGCATTTGGAGGAAGTTCCCGTGCAAATAAGGGAGACTTACGTTCATCCGTTTTCTCTGTATTGGACTCTGATTCGGCGGATCTTAGTTCAGAATTGGTCGGCCCTGGAAAGTAGACTTGGGAATTGGGGTAATTTTTCTTTGCATTTTCTTGATTGCTGCACCTATAGAGTATAAAACTGAATATTTTGAAGAAGTTTTTGGGCGAATAAGGCACATGATATCCCTTTTCTGTGTACTAGACCCCGATTCGGCAGGTCTTAGTTCAGAATTGGCAGCACAGGATGGTAAACTTGGGAATTTGTGTAAATTATTTTGGCATCATCTTAATTGTTAAAATTTATTCAAGGTACTGAATAGTTTTAAGAAGTTCTGTGGACGAATAAGGGATATGTTTCCCGTTTCCTGTGAGTTGGGCTCCGAATCGGCGAGCGTTAGTTGACAGTTGGCCTGCGTCGTGGGCGTAATTCACGTCGCCGAATGAATTGCTTTCAATTGTGAAACGAATGTCTCGCCCACGCATGTCTGCCTGCAAATAGTTTCCCGTCCATCCACGAGGATCTCGGTGAAGCAGTAGCGTCTTGAACGAGCCAGTGCGCCCGAGTGAAGCTCCAATGAGCTTGAACTGGTTTGCTGCTTTGAATTAGGTTTTACAATACATGCTGCACCAGAGATGTAAGACCTTGAGCATATGGGTGGACGCCGTCAGATACTGGTTAGCTGGAAAAATAAAAGAAAGGCCAGTCCTTAGGCGAACAATCAGGTCCCGGGCCTCGATCTTGGGCAGGAGAGGCCAAAACGCGGAGGAAATACTCTCTAATCGGAGGCACTTAGCATTCAGAAACATCTTGTACCCTGATGATACAAAGTGGCACTTTGTGTCCTGATTCATTCCGAGTTTGTACGGAGTTATCTCACAAAATTTCTGCAGGTAGCTTCAATTCAGGTTTAGGTTAGTATGTCGCATAACACATGCCTGGTGGAAAATAAGTTTTGGCTCGCTAAATTTGGAAGTGAGTTTCATACACCACTGATTTTCACTTTGATACCGGTGGAACTAACTTACTCCTATGGTTGCAATCAGCAAGAAGATTCGATATCAATATCAATGTAAAATGCACAAAGGACTTAGCAGCTGCGCACACGGGGATAGGGATATTCACCCCCGTTGGAATTGGTCTTGAACAATTGTTGATTGGTAGTATTATTTTGCTCTGGATCTCTGCTATGCAAAAAATACAGGAATTCGACGAAAAATGCGATAGGCATTAAAAAAGAATCGTAAAGTAAGATACCTTAATATCCAATGCCATGAGAAGAGTGAGAGCAAAGAAAAGCCTGGCTGAGGAGGATATTTGATTTGTTCACAGATAATGGTAGATATACGTATATTAATAACCCCTCGTATTATGCTAGGGTTGATAAGATTAACAAGATTCTCTAATCTTGTCTAGAGCTAGACTGTCGTACCGATTGATTTAAAATGTAATTTTTCCCGCGTACTATAGCCGGAAACAATAGGCAGCATAGCAAAGGGATAGGTAGGTGAAATATAGTCAGTGTAGTCTGTAGTGCATGATACATGTAATGACAACCAATAATCACTTTCTTATTTCGAAAATATTAACCAGATGGTGGCCCTATTATCTAGCTTGTCTCCATTCAATATCGTAGTTGCATGTCAATAGTGCATGTCTGGTGATCTTCACCCCCTGCCACACACCCTAATGGTGGCTCGCATCGTATTACGTAGATGTAGCTGTAGATGAAGTTATTTTCCATTGCAGAAATTTAAATCTAAAATTGCACAAATATGACCCCGCGTGAATGGTTAACGTGTTGGAGAGAGGTGAAATTGTTTATGAATAAAAATAAACCAGTCTGTGGCAAATGGTTATGTGAGAATTCATCGCCCGGCCTCAAAAAAGTCCACTCTTCGAATGCTCACCATATTGTTTCGATATAATTAGTGCAAGAAAATTAGGTCCTGAGGTATTTATTAAAATACACCACTGGATCTGTATTTGTCATCATTTGGCCGTGGAGTGCGGTGTTATATGTTATTTTAGTTCACCAATGTTAATGTTGCAGCTGTTTTAGAGAGCCCAGGCTGAGAGAACCTAATGTAAGTAATTCATTTTCATTTACATGATTACTAGTTATTTGTGTTCTTTCCCCCCCCCCCTCCCACACCCAATCAAAGAACTTAACAAAACACTAAATAACTTCATATTGATGATGGAGTAAACCTCGAACATGTTTTTCCAAGTACAAATTTATTTAAGATTTCATTTTAAGGAGTGTAAGGTATTTTAGGTTTTTAAGGCGAGGAGTAAAAGTATTAGCAATGCTTGATAAAAGCACAAAACAAAGTAATAGAAACAAATATTGCTGCGTAACACATAAGAGATGAATTTAAAGTAATTCCAAGATTTGGATGCTTACGTCTGTGTTTTCGATGTTTCAGAAGGAGGATCTTATACACCTCAATTGGTCTTGCGTGTTCTGCAAAAATATGGGGAAGGCATACCGACTCTTTCGTGTCTCCTCCCAGTCATCAATAATTTTCTTCCTGAGTTTTAAACAGTGACTGCAAAAAAGATCGTCTTAGTTCGATGACAGCCCGATGAAATGCTTTCTATTCACAATTATTTCATAAAATTAATTCCGTGTAAGCTTCTGGCTTGCAGGCATGTCATTCTCAGATCGAAGGTCGCCTGGAGGGAGAGAGAGAGTGCTCCGGCCTCGAGCTTGCCCTTTCACTTACTGCTGCTATCAGTCGGCCGCTGTCTGCACACTCCAACATTAGTGTAGCCTAGGCCCTTGGTTTCTTGGTTGTGTGGTTCCTGATTCACCTCTATTTCTTAAGTTGTACGTTTTTATTTAAGAAGCAATAAGTAGTGTTAAGAGTGTGTTTGGTGTGTGAGTGTTCTGTGCCTGCTGTGGCTGGAGTCCCTGTGTTCCCGTGTGCGTCTGCCGAGATTGTGTGCCGATAGCGATAAGTAGAACTAATCCCGTGTTTTATTTATTACTTTTATGTATTGAGATAAATACAAATTTTCCACTTATTGTTTCACATCGTTGCGGCTATTCCATAGTTCCATTTCTTTTATACATGAACGATTTGGGTACCGCAGTTAGTAGTAAGCTTAGACTTTTTCTGACGATGCGGTAGTGTGTAGGGGTATATCAAAAGAAGAGAACAGGAAATCGCTTAGCCAGGATTTAGATGTAATTCAAGAGTGGTGCGACAAATGGCAGTTAGAACTTAACCTTAAAAAGTGTGTAGCTATCAATTTTTGGAGGAGGAATAGTTCTATAGTGCGATCACATAAAATTAATATAAGGTTCTTTGGTGTAACAATTACTAAAGATTTATCGTGGGGAAGACACATCCGGGAAATAATTCGGCCAGGCAAAGAGAAAGCTAGGATTTATGAAAAGAGTACTTGGGAAATGTGATGAGAAGACAAAAGAGCGATGTTACTTTTCACTAGTTAGGCCCCACCTTGAGTATGCAGCACGTGTATGGGATCCTAATGAATTAGGTTTGATCAGAGAACTAGACAGTGTGCAGCGTAGAGTAGCTAGGTTCGTTAAAAGGAGTTACGATAGCCTAAGTAGTGTTTCAGAATTAATACAAGAATTAGGGTAGGAATCATTATCAGAGCGCAGGTTAAAGTACAGATTAAATCTATTGGAGAAATTTCAATTGGATATCTTCACTGAAGATGTTAGGTACATATTAACAACACCAGCGAATTATGCTAGATTCGACCAGATAAATAAGATTAGAGAGATAGATTGTCGTACTGATAGATTCAAATGGCATTTTTTCCCCGTACAGTAAGAGATCAGAATAGGCAGCATAGCAAAGGGATAGCTAGGGGAAATATTTTAGAGTAGTCTGTAGTGCAGGATGCATGTATTAATCCCTCAAATACTATAGATACTAACACTCTAGTTGCATGAGACCCCATTGTTGCTTGTTTTTATGTCAGTAGTGCATGCTTGGTGATATTCACCCCCTGCCACACACCCTCGCGGTGGCTTGCAGGGTATCGTGTAGATGTATATGCAGGCAATTACCTCCAGGAAATGGTCGTAATGCGAAATATAAAGATTAAAAAGAGTCTCTTCGATTTGAATGGTTAATTGGTGTCGTCTTTTGTTTGTAGGGGCGTGACTCACGATGCAGTGTGACTCCGAGGACGGGCACTTTTTGAGGTGCTTCTCGGCCGTGTAGTTGATGCACGGAGTGATGGAGCCCACGCCGTCCGTGTAGAGGCCGCACTGGTAGCACTGCAGGCTCTGCGTCTGCCACGCTGCAAAGCAAATGCATTCCATCAGTATCTGCGATGGCTTCTAGATTTTACGAAATAGTAGATAGTGAAACGGCGTGGCGCTTTTCCAGCATACGTGGAGGCAAAATTTTCTCTGATCAAAGAGTACATAATAATGAAATGAATGGTGGAAGCTGATACATTGTGGAAATTCATTGCAGAACATGGAATGAAGAAACTTTGCACTTTTCCACATAAAATCTTTTATTACAAGGAAGTTAACATGTAGCACTGCACTGTTGCATCATCAGGACTAACACGGAAATTAAACATGGCAGAATATATGGGGTCACGTGTAGGAGGGTGGGGATGGAAGGAGAATATTGTCCTATCCCCGGGTTGGAAGGGTGGGGGTGGGGGGGGGAGAGAGGGTTGAAGGCAGGGGCGAGGGGGGGAGGGTGGTTGGGAATTTTGAGCTGAGCGTCGGTCTGTGGTGGGGGGACGGGTGACGGACTTCAGGTGCTGGGAGAGCTTGTTTTGAATTAACTGCGGGAGGTCAAGGAGTGGGGAATGGAAGGGAAAAACGTGGTCATTATTGATGCTTTCTTGCATACAAACGGCCAATAGGATGAACAATTGTTCCCAAATGTTCATTCTGCTCCCATTTTTCTCTCTGTGAAGCATTTCTGGGATATAATCAGCCTGGTATCCTTCTGCCAAGAGGTGAGCCGAGAACTGGGGTTTCCCCCTCTCCTTTTCAAAGTCCCTCTTGTGCTCGGCTGCTCGGGCCCTCAAGCTTCTTGGCCCGCCTGTCCAATGTAAGACGCCATGCAATCACCACACTCTAACCTGTAAATTCCCCTTTGGTCCCTGATACTAACGGAGTATTTCGCATTGGAAAGCAGGTATATGAGGTTTGTTTTATTGCGGAAGGCTGGTATGATGCCAAAGTGGCTCAGGAATTTACCGACTGATAGGGAAACATTGATGATGTAATTTGTTTTCCGCCAGCGTTGACCAGCGAAAGATTGTTCATCCTATTGACCGTTTGTATAAAAAAGAAAGCATCAGTAACGACCACGTTTTTCCCTTCCATTCCCCACTCCTTGACCTCCCGTAGTTGATTCAAAACAAGCTCTCCCAGCACCTGAAGTTCGTCAACCGTCCCCCAACCACAGACCAACGCTCAGCTCAAAGTTCCTAACCCTCCCCCCCTAGCCCCTGTCTTTAACCCTCTCTCCCCCACCCTTCCAACCCGGGGATAGGACAATATTCTCCCTCCACCCCCACCCTCCTACACGTGACCCCAGATATTCTGGCATGTTTAATTTCCATGTTAATCCTGATGATGCAGCAGTGCAGTGAAACATGTTAACTCCTTTGTAATAAAAGATTTTATGAGGCAAAGTGGAAAGTATCTTCAATTCATGTCCTAGTACATAATAACTAATACATGATGACATGAAAGCAAATAAAAATGATGTCTATTCCATTTCTTATCGTGTGACGAGGACTATTCTGATTGCGTTTGAGAATGTCATTATCATATTGTGTTCAGTGATGAGTAGTTTCGTAACATTTTCCCAGTCACAAGAAATGACTGGGCATACCTGTACAAAACTTCGTTCCTATCGTGTAATTGATCAAACTATATTCCAGTTTGTCATGATTATCTTAATTATCAATCGAAGAACTTGTAAGGACCTAGGGGTGTATCGATTACCACGAAGAGAAGTTTACTTCTGTTTAAAATTATTGTTGTAGGAATGGTAATTCAATGTAATTTTATGCTGATCCAGTACTCTCTGTGATAAATCAGTGACAGTATCTCTAAAACTGCTGTTGGACCAGTACATACTCAAGAGCATCTAGAAGAGGCTGTAATTATAAATTCTAAAATAAATCAACTCAGAAGAAAATAAGTCACGGTTACGGTTCTGATTGGCAGTTAGTCATTCAATATAAAATAATGCCCTTTTTAGCCTCTTACGAAATTTTTACAAATATGGGATCTAGTTCACTCTATTTTTTAGGCAAAAAAACCGAAGAGAATGTAATTTGAATCCAATGCCTTAATACCATATGCGGTTTTTGAAATAAGCTACAACAATTGAACAAGATTGTCACGTGATTTATAATATAGGATAGATTCTATATTAACTCAGCAAAGGTAATAAGAAGCTGATCTCATCTTAGCTAGCAGGCAACGATGAATATAAAGTTTATACAATGAACTTATTGCGTCATTTTTGTTACCTCAATTTAACTCCTCCCCTACATGTTAATATAGTGGTATTTCAATATTGATTTGGTGTTTCGTGCCAGAATACAACAGTTAACGGACAATTAATTAGAGACTGCCTTTAGTTCAGCGTAGACAAAATTTTGCGTTTAATTTAATTTTAATCAACTTTGCCGTCGCCTAAACCATTCCATCCCGGATGCTACGTCACTCACCTCTCACTTTTCGTAAGCGTATGGAATTGTTCTTCAATTGACGATGCCACTTTATTTGTCCGATGGTATGAAAGCCATTCTCTGAAGTAGTTAATTTAAAACGTGTACTCAATTTACATGGTTTTCAAAGTTATAAGTAATTGCGAATGTAATACCATCGTAATGATTGGTGTATGTTATAGCTGGAAGAAAATTCATGAGCGCTGTTACGTTACTTCTCAGCATGTTACCGGTTCAAAATACATGTAACCCTTTGGAAATGGAACAAAAACGTGTTGACTCACGGGTACCGTACATAGGAATTGAGATAGTTAGAGAATTAGATTAGGATGACTCCCAGAAGGCCAGCTTTCCACCCCTTCCATGGCGAGCCCTTGCGGGCCCGAATCGCATAGCTGGAGAGGACGGTGGATAGGCTCCGCTCTCTCGTGGAGCGGCTGGTGGCGACGGTCGAGGGGTGCGCCCAAGGCCTTCCGCACGCGTTGGTGCGGGGGCGAGCCCTTGCGCTGGCGCAGCTTGGATCGCTGAGGACGTTACCCGCGCCCCCGAGCCTCTCGCGGAGCCTACCTACGGGGGAGAGTGGGAAGTGGTCCGTGGACGGAGCCGTGGGGTCACCCAGCACGAAGGGGGCAATGCAGAGGCGGAGATCGAGTCTTTCCCCGTTAGTAATAGGTTCGATGGGCTGGCGGAGGTCGGCGCATCCAACGCTCCGTCTCGGGAGGCTTCGCCGACTGCGAGTCGGGTGGGAAGGGAGGGAGTATTAGTGATAGGTAGCTCCGATGTCCGCCGGGTAGCGGACTCGATGCTGGCCAGGGTCCGTCGGGAAGGACGTGGTGAATCCCGAGGGAGAGGTGACGAAGAACGGCTACGCTCCTGGTGTATATCAGGAGGTACGGTGCCCCAGGTGACGAAGGCATTGAAAGCAACTGTCAGTGCCACTAACTGCTCCAGGCTGCACGTAGTCGCCCATGTCGGCACTAACGACGCCACGAAACGGGGGTCCGAGGATGTAATGGATTCCGTTCAAGGGATCCATGCTCCGAGTTCCACCGCGTTCGTGGAGGTCTGGGTGTCGATATGAGGCTGACTATGTATATGCAGCTTGGTACCTAAGGACGGATCGGGGGTCGATGGTTTGGAGCCGAGTTTTAGGCATAAACCGGAGACTCCGTGAAGTCTGTGGGAGCGAGGGAGCTGAGTTTTTGGACCTCGGGCCGGAGCTGGAAACGTGTTGGGTGCCCCTGAATCGCTCGGGTGTCCACTACATGGACGAGGCATCGTCTAGGGTAGCGCGTAGGATACTGGAGCATACACGTAGGGGTTACTTCAGGTGGCAGCCAAGAGTGCAGGTCAATCTCCGGGGAGCAAACATGGAAGAAATTGGCAGAATATGCAGAATAGGTGTAAAAGGACAGAGAAAAACAAATAAAAAGGACGAAAATCCTAGAAAGTCAAAGGTAATAGGCAGATCGAATGGTGGGTCGGTTAAAGAATTATCGAGGAACATTTTAGTGGCAGAAACCGGCCAAGATTGAAAAGATATAATTTCCGTGATAGTAGTGAATTCTCGTAGTTTAAGAAATAAAGTAGAAGAATTTCATCAACTCATACAAAGTACTGATGCAGATATATTTTTAGGCACAGAAAGCTGGCTTTAGAAGGGGATATCAGATTATGAAGCAATCCCGAAGTGTTTTACCGAGTACAGAAAGGATAGAGTAAGTAGAAATGGAGGAAGAGTATTTATAGCTGTGAAGGACCCGTATGTCAGTAGAAGAGAACTTACTTCGAATTCCGTTAAACGTAATAGTAGCAACCAAGGATCTAAGTAAGTGCATATTACAGGCCACCGGATTCAGACGTATAATCATTATTGGAACTAGAGATAGAGATAGGCACTTTGCCTTATTGATACGGGGAAAATAGTAGATAGGGACTGAAATCTTGCTTCAGTAGGTTGTGGTCATTCCATGTCCAATCGACCACGTGATTGCCTTTGGGTTCACTACTTTTAACCAAATTTGCCAGAACGGTTCTATTTGCTAAGGAAGTGAAATCCCCAGAGCCGTTTTACAAAAAAACGGAACGGTTGATGAGATATTGCTACGTTGCAAAATTCGAATTTTGCTAAAGTTACATCTACATCACGTAATACTCTGTAAGTAACTATTAGGGTGTGTGACAGGGGGTGAAGATCACAAAACATGCACTATTAACATGCAACTACGATATTTAAGGAGACAAGCAAGATAATACGATCAGATGGCTAATATATTTGAAATGTGAAAGTGATTATTGGCTGCTATTAAATGTATCATCCACTACGGACTACACTGACTATATTTCATCTACCTATCCCTTTGCTACGCTGCCCATTGTTCTCTGTTATGGTACGCGGGAAAAATTACATTTTAAATCAATCGGTACGACAATCTATCTCTCTAATCTTGTTAATCTGATCAAACCTAGCATAATACGCAGAGGTTCTTAATATGTATCTAACATTATCTGTAAACAAATTGGTTTAAATATTATATATATAAAATATGATTGAAAGGTTTAACCCAAATTTTAACTTGCGTTCTGATAGTATTTCCCATCCTAATTCTATTGAACTAGTAACACGTATACAATTGTCATAACGGCCTTTAGCAAATCTAGCGGATCTCATTTGCACACGCTCTAATACATTTATCATAACTTTCTCGTACCGATCTTATATACTAGCGCCATACTCTAAATGAGGCCTAACAAGTGTAAAATAGATTCCTTCTCGTATTCTCTCATCGCTTATGCCTATAACCCTTTTTACTATTCTCTCCTATCCAGCCTACTATATTACTGTCCATCCCGTATGATGCTAACTTCGCGAGTAGTTAACAGTGGGTAACCTTGTCAAATGCTTTTCTAAAGTCAAGAAACGCTGCGTCTACCTGTACGTTACCGTCTCCGGAAACTAGAATATCATGAACAAAAAGACCTAATTGAATTTATCTAGACCGTTCGTTTCTGAGCCCATGCTGGTTTGATATCAATGAATCCTGGCTATCGAGGTGTCCCATTATTGATATAACTATTATGTACTCCATAATTTTACATGATAGTGACGTTAATCAGATTAGTCTATAATTACATGGCTGTTCCCTATCGCCGCTTTTAAAAATTGGGGTCAGGTTTGCTATCTTCTAGCCTTTGGGAACCGCGTGTTCTTCGAGGGTTTTGTTAAATATTACCATAAGGTACGGAGCCATTTCGAGAGATAATTCTTTATACATACGAGCTGGAACGTCTTCGGGACCTGAGGAATTGTTCGGGCTAATGTTTTTTTAGTAAAAATACGATTCCGCTAAGAAATATATCGAGCGGGGGCATTGGCTGCTGAAATCGTTCTGGTATGGTTTCGTGCAAGCTACGCTTAGTTTGATTAAAAACGCTATGAAAAAAATAATTCAACAAATTAACCTTATCTAAACTGGAAGTTGCTATTTCGCCCCTATCGTTTTTCAAGGAATTAACCGTCGACTCTTTAGTTCCCTGTACTTCTCTAACATACGACCAAAATGCTTTCGGATTTCCCTCCCGTTGTTCCCCGAGTACTTTTCTCTTGAACTCACTACACGCTTTTCTCATTTGTTGCGGCTGCTTTACAAATTTTATAATATTAGATAATAGTTTTTAGATCCGTAGTATTAGCTTAATTTTTCTTCAATTTTCTTAATGTCGCGTGGCTAACTTGTTGGCTTTTTAAACATTTTTTAACCTCCGCGTTGTACCACCTTGGTCCGCTATCCTCACCTTTATACTTATGAGTTGGCAATTGACTGCGTGATTTGGAGGAACTCTTTCCATGTATTGTCTGTAATACTATTTTTGTTGATATACTCGAAGTTTTTAAAAGGAATCTGTGAGTCACCCCTAAATCCGTTAAAATCACCAAATTTTAACCGTAAAGAACTATTTTCCCGTGCGTATCGCTATCTGCTTTGCCCAGGTGTTACGATAGCCTTAGAATGCATGAAGAGCAGAACGTGGCTTTATAGCTGTCGACCACCATCTCGACAAGCTGTCGAGAACAATAGGATAATCTTGTCTGGTCTTCGGCTTCCAATTCTACTGTTTGTGTTAACGTTTTTTAGATTGATATTTACTTGATCTAAAGAGTTTTTTTTACCATTAACAGATGGTGGATCCAACGATTTAAAGTCTTGATCAACCTGCTTAATGATTGTTTTCCTGTGCGTACCGACTCCCAGTTTTCTTCTCAAGAGTTCATTGCTTTCTTTCGCGGCACCAATTCATGCCTCTGACTGATACCCTTTAGATGTGTTTCCTAAAGTAACACCGTATGGAGGTGCAGCTGCGCCATAAACTGTTCTCTGGTAGTCTTCCTCGGAAGCTTGCACTAGTTATTATAACTCATACGCTATTACCGACCTATTACCTAAGGCCTCTTTTTTGCCTTGCTGAATTTTCCCACACTCACTTTACACGATGAAAAATGTTTGAAACAATTAACTGTCCCTTAACAACTCAGATAAAGTTCCTAAAAATATTCTGTGGTGCTTTCCCTGAGGATGTTATGTGAGTACCACGGCCTATTGCTCGTATGCAAATTGTATATTACTTGAAAGTCAGAGACAACCTGAAGTCATATGAAGTTTTCTTTGTGGGTGATTTTTCCGAGGAATTTTCTTTTCTGTACAACGATTCAGCAAAATGTGTGCACTGGATTAACTGCCAGGTACCGGACATTCGATTATGTGTTGTAATAGAAATATGAACGATCAAGTGGGTGCCCCTCAGTGTGGTTTTATTTCAGACTGTAAAAAGCATAACGTCATCTTTCAAAGGAAGCTGCTCCATAGAGTAACAAGTGTACTAAAGCAACTCAAAAAATTTACTTTTTCGACGTTGCGGGGACTCAATATAAGAACCGCATCAGTCATTTTCGGGAGCGGCTGCGTGTGGCGCGTTGTCCACCACGCTTTCGCGTCCTTTCCAGGTCGCATCTTCAGGGTGAATTAAAATTATTCTTCCTGGCATTCATTGCGAAGGGGGTCCCCCCTCCTCCGTACCATGTGTGCCCGGTGACGTCAATCACTTGGGCAGAATTATTACACTTCCCCCCTCCTGTGTTGGCCGCTGTGGATGTTTAGGGTGTCCTGTCATGGCCTCCAGTTGTTGCTGACCCCGCATCTCTCCTTCCGAAGCAATCGCTTCCATGTGGCACTCAGTCGAATGCCATCGTCCCGGTTGAAATTCTCCGGCTCTTTCTCAATTTCGATTGCCTCGCGGATGAGTCGGGGGAAATAATGTTTTTCCCATGACAACACCCGTGTTTCCTCTGTGTGAATGTGATGGTTTTCCCTTGTCCTCCCGATAAAATGTGCTCTGCGGTTGCCGATTCCTTGATGCTGCTGTGTGCTATGGCTCGTTGGTGCTCCTTCAGTCTGCACGGAACGTCCGGTTTGGCCGACGTACACTTTCCCGCAGGAGCAAGGAATTTCATATACTCCTTCGGTATGGAGTGGCTGAAGCTCGTCTTTGGCTGAGGGCAGCACGTCTCTTATCTTCTTGGTTAGGGTTGAGAACCGCGTCTCGTTGTCAGCCCTTCGGAGTGTCCGAGAGATCCGTCCTGGCGATGCAAGGGATGATGGCCTTCGGGAAGTCACCTTCCGATTGCTTGGTCTTGACTTTAAAATTTCGTCGTATGTATGACTCCGAGTAGCCATTTCTCATGAAGGCGTTATGTATATGCTCCTCCTCATCCTCGCTGCGAAAACTTACGCACTTTCAATCTAAGAACCGCTGCAAAATATTGAAATTGTTGCATCGCCAAGATTTCGGAGTCGATGCTGAATGGCATGTAGGGCAGCTTCCTTTGAAAGATGACAGTATTACTCTTCGTCAAAAATATTTCATCTATCTTAAAGGAAATATTACCTCTAGCAAACTTTTTTAATTCGTAGAGGAGAGTTGTGTCTAACCATATAAAAAAATGAGCAAGATTGAAGGTACAAGAACATCGTCAAAACAGATTTGAAAATTTAAAATTGTTATAAACTTAATAAAATTGTGCATATTTCACGATATAATCCTTTATTATATTTGTTCAATTCAAGACCTTTAAAATAAGCTTAAGTATGATTTGTGTGTCAAATAGTTTCATACAAAACAAACCCAAAATGACCTAGAAACGCACTTAAGTATGTACCTTAAGCACGTTTGTAGGTCAAATAGTTTCGGAGATATATCGTAATATGTGTAGCAACTTTAGCAAAATTTGAATTTGGCATATTTCTCATAAACGTTTGCGTAGTTTGAAAAACGGCTTTGTAGTCTACATTTTCTAATCAAATGGAATCATTCTGGCAAATGTGGCCAAAGTCGGTCAAACCCTACTAAGGGTCACTTTGGCCGATTATCTGGTCGAACTGACGTCGAATGACCCACCGGAATGCGTGTAGTTTAATAACAGGAGGTAATGATAAGGAAGTCTGCCAATCAACGTTGTACACTTTAGCGCCACATTACTTGCAACAGCTATAAGCAGAACCAACCAGTGGAAACAACATTAAAGACTTATATGCAACAAATAGACCCGAAAAAGCTCTAAGTATAGTTACAGACACCAGAATTGTTGACCATAAAATAGTGCATGCGAAATTTATTCTGGGCGTAGAAACACTTTATAAACCAAGGAGGAAGGTACACGTATTTGAAAGGGCTAACGACGTCGGCATAAAAGAGGAATTAAAGGAATCGTTTAATGTATTTAGTGAGCAAAGAAGAGGATACAGAGGATTCGTGGAAACCGTTTCTTGAGGTCAAAGCAGTTGACAAATACACACCAATTAAATTCATAAGGAATAATACAGAGCCAAGGTAGTATAACGCGGAGGTTAGGAAATCACGAAAGCGACAAAGGCTATGCCACGCTAGGATGAAAAATGCAGGACGGGGTCATTCAGTAGAGAAAAAAATGAGCTAGTTCAAAATTATAAAAAATCGAGAGCATTAGCAAGGAAATCATGTTGGCAAGCTTTAGCGCATTTCAAGAGCAAGACGTTAGGAGAATATTTAGATAGCAATCCTAAAGCGTTTTGGGCATATGTGAGAGAGCTACAGGGAAATAGGTCCACAGAGCACACTCTTAAAGTTGATAAAGGAATTAGAGTCACCAGCAGTGTAGAAAAAGCCAATTCTTTAAACAACTTCTTCCAAAGCGTATTCAACTCATCGTCACACAACACAACAACACAGTTGAACTGCCGAACACTTTCAGTGAACAAATACCCGAAATAATTTCAAGTCGCGGAATAGAGCAGCAGTTAAAAACATTAGTAAAAGCAGATCCCGATGAAATTCCTTCCAGAGTATATAAAACATTAACTCCTGAAATAGCCCCTTATCTAGAAATTATATTCAATAAAACACTAAAGGACCACACAGTACTCAAGGTCTAGAAAGTTGCTAACATCACATCTATTTTTTAAAGTGGTGATAGGGAAGAACCAAGTAACTACAGACCCATTTCACTCACGTCAATCTCTT
This sequence comes from Platycnemis pennipes, assembly GCA_933228895.1. Taxonomy (NCBI): domain Eukaryota; kingdom Metazoa; phylum Arthropoda; class Insecta; order Odonata; family Platycnemididae; genus Platycnemis; species Platycnemis pennipes. Next base: position 153,085,066 of record OW121849.1, read on the forward strand.
GTAAGATATTTGAGTACATTATAGTCAGTTCGATCATGGGACATTTGGATAGTCAGGGATTACTCATAAACAGCCAACATGGAAAGGTAGATCTTGCGAGACACTATTAGCATTATTCGAACAGGATATTGTAGTCTACAGCGAAACCATTACTGAAGTTGATGCGATATTTTTAGATTTTGAAAAGGCATTCGATAAGGTTCCTCATAACAAAATTGAAGTTAGAGAGTTTTGCTATAAATAAAAACGTTATATGTTGTATTAAAGAATTCTTAAGTGGGCGAGAGCAGAGGGTTGTTAATGATGGAAGCATGTCGGACACAATCAAAGTCACATCGGGATTTACCCAGATAAGCGTAATAGGCCCGCTTCTATTTCTTTTATACATGCCATCTGGGGACCGTAGTTAATAGTAAGCTTAGACTTTTTGCAGACGATGCGGTAGTGTACAGGGGTGTATCAAAAGAAGAAGACAGGAAATCGCTTAGCAATGATTTAGTTGCAATTCAAGGATGGTGTGACAAATGGCAGTTAGAAGATAACCTTAAAAAGTGTGTAGCTATTTATTTTTGGAAGAGGAATAACTCAATAGAGCGATCATAAAGCATTAGTAACAGGAAGATCGAAAGCGTTGAAACCATAAGGTATTTAGGTGTAACGATCACTAAAGATTTATCGTGGGGAAGACACATAAGGGAAATATGCGGCCTAGCGAAGAGAAAGCTAGGATTTATGAAAAGAGTACTTGGGAAAGGTGATGAGAAGACAAAAGAGCGATGTAAGTTTTCACTTGTTAGGCCCCACATTTAATATATAGCCAGTGTATGGGATCCAAATGCAATAGGTTTGATCAGAGAGCTAGATAGTGTGCAGCGTAGAGCAGGTAGGTTCGTTAAACGGTGTTACGATAGGCTTAGTAGTGTATCAGAATTAATACAAGAATCAAGTTGGGAATCATTATCAGATCGTAGGTTAAAATACTGATTATAATTGTTATAGAAATTTAAAACGGATATATTCACTGAAGATCTTCGTTATACATATTACAAAAGCGAATTGTTTCTTATTTTCGATATTATAAAAGCGAATGTTTTAGAGTGGTCTTTAGTGCATAATGCATGTATTAATCCCTTAAATACTATACATACTAACAATCTAGTGGCATGAGACCCTATAGTTGCTTGTTTGCATATCGGTAGTGCATGCTTGGTGATCTTCACCCCCTGCCACTCACCCTTGCGGTGGCTTGTAGGGTATCGTGTGGATGTAGATGCAATAACACCAGTGTATTATGCTAGATTCGGTCAGATACATTCGTAAGATTAGAGAGATAGATTGTCGTACTCATAGATTTCAATTTTCATTTTTCTCCTGTACTATGAGAGAACACAATAGGCAGCAAAGCAAATGGAAGGTAGGGGAAATATAATAGTCTGCAGTGCATGATGCATGTATTAACAACCAATCCCTTTATTACTATGTAGATACTAACCATAGAGTTTCACGTGACCCATATTACTAAACTGACGGCTTCACATTTTTTGTAAATAGAAGTTTTTATTTATACTTGAAAATATGTTTATATTAATGTGGAATGAATCTGAGCTACGTGAAGTTTCTTGATGTTTCAAAGAACATCCCCACGAGTTTCTGTTCTTCTTATAGTTATACAACCACGTGTTACCGCGAATAAACACACTGACGTCATGCGGTAACTAAGCAATGGATTGGATGCTTTGTAAACTACGTTGCGCCATGTTCAGTACATAAATCTCTGCAATTTCTGGAATTTTGAACGAAATCAAAGAGGTCGAGGGTCGGTGATGTGACATGAAATAACCCCCTCTCTGAATTGGTTTATTGGTAGTTGACACACTCTGTGGCAATACATTAAGCAAATTTTCAGAAGTAAATCTCGAAGCTCTTTCGTCACATGTTACAGAAGCTTAAGGAAGCAAGGGAAATAAGGGATAAGAAACGCCAGCAATGAACATGAGCAACCCGGCCTGCCAGAAATTCTCATCCCACATCTGTGAAACTAAGCGATACCTAAACAGTATTAGCACTACTCAAAGCAACTGAATCCAAATTGAATAGAGATGTATTTGTGTTATTATGTATATTTTTAAAAAGTTAACCCTGAATATGCTAAAAAATCATAGGAGTGCCACTTGATGCATGCGTATGTGACAACATTTGTCAAGCCTCTACTCATGTCCTTCCTTATGTGTTTACGTATCTTGTCACCTTGAATTAGTGTAATGAAATATTTATTTGGTTATTACATTAGATCCAAATACAGAACTGAAATAACTGAGTGAAGAAGCTTATCGGGAGAGCGAGGTGCTAACATTGTTCATTCTTTGAAAGGGTCGCTGACTTGGTGGGGGCAGTGGGAGCCATGGATTCGAAGGCGCCGTTAGCGGAGGACGTCCTCCCATTGGACGTCGCAAGGAGGACACTGAGGGCTGTCGGGTAAGTTTTGTCAGCCACAAAGGGGCACTTCTGTGATTGTCATCAATGTGCGAGTGTAAGTGTAATGAACACACCTGACAGAATAAAAACGTTGACCCCTGGGTTACACCAATCCATTAAAAAGCCAGCCAACAGTTAACTTGATAGGACATTGAAAGAAATCCATTCAATTTAGGATGCTCTTAATTAGGACAATTTCAGAAAGGAATCTGAATGCCTGCTGATCGTCCTTTAAAAGCGAACTTTTGCAGAAAGAACCGGACGCCTGGTATTCCAACGAACGGGGTGCCGAACTCAAAGTGGTCAACACTCAGCGGAAAAATCTTCTCTCTCGCCGTGAGATGAGAGCGTCATTCTCGAGACGCCACTCTGATAAATTCATCCCGGCGGAATATGAGGACAACCACTTGAGAATTGCCTCTTGTGTTCTCCCTTATTTTCGGTTCCTGGCCCTCCCGGCGTTGGGTAGATATTCTTCAAGTGTTACAGCATGAGAAGTCCTTACTGGATAATCTAATGCATGGAGTAGATTTAATTCTGATCATGTTCTCTTTCTCGTAATGCTATTCCCAATGTTACAGTTTTGAAGCAATTATTCGTGTGCCCATGGTGAATTGGGTCAATATTGAAGTCTGTGGTTGGGTTACTGACGATACCATTCTGGCCTGGCGGGTTCAGGGAGATATTCTCCTGGTGAAAACATTTACAAAATAAAGAATACCCGATTGGCTCAGATTACCCAGAAAAGATATTCAAGGCAGCGGCGGATGTGATGAATCCCCCCGAATATTGAGATCGATAGCTGAAGTCATGCACTGATTTCCCAAGCTGCCTTGCGGGCAATACTTTTGAATGCATGTCCTATCGTTGACTCCGCGATACATTAAACAGTTTGCGAGAGAAAAAATGCAGTGAAAGGTTCTGAGTCTAGACTACTTAAAATCTAAAGAGAAATTTTCATTCTGAATCTCTTCTCCTCCTCTTAATATCTGCTGTGCGCCATGCTCTTAATATCTGCTGTGCACCATGCAGTGAACGGCGTGGTTCAACGAATGCTGATCAGGACAGCGTCCGCAGCCTAACAGCAAATGACGTCGCACTGTGGGCTGAAATCGAATATTCTTGGCCAAAAATGATTTTTTTCACTTTTTATTTCGGAAAAAACGATGATATTTTCTGAATATGCAAGAATCATTGTCCAAAATACTGAAAGAATTTTTTTCTAAGTGATTTTTTAGACTAGCAGACGTCTGTGAAATTCATAAAAAATGATCAAAAATTACTTTCCATTTTTTTTGGTGAAAACTGAGGGAAGAGTTTTGCTACTGTTCCGTTTTAATGTGAGACACGTAATTTTTAAGAATACCATCATAATAATATGTATGTTGCAAACCAATTATAGTGAAAATTTAGATTTTGTTATTATATTTTTTAAAATGTATTAAACAATTAAAATATGCTATATTTTCGGTATTTTTACCATAAAGTAGGAAAAAACTTTATGTTAGCGGTCTTTAGCGACAAAAATATTTATACCAAATTATAAAGAAAAGTGTCAACTTAAATGTTCAAAAGAAAAATCCTGCCCCAATCTGCCCCCCCACCACTCCCATCAAGACCCAGAGGTCCAACCGCGTGGCGCGGAGCTGAGATGCGGAAATTCGTTCAGAATTTGTTACAGTTATGGATTACTCAATAAAAATGAGACAACACTCGTGTTTTCCACACCAGTATACATTATGCACTCTACGTAAGCCTTACTGTTCCATTTTTTCCATTATCACATTACGATTTTAATTAGAAAGATAACATTTGCAAGGTTCAATGCGTGCGCCGGCAAGTCGGAAACTTGTCTCGTGAAGTGGGCGGCTGAAGGGGAATATTTTCTCATCTTTGGGAAACCCAATTTTTTCCGTTATGCACTCACATATATTGCTTTTCACACATTCCTGAGCCTTTTAACTATCAGCAGCTCATACCTTCGAATAAGGAAAAGGTACAGTAGTGGTCGCGGTCACTGCCCAGCCGACAGCGGTAATCCCCTTTGTCCGATAACCCTACCTTATATTCGTTTGTGGAAATGCCGCTCATTGCTTTATTGTCTCGTCCCTGAAAAGGGGTTTTTGCACTTTTGCGGATCGCTTCTCTTGGACACGTGCGGACGAATTCTACGAAGTAGATCGCATGGGTTTTCCTACAAATGCTTGTTTCCAATTGGTTGAAAAAATTCTCTTTTTCACGATTTTACTGAGCAAATTAGTCAGGTTTTCGTCGTGAGTGCGAAAGGATCTCAGTGCTTGTACCACGGAATCCGAAAACCAAGAGTTCTCTGAAGCTCAATTTCCCCAGAGCGTGAAATTTCAACGTGGAGGCCGAACTAGAGGATACTAAGGATCGATAATAAGGTAAGTTTCCCTAACAAATTTCTCCATTATTGTGCGTGTATTACGGAGGGAATTTTATTCTAATTTTGATTTCCTTCTCCAGTGATTAACAGTATTGACATTCCGGATTAGAAAAAAAGGGACCCCACGTATGTGACCCGAAAAGAAATGCATGCTGTGATTTTCAATGGAAGTGGAAATTCGGTGAATTCCAAATAAAAATTAGCTTTGCAATATCTTCACAGTAAGTTTAACCTAGGAAAATACATGAAAATTTAAGAAATTTTGACGAATGTCATGAACGCAAATTTTCTTAATTCATACTTCAAAAATGGGATGATTGTAATAGGAATAACGAAAGGTTTAAACAAAAATTTCGTCGTTGGTTAGAGAAGGATATACCGTTCCCAGCGGATATGTATAAATATCTTCTTGGAAATCCCAGCTCAGGTTGGTGCCAATCATTGGTTAACATATTTCCTTTGGCTATATTTCACTCCAAGGCAATTTAGTATTGCTATTACATTCTAGTTTCAGGTTCTTCTGAGTTAAGCGGCAAAGGAAGGCCGAAAAAAGATTTTGAGAGGTCTAGCGAAAGAACTAAAAGAAGAAAAGTGGCAGATTTAAGAGAGAAAGCGTCAGCAGCAGACATTTCGCTGGCCACATCCATGACATTGCGCTCCGAAGGGAATGAAGTGGCAGCGAAAATAATAACTGAAATGACTACAAAAATCCCCACCCGAGGTCAACGAATGTTAAAAAAATGGAGGTCAATGTCTACACCTCAAAATGAGTTGACGCCAAAGGAGGCTCTTTCGTTATTTGTTGATTGCAATTTAACAAAATTGCGATATAAAATACTTCGCAAGACTGCCAAAAAAATTTGGAAACAAGCTTTACTCTAGTTATGAAAGGATTAGATTTCAGAAGAATGCTGCATACCCAGAGGGCATATCAGTAGGGGGAAAATGTGAAGTGAGCCTTCAAGAACTGCTGAACCACATAGCCTCACGCATTATTAGGTTTTTTGAATGCCTACTCCGAGTCTCTTATCGCTTGAAAGTAAAGAAATGGAGGGTGAGTAGAAAATTTGGTTACATACACTCACATATTCAAATAGTGTACCATTTTTTCCATTAAGGCATATTCATACCATAATTTCGTGACATCCTTTTAGACCAAAGCTACCAATGGAAGCAAAATCGAATTGGAAAGAAGGGAAAAGAAGATTCAAGATTCGTTTAAAACAAAAATGGGGCTTTTAATTGACGTTCCAAAGCCTGGTTAAGGGACGACTAATGATGGGAACACTGCCCGACGTTTTTTTTCTAATCCCAAGCTTACATCAGAAATTATCCGTATGTTAGCCAATAATAACTTAAGATATGTCTTTTTTGTTTGTTAATTCCAAAATTTGGCATTCACATTCAGAATTTTTGTGGTAGGTTACGTGAGAATATTGTTTTCTTTTTACCGAACTAGGTATTAACGAGGAACTTATTGCAAGGTTTGCCACAATTTTGAAAGCACTATCTTTTGGGCTTGAAATAAATTACGGCACTTTCAGCGATTACTGCTCAAAGACCGCTTCCCACTATGTGAAATTGTATCCGTGGTATCCGCTCACGGTGCGCGAGGTACTATTTCATGGAGCATCGATTGCAAAGGCAGCAGTGCTTCCCATTGGCCAGCTGTCGGAGGAAGCTTTGGAATCTCGGCATAAAGATATAAGAAGGTACCGAGCACACCATACGAGAAAATTTTCCCGTTTGGCTGAAATGGAGGATCTTTTCCAAAGGCTCCTCCTAACTTCGGATCCCCTAATATCTAAAAGTTTTATTTAAAAATGTAAGAAGAAATGTTTCGGAAGGAACACGATATTTGCTTATGATGGAGGAGCCAACAACGGATGAGAACAGCGATGATTTGGAATCCGACGAAGACCTATAATGGGTTTATGAATTAATTTTTCGGGTTATATCAATTGTAATATTTATTTTTTAACTTTTTATATCATGTTTCAAGATTTAAAATACTTCTACAGTTATATCTTGTGTAGGTAACAACAATACAATCGCTGACCCTTATTGTTATATTGTATATTATATATTGTTTATAAAAAAATATTTTAATATATTTAATGTGTAATATTTTGTTTAAAAAATTAAAATATATTTGAAACGGCTTATTTTTGTATTTAAAACATTTTATTAAAATAAAATAATCCCTCTGTATTGCAGCGGTACGCCTAGTCGATTTTTGGATTTTTTCAGTCTCCTCAAATTTGTTTCAAAAAAAGGCCCCGGATCATTTTTTTGGCAAAATATTGTCATACTTATGTTTAGAAGACTAAAGCAAAATAGTTGGGAATATTTTGTCGTTCTATCTATAAAAATAGGGAAGCTATGATTTTTGACCAGCTTTTTCCGATTTCAGCCCACAGTGCGTCGTTTCCGCCAGCAACCGATAGCACCCATATTTCGCGGAGGTGAGCACTTTGGCTCATAAGTGAGGGGATTTCATTTCAAAATGCAGACTGGCGTATGGTTTGATTCACGGCTTCATGGGCCACGGATAATCGGATGAACGAGTCTCTTGACAGTTCGCGACCAGTGTTGTGGCTCGGAGCTTGTTCTTCGGTCTCCCCCCAATCGATCTTCCTTTCGTTCCGGGGCCCTTCGACCTCGAGGGCCCCAGGGCTGCCTCTCGCAGGCAGCAGCCCTTTATTTATGGCCCCTCGCGACGAGGGCGCGCCGAGTTTTACGAGACACGTGAAGAGGACGGACCCTCGAGAACGGCCTCCATGACAACGTCCCACCAAACTTGGCAAATGAAATTTCCACTGGTGACCACTGATTACGCATCAGTTGTATCGTGGTATGCCTCAAGATGTGTATTTTTCATTGATATTTGCTAATCAAAGGGAAAGTTACATTCAGGAGGGCGAGGAAAAACTCCAAGAAACGGAGCGCAAGATGTAAGGAACATTTGGAGCAATCGTACAACGGAATTAATCTTAGAGAGTCAGTTTTTGAAGAGGAAGATGAAGTCAAAAAGGGTGGTATCGGAGACTAACGCTCAAGAATGGAATTTTATGAAGCAGTAAAGAACCTGTGGATAGAATACTTTCATAGAATTGGCAATGTTTCTGCTGAGCTAATTGTGAATGCAGGAGAGAAGGCGTTCACCAGCGGTACAATAAAAACTTTTTCAACAGGAGAGATACCATCAACTTCGAGAAAACCATCTCTATTCCCAAAAAGAAGTGGAATAAGGACTGAAAACTTTAGGATCACATAGCCCTGAAGACACGTCTCGAAGATATTGACAAGAAAAATCAATAGAATACTAGAAAGAAAAGCAGAGGTATTCTTCGATGAAAGTTATTCGGGGTCTCGGCCGGGTCAAATCCATCACGACTGCCAACAATCCGACAAACGAACTGTACAACGAATCGCTGGCCGTCATAAAGGATTTCACCTTATCGAGAATAACTTGCACCAATTGTATTCCATGGGAAAGAATCAGAATTTACCAATGACTTCGTAGATGAGGACCGATAGGGTTAGACAAACTAATCGATGAAGTGATAGCAGAGGATAGTGACGTAGGCCCTCAGGATATGGAGGGGAGGGGACGTTCCGTGGATTTGGAGAAGACATTTGGCTCCGTGACATTAATGCTCAGGAAACCGCCGCTGTCTTGTCCACCACAGTTCGTATAAAAGGCGCCAGGTGCCGGTCATTGCTCAGCAATGAAGACGCAGGTATTAGGAAAAGAGTGAGGGCATTGTAAGGGTCGAAAAAGTACAGGTTTCATGCGGCCCTCAGGGTATTTGGCTCTTAAACTGTACTAACTGTATTAGCTGTACAGAACTGTATTACCTACATTTATAGAACCCTAACTGAATTCAGTAAGTGTAATAATAGGGTGGGTGTCCTATTGTTTCTTTGTTCCCTTGATCAAAAGTTAAATACCTCTGGATTGCATATTTTTGACCCGTTCGATTTCAAAATGACGTCAACTATTTTTCCCTATTAAATAAAAAGTGAAAAAAATCAACGGCTGGAAAAAGAGACGGCAAATCATAGAATGCCGGTCACTAGTACCTGAGGTATATTTACTCAGTTAATTTATTACGGTTAAGTTTTGTCTCTTAATTTATTAAATTATTTGTTCAGCCAACTTATTGAATGGCAGTATGTTTTGATTTCACTAAGCGCATCGTGAAGTTGGCCCATAGTGGCGCGTGCTTCGCGGTAGCAGAGGAGGACTCCTATGAGAGACCAGGAAGCCTAGTGCCTAGCCTATTTTAATAGGTAGAATCCCATGAACATTGATAGGCCATTGTCACGGCAGAGGAGACTTTCCCAGCTTCGATGGTTTTCATTGGCTTTCGTCCTATTCACTCTGAAGGGCTCTGAAATACAAATGGCAAGGTCAGACAAGACGAATTCCTCGCAATATGCCTCGCAACGTAAACTATTATGTAGTACCTGTTACATGAGCAGCAAGGCAGCGCGTCCTGCCATTTCTGATGTAAATTTATGATTTTTTAAAAATGAATTTTAAATAACACATACTTTTATAGTGAACTGGGATTTATCAATCCAAACTTTTTCGTAAAATGAATGCATTTATGGTTGAGCAGGAATCGCAATTAATGATTCTGGTTCCTTTGATGAAGGATTATGATGGTTGTGGTTGGTTATTGTGGTTTAATTCATTATTTCCTCTGCGTACAATCGTGCGTACATTTAAAAATGACAAACGCAACAAATTCGTCCTCTGAGGAAATATTTATAAATAATTATTCCTTATGCTATATAATATCGATTAAAACAATTAAAAGTGAATTTTTCGGATTTCGATTAGGGAATATATAATACTCTTAACTTATAGCATAGCTTAGTTTAAATTTTCCTTGTTACACTTAGTGTGATATATATATTTACGTGGCCGTTGAATAACTTTCAAATTGTCACGAGAAACAGGTTCTTTCGTCTCCAAAGTTTACCGATCCACGATCTATTTCTAGAAAGATTTCAAAGAAATCAAAGATAAATCTTAGAAAATACATTTCCAACCTTGAATACCGATAAAAGCTCGCGAATTTCGTTTGGAACTTGGCAACCGGGAATCAGGCGGAAATTTCGGGTAGTATTCTTGATTTTTGAAATTTTCAAAAGTCAAGAATACTCTTACACGGGGATAAGTATTTTTACTTCTAATTTATAATTTGATCGTGGATGCTTGAAAAGCGTTAATACTCGCTTAAGAGCAAGACATAACGCGTTGTAACTGGTAAATGATGTTGATGAATAGCTCTAGCGGCATAGAGGATAACTTGGTTAGAGAATGGCAGTGAAATTCGTATGGTGTAAGATTTATTGGCTTGGCAAACGCATTTTGATGTTCCCCCCACCTATCGCCTCAGGATTGCCGTCGACTGTACGCCGGTTTGTTTCAATTTAGGCGGACGTTAGAAACAGTATTTTAAGATTTTTTCAGTAATTTGTGGCAGTACAATTCTTTCAGAAGTCGGTTTAAGTATCTCTGTTGCTCCGCATTGTCTAATTTTACTTGCAGACAGGGACTGAATGGTTGGGTACAGCAGGTGGAAATAAAGCGTGAAAGAAATTGAAACAACACTTCACCAGAACATACGTTTGTAGCAACAGTGAGGCTTGTTCATTGAAGTGCCATAGATGCACACACATATGCGTAGTTTATTCAAAAAATATGGAAACATAAAAATGCTAATAATCATGACGTGAAAATGAGATGAAAGGTCCTGCATCGCTAATGCTAAATACAAGAAGAGTTTATTCAAAAATATTCATTCCGGTTAGTATTACAATTTTGCAACGCAAAAATAGCGGAAGAAATTGTCTATAACTTTTATGATTCAGCCAGCAGACCCAAGGTGAGCTTATCTCTCCTCTTCTCATTGTCTTCAAGAATGTGCTGATGGTTTTTTTTTAAATGTGATGCCAAAGGATCAATATTTATGGCGCTGTGGTGTCTACAGTGTAATAAGAAAGGGAATTTCGTTCCACGAAAACTACGAAGGCATACGAAAATGAGGAGGTCTCCCCAAAGTGAAAGATAATAGCGTAATTGGACTAAATAACTCAGATCCCTTTGCTGGTTACACTTTTATATTTTCTTTGGAGATTATCGCCGTGCCAAATGGGTCATTTCACGTCAAAAAAAGGGAAAACAGGAAGTTTTGCCCCGACCATCTCCAATTTTCACAAAATTTTGTACACCTTCCTGTTCGTGTATTGGTATGTGTTCAAAACCGTTTCCCAAAATATCGAGTTTATTGAGAGTTAGAGCTATTTGTTATTTTTAGATTTTTACAATTAAGCCCTTAGTTTTATGTCTATATCTCTTGATATAATGGAGCTAGATTTCCTCTAAAATCTTGTTTTATTTGTTGAAAGTTGGCAATGATATTATAGGGACAGATTAAATGTATAAAAAGTTTTTGAAATATTTCTAAATGTTTACACTTTTGAACCCGATTTGAAAAAATACGTACCCCTTCGACTTCGCTAGTTTTTTTAATGGACCAAAGGGCAAGGTGTCCGCTACAGTTTAGTGGAATCACATCAATGCGCAATTCCCAAATTGCTGCGTAAAACATTCCGAAAGAATCGCGTGCAGAGTACCGAGCGACGGTGGATCTGTTTTCTGTTTGCTCAGCGCTGCTGCAGCCTTAAAGAGGGTAGGGGGAGGAGGAGGGTAGATTGGGGGGTGGAGACGGGTCTATGCCTGTCGCGGCCAAGGGACTAGAGTCTTCTGTAGACCAGTGCGAGAAAGACGCAGCTCAACCCAGCTCATCCGCGTGTTGCGAAGTGCGTACTGAAGCCGTCTTCAAGGCACTGCTCAATTGGAAGTTCTTTGAGTAAGGAGTGTTCTGATGGTTCTCTAAAGTACTCTCAAGACTTACTGTCGCGGGAGATGTCGTCTGAAGTGAGGTCAGGTATGCGGGACGTAGTGTCAGTGTCTAATGCGCATGATAAGCAGTTCCCCGAGTATTTCACGCCCAAAAAAAACAGGCAACGTGTTGCAATCCTCGCGTGAGCCCAGCCCAGCGTCCTCGTTGCGCGGCGAGCGGTTCAGGCCAGTAGCCACACAGGAGACGCAGAAATCCTCAGCACCAGAGTCTGAAGAAACCGCCGATAGTAGTGGCAGTGGATATTCTCCAAAGAAAGCGAGGTTTGTACATATTAACAAGACTTTGAAGCTATTGGTAGAATCGCCAATCATCGAGAAGAAACTGTATCGGTCCAAAGTGTGTGAGAAAAGTTCAGAAATTCAACACCGTATTCCGAAAATCACTTAGGAGCTATGCGCCAAAGCATGCCAGTCAAAGAAAGCCCACCTACAAGTGAGGCCGAGGCAGCCAAGTAATATGAGGAAGCAGGGAAAGAAATACTTCAACACTTGAAGGAAATGTTCGACACTTCATCAACCATCAGTGAAAAAGGGCTTGTACTTTCAGTTCTTCCGCGCTCCTGGACCGCGGCAGGAAAACAACGAGAGTTTTCTACAACTGAGTGCCTTGCTAGATTATTCGAGAGGTAAGTCGCATGTAAAGGTACAACACCGGTACAGCATAGTTAACGGTACAAGACGAGAAGAAGATTTCGGAATTCCAGCGGAATGGCATTTCTATGCTACATCGCATGGGAAAGGGCTCGGTGACGGCCTTAGCGGCACAATTAAGCGTCTAGCCACACGTGCAAGCATTCAGCGACCTTATGAATAACAATGAAGACACCCAGGCAATTGTACGAGTGGGCCTCTGCAAATATAAAAAAACATTTCGTTTTGCTTTACCAACGCTGATGTGGAAAACACGAGGAAAGATCTCCAGAAGCGGTTCGCTAAGTTCGTGGAAATGCCAAGCATACGGTCATGCCATGCTGCTGTTCCTGCGTCAAGTGAAGTCACCAACTGCTTGAAGACTCTCATCTTCTTCTACGGACGGTGTCAAGATCCAGCTTAGTGGCGCATCACTGTCGGCCACGACAGGGAAAATCGGGGCCGTTACTCGGTAGGGAAACGTGATGAAATTCTCATTTATTGAGCATAACTTTTATTCCGCAATTTCATCACTTAGCAATTGATTTTTAAATACTCCAGTTCTGCTACTGCTGCTCATCGGTGTTGACAAAAAAGAACTCTGTCGAGGACATCTTTTGCCTGGACCACATGTTTTATTGTGCAAATTTCGGTAGTTATTTAATGGAAATTTGACTTTAGAAATCTAACTTTGACTGCTTATAGGTTCAAATCCCTGTTAATGACTTTCGGTGTACACTTAAATATCTACTTAGCTGATTATAAAATATGTATTTTTAGTGTGAACCCAAACACAGCTTCGTATCTAAATATAAACCTAATATTAATGTGGAACAGTTGGTATTTTCTTAACCCCTGCAATAACAGTGAAGATCGCTGAAGTAACAACTGCCAAATCTACGAGGAATATATCCCGTGGGAGGTTTTGTAACCGTTACTGTGTAGTACACAGCACAATTCCCTTTCAGAAATTTTTCTCAGTCCTTTTTTACTCGTGCATTGCATCACCCGTCTCCACCCAGCCATCTCCCCTCCCCCTCTGAAGGAGCGCCGAGCAAAAAGGAAACAGATCCGCCGCCCGGAACTCTCGATAAACTCGATATTTGGGGAAACGGTTTTGCACGCATACTAATACTCGAAAAGGTAACATATGTACACATTTGTGTGGACATTGGAGATGGTCGGGGCATGGTCTTGTTTTTCGGCGCGAAATGACCCCAAAATATATGAATCGGATCTGACACCTCTTTAACTTGCCTTGTTGGCGACGGGCGCTTGATATTATGAATCTCCGCGACATTAATGTGAGCATAATAATCGCAATTAAAGTATGAATTATAGTATTACCCATCTCTCATTGAATGTGAATTCACATTACTCGCCTTAGCGTAGCTTACAAAATGATGGCGAATCCAGAAAAAGAGTGAGAAACTCAATGAATTCCTTGTTCAGGCGGTATAACAATAGTCATATGGCATGTGCCAAGTGCAATGGGTTTCCGTGAATTCATCATGCAGGCACCTTCTCTTCAACCATTCCTCCATCTTCTGAATCGTGTGTGCGCAGAAATGGAGCCGCCGTGCTTGACAAGATTCTGAGTACAAGAAGGGGACCTCGGTCGGGGTGAGTACAATGTCGGACCTACGAGTCTTTTCGACCGCTTAAGTCACTAAAGAAATTCTCGAGCGAAACGTAGATCAGGTATAAGAGTGAAACATCAAGCATAGGGAAGAGGATGCTGTTATTTTCCTCGGATTGATGTCTTAAGTTTGGCAGTGCGACGGAAAATTACAACTCTGGAGTAACTTAAACTGAACTTTGCTAAGGTTGGGAGGGAGGGCGAACGGCAGTGAAACCAACCGAAGTTTCGGCTATACAAGATGCAGTAAAGAAAAAGAAAAGTGCACCACAGTTGACCCACGGTCTTCACCCAAAAGGAGGGTGGTGAAAGGGAGGTTGGGGACTAGGGGTTGGTGTGTGGACATCAGCGCGATACCTTCGCAGGTTGGCGAGGCGACTGACCTGACAGGACGGTCCATGTCCTGTCTCAACCTGACGACGACGGGCCATTGAAGCCCGGTCTCGGGCACGGCCCGGGCTGCGGAGCCAGACGGCTCTTCGATCGGCACTCCTTCGTTGGCTACCCTATCCCGGGGCGGGAGGACAATTCAATCGGACGAGGTCTCTTTCTGGTTCAGCAGCCGCCGCCGCCGTGTTGGCATCGGCCCTTCGCTGCTTGCTCGCCAGCAAGGAGAGAGAATTTGTTTTTTGACGGAAGGGAAATATTTCATGGCCGCTGAGCCCTTTTCACTGAAGGAAAGAGGAGGCGGAGGGAAAGGATGCTAGGATTATCTTCTTTTATGAGTTCACCGGCTGTTTGGTTTCACGCAGAATAGTAACAATTCATAAACATATATGGCAACCAGCGCAGTAATCAACTGAATGTCAGCTAAAAAAACATGTTTGAATGGAATAGGTATGTCGCTAGCCCACCAAAAAAATCTCTGACTTAACAAAAGACAATGCCAAAAACAATTTTAAAAAAATAATACAGATCAACAATAGTGTCTTGCTAAATAGACAATAAAACCTTTTCCTTTTTTTGCCACCTGGGAAGGGGATAGGAAAAGTACCCCAAAAATACTTGGAACTTAGGATCGGGCGCTAGAGGGAAAGGAAAATTAAGGGTGAAAGATAATTGTTGTGTATGAACCTAGCACGCAGGACTAGAGAATTAAGAAATAATAAACGGGTAATACTTATAACTTGAGTCATTGCTATCCATTTCTATTCTAGTGCAATCTCTAACAACGGACTGTTTATTTACATATCCATAGCTACATTACACTCCTCCCTCCTTACTCCTGAACCCAATTAACCCTTCATAAAAACAATACAAAATATAACTTTTACATGCACTGAACATTATGACATGTAATGAAAAGTAAATAAGGTAATTAAAGCAAGTCAATATTCTAATAACACCACAACTCAAATTAACAAACAACCCGAAATACATAATCATTTTATAAACTGAATTCACTATGGATCACAAGTCAGAGAACATTTTGTAGTTACCAATTTATTAAATCACAGGTTTCCTAATCCGGGTAGGATATCGTCTGTGATTATCCGCTGTAGCTGTAGGTGATACAGCTTTTGAAGTGGGTGAATTATGTGGATCGGAACTATTAGGAATAGGGAAGGTGGGGTAAGACGGGGTACTTAAGCACTTAACAATTTTTTTTAGGCTTTCGAAATGTTTAATAAAAATACCAGATATTGCAACTTAAACTTCAGTATTTGTAGAATTTATGTAAAAAAATTAGGGCCGTAAAATGTTAGAACTTGCTTTCCAAAAAAAATATTTTCAGGGTTTACCAAGCACCCCATCTTGCCCTCACTATAGGGTGTGCTGATGGGGCGGGGCATTACTGGATAAGGCAAAGGTCTAATGAACACTTATACAAAGTTACAAAATTTTTATTTTAATATCTAATACAAAGGCATCATGTAAACATGTAAAAAGATGTAAGATGATGGTTTTCATCTGGAAGAGTTACTGATTGATTAATTAGTTAGACCTTTTGTAGGCAAAATTCGCAGACATGGTAGACCTCGGCATCCTCGTCCTCTTCTCCCGCACACGATCAGTGAGCCCACTTCTTGCAGGAAACGCAGTCACCCATCCGTCTGTAGACTGCGAATAGAAATAGCCACAATAAAGGCATGCAGTGTCATTTTCTTCTGATGTGCTTTCTTCCTCTGTTTTTTTTTCTTTTTTGATCTGCTTTGTCAGGTTTGTCATTTTTTTTCTATTTTCACATTTTTTCCTATACAAACGAAGAGAGATTTTTGAGCATTTTTCTTACGTGCCCTCTTTCCTTCTTCGTCCTTTTTGACTGCCTTAACTTTATTTGCACTCTCCAGTTCCCTTTTGTAAGAGGAGTTAGTTACAACAACAGTTTTTCCTTTTCTGAGATAAATATTTACTCCTTCATACCATTATTGTATTTAACGATTTTCATACCTTTGGTATGCATGGCCTTTTTGTGACATTCGGATATTTTTCTTGCCAACATGAGGAGCAGGAACACTTTGTTCAGGCGAAATAGCGAATGATCTTAAATGATTGGCGTTGTTCCCCAAAGCTTGTTTGTTTGTGGTGTCGTTTTTGGGGTTAGGCCTACTTTCATTCCAAAGTGAGCATCCAGGTAGTACAGCAAGTGCACCATGCTCTTTAGGACCGGCTTGATTGACAGGATCATCGCTTCTCTCTGGTATAACCTGCTTACGCGAGCCATTTGCTTTTTCTTGTTCACTATTGACAGTAACATTAGCGACCCCACTTGTTGCTAAAAGAGTGTCTGCAGTGAGAGAAGCTTCAAACACTGAATCTGGAAAGATGTTTGGTTCGTAAGGGCAAATTCCTGTTTTTTGGAAACCGTTTATGGCAGTCAACATGGTTGCAGCTCTGAGAAAGGCTTTGCTCAAAATCTCAGCAGTCTGAAACATGGTAACAACTTTTCCCGGATTTGATCTTAGCCAGTTTGTTCACTCTTGATCATAGTACGTGCTGAGAGGCTTCATGAACGACACATCTAGAGGCTGAAGCCTGTGGGTACAATGGGGCGGGAAACAGAGCATGACTTCACCGTTAACCCTTGCTTTGTCAGTTATGGACAGGCTCTTTACATGCGTTGAATGTCCGTCCAACAACAGCAGAACCGTTTTCTCTTTGGTCGCCATAGACAATTCAATGAATTTGTCAAACCATTTCTCAAAAATGTCTGTTTGCATCCAACCAGAGATATAACATTCTGCCCACATTCCAGGTAAACAATTGTTCTGTAGTTCCGGCTTCATTCGCTGGCGAGTATACACTAACATGGGTGGCGTAAAACTTCCAGTTGCACTCATGCAAAATTCAACGGAGACAGTTTCCCCTCTTTCGGCAGATGATAATGAGACTACTTGTTTTTTTTCCTTTTGATGCCAATATCTTGGAAGTGTTCTTTGAAACAGCAGAAATCCCACTTTCATCACTATTGTAAATCTGATCTGCTGTAAATTTGTGCTGGTCATATAGTTCCCCTAATAAATACAAGAATTTTGAATTAAAAGCCATGGCCCTAGCTGCGAATGTTTGCTCAGGTTTCCTAAATGATAAACTTGGCTTTCTTTCCAAAAATCCCCTGAGCCAATCCTTTCCGGCTGATTCTTTGATCTGGTTACAATTATGCTGCTTGTTATTTCTGACAGCTAACTGGCACGCCAGCCGTTTTACATCAATACCAGTCAAACCAAACAAACGGCTTTCCATAGTCTTAATATAATTAACTAATTCTTGTTCTTCGTTTGTTCTCACTTTTGTAAGGTCCCAGTTGATTCTTAATATTAAAAAGTCCAATTTTTCCATCTTCATTAGTTTCTGACTTTTTACCTTACGTTCAAGAGTTGTTTGAGGCACTTTAAATTCCGTTGCTGCACAAGAATAACCCATTCGGCCGTGAACTACTTCCATGACAGCATTTTTCATGGCTTCTTCGCTCCAAGAACCCCTCTCAGTTTTTCTTTTATATGTACGCACCATTTTCTGGAGATAAAAAATATAATTAGATACTTGCATTATGTGTGATTCCATATGGGGCAAGATGGGGTATACCCCATCTTGCCCTCCCACTAAGTACCCCGTCTTGCCCCCAAGGACACTTTCCAGTTTAGGTTAGTATTGTAGTAAAAAAATATAATCAATTTAGTTGTAGCATGCATTAATTATTTCCTAAAGAATCACTTCATTCGATGATAATACTAAGTATTACGAGAAAAAATTACTTCTCTTACCTTTTCATGTGTAAAAACAACAAAAAATTAGATCAGCACAGGCAAAAACACGTTTTGATGCGTACACTCCGAAAGGTTCCAGCACTATCAGACACTTCCATTGCCGCTTTACAAGCTAGATCAACTATTGGCCGCTAGGCTGCGACATATGCCGTGGTAGCAATTACAAAAACCCCGCCTTACCCCACCTTACCCTACTGCTATCAGGCCGGTCAACTGTAGGTTTTGGAATTGGCATGACTTCTGGCGCTCAAGCAGCTGATTTCAATCCAATTAACTGGTCTATGTGCCGCTTCCAGTTGATTCCTGATTCCAATTGCACTATATAGGTTACCGGTCCTAGCCGCTTTACAATTTTGGCTTCAACCCATTTATTCCTCCCCCTATAATCTCTTGCCAGTACTACCGGTTGCCCTATTACTAACTATATGGTTTTACCCCCTGGAGCCGTAACTATCTGTTTACTTTGTCTGTCCACCACCGTATCTTGGATTCCAGGTCTTATTAAATCTAGTCTAGTCCTAATCTGCCTTTTAAACATTAATTTGGCTCCCTCTTTGACGGGTTCCCTTTGTAACAACCTAACTTGTCTGTGAAAATATTAGGATACTCTGCATAAAGTTTTTCAATCAGTTTATAATTAGACGTATTTTTGGTTACCTCAATTGCATTGTTCACCTTCCCCGTATTAGGGATACTAATTACAACTTGCAATTCTTGCATCCAATCCCTACCCAGTAATGAGTTAGAACCCTTAGCCACTGCATACAAATCTAGCAATGTAACAATAGATTCATAATTCACCTTAACTCGTAACTTTCCGACCGGTTTAATTTGCTCCTTAGTATAAGAACTTAAAATTAAGTCAGTTGGACGCAATTTTACATGACTCAGATGCTCATAATAAAAGTTTTCAGATATCACTGACACACATGCGCCGCTGTCAACCTCGAATTTGACTATTTTTCCTGCTACTACCAAGTTGAGCGTAATTGGGTCAACTTTTAGTCTATTTAGGGCAATTGCCATTGGAATTTGTGCCTTATCAATTGGAAACAAATTAGATAGGTCATACGACGTTTCGAGGTAATCCGGTTCATCACTTTGGGACTCAGCTTCCCTTATGCAGTGCTGTTTGGTCCCGTAATAACTCTTACGTTTGCTACCCTGGTTTTTATGACATACATAGCACACATACTCACGAAATCGACATTCTTTCGTGAAATGACCCTTTTTTCCACAACAAAAGCATTGCAGAGTTGTCCACTGCCCTGCTCTTAACTCTTCCCTCTGCCATTTGTTCCTTGCCGTGCGATGTTTTGAAGCCCAGAGTTGTGGTGATTCACCAATTGAGCTGCATCCTTTTCTGCCACCTCCATCGATGTCGCCAGCTGCACCGCCTTGTCGTACGTTAGCTTGTCTTCCCCCAGAAGTCTCCGCTTGATCTGGATGTCACGAATGCCGCTGACCAGTCGGTCCCGTAAGTACTCCGGTAGTGTATCCCCGAAAGCGCAGTACTTGGAAAGCTGTTTAAGCTTCACTACATAATAAGCAACGGTTTCGTGCTCCAATTGGTCCCGCCTGCTAAATTTGTAGCGTTCAATGATTAATGATGGTTTCGGGTGAAGATGTTTTTCAGTTGCGTCTATTATTTCTTGATATGATTTAGACGATGGCTTATCAGGCGTTATCAGGTCCTTAAGGAGTGAGTACCTTTTCAACCCCATCACAGTTAATAGCGTGCTCACTTTTTTATCGACTTTTATTTCGTTACATCCCACAAAAAGTTCGAAGCGTTCCACATATGATGCCCAAGGTTCTTCTGAACTGTCGAACCTTCCAACCGTGCCGATTAATGCGATTTTTGCGTGGAGAAAAACCCTTTTTTTTATCTCGACTTTTATCTTGGCTTTTATCGATTCAAAATTGCCGCGTGAATTATCGTACTCGTCGACACTGTTGTGTATGAACATAGCACGCAGGACTAGATAATTAAGAAATAATAAGCGGGTAATACTTAGTAATTTGAGTCATTGCAAACCATTTCTATTCATGTGCAATCTCTAACAACGTAGTGTTTATTTACATATCCATAGCTACATTACAATAATATTCCAAGGAAAGAACAAACGACTCCCCGGAGTTCGGTCATCGAGTCCGCTCCCGACTCTAGCGGAAAGAGGGAACGTTGTTGTGCTGTGGAAGTTGTTGTGCTAAAGAAGGAGCAGTTCCAAGTAGTTTCTTTGGAAAAATTGTGCCGAATGGAAACTCGTGGGAGAGCGCGTCGCTTCATCTGGCGGCCGAACTCATAAGGGACGCAGTGCGGACTTGGAAATCCGAGGGGACACGATATGATTCCAATTTTGTATCGCGGCTCTATTTTAAGGCTAGCGCCCACTTCTCCCACGACTTCCTTTCACTCGTATGTCTCGGTTGTGTGAGACTCTCGTCTGCTTCTCACTGCGGATGTCGCGCCCGAGGAAGATCGAAGCGGCTGTTCATTTAGTACCTACTGCCACACACTGCCGAATTGGACGCTATGGAGAGTGGCTGGAGATTTCCCTCCCACCTTTGTTGCGCTTCGTGGTGATATATTGTCAGTGCTGGTTTCAAGTTTCGATAAAACCGTTCTCTATGTGGGGACTGACGTTAATATAGATTTGACTTGACTTCGTTTGTTCCCCACCCGAAACCTGTACCTTATATTGACTCATGTGCAAACATTGGAGACTATTAGATCTTAAGGAATGCAAACCTTGCGAATATCTGGTGATTGAGCACGCTCACGGCACTTACACTTTTCCGTCACATTCATCACCGGTATTAACATCACAAACTTAATAAAGCATCTATACCTCCTGGAATCGTTTTACGCCCCGAGCGAGAACGCTTCAAAGAACCCATCAATAGATATTCTTTATCGGGTGAGTAGAGGTGCCGATATGCAATTCCAAAACATTTCCCAAAAATTTAGAAAACAGAAAACCCACGAATACATTGAGCAGCCATATTAAAAAAGAGGAATTTTCAGTGGTGGTAGTTAATTGTCGTAGTTTAAGAAGAAAGATTCCCGAATTCCATCACCTTCTAGAGAGTACCTACGAATTCTCATATTATTATAGGAACGGAAAGTTAGCTAACGAGTGACATTGCTAATAGTGAAAATTTTCCCGTCAATTTTAGGGCATGCAGGGGAGATCGAGAAGAAGGTGGACCGGGAGGGGGAGTATTTATCGCAGTTAAGAAGACAATAGTCAGCAAAATAGAAGTGATTCCCGATAATAAAATATAGAGTGATCGATTTAATGTGCCAATTCGAAAGTAATACACTTTTGTGCCTCTCATAGACCACCCCCATTCCGATGTTCAGACAGTATCGAGTCAGATCGATATACTCGAGAAACAGATCAGGGGCCTTATTCTGTAAAGTCGAATTCGAGATTCCGACGTCACAACAATACCCATATATGGAAAAAACGTCATAGTTGGTAGTACAAACCGTGCTCCCTTGATGCCGCGACGGTCACCTCGGCTCAAGGCGACGGAGTCCGATCATTTTGCGGATTATTTCGTTCATAATCCGTCGCCAAATATTTTCTGGCGAGCAGGCGCTGCTATCGCGGTGAGCGCCGATAGAAGCTTCGATTGTAGCAGACGACTTGTTGATATTTATCGCGCGGGATACAAGGTGAGAATGTATCTAATTCTAGCTAATGATTAAATCTTTCATGTGTCCGTTTCCTTGCCGGTTATACAGTTAGAGGTATATAAAACTATTTGTTTTGTTTTCAATTGTCGCCATGCAGTGTTTTTGTTTAATGTTGATTAAAAATTGTCGAGTAGACTAGACATACTTTTTTTAGTAGGCATAAGTTTTTTATTCGTGTAAAATTTCTACGTAATATTTTAATGCTACTGCAGGGGCAATCTATATTATAGAGAGAGATGGTATCATGTTGGAAATCACATTGTTTGAGCAAATCTCATTATGCTGGCAATTGCTTTGTATGAGTACCTTTCTTTGTGTACGTGGTTGTGTTTTACCGACAAATTCTGACATTGTATGGACGTCCCCGCTGTGTGGCAATCTCCCCCCTGCCACACACCTTTATGGTGTGCAGGGTAAACGTAGATTTAGACGTCCTTTGGTCTTCGGACGCGTACATTATCGCAGGATATTGAACGGTTGTTATATATTTTTGTTATCTGCTACTGTGATATCATCCATTCCAAATCAATGTACTACATAAATAGAAACATAGGCAGACGGAGGAATATATGCACGAATATGTAATTATTCACTCGAGAAAACAATATCAATACAGTAGCTGTCAACAAAATAAATTGATAAAACCAAAACATTTCGTGATTTAATTCCAAAGGTGTAATAACTTTCAATTTTCAGAAGTTTCACTTTCTTAATTAGTCCGCCGTTATTCCATACCAGCATATATTGTTATATTTTAAAGCGAATGGATTGATTACAAACATCAACAGTGAGTCATGTTGATTAACTATTGTTAATTACCTCAGCTTGTTCCTTCCATTGTAATAATGGCGCGCTGGATCGTAACCACCGAGAGAGAAGGCCTGCGCAAAGCATGAGGTTTACGGAGTGACGTCATTATGAGTGGTGCTACAATATTCCATAGAGGGTCTATGGAATTGCTCGAGCCGATTGTTGTTTACTGTTGATTGAAACTGGTAAACACAAGATTGCATTTGGAACGCTGGTTTTTGCAGGCTTTGTGCGCGCTAGATAAGTTGTTTTTCGCTGTATTGGTGAATATTTAGTGGTGTTGTGTCATGCCTACCTCCTGTTGTGTTCCACGGTGCCGCGAAAATTACAGGAACGGGCCTAAAGTGTCCGTTTTTAACATTCCAAAGGAAGAGGACCTCCAAGCAAAATGGAAACGTGCCATCTAAAGGGAGAAATTTGGGCCCTCCAAGAGCAGAAAGGTATGTGATTGAGTTATTATCCCCACTAAAGTATTATCATTTAAGTTATTATTCCTATTTTTTGCATTTGTAACTAGAAATTGGCTTATTTATTCTGAAAATTTGCGGCGTATTGGCAGTAATACTTGAGTTCATAAGTGTTGATGCCGATTAATCTCTCCTGTTTATTCTCTGCCGCACCGTGTCTGCCGAAATTTATCGCGGTAAAAAGTATGTCTATTTACGCGGTGGGATATTAAAGACATGGAATACTTTCAGACGAGCAAATTATTTTTTTATCCCCGAAGAAGCATTACTATCATAGCGCAGGTTAATTTTGGCTTAACCTTTTGATTGAACTCAAAGCCAATTTGTTTACATCTACATCTACGCGATGCCCAGCAAGCCACCGCGAGGGTGTGCGGCAGGGGATGTGTTTAGAGACGATGCTAGATATATTTAAAGGACCCCTGCATATTATGCTAGGTTTGATCAGATAAACAAGATTAGAGAGATAGAAAGCGGCCGTACCGATACATTGAAAATGTAATTTTTCCCAAGTAGATAATAGAACACAATAGGTAGCATAGCAAAGGGATAGGTAGGTAAAAAATTGTTGGAGTAGTCCGTAGTGCATGAAGAATATTTAAACATTACTAACCTGTGCTTGCTGGGGAAATGAAGATAAATATATTTAGAGAAAACCTTTCTGGCAAGTAACAACTTCGTCACTAAGTTCACAGTTAACTTATAGTTGCACGTGAATCTTATTCCTAGCATTTTTCCATTTAATAGTAGGTAGCACTTAGTAGAATGTAAGTAGCGCACATTTGGTGAGCTTCGCCCCCTGCCACGCACCCTCGCGGTGGCTCGCAGGGTATTACGTAAATGTAGATTAGATCAAATTACGGCATTCCATTTTAGATGAACAGACTGATTAAGTAGTAATTTCCCATGGAAAATAAAATACGCGTAGCTCACCTTCGCTTGCTTAAATTTTGAGTGGGACTGAGGGTAGCTCTTTGTAAATATGATTACTCACAAAAATACTTGTACTCTAATGCAATCAACAGTTTCTTTATAATTATGAAATGGTGAATTAAAATACACCTTTCTGCTGAAGACTGCCCACCCAAAAAGATAATACGAATCATGATCTCACGTGGGGAAAACATTCGCGAAATAATAGGTCGAGCAAATCGTAAATGGGATTTGTTAAAAGGGTACTAGGATAGTGCGAATTGACGACGTTGCGATGTTACACACCTTTTAGATGGC
This sequence comes from Platycnemis pennipes, assembly GCA_933228895.1. NCBI lineage: Eukaryota > Metazoa > Arthropoda > Insecta > Odonata > Platycnemididae > Platycnemis > Platycnemis pennipes. The sequence continues at coordinate 153,109,581 of OW121849.1, forward strand.
TTGCGGGCTATTATCTCCATTTTGATGTTGGTAATTTTTAGCAGTAAACCCTTGCGAACTATGTGGACTGTGTAACTTTCATGACCATGAGTTGGAAGGACTCTGAAGACTAGCCTAGACTTTGAAGACAAGCCAAACTATTTCACCCAGCTCTGATATTAGTTTGAATTTAATTCACTGAATTGAAAGAGAATAATTCATATGCACGTATCATAAATAGGGGGAATAATAGATAAATTGTATTGGTATTCTGTATTAACATTACTAAAACTTTCCTCTTAAAGGTCTGTGAAGATCATTTTGACCCGCATGATATCTTGCGGGTTGTGGAGGAATACGAAGAAAAGACAAGAAAAATACTTTGTTCTCCAATGAAATGGACAAGGCTGAGATCAGGAACTGTGCCATCCCTGTCCCCGAACTGCCCAAAGTATGTCATACTGAAATGAAGAGCTAGGTATGTCCTACATTATCCCTGGAAAATACTAGACGGACAACTTGGATCAACACATATAGCTAAATTCTGTTATGTGCAGCTACTAATATTTTTTTAAATTATTGCAAAAAAGAATGATTTGGTGGCTGAGGAAAAGACAATGACGGCAAGATGTTTGAATATTTTTAAAAAATGTTGTGTATATTCTTGTCACATATTTGTTGTAATAAATTTATTTGCATTACAATGTTTCGAGTATCTCTTTTCTATCAACCTAGACCTTAAATAGCTTAAGTAGGCACATGATATCTGCTTGGCTGTTGGCTGAAATGTGCTTAAAACAGAGTAGGTGAGTGTGAAATTGAACATTTTGTTCCTTTTTACAAAAAGTATTTATGCTTTGGATTATGTAAGTTGCGTTTGTCAACTAAACTCAGCTAAGTATTGTGTAGATCAATTTTTTCTCATGCCTTTCATATTTCCGGATCTATCTGCTTAACTCAAAGTTTTGGATTTCACGTATCTTTAGCTCTTTGTGAACTCTTTAAAATACTATCTTCAAAAGCCTCCAATTGCTGATTTTATTGTGAATCCTAATTATTCCAAGTCATTAGATCGTTCAGCAAGTAACGATTGATTTTCGCATTTCCCATAACTTCCGTGGTATAACCTTGGTAGTTTCGTTTATCCTAGAATCAATTCTCCGTTGACTTTAATTTTAAGAGGAAATATGCTAACGAATTTCAAAGATAGACCTTTATCAATACCAGTACTAATGGCTTAAAGTTACCGATCGGTCATACGTACGGCTGTTAGTTAAGTATATGTGCTGACAGAGCTGGGTGGAATTTTCCTTCTGTGGTTAAGGCTGAACGTATAGCACCACTCGGGATGACGTCACGACTCATTGCGCCGGCCTTTACCTCTCGGTGGTTACGGCTGGATAGACAAACGCTGGATAAACAGTCAACTGTTATACGTCATTTCGGCGGTGAACGATGTTCGCGAATCGTTCGTCGCGGTGACCCACGAGTCTCCATATGAGCCGAAAATCTTTCGACTTTACAGAATAGGCCCCCAGGTCCATTGATGCCCATGGCAACGAACGACAGATTGTTGTAGGTGGAGATTTCAATATTCCATCGATAGATTGTAAAACATGTAGTCATGAGTCTAGGAGTAGGGACAAAGAAATCTGCGAGTCATTGTACGCATCGTACACACTACATCAAATAGTAACCTTGCCTAATAGAGGGGAGAGCGTCCTCGATTTACTTGCCACAAACATCACTGAAAAAGTTATTAAAGTTGAAACTGTGAATTGAATAAGTGACCACAAGGTATTTCACGTTAAATTTTCCTGAAATCCTGAAATAGTTTGTAAATTAAAAAGAAAAATTTACCTATTTAGTAACGCAGATTTTCACGGATTTAGGAGTGACACAGATTTATTTTGAAAATTTTGAGTACATCAGCAAAAATGGTGATACAGACAATACATGAAAAGAGTTCCTCCAAATTAAGCAGTCACTTGGCAACAGATATTTACCTCATTAGGAGGCCTCAAGACCGATAATAGGGAACCAAGGTGGTACAACGCGGAGGTTAGAAAATGTTTAAAACGCCAACGAGTCAGCAGCGCGAATTTAAGAAAATTGAAGAAAAATGTAGCTATTAGCGACCTAAAAATATTATCGAACATAATAAAATTTGTAAAGCAGCCGCAACAACTTAGAAAAGCTTTTAGTGAATTCAAGAGAAAAGTACTCGGAGAACAACTAGAGGGCATACCGAAAGCATTTTGGTCATATGCTAGGGAAGTACTAAAAAGTCAACGGTTAATTCCTTGAAAAGCGATAGGGGCGAAATTGCAACTTCCAGTTTAGATAAGGCTAATTGGTTGAATTATTTTTTTCATAGCGTTTTAAATCAATCTAAGCGTAGCTTGCACGATCGATTGCCAGACCGATTTCAGCAACCAATGACCTCGATCGATGTATCTCTAAGCGGAATCATATCCTTATTGAAAAAAACATTAGCCCGAACAAGTCCTCAGGTCCTGATGAAATTCCAGCTCGTAAGTATAAAGAATTAGATCTCGAAATGGGTCCGTATCTTAAAGTAATATTTAAAAATCCCTCGAAGAACACGCGGTTCCCAAAGACTGGAAGATTGCAAACGTGACCCCAATTTTTAAAAGCGGCGATGAGGAACAGCCATTTAAGTATAGACAAATATCATTAACGTCACTATTACATAAAATCATAGACGTCGATACGCCGATGCGGTTTACCAAATATTCACAAAGATGGCATCCCGCTCCGCCCTATCGTTAGCGCCATCGACTCTCCAGCACACAAGCTGGCGAGATATTTAGCCAGATTGCTGCAACCCTTTACCGGTAGGACATCCACCTACGTCAAAAACTCTTTGCATTTTATTGAAATCGTCAAGGATTTGAGAGTTAGCAGAGACGACCTACTTGTTAGCTCCGACGTAGAATCCTTATTTACCAATGTACCCGTCAATGAAGCCATCGAGATTACCAGATCTCTCGTCGCAAAAGGACTGCCTCGGGAGATCTCAAAAATGGTGAGATTCTGCCTTGACAACGCATATTTCATTTGGAATGGGGTATTTCACCAACAACTCAAAGGCGCGGCCATGGTGTCCCCCCTATCACCGGTCATCGCCAATCTGTTTATGGAGGCATTTGAAGAGAAGGCTCTACGATCCCATGAGAAAAAACGAAAACTTTTCTTGAGATACGTGGATGACACATTTGCCATATGGCCACACGGACGAATTATACTCGATGGATTGCTTAAACACCTCAACCAGCAGAGCGAAATCATTACAATTACGATGGAGGTCGAAGAAAAAGGGCAACTTCCTTTCCTGGATGTGCGGGTATAGAGGAATGACGACAGGACCCTAGGACATTCAATATTTCGGAAGCAAACGCACACCGATCAATGTTTGAACGCTGCCTCGCACCACCACCCTCGACAAAAGACGGCTGTTATCCGTACTCTTTTCAACCGAGCCCTTTCCATCTGCGAAGATTCGTCTATTGGAAACGAGAAACAGCATCTTTATAAGGTTTTTCAAGACAATGGCTTCCACCGACACGCTATTCACCGAGTTTCTCAGAGAGAAGAAGACAGACGAGTTTTGGCCTTGAGCAGGACCAACGAGATTACTACTACGAGGGAAAAGAATGATGCCACTCTCGCCGTGATACCATACGTTGGCGGAACCACGGGAAAAGAAATATCAAGGGCCCTTGCCAAACGTAACGTCCTGACCAGACACACCTGCGTCACTAAGACAAGGGACATTTTGTGCAGAGGTATATACGAGGTCCGATGCGATTGTGGGAAGGCCTACATTGGGCAAACCTCGAGAGCCTTAAAGACACTCTTATTATTCAAGAACACAGGAGAGCGACAAACAACAGACAACCACGCCTTTCAGCCATCGCGGAGCACTTCTGGGAAGGCCCGGCACACAATATCAATTTCGACGGAGCCAAGCTGATCAAGACTGAAAAACGCTATTTCCCAAGGCTCATACGCGAGGTGATCGAAACGGCCAAAAACCCCAACAATTTTAACACTGAGGATAGCTATAAGCTCTCCCATGCTTGGAACCGCCTAATTGAAAAAAAACTAGTCAAACGGTCAATGAAAATGCGCCCATTTGAACACAGAGCAAAGAACCAAATGCTTTATAAGACGGTTAAAATATGTTATGAAACACTTCAGACCTGAAGACGCGACCTGAAACGTTGGCAAAACTCGGCAAAATCACCCCAGAATGGACAGAAGTCGAAAGTTTCAGCCAAGAAGAATCGGGCAATTATCATTTTTCTGCCATTCTCCGGGATGCACACTCCCTACGTTTTGCGATTAACCCTTCGTAGCCCTGAGGATCTTCCCCGCCACGTTCAATTCACTCTCAGCCTTCTCCGTCACTCTCTCAATGCTCCCAAGTCAACCTGTGCCACACTGGCGAATCAAGAACGCCCCCTTCTCGGCAAGCACCCTCGACGGGCAGTCCGCTCCAGTGTTGCAGTGAACCGTTCCCAACCTGGTAAAACCACTTCGCCCAGTTGGCAGTTCCGCCCACGCCTCGCGATCACCCACCCAAGACTCCTCGTCTGTGCGCTGCTCGAATTCCCGCTAACAGAAGTGCCAATGTTTCCCTCCACAAATAATACCGCGAGATATTCCGATTCATAGGTATGGTATTTTTTTGCGTTCGTTCGGCCATGGTTCTTGCTGCAAAGCCTATAAGGGTCAAACACCCCGTTGACCCCTTTTCGCGAGAGCGTCGCCTCCAGGGCGATGTTCTGCGAGTCAACGGCATCTGTCGACACGAATCCCGGACTATGGAGTGGCGAGATGGGGAGAAATTTCCCTCTTTATTCCTACGAATGCCTCCTGCCGACTGCACACCAACACGAACTTGGCATTCTCTTTATTTGACGTATTCATTCGGGGCGGCTGCTTCCGAAAAATTACGAAATCGTTCGTAGAAGGTCCACATTCCCAAGAAAAGTCTTGCAAACGTCTTTCAAACTATTACGCACAGGAAACCTTCTGATCACTTGAGCCTTATCGGGTTTGATGCGGATGCCCTTTGCCGACACGACATGACCCAAAAAACCTATTTCCGACGTAGATACTGTTGAGAGGGGAAAAAACCAATCCAGAAGGCCGTTTGTGTAACCAGACGCCCCTGTCTGGTTGTCGAGGATAGGTATCGGTAGACACGGCTCAAAACCAACAACAGCTATTTCTTCTTTCATGTGTCATACTGCATGGACGTTAAACATTTCCTCAGATGTGTACTTTTCCTGAAATGTACAAACAATTTCCAACAGTTTTTTTCCAATTTTATGCCGACGGACGTTGTTAGGATTTATCTCATTATTAGAGAGGTTTAAACTTCGTAATGAGATATTGGATGAGTAAAAAAACTAGCACTTTTCCACAATGTAATTTAAAATAATAAAATTACCCAACACGTGTTTCGGCTTACTAAGCCATCATCACGTGTACACTCATAAACTTCCGTGACATCAGCGCAATATATAGGAAACGGGAAGGGGATGGGGATAGGGGAAAGTGGGGGTTGGGAATGACTAGATGGTGAGTGAGGGTGGCGGTGTCAAGGAGAGGATTAAGGAAAGGAAAGAATTGTATGAAGCACTCTAAGGAGTTTGTCCTTGGGACTGGTTTAGGGAAGTGGTGGGTTATTTGAAAAAGGAATAGCTAGCAATGGGGAATGGATCCGGAACAGTTGGTTATCCAACAACAGGTTATTATCGCTATGCATAATTTCCCACTGTTCCCATGCGTCCAATCTTGAGCCTATCCTTTCAATATGCAGAATTTCCGGTTCAAAGAGGCAGTGGTGCGATGTCTCCAGGAGGTGTTTGGGCAGCAGTGACGATTCGTCTCCCTTATCCTCACACCTTCTATGCTCTTGAAGTCTGGTGGTAAAATTCCTGCCCATCTGTCCAACGTAATCACAGCTGAGGCCCTTGACTTTGTAGACGCCTGAATGAAATTTGGGGTCAATGGTGTCCTTGCTTTTGCACAAAATGTTCGATAAGGTACACGGATTGTAAAAACACTTTAAATTTGTCTTTTGGGAATATTCCCAGTTCTTTTTTGAATTCTGGGTTGGAGAGGGGTAGGCTCACTAACCTATGGATCATCGTTTGGAATTCCGCAAGCTTGTGTGACATGGGGTGGCAGAGTCTGCTGGGATTACTAGGTCGCAGAAGGAGGGTTTTCTAAAGATACCAAAATAATGTTTCTTGTGACACTTGTGGTGTCGAGAAAATAAAAGGATTTCCAAAAGAAATGTAAATTTTTGAACGGTGGAAAGATGTTTGTGAAGATGGATGTTTGTGAAAAATGCTTTGCGAAAAATGCTGGTGACCAAAATGAAATAATGAGAGTTCTGCAGTAATGCGTGTTAAGACAATGGTTTAACACAACAATTTATCTGCGCAACACCTGGAGTCTTCTACCAGTGCAACTTTTATTGCGAGCTTTGAATGGTTTAAGGAGCTTATAAAACGATTCAATAACCATAACATGCTGTTGGAGGAACATGGGGAAAGTGTATTTGCTAATCATCAAACTGCCCGAAATTTTATTCCAGAGTTTTCTGCCATGGTTGAAGAAAGGGGTTATCTGTCTTAAGCAACTTTGAACGCCAATGAGACAGCCTTGTTCTGGAAAAAGTTGACGAAGATGACCTATATTTCAAAGTATTAACGATTAGCACCAGGATTTAAGGCCACTAAGCCTCGCCTTACTAAGTATTTTTTAAATATTTCAGGTGGCTTAAATTGTAGGTCGATACTTGTTAGTGCCGAAAATTGTTGAGTTTTAAAGGGAAAACCTAAGCGATCCTACGTGTGCATTGGAAATCAAATCAAAAGGCGTGGGTGAACGCAGCTTTGTGTACAGAGTGGTTCAAATATTGCTTTGTTTCCGAGATATAAGAAAGAACCACTTGAATTTTAAGGACCTGCTAACACTTGACAATGCCCCTGGACATACAGTTACTCTGATAAATTCTGGCGAAAAAAATAAGCACTGTTTCTTCCTAAAAGTACGACTTCCATTGGCAACCACTGGATCCGAGTGTTATGAACCCCTTCAAATCCTTTCACAATAAGCGCACTTTTAATAGACTACTGCAGGCGATTGAAGATAAACCCCTTAGCTTGATCATGACTTTTTGGCCTTCATTCAAAATCATGGATGCAATTAACATCATATTGGATTCATGGTGAAGGAGTCCACATTGATTGCTTGCTGGGAAAGCCTTTGTTCAGAGAATGCTTTCCTCGGGTTTCCTTCATTCGAAGAAGAAATTACTGAAATCGTAGCTGGCGATAGCTAACGGGGGACAGGGATTTGATGGAAAGGAGGAGAAAGAGGCAGAAGAAAGCCATGTAACAAGGAGGTGACGGAATCTGAAGCTATTTCGGTCAGTCAACTGTTTCTGGCAGCTTCTGAAACTGGACTTGATTACGGCCAACGAAAATATAGAGGTGTAAAGAGGGTTAGTGAATATAAGTGTCTTAAATTGACCGTGAATTCTCCCGAGAACGTTTTTAACGCAATTGACGAATTTTAAGAAAAATTACGTGGAGACGATCCGTGTATAGAAGGAAGATTTACCACCTTACTGTGAGATATAGAAAACCATTAAGGCGAAGTAAAATAGCTGCATTACATAGTTCCTCGAGGTTACATTTTAAAAGGCATCTTTTCTCCGCTAATTGCTAGTCCTGGGTTCTAACGATTCTACATCCTCTACCGAGGTTAGTTTGTAAAAACGGAAAAATAACGCTCAACTCAGCTGGAATGAAAGCCTTGGGTACATCGGCTGCCAGAATAAATGGCATTAATTTCTACATTACAATAAGCAATATTATTGTTGCAATCCATCTGATTATCATGATCCACCGATGAGGCTGCCTTGAACTTGCATTGTGGCGAGCGTTTGCAATTTCTGCACCTTACGCACCGTTTGTTGAAAGCCAAAATATCTTGACTTTAATCCTTTTTAGCCAATGTGAGCTATGAAAATGGAAACGGCTGATTGATCCATTTTCCGTGGTCCCATAAAATACGCGAAAAAATGTCGTGCTGAAGTTTATTAAAAAATATTTTTTTGCGAGTGTGCTCTGCATTATTAATGTGACCTAAAATGCTAAAATGATTAGTGGAATAGCATGATTTGTATTTGAAAAAGCAATTTTATTATACTGGACACCTTTTCCAAAAATACGAAAAATCTCTTCTAAACGTTGTACAAATACGATATTATTTCCCGAAATGCGTAGTTACTGAGAAGTAACACTTTCGGGCTGAATCGCAAGTTAGCTGTTAAGGCTAAGTAATGAAAATCGGTATTGCCATACGTTATTGCGATGACGGAATGAATCTCGGTATTACTCTTTGTTTCACATAGCGAGATTTTACAAGAGGCGACGGTTCCAAGGAACCTAACCTCGCGCTATGTGAAAAGGGTCTACTGTACCAGTGGCGGAGAACTACAGCAAACCCTTGGCTTTTCAGTTGCCTCGACAGATTCAATCGTGCGACGACCCGCGAGTCATTGCTAAGCGCGCAAGAGCCGATGCCAAAGTACGGGTGTTCGGAACTCTAGTTTAAGATACTGCATGGGTGATATTTGACCATCGTGATGGTGAAAAAGTTGATGTGATCAGGCGTCAACGTCTTTTTTCGGCGTAGTTTGACCTTCCCGTGTAAGTTGAAGCGTAGTTAATTATCTACTCAATAGATGACACCTGTTGTCCATTGCAACAAAAAAAAGTTTTGGGTAATTACACTTATTTTATATTTAAATATCCAGTGAAAGAAAGTTTGGATTTGTATTACTCTCGGCTTTGTCGCATTAAGTTAACTTAACGGCCTCTCAAAAGATGGCGCTTTCTGCAGTCGTCGCCGATTGCCACCGTGAAAGCGGCACCGCTAATGCTTCAAAAGTGGATAGGTGAGATTGTGGTGACTTACGCGGATTCCTTCTCCTTTTTTTACGGTAATGGACAACAGGTGTCATCCTTGGAGTAGATAATTAACTAAGCGTCGACTTGGAAGGTCAAACTACGCCGAAAGAAGACGTTGATGACTAATCACATCAGACTTTTTCACCATCACGATGATCAGATATCACCGATCGAACTGTGTAAGGTCTTAATCTAGAGTTGGCGTTCCGGACACCGTACGTTGGCGTCAACTCTTGCGCGCTTGGCAATGAGTCGCTGGTCGTCACAGCGCAGAATCTGTCGCAGCAACAGAAAGGCGGAGAAACGCAAGCAAGTCACCGGACTAACCGAACATCCGCTACAAGTCGAGGACTTACTCTAATTGCTCATTTTTAGCATTTAAATCGTAAAACAATCGTAGGAAATGCTTAAGCAGCATATTTCAAACTAATAATTCTTGGCCACATACGAATTCTTTGAAATTCCACAAGTTGAAAATTCAAGCAAAATAGTTCCTCTGCTTTCTTCCAGCAACAGTATTTTCAGAAAGAGCCTTCAGCACTGCTGTAAATTTGGTTGATAAAAAAAGAAATCCATTAGATCCTGACAGGGTGAAAATGGTGCATTTTCTAAAGGAAAAGTTGTAATCTGTTTTCATTGAATTTTCAATTTTATTTGAGAAAAATTAAGCTTAGATTTACTTTTGAAATTACCGAGTCTTTATAATTGCCCTCGAACATGTCCTTAATTTCAGTGAGTGTGCCATTTTTCATTTATTATTTATTTTAAGAAATAAAATTCAGCTTCGATTGGGTTTCATTAGATAATATAGAGAAAGGAAGCGTTATTTAACAATTTGCAGATAAAAGGAAGATTTGAATTTAATGAAATTGAGGAAGATTAGGATTTGGGAACAGGATTCGAGGCTCGGGTTCGAGATGCGCATTCGAGATTTGGATTCGATAAAAAACAGGATTCGGATTCGGATTTCGGATTCGATAAATTTCGGATTCGCCCCATCACTAAAAAGAACACGTGGCACTAGACCCGTAAAAATAGGTATAATGCTAGTTATTTTTCAACCTCTGGTTACTGTGCGTTTCTTCGTTTCAGTGAACATTGTTTTAAGTTATGGAACTATTTCAGGTTCTAAAGTTTTATAGGTTCTGGCACAAATTAAATCAGGAAAAGGTGGATATTTGGTACTCCGTTTCGCCATATTGAATCATAATTTAGGAAATTTGTTGGATCATCTGCCATTTGTTGGGCCCATCGGTGCATTTAATTAGAGCATTCATTGACAACTTTTTGAAAAAAGTACTAAAAATTGGCTTTTTAAAAACTGATGACCACAATCCTCTGTTTTAAGTGTTTACCCTCTGTTTTACGTGCTGGCCAATATCCTCCTCCAACCTCTATCCCGCAAACGACTAAATATTCCCCAGGTATCTTGCTCATGAAAGTTGCTAGCACTTTAAGACATGACCCCTTATGCAAAAACTGTTGTCTTGTATCCTTAACCCTTGCATGGCATACTCTTTGTCACTTTATTCATTTCCTCATCTTTGAAATCTACTACCTTGGCTTTGCGTTATCTCTTTTCAATCTAATTTCAATCTAATATTTTATTTGTTGACTAATTTACACGTGACCTCAGTAAATGCTATCCTGGAATCTTCTGTATCTCATCATTTTCAATGTTTAATTAATACTTTACATGGATCCCTTTTTCTAATCCCGCCGTCATTTGCCAGAAAAAACAATGAAATCTTCGTTGTTGTTTTGTTTTTATTCTCTTAAGATAAATAAGGCATGAACTATTTTATGATTAACATTTAACTATCTGTTACTATATTTTGAGCTTGTTTGCATATATTTGTTTCTAAAACGTCTAAAATATTATTTTAACTGGTCATCACGTCAGTATCTTGTGTACAGTGATGCATGCATGCATTTAATCATTCGTTTGCTACTCGGGAGAAACGCCTTATCTTTGCCTATCACCTGATCTGCATCCTACGTATAGATCTGTCATCCTATGCGCTACCCTAATCAATGCCTTGTTCGCACCATGAACACCCCCGATATGTTCAGGGGCACCCGAAAAAAAATTAGTCATTGGTCTGAGTTTTTAAGTGCTGGTTAATAAAATCTCCTACTGATTTTTAAAACCATAAGCCATTGATTGTATACTTTCTGTTTTCATATGAATAATAATACTTGGAGAGTTTCTAGCATTTCGAAAGCTGTTGTTGACGTTAGTTTGACTTTGTGAAAGTCACCTTGCATTTCTATTGGCCTAACGAACGGAATTCCGACACCAGTTGCAGGCAACACCGCCTGAGCAGCAAGCAGTCGTGCCAACTGTTGGAGGCCATCTCCTTTTCCTCAGTGCGACGCCTGCCTCCCGTGAGGATCACAGCGAAGTATTAAAGGCGATGCACGAGCCAGTGACTTGCACATGGCTCTGCGGCCACGGCCCTTCGTGAGAACGCCGGAACTCACGCTTCTCGCGCTAAGTAGTGCGAAGGAGGAGACGCGGTGACGTGGTCCGAAAGAAGCCGACCCCTCTCTTTAAGATCGACTGTTGGGCGCTGCGTCTTGTTGGACGAGCGACGGTTTCTTGCCTTCCTCGAGTCCCTCTCCCGATCCTTCGCTCAAGCAAACAGGAAGACTTCTCAGTCTGAGTGCTTTGAGCCCAAACAATGTGTGTCTAGCACCGAAGCTGACGATCAACTCGGGAGATGGGCTGCGTCCACTACTCGCGAGATTCCTGGCAAGAATACCTTTGTTTGAATATCCTTCGTGAATAGCGATACTGGAGTTTCCCTTGTTCAGACCGACCATATGCTGCCACAGTACAAAGTTTTGTCATCTTTTCCCTTGAGGATCTTATAATTTTAGTTTCATTGTGATTTACGCTAATCCTTAGTATTTCATTCTGGATTTCTTAGCGCGTTTAACAACGATTGTAATCCTCAAGTGTCTCTCGCGCTGACCTCGGCATCACTTACCTCACCCTTCCACTTGCATCCCTCGCTCTACCTCAGCTGAAGAGTCCAGGGAACAACGGGTACCTATCCCTAACTAACCTATCACGCTAATCTCGCCCATTCAAATTCCATACCTGAGCGTCCATGTTAGGTTATCAGCCATTTACCAGCCACTCCTAGATTACTCACCGCATTCAACAGATTTTCAAAAATTTCTCTATCTTACGTCTTTTCAAAACCATCATAAAAAGCAAAAAACACCTGATTGTCCTCAATATTACTTTGTGTGACTGTCTTTATGAAAGCTATCAATTTACGTGAAGATCTGCCTTTCCTGAAATCAAATTGATCTCCCCCCAAAGACCAACTCGTTTCCCTTCTTTTCCTGCTGGGTTTTTAAAATTATCCTAACCACTACTTTTACCGCAAATTCTTCGTAAACATCCAATTTATTTCTTACAATCTGGAAACTAAAATAGACCAATAAGACGTGCAATGATTTAGACATTCATCGTTTTATTTCTGTTCCCTTCGATCGTTACGCTAAGAAATAATAATACCTCTTACTGCAAAATGGTTAAATACGTTTGGCCCTTCTCAAGACCTAAATGTTTATTCAAATAAAAATGATCTCCTCTTCTCCTTTAAAGCACCCTCTTCAAGCCTCTTGCTTTTCTTTCATTCAGAGCGTAATATTGATTTAAAATTAGCAGCAGACTTTTGAATGTTAACCCATTCAAATTATATTATCTCACGTGCTGAAGCATGCTTTTGATTCTTCATAAAAAGATGTTCTTGTTGTACTATATTGCAATGATACTGATGAAAGTAATGCTTAGTGCAAGTATAAAAATATTGTATTCATAATAAATAACTACTTAAGACTATATGAGTAAAGAAGTGGTATTCTAAAATCTCTAATATGAAGAATGACCAGTGAAAGGGTGTTCCCCCAATTCTCCGGTAGATGTCCTTCCCAAGCGTGGAAATAGTGTCGTTGTGAACGGCAGGAGAATCTTTGTCAGGCTGAACAGGGAAATTAAACCTAATGTGTTGCAAAGCACACAAGAAGACAGAAATGGGAGAATTATCACTCTTAATAGCAATCCTATGCTTGCATTCCTACACTTGAAAGCACATTTTGAGACATATGCATCATACATTTAAATACGCGGACTGAAAATTCGTTATTTTTAGCGAGTAGGTGAAGGCACATTGGTGAGTGCTAAAGTAAATGCGCAATCAGACCTTGCACTCTGTCAGTGATTAGTGGAGAAAATGCGTACTTCAACTGACTGTACAGAATATTAGTGTTCCCTAAGCACTAAATATTTTCATTATAGCCTCTAGCCCCTCAAAATTGGGAAAATTGCAGCAAAAAATAGTGGCCATTTCCTGGCCCAGATGAAGGTTCCTCAACGCTGAGAATTCTACTCTGAAATTGAATGTCTCTTACTTTTCTGATTGCATGGGAAAGGTATAAAATATGATAGTTCAATTCCTTTTATGGAAAACTTTGGCTTTGAGATGAGCGTCGCAAATCCTTTCATGTACTGACGGCCATCATCAACAGTTGAGTTCCGCAGTGACCCTTCTTTCGGAGGACGGCGCACTTATCATATTTCCCTGGAAATTAATCGTCTCCTTGCTTTTTCAATCCGAGGGAGTGCTTTTTGGGCGCAGGGAACTGATTAAGAGTCTCTGCTAGGGAGATTGGTCTCGACCTCATTAGGGATGAGCAGCGCGATCGATGGCGGACTGGCTCCATTCACCAAAAGAGGATATAATTCGGTGACCTTAATCGTGTGGCCTGGATGACTCAACGGAAGGATTGGCCGCGTGATGGAGATCAAAAGAAGGCCGCTGGATGGAGAAGCCTGGACGCTGGATGATGAAGCCTCGACGCTGGATGAAGAAGGCTGGACGCTGGATGAAGAAGGCTGGACGCCACGCGGGCCATCCGACTGCTCCGACCTCTTCAGCGAGACAGCAGATTCGATCCCAGGCAGCGATGCGACAAGTTCCGTTGCGCCGCGTTTCCGAACCCAGCAATAAGAAGAAGAATGGAAGCATCCTTGGATCTTATTTGAGTGTTATCGGCTATTTATTAATTTTGACTGCAAATATTGAGTATTAAGGAGGCAACTAAACTATCGAGGTTCAGAATCTTCATCTTCGAATTTCATGGGGGGACATAACGAATGTCGGATGAAAGATAGGAGCCCGCCATTCATGCAACCGTCCGGTTGTCAGCCGTACCCAATCTCGTCTTGTGTGAAATTGACACGTGTGTTTATATAGTGCAAAACTTAACTCAAAATTTAAAATAATGAAGTACACGCATAAAATAGAATTTAATTTCATTGCAATACTTATAGTGGTGAAGATATGTTAAAAAAGAATAAAATTCTTCGCGGTTGATTTTATTGTACTTTTACCTGCGTGATTAATATATATTTTTTGAGCAGCTCTCTGAGCGAGTGTCCACAAAATCGGACGCAGACACCTCAGGTAGGGAGGTTGGCTGGCCTCCGCAAAATGAGTTGGATGAGGAAGAGGCCTTCTCCAGACGAGAGGCTGTGTTGCGGGTGTAACCCCTGATGTAAGAAGCGGGTGATCAAGAGGGGTGGACACACCGCATAAGAGAACGCCACCGCAGGCTCTTCTTGCAATCCGTGTCGCGTTCAAGGCGTAATAGACATCTCGTTGTGCTTGCAACTTCAAACTTATGAAGGGGCAACCAGGAATATCTCATCTCACCCGGGTTGGATGGTAGGCACAAGACCTTTACCCAGGGTGAATATGTGCCTTGCACGTTTGTTAAATTTGAAGAAGATCAGAGAGCAAGAAGATTCATAATAATCGTGGCACCTCGTTGGCTCATTCGGTGAACGCGGCAGGATGGAGGCAGGCGGCTTTTGCGCATGCGCTACTGCTGCCAAGCATCACGTGAACCTTATTTCTTTCTCTTTAATCAGTGTCCGTTTTGAAAATAGTATTTGAAGCGCTGAAGACACGACTATTGCCTGTGTTTTTATTGAAAAAGTCGAATTAAACCAGTTTTACCTTTCTCAGAGATTGAATTATGACCCAGTTCTCATTAGCTTTGAAGAGACCTTCTGCTACTAAATCTTTTTAAAAGGCTTTCCATAAATAGCATTTTTTTCTTGACATTTTTTATTCAGGCTCATTTACGTCCTCTTTGAATTTTTTAATATTTAACTCTATTCCCATGTCGTAGTTTGACTTTCAGTGTAATTTATATCGTGGAAAATTGCTTTAAATATCTGAATCTAAACTCTTATTTTGAAAT